>CM066036.1:498599151-499815407 GCA_033557465.1 Ichthyophis bannanicus
TTCCTTTTTCCTTTTGCCTTTTGTCTACCTCCCATGGAGAACAACTGGGATATCCTGTGTACAGAAGTCGACAGCTGAAGGAGGCCTTGAAAATAGGCCAATGGGACAAGTGGGATGCGACATCTGAAGAATGGCCACCTGAGAGAATCATCTCATACTATGGACCTGCTACTTGGGAGCAGGATGGGACATGGGGATATCGTACCCCTGTTTATATGATTAATCGAATAATACATTTGCAAGCTGTTGTTGAAATAATAACCAATGAAACTAGTAAAGCACTAACCCTTTTGGCAAAGCAAAGTACGCAAATGCGCACAGCCATTTATCAAAATCGTTTAGCTTTAGATTATTTGTTGAATATAATCAAACAAGGAAATCCCAATATCGCTGGTATTCAAAAGATACAAAGTAAAAAAGAGGAATACCGCTACTCCCCAACAGCAATCATTACTTAATTTTTGTCGGGCATAAACCACAAGGTGAAGAGGAAACTCCTCTACATCTCACGCAGTACATGCCCCTTTTATTTAAATTTTCTTTATTCTTTATCCAGAAACTGCACAAACTTTATCTTAAAATTAGAACAAGTCCACACTTATCTGCTCAATCGTCACGACGTGCACGTTTCGAAGCGACAAGCTTCTGTTTCAAGTGTCCCCAATGCGAAAGTAGTGTGTCCATCCATCATTTGTCGAGGATTCAGCATTTTTTGGCAGTTTGAATGGACGGACACACTACTTTCTCATTGGGGACACTTGAAACAGAAGCTTGTCGCTTCGAAACGTGTACGTCGTGACGATTGAGCAGATAAGTGTGGACTTGTTCTAATTTTAAGATAAAGTTCGTGCAGTTTCTGGATAAAGAATAAAGAAAATTTAAATAAAAGGGGCATGTACTGCGTGAGACGTAGAGGGGTTTCCTCTTCACCTTGTGGTTTATGCCCGACAAAAATTAAGTAATGATTGCTGTTGGGGAGTGGCGGTATTCCTCTTTTTTACTTTAGATTATTTGTTAGCAGCTGAAGGTGGGGTATGTGGGAAATTAAATTTAAGTAATTGTTGTTTACAGATTGATAATAATGGACATGTAGTTGAAGATCTAGCCACCCAAATGAGAGAGCAGACATTTGTGCCTGTCCAGACCTGGCACAGTTTGAAGATGGATGGGTGATTTGGTTCACTATTTTCATGGATCGGTGGTCTAAAAGCCCTTATGTTTATTGTATTATTCATATTAGCTATGTGCTTATTGCTCCCTTGTCTCCTACCCCTTTGCTTAGCAATGGTAACTTCAGCAATTGATAACACTATAGAGCGGAAGGCAGCTGCGAAGGTATTAGCTATGTGGCAATATTACCCTATACCCCACGATGATGCTATTACACCAGTGTAATGTGTTAAATGACTAATGAGTGATTTAATTCTCACCCTTTCTCACTTGCGGGTGAGAATAATCAAAGGGGGGAATGTGGCAGGCTATGGCCTAGCATGGCCTGCTACTATGAAAGGCCTGTAAGTTAGGCCTGGATCCTAACTCCCATTACAGCTAGAAAAAGAACCAAAAATCTGTGAGAAATGAGAAAACTGTTTTAAATTGCTTAATAAGAAGTTTTACATGAATTCATAAGTCTTTCATTATTCTCTTGTGTGCAAAAGAAAGAAATGTTTCAATACATGCATTCCTGAAGCTAGGGATAACCTTGCAGTAGAGAAGTATCAAAATCAAGAACTGCACCATTGTTAGAACAATCCTAAGGGAGGGTGCTGGTTGCTAGGCCCCAGAGGGATTTCTGATTGGACAGGTACAGGGAGCGTTGGAACCAATGAGAAGTTTGCATGTATCGAGCTAGAACCAATAGAAAGTTCTCATGTATCAAACTGAAAAAGAGGTATAAATGGTTATGTCTCTGTAAAAACTTTGCTCAGTTCCTTTTGAAGCTTTGACTGACTGGGCCTGTACACAATAAACTGGCTTGGACCCTGTCAATTGACTCCTGGATTTATTCATTGATTGCACTTTGCTACAGCAATATTATGCATCCTTTGGGGAACTTCAATGTTGGTTTGGGGTTTTGAACACTTTGTAAGGTCCATCCTTTGCAGATTTAAGCATGTTTGTAGAGATGAGCAAGGCAAAAATCACTGGGGTCATTTCCTAATGCCAAGTACCATTTGATGCAAGGTATGTCCTGACATACATGTTCATAGTTACATTCTCTTATACCATATTGGGGTGCATTGGGATTACCTAGCACTTTTCAGGGTCTGTAGAGGACTGATATGTGGTCTAGGTTGCAGCAACAGTCATTTCTCATTGGTTTTTATGTCTAGTGTGAATCAGTAAACTACTGTCAGCGTGAAGAGCAGTTAGGAGATGCATGTTTTTCCTGAGGGATGTGGCGTCTGCAGAGACGAGAAGGATCCGAAACGTATAACTTTTCAGAACACGGTGGGCTCAGAGACATACAAAACACTTACCTGTGTCCGATAATATTGAAAGGGATGTGTTTCTCCATTATATTGCATGGCCCATGAGTGGGCCATGTGCCAGATGCATGTATAGGCCAGCTGAATAGTGTTTTGCCCCTGCCGTGCTGAACACATCTATCTCCCTGATTCCGGACCCACGGGCATGTCTAGACTTGCGGATGTGGAATTGGGTACAAACGGGTCCCATTTTTAAGTTAGATGTGCCCATGGGCCCAACATGCATGTTATGGAATCAGGCTCCATGTGGAAATTTGATGGCTCTTTGAGTTTGTGTGACTGGCAGTACTTATTGTTTTGCTTTGGATTCAACTGCTTTTTGCTTTTGCTGTTGCTCTAGGTGACCTCCTAGTTTGGCTAATTGCTGGGCCAGCCCTGGTTGGGAGTTGTGATTTTAAAACGCTGCCGCTATACATATCTGAGGAGAGAAAGAGATTTTTTCCATGTGCGGATTTTGAAAAATTGTATGGGAAGACAAGTAGGGCCCGATTTTCAGCTGTCCGCATTTTGGAAGGGCTATGTGCCTCAGCAGCGCATGGCCCTCCCCGCTGACCTCTAAACTGGATATTCAATGCTGCGGCGATGGCATTGAATATCTGGTCACTGCCGAAAACGCCGGAAGCCACCAAAGCTAACTGGGATGTGTTGGGGGTGTTCCGAGGTGCAGCGGGGAAGGCGACAAGCTCTAACCAGGCAGCAGCAAAATTGCGTGGTGACTGGTTAGCTCCTGCGCCTTAAAGATAGGCGAGAGTTTTTGCTCACCTATCTTTAAGGTACAGATCGCTAACAGGCAGCATGCAATTTTGCTGCTGCCTGGTTAGAACTTGTCGCCATCCCCGCTCCACCTCGGAACGCCCCCACCACATCCCAATGCTAACCGGGTAGCATGGATCATGAAGGAGACTTAGGAGGGGATATTCGACGGTACTAGCCATGTAAATCAGGCCCATACTGGTTAATACTGAGCTGCCTAGTTAACAAATGGGTTGCCGCATGTCTATTACACCTATTTTATAATGTCTAGTATGCGTATATTTAACTTTATAAAATAGGGTTGTAAGTGGTGCACTCCAAATCTAGGCACTAACAGTTAAGCACAGTTAGGCACTAAGAACATAAGATATGCCATACTGAGTCAAACCAAGGCTCATCAAGCCCAGTATCCTGTTTCCAACAGTGGCCAATCCAAGACACCAGTACCTGACAGATTACCATACAGGCACATAGATGCCACATTGCTTATCCTGGGGTAAGCAGTGGATTTCTCTTGTCCTCTTTAATAATTGTTTATGGACCTTTCCTCCAGGAACTTGTCCAAACCTTTTTAAAATCCAGTTACACTAACAACTTTTACTATATCCTTTGGTAACAAATTTTAGAGTTTGATTATGCGATGAGTGAAAAAATATTTTCTCCAATCAGTCTTAAATGTTCTACATTGTAGTTTCATTGTGTGTCCCCTAGTCTTTCTATTTTTGAAGGAGTAAACAACTAATCTGCGTTTACCCATTGCATTCCATTAATTAATTTATAGACCTTTATCATATCTCCCCTCAGCCGTCTCTTTTCCAAGTTGAAGAGCCCTTTCCTCGTAGGGATATCCTTCCATCCCCTTTACCAACCCTAGGGTTGGTGTAAATGTCCATGCCTAGATTTTTAAAGAACACACATAAATTAATTTATTTATTTGAAAGGCTTATATATTATACCTCTTTTCCAAAGATCAAGGCAGTTTACATTAAGCATAACATATACTTAATATAATGTAATGAAATATTTACACTAAACAAACATAAATTATAGTAATATTTAGCTTATGTCTTTCTAGTAGCAGTTCAAGACATCTTACAATCAGGTAATGTAGGTATTTCTCTGTCCCCTGAGGAATCTAAGCTTGTACTTGAGGCAATGGAGGGTTAAGTGACTTGCCCAAGGCCACAAGGAGTGACAGTGGGATTCAAATGCTGGTCCCTTTGGTCACAGGCCACTGCTCTAACCACTAGGCTACTCCTCATGCATGTAGATTTGCGCAGTTCCCATTCTCCGTCCCTGTGCATGCCCACAGTGAAAGTATGCCCCATCAGCTAAAGTACATGCCCACCTACGCAAGTCAGTCATTGAAAATATGTGACTTACACACGTTGATGGCATGTAACTTTATGCGACTCCTTATAAAATTACTTCGTCAGAGCAGTCATCACTGCCACTATCCATACAGCAGCAATATTCAGTGCCAGTATAGGGATAGTCTACTCGGATAGTCTTTAAGACAGTTTTTTTTTCTGTCCTAAGTTCTCCAGATAGTTACTGAATATCTCTGAGGCAGTCTGTCAGGATATTCAGTGGTACTATCCATATACAGCTGTGGTCAACATTATTGGCACCCTTGCATTTTAGGTATGTTATATACAATATCTTGAGAAATAATTGGAAATATTCCAACTGTATGTCATCATAATATTTTAATAGTATGTTCAAAAGTATACAACAAAAAAAAAGATGTCTGTGCAATGTAGACGTAAAGTCCAATTCCATAACATGCACATCCGGCCTGCAGGCACATCCAAACTGAAAACGGGCCAGATTTAAACCTAATTTTGCAATTGCGGGTATAGGCACACCCACAGTATAGGTGGGAATAGGCGCACCCACGGTTCCAGTCATAGACATTTCTGGTGCTGCATGAAGAAAGCACTATGAAGTATAATGGCTGTGGACATCCCTGCACTCACCATATTCTGAAAAGATGGACGTTTCCGATCCTGCCCATCTCCTCCATATACCTGTGAACAGCCACCCCTCCTCTGTTAAACCTGCATCTCCTAAGCTGTTCCTCTTACTGACAGTGTTGTGCTGATGCAAACTACACATGAATACTGATGAAACATAAATGTTGATGCAAACTATATACAGTATACTGTTCTGTTGCATCACCAGAACACTGCAAAGTAATCTCAGTGCACTCAGATAGTATAAAAGGGAGTAGAAAGTGATATGTTTGTCATGACATATCTTGCATCACAACATACATGGCAGTAGAAGAACTCATTACTTATTCTTGCATTGGTCATCTCTGAAAACAGTCTGTACAGTGCAAACAGCACTATGCCCAAAATCACCATCATCGCTTTCTACAAATGTGTACATTTTTAGAGAATGATGATGGTGCTTTTGGACATGTATTAGTGCTGTTTGCACTATTGAATGCTCTCATTCTGAGGGTCCTTTATTATTGACAGTGATATGTTTAGACATTTAGCTATAGAGGACCTTTTCTGATTTTTTCTGCCTGATCACATTGGCATCTGGTGACCCTGCGGTCATCCCTACGGTCCAGGTACTGGCCAGGCATTCATGACCCCCTCCCCCCCCCCCGAATTATGGATGAGCATAACAGATCTTCCCCCATTCAAACCACACACACACACACAGTCTCACTTGCAGTCACAAAAAACATTCTTCTGCCAAAAAGATGTCCTGCACCTATCAACAACAGCTAGTATAACATAATAGTATGGAGTCCAAACAAGAATATTTTCCATACTCACTCACATACTAGTCCTACATCGACAGTCCCGTTTTTCAGAAAATAGGAATTGTTAGGGAAACCTAGATTAGTTCCTTTAGCATAAACAGCAAATATCAGCATAGCCAGAATAGACACTATTGCTTTTCTTAATATTTCTGTAGGGGTGTTTATTAATGTTTTTTTTACCTTGCACTTTCCCTCACCTCTGCTTTCTGCTCTCTAAAACTGCATCTTGTGTTTTTCCAGACTGCGGACACACTGTTTCAAAACATAATTGTCACAACTATTCTTCAATGTGGGATGCATTGAAGAACAGAGCAGAATATTTTCTAAGTCCTGGCCTTATTCCACGTTTCCACAGGAATAACGGGGATGTCTATGGGAAACACTGATGACATACATGGGCCTTTCCTGAATACACTTTATATGTCTCCATGGCTGACCATGCCCCTGTTCCTCCTTGTTCTGAGATCCCCGTGCTAGCACCATAGATGAGCATGTAGTTTCAGAATACGGTCTTAGATATTTTCGCTAGAAAAACATCTATGGCGCAAGTCCAAGCAGCTTATTCATGTTATGGAATGACCTCCATAATAATTTCTGAGAAAAAAACAAAATGGACAGGATTAATGACAACCTTCACTAATATTTGGCTGCACAACCCTTGGCAGTGATGACAGCCTCCAAATGTTTCTTGTAGCCATCTATAAGTTTCGTACATCTGTCTGCTGGTAGTTTCTCCCACTCTTCAACTTAAATTTTTTCAGCTCATGAATGTTTTCAGTATTCCTTTTACCAATGCCAGATTTCAGCTCTTTCTAAAGGTTCTTGATTGGACTGAGATCAGGACTTATTGCTGGCAATACAGTAGTCCATTTTTTTTCCTTTTTAACCATTCTTTTGTACTTTTGAATGGATGTCTTGGGTCATTGTCCTGTTAGACGACCCATGACCTTTGACCCAGACCTAGCTTTCTGACATTAGGTAGCACATTTTGCTCCAAGGTAGTCCTCTGACTTCATGATTCCTTTAATACGTTCCAGGCCTCCAGTTCATGAGGCAGCAAAACAACCCCACAACATTATGAAATCTTCACTATATTTAACAGTAGGAAGGGTGTTTTTTTTCGTTACAAGCTTCATTTCTTCACCTGTAAATGTATTGCTGATCTGCATTGCCAAAGACCTCAAATTTGGTTTCATCTGTCCATAAAACATTTTCCCAGAAGGATTGTGGTTTCTTCAAGGTAGGTTTGAGCAAAGATCAGGCATGCCTATCTATGGCTGTCTTTGAGCAGTGGGATCCTCCTTGGCCTTTGCCCACTCCAGATTGCTTCAGGTCAGCCTTAAGCTCTTTGGATATTGTATGTGTTGTTTTCCCAACAGTTCGCACTAACCTTCGAAGATTTCTTGGACTAATTTTCCTCTTCCCATAAAAATCCTTAATAACATTGCAGACTTTAGACATAGGAATCCTAAGGTCTTTGAAGATGGCTTTGTAGCCCTTTGAAGTTTGATGATTGGTAATAATGGCTTTTCTGATGGTCTCAGGCAGCTCTCTTGTCTTCACCATTGTGAAAATGGAACAGGATGTGAAAGTGGCCATTTGAAACATTAGAGCCATCATTTATTAGTTGATTCAAGTCATGTGAGTACTGACAATTGATCACAGGTGCATCTAATTTTACTGCAGTGGGAATGTGGTTCTTCTTTTCAAACTGATTTGAATTGTTTATAAGGGTGCCAATAATCATGTCCTGGCAATTTTCCTTTTGATATGCTGATGATACCATATTACAGGCTGAAAGTGAAGATGATTTGAAACATTTGCTTCTCAAGATCAAGAAACATAGTCTTAAAATGTGTCTGCATCTTAAAGTTAAGAAGATAAAGATCCTGACAACTGGCAAAATCAACAAGTTCATTTTTGATGAAGAAGAAATTGAAATAGTTGACAACTTTAACCTACTTGGATCAATAATCAATAAAGAAAGGGCAAGCAGTCAAGAAATCCGACAAAGCATTGCTCTTGGCAGAATGGCTATGAAAGACCAAGACAAGATTCTCAAGAGCAGAGATGTCTCTCTCTATACAAAGATTCAACTTGTCCAAGCTATGGTATTTTCAATAATGTCATATGGATGAGAAAGTTGGACAGTGAAAAAGATAGGAAGAAAATTAATGCCTTTGAATTATGGTGCTGGCGACAAATAATGTGGATATCATGGACTGCCTGAAGAACAAACCGGTCAGTACTAGAGGAGATGAAACCTAAGACTTTCATACTTTGGACACATCATGTGAAGAGAGAGATAATTAGAGAAAGACATAATGCTTGGCAAGGTAGAAGGTCAACGCAAAAGGGGAAGGCTGGCAATGAGATGGATTGATACAATAACAGCAGCTATGGGTGCCACTCTATCAACAATGAGCCGCTTGACTGATGACCGAACACAGTTTAGGTTAACTATCTAGGGTTGCCACAGGATTTAGCGGGGGTCGCCTCACTCCGCTGTTAAAAAAAAAAAAGCACACAAGTTGCTGCCGCTACCGAGTCTGCTTCTCGGCAGTGGCAAACTCACTGCTTCCCTTCTAATGCAGCCGCGGCTCCCTGTCTCGTAGGGAACCATGGCTGAGCCTGTGAAACCGTTGCAGAGCCTTCCCGTCTCTTGATGGGCTCTGTCCTCCGTGGAGCATTGTTCCGCCTCCAAAGGAAGTTGTTTACCACTTCCTTTGGAGGCGGGACAATGCTGCACGGAGCCTGTCGAGAGATGGGAAGGCTCCGCTACGGTTTCACAGGCACAGCCGCGGTTCCCTAAGAGACAGGGAGCCGCAGCTGCATTAGAAGAACAGTGCAGTAGCAGGCAGACAGGGAGAGGGGAGGAGGGGGCAGGGAATTTGCAACGGGGCTGACATGAGGGAGGGAGGGAGGGGGCTGACATGGACAGGGGGGCTGACATGGAAGGAGGGAGGGCTGACATGGAGGGAGGGAGGGGAGGGTTGACATGGAGGGAGGAAGGGAGGGAGGGGGCTGACATGGAGGGATGGATGGAGGGAGGGAGGGGGGCTGACATGGACAGAGGGGGCTGACATGGAGGGAGGGAGGGGGCTGATATGGAGGGTTGGATGGTTGGAGGGAGGATGGGGGGCTGACATGGACAGGGGGGCTGACATGGAGAGAGGGGGCTGACATGGATTGAGGGAGGGAGGGGAGGGCTGACATGGAGGGAGGGGGCTGACATTGATGGAGGGAGGGAGGGAGGGGGGCTGACATGGACAGAGGGGGGACTGACATGGAGGGAGGGAGGGAGGGAGGGAGGGGCTGACGGACAGAGGGGGGCTGACATGGAGAGAGGGGGGGAGGGGAGGGCTGACATGGAGAGATGGAGGGAGGGAGGGGTGGCTGACATTGATGGAGGGAGGGAGGGGGGCTGACATGGAGGGAGGGAGGGGGGGCTGACATGGACAAAGGGAAGAGACAGGGGGACATACTGGACAGACAGGGAATAAATGCTGGACAGAGGGGAGAGACAGTGCGGGTTAGGATTATAATGGGCAGATGGGGGGGGGCTAGGACTGGTAATGGGTTGATTAGGGAAGGCTAGGACTGGGAATGGACTGATCAGGGGGGTTGGGACTGGTAATGTGCTGATAGGGGGGTAGGACTGGTAATGGACTGATGGGGAGGCTAGCATGGGAAATTTATTTATTTATTTATTTTATTTAACATTTCTTCTATACCGCGCTCTTTTCCATCAGTGCGGTTTACAGACAACAAAGTGACTCAATGATAGCGAAGGCAATCAGAGTTTCCATAAAACAGGGGAAAACAACTTGGAGTGAACTGGGGGAAACTATGTACAATTTACAAGTTACCACATTAATCTTTCCATTGTTCCTAGGGCTATTCAATTACTCAGAGCAAGTGTAGGACAGCAGGGTGTAATCTAGCTAAGGCTGTATTACATAACCTGTCAGTTGCCCCTTGTGGATTATGTGGTTCAAGTTGAGATATTGGGTGGAGGGGAGGGAGGTGTGGTGGGAAAGTTGTGTTGTGAATAGTGCATGAGGAACAGGTGGTGTTTGACGGCTTTTCTAAACTGCATGAGGTCTCTGATTGCTCTGATATGGGGTGGAAGCTGATTCCAGGCCCTGGAGGCATAGGACACAAATGCACGTTTGTTGGTTGATTGTGCCCATTTTGTGGTTATTTTTGGGATGATTAGCATATTGGCAGCCAGTGCTCTCTTAGGTCTGTTGCTGGGAACGTAAGTAAGAAGCGCTGAGATTGATGAGGGTGATATGTTATTTAAGGCTTTAAATTTATTTATTTATTTATATATTTATACATCTTTTCTATACCGCCACTTCCAGCGATCAGTGGCGGTTTACAGGTAACATAAACTTTAATAATAGAGTACTATTATTTTACATAGAACAGATTTAGAACAATGAACATTCAACTATTAAATGTAACTCAAAAAATACAATGAGATAACAGGCTACCAACAATATATCAACAGTAATGGGATATATTTACATTAAATTACAGTTATTCACATTAGCGACAAGTAATTGCTTTCAAAGAGTATGCTTAACTAGGTGAGCAATGTGAATGTGTGGGAAAGATTAAATGTCATTAGGAGGGCTTTGTAAGCTATCCTACTGCTTACTGGAAGCAGTGTAGCTCTCTTAGTATGGGGGATATGTGATTGCTCCTAGGTGTCCCACAGAGGATACGGGCAGCAGCATTCATCGCTAGTTGGAGCGAGTTCAATGAGTTCTTGGGGAGGCCGTGGAGTATAATGTTTGCATAGTCAAAGTGGGGTGTGACTATAGCTTGGAATACTGTTCGGAAGTTGTCGGGGTCCAGCATGGGTCTAAGGTGTCGAAGAGTCTTGATCTTATGATAGATGGACTTTACTGTGCGGCTTATATGCTCTTTGAATGTTAACTGTTGATCTAATGTCACGCCTAGGTATCGTATGGTGGACTTTATTGGTAGTTCAGCATCTCTGACCTTTAGGGTTGGAGGGGGTGTGAAGCTTTTGTTTCTCGTGATGGTTAGAACCTCTGTTTTCTTAAAGAAATGAGCTGATTGAGGAGGTTAGGACTGGAAATGGGCTGATTAGAGGAGGCTAGGACTGGTAATGGGTTGATGGGGGGGTAGGACTGGTAATGGGATGATTAGGGGAGCCTAGCGCTGGTAATGGGGTTGAGGAGGGACTAGCACTGGAAATGAGCTTATTAGGAGAGGCTAGGACTGGTAATGAGCTGATGGGGGGGGGGGGTAGGACTGGTATTGGGCTGATTAGGGGAGGCTAGCACTGGAAGCAAGCTGATTGGGGGGCTTTGACTGGGAATGGGCTGATTGTGGGTAGGGGAGGATAGAGTTGCTGGCCCTGGAAGAAAACTAGGGGCTAAGGCTACAAATGGGCTGATACGAGGGGATGGGAGAATGGAACTGGAAGGGAGTGGATCTGAGAGGGGCTGCCATGGTATTTGTACTAGAAGGGACTGGTCAGTGGAGAAGGAGGAGACTGGAAGGGAATGGACACCAGTGGCAGTCATGGGAATGCAAGTTGACATTGGAAGCTGCTGAGAGTGAGGACTGGAAAGGGGCTGATACTGGAGAGGGTTACTGGGACTGGAAATAGGCTGATGGAAAGAAGTGAAAAAAATGAAAGAAGAGATAAGAAATGGCAGATGGACCATAGACCACAGAAAGAGAGCTAAGAGAAGACAGGAAAGCAGAAGCCTCAGATCGGGACCAGCATGATCAGAGAATAAATTGGTCAGACAACAAAGGTAGAAAAAATAATTTTATTTCAAATTAGTGATTTGACTACAAAATCATCATAATTTTGAAATCAAATATTGTTACTTGTTATTGTGATTAATTATTGTGGTTTAAATAAGTAAATTTTATAAATAAAAACATATTGCAAAGGCCTATAATATATTAATAATTCAACAAATGATTACAGCGACAATGCGTTAACGGTAAAGGAAGAGAGACGCATTTGATTTTATCATTGGGGGTCACCACAAGTTGACCAATGGTAAAAGGGGTCACGGTACAAAAAAGATTGAGAATCACTGATCTAGAGGGTAGCCATGAGTCGATGCTGACTAGATGGCACTTAACAACAATATCTCCTGCATGGTCAATGGGGCATTTAGCATGTCCAACTCTATTTGGAACAAATGGGGCAAAACAACTTAAAAAAACACTGTAACTCAATGGGATCCACCCCTCATGCAAAGTAAAGTTGGGCCAAGTAATGTGCTAGTTTGACAGCAGTATCCCCACTAGTATTAACAATTTTTCTTTCTTATCTTTTATATCTTTTATCCCATTCTTAGCTAAAATAATTGAATAAGTGGTCCAACTTCAGACACAAGATTTTCTAGACTCATCTTACCCGCTTGATGAGCAACAATATGGCTTTTGCCCCCGCCACGGAGTGGAATCACTCCTTACAGTTCTATTAGATGCGCTCCTAAGAGGCATTGACAACCAAAAGCAGGCTTTCATACTACTTTTCATTGATATATCAGCGGCGTTTGATAGCGTACACCACACAATAATGCTCAACAGCTTGAGACAAATAGGTTTAAACTCCATAGTACACAAATGGTTCTCGTCCTACCTAAACAATAGAACACAAAATGTAAGAATTGGGAACCAAACCTCCACTACATATAAACAAGAAATAGGATTACCACAAGGTTCAGCGTTATCAGCTCTACTTTTCAATATTTACATAAAGCCCGTCTGCAACATATTCAAAACATTTGGAGTACAATATCATCTATACGCAGATGATATGATGTACATTCCATTTACGATACCCAATCTACCGTTCCAACTCCTATCAGACTGCTATAATGAAATTACAACTTGGCTTAAAGCTCAAAATCTCCACATAAATCACGCCAAAACAGAAGTCTTAATTGTGACTAAAAACAAATCCTATATCCCACCAAAACACATAAGACTCCAAAATCAAGAAATTAAAATAAAAAATGAAATAAGATACCTAGGCATTATACTAGATACACATCTCACCATGGAAACTCACATTAGCAATACGATAAAGAAAATTTATTTCAAACTAAAAACGCTCAAACAACTACGTCCCCTTGTATTCTCACAAGATTTCATCAATATAATCCAGGCCACTATAACTCCTCATTTTGATTTTGCCAATATAATACTCATGGGCATATCAAAACAAAACATCAAACGAATACAATTAGCACAAAATGCAGCTGCCAGAATTATATTGAAAGTTAACTCACTCCAACACATAACACCAATACTAGCTTCCCTCCATTGGCTTCCAATTCAAAGCAGGATAATTTACAAAACAATAATTACTTCATTCAAAGCCTTATACGATTTAGCTCCAACCACACTATGCAACCTAATACACAAAGAACCACCTAAACCTACACACAGAAAAGGTCAATTAAACAAACTAAAAACCCCAAAAGATTACACAAGAGCTCATAAATCAACAAACTACAGAGCCTTTTCCCACGTAGCCCCCACCATCTGGAATTCCCTCCCCGAGGAGCTACGAACACTAACTGAGATCACGGAACTCCGCAAAAATTTGAAAACTTATCTGTTCACCAAACACTATAACAACACAGATACTCTCCCACCTGCTTTAGATAAAGGCTAAACAGGCTTCTGACTGTTCCAATTAAAATCCTTCACCTAACACAGCTCTTATAGTTACTCCCCTTGATGACTCCACATCTTATGCCCTTTTACTCCCATATATATATATACATATATATATATATATATATATATGTAAATAGTTTATTCTGTTATGTTCTGGTTCACATTGTTAGAATTATATTATGACGTTCCTTGTAAATTATATTCGGTTAATTATACTAATATTGACGTTCCTTGTAAAACAAACTTGCTTTGTTAATTGTTGTTCTCTGTAAACCGCAACTGAACTGTGGAAGATGCGGTATATAAATGTGTATAAATAAATAAATAAATAAAAAATAGCCTCAATATAACAAACCCACAACAATGTCTAACATTTTACATGGTTTGTTATTGAAACAAAACAACTAGTATCAAAAGTAAGCTATATCTTTCTGAGCTCTCTCATGTGATAAGATGTTAAGGGTGGCTTAGAGTCACAAATGGGAAACTGCTCTAAGTACCTCTTATGTAGCTGGAGTTAGTCTAAGGATATTCTGCGCCAACTTTTCTTTGTTGGCTACATACAATATCACCTCTCAAAACTGTTTTAGTGGGAACCCAAAAGAGAAGCAGATCATCTTTCTGAATGAAGGGCCTGGAGTAGGACCTTAGAAAAACCTATAAATAGGAACAGAATTGAAGGAGATCTTGAACAATTTTCAGAAGACTGTATTCTTGAGGAACTAGCTAAACTAAAAGTAGACAAAGTGAAGGGAACCGATGGGATATATCCAAGAATATTGAAGGAACTTGGGGATGTTCTAGCAGCTCCACTGAATGATCTTTTCAATGTTTCTTTAGTGTCGGGAGTGGTCTCAGAGGACTGGAGAAAGGCACATGTGGTCCCTTTGCACAAAAGTGGAAGTAAGGATGAGGTTGAGAACTACAGGTTAGTTAGTCTGACCTCTGTGGTGAGTAAATCATTGAAATTGCTGCTAAAACAAAGGATAGTGAGGTTTCTGGAGTCCAATGGATTGCAGGATCCGAGGCAGCATGGGTCTTGTCAGATAAGTCTGATTGATTTCTTTGACCGGGTGACCAGAAAGATGGACTGTGGGAGAGCCCTAGATGTGGTGTACTTAGAGTTCAGCAAAGACGTTGACACCATTCCGCACAGGCGACTTATAAATAAATTGAGCACCCTAAGGATGGTCCCTAAAGTGACTGACTGGGTTAGAAAATGGTTGAGTGAGAGGCTACAAAGGGTACAGGTAAAAGGTGTTACCAGTGGTGAGCTGCAGGGATCTGACCTTGGTCTGATCTTTTTAACATCTTTGCTAGTGATATTACGGAAGGGCTATCAGGTAAGGTTTGCAGATGATACCAAAACCTGCACTAGAGTAGACACCCAGGATGGAGTAGATGACACGAGGATGGATCTAGCTAAGCTTGAAGAATGGTAAAGAATTTGGAAGCTGAGATCTAAATCCAAGGGAGCGGTACAGTGTGTGGGGCGAAGTACTTCTATCCATGAAAGAAGAGCGGGACCTGGACATAATTATTTCTGATGATCTTAAAATGGCTAAACAGGTAGAAAAGGCGAGAGCAAAAGCCAGAAGGATGCTTGGGTGCATAGAGAGAGAAATGGCCTGCAGAAAAAAGGAGATGAGAGTGCCGCTGTTTAAGTCTCTGGTGCAACCTCATTTGGAGTATTGTGTGCAATTCTGGAGACCACACCTTCAAAAGGATATAAACAGGATGGAGTCTGTGCAAAGAGTGACTACTAAAATGGTTAGTGGTCTTCGTTATTAAGCATATGGGGACAGACTTAAAGATCTTAATAATATATGTTAGAGGAAAGGTAGGATAATATAGATATGACAGAGACATTTAAATACCTCCATCGCATAAATAGACAAGAAGAGAGCTTCTTTTGATTGAAAGCAAGCTTTTCAACAAGGGGACTTAGGATGAGCGTGAAAGGGGATAGACTCGGGAGTAATATGCGGAAATATTTCTTTACAGAAAGAGTGGTAGATATGTGGAATAGTCTTCCAGTGGAGGTAGTAGAGATGAGGACAGTATCTGAATTCAAGAAAGCATGGGACAAACATACAAGATCTCCAAAAGAGAAAAGGAGACTATAGTAGTTGAAATGGAAGTGCAGATTAGAAAGGCATATGGTCTTTTTCTGCTGTCATGTTTCTATGTTTCTATTGCATTATTCCAACAATAATCTTCCCCTTTATTCACCAAATAGGCGTGAAACTGACTATCAAAATATAAATAAGCCTTAAATCTCCACCGCCACAACCCGGAACAACCCCCATGCCCCATTAGTTCTACCCATATTAAAGAACAGCCAGATATTACAAACAGAATGATTTCCACCCTAGAAAATCCATCTTGAGAGATAAAAATATAAGGCCTGATATTCAACTAGGCAGTCTAGGTGCCACTATGGCGCATAACCCTGCCTGCTCATCCCTAACCCCGGATATTCAATGTCATGGCAATGGCACTGAATATCCAGTTTTGGTGCCCAGAGAAAACCGCCATAGGACCGAACCAGGTAGCGGCAATATTGCACCACTACCCGGTTAGCATCCACGACTAAAACTAGACGAGCCAAAAGCTGGCCTAGTTTTAGCCATGGATCACTAACTGAGTAGCAGTGCAAAATCGCCATTACCGAGTTAGCGGTACTCCCCACCTCCACTCCACCCCAGAACGCCCCCATCATGCCCCGATGCTAACCGGATAGCATAAGGGTGCATAGGGGAGTTAGGAGGGGATATTCAATGGCACTTACCATGTAGGTGCCGTTGAATATCTGGGCTTAAGGCATTTACATGGTTTACAGGGCTGTAAACCGTGTAAATGCCTTTTGAATATCGGGCCCATAATCTGAATGGAGTTCACCGCATGAGCATGGTGCAAGTACCTGTAGTAAAAGTACGCTATAGGGGTTATTTTAGAAGCCCTATTCATACTTTGGACATCCAAAAACAGGTATACAGATGTCCAAAGCATGGAGACGTCCCCAGAGCCATTTTTGAAAGTGGTTTTAAAGACATCACTGGCAAGATGATGTCCAAGTTGGAACATGGGCATAATGTAAGCGTGTCCGGGGTGTTCCCAAGAACTTGGACATCCTCGTCCAATCTCAATAACGCCTATCACATCCCAAGCTTCAGCAAAGTTTATAAAGGCTCCATGCACAAATAGGCATTGGAAAAGTGCTTGTTTTTTTCCAGCCTAACATCCAGAGGGTGTCCAGAAGAAAGTATACTCATAGACCCTGTCTTTTCCATGCTGACAATGAACAATGACAGGAAATGTGGGATCCTGTTTTCATCTTGCCACGCTGATGGATAGCCCCATGTGCAAAATAGCATAATGAAGAAGTCCCCACCCCAAGGTTTTGTAGCAATGGCGTCTACATGGGTGTCCACGTCAGGGGTATCAATGTTTCTGAAATCAGGTCGAATCATAGATGTCCCTGGGGTTTTCCTGCATGTTTTGCTCTGGACACCCCAGAATGAACTTTGATGCCCTTTTTAAAAATGCCACTTCATGCGAATGAAAAGAAGGAATGATACCACAATTGTCATAACTAAATAGCCTAATAGTAAAGAGAAAGGCCATACTTAAAATTAACACATTCTTCGGGGTAGTTTTGAAATACTCACAGCATTCTACCAGTGCACAAAACATAGATTCTAAAAATAGCATAGGTAAATGTCATAACTGATTTGTGTCCAGTACCAGAAGCCAAAGAGCAATGTAGAAGACTAAACCAATCGTCACAGATTGATATTTTGTAGAATTGTTTATTGTCATACAATTCTTTGTTTAAAACTCTTCTTTAAACCCTCTATGGCCAGGTTTCAGCAAGTGCCTTATTCAGGGTTACAACATTCCAAAACACATATACTGTACATAAATATGATATGACCATAATACAACTAATTAAGAAATATACCATTAGACATCATAGCATATTTCAAGAAGAGATACAAAAAATATTAAAAGATATTATGGAGCCATAAAATGAAATAACAATATAGTAATAACTCATGAATAAGTATGGATAATCGTATCTCATAAAGAGATACTTAAGGAAAGAATCATTAATTAATTATTGTGTTCACATAAAGTGATAAAGTACACATGATAACGTGGATGTTATGTAGGAGACAACAGAAAAGAAAGGGCCAAGTATTCAACGCTATTAACTTGGTTAGCAGACCTGCTAACCACGTTAATGCGGTGACCGGGATATTCAGCGGCACATGAACACCCCGATGCTGGCTAGCATTGGGGCATTTCAGAGGCAGAGTGGAGGTGGCATCTGGCAATAACTCAGCAGTGGTGATATTCAGCCACTGCACGGTTATCACGAAGTGGTGAAAGTTAGGCATCTTAAAGAGTAGCCTAACTTTCACCACAGAAGCTAACCGGGCAGTAGCCAAATATTGATGCTGCCCGGATAACTTCTCTGCTATCCAGCTGACCTGGATAATCAATGCCGGTGGCTGGATGTGGCCCTGGTAACGAATATCTGGGTCTTAGGTTCAGCACGACAGCTAGTCATTTTACAACAGCTAGCTGCTGCCATTGCATATCCGGCCCAAAGAATATGATAAAAAACCCCAAATGTAACAAACAGAATAAAAATGGGAGAAGGGGTGTCACATGATATAGGAGAGGTGAGCGGACATGTTTTCCCCGCACTCACAACCATGACCAGTTAAAGTGCCGAAAAAGGGAGTTTCTTGCAAAAAGAGAAGGACGGTAGAAACCTAATAGGAGAAGGCAATTATGGTGGAAACTCAGAAAGCTGCAAAAGCATCTGCAATGGCTGGGAAAGCACTGAAAAGCTTGCAGCAACTGACAATGGCAGAAGGTCTGGTGGGGCAAGATGACGTCAGCGAGAGCATGGCATGTGCATCAGCTGCTGCAGAAAGGGAGAACCAGTCAAAAGCACCACCAGAGCTGCTCGCAGATGCCACCGCAATGATGGCAAGTGCAGGAACTGACTCCATAATAGCAGTGATCAAAGCCAGTAATGAAGATCTCTCAACAAAGTTATATGTGATACAGACGGACCTTAGGGAAACACAAGCAGAGATTCAAACAGTGATCGCAAGAACTGAACAAGTGGAGATGTGGATCACGGGAGCGGAGTATGACCTTATGGGTTTAAAAAAGGACTCCTCAGAGCACGCGGACCAGAATGTAAAGCTACTGGCCAAGATAGATGATTTGGAAAACAGATCTAGGAGATCAAATATTCGGATAATGGGTGTGCTTGAGATTTGAGACCAGAAAACTATGGAGGCTTGTATGGAAGGGCTGCTTAGGGGCCTATGTCTAGATCCGGTACTGCCTGAGGACGTGGTGATTGAAGGGGCCCATTAGGTTCCTGGAGATCAGCAGACTAATCCTAATTGCCCCCACCCAATACTGGCCAAGCTTCTTAATTACAGGCATCGGGAGCTGATCATATGCCAATCAAGGAAAGTAGGGGCATACATACACAATGTCCAGAAGATTTGGATATTCCCGGACTACATTGAAAAGGCAGACTTTTCAAGAGGTTAAAAGGAGATTGCACCAACACGGAATTATGCAAGCACTTCTGTATCCAGCGAAGTTGCGGATTATATGCGCATCCTAAAGAGGCACAGCGCTTTCTGAGACTTCATTTCCCAGATGATCCACCATTTGGAGCAGCAGACCTGCATTGCCTGCGTAAGGTCACAAACACACAACAGGACTCAGACCTTAATGCGGCAGCAGAAAGGGCCCAGCAAAGGGTGGTGGAAGCATTCACACATAGCGATAACAAGCGAAATGACTCAGCTGAGCAGGGGTGACTGACTAATCACTATCCGCCATGAGTACTGTGAGATCTGGGACTAGGATGCTATCGGTTCTGGAGCTTTGGAAGGTTTGGTGGACAGTATATACAAAGGAACTGGTCGGGGGAGAGGGGAATTGTGTGGGGAGAATATGTTGTTACAGAGGGAAGGCGGGGTCCCTGAAGAGGTGATATCAGGGCCCTGGGGGAGGAAATGCAACCATGTGGCCCTCAGACAGAGAGCCATATAGCGAGAGAAATCCAGTGGGTCTCTTGCTTGGAAGTCTCCCCAGGAGACCTGGGGATTTTTTCCTGGTGCCACCTGAAAGGCCCCCTCCCAGAAGGGCAGAAATGCCCTACTCAGTATGGTTTGAGGTTTATGGTTTGTTGATTGTTGATTGTTTACTAAGTTATGGTTGAGGCATGCATGTGGGGGAGGGGGGTGGGGCAGGGGGAGAAGGGTGGGGAACAAAGGAGGGATAGGGATGGGGGCTCTAAAAGTGAGAGTGAGGATAACATCGGTTAATGTAAGAGGCCTCCAAAGAGCTAGGTGATGCAAGCTGATAATGCAGGAATTAGGGAGGCTTCAGTTGGATATTTATCTCCTGCAGGAGACCCACTTAGCCTCAAAAGATGCAGGGCTGCTCTGAGCAGAATGGGTGGGGTGCTGGCAATTTATTTATTTATACATCTTTTCTATACCGCCACTTCCAGAGATCAGTGGCGGTTTACAGGTAACAAACATTAATAATAGAGCACTATTATTTTACATAGAACAGATTTAGAACAAAGAACATTCAACTATTAAGTGTAACTTAAAAATACAATGAGATAACAGGAGGGGTAGGAACATTTGAACTGGGTATGAATTAGATAATGTTTCAAAACATACTACCAACAGTATATCAACAGTAAAGTCAAATATTTACATTAAATTACAGTTATTCACATTAGCGACAAGCAATTGCTTTCTAAGGGTAAGCTTAATCTAGGTGAGCAATGTGAATGTGTGGGAAAGGTTTATGCCTTGTCTAAGTAGGGTCAGTGAGTGATTGATGATCGGTGTTTTTTTCTGTGTTAGGATTATCTTCAATGTGGAGGATATTGTAGTGCAGAGTAAATAGATGGGTTTTTAGATTTTTTCTAAATAATTGAAGATCTTTGATTTCTCTGATTTCAATCGGGAGGTTGTTCCATAGCATAGGGGCGAAGTATGAGAAAGCTGTGTTACTTGTCTTCTGACTTGTCTTTCGAATAGAATCAGGGACTTGTATCGTGTGAAGGTTTATTCTTCGTCTTGATCTATTATCATGTGGAATGGTGATGAGCGTAGATAAGAAAGATGGTGCTATATTATTAAAGATCTTAAACGTATTGACTAAGGACTTGTAGATGATTCTGCATGAGATGGGTAGCCAATGGAGAGCGTAGAGAATCGGAGATATATGATCTGAAAGTTTCGCTTTGTAGATAATCCTTGCAGTGACATTTTGGGCTAATTGAAGAGTGTGAATATTTTTCTTAGAGGTCCCTTGAAGAATACCATTACAGTAGTCTAAATGTGGTGTAATAAGTGTTTGTACTATGGTTCTGAAATCAGTGTTGTCAATCAATGGTCTGTTGTTGGATTGTCCTCAGTTTGAAATATATTGTTCTTACAGATTGTTTTATATGTTTGGTGAGGCTGAGGGTTTTATCCAGAGTGACTCCCAAGTATTTGATCTCATCTTTGACTGGGAGAGAGTTTTTTCCAATCTTGATTTCCAGTGGGGAGTGAAGCTTGTGTTTCTTGTTATGAATAGAACTTCTGTTTTTTTTAAAATTAATATTCATATTCCTTGATTTCAGCCACAGTTCAGCTTCAGAGAGGCAACGACATATGTTACTATAATCCGGGTTGGACACATCAAATGGCGAGTATAACATGATGTCGTCCGCGTAGATGTGGTAGTTGATTTTGAAGCGTTTAAATATGGAACAGATGGGTTGAAGATAGAGATTAAACAAAAGTGCTGAAAGGGCAGAGCCTTGAGGGATGCCCTGTTCTTGTGGAAATGGGGATGAGGCATTTCGATCTATTTGCACATATTGAGTCCAGTTAGTAAAATAGGATATGAACCAATCTCTAGAGAACACTAATAGTGCAGGTTGGCTGTGCTCTTTTGGCAGGGGTCCCCCTGCCAAGTCCTGCGCAGATGGCGAATACCAGGGGGGAGGGCAGTGGCTATGGAGCTGCAATGTTCCAGTCTGGCTTTTTGCTTGATAACTTTATATGCCCCAAATGAAGGCCAAACCACCTTTCTTAAGGATCTACTTACCAAAATTGGTGGATGGACTACATTGCCGACAGTATAAGGGTGGGATTTCAATATGGTTATGTAGAACGGGATGAATAGATCAGGGATGGCAGGGAGGCAGATGGAAGAAGCACTTCACTCCATTGCAAAAAAATTCTGCTTGGTAGATATTTGGAAAATACAGCACCCCCATGTAAGACAATGTACATGTTTCTTGTCTGTATACGGGACATATTCAAGGTTGGATTTTTTTTTGTTGACACCTTCCCTGTGCGCTTTGGCCACCAAATGCCAGTTGGGGAACATAGTATAGTCAGATAATGCACCCTTCCATTTAGAACTGTGAGGGGGAGGTGGGAACACAAGTTGTGGAGACTAAACACTTCTCTCTTAGCAGATAAAGGTGTGGTGAGAGAGGTGGAAAGAATTATAAAGGATTATCTCCTATATAATGATACAGAAGAGGTCTCTTTATTGACCTTATGGGATGCTTTAAAAGCAGGAGTGTGATGCTCCTACATAGAAATTGGGTCACATAAGAAGAAGAAGAGGACAGATCAACACAAATCGCTGGAGAAAGAGCTGACAGAGTTAGAAATCTCTTACATGTCTCACCCCTCCACGGGAGTTACCACTTAGGTAGTAATGAAGCATGCAGAGTTGAATGCTCTCATGGAGGGTGAGGTGGAAATTCTGATGAAGAAAACAACACAGCAATATTACTATCAGGGGGTAAGATAGATTGATTCTTGGCTTCACAATTAAAGAAGCACCAAGCCCAGACTACCATATTACAGATGAGGGATGATGCAGGGCAGCCTACTGCATGACAGGGAGGGGGTAGAGCGGGTCTTCTTACAAATTACTCACATCTGTACAGCTCGGAATGCATCAAAGGCCCAGAACAAATTAAGGGTTACTTGGCAGACAAGGCACTTAGGTCTCTAACTAAAGATCATTGGGAATAGCTGGTTGGTCCAGTAATGGGAATGGAACTACTGAAGGCGATTCAGGGGCTCTCTCCAGGCAAGGCAGTGGGCCCAGACGGCTTTCCCTCTGGATTCTATAAAATCTTTGCAGGAATATTAGCTCCTATACTAACACGAGTGTTCAACTATATTGTGGAGAAGGGAGAGGTGCCAGATTTGTTTCTGGAGGCACACATTATAGTTATACACAAAAATGGCAAAGACCCAATAGTAGTAGGATCTTATTGCCCAATCTCCCTTCTTAATACAGATGCAAAGTTATTGGCACGAGTGTATGCAGAGAGAATAAACTAGATAGTGCCCAAAGTGATACACCAAGACCAAATGGGGATCATCAGGGGGCGCAATGCGGCAGATAATGTTCGACGAGTATTGGGCCTAGTGAGTCACTGCAAGAAGGAGCAGAAATCCTCGGTGGTCTTCTTCACCCTTGATGTGGAGAAGGCCTTTGACCGGGTAGAATAGTCATATCTTATGCAAATCCTTGAGGGTTTTAATTCTGGTCCGGTGTTTCGGCGGGTGGTGGGGGGATGCAATGAAGCTACAGGGTAACCTATTTAAGATTAATAAAAGAAAAGATTTTTTCACTCAACGTGTAATCAAACTCTGGAATTTTTTACCAGAGGATGTAGTAAAAGCTGTTAATGTGGTTGGATTTTAAAAAGGTTTGGACAAGTTCCTGGAGGAAAGGTCCATAAACCATTATTAAAAGGGACCCAGGATATCACTGCTTGACCCAATACAGGCATTGAGGAACCTGTGTCTTTTGGGGAGACCCCTAGGTACTTATGACCTAGAATGGCCACTGTTGGAAACAGGATACTGGGCTTGATGGACCTTGGTCTGACCCAGTATGGCATTTCTTATGTTCTTATGGGATTGTATAGTCACCCTACAGCTAGGTTGAGAATTAATGGGTCCTTTCCACAGCTTTTTCTTTGCAGCGAGGCACTAGACAGGACTGCCCACTGTCCCCCCTTCTTTTCGCATTGTCATTGGAACCCTTTGCACAGGACCTGAGACAGAATGGGGAAATTCAAGGGGTGAAGGTGGGAGACACAGAGAATAAACCCACGTTATACACGGATGATACCTTACTTTTTCTTTTTAGCCCACTAAACACTTTAAGGGAATTTGATGCTGAATATTGGGCATTTGGAGAAATGTCAGGATATAAGCTCAACACTAGTAAGTCAGTGATCCTACCCTTTAATGTCTTGGAGGCAATGGCTGGGGAGATACAACAGTGTTTTCCTTATCAGTGAGAATGGGATGCACTAGGGTATCTGGGGATTCGTATCCTGAGGACCATCAATAAGCTGTATGAGTTGCACTTTCCCTCCCTACTAAAGAACATAAAGGAGGATCTATGAGGATGGTCTTATGTATCAAGGTCACTACTGACTTGCATCAGTCTTTTGTACCTTTTTATGATGCTTCCCTGTCTGATCCCAGACACCTTTTTCAGTGAAGTGCACAGGACAATTGCACACTACATTTGGGCCAGAAGAAGAGCTAGAGTCTTGCTTCGTACCTTGATGTTGTCTAGATCACAAGGGGGACTATCCCTGCCAAATTTTAAGCTGTATTACTGGGGAGCACAGATTAGGGCAATTTATTATTCGTGGGTAGATGATCCGACACAACACTGGGTGGTGCTGGAATTGGGCCAGTTGGGAGTCCCATCTCTGAAACGCATTCCTTTCGGGCCCACTTTAGCACTGCACGGGACTGCTGGCCAGCAGCCTATAGTACAGTACATGCTACCTTGTCTATATGGAGGCGAGCGATGAAATGGCTAGGGTTTGAGCCCTCTGGGTCGAGGTTAACATTCCTTATTGATGGGTTTCTGTTCCCACCGGAGAGGTTGGGCCCGATTCGCTTTAGGTGGCTCTGACTTAATAAGATGGAGTGGGTACTGGATTTTGTACAGAAAGATCGTTATCTCAGAAGGGATGAGATAATGCAGAAATGCTCAGAGAACCCACCCACAGTGTTTGCGGTACTGCAATTGGAGCATTTTTTGATCTCTAACAGGGGTCGATATTTAAAGACCACTTACCCCCTGGAATCTCTCTTTCAGCACCCTAAGAAAGGATCAGGGCTTCTGGCACAGTTTTATAGGAACATCAGAGATAGCAGCTGGGATGGGAGAGAGAACTGGGACGGGAGTGGTCGAAAGAAATCTGGGGCAGTATTTGGGGAACTACATCTAAGATATCTTTGAATCAGGCACACCTAGATTCCCAATATAAGCTTCTATTCAGAATGTATATTACCCCCGTGCGATTGCACGAGATGAATCCAGGTTGCTCAGAGTCTTGCTGGAGAGGATGCAAACTACTCTGCTTCACATGATGTGGGAGTGCCCTAGTATTAGGCCGCTGTGGGAGGAAGTCATTCAAATCTGCACACAGATTACAGGGTGGAATCGGGAAAGGGGGATCCATCTTTGATGCTATTAGGGATTTCAGAGGGCCCCCCAGTGTACTGCCTTAACAGAAATAATGTTGCTAACTTTGTGTTTCTGGTGGTGTGATTAGTGATAACTACAGGGTGGAAGAAACCACATGCCCCAACCATTCAGGATTGGACTGAGAAACTGGCGCGAATTATGGACTTGGAGTTAGGAGTTGCCCAGGACCATGGAAATGGAGAAGAGGTTTTGCAGAAGTGGGACCCAGTGCTGCAATTTTTTAGGAGGGGGTGGGATAGAGAGGGAGTAGGGTAAGGGCCTACAGGGTAGTGACCGGAGCTTGCTTGTTTGTTTGTTTTCTTCCTTTTCCCATCATATAATCTCCATCCCACTTTATCTTTCCTCAGAGAAGAAGACCCACATTTTTGATATTGTCAATGTGAAGAGTAAGATATGAGCATGACTGAATAGTTTCACCGTCCCCTTGGCCCCCCCCCCCCCAAACCCCCAGTCTCCTGGACAGAGATCTCCGGGAGCATGCATGCCTTATAACATTTAATTGAAATGTTGGATAGTTTATTGTTGGATTATGTGGCCATGTCTCGAGGGGTGGCAAGGCAGGATATGAATGTCTTGTACATAGGATTAGCAATTGCAAATTGGAAAGGATGATGGCGTGGGGCAGTAACATTGAAGTGTCATGTGGGATCACTGATTGTGGATTTCTGTATAGAGCTAATGGGCCTGGATTAATGTTACCTGGGGGGAGCTGATGTTCAGATAAAGCTGCTGCCATTCAAATATGTATGTATGTTGTAATTGGGAGAATTTTGATAATAAAAAAATGGTAGAAAAGAATGAGCATACTAATTAAGATTTACCTTTGAAAAAATACAAACTAGCATATAAAATAAGCTGTCACATCATATAGAGACAAGTATTCTAATTCTTTTGTTCAAATTTTTTTTGCTTCAATGTAAAACAAGCTAGTGGCCAAACACCTTCCACAATCTCATATATAGCCATATGTAGCAAAATTGTTTGCACGGATGGCGGTTAGAAAATAAAGCCCCGTTTGAATCAGCACAGTACTTTCTTATGTAAACCTGAAATTTCAACTCTGGTATGTCTAATGCCAAGTGAAAGACTTGATCATAAATCCGTTTTTGCCAACCCCCCCCCCCCTATTATTTAATTAATAAAAAGGAACCGAGAAAATGCTTTCTAATGTAATAAACTATTTTTATGTTTAGATGTTTTCAGCTGTAATTTTTACAAATGCAGTAATCTATTATGAGAAATAACTAGGGTGCATTTTTAAGTAATTTTGGTGCTTATGGCTTTTGGCTTTTGCTCATGTATTTTTGGCTCAGAGGTGAACACAAACATGATCACTGTTAGATTCACATTTAGTAAGATGTCATTGTTAAATATAAGCTCCTGGTACCAGACACAAATTGATTATGGCATTTACAATTGTGATCAACATTATAGGCACCCTTGCATTTTAGATATGCTGTGTACAATAACTTGAGAAATAACTGGAAATATTCCAATTGTATGCCATCATAGTATTTTAATAGTATGCTCAAAGGCATACAACAAAAAAAAATGATGTCTGTACAATGTAGATGTGCTAATTTCTGAGAAAAAAAGCAAAATATGACCTGGACAGGATTAATGGTACCCTTCACTAATATTTGGTTGCACAACTCTTGGCAGTGATGACAGCTTCCAAAAATTTCTTGTAGCCATCTATAAGTTTCGTACATCTATCTGCTGGTAGTTTCTCCCACTCTTCAACTGTGATTTGTTCAAGCTCATAAATATTTCCAGAATTCCTTTTACCAATGACAGATTTCAACTCTTTCCAAAGGTTTTCGATTGGATTGAGATCAGGACTCATTGATGGCCAGTTTAAAACAGTCCATTTGTTCCTTTTTAATCATTCTTTTGTACTTTTGGATGTATATTTTGGGTCATTGTCCTGCTGGAGGACCCATGACCTTCAACCCAGACCTAGCTTTCTGACACTAGGAAGCACATTTTGCTTCAAAATACCTTGGATAGTCCCCTGAATTCATTATTCCTTTAATACGTTCCAGGTCTCCAGTTCCTGAGGCAGCAAAACAGCCTCACAGCATTATGGAATCTCCACCATATTTAACTGTAGGAAGTGTGTTTTTTTGCCTTATAAGTTTCATTTCTTTGCCTATAAATGTATCACTGGTCTGCATTGCCAAAGTGCTCAAGTTTGGTTTCATTTGTCCACAGAACATATTCCCAGAAGGACTGTGGTTTTTCAAGAGGGGTTTGGGCAGGTGTGCATTTTTATGTCTGTCTTTGAGCAGTGGGGTCCTCCTTGGTCTTCACCCATGAAGTCCTTCTTTGTTTCGTGTGTGACGCATAGTGTGGGTTGAAACCACCACTCCAGATTGCTCCAGGTCAGCCTTAAGCTTTTTGGATGTTGTACATGGTATTTTTCGAACAATTCACACTAACCTCTGAAGACTTCTCGGATTAATTTTCCTCTTCCCATCATGTCCTGGCAAGTTCTTAACAGTTTCATGAGCAGAAAACTTCTTAATAACATTATGAACTATAGACACAGGAATCCCAAAGTCTTTGGAGATGGCCTTGTACCCCTTTGACGTTAGATGATTGGTGATAATGACTCTGCTGATGGTCTCAGGCAGCTCTCTTGTCTTCACCATTGTGAAAATGGAACAGAGAATAAATGAGGCCATTTAAACATTGGGGTCGTCTTTCCTTGGTTGATTCAAGTCACGTGTGTACTGACAATTGATTACAGGTGCATCTAATTTTACTGCAATGGGAATGTGGTTATTCTGTTCAAACCGATTTAAATTTATAAGGGTGCCAATAATCATGTCCTCAAATAAATTGAACCCCAAAAAATTACATATTCCTCAAAATATTGCAGAACTTTCCTGAAAAACAGAGCTCTTAATGAAATACTATTTCTTTTGTCGGAATGTTTGCCTCGAATTCAATGATCTCTCATGACAAACTTTCCCTTTTAATATTTTTTAACAGTGTATCGAACACCCTAAAGAGTATTCAAAATACAAACTATCTGTGTAAAACACCTTAAAAACATTTATAAAAAGTCTTATAAGAAACTTGCAGGTTTGTTGCTGCTACAAATAATCCATATGCAGTCAAGAGCTGGACAAATTCTTTGTTGAATGATTTGGCGTCCCTCTCCAATAGTCAGTCTTCCATTTCACATACAAGGACTGGACCCATTTAATGATGATCGATGTGACGTCTGAATGGCACAAATACAGTACTGTGTTTAGAACTTATTTCTTTTTTGCTTAAAAGCCCTATTTCAACGCTCATTTCTTTTTTGCTTCAAAGCCTTGTTTCAACGCTCCTGAGGATGTCTCCCATCCATCCTATCTCTCCAGTCATGATGACTAAAACAATTCAGAGCTCCACATTTAAATTCATGGTGTACGACATCATCCGAGAAAAAGCCTGATCACATGATTTGAAAAATTTCCTGACCATCAGAGTATACTCAACCAATCTAATTCTTGATTTAAACCTTTAGGAGTCACTGCAGCTAATTTAAAAATTCATGATTGTTCAAGTATATGCAGATTATGTTCTCGATCCCCCCCTCAAAGGTTTTGGCAAACCCAATCCATCACCTCCATTTTAAATCCACAAAGGTGTGTTGAAACTGAACACAATGACTAACCATCAGTGCTAGCAGACCAAAAAGAGCAGCAAGTA
The DNA here is from genome assembly GCA_033557465.1 of Ichthyophis bannanicus. Lineage (NCBI taxonomy): Eukaryota > Metazoa > Chordata > Amphibia > Gymnophiona > Ichthyophiidae > Ichthyophis > Ichthyophis bannanicus. The sequence goes on from CM066036.1 coordinate 498,628,180, forward strand.
CCTGCACTGAGACAGGAGACCAAACAAGCAGAAAAGAGACAGAAAAGAGACTGGCGGTGATCCAATTCAGGTAATGCAATGTGTGCCTAAAATCCCTTTTATTAGCCCCTATGCGTTTCGGCTGAAAAGCCTTCCTCAGGTGGTCTTTGGAGGGAACACATCTCAAAAGATACAATAACAATAAACATCAAATACAAACATAGTAAAAAGCACATGAAAATCAATTAATTATAAAAACATATAAACATAACAATGAATTTAAATTAAAACCTAGTAAGTGCTCCTAAACATGTAAAATATATAAATTATATAAAAGATGTAGATCAATTTTATAACATAAATATAATGATAAAAATGTTAAAAACATAAATAGAATATCAAAAGCATAGCTAAATAACAAACATATCTAAGAACCATAGAGCAATAAAAAGCAATAAAAAGAGAGGAAGATGAGGAGTACACAACAAAAATAATAGTAATGCTAAAATGATACCTTTTTTGTCTCATAATACACAAATATGACCACTAGGGATAAAATAATAAATAAATAATTATATTGTTAAAAAGATCTTGAAGGCATGAAATAACATTAAAAAATGTTTTAAAAAATTTTATATAATAGAACTACCATAAATAATAATAAGAGGAGACATCAAAAAATTGTCACTGCACATTCCCATTAAAAACTTTAAAATTTATGCGATGTAGGGAAACCACATACCCAGGGAAATGAACTGTTCACAGCACTACTGACCAGGAGCAAAGTGCTTCCATGTCTTGCGCAAAGAACATACTGCAGTTAAACCTTCAATGTATTCCGCAATCCTTTGTGTTTAAAAATATTCTACAATTGGGTACTTAAAAACTATAAAGCAAAGTGCTTGTTTTTAACATAAACAATTTTAGATTGTAGAGAAACAACCTGCCTTGCAATGGTGCTTAAAGAGGTAACAAACTTTACAATGGCTGTATAGACAAATATAATAGATTATTGTAAATTCAAAGGAAGTGCATATAGCGATGTTAAAGATTAAACGAAACCCATTTAACGCGTGAAACGCATAATGGATACATTTCTTGCCAAAGGAGAGGCCAACAATGAAATGAAATTTCACAATGATAAAGATAATCAAAGAAACTATAGTTTTTAAGTACCGGTGAGTCATCAACGGATACCTCTGGGGAGGAATTGGTGCGGCGGGTGGCGGTTTTGGTGGCCGAAGGGGTTGGGGCAGCGGGAGTACCCCAACGTTGGCGTCCTTTTCGGAGTTGTGGGAAGGGGTCCCGCGGGCTTTACGGTGGAAGATCCAGAAGAGGAGGTACATAGACATCTTCCAGTTATTGGAGGGGAGGCATCTGTCGGGCGAGAGCCGTAAGAAGAGAAAGGAAAATGAGAAGACGGGAAGGATCAAACAAGTTTCCCGTAATGTGGTAAATTGGGCTAGGGCTTTTTTGAGGTTGGCAAGTGTGGGGGGTCACCAGTATCTGGAGCAATATGGAATGTTGCTCGATTATGCGGATTCTATTTTGGAAGCCGCTCAGACACATGAAGGTTGGGCCTGGCTCAACTACGATGAGAAGTTTCGGGACAAGATGGAAGAAAATAAACTGCTGTCCTGGGGGACACAGGATATTAGTTTGTGGTTGACCCAAATGTCTGCCAGAACCGGAGGGTCAGGGGGGCTGGAGGGACCTGGGGGTGTGAAAGGGGGGGAGCAGGAGTAGTGGGAAGGGGACAATCCTTTCGGGCTGAAGGGGCGTCCGCGTCACAGAGAGACAGTGGCGAGGGAATGGGAGATGTGTGTTGGTGATTCAACAAGTCGTCGTGTCCATTTCCCGATTGTAAGTTTCGGCATGCCTGTTCCATCTGTGGAGGGGTGCATTCCGTCCTCAAATGCACAAAACGTGGTGCTCCCGCCCCTCCCCTTTTGGCTCCCAAGTAGTATAGACTTGGGGGAGCAGGCTTCCACGCCGATACGGTTGGAAGCTTTGCGGCCTTGGCTTCGGTGTTACCCGAGGCGGAGGGACCGGGTGACGCTTGAGGAGGGCTTTAGTTCCGGGTTTCATATCCCAGTGATAGGGACGGTGGAGTTGGTGCAGGTGGATAATGCGGTCTCGGTTAGACGGTTACCCCATATTGTGCAGGATAAATTGCGGAAGGAGCGGGAATTGGGCAGAATTGCCGGTCCTTTTGAAAGCCGGCCGTTTGTGAATTTGGTGGTGTCCCCCTTGAGAATCATACCGAAAAAGGAACCAGGGAAGTACAGGCTGATTCACAACCTGTCATTCCCTGTAGGGTCGTCAGTCAATGATCTTATTCTGAGGGAGTGGTGCACAGTGCGGTACGCGTCCTTTGATGCAGCGGTGGACTTGGTGCGCCGATGCGGCACGGGAAGTTTGATGGCCAAAGTGGACATCGAATCGGCCTTCCGATTGCTGCCGGTCCACCCATCGGCCTTTCCATTGTTGGGATTTCGTTTTGAGGGTGGCTGGTATTTTGATAAATGTATGCCGATGGGCTGCTCGGTTTCGTGTGCATACTTTGAGATGTTCAGCATGTTTTTGCATTGGGCATTGGTTCAAACAGTGGGATGTGCGAACGTGGTACACTATTTAGATGACTTAATGTTCGTGAGTGAGGCGCAGTCGTTGCAGTGCCAGGCGCTGTTGGAAGGATTTGTGGCATTATCGCGTGAGTGGGGGGTACCCTTGGTAGGGGAAAAAACGGAGGGTCCAGCTACGAGCATCACTTTTTTGGGCATTCAGCTGGATACAGTGGCAATGGTGGCATGCTTGCCGGGCAAGAAGATAGGGAGATTGCGAATGTTGGTGGCCAATGCTGTGGGATCGCGCAAGATCACGTTGAGGGAGTTTCAGGCCCTAATTGGCTCTCTGAATTTTGCTTGCAAGGTGATACCAATGGGCAGAGTGTTTTTGAGGCGCTTAGCGGCGGCTACGGCGGGAGTGCTGAAGCCACATCACCATATCAGGCTGTCGCATTCACGCTGATTTAGGAGTATGGGATGTGTTCTTGCAGGAGTTCAACGGCACATCGGTTTTGATGAAGGCAGCGATCTCTACTGTCGATCTGCAACTTTTTACAGATGCGGTGGGTAGTGGGGGTTTGGGTATCTACTTTGGTGGTGCGTGGTGTGCGGCGTTCTGGCCACAGTCTTGATGGGACGAAGGGCTGACTACGAATATCACATTCTTGGAATTGTTCCCGTTCTTAGTGGTATTGGAACTCTGGTCAGACATGTTGTGCAATTGCAGGGTGGTTTGGTGGTGTGACAATGAGGCAGTGGTTAGCGTGATCAATAATTATACGCTGCGTTGTCTGCAGGTAGCAGCCTTAATGAGAGCCGTAGTTTTAACCTGTTTGCGTCTGAATGCGTCAGTTAGGGCCCGCCATATCCTGGGTAGCATTAACAGGATTGCGGATGCTTTTTCTCGTTTTAAGTGGGAGCAGTTCTGGACGTTGGCACCAGAAGCGGATGCCGAGTAAGCGAAGGTCCCGGAGCACTTATGGCAGCTTGGCCAGTGGAGATGTTGATGCTGCTGCGACGGTCGGTGGCGCCTCTGACATGGACGAAGTATCAGCGTGGTTGCGACAGAGTGGTCAACTTTCTTATGACACGGGGGTGGCAGGAGAGGCAGGTGCCCAATTAGCTGATGGCGGAATATGTAGTTACGGTGAAGGCTGCAGGAGTGTCAAAAGCGACAGTGCGGCCGCATCTGGCAGGGTTTACCTTTTTTGTGTGGGCGGTGGGTTGGGGCTTCCAGGTTGGGGGGTTCTTGACACGGAGACTCTTGCAAGAGTGGGAGTGGTCCCAGTCGACTCCACAGGATGGGTGGCGGCCAATCACGCATGATCTGCTGACACGGATCTGTGTGGCACTGTCACGAGTCACGTCCTCCCCTTACAAAACTCGGCTGTTTAAGGCAGTTTTCTGTCTAGCATTTTTTGGCGCATTCCAGGTGGGGGAGTTAGTGGCAGATTCACGCCGGGTATCTCGAGGGACCGGGATAGGGAGGCGTCAGGTGCATCTCCGGAAAATAGAGATGCGCATATTGCTCACTAGGTCCAAGACAGATCAGCTGGGACATGGTCAGTGGGTAGTGTTAAGGGTGATCGGAAATTCCCCGACCTGCCCAGTGGCATCGTTAAGGGACTACTTGAGGGTGCGGCCAGCATTGGAGGGGCAGTTATTCTTGCACGAGGATGCTAGCCTGCTGACGCGCTTTCAGTTTGCAGCAGTGCTACGGTTAGCTCTGAGATGGCTAGGTGTGGAGCCTGTGGGGTTTGCTCTGCATTCCTTCCGGATTGGTGCCGCAACTAGTGCGGCGGCAGCGGGGTTGCCGCAAAGAGCGATCCAACGGATAGGTTGATGGCGTTTGCAAGCATTTCAGAGTTATGTGCAGTTGTGAGGGGGCTGAAGGGTCTTGGGGGGCTGCTAACTGTTGTTTTGTTTTGCAGATGGGGAAAGGAATCCTGGTACTTGTTGGTTGATTGGTCACTCCTTTGTGCACTGGGCGGAGCAACAAGCAGCGGTACGGCCGGTGGGGCCTAATCTTAGGATGGACCCAGCAGAGGTGGTGGTCTTATGGCTGGGCGAGCGGGGGCTGCGTTGGATGCAGCTCTTGCCTTTGCTGCGACACCATGGGCATATGAAGGAGTGGCCGGATCTGATTCTCATACATCTGGGAGGCAATGACCTTGGTTCTTGGACCTGTAAACAGTTGATACGGGCAGCCAAATGGGATATGGGCGAAGTATTGAAGATGTTTCCTGATGTTAAGTTATTATGGTCAGATATCATTCCACGGCCTGCCTGCGGGGAACAGCAGCGATGGTCTCAGGGTTTGACGAAGATCAATCGCCAGATCGGGCGCTGGGTGGTGGAGCGAGGGGGTTACCAGATACTGCATCCCTGGGTGGAGGTTACCTGCGCAGGTTTATACCGGCAGGATGGGGTGCATTTATCCCCGGTTGGGCTAGACTTGCTCCTTAATGACTAGCAGGAGGCCTTGGAATGGGTGGTAGGCAGGATGCTTGCCGGTCGCAGTTTCGGGGGGGGGGGCAGTTCAGGGATCTGGGATTGCCTGAACCGGTGGCGGGATCCTGGAGGTTTACGGGGTCTGGAGTCTTAGCTATTAGTAGGGTGGGGGTGGGGTACCCTGACCCGGATAACCCCGGTAGGACTTTTGCTAGTAATATGGCGAAGCCGGAAGAAGGGGTGGTAGGTTGGTAGCCACAGACTCTCTGCGGTGGCAACAGCAATGACTTCACTTTGCTACCTACATGGCTGGTGAGTCATTACTGTTGAGGTGGAGGTTTAAATTGATTGTTTGGAATTGTTGTTGACTATGGTTAAAAGTTAATAAAGCTGCGACCGGTGTTATGCCAATATTGGAGTTGTGTGATTACTGCGGGGTGAGGGGGGGGGCTGGAAAGGTGAGCATCGCGTCCGCTGTGCCTCGGTTATTAATTAGGCTGCAGGGTCCCGTACCTGGCCGGCCGGCAGTAACTGGGCCGGCGGCGCGTGGCGATCCGGCCCTTCAGCGGGCAGCGGGGGAAGGAGGCATCATGGGAGGCCCGGGCTGCGTCATTCAAATTGATTGGCTCCGGCGGGTGATTGGCGGCAATGGGAGCCAATCAGGAGTGAAGAGGAGCGAGGGGGGAGGGAGGAGGATGGAGGGCAAGCCGGCGAGCCCTGCATTCGAGCGCGCAGGGAGGAAAGAAGGCAGCAGATGTCCCGCCCTCCTGCCCATTAACTGTGGCAGGGAATGGATAATTGGGGGTGTTGCAGCTGGGGAAGGGTAGCGGGATTCCGGAGGTTTCCGGGGTCCGGAGCCTTAGCTATTAGTAGGGCGGGGGTGGGGTACCCCCAACCCGGATAACCCCAGTGGGGCTTTTGCTAGTAATATGGCGAAGCCGGAAGAAGGGGTGGTAGGTTGGTAGCCATAGACTCTCTGCGGTGGCAACGGCAATGACTTCACTTTGCTACCCACATGGCTGATGAGTCATTACTGTTGAGGTGGAGGTTGAAATTGATTGTTTGGAATTGTTGTTGACTATGGTTAAAAGTTAATAAAGCTGCGACCGGTGTTATGCCAATATTGGAGTTGTGTGATTACTGCGGGGTGAGGGGGGGGGGGCTGGAAAGGTGAGCACCGCGTCCGCTGTGCCTCGGTTAATATACTTGATCATTATCATAGACATATTTATCTCTATAAAATTTCATAATTTTCAATCCTCTTAGATAGTCCTGAAATTGAGCATTTTATCCATATGAGATTTAAATTGCTCCACTGATATTTCTGATTTTAATTTCCCTTCCATTAAATCTACCTGTTGTTTGAGAGTTCCCTCTTCAGATGAAAGACGTTCCCCTAGCAATACAATTTAATCCAGACTGCATTTGTTCAATATACTATTCCATTTGGTGTGAAAAGATTGATCCTCAGTAAATATCTTAGGTGGTTTGATAATACATAACCCCTCGGGGTCATTTTTGATTTTAAATACTGAATCATTGTGGCACCATGCAATTGTACCCTAACCAATTTTTTATTCAAAAAATGTAGCTCAGAAAACGATATCAATTGAGTGGAAGAACCTCCTTCATCAAACAAAGCAGGTTTCTTTATTAATTGCTATATCTGATCTTCCGAATAGGCAGACACCCCCTGATTAGATCTTATTGGCTGATCAACTGGTATGTCCTCTGAAGCCATCACGAATCCGATGGGCACTAACGAAGTAAATTCCCACAAATAAATTGAACCCAAATAAGTCCACTTATTTACATGTCCCTCAAAAAATTGTGAAACTTTCACAATATCTTCCCTATAGTAACTGATACATTTATTATGGACAGGTGTGTGGAATATTTATTTATTTAACAGGTTTTTTTATACTGCTTTATCATTTCAGTCAAAGCAGTTTACATTGTAACTTAAACTTGGCAATGTATATTAAATAGAGACATTGATAACTTGGATTTTTTTATTCTTCTGAGGCAATGGAGGGTTAAGTGACTTGCCCAAGAAGTGTTAGTGGAAATTGAACTCTGGGCTCTTGGTTCCCAAGCCAGTGCTCTAATCATTAGGTTACTCCTCCACAAAAATATTGCTTTAGCACATTCAGGTGCTCGATAAAGTGACAAAGTATACTATTAATGTGTGGTGCAATTAATTTTGTCAAATCTTGTACCCAATTTGTAACAAGGATATTTTTTGTCTATTTTCAAATTTTTATATGATGCCCCCCCCCCCCCCCCTTGGATGCAGGCTGTCACTAAAACATGTCCATATATGGTCCTTTTTAACTACAAGTGTTGTTTGTTTATAGACTTTTATTAAAATAAGAGTTTTCTTTGTTTATTGTACGGATATCATTCCTTTTTTCGTTTGGTTTGCTGATAATATCTTGCCTCTCTAGCTTATATCTGTAAAGGTTGACTGCTCCATGTTGCCAGTCAGGCCTCAGGATTGGCCTCCACCAAATCCAATTGCTCCAACCACTGGCAGGTGATGTTAGGGGTGTCTGGCATGCAAATCATCCCATTGTGCCAGACATGAGCTTAGCTGGATATTGGAGCATGAAGTGAATTTTTCAATCCATGAGCTTAGCACAGACACTAAAGAAGGCCTGGTGCAGTGAGGAATCCAGTGGGGAGCAAGCCTGAAACATTCTTATCTTCCAGTCCTGGTAATTAAGCTCACCGGACTTATGGTATGCCATAGCAGAGCTATTTATGCACATAATTAAGAGTCAAGGTGGCTGTCCAAAGGAAGAGCTGCTGGCAACTAGGTCAATGTATCTGCTAGCAATTTAGATAATCCCACAAAGCAGAGGCTACTGTGTTGCAGTCAGTTCTTGAGATCACTGAATTTATCTTTATATGCCTCAAGCTTTGCTTGTGCAGCCCTTTGTTGGATCTGGAGGCCTGACAGATGGCCCTCAGCATCAGAAATCTGCAATTCTGTTTCTCACACTTCTGTGAGTGTCTGAGAAATAGCAGCAATTTGCCATGATAGCTTCGCAAAGTTAGTGTCCAGGTCTTGCACCACTGATGTAGTAAGCTGAGCAAGCTGACTCTCCCTGAACACAGCCTCATCACACGTGGAGTCCGCCATCGTAGGCTCCCCAGCTTTCCATGATCTTTCTGCTCTGTTGTGGTTTAAGAGAATGTAAATAAATAAAATAAAAATAAATGCCATCTCTACAGAAGTTTTTTACCATAAACTTGTCCGTATATCCCTGGGGCCTAGCAAATTTAAATGAAGCTTGAGGCCCACCCATTCACTGCCCCCTTCCATTTGTGGGTCCACTGTGCAGCTCCTCCCTCCCTTGCACAGCCCTCCCAGAGCACCACAGTCGGCAGCCCTGTTCCTCCCTTCTGCTCCCTCAAGCCGCTTGAAGTGAAGTGAGCAGTGCTTTAGTGAACAGACCAGAAGCAGGAAGTTGTTAGTCTGTTTACTAAAGTGCCACCTATTTATCTTGCAAACATTCTGAGGGAGCAGAAGGGAAGAACAGAGCCACTTTTACCTATGGGCCACAGGGCATCTGGGCCCATGTTGTGCTGGGGGGAGTAGCCCCTTTTGCCTATAAGTAAAAGTAGCCCTGAAACTAGGGCTGGTTCCAATCAAGGCTGATAGGGTCAATATTGTAAGAGTGGGTTAGGAACTCTGGGTTAGCACATCCATCCGGACTGAAACATCAGATGACCTCCCCATAGCCCATTTCTTTAAATCTTCAACTCCCAATCCTGATTTAGCTGAATCAGTAGGTTCTAAGATCTGCTCTAGCAAGGAGAGGTCACAGTGAAACAGAGACTACTGCACTGAATTTGGCTGCTAGCCTACTGCTGCCCTAACCTCGCCCCCCCCCCCCCCCCACACACACACATTACTCCTGCTGCTGCCTGTCTCTACATAGTCTGCTTTTTTCTGCACCTATACTCTACCTACTCTGTCTCTTGCTTCTACCACTGATACTTTGTTTCTTACCCTTCAATCTTGCATCTCTGGCTCCAAACTATTTTTCTGTTTTTCCCCTCTTTAAACATTCATGCTTGATCTTGGTTGGGAGGAAGAGGCTGCTAGATAGTACTGTAAATATCACTACTATTGCCTGTGCCCATGGCTCCCATTGGAACACTGTTGCTTCCAGTAGGCTTTTCTCCTCAGCTTTTCCCAAGCCTACTGCCTCTTCATAACACTTGGCATGATGACTTTTCATAAGGAGTGGAGGAATAGTCTGATGATTAGAGCAGCAGACTGAAAACAAGGGAAGCCCAATGCCAGTCCCACTACTACTACTTGTGATCTTGGGCAAGTCACTTAGCTTCCCATTGTCTCATATACAAACTTAGATTGTAAAACCTCTGGGGACAGGAACATACCTATTGTACCTGACTGTAAATTGCCTTGAGCTACTCCTGTATACAGTGGGAGCAGTGTATGGAAATCTGTCTCATGAATATTCATAGTGGATATCCTGAAACCCGACTGACTGGGCAGCCCCAAAACAAGTTTGGGAACCACTGGATTAGTGTTTTATGTGGTCAAGTAAGTGCTTACAAAATTGCTCTGATTTAAACATGCATAAAAGTGGCATATAAACATAGAAAATGATGCAGATAGGCCATAATACTTTTCCAGTCTGCCCTTCTACTAAGCTTTACAATCTCTTCCTCTTCCACAGAGATCCTCTGTACTTGCCCCATGCTTTCTTTAATTCAGGTACCATTCTTATTTCCACCACCTCTACTGGAAGGCTGTTCTATGCATCCACCATCATTTCCAAAAAGAAATATTCCTTAGATTAAATTTAAAATGCAGTAGCGAGCTTTCAGTTAAATTTAAAACCCAGCAGACAGCTTTTAGTTTAAATTTAAAACTCAGTCAGGGCCCATTATCAACAAAGAGCTTTAATTTAAATTAAATCAGAGTATAACTTAGGATAAAAGGAAAAACAGGTTCAGTATTATTTGAGCAATAAGTTGTTTCTAGAGACCTTTACAAAGAGGCCTTCTAGATAGGAGGCAAGAGACCTGTGAAATTATTTTAAATAGGTGTTAAAGCCAAGTGACAGATCAAAGGGGCATTTTGAAATACTCCCTCTATCAGAAGAAGGGCTGTGTGAATCACCCATGAAATTGGTCACAGATTATCTTAGAAGCACAGGTCTGGGGCCTGTGTAGCAAGCCAGCCTTTATTAAGGGTCTTGTTTACAAAGCTGCGGTAGCGGTTTCCGATCGTTATCGGAGCCGCGGCCCCAATTGATTTCAATGGGGCCGCGGCTCCGATAACGATCGGAAACCGCTACCGCGACTTTGTAAACAAGCCCCTAAGTGTTAGTAAAGGCTGTAGCACTATCTGTATGTCTCTGGATCATTCCATAGTTTGACCACACCTTGAATACTGTGTGCAATTCTGGTTGCTGTACCTTAAAAAGGATATAGTGGAATTAGATAAGGTACAGCGAAGAGCCACAAAAATGGTAAAGGGGAAGGAAGGATACCCCTATGAAGAAAGGCTTAAAAGGTTAGGGCTCTTCAACTTGGAAAAGAGAAGGCTGGGGAAGATATGATAGAAGTCTATAAACTAATGAATGGAGTGGAACAGATTAGTGGAGATCAGTTGTTTATGCCATCAAAAAGTAGAAAGACTAGAGGACACGCAATGAAGCTACAATGTAACCCATTTAAGACTAACAAGAGAAAATATTTTTTCACTCAACGCGTAATCAAATTCTAAAATTTGTTACCAGAGGATATAGTAAAAGTGTAGTTGGGTTTAAAAAAGGTTTGGACATGTTCCTGGAGGAAAGGACCATAAACCATTATTAAATAGGACCCGGGAAATTTACTGCTTACCCCAGGATGAGCATTGTGGAAGCTGTGGACTTTGGGTACCTGCCAGGTACTTGTGACCTGGATTGGCACTGTTGGAAACAGGATACTGGGCTTGATGGACCTTGGTCTGACCCAGTATGGCATTTCTCATGTTCCTATGTTCTTAGATTATTCCAGAGTCTCTCCCCTTTCACACTTGTCCAGTGACCTGCGGGGTCAACAGCTCAGTATCATAAGAACATAAGAACATAAGATATGCCATACTGGGTCAGACCAAGGTCCATCAAGCCCAGTATCCTCTTTCCAACAGTGGCCAATCTAAGTCATACGTACCTAGCAGTTTACCCAAAAGACACAGGTTCCACAATGCTTGTATTGGGTCAAGCATTGATATCCTGGGTCCCTTCTTAATAATGGTTTATGGACCTTTCCTCCAGGAACTTGTCCAAACCTTTTTTAAACCCGGATACACTAGCAGCCTTTACTGCATCTTCCGGTAACAAATTTCAGAGTTTGATTACACGTTGAGTGAAAAAATATTTTCTTTTATTAGTCTTAAATAGTTTATCCTGTAGCTTCATTGCATGTCCCCTAGTCTTTCTATATTCTTATAACGTAAACAATTGATCTACATTTACCCGTTCCACTCTGTTCATTAATTTATAGACTTCTATCATATTTCCCCTCAGCCATCTCTTTTCCAGGTTAAAGAGCCCTAACCTTTTTAGCCTTTCTTCATAGAGGTATCCTTCCATCCCCTTTACCATTTTGTTGGCTCTTCTCTGAACCTTGTCTAATAACGCTATATCCTTTTTAAGATATGGCGACCAGAATTGCACACAATATTCAAGGTGCGGTCTCACCATGGATCGATACAGAGGCATTATAATATCCTTTGTTTTATTTTCCATTCCTTTCCTTATGATACCTAGCATTCTATTTGCTCTCTTGGCCGCCGCTGCACACTGGGCCAAGGGTTTTAACATGTTATCCACAATGATGCCTAAATTCCTGGGTGGTGTTTCCTAATGTGGAACCTTGCATCGTGTAACCATAGTTTGGGTTGTTCTTCCCTAGGTGCATAACTTTGCACTTGTCCACATTAAATTTCATCTGCCATTTTGATGCCCAGTCTTCCAATTTATTAAGATCCTCTTGCAATTTTCCACAATCCTCTTGGGTTTTAACAACTTTAAATAGTTTTGTGTCATCTGCAAATCTGATAACCTCACTCGTTATTCCCTTGTCCAGGTCATTTAAGAATATGTCAAAAAGCAGCGGACCCAGCACAGATCCCTGGGGTACACCACTATTTACCTTTCTCCATTGGGAAAATTGGCCATTTAGCCCTACCTTCTGCTTTCTATCTTTTAACCAGTTCCTGATCCACAATAGTACACTGACTCCTATCCCATGACTCTTCAGTTTTTCCAAAAGTCTCTGATGAGGGACCTTGTCAAAGGCTTTCTGAAAGTCCAAATACACTATATCAACTGACTCACCTTTGTCTACCTGTTTATTCACACCTTCAAAAGCCATGACTATCTACATGTTCAGAAATTTTGTGATGGTTTTCTACCATTTTTTCCGGTACTGACGTCAGGCTCACCGGTCTGTAGTTTCCCGGATCAACCCTGGAATCCTTTTTAAAAATTGGTGTTACGTTCGCCATCTTCCAGTCTTCAGGTATTACAGATGATTTTAATGATAGTTCACAGATTACTAATAGCAGGTCTGCAATCTCATATTTCAGTTCTTTCAACACCCTTGGATATATATCATCCGGCCCAGGTGATTTGCTACTCTTCAGTTTATCTAATAGTTGTAATGCATCTTCCCGATGTATCGATATTTCCTTCAATTCTTCTGCACCTTTAAATACCACTTCAGTCATGGGTAACATCGCTACATCTTCCTCAGTAAAGACTGAAGCAAAGAATTCATTCAGTCTCTGCTATTGCCTTGTCGCCCCTTTAACCCCTCTATCATCTAATGGACGAACTGACTCTCTCACTGGTTTGTTGCTACAAATGTACTTGAAAAAGTCTTATATGTTTTTGCTTCCACAGAGAGCTTCTTCTCAAATTCTCCCTTTGCCTGCCTTATCAATGCCTTGCATTTAACTTGCCAGTGCTTGTGCTGTTTCCCGGTTTCGTCGTTTGGTTCTTTTTTCCATTTCCTGAAAGATACTTTTTTGGCAATAACAGCCTCTCTGACCTCACCTTTAAACCATGCTGGCAGTTTTTTGGACTTTCTTCCACTTTTCTTAAAGCCTGGAATACAGCTGGTCTGGGCTATCAAAATAGTATTTTTCAACAACACCCAAGCCTGATATAAGTCTTTAACCTTTGCAACTGCTCCTTTTAGTTTTTTCTTAACTATTTTCCTCATTTTATCATAGTCTCCCTTTCGGAAGTTAAAAGGTAGTACTGTGGATTTTCTTACTATCCCTCCTCCACTAATTAAATCAAACGCGATCATGCTATGATCACTATTGCCAAGTGGCCCCAACACCCTTATCTCTTGCACTAGATCTTGTGTTCCACTAAGGACTAGGTCTAATATGGCTTCCCCTCTGGTTGGTTCATGAACCAGCTGCTCCAAGATCACACTTACAGAAACCAGCTCTCTGCTTCAGTGCAACCTAAATCTGTTTTGGAACATCTAGCAATAAGAGACGTAGAAGATTTTATTCAGCATCATAACAGTTCACAGGAAAGTTATAGCACAAAATCACTTTTATGGCTCTTGAAATATATTGCTTAGCAGGACCATACCTAGCCCGGTGTGAGAGGTGCAGCCGCACAAGGTGCAAAAATCTGTGGGCACATTCACATTGGACCGGAAATTAAGCCCTTACTTTCAGTGGTGATTTTGCCATTAGATCTCTGTGCCTCCTCCCCTTAGTTACTCACTCCTTATCCTCCTGCCTCCTGGTGAACTGGACTTCTCCGTGGCACTCAGCACACAGTTGTGGGACCGTTCTCCTTCAGTTCTGCGGCTGTACTAAACTGCATCCACTGGCACGATTGCATTGCCCGCACTGTTAAAAGTAAAACGGGGGAACTTCCTGTCTCTTGCACACGTTGTGTGGAATGTGGAACATTTAATTAGAAGTGATCCAGCTTTGGTTTCATTATCTTTGTTACTGTCATACACTTGATTGGACAGATTTATAGTATCATCATTATGATAGATTTGAAGTATCAATCACCATACTGTGATGTCATAAATATCCATCTCAGGATTGGCTCATTCCTTTTGGTGCCATCTCGATCTCTTTAATAGCTTGGATGGTTGGACGTTATCTTTTCCTGTAAGCTGAGCAGTACCGTACCTAGCCCTGTGTGAGCAGTGCAGTCAGGGGGGGCTCTCTAATGAGGCGGAAAGAGGCGGTCGCCTCGGGCAGCAAAGTTTTGGGGGTGGCCTCACTCCGCCTTTAAACTTAAAAGAAAAAAAAATGGTGGACAAGCTGTCGCCGCTGTTTCCCGGCAGTGGCAGATTCAACCTCCGCAACACCCGCCGCTGCCCTGGGATGCCAAGCACTTGCCTGGCCAGCTCTGCACCCCAGTTCTGCAGAGCCATGAGAAAGAACTGCATTTCCTTTCTTTCCCGTGGCTCTGTTAAAGTTGAGCCTGGTGGCATGCAAAAGGGTACATGACAGCATTTCCTGTCTCACGAGGTACAAGGAGCTCTTTGCTCACAGGGAACGAGTCCGATATCTGAAGGCTAGAGTAGCAGACTTGGAGGACATAAGGAAGACAGAGAGGTACATAGAAGAGACCTACAGGGATATAGCACTGAAGTCCCACCTCCAGTCTGGCAGCCATGGAGGAGAGAGGTCACATGACAGGAGAGCATCACCCTGGTGCGGCAGGAAGTGATCTTGTAGCTAGGACCTGTCCTCCCAGATTATGTAAAACCCTCTCGCACTGAGGAGGTTTCTCCAGGGCCATGTGCCAGGAGGGAATGGTTAGGGCAGCTGTTATAGTTGGTGATTCAATCATTAGGCATGTAGATAGCTGGGTGGCTGGTGGACGTGAGGATCGCCTGGTAACATGCCTGCCTGGTGCAAAGGTAGCGGATCTCATGCGCCACCTAGAGAAAGTCTTAGATAGTGCTGGGGAGGAGTCTGCTGTCTTGGTACATGTCGGTACCAATGATATAGGAAAGTGTGGTAGGGAGGTTCTGGAGGCTAAATTTAGGCTTTTAGATAGGAAGTTGAAATGATTTGCTGAAATGATTCCCATTCCACGTGCAGGACCCAAAAGGCAGGCAGAACTCTGGAGTCTCAATGCGTGGATGAGACGATGGTGCAAGAAAGAGGATTTTGGATGTTAGGAACTGGGGAACATTCTGGGGAAAGGAGGGACTCTTCCGAAGGGATGGGGGCTCCACCATAACCGAGATGGAACCAGGCTGCTGGCATTAACCTTTTAAAAGGAGATAGAGCAGCTTTTAAACTAGAAAATAGGGGAAAGCCGACAGTCGCCCAAGAGCGCATGGTTCGGAACAATGTATCCTTGAAGGATACTATCAAAAGACTGAAGTTAGGGCATATCAGCAGAGAGGTTCCAATAAAGACAAAAGTAGCCCAAATGCCCATGAGTACAGAGTAAACAGAGCTTAAAGATTTCAAATTACAACTGCCTACTGATAGCTAGATTAATATGAATAAAATACAGCCTCTAAAATGCTTGTATGCAAATGCTAGAAGTCTAAAAAAATAAGATGGGAGAGTTAGAATATATAGCACTAAATGAGAGGTTATATATGATTGGTATCTCAGAGACATGGTGGAAGGAGGATAACCAGTGGGACACTGTGATACCTGGGTACAAACTATATTGTAATGATAGAGCAGATCAAATTGGTGGAGGGGTTGCACTCTATGTTAGAGAGGGCATTGAGTCACAAAGGATTCAAGTTTTGCAGGAAACATAATTCACTGTAGAATCTCTATGGATTGAAATTCCATGTAAAAAGGCGAAGGGGAAGGCGATGACAGTGGGGGTGTACTATCGACTGCCTGGCCAGAATGAACAAATGGTTGATGAAATGCTCAAAGAAATTAGGGAAGCTAACAAAAGTTACAGCACAGAAATAATAATGGATGATTTCAATTCCCCCGGTATCGACTGGGTCAGTGTCACGGCAGGACAAGCTAGGGAGATAAAGTTTCTAGATGAAATAAATGGCTGCTTCTTGGAGCAGCTGATTCATGAACTGACCAGAGGGGAAGCCATTTTGGACCTAGTCCTTAGTGGAACACAAGATCTGGTGCAAGAGATAAGGGTGTTGGCAATAGTGATCATAGGATGGTCACGTTTAATTTAATAAATGGAGGAAGGAGGGTAAGGAAATGCACAGTACTACCTTTTATCTTTCAAAAGGGAGATTATGATAAAATGAGGAAAATAGTTAAGAAAAAACTAAAAGGAGCAGTTGCAAAGGTTAAAGACTTACATCAAGCTTGGGTGTTGTTTAAAAATACTATCTTGGAAGCCCAGACCAGCTGTACTCCACGCTTTAAGAAAAGTGGAAGGAAGTCCAAAAAACTGTCAGCTTGGTTTAAAGGTGAGGTTAGAGAGGCTGTTGTTGCCAAAAAAGCATCTTTCAGGAAATGGTAAAAGGAGCTAAATGGCGAAAACTGGAAACAGCACAAGCACTGGCAAGTTAGATGCAAGGCTTTGATAAGGCAGGCAAAGAAAGAATTTGAGAAGAAGCTTGCTGTGGAAGCAAAAACACATAAGATTTTTTCAAGTACATTCTTAGCAAAAACCCTGTGCGACAGTCAGTTGGACCATTAGATGATAGAGGGGTAAAAGGGGCACTGTGAGGGGACAAGGCCATAGCGGAGAGGCTGAATGAATTCTTTGCTTCAGTTTTTACTGAGGAAGATGTAGGGATGTTACCCTTGACTGAAATGGTATTTAAAGGTGATGCTACAGAAGAATTAAAGGAAATATTGATACACCGGGAAGATGTATTACAACTATTTAATAAACCGAAGAGTAGCAAATCATCTGGACCAGATGGTATACATGCAAGGGTGTTGAAAGAACTGAAATATGAGATTGCAGACTTACTATTAGTAATCTGTGAATTATCATTAAAATCATCTGTAATACCTGAAGATTGGAGAGTGGCCAAAGTAACGCCAATTTTTAAGAAAGGTTCCAGGGGTGATCCAGGAAACTACAGACCGGTGACCCTATATCAGTATCAGGAAAAATGGTAGAAACCATCATAAAGAACACAATTACTGAACATGTAGATTTTTTTTTTTTAGTGCCATCAAGTCAGTGTTGACTCAAAGCAACCCAGCTACCTCTGGGTTTTCTTGGCAATGTATCACTGGAAGTAGATTGCCAGCCTTTTCTTCTGAGGCAATGGAGGGTAAAGTGACTTGCCCAAAGTCACAAGGAGTGCAAGTGGGAATCAAATCCTTGATCCTCTGGGTACTAGGCAGTTGCTCTAACTACTAGGCTACTCCTCGACTCCATGTAGATAGCCATAGCTTAATGGGAGACAGCCAACATGGGTTTAGCCAAGGAAGGTCTTGTCTTACTAATCTGTTATGTTTTTTTGAAGGTGTGAATAAACAGTTAGACAAAGGTGAGTCAGCTGATATAGTGTATCTGGACTTTGATAAAACCTTTGACAAGGTCCCTCATGAGAGACTTTTGGCAAAATTTAAAAGTCATGGGATAGGAGGCTGTATACTATTGTGGATCAGGAACTAGTTAAAAGAAAGCAGAGGGCAGGGCTAAATAGCCAATTTTCCCAATGAAGAAAGGTGAATAGTGGAGTACCCCAGGGATCTGTGCTGGGTCTGCTGCTTTTTAACATATTCATAAATGACTTGGAAATGGGAATAATGAGTGAGGTTATCAAATTTGCAGATGATACAAAACTGCTCAAAGTTGTTAAAACCCATGAGGATTGTGGAAAATTGCAAGAGGATCTTGATAAATTGGAAGACTGAACATCCAAATGGCAGATGAAATTTAATGTGGACAAGTGCAAAGTCATGCACCTAGGAAAGAAAAACCCAAACTATGGTTACACGATGCAAGGTTCCACATTAGGAACCACCACCTAGGAAAAAGATTTAGGCGTCATCGTGGATAACATGTTAAAACCCTCCGCCCAATGTGCAGCAGCGGCCAAGAAAGCAAATAGAATGCTAGGTATCATAAGGAAAGGAATGGAGAATAAAACAAAGGATATTAAAATGCTTCTGTATCGTTCCATGGTGCGACCGCAACTTGAATATTGTGTGCATTTCTGGTCGTCGTATCTTAAAAAGGATATAGCGTTATTAGAAAATGTACAGAGAAGAGCCACCAAAAGATAAAGAGGATGGAAAGATACCCCTATGAAGAGAGGCTAAAAAGGTTAGGGCTCTTCAACCTGGAAAAGAGACGGATGGGTAAATGTGGATCGATTGTTTACGCCATCAAAATATAGAAAGACTAGTGGGCATGCAATGAAGCTAGAAGGTAACCTATTTAAGATTAATTAGAGAAAATATTTTTTCACTCAACATGTAATCAAACTCTGGAATTTGCTAGCAGAGGATGTAGTAAAAGCTGTTAGTGTAGCCAGGTTTCAAAAAGGTCTGGACAAGTTCCTGGAGGAAAGGTCCATAAACCATTATTAAAGGGGACCCAGAATATCTACTGCTTGACCCAATACAAGCATTGTGGGAACTATGTCTTTTGGGGAAACTGCTACGCACTTGTGACCTAGATTGGCCACTGCTGGAAATTGGATACTGGGCTTGATGGACCTTGGTCTGACCCAGTATGGTGTCTCTTATATTCTTATGAAGGGGTACTAACACTGCAAATGGGCCGATTGTGGGGACTAAGTCTGGTAATGAGCTGATTAGGGAGGCTAGGCCTAGTAATGGACTGATTGGGGAAGTTAGGACTGGTAATGGACTGATGGAGGGGCTAGCATTAGAAATGGACTGATTGGGGATCTAGGACGTAGTGGGCTGATCAGGGGGGTTAGGACTGAAAATGGACTGATGGGTGGGCTAGGACTAGAATGGGCTGATGGGAGGGAGGGAGAGGAGAGCTTCTGGCCCTGGATGAAAACTGGGGGTAGAACAGGAAATGGACTGATGGCTGGGAGGGGAGGACAGAGCTGCTAGCTCTGGAAGAAAACTTGCGGCTAGGGCTACAAATGCGCTGATGCAGGGGGATGGGAAAATGGGACTAGAAGGGAATGGATGCTGAGAAGGGCTGCCAGGGGAAGGAGGGGGCAGGAAGGGAGCTGACCTGGGGGGGGGGGAGAAGGGGCCAGAAAGGAGCTGATATGGGGGGGGGGGAGGGGGCTGGAAGGGAGCTGATACCTGAGGATGGTACTGGAAGGGGCTGACACTAGGAAAGGGGAGTTCAGTAGGGGAATGGAAGGGAGCTGACATCTGGGGATGGTACTGGAGGGGGACTGGAAGGGAGCTTACACTTGTGGATGGGACTGGTAGATGGCTGGGTAATGGGGAGGATGCTGGAAGGGAGAGAACACTGGAAGGTAGGAGCCACTGGGGCTGGAAGGCAGCTGACACATGGGGATGGCACTGGAAGGGGGATGGTCAGAGGGTAGGGTGAATGGAAGGGAGCTGACCAGGGGTGGTGTGGCACTAGGAGTGGAAGTGAGCTGATACCTGCAATGGTATTTGGACTAGAATGGGCTGGACAGTGGGGAAGGAGGGGGACTGGAATGGAATGGACACCAGTGGCAGTCATGGGAATGCAAGTTGACATTGGAAAGTACCATGAGGGGAGGACTGGAAAGGAGACAGATATTGGGAAGGGTTGCTGAGATTGTAAATAGGATAATGGAAGGGTGAAGAAAACAAAAGAGATAAGAAATGGCAGATGGACTATAGACCATAGAAAGAGAGCTAAGAGAAGACAGGAAAGCAGAAGCTCAGATCAGGACCAGCATGATCAGAGAATAAAATGCTCAGACAACAAAGGTAGAAAAAATAATTTCATTTTCATTTTAGTGATTGGACTTTGCACTGTCTTTATATTTTACACAGTATAGGGAACTGCATCTCTATCAGATGTTGCACTGCATGCGGAGTCTAGCTTTTTGGGGTTTCAGTTTAATTTTTGTCTACATATTTTTATTTTTACTTTATGTTGTAGTCACTTATTCTGTACTTGGTGAGGGTCTGTGTTCTGAGTGTGTGATTGAGGCCAGGTGTTCTGTTAACATGGAGTTTGTACATAGGGATTTATATTGTTCTGTAGTAATTTGGCTTGTTAAGCTTTTCAAACAGGCTTTTGGATGTTCTAGGGCCCGTTGCAATATTTATGGTGTTGCCCTTTTCTGGGTATACTCCATGTAGTGTGAGTTTTGGAAGTTAGTGCTGTTATGGAATAGTAGATTTGCTCTATGGGTCCTGTACTCTGGGTTCTTGGTGAGGTCAACTGTAGGGTGTTGGTTGGGGGGAGGTACTGGAATATGTATTGTTTTTGAGATTTGCAGTTTTGCTTTCTTTATGCTGCCAGACAAATTTAAAATATTTTGTCAGTTCAGATTCAAGGAAATTTTGAATTTTCAGGGAACATCTCAGTTTAATTTTGTTTAGTAGCCTGATAGCTTCAATGCTGCTGAGTTGCAGACTTTCCAGCTCTAGCACAATCCAATCCAGCATTTGAATTAATGGCTACCAGGATTAGTCTCTCATTTATTTCTTCCCTCTTCATCAATAATCTGGTCATGGCAAAATAAATCTGATGTGCAGATACTTATAATGGTTTGATTGGGGGAGGGGGGCCTGTGTAAGTGACTTTTCATTAATCAAATTTAATGTTTTATTATTATGTTTGTTTTATTGTAACATTGTTTTACTAAATTGCATGTGTATGTTTAGAAGCCACTTAGGATTTTAGACGGGTGGCATATAGATTTACTTTAGGTATGTAATTAATGTAAAATAGTTCCTTGTAAATATGCTGATTGCAAATATGTTGATTGTAAACATGTTCCACTAATGTTTTTAAAAAGTTTAATGTAATTGTTCTGTTCTTTGTAAATTGCCCTTGATCAATGGAAGGGGGCAGTATAAAAAAAACCAACTAAATAAATAAATATAAAATTTTAAAGTATACTACATTTATGCAAATTATGCCACAATGAGTCTCCGCACATGGCCCTGCATCACCCTCATGCCATCCCTGGGAGAAAGCAGACAGGAGGGTGCACTGGGAGACAGAGAAAACCAGAAACCTCAGATTGGGACCTCAATGATCAGAGAATAAAATGGTCAGACAACAAAGTTAGAAGAGAATTTTGTTTTCAATTTAATGACCAGACTTGGTGCTATCTTTATATTTTATACAGTGCATAGAAATGCATTTCTTTCTATTTCTTTGGTATTGCACTGTATGCAGAATCTGGCTTTTTGGGGTTGCAGTTTAATTTTTATCTACATATGTTTATTTTTAGGTAACGGTCACTTATTCTGTACTTGGTGAGAGTCTGTTATTTTGAGTGTGTGACCAAGACCAAGGGGCTTGTTTACAAAGCCGCGGTAGCGGCTTCCGCCCGATATTGGATCCGCGGCTTTGTAAACATTTCAGGCAGAAGACGCTACCGCAGCTTTGTAAACAAGCCCCCAAGTGTTCTGTAAACATGGAGTTTGTATGTAGGGATCTGTACTATAGTAATCTGAATTGTTCAGTTTTCCAAATAGGTGTTTGAATGTTCCAGGGCCCACTGTTGCTTTTACAGTGATGCTTTTTTTTGGATGGCCTCCTTATGTGAATTTTGGAAGTTGGTACTGGTGTGGTATGGTAGATTTTTTCTATAGATACTCAGTGACTTTGTTGTAGGGTTTTGTTTTAGTTCATAATATATCCGGTAGTGAAGAATATTTGTTTGTTTGTTTAAGATACTGAGTTCTGTGAGTGAAAGTCCTGGTTCTGCTCTGCACCCACTGTTGAGGAAGGGGGTTCTCTGGATGCAAAATATATGTTCAAAAAGAAAAAGCAAGCACCATAAAGCAGTTTATAACAACAAAATAAAAATGAGTTATAATTTTATAAATTGTGCTGTGGTTCTCACCCTCTTTTAGTTCCTTGGTGTGCAAACATCTTGCATTTCCTCCATATAATCTAAGTTTTTAATTCCTTGTTCTATGTAAAGTTCATTTTGTTTAACGTTCAATGTAAACTGCTTTGAATGTAAGAAAAGCGGTATATAAAAATTGTTAAATAAATAACTAAGTAAATAAATAATCAGCTTTTTGGTTTGGTTCAGTACCTGATTGGAGTTTTGAGAAAGCCTCACCCCCACTACGAGAGGGGGGGGGGGTCGCCATCTCATCCATTGCTTCAGGCAGTAGATTGCCTTGAGCCGCACCTGGGTGCAACCACACAGGGCACAAAAGGATTAGGGACACATGTCGGGCTGCTGACCCTGGCCTGCCCCTCCCCCCCTTTGCATTGCCCTGCTACCACCGCTATGTTTTTGTTTTCTCGGAGTAGCGGCGGCAGCAGCAGTGAGGCAGATCCGCATTTGTAGTCAGATCAGGCTCCTCCTTCCCTTCTCTGATGTAGGTCGTGTCAGAAGAGGGATGGACTGGACTGGCCAGCCATTCAAACGTAGGTCTTATTGTTTCTTTTTGTGTTTTTATTCATCAGTGGCTTCACCTGCTTACTCACTATATCACAGGTATTTGCTTCTCCTGGTGTCAAATTGTCATACATTTTAGCGTTAAAATTTTCCTTGAAACAATGTCACAATGGTGGTCATAGCACCATCACATAATTGCCGTTTTCTTTAACTTATTACAGTACAATTTTATATTTATGTTTAGCTATTTATTTTTTAATCACATTTATTATTCATTATTTTATTTATTGTATGGACCCCTAAATGTTAAAACAGCAGCAGAGATTGATAAAAGGAATGAGCTGTCCAAGGGAAACATCAATGGGGAAGTGGGTCAAAGATAGAGACACTGGCCATATATTGGAGAAAAATTCAGTAGGTAAATTTCCCTATTGGAAACTAATGAACAAATCCTATAAGTTGGAAATGTACTGGGCAACATAATTGTCTGATTGTAAGAGACTAAGATATGCCCACCAACTCTATGGAACACTCTCCTGGCTTCGATCCGAATGATTTCTGACATGTCAACATTTAGAAAGGCAATAAAGACTCATCTGTTCCACCTCTACTATGACCACACAACATAACCATATATTACCATAGGCCTGCCAGTCTCACGGCACAATCTATCCTCATGCTAAGCCCTTAGGAAACAGATATCATTATGTAACATAGTTCTCCCAATTGCTATCCAAGTTGACATCCCTGTTCAATGTAAAGGGCCTGATTCTGATCCCGATTTATATCTCCTTTGTACATCTGGGCTGACCTGGACGTAC
Organism: Ichthyophis bannanicus; assembly: GCA_033557465.1. Taxonomy (NCBI): domain Eukaryota; kingdom Metazoa; phylum Chordata; class Amphibia; order Gymnophiona; family Ichthyophiidae; genus Ichthyophis; species Ichthyophis bannanicus. The sequence continues at coordinate 498,651,467 of CM066036.1, forward strand.
AAAGGAGATCACGATTCTGATCCCGCGGGTTACGTCTAGCCCCGCAGGATCAGAATTGCGAACAAGCCTGTACATGCAGACCAGGACTGCAATTCAGTCCCAGCCTGCATGTACAGGCACTGCCCGGTTAACTCAGCCAGGACTTCTAAATGGAACCGCGGTGCCATAGTGTCATGATGCCATGGCACCACGGCTCCATTTAAAAGCCGAGATGCCGGCCGCCTGCCCAAAATGTTAATTCCCCACAGCCTGACCTCTGATCTGGTCTCCTAAGGCCAGGGAAATTAACACTGCCCCCCAGCCCCTTCCACCCCCCCCCCCCCCCCGAGCAGTAAAATTGAAACATCCAGGGAAGTTATTCCACCCTGGGGGTGAAATAACTTCCCCAGACATTTCGCCGGCCCTAGACGTATAGGGACGACATTAGAATCATCCCTGTGCATCCAGAGCCAGGAACTGCCTACTGCCCGCCCACTCTCTGCCCCCATGCTGCCCCTTCCCCGCCCCCATATAACTTCCCTGCACAACTGGCGGGGAAGTTATAAAGGGGCAGGAGCTGGCACGAATAGCGGGCATGGACGTCCCGTTGGGACGTTCATCCCCGCTATTCATGCTTCAGAATGACCCCCAAAATATTTATAGTTCCTCTTCTATGTAAACCGCTCTGATTTCAAAAGAGTGTGGTATATAAAATCAAATAAAAATAAATAAATAAATGTAGATTTGGAGAATCTGAATTTCAAGGCAATAAAATGTAACTGTATTAATCTCCTATGTGTCTCCTTATCTTCCCTTGTTGTATCTTTGTCTTCCCCTGTTGTATTATCTGTCTTAACTAGATTGTAAGCTCTGATGAGCAGGAACCATCTTTTATATGTTTCTGTACAGCGCTGTGTATGCCTTGCAGCACTATATAAATGTTCAATAGTAGTAGTAGTAGTAGTAGTATGATCTGACTGAGTCTACAGTGATCTGGCCTGGGGAATTCCTGGTTACTTTATATTCAGTTCTGAATGAAATTTGTTTTTCTCTCTCAAAGACTCTGAAAAGATTGATAAGGGAGGTCCTGATCAAGTGCAGAGTATGCAAAATGTTCCGGCTTGGTTTGAGAGGCTTCAGGGAATATGCCATTGTGGAGCCTCGTGCATCTGGAAGTGAGAAGCAAGTGTTCTACGTGGAAGGCGTAAGCAATGTTTCATCTGTTTATGGGTTCAGCCAAGTGCAGCTTGTTAGAAAGGGGGATTGCAAACTTTATTTTAAATGAGAGAAGGGATGATTTAATGTGAAAATGATACTTTCATTTATCTGCTCTAGGAATAAAAATATGTATCTTTTTTTTTTGTTCTGGCAGTTTTCTTCTGTTCCTTTGTATTTCTAGATCAATTGGAGCTAGGGCTGGTATCTGAGTCTTCATTCATCACTACTCAGAGATTTTTTTCTCCTATTTTATTTCCTCCCCCTCCCCAATGTACTTTGTTCATTGCAGTGACAGTCCTTGGCTTGGGGCTATGCCTCAGGGCTCCTTCTGGAACACTGTAATCATAAGCTCTGAATCCAGCAAATAGGTGTCATTCATGAATGATGCTGACCTTGAATCCTGCCCCCCCCTTCCCCCCCCCCTGCCTTGCACCTGTGAACAATGCCTTCTTAGCATCCCAAACCCCAGCAACCCCTGGAATGGAAAACCCAACTTGGGGGATTGAACCAGGCACTTTCCACATGGAGTTACAGGCTGGTCCAGAAAAAGTATTGTAAACAAAAAAATGTGAAAACAACACTGAACAATAACAAAAAATTATATTATAAAATTCATGAAATTTAACATTATCTCCAGAACCTTTGTGAAGCACTAGCATGAAATTCCAGCTTCTATGTTGTGAGCTGATGACTGATTCTCTGACTGTCACAGCTGGGCATGGTAGGTAAAAATAATCTTTGAAATACTTCAGCTCAGAAAAAATGGTTAAAACAGCATCTCCACCCCCAGTCTTAATGACGGAGTTGATGGTTAGAATCAACCAAATTATTTTAATCCTCTTTTAAATTTCAGAGTTGTATATTATGTGTAAGGTGAAACAGATACTTGATATTTTACACTCCCTACTTAGATGCTCCTACCCTTATGAATATGGAGAAGTTGGGTGATATTTTTATATTGGACCCAAATCATTTCATTTCCTTGGATTCAATGGCTCAGACTAGAATTCAAATGTGCATTGTGGATTCCGTCAAGAGGGTAACAAATTTTAAAAAATCATTTTAAGTAAGGAAATAATTTACCACTTTAGTATGTTTTTATGATATTGAGGTATATCAAATGCAGAAATAAACAATAACATTTTTATTTTATTGATATAACAAATGTATACTTATTTGGTAAGGTCCTTAAGAAGTCTATAGGATGTTGTCCTGGTCCGATAGACCCATTCAATCTTAATCCTTGTCTCAATACTGGAAAAAGAAAGAAAGAAAAAGGTTGTAAAGGATTGTGATATTCGAAAGGCTATCTAGTGCACCGCGGCGTTGGCTGCAATATCCAGTATCTGGATAGTGGCTTTATTGCACTGGCACTGCCCACGGACCACACCTGCATTAACTGGGCAGGGCAATCTGTGGTCATAGTCGGTGACACTATGAGACTAATGCCACCGAATATCTCTCTTAGGCCCTTTATCAGATAGCTTCCCCCCCCCCCCCCATGGACTATCCAGACAAGGGCATTGAATATCGGCCACAGGATATTTAGTTTAAAAAAATATGTGCGTTAAAGGAGAGTCCCAGCCAGCAACTAGATCATTTCTGACTCATGAAAAATAAGACAAAGGCAGGGAGGAAGGGGAATGTCTTTGCTTACTTTTCAAGGCTCCTTGTGTCTTACTACAGAGACTGGGCCTGATGTGGCAGCTAGCTGTTGTAAATCGGCTTGCAGTCAGCACTGAACTGGATATTCAATGCTGGGGCCATATCTGACCACGGGCATTGAATATCTGGGTTGGCTAGTAAACTTCGAAAGCAAAAGTTAGGCCACCCTAGAAGTTTCCTAACTTCCTCCACTTAGTGCTAACCAGGCAGTGCCTGATATTGCGTCCATACTTCTCCAAGAGGATTCTCTGAATGAGTTGCTTTGCCAGGGGGAATTTATAGGGAAAAAATAACCACAGAAAGGGGGAACGAGCAAATAGAAGCTTGCCCTAGACACATTCAGGGCTGGCCTGTCCACTAGGAGCTTCTGCCTGAAGCGGCAAAAATCCTTCAGCTGGCCCTGGACACATTTATGCTGTTGGGATGCCTGAAGGCTGCTTTGGAAAGCCCTTGCTACCCTCTTTCTTGCTAGGAAGCTAGTTTGGAGCAAGCTCACCCTAGTAAATTACTTATAGTGTAGTGCTTGAAGACTAAATAAGTGTCACTTCCTCAGATCTTTTAGTGCATAGTTCTAACTCTTGGCTTATTACGTTGTTCTCCAAGCAGGGTCAACATACTTAAAACAGTTACTGAAACATATGGTGTTATTTTACTGTTTGTTATTCATTAGTATCTACTTAAAATAAACAAATTTCTAACAAATCCATCTTACCTTTCTATGAATTTTCTTTCCCATCATACTGTTTGCAGGTTTTCTTTCCCCACCCGCCACTGAAATTGGTCTCTATTCAGCCCATTATATTTGCCACACTTCAATCTCTTCACCTTCTCAGTTACTTTCCATTTCCCTGGATCCCCCCCCCCCCCCCCTCAATAACCTTTTGCAACATCCCTTCCTTCATGATCCCTTATGCACCGCCTTGATGCTTATGTTCCTTGCACGGAAGCAGATTATGCATCCCTTTGCCATCAAAAACGTACTATGAATCCACCCAACACTCAGCGTTCTTCCTTGCCCCGTCATGTTGGAACTGCCTCCCCACCCCAATCCGCCTAAAAGAAAACTTACCTCTTTGGGCAGGCCTTTGGGGTGGGGCCAGCTTCCCAAGAATAATGTACCTTTGCCTGCTTTACTCTCGCTAACTACCCCATGCTTTGTGCTATTCTTTCCTATGAACTATTATAGTTCTTTTCTAAGCTCATCAATTTATTTTATGTAAATCCCCTTATATGCGTGCCAAAGGGCGGTGTATCAGGCACCAATAAACTATAAACTACATTTCCTCCTGTTTTTCATTTAATCTCTCCACATTTTATTTCACCAAAGCCCTCCACCTCCACCTTTCTAATGCTCATGGAAGGAAGGACTTCTCTCCCTCCCTCTATTCTCTCCCAGCATTCCCTCTTTTCTTTCATACTGCCTCTCCCACTTCATCCATTTACAAAGGTAGATACGTATATGCATAGTCAAGTGATCCCTGGAGAAGTGGATATAATACTTTCAACTGAAGTTGAGGAATTTGTTAGTAAGGATTTCCTCAAGTTGTTGATTTTCCAACTCATATACCAGGTAGGGGCGGATTTAAGATTTTGGCACCCATAAACAAGACCAGATAGTAAACTCCAGAGAATGGGGCTAGGGAGGAGGGTTGTTATAGAGATCTGCAAGATCCAGCAGAGGACCACTGTTGCACCTCTCTAAAGTAGCACATACAGATGGCCTGAAAGTGAGCTCCTCTTTGACTTGGGTATTTGGTATCTACAAAATTTAGCATCCTAGGCAATTGCCTGTGTTGCCTATGCCTAAATACTGGCCTGATAGCAGGACATATTGTCAATGTGCTCCAGCAGGAATTGCCATGAGCTTCCAACACTTGTTCCTTTGTTGAATCATCTATCAATTTAGATTTAAGATAATATCAGTGATTAGCATAGTAGAAAAGACTCTAGTGAAGGCTGCTAATTTAACCAGGCTGAAACCTATCAGGTCAATCTTTAGTCAGTGTTGTTTGTTTATTTTTTAATGCCAGCAGCCATAGCTAACTATAATCTGGATATTCAATGCCAGTATCTGGATAGCAGCCGACACTGAATATCTGGTCATTGCGGTCAGCGCTGGCACTATCCATATAGTGGCGATTTTCAGCACTGTCATACAGATAACTAGCCATATTAACCTTTTAGGACACTTTTTGCTAACTATCTGTATAGCAATTAGGCTTATTTGTAGAGTTTCAGCAGCTGTATCTGTATAATGCTGGGGCAGAGTGTGGGCAGTGAATGGACAATTCCAGAAACTATATGGATAGTGCTGAGGTGAGGGTCCTTTTGTAAAATATGGGCCCGATTCCAGGACACGGGTTGTGGGGCTGCACGTCCTGGTAGAATGTATAGCCCCACAAGCTGTCTGGGCCCGATTCCCTCTCTGGCTCTCCCCATTCGTCCTGATGCTCAGAATGGGAAGAGCCAGCGGGGTCTGGGGGGTGGGATTGGGGCAGCTCAACCTGGCAGGACATACAGGGCCAATTCAGGTCACAACCCTGTACGTCCTGCTGGGCCCATGGGGACGCACTGCTTATTCCACCTTAAAAGTGGAATAAGCAACGAAAACCTGGCGATTGGGCCCGGGATTTCCCCCCCAGGGCTGGGGTCAGGTGCAGGGAGGGGGGGGTCCCTGCTGCCCGATCCAGGCCACGGCAGGCCAGCCTTGGGTCGGGCAGCGGGGAAAAGGGGGGCTGAGGATGTGGGAGTCAAGAGTGCCTGTGGGGAGGATGTCCCCGCAGGCGGCAGGGGCATGCTGGGCCGTCCTCAGCCCCGATTCTGGCTGCCACAGGAACATTTTGTTTCTGTGGTCCAGAATCGAGTCCAAACGGACCCATCTTGCTTAGGGCCCTCCGGACAGTCCAGACATGCCCCTCTCTGAATGGAGCTCTATATATGAGGCTGTAGAAGAAATGTGTGTATTAGACAGCAGTTACAGCGGGAACCTCCAGTTTACAAAGAAATGTGCATTAAAAGAAAGTGGGATTTGGAATGCATAAGTGGCGGACTTTGCTAGTTATATGTCCAAGTGCTGGTACTTTCATATGTAAACAGTGAATTTTGCACACATGCAAAGGGAGTGAATTAAGGAACCAAGCTCCAAAATTCAATATTTTTGCTGTTTGAGGTGGTTGTGAATATCAAAGATGTAAGCACAAGTCTCCCCCCCGCACCCCCCATCACTCCTCCAAGCCCCACACCCAAATAAGCAATTAGCTGACAATTAGGCATCCTTTGGAACAGGTGTAAATACCGATGGGGAAATTTTTTGAAGAACATATGTATTTGCAAAATAGGAAATACACATATAATTTTAACGTCAATCTAAACGATGTCCTTTGAAATCTGTATGTGTGTGATGAATTCACATGTAAGCAGCACCTCTTTTAAAATCATTACTTATACTAGTATGGTGATTTGCATATATGAATGGCAGTTTTCACATGTATAAACCTTCTAAAACCATTTCCTTGAGGCAACAAGGATTAAAAAATAGTGGATCATTGAGTCAGTAGAGGAATGTGCGGAGGTTCCTTGAACAGTCGTGTTGCATCAGTGAAAAAAAGGAGGAGAAAGTGAGCCAAAATATCCATTTAGCTTCCTGTGGTTGACCCACCGCTGAAAACTGACCTCTACATATTTACGACAAAGTTACTACAATGGAAAATCTTTAACAGAACTCGATTGCTGTTATGGGAAGGGGGGGCGAGGACAGGGGGGGAGAGGTAGGAACATTTTCAAATGAATTTAGCCACTTGGATTAGCGTACTACTGGTTAGGCCAGGAGAGGTGTTAGGGAAGAATTTAATAATAGACATAATAGACAAATTCAACTGACCTCTCCAAATCCTTTTTATACTCAGTGGGTGGCATTAGTTTGCGGCAATCCATGGTAACTGCAGAGGATCCTTTACCCTCTCCCCTGCAATTAGTACTAAGCTCTGCGCTATTTATCCAGCCCAAATCCATTGTTACCAGCGCAGGGCATAGTAATCGTGCCCTTAGGAAATTAATCTAATATATTTAACCCAGAAATGTACCTAACTGGCCATTATTCAGCCACTAACACTCACACCTGCCGCTGGGTTAGAATCAGTAAGCTTTTTAGTGTTTAAGAAAAGTCTCAACTGATCTGGAACATTGAAAATATAATTTATGCTACAATATTTACTAATGTATTTATAAATATATCATAGGAAATCTGAAGTCCCAAGAGCATAAGGCTTCTAGTTCCTTTGCAGCAACTGCTTTCTCCTTTCCTGTCTATAGTTCGCTTGGCCTGGATAAATTCAGATTTTTTGGCCTTTAAATAAACTGATTATTCTGGAAATCAAGTGCATATGTATTTAGGTTCTGACTGAAAATAGAAGGGACAAATAAAATGACCCTGTCTAATTGTTCCATGCTAGACTGCTCCAACATTGCAATTACATCTAAGTTATCCATTGCAAGCCGGGACACTAATGTTTCCATTTGCAATGTAAATTCATTTTGTCCCTTATTAATGCAGAGTTCACAGTTTTAATATCACTTAAATACCTCCCTTATGTCTCTGATCTTCTTAGGACTCTTGTCTCTGCCAAATCCCATACTTGGTGAGGGAGAACTTGTATGTGAGAAACAAGCTTCTAGCCTCCAGGGCCAGGCCATATCTCCCAGCATTTTTCTCACAGCATGGTAGATGGCCAGGGAGTTGTGCCATTCTGCCTCTACCAAAGCTGATTCATGGAGCACTTGTTGAGACTCATCAGCCCCCATCTGTGCATTTTCTATATTAAGGCACCCATCAAGCTTGCAGTCTCAAAATGGGCCTGCACCTTAATGTAAAGAAGACAAAGATCATGACAACTGGCATAATCAACAGGTTCATCGTTGAAGGAGAAGAAATTGAAATTGTGAACAACTTTAACCTACTTGGATCAACTTGGATAAAGAAGCAACTTGGATAAAGAAGCAACAAGCAGTCAAGAAATCAAATGACGCATTGCTCTTGGCAGAATGGCTATGAAAGACCTAGATAAGATTCTCAAGAGCAGAGATGTCTCTCTCCATACAAAGATTCGACTTGTTCAAGCCATGGTATTTTCAATAACATCATATGGATGTGAAAGCTGGACAGTGAAAAAACAGACAGGAAGAAAATTGATGCCTTTGAATTATGGTGCTGGCAGCGAATACTGTGTATACCATGGACTGCCCGAAGAACAAACCAGTCGGTACTAGAGGAGATCAAACCTAAGCTTTCTTTAGAAGCTCAGATTACAAGACTTCGACTTTCATACTTTGGACACATCATGCGAAGAGAGAGATCATTAGAAAAAGACATCATGCTTGGCAAGATAGAAGGTCAACGCAAAAGAGGAAGGCCAGCAATGAGATGGATTGATACAATAACAGCAGCTACGGGTACCAGTCTGACAACAATGAGCCGCCTGTCTGAAGACCTAACACAATTTAGGATAGCTATCCAGAGGGTCGCCATGAGTCGACTCCGACTCGACGGCACTTAACAACAACAACAACAAGCTTGCAGTATTGGTGAGCTGTTTCATTCCCCAGCTATGCAAACACTCCTTCACCTGATTCACTAACAGAGGCTGCATCGTCTACTTCTCCAGATGTTTGGATAAAGAAGCCGTCCAGATTTTGCTGAACTAAAAGAGGAAGAAAAGTTTTGGAGGGGGTAAACTCTTACCCTTCCTTTCTTCTTTGTCAGTATGTCTAAAAAGAGGAGCAGATGTGTGATTTGCCAGCTGAGACAATTTATGACACCAGAGAATTTAACTATTGTAATCAGGCCTTGGTTTATCAAGACTGAATTACTACAATGCTATCTATGTGAGTTGACCACAGAAGCTTTGTGGGAGGCTTCAGCTGATTCATAATGCAGTGACCAAGATCCCTGGGGATCTTGTTTATAAGGATCATGTTGCCTCTTTGTTGAAGCAGCTCCATCGGTTCATTGTTTAGTATTGTAAATCTAAAATCTTGAAATCAAATTATAATGGTTTTTATGGTCAAGGCCCATACATTTGGCTGATAGACAAATTTATAAGCCAACAAGGAACTTACGCTCCCCACAACATGAGCTTTATTGTGTGCCTTCAATAAAGGATACACGCTTGCAGAAGCCTAGAGGTCAAGCTTTCTCAGGTGTAGCACCTTCCCTTTGGAATCATCTTCCAAAAAGGCATGCTTATGAAAAGACTATCACTGCTTCTGCAAGAAAATACAAACCTGGCTGTTTCATTGTTGTATAGTTTAATACTTACTTGAGATTGGGCTTTGATGCTATTTTGCACTTTGGTCAACAAGATCTTTTGGGAGTATCTTCCATTCAAACAGATTGTAAAATCTCTAGTCAATTCCATACTTCTTTTGGAACTACGGGTTGTGGTTCATTTGCCCCTCTTTCAGGAGGCCATTCAAAAGGTTTTGTCGGAAGCTTTTGGCATGCTGGAATGATGAATTATACTGTATTCTGAGTTATTTGATTTTATGTAACTTTATTGACATTTGATGGATGTCTTTCATTTTGTTGTATTGAATTATATTGTTGTGACTTTAATTGTTTTATGTTTGTTGTAGCCCACTTAGTATGTTGCAGGTTAGGTGGGATATACAAATGAATAAATGTTGATAATTTATTATACTGTATTCTGAGTTATTTGATTTTATGTAACTTTATTGACATTTGATGGATGTATTTCATTTTGTTGTATTGAATTATATTATTGTGACTTTAATTGTTTTATGTTTGTTGTAGCCCACTTAGTATGTTGCAGGTTAGGTGGGATATACAAATGAATAAATGTTGATAATGATTTGTTGTATGGGGGAGGTTGATGTTATGGGGAAATATATTTTATTAATGATGTAACATTTTATTTATCTCTTTGTAAGATGTCTTATGCTTATCTGTTATGATTTTATGATATGTTGTAAAGTTCTTCAAACTGTGAATCAGAGTGATAGATAAATGTAACTAGATAAACTGAAATGAATGGAAAAATGCATGCAATAATTTCATTTTGAAATTCCTGCATGTACTTTACTGTGGATACATTGTACCTGTTGGAAAGACCGCTGGCAGGACTACGGTGGAGCTAAGCAGTGCCTGTTAGGTGCTCCGCTGAAAGTGCACTGGAAAGGCAGGAGCTAAATACAGCTAATGAAATAAACCAAGTGGGAAACTCCACTTTGGAGCTTAGCACTGTCGCTATCCAGCAGGGAAAAGTCCAGTGTGGCAGAAGGAAACTGCAGTGCCAGGCCAGGGGGGAATGTGCTGGCATTCACTCAGCTTGGCATCCTGGGAGGCTACCTGCTGGCTTACCTTTTCAAAATTCACTTGCAGGTCTGTAGAATCCATAAGCCTGTAATCTTGCTGGCCTAAAAATTGCCCCCCTGGAAGTAATTGTATAAGGGGATGCCTAGTTTCAACACTATTTAAACCTATTTTATAAAAACAAGTAGGTGCCTCTATATCTTTATCAAATGTTAGCATAAGTGGCAGAGGCCATCCCTTAAGTTAAAGCAGGGACATTGATACCAACGCTGGAGCTGCTGCAAATGCCCACACCTTGATTTTTCAAACATTCGTAAATTATCCTGCTTCATAATCTACACGTTCTGCTCCCAAACTCTGCTCATATGCATACCCACTGACAAAGTACATCCCATAGGCGATTATGCTGCACCTAAAAGTATTTGCCCCCTCATAAAATTAGCCCTATAATCTCTAGGAATTACCTTAAAGATAACTACACTACTGTGACTACTGGACATACTTTTATAAGGTGTGCCTACATGTACGTAAATAACAGCATTTTAATGAGATACGTGTGTAAGTGATCACTTACATGTGTAATGTAAACAGTCACAATTCTGAATGTACACCTATCGGACTAAAGGTGTGGGTGTGCACATGGATGGAGCTTGGGCGGAGCATAAACAGCTATAACTTATGTATGTTCTTGAAAAATCTGTGAGAGAACATTTACCCCTGCCATAGAGAAGGTGTAAATGTTGCGCTTAGGTTGATGTGTATTTTTGTCCCCTTATTTTATAAAGTGATGTGTGTGTGTACTTTACTTTCTAAAATAGGTATGACGTACGCACATTGGAAAGTATGTTAACCTTGGCACCCCTTATAAAATTACCCTCACTGTATGCCCCGGTGAATAGGGGTGTTTCTCCAAACCACTGCCATTGAAAATATTCTTATTGTATTTTATATTTAATTCCAGTTTGAGTTTCATTTTGGAATTAGAAATGTTATTTAGTACAGTTATTTAACTTTCCCTTTAATGAGTCTGAAAGGACATCCTATTGGGTTAGGGCTGTATTAGAATAGACATCCAAGTTCCCTCATCTGGGAATGTCAGAGTGGTCCCAACCTGCAATCTATAAACCAGAAGCCCATTTCATGCTTTGGGCATCTGAAAATGGGCATATAGATATCCAAAGCATGGAGATGTCCCTGGAGCTATCTAAGAATATGGTTTCAAATACATTCCTGGTGCAAGGACGTTCAAGTCGGAACAGAGGCATGGTGTAGGCATTCCCAAGAACTTGGAAAACTTTGCCCAATATCAAAAACACCCTGCATGTTCCGAGTTGTGTCAATGTTTATGTTGGCTCCAGGCATGAATAGGCATTGGAAAAGTGCTTGTTTTGCCAGCCAAACATCCAGAGGGTGTGGAGAAGGAGGTACACTCATATCCTCTATACTTTCCACGTTGACAACGAACACTGATGGGGAATGAGGGTTCTTGTTTTCATTTTGCCACACTGCAAACTAGTATGTGATAAACATCCTCGCCTCAAGCTTTTGTAGTGGGCATGTCTTTGTGGACACTTGCACGGGCATCCACTTCAAGGGTATCAATATTTTTAAAATCAGGCCAAAATATAGTTGTCCTTGGTGTTTTTCTGCACATTTTGCCATGGACGTCCCAGATTGCACTTGGATGCCCTTTCTAAAGTTCCACTTTTATAAGTTTTAAAAAATATTTCTTTTATTGAATAATGACTACGGGTGTAGTGAGTCAGTAGGCAAGATGGATACTTACCACATTCCTCCCCCTCCAAAAGTCAAATGAGATCCATTAAACCTTAATGATCAGAAAAAGCTAGGCACAAATAGAGAAATGGTTCTGTAAATATCTGCCGGACCTATTGCTCCTAAGCAGAGCAATGGCTATAGGACCAGCTGTGAAAAATGTTTTCCTAAGACAAGGCCTGATAAGTGGACTAATGGTACTGGGTCCGAGAGCAGCACATGTCTAAGAAATGACTGAGGATGAAATAGAATTGACAATGAATGTACATGAATGTTTATCTCAACAAGCTGTGGAGTAGGTTAGCTGTATTTAGGAAGACCCATGACAGGGATGCAACGGATTCACTAGGACTTCGGCAGAAGAGGTCAGCTTGAGCATGGTGCAGGAATGGAGCCCAAGGCAGCAGCATCTGGATATTCTAGGCAGAGTCTGAATGCAGATGTAGCAGTGAGAGTGACTCAGAGGAAAAACGGGGTTTCACCTGCCATCACTGTTAGATCCTTCGGGTGGCGGATGCTGAGAAAACATCCAATAGAGTTTACTAGTCATTTGTGAAATTTGTACTAAAAAAAAAAATCCGGTTCGAGTTTTAACTTTTTAAAATTGCTTAACAAACTTTTGGATAATTCTCATGTCAAGATTAAGAGTTTGATGCATAGAGGAGACCTAGACTGGAAGGCCATGTATTGCCCTATTTGTTTTAATCATGGAGCCTTTGGCAATTTAGATACCTAAAAATACAGTGATTTTGGGCGGAAGGAGAAAAGACGAGTGAAGAAAGTGTGTTTGAAAGTAAACTTTGTGAAAGATATTTGGTTAACAGTTACAAAACTCCACATCTCTTTACCCAATTAACTAAAAAAACGGAAGGCTTTTTGGCTTCTGGATTTAGCATTGATGATAAAACTGATATTCTTAACTTACCATTAAAAGAAATAGAGTTAGTTATGCAATCTAATTGCTATTTAAGGAGGGTGAATTAATATTGAGTGTTAGAGGAAGAAGGCACGATGTTTGCCACTTAACATACAATGGCAAAATTGTATGTTATTTTACCACATTGCACATTGCATAATAATGAGAAATAGGCTGTTATTCCCAGGAACATTGGGCTAATAACATGCAGCTTGATGATCCCAGGTACTATCTTAAAGGGACCAGTGCATAAAATAAGAACCCTCAAAATCCCCAAGCCTCAAGGCCCCCAACAGAAAGGCCCCCTACCCCCTAAGACATTGCTGATCTTCCAGCAAAAACCACCCCGTCCCCTAGCTAAGGGCAGTTAACCCTTTCCAGCCCGAGCCCAAAACTCTTGGGATCCAAAATTCTGACTAAATATTCCTATCAAATGGTATATATAATACATGACCATAGCAGAAGGAAAATCACTATTAGAACATATTGAATAAGACGGTTACAATTTTCCTGAAATATGCAAAAATTAACCCGGCTGCAGAATGTGGATTAAAAATTTTAAGTAGGCCTTGAAAGGGTTTTAATCAAGTGCAAATAAATGATAAACGATAGCAATAAATGATCCTCATAGGCTTGGGATTGGGGATGCTTTCAGGAGGTGGGGGAGTCTCCTGGGGGGAGGGGCCTTATTTTATACATTGGTCTTTTTAAGAAGGCTCCTCAGTGCATCGGGCTGCGCGTTAGCAAGCTGATGTTCCCAAGGAAACAAATAATGGAGCGTGTGAGACTGAACACGAGCTGGGAGTTATTATCTGTTTATTGTGGGAGTTACAGTAACTCAAGCTGTGAAAGTTTACCACTGCATAGTGACTTCCTCCATAAATGTACTCCTCTATATATTACAATATCTGGGGGTTCATTTAGTGAGGGATTTTATATAAGGTTAATGTTTCAGAATCTATTGAAAACCTAAAACAATGACTTGGAATGCTGGTCAAAATACAGCATAGCGTGTACAAAGAGAATTGCAAGTTGGAAAATACTATGGTTTACGATATGTCTTTCGGACTTTACCAGCATTACCAAATGGAGTATTGAAGAAGCTGCAAAAAAAATGTTCAGACTTTATGTGGAATTTTAAAGCTCATGGAATTTCTATAAAGGTCTTGTACAATGAGAAGATGAACAAAGACAGCCCTGTCAAATGTGCAGATTTATTATGTGTTTCAGTTGAACCCAGCTCATGAATGGTTCCCAATCCCAAATTGAAAAACATGAACATAACTTGAACAATTAACCTCCACAGGGAGTTGGGAGAGACTAATCAGCTAGCTAAGCAACATAGCAGTATATCAGTTCTTGGCAAATAAATAAATAGAGCTGGTGTAAGTGCTTGCGCCTAGTTTAAAGTGTGTTTTTGACAGCTTATGCCCCTATTTTATAAGGTGAAGTATGTGTGTATTTTATTTTATAAAATAGGCATGAAATACACATGTAAATTTAGTCGTTCCTTATGAAATTACTCTCCAGACTTTTTAAGGCAATGCATGCTAGCAAATGCACATCCCTAGTGGGCTGCAATTCCCCGACATTAAAAGTCTGGAACGTACTTGCTAAAAAGGGAACATGCATTGAAAAATTGTCACTGTTGATGCTATAGTAAGCAAAACTATTTCCTTGTGCTATTGGCAGAAAATTTCAGTAATTGAAAAGGTCTGGCTGGGATTGGGTAATTAATTTGTGGAAGAAGTCTCATTCAATTTACAGAGTTAAAGCTATAATTAAATGAGAAAGTGCATTTTGTAAGAGTAATGAAAAAGAGCAAAATAATAAAATGCTGTCAAATGATATTTTGTTTAAGTAAAAAATTCACCAGGGAATTCATTGTCCAATATAAAAATGATTTGGAATGCTATGTACGCTTACAGGGTCTTTTACTAAAGGGTGCTAAGCAGTTTGCACAGGCTGATTTCTGTTCTAACTGTGCATGATACATTGGGATGGTAAGTGGGTGGGTTAGGAGAGGAAAGTGGAGTGACTGCAAGGCTTGCAATTAGATGGATGCATCCGCGATAATATTGAATAGCATTAAGGGTATGTTTACTAAACCACGGTAGTGGACTCTGTGCAATATTGGAGCCACGGCTCCATTGATTTCAATGGGGCTGTGGCTCTATTGCACAGAGTCCGCTACCATGGTTTAGTAAACATAACCCTAAGACACAGTGCTGCGCATTAACTGACACAAACAAGCTGTCCATGTCCCTAACAACTAACAAGACGGTGTTGCACCTAGCAGTCCATAGTTTCACTGGCTATTGGTGGGTAAGGGTTAGAAACAAAACTACAACACACTTTAGTAAAAGATCCCTTTACTTGATATTATTGTTTGCATGGGTAAAACACTTAAATGTTGCAGTGAAAATGAATTAAAGATCCCAAATATGGAAAAGAACAAGAGAGTATATACTATAATGATAAAGAATGCATATATATACTGCAAGAACCTTAAAACTCTGCTCTTTACATAAACTTATGAGAAGATAGACAATAGTACCCATTGAAGCTGTATTGCAGCTAACCCCGCCAACTCAATACCCAATCAGCCCAACTAGACTCATGAAGATACCCTCATGCTAAATGTAACCCCCAACAGTGCTGGCTAAGGGGCTTGTTTACAAAGCTGCGGTAGCGGTTCGCGATCGTTATCGGAGCTGCGGCCCCATTGATTTCAATGGGGCCGCGGCTCCGATAACGACCGCAAACCGCTACCGCGGCTTTGTAAACAAGCCCCTAAATGTTGTTAAATACCCTCATGTTAAATGTTGTAAATCACCCACATGTTAAATGTAACCCCAATTGTGATGTCATGTAACCACTTTGATTGTAGGATAAGGTGGTATACAAGTCTGTCTAAATAAATAAATATATATAATTATGTCCTAATATTTGGTATCTGTTCAATAGTTAAGCTAAGACTGAGCCTAATCCATCAAGGGAGTTTCCCATAGATACATGGAGATAATTTCATAAAAGGTGCCTATGTGCAATGTTCTAAGAAGCACCTACATTATAAAGGCAACACAAAAAATACAGGTGACTTTGTCCAAATCAATTAAATGCCCTTAGACAAACCACATCAGGACACACACTATTTTATGTTCATAAATTACACCTAACAAAGAATTTGTTGCAAAGGGGAAGCATTAAAATTCAAATCCAGCCATAACACCATCATGTATACATTTTTTTTTCACTAGTCTTAAACTATCTCCTGAGTCTCAGCATAATGCTCGAGGCCGCGGGGGGTGGGGGGGGGGGGTGTGAGCACGTGACGGGGGGTGGGGGGGGGTGTGAGAGAGAGGAGGCTGTGCGCGGCATTTGAAATCGCTCCGTCACGATGTCGGAGCGATTTCATTGGCCCGCTGGGAAGGGGGGGCAGAGCAGTGTCTGCGAGGAGCCGCGTGGCCGTCTCCTTCTCGCCGCGGCTCCTCGGAAAGCGGACGCGTTCCCGCCCGCCCGCCCCTTGTGGAGGAGGTTTGGGGGATGTTGCAGCTGGCGGGGGCAGGGTTACAGAGCCAGCGCTCGCAGGAGCGGCGCGGGCTTGAACTGGTTTACGAGCAGTGGGGGCGAAGTGCTCCTCAGGGTGGGGCGAGACAGCCCGGTTGGGGGTCTCGGCCCGGTAGCGGGGGGGGGGGTGGGAGCCGGCCTTTGCTACTAGTATGGCGAGGCAGGCGGTGGGGTTTGGGGGGGAGGAGGATGCTCCGCCTTGCTACTAAGATGGCGGGTGGGGGGGCATCCTCCGGCAAAGGGGTGTGGGGCTGGGTTATGTTCAATTGTTTTATATTCAGGCCCGTGTTGGGTCGGTTTGTTACAGGTTGTAAATAAAGCTGCGACCAAAAAGTTTGTACCAAATACAGTTGTTGGTGAATTTGTGGGGGGGGGAGGAATATTCTTTGGGGTGCTAAGACTTGGGAAGGAGGTGAGGAGGGCTTCCGGGTTACCAGAGTTACTCCACTCTTGTTGACCCTTCCAGACAACACCAATCATGTATGTAAACAATTTTTACTTATCTTATGTTAAAGACTTTTTTATTTGACAATGTGAGGAACCATATAACGGCAACTGGATTGGTCCACCTGCCCACACAGTACAACAGACATCCCGATTCACCAACAGCCCATCTCACTTGCAGCAAACCCCTGACTCACCAGAAGCCTATCTCTAGCCCCAGCAAACTCACTGATTCACCAGCCCCCCATCTTCAACTTCCAGCAACCTTCTGATTTAACAGCAGCCCATCTCCAGCCCCTAGTCACCCCCCTGAGTCACCAACAGCCCTTCTTCTGCCCTAACCACTATCCCACTCACCAGAAGCCCTTTCCCTGCCCCCAGCAACCCCCTCGCTCACCAGCAACTCCTCCCTCCTCATCAGCAGCCCTTCTCCTTCCTCCAGCAACCCTTCCACTCAACAGCAGCACTTTCCTGCCCTCCAACAACCCCTTGCTCACAACAGCCCTTTCCTGCCTCCAGCCAACCTCCCCACTCACCAGCTGCCCTTTCCTGCCCCCAGCCAGCCCCCGACTCACCAGCAGCCCGATCACCAGAATGCAGACACGAGAGCATTTCCATTTGCTCCCACAGCTGAGCTAGAGGCTGATGCTGGCGCATTTTCAAAAGTACACAGGAAGTGAACCTTTCAAAATGCACCGGCGTCAGACTTTAGCAAATGCAACTGCTCCCATGGCTGTGTTGCCGCTAACCGCAAGGCAGGATTGGGCGCTCTTAAAGCTTTTGCATCTGACTTGCCTCAATGTCTGGCTGGCTGGTGTCTGCACAGAATTCCACCCAGCAAATGCAAAATTCTGCACAGGTGGGGAATTCTGCACAAATTCTGCACTGCGCAGTTGTTCAGAATTCCCCAGGAGTATATGTTGCAGATTGAGATGAGCAAGAATTTGTAGTTTAAAGTGTATATT
Source organism: Ichthyophis bannanicus (assembly GCA_033557465.1). NCBI lineage: Eukaryota > Metazoa > Chordata > Amphibia > Gymnophiona > Ichthyophiidae > Ichthyophis > Ichthyophis bannanicus. The sequence goes on from CM066036.1 coordinate 498,669,327, forward strand.
CCTCTCAAATAGCCTCATGCAAACTAGCACAAACTCCCTCCTCATGGCCGTCTCTTTTAACAAGTATCCTTGAAAGAAGAGAACTCTGTTACCCTTACATTTTAAGGACTGTCTTTGTTAGGCTTGCTTTGTAAGCAAGGTTTAGAAACCAGAACATAAGTACTCTTGGACAGTTAGCCCTCTCTTTCTGTACCCGCTTAATTCTGAGGGTGCCAAGCTCACCTTGGAACTTCATCATCTAGTCATCATCCAAGTCCTAAGAAAACCCCATAGCCCACCTTCTTTGATTTTTTTTGGTTAAGCTTATTATACACAGGTTATTCCTGCAAGAATGATTTTTTAGTAAATCGAGCTTCTGTTCACCATGTTGCAGCAGCTTTCTGATTTCCTTGTTCCAAAAACTTCCCTTGCTAACATCACATTTGTGCTCCATCTATTCTATATGAACAAGATGAACCTCTGAAGCAAGCGGTAGCCGAAACATCAATATCAGCTCCATAATAGTGGTATTTCTTGAGTTACAAAAGATGGTTTAAGATAAATAAAGTGATTTGTACATTCATGTCAGTGTCATTTGAAAGGGTCAATGAGTGGAGTGTGTTTAGCCTCATAGATTAAGAATAGTAAAAAAATAAATGTTTTATAGACACAGTGCTGTTTTTTGAAGGAACCCTTGCTGGTGGGGGACAAATGATGAAATTTATGGCATTAGTCAATGCAAATGTTATGGCTGGATCTGAATTTTGATGCCTCCATTTCCAAAAAGTTTTCCTTGGGCTTAATTTATGAACATAAATATAGTATGTGTCCTGGTGTAATTCTTTTGCATGCACTTACTTTTAAAGGCAACACAGGCACATATGTGCCTATATAAAACAAATACCCAGAACCATTCGCAGCAGCACACATATCTTCATGCATAAATTTACACTTCTTCCACAAAAAGTGTAAAAGTATGCATGTATGTACATTTGTATAGTATAAAATGCACATACATACATTGCAATTGTCAATGCTCTGCCCAACATATGTCCTTGTAAATGGCTACATGGGGTATGCATATAAATAAGCACAATCTTGTCAGTGCATATACTTGTGTGCATGTTTTCAGCCTTGCAATTTTACACATGGAAACCACTTTATAAAATTACCTCCAGAATGGGAAAAAAAGCCTCAGTGAATAAGCCCAGAAGTGGTGTTATGTTTTTTCTGGAGAAATTGTGAACAAGAATGCATTTATATCCATATAATGGTCTGAGATTCCTGGAAGAAAAACAAGGAGCTTCAAGTAACTCTAGAAATATTGTTATCGGAACTGCCAGTGAAGGGAATTTACTCATTCAAAGAGACATTAATCATATACTTGTTGATGAATGTCAGAATTTGGTTGCAGGGATGTGGAGAATGCCTGTTGGTCCAAATTTGAATAATAAGTTCAGCAGAGTATGGAATATTGTTCATTGGAAAAAATTATTTAAATAAACAAAATACTGATCCCAGATTTCATAAAATTTGGAGTCTATTCATAATAGCATGTAGCAATAATCAAGAAGGTCAAAGGTCTAGAGGATAAGCTCAACTAGATTAATCCCATTCTTCATTTTCTATGTGGCATAATATCAAAGATAAAATGAGTAAGTTGCCTGGGAGCTGGAAAGACAAATATTTTGGTGCATATATTCATGTTACATCATATGTACTTCCTCTTATATTCAACTGAACAGAGCATTGTAGAAGGACATTTGTATAAACCACTGTGATATCACTGCACTGTTATGTTTCTGAAAATGTTAATAAAATGTTTATGTATGTATGTATAAAGAAATGTTTGCCATTGTTAGCTCTACATTAAAAATTTAACATTTATATAAACATATTTGTAGTCCAATACTTTCTAGCTTATTTCAGGTCACTTAGCTGAATGCTAAGGAGACTGTGATACAGGGCACATTATGTATTAGATTTCATTGTATATTGCAGAATTTAGCGCCTCCATTTTTTCTTCTTTTGCAGGAACAAACGCAAGTCAAATTGACCTTTGACCGCAGTTTCTTCAAGGCCAAAAAGGTTTTTCTGTTCATCCTGTTTAGTCTTTATAACTCTTCATTCATCAACATGATGCCATTGATAGCAACCTAAGATTAATCACTTCAGATCATGTGGTTGGAGTCAGTTCAGGGGATAATTACTAAGTCTTTGTCATTAAGTATATGGATGCAGACTTAAAGATATAAATGTGCATATCATTGGAAGAAAGGTGGGAAAGGGGAGATATGATAGAGGCATTTAGATACCTGCAACATCCAAATGCACAGAAGGCAGGCCTTTCTCCAAGGAAAGAAACATCTGAAATAAGGGAACATAGGATGAGGGTCAAAGGTTGTTGACTCAATCTAAGGAAATATTTCTTTATAGAAAGGATGGTGGATACTTGAAACAACCTCCTAGTGTAGGTGATGGAGTTGAAGACAGTACCTGACTTCAAGAAAGCATGGGACAAACAGTAGATCTCTGAGAGAAAGAAAGAGATTGTAGGGCTTAGCAATTAGAGTAGAGGAGCAGACTTGATAGGCCTTGTGGTCTTTATCTGCTATCATTTTCTATTTTTTATGTTCTACGAGACGGGGAAGAAGGGAGGGAAATACCATTGCTTGTATGTAAACATCAGGCACCTACATGAAAAGCAGCCATATTCGAAGAGATCACTATACACAATGCAGCTACTGCAAAATAATGCAGCAGTCCCATGTTGTACCACAGGCTAGGAGTCAATAAAATCAAATAATAACATGAAAATTTGTTTACAATTATGGGCAAGGGGAACAAAACAAAAAGTCCATTATGGCTGATGGACATTTTAAAGAAGAGAGCACTTTGATAAAGAGAAATTTCACTTACCTGGAATCCTTCTAGACTAGTCCAGACAAGTAGATTAAGTCCTCCTACCAGCAGATGTTGGAGATAGAGAAAGTCCCAGAAGCATCAGCGAATAGGCTCTGGTATACAGAGAGGCTCCCCTAGGTGTCACCTTCAGTATATTCCTGTAAAAGCAGAGGAAGTCCCTTGGCAAAGTGGAATAAACCATGTAAGGACCATGGAATTGAAGCACCAAGTAGTGCAACTATGTACAAGAAGTCCAACGGGGCTAAACTAATATCAAAAGGCAGCTATTATAGCAGTCTCTGGTGAAACGACTGTCGAATCGGCCAAAAGGCTGTTGCTAAAGAACGCAGTGAGGGGTGGGTCCTGGACTGGTCTAGCAGGATTCCAGGAAAGGAAATTAATGGTAAGTGAAATGTCTCCTTCTAATTCATCCTGCTAGACCAGTCCAGACAAGTGGGAAGTACCAAAGCTACACCCCTGCTGGGCGGGAAGAGACAGCCACCGCTACCACACTGGCCCCAAAATGTGCTGAGGCTGGAGCATGCAGACCAAGACAATAGTGGCATGCAAAGGTGGACAAGGAGAACCAGGTGGCTGCCCAACAAATGTCTATGGGTGACACAAGTGACTGTTCTGCCCAGAAGGCTGCCTGAGCATGCGTGGAGTGAGCATGAAGTCCCACAGGTATAAACGTTTTTTGCAAAATGTACGCGGATTCAATAGCATGCTCGATCCAGCGTACAGTCATAGCCTTAGAGGCAGTGAGACCTTTACGAGGGCCTGCAAACAAGACAAAGAGGCGGTCAGAGTTTCAGAAGGAACTGATGACCATGAGATAATGACGTAGGACCTTCTTGACATCAACTGAACGTAGGTTGCGCTGTACACCTGAGTCCTGCTCCCTAGGAAAGGAAGGAAGTGAAATGGTTTGATTCACATGAAAGGGCGACAGCACCTTTGGCAAAAAGGAGAGTACGACTCAAAGCGACACCCTCTCCAATGTGAATAAGAGAAAGGACTTTCTACAGGACAGCGCCTGGAGCTCCGACACACTTTGGGCTGAAATGATAGCAACTAGAAAGGCAGTCTTCAGGGACAGATCTTGGAGAGTAACCTGCTTGAGCAGCTCAAAGGGGCCATCATGAGGCTTCGGAGAACCAGGCAAAGGTCCCAAGGAGGGACAAGAGTGTGGTGTGGAGTCTGAAGCATGCATACTCCATGGAAAAAATGGCTGCTATCAGTGTGAGAAGCAAGCAAACAGCCTGCTATCAGACCCCAAAAGCAGGTGAAAGTCACTATGTGGACACAGAAGGAGTTAAGGGCTAACCCTTCCTCAAACCCCTCCTGTAGAAATGCAAGGATCAGCGGAATCCCAACTCTCCAGGGAGAGATGTTTTGTTGGGCACATCATGTCTCGAAAAGGCACCAGACCCGGGCGTATGCCATAGACATGGAGGGGCTGCGTGCTTGGAGAAGGGTTTACACAACCCTAGGTGAATAGCCTTTGTGGCTCCTTTCAAAAGCCAGGCCGTAAGCAAGTAAGGAACTGGGTCATCCATGAGAACTGAGCCCTGCCTTAGGAGACCCTGGCACAAGCTGAGAGGGAGGGGCACTGCCACCCTCAGCCGAACTAAGTCAGCAAACCACAGGTGCCGGGGCCAATTGGGGGCCACCAAGATCAAATGACCGGGGTGGGTCTCGATGTGGTGAAGACACTGCCTGATCATGGGCCATGGTGGAAAGAAGTTGAGAAGAGCTACCACAGGGTATGGTGGAGCCAGTGCGTCAAACTCTTAACCGTATTCCTTCTAGCGATTGAAGAAGGCGGGGACCTTGGCATTCTTGTTGGTGGCCATCAGATCAAGGCTGGGTTGGCCCCAGGTCCATACAATGTGCTAAAAAAACCGCCGGAGTGAGCTCTCACTCACTGGAGTCCAGGGTATGGCGACTGAGGAAGTTGGCTTGAACATTGTCCATGCCCGCAATGTCTTGAGTTGAGAGTGCCTGAAGGTTTCTCTTGGCCCATGGAAAGAGAAGCTCCATTTCCCTGGCCACTCCTGGGACTTTGGTGCTGCCCTGCTGGTTGGGGTAGGCAACCATGGTGGCGTTGTCACAAAGGATGAAAACTGACTGTTGGTGAAGGCGAGGTAGAAATGCCTGTAGGGCAAGGTGGATCTCTCACTCCTCGAGCCAGTTGGATTCCTAAGTATTCCATGAGCCCTTAGTTGTCTGATGCAGACAATGTGCTCCCCATCCTGAAAGACTGGTGTCTGTTGTGATGAGAACCCAACGCGGAGTCTCTAGTGCAGCGGTTCTCAACCAGTGGGTCGCGACCCCCATGGGGGTCGCCACAGGATTTAGCGGGGGTCGCCTCACTCCACCGTTAAAAAAAAAAGTACACAAGTTGCTGCTGCTGCCAAGTCCACTTCTCGGCAACGGCAAACTCACTGCTTCCCTCCTATTGCAGCCACGGCTCCCTGTCTCTTAGGGAACCGCGGCTATGCCTGTAAAACCGTTGCAGAGCCTTCCTGCCTCTTGACGGGTTCTGTGCAGCATTGTCCCGCCTCCAAAGGAAGTTGTTTACCAGGGAGCCGCGGCTGCAGAAGAAGGATGCAGACATGGGGAGAGGGGAGCAGGGAACCTGTAACGGGGCTGACATGGGGGAGGGGGCTGACATGGACGGAGGGGGGCTGACATGGAGGGAGGGAGGGGGGCTGACATGGATGGATGGATGGAGGGAGGGGGGCTGACATGGACAAAGGGAAGAGACAGGGGGACATACTGGACAGACGGGGGTTAAATGCTGGACAAAGGGGAGAGACAGTTCGGGTTAGGATTATAATGGGCAGATGGGGGGGCTAGGACTGGTAATGGGTTGATTAGGGAAGGCTAGGACTGGGAATGGACTGATCAAGGGGGGGTTGGGACTGGTAATGTGCTGATAGGGGAGTAGGACTGGTAATGGACTGATGGGGGGCTAGCATTGGAAATGAGCTGATCGGGGAGGTTAGGACTGGAAATGGGCTGATTAGAAGAGGCTAGGACTGGTAATGGGCTGATGGTGGGGGGGGGGGGTTAGAACTGGTAATGGACTGATTAGGGGAGCCTAGCACTGGTAATGGGGTTGAGGAGGGACTAGCACTGGAAATGAGCTGATTAGGGGAGGCTAGGACTGGTAATGAGCTGATGAGGGGGTAGGACTGGTTTTGGGCTGATTAGGGGAGGCTAGCACTGGTAATGGGGTTGAGGGGGGACGACTAACACTGGAAGCGAGCTGATGTTGGGGAGGGGAGGATAGAGCTGCTGGCCCTGGAAGAAAACTGGGGTTAAGGCTACAAATGGGCTTGTACGAGGGGATGGGATATTAATAATTCAACAAATGGTTACAGCGACAATGCGTTAACGGTAAAGGAAGAGAGACACATTTGATTTTATCATTGGGGGTCACCACAAGTTGACCAACGGTAAAAGGGATCACGGTACAAAAAAGGTTGAGAACCACTGCTCTAGTGGAACCCCTCACCGCAGACAGTGTGCTCAGGCTTGACCAGCATTGCCTGCATTGCTTCCTTCACTGCCCTGGAAGAATCTTCCAGGTGATCTGTGCATGTGGAGTACAATCTATCAATTAAAATGCAGCGTTTCCTGCCATAAGCCATGCACCAAAGGAGGGAAAAAGGCTTTGTGAGTTGCAAGTATCCGCGGTGGAGTCCACTGCTGTGCAATGGTGTTCTGGGTTGTGGAGCGAAGAGCAGGAAGTAACACAAAATGGCCACTGCAACAAACTGAAAAAGGCATGGAAGGCTGAAGAGCGAGAGAAATGGCTGGAAGGCAGTAAATGGCAGGACGGTGCTGTATGGCAGGCCGGAGCTGCGATCCTAGGGCAGTGGGGAGACAACTCGGTCCGAGACAATGTGCATGCTGACCGCTTGGCTTGCTGACAGTGATACGGGAGGGGGGGGGGATGAGAGAAAGCCGAAATCACTCTGCTTTCGTCGGAGCAGAAGAAGACATGCAGACAGCAGACCTGTAGCTTGGACTTAAGGCTGTCTTCAGGCCGGAAGGTTGGGGGTTCAAATCCCACTAGAGGACAGCGACCTTGGGCCGGAAGGACTGGGGTTTCTAGTCCCACAGGTGCTCCTTGTGGTCTTGGGCAAGCCACTTAACCCTCCATTGCCCATGTTCCCTGTAAGTATTAGTGTATGTGTCTCATATCCCTTCGTGTTAAATGTATCTCCCAATTGTGTTGTGACTTCTTTGATTGAAGGATAAGATGGTATACAAAACTGTCTAAATAAATAAACATAAGTGCTAATTATGAAGGTACTAAAAAATAACAAAAAGACATAAAGACAAACCTACAGGGTCCTTCCTTAAACAGGCTCTACTGGTCCTCGTGACCGAGAGCCATTTTCCCTCCCATCAAGACCTGCACAGGTCCTCCTGACTAGGAGCTGCTTTGGTGACAGACTGGGCTCTTAGTGGGCAACTTCAAGGGGAACACCTCGTGTGAACCCTGAAGACCTCCACAGATTTAATCTCTACTGGCAAAGAGTTTAACCCTTTAAATGGAAGGCTACCAGGAGCAGAGAAAAAGACATCCATCATCTGCTGGAGACAGAGAAATAATGAGGGTGACACCTAGGGAGCCTCTCTATATGCCAGAGCCCATTCACTTATGCTTCTGGCACTTTCTCTATCTCCAACATCTGCTGGTAGAGGGACTTAACCCAATTGTCTGGTCTGGTCAAGCAGGATGAATTGGAATGATATTTACGTTCTTAACTACAGTTTCTATCCCAAGTTGAATGTAGAATGGGTTACACATTTATCACCCAATGATATAATCGGTCCTCATTTTCCATCCCTCAGAAGACTGAGAGCCTGAGAGAACATACAGAAATTTAAATCTGCCACTCTCACATTTACACAAATGCCATATGTCAGTCACGTTCAATCTTTGTTGCTCAGTGAGCCTTTTTAGCGGAGAACTAAGTTGTAAGGAATTTAGTTTTCTTTAACCTTTTAATGTAAGTATCACCTGCATATCTTTCTCAGCCTAAGTGTACAAAGCTGTCTGCTCAAAGCTGCTGGCCAGTTGTGGCCTCCTATGACTTTGTTATGCATTTCTAAAGCATCAATGTCATTAAAATCAGTGGTGATGTGTGGTTGCTATGGCAACCTGCAGCAAGACCACTGAAGATTCCTGGAAGCTTAGTGTGACTTTCACTTTTGGAATGAAGTAATTATGATATATGAAAGGATGATGCCATTGATGTTTCTGGATATGAATGATGGGGCGGATATTCAGCAGCAGTGGCTAGCCATCGCCACTGAAGCTAAGACCCACATGTTCAATGCTGGGGTCATATCCGGGCACCGGCATTGAATATCCAGATTGCCGGAAGCTAACCAGGCAGCAGTCATATTCAGCCACTGTCTGGTTAGGCCAGTCTTTACAGTGCCTGACTTTTGCCATGTGTCGGTAACCGGGCAGTGGCTCAATATCACAGCTGTCTGGTTATCAATGGATGTTGCCCCACAACGCCCTGGCACGCACTTGTGCTAACGCGGCAGCACCCACAGATATTCAGTGGCACTAACCGTATTAGTGTTGCTGAATATTCTACTGAGCAACATTTCCACGGTTTGCAGGCCTTTGAATATCCCCTTCACCCCCCAATGTATTTAAGAGGTTGCCTGTCTTTCTGTGAGAGTGTCATCCTTGCAATCAAGCCAAACACTAAACTCTTTAGAATATAAAAGCCATACTTGGCGTCATGAAGAACTTTTAAGTCAAGTTCACACAATACGATACCTCAAGCAGTATTGTTTGACATCACAGGTTTGACCATATTAGGCAGATTCTTCTGTCTTTGAGCATTTGTAAACTTACCTGGACTGTATGTTCCAAAAATTTGTCAAATTCACTAAGATGTGCTCTAGATGGTCAAAATCTGTTGAAAATTATACAGGTATACTAGTTAGCATTTAGATCAGAGTTGCTAATCTCCAGTCCTGGAGCATCACCAATCTGCCTGGTTTTCAGGATGCCCCTAATGATTATTCATGAGATATATTTGCATACAACAGGGATAATGCATGCAAATATATCTCAAGCATGTTTACTAGGGGTATCCTGAAAACCAGACTGATTTGTGGTCCTTCAGAACTGCAGATTGACACCTCTGCTCTCTATGTTAGCTATTGTACCTGTATGAATTTCACATAGTTTGACTATATTTTTATTGCTGTTAGTATCTGCTTGTCTTATACTGTATTATTTTCTTTCTTTCTTTCTTTGTAAACTGCTTTGCTCTTCCCAAAGGGCAGTATAACAAGAATGCTAATAAACTAAACTAAATACTGCAGCAACATAGCTGCTAATCCTTGAACCACAAATGAAATTTGTTCAGATATTTTAGGTAAACAACTTGCCACTCTCCTTTTCCAGCTTTTCTGTGCAAATATTTTTGAAGTTTCATGGAAATAAATTATAACCTACAAATAGGCAACCTGATGATCATCAATTGATCTCCCATATTACTCTTCCCCTGGTTTCAAATGATTTGCACATATAAGCATCTACAGTATATGCATGGTTCAATATCTTGCTCCACTTACTACAATAAAGGCAATTCTCTCTCTCTAGGAAAGATACTATTAAAGAAGACTAAAGTAAGTTTTGTTAATGTCCTAATTAAGGCTCAGATTTAAGTTGCGTATCTTTTGATTTGGCACCCATTTTACATAAGGATTGGGAGGCTGGTAATTATTTTCTGATGACATGCAGTACAATGGAGCCCCACATGTGTCTTGTTTCTACATGGAATGGCTATGGAGCTTCTTTCCAAGCTTTTCAAAGTAGTTCTCAGCGTGCTGCTGGACTCATAGCTACACTGCTTTTTCTTTTTCCACTGTTGGGTGAAGACCATCCTCAGACCATTCTACAATCAGTTTTGTTTCAGGACCCAGGTTCTTTAAAATGTTCTGGGTTATTTTTTCTTCAACTAAGACCTCCTCTTTCTTGCTGGATAGCTTTGTTTGTTTTTTGGCTTTTTTAAAAATTTTATTATTTCTTCTTGGAACATAGGATGATTGCCAAAGCATTTGACTGAATCGTCCAATGAGTTGAGTAACATGAATAGAGTAATTTGACACCAATTAGCATCAAACAACCCATCCCGGTCACATCTCCATTGATGCTGAGTGGCTCCTCTAGGCACAGAGAACTACTGTGCATTTACTGCTAAGATGTTAACTGTGAGCGAGCATTAATTGCCCATGATAACAGTTAATGCAGCTTAGCAGATAGGGCCTTTAATACATAACAGGCAAAACAAAAATAAACAGGCATATACACAGATACAAAACATACACAGTGTGACCCAAGTTTATGTTTATTTAAAACTTTATATACTGCCAATAACAGAAGCATCTGGGCGGTTTACAAACAAAATTAAAAAGCTGTGAAAGAAAGGAAAGGAACGCCATAAAATCTTTAAAAGTACAGAAAAAAGTAGAGACAAAGACATAGAGGGTGGACAGAATGACAGGTGGGGAGGGGAGACAGAAGAATAGGTACAACAACGAGGAGGGGGTAGACAGGGGAGCAAACAATGTATCTTAGCGAGGGAGGTGGACAAGGGACAAGGAGAAAGAGAGGAGGGGGCAGAAAAGCTATACATCAGCGAGAAGGTGGGGAGAGGGGTGAAGGGAGGGGAGAGAGATCGAAAGCGGAGTAGAAAATGTGAGTTTTCAGTTTAGCTTTGAAAGAATTAAAGGAAGATTCTAAATGAAGGGTGGAAGGGAGTGAGTTCCAGAGTCTTGAACCAAGGAAATAGAAAACCGATGACCGGGTGGATTCCAAGTGGGCCTGGGATGGGGAGGGAAGGGACATGCGATTGATGTGAATGGATCGAAGAGAACGGTGAGGGGTGTGAAGATGGACCTGATCAGCGAGATAGAGATGGGTACCTGTGTAGATTGCCCTATGAACAAAGATGAGAAGCTTGAACTGCATCCGGAAGACGATGGGGAGCCAGTGCAGGTGTATTAGGAGGGGGGTGACGTCGTCAGAGCGTGAGGCATGAGTTACAATGCGAACAGCAGTATTTTGGACACGTTGCAGATGACAAAGCCAGGACTGAGGGAGACCGGCCAGGGAAACATTACAATAGTCAAGACGAGATATAACGAGGGAAAGAAGCAGTGTAGTCATGGAAGAAGAGGAGCAAAAGGGATGGACAGCACAAAGTTGCTTCAGAGTGAAAAAAGAACATGGGACAATAGAGGAAATGTGGCCTTTGAAAGAGAGGGAGGAGTCGAGAGTGACACCTAAGTACTGTAGAGAGGAAACAATGGGGATAGGGGAAGAGGAAAGCAGAGGAACAAGGGGAGGGGGCTTCCGAAGGTGAACCAAATGGTGGAGGTTTTGGAGAGGTTAATGTGGAGGAAGTTAGAAGAGAGCCAGGAAGCGACAGAGGAAAGGCAGGTATTGAGGGGAGTGATATCTGGAGCAGAGGAGTTGGTATGATGGAGGAGGAAAATGTCATCTGCGTAATAGTAGGCGGAAACACCATGTTGCTGGACTAAAAGAGTGAGGGGGGCCAGAAAGACGTTGAAAAGTAAAGAGGAGAGGAAAAAAGAACCAAAATCGACTTGCTCTCCAGCTAAATTTAAAATAAAATGTGCAAAAATAAACAGATTGAAAGGCAAACCAAGACTAAAGAAACATAGCAAATACATTAACATCAATTAAATAGCATGTTTATTTTATTTATTTATTTATCAAAAAATTTTATACCGCAATTTCCAGGGATCAATTGCGGTTTATAGTTAACAACAATTTGAGCAGTGCAGGAACAAGTACATACTCGTTTACATATAACAATTTTAACTATGTACATTTTAAGTAGAGAAACACCAAACTATATGAAAACTCATCAAATGTGCCCTCGTAAGGGCTAAAAAACTATAAAAAAAATCACATGAAGAGCACGTGTGACTTCAGAGATTAAGAAGTTGGTAGATTTGCTTGTGATGAAGGGGTGAAGATATCGTTCTGCTAGGTTGGTTGTGAATGCCAAAGTGTGAGGTGAACAGATGAGTTTTGAGGTTCTTTCTAAATGTTTGGAGGTCGTTTATATTCCTGAGGTGGTCGAGGAGGGTGTTCCAGAGGTTGGGTGCAATATGGGAGAAAGCTTTGTTACTGGTTACCTTTCTGGAGTTTCTGAAGCCCTTAGATAGAGCAAGTTTGTTTTTGTTACAGGCACGTTGAGAGCAGTTGATGTTTTCTTTGGAAATGAGTGTTGATAGACAAGAGGGAGCTATGCCATTAAATAGTTTAAATGTGGTTATAAGGATTTTGTATGTTATTCTGCAGTTTATGGGTAACCAATGAAGTATGTATAAAGCTGGGGTGATGTGTTCCATGGAGTTGATGTTCAATGTTATTCTTGCGGTGATATTTTGAGTTATTTGAAGTCTTTTAAAGTCATGGTTGGTGATACCTTGTAGGATGGTGTTGGCAAAATCGAGATGGGGTGTTGTCATTGCTTGGATTACTGATCTCAGATCTTGGAGGTATAATAATGGGCGGAGCTGTTTGAGGAGTTTGAGCTTGTAAAATATCTTTTTGGCGGTTTGAGTAATATGTGATGTAAAGTTGAGGGAGCAATCGATTATTACCCCTAAGTATTTGACTTTGTGTTTAATTGGTATGTTGATGTGATTGATTGTGATTGAAGTTGGGGCAGAGAAGCTCTGGTTTCTGGTGATGTACTTGGCCTCTGTTTTTGTGAAGTTAATATAGAGGTGTTTCTCCAGCCATTTCATTATTTCAGAGAAGCAGTCTGCAAGAAGTTTGGTTGAGAGGTTCGAAATGTCCCTTGGGATATAAGAGATCATTATGTCATCCGCGTAAATATGATAATTTACGCAGAATCTTTTAAAGATGGAGCAAATTGGTTGAAGGTATAGATTAAAGAGGAGGGCGGATAGTGCTGAGCCTTGGAGGAGACCTTGCTCTTGTTTGTAGGTGTCTGAGATTTGTTGTTCTATGCTGACTTGTGTTCTGTCTGATAAGTATGAGGAGAACCATTTCAATACAGTGTCAGATATCCCTATTTGTTGTATATATTGAATTGAAACAGAACAGCAGATGAGGTCAATAGTAACTTGCTGTCTGATCAGGTTAAAAACATAAGGTCATCAATAAAAACACCAGGAAATAGTTAAATGTTTAATTACCAAACACTTTAGAAAAAAGCCACCTTTTGAAATTTAGCATAATTATTTTCATTCCTAAAATCAAGTGGAAGAGAGTTCCACAGCCCTGGAGTCAACCAGTTAAAAGTGGAGTTACAGGTTCCAACCTGATAGAAGATGGGAAAGAGGACTGCAAATAGGTGAAGCTGGAATAAGCAAAGTATCCATGTAGGTTTATGTGGCAGTAAGGGGTCCGAGAGAAACTTGGAATAGCAGCAAAATACCAGCATAAGGATCTTAAATCTGATTTTGCATGCAATGGGCAGCCAATGAAGTTGGACCATTAGAGGTGTTATGTAATCGAATATCCTGACTCCACAGAATAATCTGATCATGCTAGACCCTGCTACAGAGTATAATAGTAACTTAGACAATTAAACACCAGGGGCTGACTTATTCAATTTATTTATTTTTTAATTTATATTTTATTACATGTCTATAAAAAACTCAAGGTGTGGTACATTAAAATAAATTATGAGAACATAATATCAAAATCCCACCTATAACCTAACTCTCCCAAAACATTAAATAACTAAAACGCTCAATTCCGACAGTTAATTCTCAGCCTAACAAGAATAAAGACAAAAACAGCTGATTAGGTTAGCCTGACTGAGTAAAAAGCCAAGCTTTAACTAACTTGGTGAAATTTCAAATAGTTTGATTCTGCATAAATTGTAATAGGCAACCCATTTCAAAGATGAGGGCCTGCATATGCAAAAGCCCTGAATCTAGTCCACTGAAGCCTGACATAAGATGGGAAATTAAATAGCAGCCTCTGGGGGGACTAAAGAGATCTAGACGACTCATAGAAGGATAAAGCAAAGTCTAGTATTAAGGTTTTTAGTAATGTAATACCTGAAAGATCAATCAAAGTGTTTTGAACTTATGCCTATTAAAAATTGATCCACTAGAGAAATCACCAGGCCCAAAAAATATTAAAAAGAAGAGGTGAAAGGGGTAAGCTTTGAGGCAACCCACAACTCAACATAACAGGATCCACAGACTTCCTTTTCCTAACCACAACATGGAACCGATTTAGAGAAATACGAATTAAACTAATCATTGGCAGAAGCCGCCATGCTTACTGTATAGTTTTCAATTGATGTACTAACAAGCCATGGTCTACTGTGTCAAGGACAGAGGTAAGACCCAAGGTAATTAACAGTGGATTATAGCCCTGGTCTGCTGTCATTAAAATGTCATTGTCAATTGAGATCAAAACTATTTCAGTCCCATGGCCTTCTCTAAACCCAGAGTGAAAAAGATGCAAGATCTTCATATCCTCACAGTAGTCTAAACACTGATGATACACACATTTTTCAATGAATTTACCTAAGAATGGTCATTTGGAGATTGACCAATAAACAGAAGGGGAATTTGCATCCAACCTAGACTTTTTTTTAAGTAGGGGTTCATTATGGCCAATTTCAAAGAGTTGGGAAAAGAGACAGACCCCAAAGATAAATTTATCACATGGTACAACCATGGTAGTGTAAATTGCTTACAGGACTTGATATAGCAAGATGAAATAGGGTCAAGTGGGCAATAGGATGCTTTCCATCCCATTGACGTTTTCTCAATATCTGATAAAGAAACGGAAGAAAATTTGGCAAATGGAGATGAATATGGTCGGATTAGCATTTGAAGGCCTTTTTTCTCTAATAGCAGATGTAATTGGCATAATTGCTGAAGATAAAAAAAAAATATGAGCCAGTGATGAGATTTGTTTCCGCATGGACAGCTAGTCTAATTTGACTAAGGAAGGGTTGTTTTTCCAAATTTTTTCGGACAAGCTTATGCTCTTCATGAATGCATCTAATACCTGCTGTCCCTGAATGTAACTCTCTTTAAACTGCTCCTGAAAAAAGCTTGAGCCAAATCCAAACTCCCTCCCCTTCCATCTAATCTGGACTGGTGAGCTCAGTCATGTAAGAACATTTTTTCCATATCACCCTTTTTTTTTTAGATAAGAGCACTACTGAATGTTCTAAAGGCTTATAGCAATTGAATGGCAAACAAAATTGTCCTATTATAGACATAAAACATAGTGATTATATTCTACCTGAACAAACAGGAATGAGATCTATCCTCCTGTACTGGGAAGATATAAGAGTGTTTAATTTAATATTCTTTATGGGATAACCCAAACAGTTACAGTACCTGGCAAGAAAGGAGAATGTCCTGGAAGACAGAATCAAATGTCACCTGCTACATCCCTGTGAGTGGTCCCAGGATCAAAAGATAAGGAATACTCTTCTCAAGTAAGGCCTGCCCAGGGTGGATCCTTTTGTAACAATCCTGAAGAGGAAGAAATCAGTCTTATTTTCAATAAGGAGATCAAAAGTAGGTCCCTTCCTTGCCATTTTGAGAACAGGTCTCCTGTAAGCATATCCTCCTGTACCCCTATAAACCAAAATCTTGGTAAAACTAAGAAGGAAATTGCCTCATAAAAGAAGACAGACAATCTTCATGCTTACCTAGTTATGACTCTTCATTTCATTTTCTCATTTTTATTTAAATATCATTTTTTGCTAAAGTCTCCCTTAGATGTGGCTGTATTGCATTGCTTGTCATTAGGGAAAGAAAGATTGCTTACCTGTAACAGGTGTTCTCTGATGATAGGAGTTCAACAAACCACATGATCCACTCACCACCCCTTTAGGAGTTCTCTTCACCTTTTCCATTCAAGTTTAGTTGCCTAATAACTGATCAGTCTGTACTCAAAAGGAGTTATCCAGATACTGTTAGCTCTTATATTCCCATAGCCAGCAATATTGATAGATTTTTAAATGGTACTATACAGATAGTGTGGCTGAAAATCCTTACAGACTGCTTCGGCACTATCTGGATAGTTCTCGGGTGGTGCATAGGAAGAGCACCAAGTTATATGGAGAGCAGCGATATTCAGTCAGCTATCCAGATAACTGTCCTAAATGTATCAGTATAGCCGTCCAGGTACCGGATTGAATATCATCACTGGTGCTGATGGCTCTACACGTATATTCAGTGCTGCCCACTTTTTGGATAGTAATACTTAATATAATCACACAATTTAAACGCTGCAACTGGCATATTTTAGAAATGCCCTCCATGATGTTTAAATATCAATTGATGAGTGACTCTAAGTCCAACTGCATGCAGAAAACTATATGTTTGAAAATTTTTCCTAAAATTGCTAAAATGTTCCGTGCTGACATGAGGTGGAATCATGTGAGTTGCACATGTGAGGCTCCTTGTACCGCTGTCACCAGTAAGCATTTATTAAAAAGTAAATACTTTCTTTTCTCTTTCTACAAATGATTAGTATTTTTTAGTAAGCTTGGGAGCATATTTTATCCCATTCTCATTTTGCTAACTGTGCCTCCTCTGATCCAGTTTCTGGTTTGCCGTTCCTCCAGGATCGCTTTCCTGGGAAAGCGCTGCGGGTTACCATGAAAAAACCAGAATGGAGGTCTGAAGAAGAAATGAAGCTGCTTCGCAGTTTCTTGCAGGTTCTTCCTAGCTACCACCATTACAGTAGCCACTTGCAGCTCCTGCTAGCCAAGGTGATTCGTTACGAAAGGTAAACGCTCTCTGACTTTTCCAAACCAGCCTACACTTAAAGATGATAAATAACTGATTTTTATTTCAGTCGCATTACCCATACATGTTTCTCTTATACTTCCTTATGAATGTGAATATAACTCCTAGGGGTTGTTCATGTCTTTTGAGAGCTGCCAAATGACCTAGCATTTTTTTAAAAGCACTTTTAACCTATTCGTGGAATTTGAACGCCCATCCCAGTGTATTGTGTTATTTGTAGCCTGCTTCTTCCATTTTAAATCAGTAGTGGAGATGCCAGGAGACTGAATATCTCAGTGGACTGGGAGAATAACACAGAATCTTTCATCTCTGGGTTACTGGTACACAGCTGCTGAGGTTAGTGGTGACCAAAAGTCAGCTACCATCTGAAAAATAACTTGGTAGTCTCCCAGTGAACAGACGTCTATATCTGTAAATCTTCATCACCATTGAATTTAATTAGCACCTTTAGTGGCTATGAGGCACATTCCAATGTGGCCGTCCAGGCCCCCGTGTGTCTGATCGGAATTGGGACACCCAGAGGTAGGCCCGATTCTAATCCCATGGGGGCTAGATGTGCCCGCAGGATCAGAATCAGGTCTAGGGCCTGATCGTGCAGGCAGGGCCCCGATTCTGAATGGCCTGAATGCAAAGCCACTTGCCTGGCTACCTCAGTCAGGCTCCTGAATGGAGCTGCAGTGCCATGGCATCCTGTCGCCATGGCACCATGACTATGGCACCATGACTCCATTCAGGAGCTCCGAATGCCGGCTGCCGCTGATTCACTTCTATCCCCACAGCCAGACCCTCAATCTGGCCTCCCATGGCCATGGTCTAGCTACGGGGAACTTACCGCACCCCACTACCTTCTATTCTTGGCCCGGCAGCTCAATCCCTCGCCTAGGTTCACAGTCCCGGATGTACAGGGCCGACCTCAGAATCGGCCCTGTATGTCCAGGGTCGTGGACCGCCCATGCCCCACCCTTGCTCCACCTCTGGAATGCCCCCTCCCGCCCCCGTCTAAGCCTCCCTGTACAAACGCGTTGTTCATATGGGGAGGCTTTTGTCGGGGCCAGCAGGGGGGCAAATATTGTGGATGTATGTCCCAATGGGATGTCCATCCCTGCTATTCACGGGACAGAAAGACCTCCTATCTCTATAAAGTCAAAGATCAAATGGTTGAGGAACAGAAAATGCATTTACCCCTTTGGAGGCACATTCCAACCTTGCCATCCAGATCCTTGTGCGGCTGACCAGAAGCAGAACGCCCAAAGATAGACCCGATTCTGATCCCACGGGGGCTACATGTGCCAGAGGGAACAGAATCAGGTCTATGGCACAAACATGAAGGCCGGGCCCCAATTCTGGTCATCCTGCATGCCCATAGATCCCTAGGTACCTCAGTCAGGCTCATGAATGGAGCCGCAGTGCCAGGCATCCCATCGCCATGGCACCATGGCTCCATTCAGGAGCCGCAAATGCTGGCCACCGCAGATATTCTTCTTTTCTCAAAGCCGGACCCTCGAGCTTGCCTCCCAAGGCCAGGGTCCAGCTTTAGGAATCCTCCTGCACCCCCTATCTTTTTGTTCTGGCTCGGCCCTGTGGCATGATCCCCCAACGTCCAGGGGGACCTATTCCACCTCTGCGCTGGAATAAGTCCCCCATCCATGTTCACAGCCCTGGATGTACAGGTCCAACCTCAGAATCGGCTCTGTACATCCGGGGTCATGTCCTGCCCATGCCCCATCCTCATTCCGCCTCAGTAATTCCCCCTCCTACCCCCATATAAGCCTCCCTGTACAAATGAGCTGCTCGTATGGGGAGGCAGTAGCAGGGCGGCAGGGGAGCGAATAGCAGGGATGGACATCCAATCGGACGTTCATCCCCACTTTTCGCTGTACTGAATGACCCCCCTTGGTGTTCTAAAATGCACCGTTTCTGAAGTAATGTGTTAAACTTGTATTAAATGCCATCATACCTATTAAAATCTCAAAAACATTCTTGCTGGGGTAGTCTCAAAGGAAATTGAGTAATATTTAACATATTAATGATGTTGATGAATTGTATTATGAAACAATACATTTTTGATGAACTCCCATGTTTTTCTATGTGGGAACAGTGGGGGTAATTTTGTAGGTCTTTTTTGTCCATAAAACAGCATTTAATGTACTGAAATAGGAGCTTATAAAATTGCATACAAATACGCATTGCAAAGTATAGCACACACTTTTTTGCAATATAAATGTAAACATTCCTGGGGCAGAGGTTGGGTGGAACTGGGGTTGGATTAGCATTTATGAATGTATTTTATAAAATATACATGTAAAAGCTGATTCTTATAAGCACACATACACACAAAATGAAGCTGTGCATTTTTTAAAATTCTATGGCTTGTATCAGGCTGAAAATTTGTCTGAAAGGCCAAGCATTATCCATATAACAGAGGAAAGGAGGAGAGAGGGTCTACTGAGAAATTATCTGGATAGTGACTATAAGATGCTCAAAGATCCATGTCGAATGATGCTGAGAAGATCAAGAAAAGGTGGAAAGAATATAAAGAGTCATTATACTATAAAGATCAAGTGAACCAACAGCCATTTCAATCTGTACCTTATGATCAGGAACCATTGGTATTGAAAGAAGTCGCAGCAGCATTGAAAACATTATCAAAGAACAAAGCACTGGGTATTGAAGTATTACAACAATCGAATGTGGCTGTTGCCATACTTACAAGCCTCTGCCAGGAAACTGGAAGACAACATCATGGCAAACTGACTGAAAAAGATCTATTTAAACTAATACTAATCCAACTGACTGTAGAAATTATTGCACAATTGCTCTGATCCCACATGCCAGCAGGATTCTGCTCAAGATCATCCAGCAGAGACTACAACCATACCTGGAACGAGAATTGCCTGAAGTGCAAGCAGGGTTCAGGAAAGGCCGAGGAACAGGAGACATCATTGCAGATGTGAGATAGATCCTTGAGAAAACAAAAGAATATTACAAAGGATATCTATATGTGCTTTATTGACTACAGCAAGGCTTTTGACTGTGTAAACCATGAGAAACTCTGGGCCACATTAAGAAAGCATGGGTATACCAGAACACCTTATAGTTTTCTCTTGCACAACCTTCACATTGATCAAGAAGCAACAGTTAATAGAATGGTTTAAGATCAGAAAAAGTGTAGGCTGCATACTTTCCCCCTATGGGCCTGATTCTGAGACACGAATAGCAGGGATGGACGTTCGAAGGGGACGTCCATCCCTGCTATTTGTGCTGGCGGCAGCCCCCGACTAACTTCCCTGCCAGCTGTGCGGGGAAGTTAGCTGGGGCGGGGAAGAGGCAGCCCAGGAGCAGAAAGTGGGCGGGCAGTGGGCGGTCGCCAGCCCTGGACGTACAGGGCCGTTTCTAATGTTGGTCCTGTACATTACAGGCTGGCAAAATGGCTGGGGAAGTTATTCCACCTCGAGGTGGAATAACTTCCCTGGATGTTTTTTTTTTTTAAGTTGGGGCGCAGAAGGTGCTAGGGGGGCAAGGGTTTCTTCCCCGCAGCCCGACCCTGGCCTTAGGAGGCTGGATCAGGGGTTGGACTGCAGGGAAAAAAACCTTAATTGCTGATGGCCAGCATCGCAGCATTTAAATGGAGCCATGGCACTGCAGCTCCATTTAAATGCCTGACTGAGCTATCCGGGCAGTGCCTGTATGTGCAGGCTAGGACTGAATCACAGTCCTGGCCTGCACATACAGGCCTGATCGCAATTTTGATCCCGTGGGGCTAGACGTGCCCCACCAGATCAGAATCGTGATCCCCTTTGTACGTCCGGCTCAGACGGGATGTACAAAGGGGATAGCCATGAGGGGTAGAATCAGGCCCTATCTGTTTAATTTATATGCAGAACAAATCATCAGAGAAGCAGGACTGTATGAAGAAAACCAAGGTGTGAAGATTGATGGAAGACTCATCACAACCTTCGCTATGCTGATGATGCCACAATACTTGCTGAAAGTGAAGATGATCTGAAACATTTGGTTCTCAAGATAAAAGAATATAGTCTTAAAATGGGCCTGAACCTTAAAGTAAAGAAGACAAAGATCAAGGTAACTGGCAAAATCAATAAGTTCATCGTCGATGGAGAAGAAATTGAAATAGTGGACAACTTTAACCTGCTTGGATCAGTAATCAATAAAGAAATGACAGGCGTTCAAGAAACCCGACGATGCATTGCCGGCAGAATGGCTATGAAGGATCTAGACAGAATTCTCAGAAGCAGAGATCTTTCTCTCCAAACAAAGATTCAACTTGTCCAAGCCATAGCAGTTTCAATAACATCTTATGGATTGAAAGTTGGGCAATGAAAAAGATAGACAGGAAGAAAATCAGCGTTCTTGATTTATGGTACTGGCAAAGAATGCTGTGTATATCATGAACTGCTCAAAGAACAAACCAGTCGGCAGGAGATCAAACCAAAGCTCTCTTTAGACTTCGACTTTCATACTTTGGACACATCAGGTGAAGAGAGAAATCATTAGAAAAAGACATCATGCTTGGCAAGATTGAAGGTCAATGCAAAAGAGGAAGGCCAGCTGCTGTTATTGTATCAATTGGATTGATACAATAACAGCAGCTATGGATGCCAGTCTATGAACAATGAGCTTCCTGACTGAAGACTGAAAACAGTTTAGGACAGCTATCCAGAGGGTCGCCATGATTCAACACCAACTTAAAGGCAGTTAACAACATCAATGGCAATATTCATTTGGTAACATATTTCTTACTTTGAATATCTCCTCGTGGAGGTCCAATACCTGAGTTCATATTTTCTTTGCAGCTCTTCTAAGGGTCATGTTTACTAAACATTTTAATGCGCTTTAATGAAATTAACAAGTGTTAAGTGCCCAAAACATTTTTATTTCCACAAGTACGGTGGCATTTAACATGCGTTAACTTCATTAATACACGTTAACCTTTAGTAGACATGTCCCTAAGTCTTTAGAAAATTTTCCTCTATTGGACATAGATCTAGGGATAACATATATGTTTCAGGAAAAGGCTTTAAACCCTTTTTTATTTCTGTAATCTTTTTAAGTTTTACTGATGTTCAGTGATTTTTGCTTGATCATGTTTGTTGCTTTGTGTTTGATTATTTCTGATGCTTTTTATGTACACCACTTAGAATTTCAGTATAAGTGGTCTTGAAATGTTATAAATAAATACAACTATACCAGGAATATATTTTAACAAATTGGCAGGACTAAAATATACATTTCCTTCCACTTCTTGGAAATCAGCCTACACAATTGTACTGTCTTCACATTTCCCACCTCTATAACCTCTATTTCCAGCCCTCCATATTTAGGAAATAAAGCACAGATGTCTGCTGCATTTTTATTAAAGAAGGCAGCCAAACTTTCACATTCCGGGATTATAACTTGCATTCTAGAGTCAACTGGTATCTTGGAAAGATTCATTGACAATAAAAAATAAAACCGTTCCCTCAAGAGACAGTATACAGTTAAATACTTTCAGAGAGGTAGCATTTTTTAATGCACACTGTAGCTCTCTTATACATTTTGAAAAGCTGTACCCACTCCTTTTCTACATCAGCTTGTTTGTTTGATGACCAAAATCTCTCCAAATGATGATTTCGTGGTTGCTGCCTTAAGGCTTTAGAAAACCATTTCACAGAAAACCTCCCCACTACTAATTTATCCATGTTGACTTTAGAAGCATATTTCAACTGTCAGATCCTCTCATTACAAGACCAGCACCAGGGGCGATGGAAAATTTGCACTGATAGCTTCAGAAGCCCCCAGAATTCAGCCTGTCACAGCATTGTTATGGATCAATTGCCTTTCTGCATAACTTTAACCCTGCAGGTTGCCCACTTGCTCTATTCTTTTGTTTTAATTGTACAATGAAGGATGTCAGACTTTGATCAGACCAAATTAATGGAGTGTGATCAAGATTAATTGCATGAGCTTCCTGATCTAAGGCCTCTGCAAAGAGGTCAATAGTTTGTCCACAACATGAGTAGAATTATTTTAAAGAATTTTTTTCTGAACAATGCCAGCATAGATTAAAAAACAATTTTCTTTCAAACTTATGGTCAGAGTTTTCAAAATGCCTATTCAATCCTCCAATGAGAAGAAGGTTTCTGATCTCAAGATAGATCAAAAATCATTTCCATAAGTTCCTCTGCTGATTTATCTAATAATGGTGGAGGATGGCAAATAAATAAACTACAAGTTAGCTGTGGTGGGGAGGTGTGGCTTTACCCAAGATGGTGGCTGAGGTTTGAGCTAATTCTTGTTCCAATGCATGAGGAAAGGTAAATCCAGAGCTTACCTGGCCGAGCCATTGCCTTCCCCTTTGGGTCCCATGGACCATTTCGTACAGCTCTGAGATGGCGAAGCAGGATATTAGAGCAGGTGTTGGGGAGTAGAAGGAGGATATTGCCGCTACCTCTAGCCTTGACATTACTCTCTCCCCGGATGCACGGTCCCCACCTCTCCCCCGGGTCTCTCTACTACTCCTCCAATGTCTAGTGCTGTCAGCTCATTGGTGTGCGGCGACTCTACAGCTCTGAGGCAGGGAGCGCTGGAAGTATCTGGTGGAGAGGCAACCTGTGGGAATCTGGATGGTCTTCCTGGAAGGGAATTGGAGGTGGGTCCTCCTCTCTCGAATGGAATACTAACAGGGGCTCTGTTGGAACTCGTGCTTTCTGCTCCTACTACTTTTTCCTTTGAGTTACGTCACCCAAAATCTATGACTCTAGACAACATTTGGGATGCTGTTATTAAGCTTTCTGAGGCTGTAGTTCAACAGTTTGTGTTTATGTTTACCATGACCTTGGCGAAGGTTGCCTTCTTAGAAGAACATATAGAAATGTTTGTTACTATGACGGAGGAAATTAAGTCTATGATGGAGGCTACTAATCAAAGGTTGAATCATGATGTGGATACCACGGTGACACTTGTTAAAGATAATATGGCCCTTCGGGCAAAGATAGAATTTCTGGAGAACTCTGCCTTGGATTCAAATGTTCATTTATTGAATTTTCCTATTATTCTGGGTATGACCCCGACTGAGTTGTTTAAAAAATACCTGCATGAGACATTGTCTGTTCCTTTGGATTTGATACCACCTGTTACTAAAGTATTCTATCTACTGTGTGGGAAGAAAGAGTCTGTGACTATCTGAGAATGGACTTTTTGAATATTTAAGATCTTCTTCAGACACCAGCTATTGATAAGTTGAAAGTTTCTACTTTACTTGTTACATTTACCCTACCCTCAGGATCTCTGTAGTTTCCATCCCTGTGGAGGATGCTGTCTCAAAGACCATTCATAGAAGTATTACGTCTTGGGGCCTCAGCTACCCTTCCTTATATATGATGTATGTTATACTTGTATTACAGTTAGAATTCCTCATTCTAACTGGTTTTCATTTTGTTCATACCTCCCAGTTGGGACTATAGATATTTCTATTTTAATCTTAATTTCCTTTGCAATGTTTCATGTATTTGTTTCTGAAGGATTTATCTTTCTGTACAAGCATATTTGCTTGATAAAATTGTAAAAGTGTAAAATATTAAATAAAATAACTAAATAAATAAACAAACTACCAATTTTACACTCAAAATCTACTTTAATAAATAGGTAATTACAAGTGGAAAGGTCATACACATACATTTTAAAGGGCAGAGAATTTTGATCAAGAAATACCTCCTTATGACACGTTATCGCTTTCCATGGCTGCTAACCAGGTTTCCATGGCTGCATAGCATTTCAAAGCAGTAATCAAGTAATAAGTCATCAATTATTTGTGTCTTATTTGCTAATGAATGTGCAATAAAGTATAAAAACAAAACACTCTTGGGTCAGTATTAAACACTCTTGGGTCAGTATTATACAGGCTGGTATTTGGATTGGGCTGGCACTGAATTTGAATACTGTGGCTACAGCTGCCATTATCTATATAGCAGTGATATCCGGATAACCTATCTGTTTAGTGGTGCTTAATATCACCCGCTACAAAGATAATCTCCATCTCCACCCCAGCTCCTTCCATGGACCATCCTGGCAATATCTGGAGAGTGATGAGATGATAGTAAGTGCTGCTGAATATCCCAGTCAGCGGCACTTATCCTCATGGTAGGTATTGCTAACCAGATACGTGGTGCTGAATATTGGGACCTTTAAGACTATCATGCAATTCCAATTTACTTGCCTTTGTTTACAACAATCTTTAGTAAATTATGCACATTTCATCTACAGAATCAAAACATAAGAGCCACTAACTGGGGTACGGCGGACATGGTGCTCCTGTCCCCGCCCCTCCCCCCCAACTCACCTACCCCCACCCCCCCTAAAATAACCACAACACAACACTTTGGGAATCCAACTGGTCGCAGCTTTATTAACCATACAGCATTATCCAATAACAACTACCAACAACAAAATCTTCATCAACCGAGTTCCGGCCGCAGAACGAACTCTTGCCAGCCGTGTGAGTAGCAAGGTGAGTTCCGCCCGCTTCCGCTGTGAACTGGCCCCCAGGCTATTCCATCCCCCCCTCTTCCGGCTTCGCCATATTATTAGCAAAAGCCCCGAGGGTTTCTCTGGGTCGGGGGTACCCCACCCCCGCCCTGCGTCTTGCCAATGGCTCCGGACCCTGGACACCTCCGGGATCCCGCCACAGGCTCAAGGGCCCCCGTCCCTGTGCCACCCCCCAAAACCAATCTGCGACCATCTACCCATCCCTCCACAACATGCTCCAAAGCCTCTTGCCAATCGTTTAGGAGCAAATCCATCCCCACCGGGGATAAATGCACTCCATCCTGCCGATATAAACCGGCGCACTCCACCTCGACCCAGGGATGCAAAATCTGCCATCCACCCTTCTGACACACCCACCGGCCAATTTGCCGATTAATTTTAATCAGCCCTCTAGACCACCTCCGGTGGCCCCAGCAAGCAGGCCTTGGAATTATATCTGACCATAATAAAACCACATTGTCAAACATCAACAGCACATCAGCCAAATCTCTTTTTGACGCTCTGATCAGCTGCTTACAGGTCCAGGACGCCAAGTCGTTGCCTCCCAAATGCAGCAACAGCAACGCTGGCGCTCCCTTCTCATGCCCATGGTGCCGAAGCAAAGGCAAGAACTGCATCCACCGCAGACCGCACTCGCCCAGCCATGAGACGGTCACCTCAGTGGCGTTCAGTCCCAAATTTGACCCCAATGGCCTTGTAACTGCTCGCTGACCAGCCCAGTACACGAACGAATGGCTGATCATCCAGCAACAACCTGGAATCCGGCCGACATCTAAAAGAAAATACACAGTTAGTAGCCGTTCTGCACTTCTCAGATCATAAGCGCACATACCCGTGGAACGCTCTCGACCGCCATTTGCCTATCCGCTGAATCTCCTGTTCAGTTAACCCAGCCTCCGCAGCACTAGTCGCTGCGCCAATCCGAAACGAATGAGGAGCAAATTTACCCGGATCCAGACCCAACTGGCGGAGCGTCATCCGCAGAATCGCTGTGAACTGAAACCGCGACAGCGATCGCGCATCCTCATGCACAAAGAGATAGCCGCCCCCCCGTGGCCTCGCGCGCAGGTAGGCTTCCATAGCTGCCACCGGGCAAGTCGGGGAACCCCCAAGTGCTCTCAAAAGCACCCACACTCCTCTACCCTTCTGATCCGTCTTGGACCTTGCCAAACATATACGTAACTCCCCTTTGGTCAACTTCACATGCTGTATCAGTAAGGCACCTCCTGCTTTTCCCACACAGGACGCAGCCACCAATTCCCCCACCCAGAAGGCCCCAAAAAAGGCCACACAATACACTGCCTTAAAAAGCGTGCCTCATACGCTGACGCTGCCACCACGGGTAACGCTGCACACAACTCCCCCAGCAGTTTATGCATGATAGGCAGCCGCCTATCGCCCAGCGATGGGTGAGCCCGCTCCCAACCCAGAAGCAGCCTACGATCCAAAAACCCCCCACCAGATGCCCCCCAACCCACTGCCTTCAAGAAAAATGCAAACACCGCTAGATGCGCCCTCACAGTTGATCTCGCTGTTCCCGCAGCCTTAGCCGCCCTGACGTACTGGACCATGAGTTGGTCTGACACCAGACCTTGCCGCCAACCCTGCGAAACCAGAAATTCCACCACGCTGTCGCAGCCTCGCCGATACGCCTGCCATGTCGCCGATGACACCGAACTCTGCAAGGTTCAGCATATCCTCAGGCCAGTTTGCCACAAGTGCGTCCGCCTCTGGTGCCAATCTCAGAAACAGGTCCCACTTGAAACGTGAAAGAGCATCAGCAATCTTATTAGTACTCCCAGATATATGACGGGCCCTCACACAAACATTCAACCTTAAACAGGCTAGCACCACCTCCCTCATCAGGGCCACTACCCGCCGGCAGCGCGGAGCGTAGCGATTAATCACGCTAACCACTGCTTCATTGCCGCACCACCAGAGTATCCTGCGATCACGCAGCTTGTCTGGCCACAGTTCCAAAACCACCAATATTGGGGACAGCTCTAAAAAGGCTACGTTGTCTGTTATGCCCGCCTCCCGCCAAGCTTGCGGCCATGCCCCCACACACCAGGAGCCCCCAAAATATATACCCAATCCCAAACCGCCCGCCGCATCCGTAAAGAGCTGCATATCACAAGTGGAGATTTCCTTTTCCATTAATACCGATACCCCGTTAAAGCCTCTCAGGAACTCATCCCAGACCCCCAAGTCAGCCCTCATACTCCGTGATACCCTAATGCGGTGATGTGACTTAGGGACCCCCAATGTAGCCTGCAAAAACCTACGCAGGAACACCCGCCCCATCGGAATGACCCGGCACGCAAAGTTCAAGGCGCCTATCAGGGCCTGCATTTCCCTTAGCGTTACTTTAGACGATCCCATCATGTTTGCCACCAGGACCCGCAACCGCGCTACTTTCCCCAGCGGCAAACGTGCTACCATATTGACCTATCTAATTCCACACCCAAAAATATGATGCATGTTGCCGGGCCCTCGTCTTCCCTGCAGCCAACGGGACACCCCATGCCTGGGCCAGTCTCACAAAGCCGTCCATTAGCTCCTGGCACCGTATGGACTGCGCCTCACCCACGAACAGGAAGTCGTCCAAATAATGGACCACGTTCGTACATCCTACCGTCTCTTCCAAGACCCAATGCATGAACGTACTGAACATCTCGAAATACGAACAGGAAACTGAACAACCCATTGGCATGCATTTATCAAAATAGTAATGTCCCTCAAAACGAAAGCCCAACAAATGGAATGAAGAGGGGTGTACTGGCAATAATCGAAACGCGGATTCAATATCTACCTTTGCCATCAGACTCCCCATCCCACATTTTCTCACTAAATCCACCGCGTCATTGAAGGAGGCATAGCGCACCGTGCACAACTCCCTCGGGATGTGATCGTTAACAGGCAATCCTACTGGAGAGGACAAGTTGTGAATCAGTCAGTACTTCCCAGGCTCCTTCTTTGGCACTATTCCCAATGGCGACACTACAAAATGTGCAAACGGTCGCTCCACAAAAGGCCCAGCTACCCTGCCCAATTCCAGCACCGTGGCCAGCTTGTCTCTCACAATCTGAACAAAACGCCTCACCAATGGTGAGTTCCGAGCCCTTTCCGCCCTAACCTTCCCCCCTACCGGTATGGTAAACCCATACATAAATCCCCCCTCGAGCACCTCCCCATCCCATCGCCTCCCGTACTGCTTAAGCCAGGGCCTAAGGACCTCAACCCTTATCGGTGTTGGAGCCAGGCCCACTAGATCCCTACTGCTTGGGGGCGGGCAGGGTGCCACACGAAACGCCTTTCTTGACACATTTGATTGCTGCATGCCCCCACCGCATACGGAACAGCTATGCCGGAACTCACAATCTGGAAAGGGGCACGATGACTTGTTAAACCGCCAACATATGTCCCCTGCACCACCTCCGACTGCTCTCTGCGGCGCGGGAGCCCCTCCCACACGAAAGGGCCGCACCGTACCCGCCATACCCGCCACTCCCCCTTTTTGTCCTCCTCCTCCCTCTGCGCCCCCCCTGGCTGCCATCTGCGTCAACCATAGGTTGATATCCTGCGTCCCCCAGGACAACAACTTATTCTCCTCCATCTTATCCCGGAACTTCTCATCGTAGTTGAGCCACACCCAACCATCATGAGTCTGTGCCGCTTCTAAGATAGAGTCCGCATAGGCTAGCAGCATCCCATATTGCCCTGGGTAGTGATGCCCCCAAACACTAGCTAGCCTCAAGAAGGCTCTCGTCCAATTAATGACATTGCGCGAAACCTTCTGGAACCTCCCTGCCTTCTCATCCTCCTTTCTCTTCCTTTTACTATCGCCCGACTGCTTCCTACCCTCCAGAAGCCTAAAAATGTTTATAAAGCACCTCTTCCGGATCTTCCGCCGCAACTTCCGTGGCCCTCCCTTCCATAATTCAGAAAAAGAAGCAAGCGTGGTAGCCACGCCGCCCGAAACGGCTTCTCCCGTACCGAAGCCAGCCTATGCTCACGCCCCTCTCTCCGAGCCCACCGAAGATGACGAAGCATCGTAAGACGAAGACGACGATGACCCTGACCTGCGGCGCTGCCTATGAGAGTGTCTTTGCTTCTTCTTCGCCTTACCCCCAGCCCCCTCATTGCCAAGCTCCTCTTGCCCCATGGGTAACTCACCTGCCACTGCAGCCATGGGCCTTGACACCCGTGCACCGTCATCCTCAGCCAGGCGCCCGCTGTCCGACTGAAGCACCTCCTCCTGGTCCCCCGTCGTCTCCGCAGCCTGCTCACTCCGCACTACATCTGCATCGCACTCGCCCCCCGCGTTGCATCTTCTCCACGCAGCCCCACCGCAGGCAGCCTTCCGGGCGGCATCTGTGAAGAAAAAGCAGAGCACACCAAGGGGGAGCCTGCCATGACCCAGGGAGAATGCCACGCTCCCAACCACTCGGCCCGCGAAGATCCTAGTCCCCCACCACGCCAATGATCCCAGGCTGCTGGATAATAGCTGCCCGGTATCATAGGCCAGCCCCACTGGCCCCCTAAACCTTGCCCCGCTTGACTGGCCTGCCCCACCGCTCCGTCTTCCGCCCCCCGAGGTATAGGCCCTAACCCAGCCGCCCCCACATCCCCCCCCTTCCCGGAAGGCCCCCGTTCTCCCTACCGTCCCCCCCCACCACTGAACTCCTCCGGAGCCCTACCCGCCCCCCCTCACCGGAGCCACTGCCACACGTACCCCGTGCGCTCCCCCTGCCCCTTACCAGCGCCCACACCAACTCCCCACCTCCTCGCCTGAGCCTTCTCACTCGACCCGTCCCCCTGGCCCGAGCCCCCCCACTATTCCCCCTCGACCCCCCCCAGCCCTAGTGTCCCCCCCGCCTGAACCTCCCCCATTTGAGCGCCCCCCGATTGCTGCAGGTGCCCCCCTGCCCGCCCCCTTCTCTCCCGCCCCCCAGCCCTTACGTGAAGGCATACTACCTAACCACTAAATACCGGCCTATTTACTATTTTTCCTTTTTTTTTTTTAAATCCAACGCGCTAAGCCTTCTCCTAAGACAGACCTACACAACGAATTCTGCCTTCCCAGTTCCTACACACTTGCCTGCTCGCCCCCGCTGCCGCTCTCTGGCACCCTTGGCTCACAGCAGGCCTCAAAATGTCCTCTTAACGCACCACTCCTCCCCGACGCGGCAGGAGCTGCGGGACCTGACAGGCAGCCTTCTCCTCGCCTGCGCCCATCATTCCGCCCTCTGTCCCGCCGTCCACCGCCTCTCAGGAGCCTGAAAATTGCCGCCAATGGAGCTCCGCGGAACGCCAGCCACCTTCCCGCTCTCCCCTGGCGACTGACATCCCACCGGCTTGCTCTGCCCTCGCCCTGCCTCCCCCAGGTCTACTCGATCCCCCATTGGCTCCCGCGCCCCTCACTCACCCGCGGGAGCCAATGGGTTCAAACCTCTGCCCATGCCGGCGCTGGCAACCCCTTCTTCCCCCTCGTGGGGCTGGGACCACGCACCCGCCGCCCCCCCAGTTAGCGGCGGCCAGCAGGTATGTGGCCCCACGGCCTTTCTGATCTCTTAAAAATAGGGACAGAACACCTCAAATTTGCCAAATCTAATGCAGCCCTTTTTTGTCAGGCTAGCAGATGAAAGACATATTTGGCATAAGTGAGGGCTTCGGAAGTTATCAGTGCAAGTCCCAGGAGCAGGCCAGTAGTAAAATACACAAAATAAAACTTTACTAAAAAACTTGTCTAAAGCAGAAAAATCATTTGTAGTGCAGCCAGTCCTGGTAGCATCTCAGTGCACACCTAAATGGGGTTTCTAGTCCAGATATAAAAGTACAATTCAGAATCAGAGTCCAAGGGTTCAAAGTAAATCCAGCACTCAGTGTCCAGTATGTCAAAATAAGAACATAAACACATAAGAAATGCCATACTGGGTCAGACCAAGGTCCTTCAAGCCCAGTATCCTGTTTCCAACAGTGGCCAATCCTGGTAACTTTGAAGACAAAAGGACGAGGGTGCTTCTTTCTCTACCTCTAGATCCTGAGGTGTTCTCTTGGGGAGCAGAAGCCTCCATTGCCCCCTTGTTAGTACCTGCAAATCCTGAATGCAGACCAGTGCATAAGAGACACCCTCTTTCAGTAGATGCAGAAGTGAATCTCTTGAAACAGAAGAAGTTTTTTGTGCTGGGCAATCCTCACTATGATTCTCATCCAAAATTCCTCTGAAAGATACTAAAGGAATTCTTCAGTGCCACCCAGGAGTGTAGAGCTAACTCCTTTCACCATTCCTCACCTCCTTTCATCTTTCCACCTGGAGCCCCTACCAGTCTGAGAACCCTCACTGGATAAGAATTTTCTGTGGGGAAGAACGGGGTTTCTAGATTTCTGTAGGTTTATCTCTCTGGGATTCAGGGTCTAGTCAGGATCAGCTTAATTGGGAGCCAATTGGCTCTTTGGATCATACATTTCACTGATTTCACTTCCGCAAAGTCAGTCCAGGCCAGGAGTTTGTTCTGAACCAATAAATTTTACTGAAAGTCTGTAAGGGGTCAAATCAATAAACAGGATGTAAAGACAGTAAAATAGTACAATTTGCTCTGTTCTTTCCCTCTACCCTTGAGCAGGAAATTCCTCCTTATTCTTTTATGGCAGTTTCCCTAAATGAGGATACCCTGCTCTCCACCTTTCCTTCCTTAACCTCTTCTCTTTGAGGAGCTCTCCAGATCAACCAACAGTAAGGATTTAAGGGTTTGTTTTATTATATTAAGTTGTTAGCTCTCTGACTGGGAGCTCTTAAAAGGGTTTTTTTGTACATTTTTAAAGCAAGGTTACTTTTTTTGGTGCTTTAGTGGGACTTTGCTTGAGCACAGTAGGTGGTTGAACTCCAGTAACCTCCTCAGCTTTGGGAACTGCTAACACCTAATCAGGTGTTAGTTCCTTCCCTACCCACCCCGTCTCCCACCCACCCCTAACGAGTAGTCTTGCTTTATAGGGCATCTCCCCATTTGACAAAGCACAGAGAATTGGACCAGCACATTTTAAATATAATTAAGGAGATTTAACTGCTTTTTCTCTGAAAGGACAGCTAGGAAACTGGCTGGTACTTGGTAGATCTCTCTCTTTTGCTTTAACAGATACCTAAGCTCCACGAACAGAACAATGGCTGGGAAAAATCGTATCGCTAAAGCTGTTGCCCCCGTTACAGCTTCTGCCTCGGTCCAGATAGAGGTCTTAATGCCAGTTGAAGAACTGGTTCCATGTGCAGGGTGCCTGCATGCTGAAGCTCTGAGGAAACAAGTGGAGGAACTCAGAGAGGAGGTGGCGAGGCTGAGGAGCATTCAAGACAGTGAGAAGTACATTGATGAGATGCTTCTTGCAGCAACCAAGCTCTCCAGCAGAGGAGAAGATGGGTGCCAACAGAATGTCGATGGTTGGACACAAGTCACCAGGGCCTGCAAAATCACCAATCCAACTTCTCCAGCCCTTGAATTGAAGAACCATTATGCAGCCCTGGAAGTGGAGGAGGTGAAAGCATCCCTGAAAAGGGAAGAACCAGAGCTCAAGTACCCCAAAGTTGCAGAATCAGTGATCAGAAGGAAATCGAAGAGTAGTGGTGGTTGGAGACTCTCTTCTGAGGGGTACTGAGGCGTCCATCTGCCGACCAGACTTGATGTCCAGAGAGGTATGCTGTCTGCCTGGTGCCAAAATCCAAGATGTTACAGAGAGTTTGCCGAGACTCATCAAGCCCACTCACTATTACCCAATGTTGCTAATCCATGTTGGAACAAATGATACTGCCAGATATACCTTGGAACGTATCAAAAGTGACTTCATGGCTCTGGGACAGAGGGTGAAGCAGTTAGGTGCACAGGTGGTGTTCTCTTCAATCCTCTCTGTTGAGGGTAAAGGCCAAGGCAGAGAGGCTCGCATCCTGGAGATGAATGCATGGCTGCATGGATGGTGTCATCAAGAGCGTTTTGGTTTCCTAGACCATGGGATGCTGTTCCAAGGGTTGCAGAGCAGATATGGCATCCATCTGTCCAAGAAAGGTCAACGCGTCTTCAGTAGTAGACTGGCTAATCTACTGAAGAGGGCTTTAAACTAGATTCGTTGGGGATGGGTAAAGAAAGCCCCCAGGTAAGTGAAAGCCCACAGGTAGGTGATACATTAAATAACTTTATGGAAATGGGTAACAGGGGTAACATATGGAAAGCAGTGTGTATAAATGCCCGTAGCATGGGAAATAAGATTCCTGATGTTGAAGCTTTGGTGGGAGTGGCTGACTTGGATTTAGTGGCAGTTACAGAAACATGGTTCACAGAAAACCATGATTGGGATGTAACTATACCTGGCTATACTTTATTCAGAAAGGATAGGGTAGGAAGTAGGGGAGGAGGAGTGGCACTATACGTAAAAACTACTATTAAAGCTTTGGAATTACAGAGCTTAAAAGGGAAAGGGGAGGCATTGTGGGTTAAACTAGAAAGAGGGAAAGAGAAATCTATTTACATTGGTGTGATATACAGACCTCCCTCAAAAGAGGAAGAGGTGGACAGAGAGTTAATTGAAGACATGCGCAGCATTGTTAGGAAAGGGGAAGTGCTACTGATAGGAGATTTCAATATGCCAGATATTGATTGGCACATTTCTGCTGAAGTATCATCTAGAAGTAAAGAGATCCTGGATTCTCTATAGTGAGAACTATTCAGGCAATTGGTAACAGACCCCACACGTGAAGGGGCCATACTGGACATGGTGAGGTGAAAGTGTTTCTGATGTTGTAGTGGGAGATCATTTTGCATCCAGTGATCACCAGATGGTGTGGTTCAGTATTAGGACTAGGGCTGTTAGAATCCATTCTAAAAACTGAAAGGGGATATTTTAAGGGCAACCAACCTTTTTGTTAAAATGGTAAATAAGGGTAAAAGGAAAAGGAGACCGCTATGGTTTTCAAAAGAAGTAGCTGAAAAAGTGAAGAAAAAGAGGGAGGCCTTCATGAAATACAAGAGATCACAGAGAGAGGAAGACAGGCATCTGTGTTTGGAAAAACTTAGAGAAGCTAGCAAAGTAGTCAAGAAGGCAAAGATTCAAAAGGAGGAGGAAATAGCCAATGCAATAAAATGGGAGGATAAGACATTTTTCAGATATATTAGTGAGAAGAGGAAGGGCAAGAGTGGTATTGTCAGACTCAAGGGTGCAAGGGAGGAATATGTAGAAGCTGATAAGGATAAAGCGGAATTGCTTAACAAATATTTTTGTTCTGTGTTCACAGATGAAGAACCAGGAGCAGGACCTCAGAAAACACCCACAAATAGGAACAGAAGCAAAGGACATCTTGAACAATTTTCAAAAGACTGTGTTTGTGAGAAACTATCTCAACTTAAAGTAGACAAAGCGATGGGACCGGATGGGATACACCTGAGAATACTGAGGGAACTTGGGGATGTTCTAGCAGCTCCACTGACTGACCTTTTCAATGCCTCGTTGGAGTCGGGAGTGGTGCCAAAGGACTGGAGAGAGACTCATGTGGTGCCTTTACACAAAAGCGGAATTAAGGATGTGGTTGAAAACTACAGGCCGGTTAGCTTAACTTCGGTGGTGAGTAAATTATTCGAAACGCTGCTGAAAGAGAAAATAGTGAGGTTTCTGGAGTCCAGCGGATTACAGGATCCGAGGCAGCATGGATTCACCAGAGGCAGGTCTTGTCAGACAAATCTGATTGATTTCTTTGACTGGGTGACCAGGGAGTTGGACCGAGGGAGAGCCCTAGATGTGGTATATTTAGATTTCAGTAAAGCCTTTGACAATGTTCCTCACAGGTGACTTATAAACAAACTGAGCACCCTAGGGATGGACCCTAAAGTTACTGCTTGGGTTAGAAATTGGTTGGGTGGGAGGCGACAAAGAGTACAAGTAAATGGAGCTCACTCTGAGGAGAAGGATGTTATCAGTGGTGTGCCCCAGGGATTTGTCCTTGGTCCGATTCTTTTTAACATCTTTGTTAGTGATATAGTGGAAGGGCTTTCAGGAAAGGTTTGCCTCTTTGCGGATGATACCAAAATCTGCAGTAGAGTAGACACCCAGGAGGGATCTAGCTAAGTTTGAAGAATGGTCTAGAATTTGGCAGCTGAGATTTAATGTTAAAAAATGTAAGGTCATGCATTTGGGCTGCAGCAATCCAAGGGAGCAATATAGTATAGGGTGTGAAGTACTTTTGTCCACTAAAGAAGAGCGGGACCTAGGCATGGTTGTGTCTGATGATCTTAAAGTAGCTAAACAGGTAGAAAAGGCGACGGCAAAAGCTAGAAGGATGCTTTGGTGCATACGGAGAGGAATGGCTAGCAGAAAAAAGAGGTGATAATGCCTCTGTATAGGTCTTTGGTGCGACCTCATTTGGAGTATAGTGTGCAATTCTGGAGACTGCACCTTCAAAAGGATGTGAACAGGATGGAGCGGTGCAGAGGGTGGCTACTAAAATGATTAGTGGTCTTCATTATAAAGCATATGAGGACAGACTGAAGGATCTTAATATGTACACCTTAAAGGAAAGGCGGGATAGAGGTGATATGATTGAGATGTTTAAATACCTCCGTGGCATAAATGTTCAGGGAGAGAGCCTCTTTCAATTGAAAGCAAGTTCTGCTACAAGGGGACATGGGATGAGGGTGAAGGGAGATAGATTCAGGAGTGATATGCAGAAATATTTCTTTACGGAAGGAGTAGTGGATCCGTGGAATAGTCTCCCAGTGGACGTGGTAGAGATGAGGACAGTAACTGAATTCAAAAAAGCATGGGACAAACACAGAGGATCTCTAAAGGTAAAAAGGGGACTGTTGTAGTTGTTATGGAAGGACAGACTAGATAGGCCATGTGGTCTTTTTCTGTCGTCATATTTCTATGTTTCTATGAATGCTTTCTCAAGCACAACCTGCAGACGCTCCTTCCTAGAACCCAAGCCCTCCTGGACCCTCTCTGATCAATACTTTTGTAGTTGCTGACTACTAGTCATGTCAGTCTTCCATCCTCTCTTTCTTGGTTAGAAAGGAGGCTTTTGGAGAGTGTGTCAGGTCCCCAGGAGAAGCTGCTGTTGCAGCTTCACTGCTTCCAGCAGCAGCAGCTTTTGGCAAGCATTTACCTGGTTTGGTGACTTTTCATCTAGAAGTTCCATGCCAAAGAATCGTTGAATGTCCAGTTCTTTATCTGATTAAGATTTGTCTCTGGTTGCCGATGTGATTGAAATGTCCTAGTGTGGAAGATCAAATTATTTCCCCCTTGGTGACGTCATCGGGGAAGGTTGGGCATGAGATTTGTGCAGCATGTTCATTGACAGAAGTGTAGCGTTCTGAATTCAGTGCTTTAAGGTCACAAATTGTGTTGAATTTTTTGAATTCTGACTGTCAGTTTGATAAGCCTTGTTCTAGTAAGGACAGCAAACCTGATTTTAAATCTTTATCACAGAAGCTAGTACAGCATTCTGAGACTGAAAATTTGTCTACTGACATTGGCTTGGTAAAGAACATTAATACTACTGGTATTGTGTCAGATAAGCAGACTTTATTGTTCCATTCATCTAACCCCCCTGAACAATCACACTCTGATCCATTTGAAGTTTTGATGCAAGCCTTGCTAGGCTTGAATGTGTTGTTATAGCCAAAACAGAAGTAGAGTACAATGCGGTTGTCATATTTGATCAGAGAATTAAGTAGTGTGAAGAAAGCATCTCACAAGTGGAGAAGAGACTTGCCACTGCAGAATCCAGAGTTGCTTCAGTTCTGGATATTAATGTAGCTGCTTGGAAGTCCGAAGTCATTATTGCTCGGAAGGTGGAACATACGGAGAACATGTTGAAAAGAAGGAATCTTGTACTTCCTAACTTTTAACCGAGGCAGGCGGACCCAGCGCTTCGGGCCCCCACCCCTCAACCCCCCCCCAGCCCAGCCAAGCCCATACCCCCCCTCCCCCCCCCAAACATGACAAACCACCATAATTTCATGGAACACAACTGGTCGCAGCTTTATTAACCATTCATAAATTAGAACACAATAACATCAAACTTCCCATCCCCATTAGCGGCACCCGGCTGCACCAGCCATACCTTAGCAAGGTGCCTGCCACCGCTAATGCCACAACTTGCCACCCGGCAAGTTGCCATGCCCCTCCCCTGACTTCACCATGCCATAGCAAAAGTCGTCTGAGGCTTGACCGGGTCAGGGGCACCCCGCCCCCGCCCAAATGTAGCATGCTGCTCCGGACCCCGGAAACCTCCGGGATCCCGCACCCCCCCAAAGCTGCAACACCCCAGAACCCCCACCCTTCAAGAGAGGGAGGGAGGGAGGGACGCCGGCACCCAGAACGCAGCCTCCGCACGCACTGAGCACGCGGAGGCTGCCGACCGCTATCCCCCCCACCCACCAACCAAGAATCGCTTCCCTGATTGGCTCCCAGACGGCCGCGACCGCCGGGAGCCAATCAGTTCAAACAATGCACCCGCGCGCCCAACATGGCTGCGCGCAGGGTCCCCGCGCGCCGGGCCGCGCACCCGGTTAAAATCGGCCGCCAGGACCCTGCCCGCAGCCTCGCGATAACCGAGGCAGGCGGACCCAGCGCTTCGGGCCCCCACCCCTCAACCCCCCCCAGCCCAGCCAAGCCCATACCCACCCCCTCCCCCCCCCCAAACATGACAAACCACCATAATTTCATGGAACACAACTGGTCGCAGCTTTATTAACCATTCATAAATTAGAACACAATAACATCAAACTTCCCATCCCCATTAGTGGCACCCGGCTGCACCAGCCATACCTTAGCAAGGTGCCTGCCACCGCTAATGCCACAACTTGCCACCCGGCAAGTTGCCATGCCCCTCCCCCGACTTCGCCATGCCATAGCAAAAGTCGTCTGAGGCTTGACCGGGTCAGGGGCACCCCGCCCCCGCCCAAATGTAGCATGCTGCTCCGGACCCCGGAAACCTCCGGGATCCCGCCACCGGCACATAACCATTCATGTGCCGCCCCCCCCCCAACACAAGCTGCGACCAGCGAATATCATGTACAGACACATATTCCAAGGCCTCCTGCCAGTCGTTAAGGAGCAAATCCATACCGACTGGTGACAAGTGAACCCCATCAGCCCGATAGAGCCCCGAACACCCGACCTCCACCCAATCATGCAAAATCTGGTAACCCCCCATCGTGCAGACCCAGCGGCCGATCTGGCGATTGATCTTTGTCAATCCCCGAGACCACCGACGCTGGTCCCAGCAAGCCGGCCTTAGAATAATGTCCGACCACAGTAGTATAACACCATCAAACATCCGAAGAACCACCCCCAGATCATCCTGCACTGCCCGGATCAGCTGCCGGCAAGACCAGGACACCAGGTCATTGCCTCCCAGATGCACAATCAGGGCGGCCGGCCCACCCGACATCCTCCTGTGGCGCTGTAGCAAAGGCAGCAACTGCAACCAGCGAAGTCCTCGGACGCCCAGCCATGTCACAGCCACCACCTCCGGGTCCAGTCCCAAATTCAGTCCGATAGGCCGGTCCGCCGCCCGCCGACCAGCCCAATGGACAAAAGAGTGGCCAACCACCCAGCAAGCACCAGGCCCGACACCCACATCTGCAAGAGAAATAAACAGTTAAAATCCGGCCCACACCACCCAGCTCCTACAGCCGCACATAGCCCTTAAAAGCCTGAGAACGCCACCTGCTTATGCCCTGAATCACCTGCCCCGACAACCCAGCCGCCGCCGCGCTAGTGGCAGCCCCAATACGAAAAGAGTGCAGTGCAAACCGCACAGGGTCTTCCCCCCCTGCACGCAGCGCCAGGCGCAGTACCGCCGATACCTGAAACCGGGTCAACACCCGCGCGTCCGAATGCACGAAAAAACTAGCCGCTGTCCCCGGACGCACCGACAAATACTGCCGCACCGTCCGAACGGGGCAAGCCCGCGGGTCCCCCGCCTCGCCCAGCCACACCCAAACACCTTTTCCCAGCGGATCCGTCTTGGATCTCGCCAGCAGAATACGCAATCGCCGCCCGTCCACCCGAACATGCCTCGCGGGCAGCCCCCCAACACCCCCCCCCCGCCCCGAGCCAGCGACCAACTCACCGATGCGAAAAGCCCCAAAAAAGGCGACGCAAAAAAATGCCCGGAATAACGTAGCCTCATACTCAGAAGCGGCCACCCATGGTAAGGCCTCGCAGACCCGCACCAGGAGCACATACGTAATGGGCAAGCGCGCGTGTAGGCTGAACGCGTTCCCAACCGAGCAAAAGCCGCCGCGGCAAAACCCCCCCCGCCGGTGAACCCCAACCCACCGCGCTCGCAAAAAAGTTGAACCCTGCCAAGTGCCCACGCACCGCAGACCGAGAAAAACCGGCGCGCTTTGCCTCCACGACATACAGACCAATCAAACCCTCCGGCACTCCGCCCCTCTGCCACCCATGACCCGCCAAAAAGGAGAACACCCGGTCACAACCCCGCTGATACGCAGCCCACGTCCCCGCAGACACCGAGTTCTTCAGCAGCTCTAGCATCTCTCGAGGCCAATGCTCCACAATCTCTCTGGGACCACCGATCCGTCCTCGTCCGCTTCGGGGGCAAGAGCCCGGAACCGTTCCCACTGAAAACGAGAAAGAGCATCAGCAATCTCGTTAGTGCACCCCGGTATATGCCGCGCCCGCACTGAAACATTCAAC
Source organism: Ichthyophis bannanicus (assembly GCA_033557465.1). Classification (NCBI taxonomy): domain Eukaryota; kingdom Metazoa; phylum Chordata; class Amphibia; order Gymnophiona; family Ichthyophiidae; genus Ichthyophis; species Ichthyophis bannanicus. The sequence continues at coordinate 498,709,308 of CM066036.1, forward strand.
CGCAAGCACGCCAAGATGACGTCCCGCATCAAGCCCGCCACCCGCAAGCACTTGGGTGAATAGCGATTAACCACACTGACCACCGCCTCATTATCGCACCACCAAAGCACCCGTCTGTTCCGCAGCCGCTCCGGCCATAGCTCCAAAACCAAATCCAAATCGGAAAAAGCTCCAAAAAGGTGATGTTCCTGGTCAAACCAGCAGCGCGCCAGGACTCCGGCCAACTATCTGCGCACCAAGCCCCACGGAAATAAACACCTAAGCCTGCCCCCCCCCCCCGCCGCATCAGTGTACAACTGCAAGGCGTCGCTGGACACCTCGGCCTCCAGCAACACCGAAGTCCCGTTGAAGTCCTCCAGGAAACGACTCCACACTAACAAATCCGCCTTCATTGCCCCCGTGACCCTAATTCTGTGGTGCGGTTTCCGCACCCCAGCCGTGGCCCGCGCCAGCCGGCGCAAAAATACCCGCCCCATGGGAATCGCCCTACAGGCAAAGTTCAAGGACCCAGCAGCGCCTGCAACTCCCTCAAGGAAATCTTGTGGGACGACAAAACATTAGCTACCAAAATCCGCAAACGTGTAACCTTATCAGGCGGCAAACGCGCCACCATCTCCACCGAATCCAACTCTACCCCTAGAAAGGTCAAACGCATCGTAGGACCCTCCGTCTTAGCCTCCGCCAGCGGAACACCGAACTCCCGCGCCATCCCCACAAACACAGATAGCAAAGCCTGGCAAACCCCCGACTGCGCTGCTCCCACAAAGAAAAAATCATCCAGGTAATGCACCACACCCGACAAACCCGACACCTGAACAAGCACCCACTGCAGGAAGGTACTGAACATCTCAAAATATGCACACGAAACCGAGCATCCCATCGGCATGTACCTGTCAAAATAATACCCCCCTTGAAAACAAAACCCCAATAAACGGAACGCCGAAGGATGGACCGGGAGCAAGCGAAACGCCGACTCTATGTCCACCTTCGCCATGAGAGCCGAACGACCCGCCCCCCTGACCAGCAGCGCCGCTTTATCAAAGGACGCATACCGTACCGTACAAAACTCCCGAGGAATGCTATCATTAACGGAAGCACCCAAGGGACAGGACAAATTATGAATTAACCGGAACTTCCCTGGTTCCTTCTTGGGAACTATACCCAGAGGAGAAATCACCATGTCAAGAAAAGGGGGCTCCCCAAAGGGACCCGCCACCCTCCCCAACCGCAATTCCTCCAACAACTTGTCCTGTACGATATCGGCCCAGCGACGAACGGAAGGAGAGTTCCGTGCCCTCGGCGCCGAAACCACGCTCCGCACCGGTATGACAAAACCGAACCTAAAACCACAAGACAGAGTGGCCGCCTCCCGCCGCCGAGGATATTGCCGCAACCACCCCTCCAAGGCCTCCCACCGGACTGGGGAAGGTGCCCGCCCCCACCCCTCATTGCCCTTTGGGAGCGGGACCGACAGCGCCCTGCTTGAGACACTTGGCGGCGGAATGAGGACCTCCGCACAAGGAGCAGGAGTGCCGAAATTTGCAGTCGGGAAAGGGGCAAGTGGCCCGGTTAAACCACCAGCACACATCACTGCTCCCCACCGCGCCCGCCTTTGGCAGCACCCCACTCGCCCCTGCATGAAAGGAACGCACGGGCCCCCCCGCCACACTGCTACTACTCTTCCCTCCGCCCCCCCCACCGGCCCCCGACCGAGCCGACATTTGGGTCAGCCACAAGTTAATATCTTGCGTGCCCCACGAAAGGGACCGGCACTCCTCCATCTTATCCCTGAACTTTTCATCATAGTTCAGCCAAGCCCACCCGTCATGCGTCTGCGACGCCTCCAGGATGGAATCGGTGTAGGCTAACAACATGCCGTAGTGCCCCGGTTCGTGATGACCCCACACGCTAGCCAACCTCAGAAAGGAACGCATCCAATTGACCACATTGCGCACCACCCGCTTAACCCTACCGGCCTTTTCATCCTCCTTCCTCTTCTTGCGGCTCTCACCCGAACGCTTCCGCCCTTCGAGCAAGCGGAAGATATCGATATATCGCCGCTTCCTAATCTTGCGCCGCAGCTTATGCGGCACCCCTTCCCACAATTCGGGAAAAACCACCACCGAAGCCGCCCCGCCACCCGTACCCAAGGCCGAACCTCCCCCCGCTTCCCCCTCCTGCCAACTCGGGTCCGTACCCGACCCCACAGACGAACTAGTGGAAGAGGAAGACGAGGACGAGTCTGAGCTACGACGCCGCCGACACGACCGCCGGCGCTTCTTACGCGAACCCCCACCCGCCTGCCCTTCCGGCGACCGAACCCCCCCAACCCCTAGCAACTCACCAGGATCACCGCTAGCCTCCGCCGACGCCGCGTCCGTCCCAGATGCCACAGCACTACTCCCGCCACCAGAATTCGCCACCTCCGCAGGATGATGCCGTGCTGGCTCCTCCGCTCCATGTTGCGATACAGCTCCCGCCATGGGACTCAACCAGCTCTCACATCCCGCAGCATTCGAAGGCCAGGCTGGCTGTGCCATCACACGCCCCTGCGGAGAAAGAAACGGAAAAACAGGGGGGGGAGCAGCCAGAGACCAAGGAGAAGACCAAGGACCACCCCAATCCGCCCGAGACGTACCCTGACCTCCGCTGAGCCACTGGTCCCAAGGAGAGGTCCCCCCCGATGCACCCAAGCCACCGGCCCCCGGGATCCACCCAGCAGGAACGCCGTAGCCCATGCCCCACCAGGCCCCATCATGGCGCAAGCCCCCCCCTTGCCCTCGCCCCCCCAAAATGCCCCCAGCAGCATCCCCACCCCCGACATACCTGCAGCCGTTCCCCCAACCGCATTAGCCCCCCCTGCCTCCACAATGGCACCCCCAATCCCACCCGGCCCCCCCAGGGATTCCAATGGGGGCTGCACACTATCAACCCCCCTGCCACCACCCCCCGGCTGTCGAATCCCTCTTGACCCCTTTTTTTTCCCTCACAGCACCCCCCCCGAGCCCGCAGCCCTCGAGCACCCACCGGGCCAGGACGCCCGGCCGCCCCCCCCCCCCCGCCCCAGCCCCAGCAGATCCAACCGGGGCCAAGCCCTTAGCTCCTGCCCTACCCCGTGGCCCAGGCATCCCCCAGAAACAGAAGCCACCAAGAATAAGAATGAAGCAGTCCCCTTAACTTAACCCAGTGCCTCCACCACAAAAAACCCCACACCAAGGTTGCACAGGGGCAGACACCCAGCTCACCCGCAGCCAAAAGACAACCCCCCGGAGAGACGCCGCAGCAGCGCTGACCCCACACTTGCCTGCCAACGATGCCGCCGAAATCAGCCGTCCCTCGCGGTCACCGCAGCCACACTCTCCAGCTGCCCGTCAGAGCCCCGAAGCACGCCGGCACCCGGAACGCAGCCTCCGCACGCACTGAGCACGCGGAGGCTGCCGACCGCTATCCCCCCCACCCACCAACCAAGAATCGCTTCCCTGATTGGCTCCCAGACGGCCGCGACCGCCGGGAGCCATTCAGTTCAAACAATGCACCCGCGCGCCCAACATGGCCGCGCGCAGGGTCCCCGCGCGCCGGGCTGCGCGCCCGGTTAAAATCGGCTGCCGGGACCCTGCCCGCGGCCTCGCGATTATAAGATATGTTTTCTAGATAATGGAAAGAAATTTTGGAAATTCCTGAGTCGGCTTTACCACCAATATTGTTTGCTTACTATTTGCCCATCAACACCTTTCTGAATCAGCCTTCTGGTCGGGGGATTCCTGAAGTGAAGTCTGATCTTTCTCATTTTACTTTGGATGTTTCTTTCTGAACTGGTTCCTCAGAATATAAAGTTTGCTACTTTGCTGGTGACTTTTCTGTTAGATTCGGATAGAGGCCTGATATTGAAATTGTTTCTTTCTAGATATGATACAACATTTCTAGGACAGTTAATATTGATTTACTACTACTACTACTACTATTACTACTACTGTTAATCTACAGACATTGTTTGGGAGACAGAATAAGCAGGAAAGGTTTTTGTTATTGAAGTCTCTGGTGTTGACTATGGATGCACTTTTTTACATTTTCCTTGTAAATGTGTAGTAATTCATCAGCAAAAATGGTTTGCATTTTTTAAACCTGAGCAAATTTCAGAATTTGTGTCTTCTTAGCTGTATGAATTTGTTATTAAAGATATTTTGGGGGAAGGGGGAATTCAAAGGTATTTACAAGGCGGAAGAGGTAGAAGCCATTGCTCAGGGGAAAATAATGTTTACATCCCTGAAAAAGATGTCAAACCACCTGCCTCTGTCATTAATGGAGCCAGGGCCATCCCCGAGTGATCTGCTCGAGAGTCTGTGTGCATCATAAAGGTGTCCGTCAGCTTTCCAGAGGTAGGGAGCTGGATTACCAAAAAGTGCTTTCTCATCTTCCGTTTCCTCTTGCCCATAAGAAAGCCTAGTGAGGAAATAGTGTCATAGAGCAGGGAGAAAGGGCGCCACCATCTTAGGTCCCCCCCACATCAGCTTCCATTCATGCTCCGTTCAGCATATTTTTAAAAGTCAGCTGCTGCGGTTAAATAAAATCCAGATATTCAGCACTGGTCTTCAGAGAGTGGTCAGTGTCAAATATCTAGATTCAGCTCTGACCACCGGCACTATGCAGATACTGGTGATACAGTATTTAGCTGCTATCCAAATAAAGAACTAGATAAAGTTAAAATAAGAACATAAGATATACTATACTGGGTCAGACCAAGGGTCCAACAAGCCCAATATTCTGTTTCCAACAGCGGCCGATCCAGGTCACAAGTACCTGTCAGGTTCCCAAAAAGATACACAAATTCCATTCTGGTTATCCCAGGGATAAGTAGTGGATTTCCCTAGTCCTCTTTAATAATGACTTATGGATTTTTCCTCCAGGAACTTGTCTAAACCTCTTTTACACCCAGTTACACTAACAGCTTCCAGAGTTTGATTACATATTGACTAAAAAAATATTTTCACTGGTTAGTCTTAAATGTGCTACATTGTAACTTCACTGCATGTCCCCTAGTCTTTTTACTTTTTGAAGGAGTAAAAAAACAATCTACGTTTACCCATTCCAATCCATTCATTATTTTAAAGACCTCTATCATATCACCCTTCAGCCATCTTTTTTCCAAGTCGAAGAGTCCTACCCTTTTAACCCTTTCCTCATAGGGGTATCCTTCCATCCCCTTTATCATGCTGGTGGCTCTTCTCTGTACATTTTTCTAATTCTGCTATATTCTTTTGAAGATATGGTGACCAGAATTACACACAGTATTCAAGGTGCAGTCACACCATGGAGCGATACAGAGACATTATGATTTTATTTATTTGAACATATTTTTATACCAATCTCTCCAATGATCAGCAGCGGTTTACATTTAACAATTAAACTCTGCGCAGTTAGCAGTTACATATAACAGTAAGAGAATAACATTGAACATTGTAGTGTAACATTAATTTCAAATAATTCAAATAACTCATTATCTCAAACTATTTACATAATAGAAGAAAATATGTTAAAACACGTGTTATAATTTAACTATATACAGTGTTTATGATGAAGTACATGCAAGTAGGTTTACTGTTTAATTAATTCTTTGTGTATTTGGAGTTTCATATGATAATGTTTTGTGTAAAAATTTGCTCTATGTCATTTCTGTCTGATTGTAGTATTCTTGAAATAAATATGTTTTAAGGTTTTTACGGAATGATGTGAGATGTTTGTTAGCTCTTAAGGTGTCAGGGAGTTTGTTCCATTGTGTGGGAGCTATGTATGTGAATGCTCTATTGCTAGTGTTTACTTTTACCTTGCAAATGGAGAGAGGAGTTTGTAGTGTATTTAGATTGTGTGTACGCCTTTTCCGATTAGTGGGTTGTGTATTAATGAGTGTGGCAAGATATCCTTAGTTTTATTTTCCATTCCTTTCCTTATGATTCCTAGCACTCTATTTGTTTTCTTGGCCGCCGCTGCACACTGGGCAGAAGGTTTCAATGTATTATCCAAGATGATGCCTAGATCCTTTTCCTGGGTGGTGGTTCCTAATGTAGCAATTTGCATTGCATAATTGTAGTTTGGGTTGTTTTCCCTACGTGCATAACTTTGCACTTGTCCACATTAAATTTCATCTGCAATTTTAATACTCAGTCTCCCAATTTATCAAGGTCCTCTTGCAATTTTTCACAATCCTCTCATATTTTAACAACTTTGAATAATTCTGTGTCATCTGCAAATTTGAACACCTCACTTGTTATTCTCATTTCCAGGTCATTTATGAATATATTTAAAAGCAGCTGGTCCAGCACAGATCCCCGGGGTACTCCGTTGTTCACCTTTCTCCTTTTTTCACTCCTAATTTTATGTAGATAGCTATCTGATTAGTGATTTGAATGTTGCCGCTAACAGGATAACTTGGAAATCCATCCCAGCTCTGCCCACAGACTGCCCTAGTACAATCTGCATAGTGCTGAGGTGGTCAGAGGAAATATTCTGTGGCACTCTCTTGATAGTGTTGCTGAATATCTTGCTGGCCGGCCCTTATCAAGAAAATCCTAGAATAAAATACATACGAAGTGGCATTTAGAAGGGATGTCTAGGGAGAATCTGGGATGTCCAGAACACAACGTCCAAAAGTCTGGGGGAGTGGCATCAGTACAGGAAGTGACCAAGTAGAATGAGGGCATGCCAGAGGAGTAGTTTGGGCAGAGCAACAAAGATGCACATCATGGTGTTATTTCAAAATGGCACAAGCACGTCTGGACTTGGGTGTGGCGGTGTCCATGCCTATACCTGCTACTGACAACAAACAGGGTGCAAAGCACTTAAAAACAACATGATGTTGTTGTTAAGTGTTGTTGAGTCAATGTTGACTCATGGTGATCCTCTAGATCAGGGGTCTCAAACACGCGGCCCGCGGGCCGCATGCGGCCCGCGAGACAACTTTGTGCGGCCCGCGACGGAGGAAAACAAAAAAAAACCCAAAACCCTGGCTTCTGCTGCTGCCGTTGCCGCCGTGGCAGCGGCAGAATCAATTGTCAAATTAAAAAAAAAAACTGACTTCTGCTGCTCAAGCAGCTGTCCTGCGGCCCCTTCCCCTCTGCCCGGAGATCCGACTCTGCTCTATCAGCGGCGTGCTTTTCAAGCCGCGACGAGAGTATTCCCCTCTCGCGCGGCTTGAAAAGTGAATAGGCTTAAACCGCGCGCGAGAGGGGAATACTCTCGTCGCGGCTTGAAAAGCACGCCGCTGATAGAGCAGAGTCGGATCTCCGGGCAGAGGGGAAGGGGCTGCAGGACAGCTGATTTTGCTGCTTGAGCAGCAGAAGTCAGTTTTTTTTAAATTTGACAATTGATTCTGCCGCTGCCACGGCGGCTACGGCAGCAGCAGAAGCCAGGGTTTTGGGGGTTTTTTTGTTTCCCTCCTTCGCTGGCCGGTAATGAGCTATGGAGGGGCTGACTGAAATGGGGTAATGGGGGTTAGGACTGGAAGTGGGCTATTGGCAGGGGGGGGGTTATGACTGGTAATGGGCTGGGGGGGGGGTTATAACTGGTAATGGGCTATGGTGGGGGCTAGGACTGGAAATGGGCAGATGGGGGTTAGGACTGGAAGTGGGCTATTGGCGGGGGGGGGGGGTTATGACTGGTAATGGGCTATGGTGGGGGCTAGGACTGGAAATGGGCAGATGGGGGTTAGGACTGGAAGTGGGCTATTGGCGGGGGGGGGGGGTTATGACTGGTAATGGGCTATGGTGGGGGCTAGGACTGGAAATGGGCAGATGGGGGTTAGGACTGGAAGTGGGCTATCGGCAGGGGGGGGTTATGACTGGAAATGGGCTATGGTGGGGGCTAGGACTGGAAATGGGCAGATGGGTGTTAGGACTGGAAGTGGGCTATCGGCGGGGGGGGGGGGGTGATGACTGGTTATGGGCTATGGTGGGGGCTAGGACTGGAAATGGGCAGATGGGGGTTAGGACTGGAAGTGGGCTATTGGCCGGGGGGTTCTGACTGGTACTGGGCTATGGTGGGGGCTAGGACTGGAAATGGGCAGATGGGGGTTAGGACTGGAAGTGGGCTATCGGCAGGGGGGGGGTTATGACTGGTAATGGGCTATGGTGGGGGCTAGGACTGGAAATGGGCAGATGGGGGTTAGGACTGGAAGTGGGCTGATTGGGGGGTTAGGACTGGTAATGGCCTATGAGGGGAGGTAGGACTGAAAATGGGGTGATGGGGGTTAGGACTGGAGGTGGGCTGATTGGGGGGTTAGGACTGGTAATGGCCTATGAGGGGAGGTAAGACTGAAAATGGGGTGATGGGGGGTAAGACTGGAAGTGCGCTATGGGGAGGTTAGGACTGGTAATGGGCTATGGGGGGTCTAGGACTGGTAATGGGCTGGGGGGGTTGCTAGGACTGGAAATGGGCTGAGTGGAAGGGGGGCTTGAACTGCAAATGGCTGATGGGGAGGGGGCTTGGAATGGAAATGGGCTGTGAGGGGAGGGAGCTAGGATTGGAAATGGGCGGATGGGGCGCTAGGATTGGAAATGGGCTGATGGTGAGGCTAGGATAGGACTGGAAATGGACTGATGCAGGGACTAGAAAGGAGCAGATGCTGGGTGGGGCTGGAACTAGAAGGGAGCTGATGTTGGGGGAGGATTAGAATGGGATGGAGCTGGGAAAGTGAAATGGAGAGGGGAAAAATATTTTGTCTGGAAGAGAAGACAAATCTACAATTGGCCAGGTATTGGGAGAGTAAGTGGGGATTGAGGATGGAGGGGTAAAATTTGAGTGGATGAAATAGGAATGAGGAAAGAGCAAAAGGAGAAAGATTAGTATGTTAAAGCAGATGTAGAGAGAGAGAATGGAAAAAAACTAGAAGAGAGAAGAAAGGACAAATGGACAGCAGACGATGGAGATAGCAGAAGACACGAAGAAACCAGAAGTGGCTGGAGCAATTGCAACTGAAAAAAAATGCACAAAAGGTAGAAAAATATCTCTTTATTTTGAATTTATTAACTGGAATATGTCAGCTCTGGGAAATGTGCATCATTAATGTCTGTGCTTTAGTACAAGAAATTAATTTATAGTTTTATTTCTACAGTGCTGAGGTATTCTGTGTAATTCCTATTTGACATTGCTACTTGTTCTCTTTTCCCAGTAGGTCATGTATTGTTCTCTGAAATGTATTGATTTAATATTTGCAGTGTTGCCTTTTGATAGGTAGGGTCTGCTGCTTTGTGAGTCCTGGTAGTGCTGTTATGATACGGGGGGTTTGCTATGGGTTCCAAATGGGCAGTGTTAGTAGTAGTTCCTAATGTGCCTGGCGGTTGGCACTGGATTATAGTAATATAGAAATTTTCTAGTCTTTCTTTATCCATGCACTCATTATGCAACATTATGCAAATATTTATGCAAATGAGGCCCTTATGCAAATGAGGCCCCGTGTCTTATGCGGCCCCCGGGTTACTTTACAAGTCCTCATTCGGCCCTCAAAGCAATTTGAGTTTGAGACCCCTGCTCTAGATGTTGGAAGGATGTTGTTGGTAGTATTGCTGATTAAGCTGGCCTTGTTCTGAAAATAATCATCTAGTGTTTTCGGGTATGGTATATCACTTTCCCTAGACCTGTGATTGATATAGTAAAGTAACTGACAAAATGCCCCGAACAGCTCTCTGGGACAATTTAGTGAGTTTAGAATGAGTTTGGAGTGGTATTCCTTTTTTGTCTTGTTCACTGAATTTTGGAATTCTTGGAGAATAGCCATGTAAGCATTTAGATCCATAAGTTCTTCAAACGACACCATCTCTCAATCTGCCTAAACTTACTGAGCAAGGCCTGCATTTGTGCTGTTTGTAGGATCCTTAACACTTGCGGGAACCTTATTATTTTTAATACCATTTGTTCTGGGTTCTTTGAGTGCTGCACCTGATGTGAGGGGGGTCTAGTGCACTCTATTTCCAGAGGCTGCCCAAAATCAATATTTAACAGCTTAGGGAGCCAGGTCTCCAGGAACAAAATTGGCTCAGTTCCTTCTGGGCCCTCCGGAAAGTCCAGAATTCTAATGTTATTTCAACAAGACCAATTGTTGAGATCTTCCATCTGATATTCAAGTAAAGGGATCCGCTTCGCCTGCTTTACCAGTATACCAATATGTCCCTTGTGCACCTGAACTAATTTCTAGCTGATCAATACAATGAGTAAGTGTTGCCAACTGTTTTTTTTAACTTGAAGAACTTCAGCTTTCATTTCAGTTAGGACAGCCCAATAGCACTAACCTTTAACTTGCCGTATCTCAACAAGCATTGCCTGCAGAGTCTCATCTGAATCTTTCACCACCACCATCTTGCTTGGGGTAGGATACTCTGGTTTGGAGTGTTTTACCTTTGTGATTGCAATGGGGAGTACTCCAACTTTACCAGCTTAATTGTAGTCATGACCAAAGTCTTATCCACTGCCGGAATGCACTTATTACTAGCGAATATTGGGGGAGAAAATTGTGAGCAAAATCTCTTATGCCTCATAGCAAAATCCTCAAGCTGCCATCTTGGAAGCTAGCTAGCTCTTCTGACAATAAAATTTCCTTAACATTTATTACATACTTAAGCTGGATTTGGGGAGAAATAATGGCGATTTAAGTTTTGTATGCTTCAAGATAGCCACTCTATTTCCTTATATTATTTCCTTATTGCTGTAGGGCCCTCCTCTAAGTTTTTGATCTTGTTTTTAATCTGGCTTAGTTCTGATATTGCTGTTTTATTTATTTCCTGAATGTAACCATTTCCTAGCTTCAAATCTGGAGTGTAATTTCCTATTCAAGAGTTTATGTTAATCTTTACTGTGTTTGGTCTTCAGTCAGGTGGTAAATTGTTGATAGAGTGGCATCCATAGCTGCTGTTATTGTATTGATCCATCTCATTGCTGGCCTTCCTCTTTTGCATTGATCTTCAACCTTGTCAAGCATGATGTCTTTCTCTAATGTTATCTCTCTTCACATGATGTTTCTAAAATGTGAAAGTTATAGTCTTGTCATCTGAGCTTCTAAAGAAAGCTTAAGTTTGATCTCCTCTAGTGCTGACTGGTTTGTTTTTTGGGCAGTCCATGGTATACACAGTATTCTTCACCAGCATCATAATTCAAAGATATCGATTTTCTTCCTATCTGTCTTTTTCACTGTCCAACTTTCGCATCCATATGACATTATTAAAAATAGCATGACTTGGACAAGTCGAATCTTTCTAGAAAAGAGACATCTCTGGTCTTGAGAATTTTGTCTAGGTCCTTCATAGCCACTCTGCCAATAGCAATGCTTCATCAAATTTTTTGATTGCTTGTTGTTTCTTTATTGATCCAAGCAAGTTAAAGTTGTCAACCAGTTCAATCTCTTCTCCATCAATGATGAACTTAATTGATTTTGCCAGTTGTCAGGGTTTTTGTCTTCTTATATTAAGATGCAGGCCCATTTTAAGACTATGGGGTATGTTTACTAAACCGCGCCCACGTGCGTGGCGCACAGTAGCGTATGCTAATGATGCACTTAAGTGCTCTTAAGTGCCCTGTACGCGTGCGCGTCACATTAACGGGCCCGCGCACGTGTGCGGGGCGCTGAAGTGCGATAGAGGCGGGGAAAGGCGTACGGAGGGCGGAGGAAGGCCCCTGAGGGGCGGAGGGACGGGGTCAATGGGTGGAGAGTGGGAGAGGAGAGGCTCCCCGCACAGGAGCGTGGCTGAATTTCGGCAAAAAAATACCGCAAGTGAAAACCTCGCGTTAGAGCCGATTTAAAGGGAAGAGAAACCATTTCCGTCAGCAATGTACAGCAAAACCGGGGAAACATGCAAAACGTGAGCAGTGTGATACATGTGCACAGAACAAAATAGCAAATATAAATTGCAAATGACCACAACAAATTCCAAATAAATTATAATCCAGCTGGGCAACAGTGATATTAATGGGCAACCATAAAAAACACTCCCAGGAAAGCTCAAAAAAAAAAGAAATGATTTTTGGAAGGGTCTACGCTCCGTAGACTCATTCACAAGCACTGCATTTTAGTGGAGCTTTCCTGGGAGTGTTTTCCAGGTTGCCCATTGATATCACTGTTGTGCAGCTTGGTTTTGGTTCTCTTCCCCTTTTTTGGAGGGCATTTGTGAGGTTTATTCGCACCTTTGTCCCCATACAAGGTAAACGAGCCCACAGTAAAATTGTGCAGAGCAGGGTGTCTGACTCGTGCGGCCAGGTTTCCTATCTCCAGAGACTGCACTGTCTCTGTGGCCACAGTGTGGTACAGCAGACACAGCCAGTGCCTGTAGGACCAGAGGGTCACAGGTTCAAATCCCAGCTGGGGCTCCTGCCAACCCAGTCCCCATAGCTTTACCCACCACCAAACAGTGATAGTACAGACACTCCTTTATTGCAGAGAACATAAGCATGGTTCCAACACCTATATTTTACCCTACACCGCACACAAACCATAACAATGGGCATTACCTACAGCCGAGTCCCCCAAAGTCAGTCCTGGAGTGCTACAACTCAATCAGGTCATATGCTTTTTCCCAGATAGGTCAATACAATCATTCCTTATCACTTCTCCGGGCCAGTCCAGGGAAGGTTAGGTTGTCAATCCCCTTCAGCAGCTGAGGACATAAAGACATCAAGTTTTCTTGATCGGAGAAGCCACTCCTCCTGAAGCCAACTGCCAGTCTTTCAGTCCTCAGCAGCTGAAGAGGATCGATTTTAAATCTCTTCCTGAAGAATTTGATATTTATTTATTTAATTTATTTGTTTCACTTCAAGTTGGCTCTAGCAGAGCTGATTTTTTCTTTATAGTCCTAACGGAGCATTTTTTTTTCCCATTTACCTGTATTTGCCGGCAGAGAGACGTTGAGCACTAATCATTTGACGGTTTCAGGTAGAGCCTGCTTGTTTTTATTCCGTCTCCGTCTCGTCTAGCAGATTGAACCTGGGAGCCCCAGTACTTCCTCTGCGTTTGCCATACCCTGCTCCTCTTACTTCCGCTGGCAGCGGATCAAAAGCTTTAGCGGTTCAGCCGTTTCTGGCAGGCTGTATAGGTAGCTGTGCAGCGTTCGGTTTTTTTCATATTACAGCAGTGTGATTTGAGCGAGCGGCTCAGTTTCCTGCCATAACGCGGCATGTACAAACATTCACTTCTATTTCAGTAGGTGAATTAATCTGATGGCAGAAAAGAATTTGATGGACTTAGAAAAGCCATCTTTGCCCGCGGAGAAGGCGGGAAAGGCGGCCATTTTAGGTGCGCCGGCTGTTTTAACGGCTGATCACCCACGACCTGCAAAAAGGAAAACTAAGTCCTCAAAGGAGGTTTCTCGTAAGGAAAAGCCTTCACAGCCTCTGCCAGAGGCACAGGAAAGTATGTTATCTTTCTTTTCGCCAGAGTTTATCATTTTTGATAAGATCTTCTGCTTCTGGGGGAATTATTAAAGACTCTTCTATGGGTGTTTTAGTACCAGAAGATCCTGGAGAGGGTCCTTCTTTGCCTAAGGAGATTATTAAGGATCCTTTGGACCCTTTCACTTCACAGGGACCTTCTTTGGCTAAAGAGGTTATTAAGGATCCTTTGGACCCTTTCTCTTCACAGCTCTCTGTTCCCCTGGGTCAAAGAGAGATAGAAGGTCTGTCAGAGGGAGGCTTGGACCTAACCTCAGAAGAGCTGGAAGAAGGTGAAATTGCTCCAGGGGAGGACCCTAATATATTTCGTGTTTTTCATAAAGAAGAACTTTCAGTTCTTATTTCGCAGTCTTTATCTGCCTTGCACCTGTTACCTCCATCAGCTTCTCAGGAACCTTTGGAGGATCCTTTATTGCAGGGGTTTAAAGCGGAACAGCGCTGTTTTCCCATGCACCGGGTGATAAAGCAGATGATTGAATCTGAGTGGGAGTGTCCGGAGGCTACGCTCCGTGGGAGCCGCGCTTTAGCTCGCCTTTACCCTATGCCACAAGAGGAGAAGGATTTATTACGTATGCCCAAGGTGGATGCAATAGTATCGGCAGTGACAAAGAAAACTACTATTCCTGTAGAGGGAGCAGCCGCTCTTAAGGACTTACAGGATAGAAAGTTAGAAATTCTTCTTAAGCAAGCTTTCGATTCTAGCGCTTTGACTCTGCAAGCGGCTGTTTGTGGAGCGTACGTTTCTAGAGCATCCATTCGGTGGCTTCAAGGAGAATTGTCCGGAGATTCTGCTTCAATGCAGGGAGCGGAAAGTGCGAAATTGGAATCAGCCGCGGCTTATATGGCAGATGCCTTTTACGATTTACTGCGGATTGCCGCCAAGACTATGGCATCACTGGTAGCGGCTAGGCGTTTCTTATGGTTGCGTAACTGGGCAGCGGATGTGTCATCTAAGTTACGACTTAGTAAGTTGCCCTATAAAGGAAGGTTACTTTTTGGTGAAGCATTAGAAAAGATCGTTAAGGATCTTGGTGATTCTAAAGGAGGGCGTCTGCCAGAGGATAGACCGAAACCCGGGCGAGGTTTAGGAGCTCTTTGGGGTGCCGGTCGAGATGTCAGGAGGTTTCGAGGGACTCGTTTTGCTCCCTATTCCAGAGGACGTGCGTCTTTTCGCGGTCAGTCCTTTCGAGGAGCCAGGGGTTTCAACAGATCTTACTTCACGGCTTCTCAACCCGCAGCTAAGAAACCACAATGAAGGTTTCTTGGTCCAGGCGTTAGTACCTGTAGGGGGACGTCTACAGGATTTTCTGAAAGCCTGGACCGCGATCACTGCAGACAAGTGGGTGTTAGAGATAATTCAAAAGGGGTATGCGCTGGATTTCGCTTGCCAATTGCTACCCGCTTTTGTTCTGTCTCCCTGTGCCAGGGGGCTAAAGGAGAAAGCCGTATCAGACACCATTTTTCGTCTCTTACAGCTTCGAGCGATAATCCCTATCCCACGAGACCAGTACGGTCACGGTCGATACTCGATCTATTTCGTGGTCCCCAAAAAAGAAGGTTCTTTTCGACCAGTTCTCGATCTCAGAGGAGTCAACCGGGCTTTGCGGGTGCCTCATTTTCGCATGGAAACGCTGCGTACTGTGATTTGGGCAGTGCGTCCTGGAGAATTCCTTTCATCAATAGATCTCACAGAGGCCTATCTTCACATTCCCATCAGGCCGTCTCATCAGCAATTTCTTCGTTTTGCCCTTCCTATGGGTCACTTCCAGTTTCGGGCGTTACCGTTCGGCCTTGCTACGGCTCCGAGGACCTTCACCAAACTCATGGTAGTAGTAGCGGCTGCGCTGAGAAAAGAAGGGATCCGTGTTCATCCATATCTCGACGATTGGCTTATCAGGGCCGATTCTCATTCGGCCTGCGTAGTGGCAATGGCTCGAGTTGTTCAGCTTTTGGAACAACTAGGCTGGCCTACAGCCGAGTCCCCCAAAGTCAGTCCTGGAGTGCTACAACTCAATCAGGTCATATGCTTTTTCCCAGATAGGTCAATACAATCAATAATGAACCTCTGTAAGTAAACCAAAATGAATATCCCAATATTAAAGGTCACTCACTATTTCCCGTAATTATTGTCATACCATGTTCTCCACCAGGAATCTTACCCACAAATCAATATTTTTTGTCGGATCGCCTGCTGTGAGGGTGTAACACACTCTCGAATAGCAGGCCCTCCTTTTTATTCAACATTTATTTGAAAGGTCTGTATGACCTATGAATGCCTGACGCTATAACTAGCCCTAAAGGACCAGCCCCTGCATAAACCAGAAACTACTTGTTGTAGAATTAAGCATTCTCTTCTTTCAACAAATCTGCAACCAGCTGAACAGTCAATGTAAGGAAGTAATAACACTTAGCTGAGTGTAAAGGAATCCGGAGCTGCTAACCGCCAGGAAGGCCATCGTGAAAGCCTCTCAAACTGGATAGTCCAAAAGTATTCTGTCCACGAGTAGCTCTAATTAACTCCCAAAATGACTCGCTAGCCAAACTTCCATATCACATCAAACAGTGGTTGGGTACTTGCGACACAAATCAGTTGTGTTTCAAGCCCACAATGAAACTGGCTCTTTTTCAAGCTAAACCCATCCAACTTCCTGTTCCGTTTGAACACGTGATGACATCAGCATTACGCACAGGAGCATCAGATGACGTCTGCAACACAAAAAAAGTAAAGTTCATTTCAATAATCCCCATTCAATCTCCGCGTTCATTCCTAAAGGAGTAACAGTTTGAAGAGTGAAAATCCAGCGCTGCTCCCTTTGATGTAGCAGCGCTCGACGATCCCCTCCTCTCAAAAGCGGAGGTATCATGTCCAGAATAGTCCATCGTAATTGATCAAAAGTGTGGGATTTAGACATGCAATGATGAACCATTGGAGCATTCAATGTTTCAGTATTCAGCCTCGACCTGTGTTCTTGTAATCGCTTTCGAACCGATCGCGTTGTCATGCCTACATAACATAACTGACACGGGCAGATAATCAAATAGACAACATGATCGGATGTGCAATCGGTAAGATGTCGCCGCATATAACGGTGCTGGGAACGGGGATCAATCCATTCCGTCCCTTCAAGAGTGATAGAGCACATGTCACATGCTCCACAAGCCTGGTGCTTCCCAAATGGTAACCCCCGTTTGGGGTATCAACTGTATGAACAACACGATCTGCAATATTGGCTCCCCTACGGTAAGCCAAACGTAAAGATGTCTGGAAACAATCGTGTTCAGATAATACATGCCAATGAGAGCGAAGGATCCGTGAAACCTGCGACGTGCAGGGCATATAGGGAAGCACCCCCACATATGGTTGAACTGAGCCTATTTCTTGAGAAGGGGGGTGATCCCACCACTCAGGGTGGTTGTTAAACGCTCGTTTGTATGCTCGGTTAATCAAATCTCTAGGATATCCCCGTGCCAGCAATCGGTCCTTCAAATTCATAGAATGGTATTTATATTCTTTCTTAGTAGAGCACAGTCGACGGACACGGAGAAACTGACCTGTAGGGAGAGCCCGTCGAAGAGAGCGGGGATGAAAACTAGTATATTGCAACAGCGTATTTCGCTGGACGGGTTTCCGATAAAGAGTGGAATGAAGCTTCCCGTCATTCTTATATAATAACACATCCAAAAATTCAATTTGAGAAAGATGATATTTAGCTTCAAATTTAATGTGGACATGTAATGAATTCAACCAATGCAAAAAATGCTGCAAACTTTCACTAGACCCGCTCCAAACAAAAAATACATCGTCCAAAAAACGTTTCCACACTAAAACCGAACGAAACTGATCAGATGAATAAAGGTAAGTATCCTCAAAATGTGACATATACAAAGCTGCTACAGAGGGGGCTACAGTAGCCCCCATAGCTATGCCAAAACATTGATGGTAAAATGTTTGGTCATATAGAAAATAATTTTCATCCAACACCCATGAAAGTAATTGTAATATAAATCTTTTTGGTAAACGTGAAGGTAGTGTCAATGGCAAAGTTTGCTAAGATCCCAGATAGGGACATGTCTGCATGTTGGCAGAAGGGTACAGGTGGTGGAGGGGGCAGTGGCTGCAAACCACAGCAGACAGTGGCCTAGGCCTGTGCAGGCTGGCACCGTCCACCGCAACAGACAGGCTCTGTCGGATGTACTGTCATGGACTCCCCAGGGAACACAACATATCTGTGGCAACACGGTGGTGCAGTGCACACAAACAGTGTGTGCAAGAACAGACGGTCACAGGTTCAAAGCCCAGCTGGGGCTACTGCCAATCCAGTCCACATATTTTTCCTACAACTAAACCGTGATAGTACGGACAAACCTTTATTGCTGAGAACATATGCATGGTTCATACGCCTATATTTTACCACACCAAACACAGACACCATAAACAGCCGTATTACCTAGAGCAGAGTCTCCCAAATGCAGTCCTGGAGGGCCCCACACCATTCAGGATCCATGCTGCCTCTAATAAAGATGCCTGTGCTGCATATCTATGCACCACCCCCATGGTATGCTGATGTAGCTCATGCATATCTATGAGGGACAGCATGAAAACCCGAACAGTGGTTGGAACACCAGGACTGGAGTTGGGACACTCTGCCGTAAAGCAGCAGCCAACAGGACCAGACACACCCCCACACACCCCCACAGGCCCCATTGGCCAATGCCTCCTGGAGAGGCAGGACATTGGGCCCTGCCTGTATCTCCCAATACTAGCAGTTGCATACCTTAGCACTGCCACCCTACACCTGGGTATATGGTACATAGCTATCAAACATTGCCCATGATAACTGGCAGATATCAATTCCTACGTTAAGCACATATTGCTCATTGATCTCCACCATAACAATCATTGTGATGTCTGCGGTGTGCGCTGCAGGTCTGGTCTCTGACAGTGTTTACCACCCTGGGGAGTGACCCCCAACAGTAGTGCGTACCATATCCATGCCTGTACTGTGCCCAGGACTGGTGTGGTGGGTATGGCTGCTGGACTCCTCTATAGTAGCACAATGCTGGCATAGGTGTGGGGGTGGCTGTCTGCCTATCCAGTGTGTGGTGGCTGCAAACACCTTTCACAGCCCACACTGCCAGCAATGTTGCCAGTATTGGGCTGCCAATGTGCATAATGAGGAGCAAGGTACCATGGGTATAGGCCGGACAGGGTGGCCTGGCCAGGGTGCATCTGCAGAGGGCATAGGGCACTGACTGGGACATTTTAGTGCCCGGCCACCACCTACACAGACAGGGTGACATCAGTATGTCCTGCTGAGAGATCACTCTCACCCTGACTGTGCAGTGACCACAGCATGGCTAGGCACCCCCATAGTGCTATATAGTATTTCTCTCATGTGATAGATATGGGTTTCTTTTTGGGGCCCAGTCACTGATTTATCTGCTTGCTGTGTATGCTGACATCCCAGTTCTGGGTGCATGCATCTCCACTGGGAATGTGCACTGTGGACTAACTAGCACACTGTTTGCAGCTGGTATGTGTTGTGATGGAGCAGCTTGCAGGGTGCAGCGGCTGATGACTTGCTGCAGGAGAATATCAGATAGTGGTGGGGTGCAGCTCACCATATCCAGGCCTAATATCTGTCTGCTATTGTGTTATGGATGTGTATAGAGCTGCATTGACTGCCCTGTGGGGTGTCTGCTCCTCAGCAGGACCGGGGTTGATGGACCCCTCTACTGCCACCTTTGCAGGGAGGAAGAATGTGGATCTATTGATGGGAGACCCTGTTTGCCACCCTCAGCCCTGGAGGGAGGGGGGGGGGTGGGTGGTGGTGGTACATGGCCCACCTAGGGGTCCATAGGGGCTACACCTGACTGAATCAGACAGAGATATCCAAGTGCAGGAACTACCTATCTCACACACTAACACTGCTTTGGACCTCCGACATGGCCTCTTTCAGCCATGGAAGGTGTTGTGGCCCTGGTCCTGGGCGCCTCATTGCACCCTCAGGGTGAGCACAGTACCCGCACAATGTGACGGTGTGTAGCTACTCTGTGCCAGTAAAACACACGGTCAGTACCCCCTACCAGGCCGAGGTGGTGTGTGGTGCACATGGTCACTTCCCTCTACCGGGCCGAGGTGCTGTGGGGGTGCATTGCCCATCTTGTGTTAATCTGTGGACAGCTAATTTGCATGTGCAGTGCATCATGGGTATGGGTGGGCTAACCCTATCCTGGTGACCACAGCAGACTGTCTGTGTGGTGACGTGCAGGCTCTCTGCAGCCAGCCAGGGGCTTTCTAGCAGCTATAGAGCTGTAGCCCAATGGTTACTTCACTGCCTCTGAAGCCAGAGGTCATGTGTTCAAACCCACAGTGGGGTTTTTTTGATAGGGTTGTCCAATGCATTTTTTTAAATGTACATATTTTGATGCCAGCAAAAACACCCTCAGCGTACTGTACCCATAAGGTGCCTCTGAGGGTGCCCTATAGGGCACCTTATGGTTCCCGTCCATATAAGGTGCACTATACAATATCCTGTGACGCAACCTATAGGGTGCCCTATAGGGGACATATTAGGGTGCTGTGGCGGACAGTGCAATTTCTAATGTGCCCTATGGAGTGCCTTATAGGGTGCCTTATACGGCACCTTCCATTACGGCACGTGAGGGCGTGTTTGCTGGCAGCAATTAATAACATAAAATTAAAGTGCTGCAGGACAAAATATGTACAATGCAAAGCTGATGCCACAGCCAGCCTTACGTATTAGGCACACTGGGGAGTAAACTCATGACCCCTGTATCAGCAGTCAGTGCCTTAACCATTGTGTTCCACTGCTGCTCCTCCTTGCCTGTCAGCGCACCTACTTATGCTTTTCATTCCTTAAACTGCACAGTGCTGCCATAAAAAACAGTACACTGACCTTGCGGTACCTCATACGGCACCCTCTAAGCAACATTCTAGGGTGCCTTGGCTGACAGTGCACTTTAAAATGTGCCTTATAGGGCACCTTATGTTAACACGCTTTGGGAGTGCGTTTGCTAGTAGTGATAATTAAAATATGCCTCCTAAAGCAATCTTCCCCTTAATATGTTCTGCCTCAGCCAGCCTTGTTCATTGGGCACCCTGGGGGATTGAACCCCTAATCCCTGCACCATTGGTCACTGTCTTAACCATTGTGCTGTGGCTCTGTTCCTGTGATTGTACATCAGCGCGCCGCCTTATGCCGCCCAGTATTAAAAAGCCTCCTAAAACATTAGTGCACCGCCTTATGCCCATCAGCGCGCCGCCTTATACCGCCCATCATTTAAATGCCTCCTAAAATAATGCCTCTGCCAGCTGTCTCCATTGGGCACTGTGGGGGATTGAATCCCTGATCCCTGCACCATTGGTAATTGCCTTAACCATTGTGCTGTGGCTCTACTTTTCTTCCTGCATATCAGCGCGCAACTTATACCGCCCAGTATTATAATGCCTCCATAAACAGCGCGCCGCCTTATGCCGCCCAGTATTAATATGCCGCCAAAAACATTAGCGTGCCGCCTTATGACGCCCAGTATTTCTGCACCTCATAAATTAATGCCTCAGCCAGCCATCTTCATTGGGCACTGTGGGGGATTGAACACCTGATCCCTGCACCGTTGGTCAGTGTCTTAACCATTGTGCTGTGGCTCTGCTCTTTTTCTTGTACTTCAGCGCGCCACTTATGCCTCCCACGCAGCTATCTCATGTGCTAAGGTGCGGGGCGCACATGGGCGCCGCGCACCTTAGCGCATATGTAAATTCCAGATTTTCTTTTTCAGGACAGAACGCCCACTCCTTATACGGCACACGCACACTACCGCGGCACACACTTTACCGGGGTTTTAGTAAACATACCCCTATGTTCTTTGATCTTTAAAAGCAAATGTTTTAGATCATCTTCACTTTCAACCAGTATTGTGCTATCAACAGCATAGCAAAGGTTGTTGATGAGTCTTCCACCAATCTTCACACCTTGGTTGTCTTCATACAGTCCTGCTTCTCTGATGATTTGTTCTGCATATAAATTAAACAGGTAGGGGAAATGTATGCAGCCTTGTCGTACACCTTTGCTGATTTTAAACCATTCTGTTTCTCCTTGTTCTGTTTGAACTGTTGCTTCTTGATCAATGCAAAGGTTGTGCAAGAGAACTATCAGGTGTTCTGGTATACCCATGCTTCTTAATGTGGCCCAGAGTTTCTCATGGTTTATACAGTCAAAAGCCTTGCTGTAGTTAATAAAACACATATAGATATCCTTTTGGTATTCATTAGTCTTTTCAAGGATCCTTCTCACATCCGTAATGATGTCTCTTGTTCCTCGCCCTTTCCTGAACTCTGCTTGTACTTCAGGCACTTTTTATTCCAGGTATGGTTGATCCTGCTGAATGATTTTGAGTAGAATCTTGCTGGCATGTGGGATCAGAGAAATTGTGCAATAATTTCCACAGTCAGTCGGATCACCTTTCTTCAGTATTGGCATAAACAATGATCTTTTCCAGTCAGTTAGCCATGAAGTTGTCTTCTAAATTCCATGGCAGAGCCTTGTAACAGCCATGTCAGATTGCTGGAATACTTCATTAGGAATGCCATCTTTGCCTGGTGCTTTGTTCTTTGATAATGCTTTCATTCCATAGCATCCCTCCAGTACAGTTCAGACTAATGAGTCTTCATCCTCTTCCAGCAGATTGGAGGATAAGAATTTCAAAACTTAGTGATGTCACCCATAAAGCAAATGTATTCCTAATCATTAGCCAGTATCTTCAGTCTCCAAGCAGAAGGGAATAAGCCTTGCCTAGTCTCAGCTACCAGTTGAGAATTCTTTTAATTAAAAAAAATGTAATAGAGTTAGTGTTAGTAATTGTGCAGGTATTTACCTTATCTTGTTGTCAGCAGTGATTCTTGTGGGGCTGCCCCAGAACTGCATTTATGGCTGGATGGATATCAACATTGTTAGTCCAAACCCGTTAAGTCGAGGGAGGACTTTGCCAGTAAGCAAATCCTTTGGTGTGGGGCCTCTGCAATCCAGGAAAATGTTTCTTTTGCTCATGGTATTTCCTTCAGTGGCAGTTGTTTATTGCCCAGTGCAGCCATTTCAAAAGTTGATCTCGTCGTTCGTGAGGAGGCAGCTGCAGGGGCTAGTCTCTTTCCAGTTTCTGTCACTTTGGTTTATTTTTGTTTTTGGTGAGGTAGGCTTGATTTTACTTTTGCTATTTTCTTTGCTACGGACATGTCTGCTAAAGTGGTTTGTGCAGCCTGTGGTTTGCGATGGTGCCCACTTATCATTCATGGGTCTCTGCCTTCCATGTGAGCAGGCTGATTGAGAAGTTGGAGATAGCTTGCTAAACACAGTGGAGAGAGAAGGGACTTCTGCATGGCTTGTTCCCACAGTAAGTGGAGTTGAAATCATGCCAGATAGTCAGGCAGTGCATTCCATCCAGGAACCAGTATTGCAGGAACCATTAAGCAGTCAGGGGACAAGATTATTAAACACAAATAATATTGCAGAAGGGGATAGTGAACCTTTCTCTCCAGATTTTGTGCTATTAATCCACAAAGTTTATTTAAAGAAAAAAGGTCAGAGACACCAGTGTTTTTTGGTGGCATCTAATCCAACATGTGAGCCTGGATTATCTTCATTAGATGTAGCTCCTCCAGTTTTATCTTTAGAGAGGAGCTCGGATCTTTCAGATGAATCAGAAGATCCTCTTGAGGGACCATTTGGAATCAATTCTAAAGTTTCTTAGGTAGAGTTTGATGACACAGAGTTTCTATCCAGGGAAGACCCTGGTCATTTGCTGTGAGGAGCTTGGGGGTCTGATTGCTCATTCTTTAGAAGCTCTGCATATTCCATTTTTTGTATTAAAAATATCGTTCCTCTTTTAAAGTAAGAGATTCTTTAGAACTTTAGGTCTCAGTTTAAAATAACACTGCTGGTTTAAAGGTTTTACCCTTGTATTAGCAATCGTGTTTTTTCACATCAATGACCTTGTGTCTTTACTTATGAAAATCAATGTGTGATAAACCTTGGGATTTATATTTGCTGATCGAATGGCAAAATAATACAACCGTGTACTCAACTTAATGAAACTGATGGAGCCCCGTGGTTTGTTCACACTCCTGTTCACAATCCCGACAATCAATCCCGGTACCAGCTGATGTTTCAAACTTTTCATCAGGGGACTGGTTTTTTCTGTGATGCTGCCCACGTTTACTGAGGATCCCAACCGTAAGTGACCGGCGTTTTGCATTGGAAGAGTGTTTTCCGGTCACTTACGGTTGGGATCCTTTTCCACGATGTTTCTCTGACTCATTCAAATGTGCTTCAGGGTAAAAGTTTTCCCCTTCTGCATTTCTGGTGTTAGGTAATTTATATCTTAAAGCCTTGGCTGTTGGACTGCCTTCTCTGCTTGCCTCACAGCAACGCTCCTGGGAATATTGAGAGGCTGGGCACTGCTGTTCCCAACAGCTTCTCTGAGAATCACCAACCTCATGTACTCTGGATAATCCCCTTGGCTCCGTCCTCACAGCTCCACGGACACTGCTCTCAAGCTCAGCAGTTCCTAACGGTTCTCGCGTAGTTCCAACTACAGCCCTTGTAGTTCCTACTACTTCTGTCTCCGTTCTACTTTCTCCTTCAGTTCTCTCCCTACCTCCCGGTAAGTGATTTTTAAGTACGTTCAAATTGGTGTTAGCCTGGGCTCCGCCCCCATGCAGGTGCTCTTCATTCTCTAATGAATTCTGTGCTCCCTTTCTGTTCGGGCGTTCCCTAACACCACGTGGCTTTGTTTTCATCTGTTGCTCATAGCAACCTTCCCCCATGTGTGAACCTGAGCTGTCAGTTTACCTTACATTTTGCTCACAATCCCCTACTTCCATGGGTTCTGATGGCGCTACCTTATGACAATAGTCAGAGGTCTCACAGATGTCTGAATTAGTGAGATTGGAGTCAGGTATGGCTTATCTTGCAGATGCTCATTATAATTTGGTGAGAGCTTTATCCAATAGTATGCACTGGTGGCCCGTTGTTTACTTTGGTTACAGAGTTGGGCCACAGATGTTTCCTCAAAGGTCAGGCTTAGTAAGTTTCCCTTTTGAGGAAAGCTTCTTTTGGGGGAGGCCTTGGAACAGTTGGCAAAGGAATTAGGAGAATTGAAACCAGCGAGACTTCCGGAGGATAGACTTAAAAGTTCTAGATCTTCAGTATTTTCAAGATTGCAGTTTAGAGATTTTAAATGGTGTGGAGCTACTAGAATTGTGCCATATCAGTGAATAAGAGGATCCTTGAAAGGTTAGCCCTTTCATGGTGGAAGAGGAAGAGGTTGTACTACCTTCTCTGTCTCTGGATCAGGTTCAAAGAACATAAGATCATAAGATATGCCATACTAGGTCAGACAAAGGTCCATCAAAGCCCAGTATCCTGTTTCCAACAGTGGCCAATCTAGGTCATACGTCTAGCAGTTTCCCCAAAAGATACAGGTTCCACAATGCTTGTATTGAGTCAAGCATCAATATCCTGGGTCCCTTTTTTAATAATGGTTTATGGACCAGGAATTTGTCCATACCTTTTTTAAACCCAGCTACACTAACAGCCTTTACTACATCCTCCAGTAACAAATTCCAGAGTTTGATTACACGTTGAGTGAAAAAATATTTTCTCTTATTTGTCTTAAATAGTTTATCCTGTAGTTCATTGCATGTCCCCAAGTCTTTCTATATTCTGATAACGTAAACAATCGATCTACATTTACCCTTTCCACTCCGTTCATTAATTTATAGACTTCTATCATATCTCCCCTCAGCCGTCTCTTTTCCACGTTAAAGAGCCCTAACCTTTTTAGCCTTTCTTCATAGGGGTATCTTTCCATCCCCTTTACCATTTTGGTGGCTCTTCTCTGAACCTTTTCTAATAATGCTATATCCTTTTTAGGATACGGCGACCAGAATTGCACACAATATTTAAGGTGCGGTCTCACCATGGAATGATATAGAGGCATTATAATATCTTTTGTTTTATTTTCCATTCCTTTCTTTATGAAACCTAGCATTCTATTTGCTCTCTTGGCTGCCACTGCACACTGGGTGGAGGGTTTTAACATATTATCCGCAATGACGCCTAAATCTTTTTCCTGGGTGTTGGTTCCTAATGTGGAACCTTGCATCGTGTAACCATAGTTTGGTTTGTTCTTCCCTAGGTGCATAACTTACACTTGTCCACACTGAATTTCATCTGCCATTTGGATGCCCAGTCTTCCAATTTATCAAGATCTTCTAGCAATTTTCCACAATCCTCATGGGTTTTAACAACTTTAAATAGTTTTGTGTCATCGGTAAATTTGATAACCTGTCGTTATTCCCTTTTTGCGGGTCATTTATGAATACTTGTATTCCACCTCTGCTTCCCACCGGAGTTCTGTTGCCGAAACCGGAAGTGACGCGATTGGGTTCCCGCGGTCGCGACCTTTCCAGGTCTCCTGGTACTTGTATTCCACCTCTGCTTCCCACCGGAGTCTGTTGCCGAAACCGGAAGTGACGCGATTGCGTTCCCGCGGTCGCGACCTTTCCAGGTACTCAGCTGCCTATTTCAACACGCTACCTGCGGCGGTTCAAATTGTTGCTTTGCTGTGCTGTGTATGCTTTTGTTACCCATTGTTTATTCCTTTCAGGTCTCCTGGTACTTGTATTCCACCTCTGCTTCCCACCGGAGTCTGTTGCCGAAACCGGAAGTGACGCGATCACGTTCCCGCGGTCGCGACCTTTCCAGGTACTCAGCTGCCTATTTCAACACGCTACCTGCGGCGGTTCAAGTTGTTGCTTTGCTGTGCTGTGTATGCTTTTGTTACCCATTGTTTATTCCTTTCATGTCTCCTGGTACTTGTATTCCACCTCTGCTTCCCACCGGAGTCTGTTGCCAAAACCGGAAGTGACGCGATCGCGTTCCCGCGGTCGCGACCTTTCCAGGTACTCAGCTGCCTATTTCAACACGCTACCTGCGGCGGTTCGCGCCGCGGGCGCGCGCTGAAGGAGCGCGCCCAAGGAGCAGGTCCTGCTCCTTGGACGAGCTCCTTGGGGCGAGCGAGGGGTGAGGACTGGACTAACTCCTTCTTTGCCATCCTGTTGTGATTCAGGTTTGTTTTCTTCTTTGAATCAGCTACTTGGTCTTATCAGGTCAGTCTCTTTTCTTCAGTCTTATACCCTCTGGTTTTGTGCCTGGTTTTTCTTATCTTTTTATTTGAACTTTGCATTCTATTCTTCTGAGAATATGTCTACTATCCCGGTCCTCTGGGGTCGGCGTCCTGCGCCCTCGTCTCTGGTCCCTCCTGGTCCTTTGGCACGCTGCCCTTCCAACTTGATTTCTTGTGGTCATACTGTTCCTCAGTCCATGCGCCCTCTTTCCCCCAGTCTATCATCGATAGCCTCTACAATAACGCTTAGTTTAGCCCTGTTAAACTGCCGTTCCCTTCGATCAAAATCCCTGCTAGTTCAGGATCTCATTTCCTCGCATTCTCTCGACCTCTGCTTCCTTACAGAAACCTGGCTGAAGGAGGGCGATAGCCCTGTCCTATCTAGTTCTCTTCCCTCTGGGTTCACTGCGATTTCGACTCCCAGGTTAGGGAGAGGCGGCGGTGGGGTGGCCTTGCTCCATCGCGCGTCTATTGATATTGAAGAGATTTCTTCCTCCTCTGTCCTGTATCCTGAATCCCTCCTTCTTTGCCTTCGCTCCTCTCCTCCCCTTTACTTTCTTCTTCTTTACCTCCCTCCTTCCTTGACGGCTGATCGCTGGGATGCGGCTCTTCAAACTATCTCTGATGTCACTGTTCAGTTTTCTAATCTTATTGTCTTAGGAGACTTCAATGTCCATGTTGATCACCCTAGCAGGCAGAAAGACCGTGTCTTTCTGAATCTATTACATGATATTCCCTTGCAACAACACGTACTTGGTCCTACCCATGTGGCTGGACATACACTAGATTTGGTTCTCTCTCCTATCACGTTACTATCAGTGATCTCTCCCCCTACCATGTTTAGTGTCCCCTGGTCTGATCATTTCTGTGTCCTCTTTTCAGTTTCTTACCCTTCCGTGGCACCTACAGATCCGATTACACCCTCTCCTTCTACCTCTCTCCGCCATCGTATTACTCCTGATACCCTTAGGGCCTTTCCACCCGCTTCCTCCCTCTTTCCACCAGACTTTGCTGCACTCTCCTCTGATAAACAGGCCTCCCTCTGGAATTCCCTTCTTACGGATGCTTTGGATGGTCTTGCCCCACTTCGTCCGGTATCTAATCATTCTGGTCCCGCTCACTCTTCATGGTACCACCCGGTTCTACGCCTTCAGCGAACCCAGCTTCGGCAATTACTACGTCGTTGGGCCCGCCATCCCTCTCCTAAATTACGTCTCCGTTTCAAGCAGCTTTTCTCTGACTATCGCTCGGCTATCCAATCTGCCAAGCGTGACTTCCATGCAACTGAAATCTCTGATGCTGCAAACTCCTCTAGACAACTCTTTTCTATTTTGCGTAGGCTCTCCAATGTTGGTCCTGATCGTCGGCGAGTGTCCTCGGCCCCTGACCCTCAGTCTCTAGCCACTTTCTTTTCTGATAAGATTCTCAATCTACGCTCGTCCTTTTTGCATCCTTCCCCCCCACCGCCCTTGTCCCCACCTTGTTCCCCCTTGTCATCTGTCTCTTCTGTTCCATTGGCCACTGCCCATCAGTTGTCACCGCCCCCCTCTCCGCCAAACCTTGCTTTAGCTCATTCCTGGTCTTCCTTTCACCCAGTCACTTCTGCTGAAGTTCTGCAGATGTTAGTTAAATCTAGTAAGACCACCTGCCAACTGGATCCGATTCCGTCTCACTGGTTGACTGAGCCTTCCTTGCAGTTCATACCTATCATTACTACTATCATTAATACTAGCCTCTCAACCGGTAATTTCCCTTCTTCTTGGAAATCAGCTGTTGTCCGCCCCCTTCTGAAACAGTCCTCTCTTGATCCCTCTGTTCTATCTCACTGGCGTCCTGTTTCAAATCTTCCTTTTCTGGCTAAACTTCTGGAACGTTTTGTCTTCGATCAACTTAACTCTCACGTGGAATCTACTAACACTCTTCACCCTCGTCAAGCCGGCTTTCGCCATGGACATAGTACGGAAACGGTTCTTCTTGCACTCCTGAATGACTTGCATGTTGCTCATGATCACGGTGATATCACTCTTCTTGTTTCTCTCGACCTTTCTGCGGCTTTTGATCTGATTGATCACCGAACTCTTCTTTCTCGTTTGTCTGATGTGGGGCTCCATGGTATAGTTTGGCAGTGGTTCTGTTCCTTCCTCACAGCTCGTTCTTTTTCTGTTCACTCTGATGGTCAATCCTCCGCTTCCCTCCCTCTTGCTTGTGGTGTACCGTAGGGTTCTGTCCTCTCCCCGCTTTTGTTTAACATCTTTCTAGCTCCTTTACCCTTGCTGATCCAACAGTTTCCTGTGTCATTTTACTTGTATGCCGACGATATTATCCTACTTTTTCATACCTCTCCTCTAACTCTGGATATCACACAACTTAATCTCTGTCTCTCCCAGATTTCCTCTTGGTTAGCCCAAAATTTCCTGCACTTAAATCCATCTAAGTCCACAGCTATGTGGGTCTCTCTGAGTGGTTCCTGCCCTACTTTAGCCCCCTCGATTGGTTCTGTTTCTCTCCCTCTTGTGTCATCCTTCCGTTATCTTGAAGTAATTCTTGATCCCACGCTTTCCTTCCATCAACACCTTACTTCCCTTACTCGTCGTTCATTTGCTGCCTTGCGACAGATTAGGGCTGTCCGTTCCCTTCTCCCCCCCTCTTCCTTAGTCACTCTTGTCCTGGCCTTAGTCATAACCGTTTAGATTATTGTAATGTTTTTCTTGCTAATCTCCCAAAATTTCAGCTCCAACGTCTTCAACGTATTCAAAATGCTTCCGCCCGTCTCGTTACGTTCTCTCATCGCTTCGATCATATCACTCCTATTCTTCTCCGTTTACATTGGTTACCTCTCTGTTTTTGTTTCCACTATAAGTTCCTTATTCTGATTCATCGTGCTCTTTACACCAATACTCCTCTATATCTTGCAGATCGGTTCTCTCTTCACACTCCCTATCGTCAGCTTCGTTCTATCCATGCCAACCGTCTGTCCCTTCCTTCCCCGTCGCAAGCTCACCTTGAACAAACCCGTCATGCAGCTTTTTTCTTTCTAGGCCCAGTACTATGGAATGCACTACCACCACTTCTCCGATTGGAATCTTTGTATCCTCAATTTAAAGCATCACTCAAAACCCATCTGTTTCAGCAAGCCTTTCACCTCTCTCCTGATGGTCCTCCCTGATGTTCTCATTTGTTATGTTCTTCTGTTTGTTCGTACATTTGTCTTGTCGTGTACTTTGTCTACCCGTAGTTTGTTTTGTCTCCCCCTATATGGGCCTACTATCTCGTTGTACTCTTATGTTTTATTACTTTTATGTTTTTAAAGTATTGGCCCTTTTGCTTTGTCTATTTTATTTGTCTATGCTTTTATATTTTTACTTTCCTATCCTATTTTGGCGTTCCTTTTCTTTGTCTTTGCATTGCTAACCTTTTATTGTACACTGCTTTATGTTTCGACGGAAAGCGGTCTATCAAATTTTAAATAAAGATAAAGATAATATGTCAAAAAGCAGCGGATCCAGCACAGATCCCTGGGGTACACCACCATTCACCTTTCTCCATTGGGAAAATTGGCCATTTAGCCCTATCTCTGCTTTCTATCTTTTAACCAGTTCCTGATCCACAATAGTATACTGCCTCCTATCCCATGACTCTTTAGTTTTGCCAAAAGTGTCTGATGAGGGACCTTGTCAAAAGCTTTTTGAAAGTCCATATACACTATATCAACTGACTCACCTTTGTCTACCTGTATATTCACACCTTCAAAAAACCATAACAGATTAGTAAGACTTGATCTTCCTTGTCTAAAGCCATGTTGGCTGTATCCCATTAAGCCATAACTATCTACATGTTCAGCAATTGTGTTCTTTATGATGGTTTCTACCATTTTTCCCGGAACTGACGTCAGGCTCACCGGTCTGTAGTTTCCCAGATCATCCCTGGAACCCTTTTTAAAAATTGGCATTACATTGGCCATCCTCCAATCTTCAGGTAATACAGATGATTTTAATGATAGTTCACAGATTACTAATAGCAGGTCTGCAATCTCATATTTCAGTTCTTTCAACACCCTTGGATGTATATCATCCGATCCAGGTGATTTTCTATTCTTCAGTTTATCAAATAGTGGTAATACATCTTCCCGATGTATTGATATTTCCTTCAATTCTTCTGCACCTTTCTTTAAATACCACTTCAGTCATGAGATCAGGCAGACTCAGGTGGAGGTGATTCCGGTATGCGGTCGTCTTCGTCAATTTTGCTCTGCTTGGGTCCAAATTATTAAAGATCAGTGGGTTCTCAAGGTGATTCATGAGGGTTACACTCTTGAGTTTGTGGAACCTCTCAGGGAAGCTTTTATTCTTTCTTCCTGCAATGCTCCAGCAAAGAGAGCGGCAGTGGAAGAAATGTTTCATCATCTACTACAGCTCCAGGCAGCGATTCCTGTTCCTTTAGAGCAGTTAGGGTCAGGACATTACTCCATTTACTTAGTGGTACCAAAAAAGAAAGGTACATAGTAACATAGTAGTATATGATGGCAGATAAAGACCAGCATGATCCATCTAGTCTGCCCAGCAAGGCGGCAAGAGTAGGTGCACTTGCTGCCCTGTGCAGGTTGCCCCTCCCCATGCCTTTGTTTAGGGGTGTACCCACCGCTCCGTGTAGGACACCCCTATTTGTAAGAGATAGTTATGCTTATTTTGATTTTATCCTGTTACTATAAAGGGATCCACTATATCTGTCCCATGCCATTTTGAATTCTGTCAAGGTATCCAGTCTTAGATTTCAAGTATGTAAACTGGTCCTTAAGGGTTCCACACTTTTGTCTGGAAATCTTGCGATCAGTAATTGCAGTGGTGCAAACAGGAGAATTCCTTACAGCCCTAGACCTTGCAGAAGCTTATCTCCACATTCTGATTTTTCCTGAACATTAGCGATTTCTTCGGTTTGCGGTACCAATGGGTCATTACCAATTTCAAGCCTTACCGTTCAGTCTGGCAACAGCTCCTCGAACGTTTCCAAAAGTTATGGTTGTAGTAGCAGCTGCCCTATGCAAAGAAGGAGTATTAGTACACCCTTACTTAGACGATTGGCGGATAAGAGCAAAATCTCTAGAAGAGAGCAGAGCAGCAACCAACAGAGTAATAGAGCTTTTACAGAACCTTGGCTGGATCATCAACAGAACAAGAGTCATCTCATTCCCATTCAATCATTAATCCATCTGGGAGCAAGGTTCGACACCCTTCAAGGGAGAGTCTTCTTGCCTTGAGCAAATCAGCAAAATGCAAGCTCAAATTCATCTATTTTTGAGATACTGGGTTTCATGGCAGCAACATTAGACCTAGTGCTGTGGGCTCGAGCACATATGATTCCACCAAAGATGATGTTATCTCATTGGAGTTCTCAACGTTATCCACTTTCACAAAAGTTGATTTGTCCAAAATAAACAAGATTGAGTCTCAAATGGTGGCTCCGTCTAGAGAAATTATTGGCAGGAATGCCATTGGATCCTCCAACATGGACAATAGTAATGACGGATGCAAGTCTCATAGGTTGGGGAGCTCATTGTTGAATGTACTTATTCGACCCCTCACCGGGTAACAGAACTTAGGTTCTTGGGATATGATCCCTTCACTTAAAGCAATGGGAAAGAGAAGTAATAATAATAACACAACTCACACACAGAATTCTGTTAAAAACACAGTACTCTTAAGGCCTTATGGGGAGGGAGCCCACAGTCCTGCAGACTTCAGCAGTTCCTGTAAATCCCCTCCTCTGGGCTCGGCCAGAGCACCTCCTTTATTGAAAAAAAACTGCGTTATCAGCACCACATTTGTTTAAGTGTTACGAGCACAGACATATTATTCAGCTGAATTAGGAGGAACAAAAACGTTCTGTTTCAAAAGTACAACCTTGGCTTTTAGAACACATCTCTCTCCAGGCTTCAGGCTGTTCATCAAATTCTAAGCTATTCTCCATACCCCATTTCAAGTCCCTCTCAACAGTTCCCCCTATGATTCTATCCATGTCCAAAATAGATAAATGCACGTGTATAAAATTAAATAAATAAAGGAACAATTGAATAAATAAATAGATACAGAAATAAATAAAATAAATCTTCTGCCATGGCACATCTGGTCCATGGAGGAATTTCATCTTGTTGGTTGGAAGAAGTCTTTATAGATATATAGTCCATTTGACAATATAGAAAAAAGATTACAAGCATCCTGAAAATTAATCAAAACTATGGGGTATGTTTTCTGAACGGCAGTAAGGGAACAATCTTTTCCAATGCTTTAATGGCAGCGATAAGGGGTTACCATGTGGTAAGTGTGCTGGGCATGTTATAGGTGGTCCAGCGATAAGGGGTGGTAGTGGACACTTACTGTGTGGTAATAGCACATGCTGCATTAAGGGGTGGTAGTGGACACTTACCATGTGGTAACAGGACATTAAGGGGTGGTAGTGGAAACTTAGCATGCGGTAACAGGACATGCTGCCTGAAGGTGTCTTGCATGCACCATAATGCAGGAAAGCCCCTGAAACACTGAAAGGGGGACAGGGAAGCCATTGGAGAAGGTATTGGTGCAAGGACAATTGGTAATTGATGGAATTGACTCACCTGATGCCTGGCAATGTGGCAGTATGTGTGATGAGCATGTTTGACCATACAGAAGGGCTATGCTGTTGACTAGGTGAGATAGACGGCTGCCTAGTGATGATGGTCAGTGGGGGTATTGGCTGTGTCATGGGTGGGTGGTGGCAACAGTGGAGTCAGCGGAGGGGATGCAGCAGCAGGAGGCCAGAATGTGCATAGTGTGACCACGAGCACTCTGCCTTGAGATACTCAGCATTGACACCCAGCCATTAGCTCAGTAATTGGCATCCCCAGACAGAGAATGAACATAAGAATATAAGATATGCCATACTGGGTCAGACCAAGGTCCATCAAGCCCAGTATCCTGTTTGAAACAGTGGCCAATCTAGGTCATACGTACCTAACAGTTTCCCCAAAAAACACAGGTTCCACAATGCTTGTACTGGTTTAAGCATTGATATCCTGGGTCCCTTCTTAATAATGGTTTATGGACCTTTCCTCTAGGAACTTGTCCAAACCTTTTTTAAACCCAGTTACACTAACAGCCTTTACTACATCCTCCGGTAACAAATTCCAGAGTTTGATTACACGTTGAGTGAAAAAATATTTTCATTTATTAGTCTTAAATAGTTTACCCTGTAGCTTCATTGCATGTCCCCAAGTCTTTCTATATACTGATAATGTAAACAATCAATCTACGTTTACCCGTTCCACTCCGTTCATTAATTTATAGACTTCTATCATATCTCCCCTCAGCCGTCTCTTTTCCAGGTTAAAGAGCCCTAACCTTTTTAGCCTTTCTTCATAGGAGTATCCTTCCATCCCCTTTACCATTTTGGTGGCTCTTCTCTGAACCTTTTCTAATAACGCTATATCCTTTTTAAGATAGAGCGACCAGAATTGCACACAATATTCAAGGTGCGGTCTCACCATGGAACGATATAGAGGCATCATAATATCTTTTGTTTTATTTTCCATTCCTTCCTTATGATACCTAGCATTCTATTTGCTCTCTTGGCCGCCGCTGCACACTGGGCTGAGGGTTTTAACATGTTATCCACAATGACGCCTAAATCTTTTTCTTGGGTCGTGGTTCCTAATGTGGAACCTTGCATCGTGTAACCATAGTTTGGGTTGTTCTTCCCTAGGTGCATAACTTTGCACTTGTCCACATTAAATTTCATTTGTGATTTTGATGCCCAGTCTTCCAGTTTATCAAGATCCTCTTGCAATTTTCCACAATCCTCTTGGGTTTTAACAACTTTAAATAGTTTTGTGTCATTTGCAAATTTGATAACCACACTCGTTATTCCACTTTCCAGGTCATTTATGAATATGTCAAAAAGCAGCAGACCCAGAACAGATCCCTGGGGTACACCACTATTCACCTTTTTCCATTGGGAAAATTGGCCTTTTAGCCCTACCCTCTGCTTTCTATCTTTTAACCAGTTCCTGATCCACAATAGTACACTGCCTCCTATCCCATGACTCTTTAGTTTTGCCAAAAGGTCTCTGATGAGGGACCTTGTCAAAGGCTTTCTGAAAGTCCAGATACACTATATCAACCGACTCACCTTTGTCCACCTGTTTATTCACACCTTCAAAAAAACATAACAGATTAGTAAGACAAGATCTTCCTTGTCTAAAGCCATGTTGGCTGTCTCCCATTAGGCCATGACTATCCACACGCTGAGTAATTTTATTCTTTATGATGGTTTCTACCATTTTTCCCGGTACTGATGTCAGGCTCACCTGCTCTGTAGTTTCCCGGATCACCCCTGGAACCCTTTTCAAAAATTGGTGTTACATTGGCAATCCTCCAATCTTCAGGTATTAGAGATGATTTTAATGAAAATTCACAGATTACTAATAGCAGGTCTTCAATCTCATATTTCAGTTCTTTCAACCCCCTTGGATGTATACCATCCGGCCCAGGTGATTTGCTACTCTTCAGTTTATCTAGTAGTTGTAATGCATTTTCCCGATGTATCGATATTTCCTTCAATTCTTCCGCACCTTTAAATACCACTTCAATCATGGGTAACATCACTACATCTTCCTCAGTAAAGACCAAAGCAAAGAATTCATTCAGTCTCTCCGCTATCGCCTTGTCGCCTCTTAGTGCCCCTTTAACCCCTCTATCATCTAATGGACCAACTGACTCTCTCACAGGTTTTTTGCTATGAATGTACTTAAAAAAGTCTTTATTTCGCATTTTTGCTTCCGCAGCAAGCTTCTTCTCAAATTCTCCCTTTGCCTGCCTTATCAATGCCTTGCATTTGACTTGCCAGTGCTTGTGCTGTTTCTAGGTTTTGTCATTTTTATTTATTTACATTCTCTTATATACCGCGCTATTCTGCATCAGTGCGGTTTACATTGAACAAACTGAAATTACATTGAACAGGGTATTATAACTTGGAGATAACTATTTTACAGGGAACATGGGCTATGGAGGGTTAAGTGGCTTGCCCAAGACCACAAGGAGCACCTGTGAAACTAGAAACCCCAGTCCTTCCGGCCCAAGGTTGCTGTCCTCTAGTGGGATTTGAACCCCTGACCTTCCAGCCTGAAGTACCTTGCCCCAACCACTAGGCTACTCATCCAAGGGTCGTTTGGCTCTTTTTTCCATTTACTGAAAGATGCTTTTTTGGCAACAACAGCCTCTCTGACCTCACCTTTAAACCATGCTGGCAGTTTTTTGGACTTCCTTCCACTTTTCTTAAAGTGTGGAAAACAGCTTGTCTGGGCTTCCAAGATAGTATTTTTCAAGAACACCCAACTTGATGTAAGTCTTTAACCTTTGCAACTGCTCCTTTTAGTTTTTTCTTAACTATTTTTCTCATTTTATCATAGTCTCCCTTTCGAAATTTAAAAGGTAGTACTTTGGATTTCCTTACTATTGTCATGTAGAAGATCCTTCCGAGGCTATGGAACTGGCTGAAGCAGAAGAGTTTGCTTCAGAAACTGACAGGCAGGCAGAGCACATGGCCTGGGGTTGCCAAGGGAAACATAAACAGAGTGAGTCACGAGGGGAGCAAACACGCCCAAGCTGCAACGTAGCCCCGAGCTCAGGGATTAAGGAGAAACACCTGGTTGGGGGAGGGGCGCAGTTAAGCCCTCAGAAACAGGGATATAAAAAGTACTCATTAGAATTGAGGGATAGCTTCAGATTCGGAAGGGGAGGAGGAGCTGGAGGAGAAGCAAGAAAGGCAAGAGAGACGAGGACAGGAACAAGCACCTGGGAGAAAGCAGCAGCAGCTGAGAGAGAAACGGGAGACTCAGCTCAGGAAGCCAGAGCAACAAAAATTCACAGAGCCCATGCCCAAAAGCCAGGTGGGAGCAGCCCATGACGGGAGCCCTATCGTGAAGGCAGCTGGAGGGAGAGACTGCCTGGGAGGCTGGTTTGGGAGCACTCAGAAACTACTGAGAGAGAGAGGTGCTGGCCAGATGATATTTGTTTGTCTGAGGAAAAGGAGAAGCTAAAAGGCAGGAGAACACAGCCAGTGTTTGGAATCCTTGCTGACCCAGCCGTGCTAAGAAGTCCTTCCTTGAAAAAGCCAAAAGGTAGGCTGTATAAACCGTATAGAGAGGAAACTAGGTTTAAAAGTTTTCCTTGTGATTGCCAAGATTTGCTGGACTCTCCCTATGCTAAATCCCATATATACGGTAATGCTCAACCCTGCTCTTTAGAGTGCTGTGAAGAGAGGCCTCGGGGAAATAGAGAGGGACTGTATTTTAAAACACCGTATAACTGTGCACAAACTTACCCAGCTGAGAGTGATTGTGAGGAAATGCAGACAGGGTCTGTTACCGAAGAGATATCAGATGAGCAAATGGACTGCACGCTATCACTAGCTGATCACGTCATATCACTTTGCTGAGCTAACTGTTAACAAGGCTGTTTGAACAGCAGTGGAAGAAGCAAAGTGTGGCCTTTGTATGAAAAAGGGACTGTTACCGTTAAGTTTGTTCTGAGCACTGTATGTTTGAAGCTGAAAGCCAAAGAAGCTGTTTTTGTATTATAAGTTCCTGAGATGTTTTCTTTATGCCAGAAGTATGGCAATTTTGTCCTAAGTTTCATTTGCAATTAATCCACCCGGAAGGGGAAATAAAACCTTGTCATTGTTTTGCCTGAAATCACTCGACTACAATTATTCCCGGCTTAGTGAGTAAGAGGAAATACAACTCCCAGAAGGCAGTGCATGACCAAGTGTACTGCCCTGCTTCCTAAGTTGGGATATCCCAGGCTGACCTACCCTACATGCCCTGGCTCTGGGGAGGTTACTGGTGACACTATCCCTCCTCCACTAATAAAATCAAACGCGATCATGCTATGATCACTATTGCCAAGTGGCCCCAACACCCTTATCTCTTGCACTAGATCTGGTGTTTCACTAAGGACTAGGTCTAATATGGCTTCCCCTCTGGTTGGTTCATGAACCAGCTGCTCCAAGAAGCAGTCATTTATTTCATCTAGGAACTTTATCTCCCTAGCATGTCCTGCCATGACACTGACCCAGTCGATACCGAGGTAATTGAAATCACCCATTATTATTACTGCACTGAAACTTTTGTTAGCTTCCTTGATTTCTTTGAGCATTTCATCATCCATTTGTTCATTCTGGCCAGGCGGTCGATAGTACACCCCCACTGCCATTGCCTTCCCCTTTTTACATGGAATTTCAATCCATAGAGATTCATAGAAACATAGAAACATAGAAATATGATGACAGAAAAAGACCACATGGCCTATCTAGTCTGTCCTTCCATATCAACAGCTACAACAGTCCCCTTTTTACCTTTAGAGATCCTCTGTGTTTGTCCCATGCTTTTTTGAATTCAGTTACTGTCCTCATCTCTACCACCTCCACTGGGAGACTATTCCATGGATCCACTACTCTTTCCGTAAAGAAATATTTCCGCATATCACTTCTGAATCTATCTCCCTTCACCCTCATCCTATGTCCCCTCGTAGCAGAACTTGCTTTCAATTGAAAGGGGCTCTCTCCCTAAACATTTATGCCACGGAGGTATTTAAACATCTCAATCATATCACCTCTATCCCGCCTTTCCTCTAAGGTGTACATATTAAGATCCTTCAGTCTGTCCTCATATGCTTTATAATAAAGACCACTAATCATTTTAGTAGCCACCCTCTGCACCGACTCCATCTACAGCAAATTTTGTTTCCTGCAAAATTTTAATCCTTTCTGACTCAATACCCTCTCTAACATAGAGCGCAACCCCTCTACCAATTTGATCAGCTCTATCATTACGATATAGTTTGTACCCAGGTATCGCAGTATCCCACTGGTTGTCCTCCTCCCACCATGTCTCTGATATTCCAATCACATCTAACCTCTCATTTAGTGCTATATATTCTAACTCTCCCATCTTATATTTTAGACTTCTAGCATTTGCATACAAGCATTTTAGAGACTGTATTTTATTCATATTAATTTGGCTATTGGTAGACATGGGTAATTTGGGATCTTTAAGCTCTGTCTGCTCCATACTCGAGGGCATTTGGGCTACTTTACTCTTTTTTGGAACCTCTCTGCTTTTGGTAGTATCCTTCAAGGATACATTCTTCCAAACCATCCGCTCTTGGGTGACTGTCGGCTTTCCCCTATTATCTAGTTTAAAAGCTGCTCATGCACTGCTGCTAATGCACTGCTGCTCATGCATGCACATCACTGGAACTAGACATTATACTAGCTCTATGTGGATACATAGCTGTGCCATGGTCACTTTTTGGTCATAGAGAGAGTGCCATCTCAGCATGACATACAGTGGCCACCCAGGCAATTCACGCAGCAGACGGGCACAATGGCATCTCAGCCAGTGACCTTACCACTGTGGCAGACACATCCATGCCAATCTGCACTGTTTCAGGTGATACCCATAATCCTCTTCCTCCCTTATTCACATTTTCCAAACAGGCTGGGAAAAACTCGGACAATGTGAGTCAAAGTGCAGAAAGCCATAGGACAAAGAGGAGCCATACACACACACACACACGCACGCATATACTCTCATTGGCGCACTGTGCAAAAGTGGAGATGTTTGGCATTCCTGCTTGACACTCCTGTCTCAATGTCAGCTCAAGGATTGATAACATGTGCTCTGTTTGCAGGTGCTAGTACATTGTTACCGTGTGCTATTAGGCTCCAACCAGCTGTGGATAGTAGAGCCTGTCTGTGCTGCTGGTGATGTTTCCATCCTTGCTGGCTATCTCCTTGGGAGTTGCACATGCTGGAGCTGTACTTACACTGTCAGCTAAACCTTGTCCATAGGAAGATGCAATATAGAAATCCCAGTGGGGACCCGAATCTGTGACCCTTCACATCTATACACACCAACTGTGGGTATTGCACCACAGTGCTGCCTTATGGAGATAACAGCTCCTGCTGCTGACATGCTTCCCTTCAGCTGACCTTTGGCACATGCTGCAATGCACATGGCACACACAACCAGGACAAGGCTTCTGTCTGCTGCAGGCTGGTGCCACTTCCCATGCCACCACCAACACCCCACCATGCAGACATGCCCATACACTGTCAGTGGTGGTGGTCGCAGTCCTTGCATGTTAAACATGCGGGTTTGGCGGGCGCCTTGGGGGGGCAGGGGCACACATGGACGGTCATGCAGCCCCCTCACCAGCTGCCCATGCAGGAGCCCCATCACCACCTGGCACCGATACATCTCAGGGGGAGGATGGCAGCCATTGCTGTGGTATTTCTCCAAACAAAAAAATCTCCGGGTTTGTTGGAGCAAGTGTCCAAAGATAAACAAGAAATTGCTCCACTCTCTCACCAATTCAAAAAATACAGAAACTTTTCAGGGAACAGGTCTCAGACTTCTTTGAGGTAGAACCCAGGAGGTATGCCTCAGCTGTGGTTAACCAACCCCGTATCTTGCATCAAGGACCCAATGTTCCCCTTTCTTTACTCATTCAAAAAGCGCTCATGGCAATTATAACTAAGTGGTGTTCTCTTCAAAGACAGAATGATGAGTGTGATCTCTTCAATAGACCAAATAAAGCATATCGTTCTTTGTCTTTTTTTTCTTAGAAGCATAACAAGTAAAAACTTGACCTCAAGTTTTTACTTGTTACGCTTCTAAGAAAAAAAAGAAAAAAAAAACAAAGAACGATATGCTTTATGTGGTATTTCTCCAGGCACCTGCATTTTCCAGCTACCTGGAGGACTACAGCATCTGGCACTATCAGCCTCTTCCCCCACAGCTGGGTTCTGCGGCAGCAGGGGGTGGGAGAGGCAGCCTGAATTTCTGCCTGGGGTGCCAGGACCCTTGGACTACCCCATGTGGCACATTGCCTTTCCGCAGCAGTAGCAGGACTGTGTGCTGCCACTGTCACTGTGGGATCATGACGAACATCACAGATGGTTCTGCATATGGCAGAATACCCCTTTGTGGAGAGGCTAAAAAGGTTAGGGCTCATCAACCTGGGGAAGAGACGGCTGAGGGGAGATATGATAGAGGTCTATAGATTATTGACCAGAGTGGAACAGGTAAACATAGGTCGCTTTTTTATGCCATCAGACTGTGGACAGACTAGGGGACCTGCAATGTGGCTACAGTGTAACACATTTGGGTCTTCTAGGTAAAAATATTTTTTCAGTCAATGCGTAATCAAACCCTGCAATCCATTACCAGAGGCTGTCGTAAAAGCTGTCAGTGTAGCTGGGTTTAAAAACGTTTGGACGGGTTCCTCGGTAACAGTCCATAAACCATTGCTAATGAGGACCCGGGCTATGCACTGCTTGCCCCATTACAGTTATTGGGGATCCTGTGTGTCTTTTAGGGAAACTGCTAGGTAGGTACTTGTGACCTAGATTGTGCACTGTTGGACACAGAATACTGGGCATGATGGACCTTGGTCTGACACAGTTTGGCATATTTTGTAGTCTTATGTTCCTATGTGCCATCTAGACAGCTGCCTAGTCCCCCTCTGTGCACCAACGGCCCCCACTGCATGACCTATGTGCCACCTCCTTTGCACCCATTTGAACCATCAACATAGTGCCCTTTCATACTTGGGCACTATGCTGTTGCTGCTAATGGAGCACTACTATCACCCTTTCAGACGTAAACTAGGCTCTTCTCCTCAAAAAACATCTCTTCTGCGACGTGCCTTCATTAATGGAGCAAGCCTTGTTCCCACCCATTCCCCGCCCATTGATCCCCACTCTCCATCCCGTGCACGCCTTCTCTCCACCCACAAGTACCGTTAGCACATGCTAAAGTGGCTGGTACCATTAGCGCGTGCTAAAGTGGCTATTTGCATGCGCTAAGGGTGCAGATGTGCAGTTAGCACATGCTAACGGCACACTTGCTCCTTTACCGAGGTTTAGCAAACATACGCCTATGTAACATTGTCTGCCCTTGCAAGTTCTCAATAAAAATGCGTACGGAGAGCAAAGCTCTACCAATTATTCCTCATGTACTATTTCTAGCTGTGGCCCTTCATAGTTCTTTCAGAAGTTCAGAAGTTTGCACCCACATCATCTGCCACCACTGGTAACACCAAGTTTTTCAGCAGCATCTCCTTTCACTCTGGGCTACACTATGTCTATCCAGGCATCATGGCTGCACATGCATCTTTCGGTAGCATTGTTGGAATTCGCTGATCTTTGCTTCAATCCGGCTTTCAGTAGCATTGCTGACTTCCTTTCATTCACAATATTCATCATCTTTGGCCCATAAGACTCAGTGCATGCAATATATAATTTTCAGAATAAAAACTCACTATAACAGCATTCTTGTGGTTCCCCACAATAGCAAACATGCACAACTACTAATGGCAATATAGAATTACTGAACAGAATTATCTTATCTAATCTAATATTAATTAATTGCAATACATCTACAGTTAGCACTAAATTACTACAACTTATTTAACTATATGGAGGCCAAGATAACTTGCAACATACTTCTATTTTGCACCTACATTCTTTAATTTTTCTCTTTATCTGTCAAATTAAAGTTAGCATGTGGCCTAATACACACCTCTCCTGTGAGGTGCACAACTTACATATGCATATCACTAATTATGTTTATACTTTGTATATTGTCATGGCCAGATAATAAACTATAGTTAATCTTATTACTTAAGGGGTAACAAACATCAAAACATAACTGACAGTTTATGACAATTAAATTAAACTCATTTCAGTTGTTTACTAAAACTTCTTAGGAAGGCTCTCATCTCAGGTAATAGTTTGACTCACATTACTTTGAATATTGTCACCATCTGATTAACATAGACATCTCAACTCACAAAGGAAGGGAATCAGGACACAAACAAAGGAACAAACATAGAAAAGTCATTACATAAACAGAATTGTGCTCAAAATTTTTTTTTAAAAACATAGAATTTAAACCAATTAGAAATTCAATTGTCATTGTTTACAGCCTCTATTTGTTGACACTTTATTCAACATAAACAGCAAAATATAAATGAATCTCTTGCACAGAGAAATTTATTTACACATTGAATCTCAGTGATACTAGTTTAATTAATCAGTCTTGGCATTTGTTTTATTTCTTCTAACAGGACATTTGTTGCACACTTCTTTAACAACATCAATTCCATATGGATCATTTTATAATAACAAACTGAAGCACACATCATGAGAAATTAAAATCCAATAGACTCTTGCAGGTGGCTGAAAAATAGACTGGGATATTGCTACTCTAATCTCTTACACTTTCATGGATGTGATGTACATTTAGATTTTCAACTAATCTAACAGAAAAAGAAAACATCGTATAGACATTTACCATTTGGTTTAATTACTTAACTTACTTGTCAGAATGAAATTGTATCACTCATTATTTGTTACTTGTAAAAGCTAAATCCTTAATCTAAAGATTTTTATTTAATATTAAATGCCTTGCACAATAAGAAACAAAAATAACAGATATCAACAAACTATCACTTCTTCATGACAAGCGTCACATAAATGTACTTGATAACCTGCACCCCAGACTGAATTCAATGTATACCTGACATTTTTATTTTCTTTATTCAAATAAACTTGTTTTGACTTTGACACACAATTCAGTTTTCACTTAGAAGTTCATAACTTTTCTTAGTCTTTGTCATATCATGTAAATTCACACAATTTATCAGATATCTAAATGCATCAAAATGCTATCACACATCCAGATGCTATCACACATTGAAGATCTTCCCAATCATTCATATCAATTAAAATATGTACTCTAGAGAATCTTATTC
This sequence comes from Ichthyophis bannanicus, assembly GCA_033557465.1. Taxonomy (NCBI): domain Eukaryota; kingdom Metazoa; phylum Chordata; class Amphibia; order Gymnophiona; family Ichthyophiidae; genus Ichthyophis; species Ichthyophis bannanicus. The sequence goes on from CM066036.1 coordinate 498,752,780, forward strand.
TCAGATATAAGAAGCTCTAAGAGGTCCTATTTGCATTTGCATTCAACACGCACATCCTCTTTTATACAGACTCGAACTTATTTACTGTACAAACACAAATATTGAAATGGTTAATCGATTTGGGGTTTTCCTTCTGCCTCTATCACACTTGTCAAATCCAGGATCCCTAAAATAATCTTAAACATAATTTTAATGAAATCTCAATCACGTGTATATTTCTACTGCTCGGTCAATTGGAATCAAAAGTTGTTCTTTCCATTATAGCTGGGAATTAGCTACATTATGCATTACCATAACTGTAAACATTTTAAGACTTTCTCTTACAAAGCTTAATCTGACTAGCAGGCCTTGAACAACTCAGCAACTTGTCTCCACCTTCTATAAACATCCAATCCTACCAAGCTATGTTGCCGTAATATTATCTGTACTGTCTTTTTCTATCAAGCCATTACTTCAGTGTACGCTGCATTCCCCCAATCCCCTGATTCAGAGAATCCATTCCATATTATAGCACAAACCCAAACAGCAAGGAGAAAAACACTAGCTGCACAAACATGCTACTATACTGCTGAAAAATCAATCATAGAACCTAATTTCCAAAAGAAGCAGGATAACAAAGGAAAGTAATCTTATTCTTATTTCCAACACTGATATAGGCTTCATTTAGTTTAAAAATATATTCCATCAGTCATCTGCCTCTAAGCACTCTTAATTGCTCAGGCTTTACAGAATTCACTGGACAAGAATTTTAAATATTTCCCAGGTTTCACATTCTTTTACAATTCCTATTATAAAGCAACTGTTTCAATCATCAATTCTATTATCAAAATTCATATTTCTTCTATTGTGTGGATCACATACAATTCTTCAAGACTATAACTGAAAGCCATTGGCAAACAAAAAGTGTCAGCTTGCAATTGCTTTAAGACTATCTCCACAACACACAGAACAAAATTATTTCTTAATGCCACACTACAGAAGCAGCCATCTTAAAGACTGAGATTTCAAGAAACAAACAACTATTAAAACTTCCTCCTGCTTTTAAATGAACTGCAGATAGAAGATATTAATTTATTTCTGTTCATTCCACATGACAACTCTTTATGTATATTCTAATTAACATATAACTAAAATCCTTACGATATGAAAATTATTCCTTCAAAACATTTTAGAACAACAGTCTCAATAGAAAGGGTGGTTAGTTACAACAAATTGAAATGTGAATAATATCAGGCAGCAGAGCCCTTCCCATAACTTCAGAAGAAATAACCAAGCTGGAAATCCGCCATCATTCATAGTATTGAAATGATTACTTTTACTGAAACCAAAACAAAACTCAGCATATACAAAATCACAGCGCTACAATATATCTCTGTTTTATGATTAAACTAAGGGGTATGTTTACTAAACCGTCTTAACGTGCGCCCGGCGATAGTGTGCAGGATGCCATAAAAGGAGTAGGTGTTTCGGTCTTAAAGTAGCAAAACGGGATTATCGCGCGATAACGCGCGCTGCACACATTATTGGGCGAAATGCCGCTAAGCACGTTAACGCGCGATAATCTTAAGTAGGCGCGCAGACATGCAAACATAGAAGCAGAGGTGTAGCACAATGGTTAATACACTGACTGATGTTACAGGGGTCATGAGTTCAATCCTCCAGTGTGCCTAATACATAAGGCTGGCTGAGGCATCACCCTTTACATTTAAGTAGTGCTTTTTGAGGCATTTTACTTTTATTTTAATTAGTGCTGCCAGCAAACACACCCTTACAGTGGCGTAACCTAAGGTACCACATAAGGCACCCCATAACGCACTCCATAGGGCACATTATAAAGTGCACTGTCAGCCAAGGCACCCTATAATGTCTCCTATAGGACACCTTATAAGGCACTTGATAGGGCGCCTTATAAGGTGCCCTATAAGGCACCTTATAGGGCGCCCTATAAGGTGCCTTATGAGGCGCCTTATGAGGCACCTTAAGGTTACAGTACTCTGAGGGTGTTTTTGCTGGCAGCCCTAATGTACATTAAAAATAGACAATGCCTCAGACAGCCCTATCAAATAACCCCACCATGGGTTTGAACCCATGACTGCTGGCTTTACAGGCAGTGAAGTAACCAGTAGGCTACAGCTGCCAACAAACCCCTGGTTGGCTGCAGAAGGACTGCACGTCACCACACAAACTGTCTGCTGTGGTTACCAGGATAGGGTTAACCCACCCATACCCATGAAAATCAGCAGTCGACAGATGGGCACAAGATGGGGTATGCACCCCCACAGCACCTCGGCCTGGTAGGGGGAACTGACCGTGTGTGGTACTGGCACAGAGTAGCCACAGACCATCACATTGTGAGGGTACTGTGCTCACCCTGAGGGTGAGGTGGGGCGCCCAGCACCAGGTCCACAGCACCTTTCATGGCTGAAATACGCTATGCTGCAGGTCCCCATCAGTGTTACTGTGTGTGATAGGTAGTTCCTGCAGACACACCTATGATGCACCCAGAATAGTGCATATCCTGTGTTGGTGCCATGGTTACATGATGTAGGTGAAGGGGGGGGGGTGTTTGGACCCACAGGCAGATTATGTACCACCACACAACCCACCCTCTGGGGCTCAGGGTGGGAAACAGGATCGCCCACCAATAGATCCACATTCTACCTCCCTGCAATTTATTTATTTACATTTTCTTATATACCGCGCTATTTTCCATCAGTGCGGTTTACATGGAACATTTTACATACACATTTCAAATGACTTGATTTGTGTTTACAATTAACAGGAACAGGAACTTGGAAAGAAACAGGGGCAGTGGTGGCAGTAGAGAGGACCATCAACCCCAGTCCTGCTGGGGAACAGACACCCTACAGGGCAGGCAATGCAGAGCTGTACACATCCATAAAGCAATAGCAGACAGACAGTAGGCCTGGAAATTCTCAGCTGCCGCCCACCACTATCTGACATTCTCCAGCAGCAAGCCTCCAGCCGCTGCACCCTGCAAGGTGTTCCAGCAAGACACATACTAGCTGCAGACAGTCTGCTAGCTAGTCCATAGTCCTGGAGGAGATGCGTGTACCCAGAACTGGGATGTCAGCCTACACACCAAGCAGATAAGTCAATGATTGGGCCCCAAAAGAGAACCCATAAATATCACATGAGAGAAATACTATATAGCACTATGGGGGAACCTAGCCATGCCGTGGTCACTGCTCCGTCAGAGTGAGAGTGACCTCCCAGCAGGACATGCTGTGGCCACCCTGTCAGTGCAGGTGGTGGCCGGGCACTACAATGTCCGAGCCATTGCCCTATGCTCTGTACAGATGAATCCAGGCCAGGCCACCCTATACAGGCTATTCCCACAGTACCTTGCTCCTCATTATGCACATTGGCAGGCCAATACTGGCAACAGTGCTAGCAGTGTGGGCTGAGGAAGGTGTTAGCAGCCACCACACACTGGATAGACAGACACACACTCCCCGCACCTATGCCAGCATTGTGCAACTATAGAGGTGTTTGGCAGCCCTGGCCACCACACCAGTCCTGGGCACAGTGCAGGCATGGCTATGGTACGCAATACTGTTGGGGTCACCCTCCAGGGTGGTAAACACTGTCAGACACAAGACCCTGTAGCACACTCCACAGACATCAGAAAGGTTGCTATGATGCAGCTTACTCAGAACATTGTACTTAACCTCGGAATTGCTATCTGCCAGTAATCATAGCAACCTTTTGATAGCTGTGTACCGTATTCCTAGGTTTAGGGTGGCATTGCTAAGGTATGCAAGTGCTAGTATTGGGAGATGCACGCAGGGCCCAACATCCTGCCTCTCCAGGAGGCATTGGATAATGGAGCCTGTGGGTGCGGGTGTGTCTGCCCCTGTTGGCTGCTGCTTTAGGGCAGAGGTTCCCAACTCCAGTTCTGGTGGGCCAGACACTGTTCAGGTTTTCATGCTGTCCCTCATGCATATGCATGAGATACATCTGCATACCATGGGGGCGGCGCATAGAAATGCAGCACAGGCATCTTTATTAGAGACAGCATGGAACCTGAATGGTGTTTGGCCCTCCAGGACTGCATTTGGGAGACTCTGCTCTAGGTAATGTGCATGTTTATGGTGTCTGTGCTCTGTAGGGTAAAATTTAGGTGTTTGGGGCATGTTTACGTCATCTACAATAAAGGTTCTGTCTGTATTAGCACGTTTTAGTAGTGTGTAAAATATGGGGACTGGGTTGGCAGGAACCACAGCTGGGACTTGAACCTGTAACCTTCTGAACACACTGGCTGTGTGCACTGCACCACTGTGTTGCCACAGAGACAGTGCATTCCCTGGTGATACCATGACTGTTCGTCAGACAGGGCCTGTCTGTTGCAGTGCATGGCACCCACCTACACAGGGCTAGGCCATGGTCTGCTCTGGGCAGCTGCCACTGCCCCCTCCACCACCAGTATCCCTCTGCCACCATGCTGACATGCCCTTCTGCTGGTGGTGCTGGTGGAGCACAGTCTCAGGCCATCCAGTGTGCGGGTAGGCGGCTGCCTATGGTGCGGGTTCTGGGGTAGGGGTGCCTGCATAGCTGTCCCCACTTCCCCCCAGCACCGCATGCTAATGTTCCGTGCCCTTCGGGGTACCTGCTGGGTACTATCCCCTGTGACACTGTGGGAGGCACACTCATGTCCATGTTGGGCCCTCAGCAGTTGCTGTCTGGCTGCTCTACTGTTTCAGCATTCCTATGGGCCAGCTAGGCATCACCCTAGTCCGCACTGTAGGCCAGCTGCACCGCAGGATGTGCTGCCTGCAGCCCACTGTGTCCCCTTTTCCAGCATCTGTCCAGTTGCCCGTTCCGACATGCCCGCCCTGCTGTTGTGGAACATGTGCACGCCATAGGAAACCTGGCCGAGGGAGTCGGAAACCCTGCTCAGCGCCATTACACTGTGGGCTCATTCACCTTGTATGGGGACGGAGCATAGACCCTTCCAAAATTCATATCTTTTTTTTGGAGCTTTCTTGGGAGTGTTTTTTGATGTTTCCCATTGATATCACTATTGGCCAACTTGGTTATTTTATTTTTACATTTTCTTCTGTACATTTTCAAGGTTTATTTGCCCTTTTGTTCCGTGCACATGTATCACACTCATCACGTTTTGTAGGTTTCCCTGGTTTTGCTGTACATTGCTGATGGAAATGGTTTCTTTTCCCTTTAAATCAGCTCTAACGCCAGGGTTTCACTGGCGTTAGTTTTGAGCCTTGGATTTCACAGCGTTAGTGTGCGGGGAGCCTCTCCCCTCCCACTCTCCACCCATTGACCCCTTCTCTCCGCCCCTGGGGAGCCTTCCTCCGCCCTCCGGGAGCCTTTCCCCGCCTTCAGCGCTCGTTTGTGCCGCTGCGCGTGTTATCGCGCGATAAGGTACCTGTGCGCCTGAAAAAGCGCCATTATCGCGTGATAAGGTACCTTATCGCGCGATAATGTCACAGAGCGCACATTAAGACAGTTTATTAAACATACCCCTAAGATCAGGAAGGCTTCCAAAACAAAGTCCCTTTCTAAAAACCAAAACACATCCTCAAAAATAGAAAACAATTGAAATTACCTTAAGACTCAAGAATGAAACAAAACAAATCTGTGCAGTCTTTCCACATTACTGATAAGAAAACAGGCATTTCAAATATCAACTTGCAAGTCTTGCAATAAGGCTCAGTGCACAACAACTAATTACCAAGTTTCAGCCAAGCTTTTTAAATCTTTAACAACCAGAAAACATTATCCCTTTAAAACATGACATCATTATACACTTTCTCTTCAAATTCAAACAATTTATATTTTCACATAGACCATTGCCTCACACCATGTAGGACGATACACTCAGGACTAGTGGGCAGCCACCCTTAAACATTGACTGCCATTTTATATTTCAAGCATCGAAGCTTCTCTGAAAAAGTCCCTCTCTAGGGAAATAACAAAACTTCATCACCGCTAGTCAATGAATGCTATCGTGCTTCAGGATTTTGCAATATCACAAGGTTTACACACATACGGACTGCCTCTCTTAAACACTAAAGCCCATGACTCTCGCTACTTCATACTCACAGTCCTCTCTACTTTGCTTTGAATGAAGAGATATTAATATCACAGGTACACTAAAAAAAATTTTTTTAAACTGCCTCTAATGTTTCGATTGATTTTTACGTTTTTTGGTGCGCTGAATCCAAATCTGGTAACCAATTTGCTCCATCACGTACAGATTTTTTGCTACATTGGGTTAGCAGTTTGAGGTGAACGTTTCAGATTGAGTGCGATCGAGATAAAAGTTTCTTGGATGAATTCTTTATACTAATTGTTTAGTAGTTATTCAAATAAGAATAAAGAAAATTGTAACAAGGCAGCACATAAGAATAGAGTAATGTCAACAAAACACACTGTGATGGTAGCAAAATTGTCTGCACTTAAAACAGCCACATACATGTGCACAAACATTGAGCATATAAGAGCGAGGTTAGACACAAAGCAAAGCAAAGAAATGTGCAAAAAATGTTGTACAGGTATGTATGTAAGAATAGAAAACGCAAACCGCACCATTGCAATACATGAAGACAAACACCCGATGGTGTGAAAATAAAATTCTAATAAATGAGATCCGACACTGTGGTAATAACTAGCAAATTTTTATTTCAAAGTTTAGTAAAAACACGATATTTGTCAACACAGTTTAGATTTTAAAGTCATTCTTGGGTCAATCAATCTCCTGGTGGGCCCGTTTCTTCTTCCCCCGAATGCTTCTCTTGGTGCGCTGCTTGGCGTATTTTTCATCTGGGGTTTCCCGCAGCAGCAACCAGCAGAAATCAGCCATCATAGTGGTGTTCCATCTTCCTTGGTACCTTCTCTCTGCGTCCTTGATGTCCTGGTGAAACCTTTCACCTTGTTCTTCACTGTACGCCCCCAAGTTTTCGGGAAAGTAGTTCACATGGGAGTGCAAGAAATGGACTTTCAGGCTCATGTTACAGCCTTGTTCTTTGAAGGCATTGAGCATCCTGGCAACAATATCCTTATAGTTCTCATCCCGCCTGTTCCCCAAGAATTTGAGAACAACATCCTTGAAGGAATCCCAGGCTTCTTTTTCCTTCTCAGACATCGTTTCAGCGAATGCTCCATCTGAAATGAGTTTCCTTATATCAGGGCCAACAAACACTCCTTCCTTTAGCTTTGCTTCAGAAAGTCGGGGGAACTTTGAGCAAAGGTACCGAAAGCACTCACCATCTTTTGGAAGGGACTTGATGAATTGCTTAATGAGACCCAACTTAATGTGGAGAGGTGGTAATAGAATTTTATCACGAGGTACCAAGCTCTCATGAAGAACATTTTTCTCACCGGGTCTCAAATACTCCCGAATTGGCCAGTCTTTTTTCCCCCAGTGTAGGTCGCGGGCCCGGCTATCCCACAAGCAAAGGAAGCATGGATATTTGGTGAAACCGGATTGCTGCCCTAATAGCATGGATAGAATTTTAAAGTCTCCACAAATCATCCACTTATGCTCATCATAACGAATCTTCTGAAGAATCAGGGCCAAATTCTCGTATTTTTCTTGGAGAATAACAGAGTGAGCAATAGGAACTGAAGCGAATGTGTTGCCATTATGAAGAAGAACACCTTTTATGCTGTCTTTTGACGAATCAATGAACAGCCGCCATTCAGCAGGATCATACTTGAGTTTAAACTTTTCCATCACTCCGTATATATCGTTGCAAAATACCAAATCTTCCTCTTTGCTGAAATACTTCAAAAATTGTGTCTCGCGGTTGCGGTACCAATAAAAAGTTGTTCCTGGTGACAATAGATTTTTTTGTTTAAGCCGAGAACCTAGCAGTTGGGCAGCATCTTTTGGGAGTCCTAAATCCCGGACTAAATCATTCAATTCAGCTTGAGAGAAAAGTTCAGGTTTCGGATCTGGTTCAGTTTCAAACTCGGAAGTACTGGACTCATTGGGAAAAGCCATCTGATGAGTCTCATCATGATCAGAACCGTCCACACAAATATGATCCAAAGATTTTGGTGGTTCAGGCACAGGTACTTCGTTGCTATGAGGCATAGGCCTAATTGCTGAGGGAAGGTTGGGGTAACTTATTACGTTCTTATTTTTTAAGTTGTATCCCTTCACAATGCAAGAGCAAAAATAGCAGTCACTGCTGTGGTCTCTTTGTTCACGACACATCATAGGTATTCCGAAACGAAATGCTTGTTTTTTACCTTTCATCCATAAGCGTAGATCTTCCTCACATGTCTTGCACACTTTGTGAGGAGCCCACGGTTTGTCTTGATCGCCTAACTTCAAACCAAAATAGGCGAAATATACTTTTTTAATAAATGCAGAAATGTTCCTCTGCTGCTTTTTCACGGTATATTCCCCACAAATAAAACAAAAACTGTCCGGAGAGTTGACGCAACCTCTGGCTCTGTGAGCCATCACAAATACACAGCACTGCAAAATACAACTGTAGTGAACCACTTCGGAATAAAGCTGGATTACGACTGAGCAAACAAAAGGTAATAATGAACTTGCAAGAAACTGAAATTTGACAGGAACGTTCATGTCGCAACCACCGTGTTTGAGCAAGCGAACGAGGCGAGGCGAACAGGAAAGAACATGCGCCAGCGCGAGTACTGGATTTAGCCCCCCGCCTCCCAATTGTCCTGTTAATGTATAAAATGAATACAAAACACTCTAAAATATCATGAGGGAGTGTTTCTAGTTAGTTAACCATTACAACCTCTATTTTGGGCCAAGAAAATAAACTGCAGTCGGCTAAAAAGAAATTATGTGAACATTCCTTATATGGGTAAGAAATCTAATTTTGCAAGAAAACGTGATGTGATGGAACATTTTGGCTATTTTTCCTGGATTCAGCACCCCAAAATCTATAGGAATCAGTTGCAAAAGTGGAGGCAGTTTTTTGGTAGTGTACCTGTGTATCCTATCCGAGTCACAGCACAAACTGAATGTATCTACTCCACCCCTCACTGGGCAAAAGAACCTGGGTTCTTGGGATTCGATCCCTTAACTTAAAGCAATGGGAGAGAGATATGTAATAATTATAACACAACTCACACACAGTACTCATAAGGTCTTAAGGAAAGGGAGCCCACAGTCCTGCAAACTTGAGCATGTCCTGTAAATTTCTTCCTCTAGGCTAGGCTAGAGCACCTCCTTTATTGAACAAAAACTGTGTTATCAGCACCACTTTTGTTTATCTATGTGTTACGAGCACAGACATAGTGCTCAGCTGAATTAGGAGGAGCAAAACATTCTGTCTCAAACGTAAAACCTTGGCTTTTATTGTTATAGCAAACGCTGTGAAAAGCTCTTATTCAATCACTCACCCACAGAAGGAAAACTCACAGACAGGCTGGAATGCAAACAGGATCTTTAATGTGCACACAGGTTCAAACAGAGAGCCGGTACCCTCCACAAAAAGTCTGAGCCCCGAGGGGCGTCTTTCAATGCCTTATATACTGTACAATTTTAAACTCATTCTATAATGCCATTTGCCACAGGTATTTCCTGTCCACCAATCAGCAGCTCCTGGGGAAGGTACCTGGGTGACCTGTCCAAACCGGTGTGTTCTGGTCTGTTGGTTTCTGGGCTAGGGGATACTGTGCTCAGACCTGGAGTGGGGGAAGGGTGTCTACTGAAATAGCAGACTGATTACTTTATGTAAGAGCCTCATGGCTTGGGGGAAGGGTCAGGCTGATCACTTGTGTAAGAGCCTCATGGCTTGGGGGAAGGGTCAGGCTGATCACTTGTGTAAGAGCCTCATGGCTGCCTCATTCCCCCCTTTTTAAGTGAGACCTCAACCGCTAGAGGCGGTAGAGGGCTGTATTACTGGAGGCAAGCCGCAGAGGGGTGTATTTGAGACAGGGCCAATATCTGGGGGCCGTTCTTTATCTCAGAGCCAGCTGCAGTAACTAACCCTCTTTCCCTGTACTGGGCCCCGTGGGCATGGAGAGTGGCAAAGGCATACCGGGAGTCTGTGTATATATTTATACAACTATTAGTCCCCAGGGTTAAGGCATGGGTAAGGGCAATGAGTTCCGCCTTCTGTGCGGATGTTCCAGGGGGTAAAGGCTGAGCTTCGACTATCTCTTCCATCGTCACCACCGCGTACCCCGCACACCTGCGGCCCTCCAACACCAGACTGCTTCCATCTACGAAGTAGGTTTCATCCGGATTGCTTAACGGCACATCTGTCAGGTCAGGGCGACTGGAGAAGACTGTATCCATCACTTCCAGGCAGTCGTGATCAGGTGGTCCTGGGCCAACAGGCAGGAATGTAGCAGGGTTTAAGGCTTGGCTGGTAGTTATTTGCACTCTGGGATTTCCCCATAACATGCTCTGGTATTTCAACATCCGGGAGCTGGTGAACCAGTGACTTCCTTTATGCTCTAGCAATGTTCGGACTGAGTGTGGGACGGTGACTGGAAGGCCTTGGCCCATGGACAGTTTATCAGACTCTTCCACCAACAAGCCTGTTGCTGCTATTGCTCTCAGACAAGGTGGCCATCCCTTGGCCACTGGATCCAGCAGTTTAGATAGGTAGGCGACTGGTCGCGGCCAAGACCCCAGTTGTTGGGTCGAGACCCCCAAAGCTGTTCCTGCTGCCTCGTGCACATAGAGGGTGAAAGGCTTGGTGACATCCGGAAGGCCTAGGGCTGGTGATGACAGTAATGCCCTTTTCAAATGTTCGAAGGCCTCCTGTTGGTCACGACCCCATTCAAGGGGGCTCTTCTCTGGGCCCTTTGTAGACTCATAGATAGGCTTTGCGATCTTTGCAAAGTTGGGAATCCAGATTTGACAGTACCCAGCGGCCCCGAGAAAGGCACGTGCTTGCTTGCAGGTTGTTGGCACTGGGACCCGGCACACTGCTTCCTCCCTCAGCTGCCCAACCGTCGGCATCCTTTTGACAGATGGAATCCCAGATACTTCACTTCCGACTGACATAACTGAGCCTTTTTTCTGGAGACTCGGTATCCCCCATCGTACAGAAGTTGGAGAAGCTCTGTGGTTGCCAGTACACATTCAGCCTCAGAGTCAGCAGTGATTAGTAGGTCATCAACGTACTGCAGAAGTACTCGTCTGCCGGGCTCCCCCGGAGGGAAACTAGCAAGATCTTGTGCCAATGCTGTGCTGAAAATGGTAGTGGAGTTCTTGAATCCCTGTGGTAAACGAGTCTAGGTAACTTGGGACTTTCTGCCAGTAGCAGGGTCCTCTTTCTCGAAAGCATACAGGTGCTGGCTTGCAGTAGCCAGGCGTATACAAAAGAAGGCATCTTTTAGGTCCAGTACTGAGAAGTGAGAAGCAGTCGCCGGGATGAGGCCCAACAGTGTATAAGGGTTTGGTACTACTGGATGCAGAGTCACAGTGGCCTCATTGACACGACGGAGGTCCTGAACAGGTCGATAGTCGGTGGTTCCAGGTTTTCGAACTGGCAGCAAAGGAGTGTTCCATGCCGATTGGCAGGGCCGCAGGATACCATGCTGTAGTAGCTGCACCAGATGATGATGAATTCCTACTACAGCTGCCCGCGGCAGCGGGTATTGTCGCACATGTACCGGGGAGGCTCCCGGCTTCATTTCAACACATACGGGAGGGATGTTAATGGCCATTCCAGGGGGGTTTCCTTCTGCCCATACTCCAGGGGGCACTGATTCCCATGTAACCAGGGTAGCCACATCAGATTTGGGCCTGTTCTCATATAACCGCCATTCTTCTTCTTGGGGGACGGACAGTACCAAAACTGTTGGGCCCAGGCTGGGTATTTCGAGCTCAGCCTGGCCGTCAGACCCGAATGAGATTTGGGCCTGGAGTTTTGCCAGAACATCCCGACCCAGCAAGGGTATGGGACATTCAGGCATATACAGGAACTGGTGAGTGATGGTCCGTCCCCCCCAACTGGCACATGCGGTTTTGCAGAAAAAAGGTCTCTGGGCCCTCTCCCCCGTTGCTCCGGTATCGACCATGAATTGCATTCTCCGGCCCCCTAAATTCATGTTGACCATAGGCTCCTGGGGACCCAACAGAAACTTGGTGCCCGGTCTGGCCTAGTAGTCATCTGAGTCATAATGTTCCATGGTTACAAGGCCTTCAGTGGCTGGTTCCGGTGGAGGCGGGAAAGCATCATACTGGTTTTTGCTCCCGTGTAGTACGTACAGGTGCTCTCGTGCCCCTTGTGGATGGGTATCTCCCTCGTCTTGTGTTACGATTTGGACATTCATTCTTCCAATGTCCCTCCTCTTTGCAGTAGGCACATTGATTGGGGGCTAGGGGAAACCTCGGCCCCCCGTATCCGCGGCCTCGCCCTCGTTCTTCTGTGCTGAACAAAGTAGAAAGTCGTTGTCTAGTGTCCGACCAGGCAGGCTGGTGTGTTTGCATACTACTGGTCATAAGGTCTGTCAGTTCTTGGGGCTTTTCAGTATAGGAAGCATAGTGGGTTTTCCAGTTCAACAGGTCTGTGGTGGAGAAAGGGACATAAATCAGGCTGGATGGTCCCAGTGTCACACGCCCAGCAGCATCAAGGTACGGGAGCCCCTGTACTTGTCGTAGTGGCAATTGGAGATCATGCGACCGCAGGCGGCAGGCTACCGGGGTGGACGATTCAAGCTCAGCCTCTGTGCTCTCAGGGGAGGAGATGGTGGCACTGGAGGTGGCACCAGAAGTGGGAGGGGAATCTGAAGATGAGGGGCCGGAGTCCGTAGAATCTTCCCTAAATCTGGTATCACCCACCCCAAGAAGAGGTCTTCCTGACCTTTCAGCTGTGGGCGGATCCTGCAGTGGTGCGGATGGGACACGGGGTTGAAGTAGAGGGAGGGGGCGTGGAGGAATATCAGGAGAGTCCCGTCCCTGGTAGATAGGGGCGGGTGTCCGTCCCTTTTGGCGGCCGATGGCCGCCACCATTACTCTACACTGATCCTCGTGACAGCGCTGGAGCCACCTTGGTCTGAGTTGGCATATGGTCAGCCATGAGTCAATATATGGGAACTGGTCAGGGTGCTCTTTTGCTACAATTTGATGGACCAAGGACACAGTGGCCAGGTCAATGGACCCCTGGGGAGGCCATAACTTAACTAAGGCTGGCCATTCCCTCTCACACAAAAAGGATAATCTGGAGGCGGAGAGAGGTACCCCGTAATCCTCTCTAAACCCAGATTTAAAATTGAGAAGCATGCACTGTAGGGGCGTTTTCACTTTTGACTTTCCCGACCCCATGCTCTAATTCTAGTTCAATAACTAAGTGCAGTATACAATGTGGATCAGATCTTCTAACCTAATCTCAATTCAGAAAAAATTCAATTTACAGTAAGAAAAATGCAATTTACAATACAGATCCTATCTAGTCTTAATTCAGGACAAATAATACAATTTACAATATAGGTCTTGGCAATTTACAAAATATACACTCAGATTTGATTAAATAAGAGTTAAAAAAAATATATAAGCTAGCTATTCTTAAAATGTCCACCAGATGGAGCTCCAGGATCACTTTAACCATGAGGAATAGTAGTATGGTAAATACAGCTAATGTTCACTAGATGGAGCTCCAGAATCGCTTTAAGTGTATTTGAGTGTAGCTTACACGTGGTCTTTACAAGAAGGCTGCCTCCACGTGCGTTCCACTGCCCGACAACGATCCAGCTGCTCCTGGGTGCAGGGGAATTCGTACACGCGGTGTTCCCAAGATGGCTGCTACCTCATCGTGTTCTCCACACCGGCTCACTCTCCACTCACAGATGAGGAAAGAAGGAAAGCGATGGACATCCAGGCTTCTCCTTCAATGATTCTGTTTTTTGCTGACTCTGGGCCCAAAGGGAAAAATAGGGATAGGCATCGGGGCAGCATAAATAAGCAGCGGGAGCACAGCGGCAGCATCGGGGCAGCACAGATCAGGAGCGGGAGCACAGCGGCAGCATCGGGGCACACAGATTAGGAGCGGGAACACAGCGGCAGCATTGGGGCACACAGATTAGGAGTGGGAACACAGCGGCAGCATCGGGGCAGCACAGATTAGGAGCGGGAACACAGCGACAGCATCGGGGCACACAGATCAGGAGCGGGAGCACAGCGGCAGCATCGGGGCACACAGATTAGGAGCGGGAACACAACAGCAGCATTGGGGCACACAGATTAGGAGCACAGCGGCAGCATCGGGGCACACAGACTAGCAGCGGGAACACAGCGGCAGCATCGGGGCACACAGATCAGGAGCGGGAGCACAGCGGCAGCATCGGGAAGCAGGGAACGGGAGAAGAAGGGGAGAAAAGAAAAACAAATCAAAGGGGAGAGCCAGCCAGCCCGCGGCACACAATATCCACAAAAAAGGAACAGTCTAAAGGGGCCAGCCGGTCCGCGGCGTGCAAAAAACCACAACGGATCCAACCACGGACAAATTACGGTCAGTACGATTTTTAATTAGCTTGGGGCAAAAATATTTTTAATAGCTTTTGGCAGCGCTGCACTCTATATACCTTTTAAAGGGGCCCAAGGTAGCAAAATTAATTCATACTGCAGTTATCTTACTGGTACTCTGATTTCTACTCAAAACTGGGCGAACGGTGGCTTCAGAAACCCCCCCCCCCCCCCCGGGGTCCCTACTAGGACCGTTCGTTGCGGGTGATCGGGCAGCTACAGGTTCACAGAATTTACTACCCAAAACAGTAAGGCAGTACTTACCAGACCTCTGATCAGGAAGAGTTTGGATGCCAGTTTATCCAGCCGGTTTTCAATCGGGGATTCAGCCGCAGGGACCGACTGACCACACAAGTCAAAGAGTCCTTCGGAGCACAAAGGGGCCCCGTGGCGCCAAGGATCGTTAATCACCTGGAGGGGTCGATCCCTGACCGGTGGAGGCCCTGATCCTGCAAAAAGCAGTAGTCTTCCCACCATGGGGGTGATGAGAGAGGCTTTTCTTTTAATGTTTCCTGGCCAATGCACCAGAAATGTTATAGCAAACGCTGTGAAAAGCTCTTATTCAATCACTCACCCACAGAAGGAAAACTCACAGACAGGCTGGAATGCAAACAGGATCTTTAATGTGCACACAGGTTCAAACAGAGAGCCGGTACCCTCCACAAAAAGTCTGAGCCCCGAGGGGCGTCTTTCAATGCCTTATATACTGTACAATTTTAAACTCATTCTATAATCCCATTTGCCACAGGTATTTCCTGTCCACCAATCAGCAGCCCCTGGGGAAGGTACCTGGGTGACCTGTCCAAACCGGTGTGTTCTGGTCTGTTGGTTTCTGGGCTAGGGGATACTGTGCTCAGACCTGGAGTGGGGGAAGGGTGTCTACTGAAATAGCAGGCTGATTACTTTATGTAAGAGCCTCATGGCTTGGGGGAAGGGTCAGGCTGATCACTTGTGTAAGAGCCTCATGGCTTGGGGGAAGGGTCAGGCTGATCACTTGTGTAAGAGCCTCATGACTGCCTCATTATAACAGATCTCTCTTCAGTCTTCAGGCTGTTCAGCAAATTCTAAGCCATTCTCCATATTAACTCTTTCAAAGGGCTCTGATACCTCATTTCAAGTCCCTCTCAACAATTGTCAGGGATACATAGCCCAAGGAGTATGGTCGACAGATCAGAAATCTTGGTTGATCAATTGGTTAGAAATGAGAGCTGGTTTTTTAGCTCTCCAAGACTTCCTTTACAAAAGAGGAAGGCCAGCAATGAATGAGATGGATCAATATAATAACAGCAGCTAGAGGTACCTGTCTGTCAACAATGAGCCGCCTGACTGAAGACCAAACACAATTTAGGGCAACTATCTAGAGGGTCTCCATGAGTCGACACCGAGTCGACGGCACTTAACAACAACAACAACAAGACTTCCAGATTCTTCTGGAAGGAAAGTCAGTAAAAGTCTTTTCAGACAATTTGACCACTGTAGCATACATAAATCGCCAGGGTGGAACTGGCAGTCCACCCTTGGCCAAGGAGATTGCTCCATTAATTCTCTGGGTGGAGCATCATCTTTTGTCCATTTCAGCAGCACATGTAAAAGGCTTAGAAAACATTGAGGCGGACTTTCTCAGCTGTCATCAATTGGATCCAGAAGAATATACTTTGGAGGACTCAGTGTTTCAAAGTATTGTATGATGCTGGGGTCACCAGGTAATGGACTTGATAGCCACAGTCAAAAACACCAAAGCTCCATGGTTATTCAGTAGTCAGAAACAGCTTGATGCCCTGTCACAACCATGGCCCGAAGATCATCTCCTTTACGTATTTCCTCCATGGCCTCTAATAGGTTGAGTGTTGCAATGAGTACAGAAACACAGAGGTACTTTAATTTTAATAGCACCGAACTGCAGGCCTTGGTATGCAGATCTCACCAGATTAACAAAAGCAGCACCTTGGAGATTACCAACTAAGAAGGGTCTGCTGTCACAAGGTCCAGTAAACATGAGTCAGGTAGATCGATTCTTGCTTACGACCTGGCTATTGAGAGGGCTCGTTTAATTAAGCGTGGCTACTTGATTGCATTTATTCCACACTTCTGTGACAATGGAAACATTCCACCTCTTGAGCATATATTCGGGTCTGGTGTCTTTGAACAATAGACTTTGGAGCATAATATCATGCTTTTATGGGCTACAATTCCAGACTTTTTAGAGTTCTTGCAGACAAGAGTAGAAAAAGGCCTAGCTTTAAATTCACTAAGAGTACAGGTTAAGCTTTCTCATATTATCATGGTAACCCTGGTAGATCAGACCCGGAGCCCACCCTACCAATCATCAACCACCCCTTTTACCCAACAAAATACACCAGAAAACTTCTTAATGGGAAAACCAACTGGTCGCAGCTTTATTAGAATTGTAACAATTGAACATTACAAACCAGAACAATCCTCTTAACAATCTTCAAACAGCGGAGCAATGCCTCACCCGCCATATAATTAGCAAAGTGCCTTGCATCCGCATCGGCCGTGTCCTGCCCCCGGCCACCTTCCTACCGCCCTTTCCCCGACCTCGCCATGTGAATAGCAAAGGCCAGCCAGGGCTTATCCGGGTCGGGGGCACCCTGCCCCCACCCACATATGTCCTAAAGGCTACGGACACCGGAGACCTCCGGGATCCCGCCCACACCCCCCCCCCCCCGCCAGCTGCGACACCCCTACCAAAACCCCAACAGCTCTCCTCTTTTAACCCAGGGAGGGAGGGAGGGGAGCCGGTCCGCCGCTCGCCTGCTGCCCGGAAAGGAGGAACCGCCAGCCAACCCCCCTTTTAAACCCTCCGGCCACGGCTTACTCTCATTGGCTCCGCTCCTCTCGGACCGCGGAGCCAATGAGTTCAAATGACGCTAAGCGTCATCACCCTGTGCCGATCAACCCGCTCCCCCCCTCCCCCCCCCCATTCGTCTCTACACTGGCAGGGTCCCGGCACCGGGCCGATCACCCGGTTACCATCATCCTCCGGGACTCTGCCCGCGTCCTCTCTGTTATATACAGGAGCTTACGTAGGCTTCATATCCAGATATGATTTGTTTTCTTTGAGCGGGGCATCAAATTTGGGCACCGGTGCAACCTGCTGTGCCTTCCTGGGATCTAAACTTTGTTTTGTCAGTATTGACTGGGTTACCTTTCAAGCCTTGGAGAAAGGCGACTTTAAAGGATTTGACATTAAAAGTTGTGTTCTTGGTGGCAATATATTTGGCTCATCGCATTTCAGAATTGCAAGCATTATCATGTCTTGAGCTTTTTCTACTTTTTTCAAAAGAAAAGGTGGTTTTACGACCAGTACCATCCTTTTTGTCAAAGTTGGTGTCCGCATTTCATCTCAACCAATTGGTAGTTTTGCCAAGTTTTCCAGAAACATGTGATCCACAATTGCACACTCTAGATATGTCGGGTCCTTCGGCACTATTTGAAGAGAACAAAGTCATTTAGATGTTCGGAGCCTCTATTTGTACTTTTTGGAGGAGCACACAAAAGAGAAGCATCAGGGATGGCTCAAGACAATCTGCTGCCTGAGGGGAGGGATGATGGCGCCCCCCCCCCCAGTAGCTGGGGGGGGGGGGAAGAGGGTGTCTTCCTCAAAACTCCTATCAGGGACTGAACCAAACCTAAAAGCAAATTATCTAATGTGGAGGAAAGCAATGTAGGGAACTCAGGGAAAGACAAGTTAAAACATCCCGGTTGATGGCAA
The DNA here is from genome assembly GCA_033557465.1 of Ichthyophis bannanicus. Lineage (NCBI taxonomy): Eukaryota > Metazoa > Chordata > Amphibia > Gymnophiona > Ichthyophiidae > Ichthyophis > Ichthyophis bannanicus. Next base: position 498,770,968 of record CM066036.1, read on the forward strand.
CAGCAGCATGCATGTCTGACCCCAGGACTAGTGCAAGTTGCTGATAATTAAACGCTATCCTGATCTGAACACTAGCCTTCCCACAACAATCCCGTAAAAATGCCTAATTGCGATATTACACAATTTAATATTTTAAAAAAGCCCCAAAAAACTGCATGAGCCTGCCTACTCTTTCAACAGAGGGGGGAATACGGCAATGTTTTTTTGAGTTTTTGTGGCTATCAGGATCTAATGTCTAGCTTTGATGTCTGCTGCTCTTTACTGCCCCCTCTCCCCCACCCCCAAAGCTACTGTCCTAGGCAACTGCCTATTGGTTAGCCCTGCCCACATGACAACTATATGTCAACACTTACATGGACATCACTAAGGGGAGAGTGTAGGTGAGGGAGCAAAGTACCCCTCCCCCACCAACCCTCTCTTCAGACTCTCTCCATGTATTTGATTTTCAGCTTTTGCCCTCATTTTCCTCCTATCCACCTAGCTTCTTAACCACTATCAGCAGCTCTAACATGCTCACCACAGAGGGGCTTCCCTCCCTATCACACTCCCTCCACAGAGGTCCATTTTATACTAAGGTTTGTACATCTAAAGACAAGCAGATGAATCCTCACTGGTATAGGCTCCTACCTTTTTAAGTTATGTAACAAAGTTGCTCAATATAAGGATGAGGAACCCCCAAGGCTCAAGAGAAAGTCATTGCTTTAAAATACCAAAACATGAACACACATAAGGCATATATACAAATTTATTACTGAACGGAGGCAGTTTTAACAGCAGCACTAAGTCAGGGCTAGCAGTAGCTTCCACCTTGAAAGACCACTCTTCGATACAAAACGTTCATAAAGGTTACAGGTCGTCAACAAGAATCCCAGATCAGGGGCCTGGCAGAACAGGAACACCTGTATTTTGCATACCAAGATCTCATGCTGTTCCATTGCAGACAAATTTGAAACCCTGACCTGTTTCAATGCTTCAACTACAGGAGCCATGCCTAGCTTAATACATTTAGGGTCCGATTTTCATCTGAGCAGTGCTATGCGCCACATTGGCGCATAGCCTGCCCGTCATCCATCTATCCTGAATTTTCAATGCCGGGGTCATAAGCGGCCCCGGCATTGGAAATCTGGGTCTCGCCGCACAACCTGGAAGCCGCAGGAGCTACCTGGGTAGCACCGATTTTCAATGCTACCCACTTAGTCCCTGCCCCTGAAAGATAGGCAAGGAAAAACCTTGCCTATCTTTAAGGCACAGAGTACTAAGTAGATAGCATTGAAAATCGATGCTACCCGGCTAGTTCCTGTGGCTTCCAGGTTGTGCAGCAAGACCTGGATTTTCAAAGCCAGGGCTGCTTATGACCCTGGCATTGAAAATCTGGGTTAGACGTTCTGCCAGGTCCTTGATCTTGACTCTTGTTGATGACCTGTAACCTTTTTGAACATCTTGTATTGAAGTGGCCTTTCAAGCTGGAAGCTACTGCTGGCCTGACTTGGTGCTGCTGTTAAAACTACTTCTGTTCAGTAATAATGGTGCTGCTGTTAAAACTGCCTCCACTACCCGACTAGCCCTTTCCTCCGCCCCCGCTCCACCCTGGAGCGCCCCTAACATGTCCCAATGCTAACCGCATAGCATTTGGGCACATTAGGGACTTATCTGGGATTTTCAAAGGGCACTACCCATGTAGGTGCCTTTCGAAAATCCCGGATAAGGCATTTACACGGGTAACTAGGGCAAAGAATTGCTATCTTGTTTTCACAGTCTCAACAAATCAATAAAAAAGTCAGAATTATTTTACAAGTCGCCAGCATCTAACACTCTATACTAGTTTCCTGACAACTGGCCCCAGGTGAGCATTCAACAAAGAAAAACGGACAAAACATTTAAACCAACTTCAACTGAGAACTATTGTAAACAAAAAAGATCACTGCAAAAAAAAATCTGAAAATTCCACCAACCAGATTTACCTTTTTCTGACAGAATAACTTATCCAGAATGAACTCTTCCCCTCACTCTGCTCAGGGACCTTCTCTAGGAAAGGCAAGGGTGGGGTCCAGAGATTCATCACATCCCTACCTACTTGCTTCTCCCTGGGATTTTTACTACTTAGTTTTTCCTACCCTCCCACAACTCTTTTCACCTACACTAGTTTATTTTTATGTTTCAGGTACTTTTTCCCTTCTCCCTCATTTGCCCTGCAGGGACCATATGCTCCTTCATGTGGCCCTAGTCTCAGTTCCACTAGCTGGGTTGGATTAACCTACTAAACTGGTAGGCTGGTCAGGCTGCTGATGTGGTGAAGGATTAGGTTGTTGTGTGGCCACAGACGTGCAATAGAGTGTTGATGGATCCAGCACTCAGTGCTGCATAGCTTCAGTACAGTCCCACACTTTTCCTACCTTCCAGAACAAAAACAAAAACAAACAGAGCACCAAAGTACCTGCAGCAAACAACTAGGAACAAAGAAGCTGGTACAAAGACTGGTGGATTTTCAGGTATTGACTAACCCTTGCCTTTATTGAAACCACCGCGTTTCGGCCATGGGCCTTCCTCAGGGGGATTTTGAGAGACAAACCTCAAAAAAATACACAATTTAAAAGTAAGATTACATAAATAATATGTGGAATAATAACCAATAAGTAATTATATAAAGCATAAAACAGTAATCAATAAAATAATAAAACAACAATATGAATATTACGTTAAGAAATTAATAAAAACATGTATGAAAATTAAAATAGAAATATCCACATGCAAGTTATATCATAAATATTTGACAAAAAAATAACTTAATTGAGTACAACAATGACATCTAAAAAACATACATCTAATTTTGTCACATAAAAGGCTTTCGTATTTCACTTTTTTATCTACTTTTAATCCATTGTTTTGTTTTTTATCCATGTGATATATGAAATGCACTCAATTCAGTCATTCTCTTATATGATTGTGACAATTTGTATGTGAGTCCATGTGACATAATTAGATGTATATTTTTTTAGATGTCATTGTATTTTTTTGAGGTTTGTCTCCCAAAATCCCACTGAGGAAGGCCCATGGCCGAAATGCGTTAGGGTCAATAAAGGCAAGGGTTTGTCAATACCTAAAAATCTGCCAGTCTTGGTACCAGCTTCTTTGATCCTACCTTCCAGAACAGTCATATAGGGCTTTGCTCTCAGGGACCAGGACCGGCCCATCCATTGTGCAAGAATGTTGTTCGCACAGGGCCTCGCACTTCAGGGGGCCCCACGCAAATTTCATTTGCGCACAATGGACAGCTTCAGAGGTGAGCCGGGGAAACCCTGCGAGGCCTGCATAAAAGGCTCCAGTGCCCTGCCCTGTTGAGGCTTTCCTAACAAGGGCTCTACAGATCAACCAACAGTAAGGATTTGAGGGTTTATTTTATTATATTAAATTGCTAGCTCTCTGACTGGGAGCTCTTAAAAGGGTTTTTTGTATATTTTTAAAGCAAGGTTACTTTCTTTTTGGTGCTTTAGTGGAACTTTCCTTGAGCACAGTAGGTTGCTGAACTCTAGTAACCTCCTCAGTTTTGGAAACTGCTAACACCTAATCAGGTGTTAGTTCCCTCCCTACCCACCCACCCACCCACCCCTAGTGAGCAGTCTTGCTTTAAAGGGCACCTCCCCATTTAACAAATCACAGAGAATTGGACCAGCACATTTTGAATATAATTAAAGAGATTTAACTGATTTTTCTCTGAAAGGACAGCTGGGAAACCGGCTGGTACTTGGTAGATCTCTCTCTTTTGCTTTAACAGCTCCACAAACAGAACAATGGCTGGGAAAAATCGTATCACTAAAGCTGTTGCCCCCGTTACAGCTTCTGCCTTGGTCCAGACAGAGGTCCTAATGCCAGTTGAAGGACTGGTTCCATGTGCAGGGTGCCTGCATGCTGAAGCTCTGAGGAAACAAGTGGAGGAACTCAGAGAGGAGGTGGCGAAGCTGAGGAGCATTCAAGACAGTGAGAAGTACATTGATGAGATGCTTCTTGCAGCAACCAAGCTCTCCAGCAGAGGAGAAGATGGGTGCCAACAGAATGTCGATGGTTGGACACAAGTCACCAGGGCCTGCAAAATCACCAATCCAACTTCTCCAGCCCTTGAAGTGAAGAACCATTATGCAGCCCTGGAAGTGGAGGAGGTGAAAGCATCCCTGGAAAGAGAAGAACCAAAGCTCAAGTACCCCAAAGTTGCAGAATCAGTGACCAGAAGGAAATGAAGGGTAGTGGTGGTTGGTGACTCTCTTTTGAGGGGCACTGAGGCGTCCATCTGCCGAACAGACTTGATATCTAGAGAGGTATACTGTCTACCAGGTGCCACAATCCAAGATGTTATGGAGAGTTTCCCGAGATTCATCAAGCCCACTGTTTATTACCCAATGTTGCTAATCCATGTCATAACAAATGATACTGCCAGGTATCACTCTGAGTGTATCAATAGTGGCTTCATGGCTCTGGGACAGAGGGTGAAGCAGATAGGTTCACAGGTGGTGTTCTCTTCAATCCTCCCTGTTGAGGGTAAAGGCCAAGGCAGAGAGGCTCGCATCCTGGAGATGAATGCATGGCTGCGTGGATGGTGTCATCAAGAGCATTTTGGTTTCCTGGACCATGGGATGCTGTTCCAAGGGTTGCAGAGCAGAGATGGCATCCATCTGTCCAAGAAAGGTCAACGCATCTTCGGTAATAGACTGGCTAATCTACTGAAGAGGGCTTTAAACTAGATTCGTTGGGGATGGGTGAAGAAAGCCCCCAGGTAAGTGAAAGCCCCCAGGTAGGTGATACATTAAATACCTTTATGGAAATGGGTAACGGGTAACATATGGAAAGCAGTGTGTATAAATGCCCATAGCATGGGAAATAAGATCCCTGATGTAGAAGCTTTGGTGGGAGTGGCTGACTTGGATTTAGTGGCAGTTACAGAAACATGGTTCACAGAAAACCATGATTGGGATGTAACTATACCTGGCTATACTTTATTCAGAAAGGACAGGGTAGGAAGAAGGGGAGGAGTGGCACTATATGTAAAAATTACTATTAAAGCTTTGGAATTACAGAGCTTAAAAGGGAGAGAGGAGGCATTGTGGGTTAAACTAGAAAGAGGGAAAGAGAAATCTATTTGCATTGGTGTGATATACAGACCTCCCTCACAAGAGGAAGAGGTGGACAGAGAGTTAATTGAAGATATACGCAGCATTGCTAGGAAAGGGGAAGTGCTACTGATAGGAGATTTCAATATGCCAGATGTTGATTGGCACATTCCTACTGCAGTATCATCTAGAAGTAAGGAGATCCTGGATTCTCTACAGGGAGAACTATTCAGGCAATTGGTAACAGACCCCACACGTGAAGGGGCTATACTGGACTTGGTGCTTGCCAATGGTGAAAGTGTTTCTGATGTTGTAGTGGAGATCATTTTGCACCCAGTGATCACCAGATGGTGTGGTTCAGCATTAGGATTAGGGCTGTTAGAATCCATTCAAAGGTGAAGATCTTAGACTTTAGGAAGACTAACTTTGTTAAGATGGGCCAATACCTCAGGGAGTCGTTAGTGGGATAGGAACAGCTGGGGGATGTAGAAAAACAGTGGGCAAAACTGAAAGGGGATATTTAAGGGCAACCAACCTTTTTGTTAAAATGGTAAATAAAGGTAAAAGGAAAAGGAGACCGCTATGGTTTTCGAAAGAAGTAGCTGAAAAAGTGAAGAAAAAGAGGGAGGCCTTCATGAAATACAAGAGATCACAGAGAGAGGAAAACAGGCATCTGTATTTGGAAAAACTTAGAGAAGCTAGCAAAGTAGTCAAGAAGGCAAAGATTCAAAAGGAGGAGGAAATAGCCAATGCAATAAAATGGGAGGATAAGACATTTTTCAGATATATTAGTGAGAAGAGGAAGGGCAAAAGTGGTATTGTCAGACTCAAGGGTGCAGGGGAGGAATATGTAGAAGCTGATAAGGATAAAGCGGAATTGCTTAACAAATATTTTTGTTCTGTGTTCACAGATGAAGAACCAGGAGCAGGACCTCAGAAAACACCCACAAATAGGAACAGAAGGGAGGAACATCTTGAACAATTTTCAGAAGACTGTGTTCGTGAGAAACTAGCTCAACTTAAAGTAGACAAAACGATGGGACCGGATGGGAAACACCCTAGAATACTGAGGGAACTTGGGGACATTCTAGCAGCTCCACTGACTGACCTTTTCAATGCCTCGTTGGAGTCAGGAGTGGTGCCAAAGGACTGGAGAGAGGCTCATGTGGTGCCTTTACACAAAAGCGGAAGTAAGGATGTGGTTGAAAACTACAGGCCGGTTAGTTTAACTTCGGTGGTGAGTAAATTATTGGAAACGCTGCTGAAAGAGAAAATAGTGAGGTTTCTGGAGTCCAGCGGATTACAGGATCCGAGGCAGCATGGATTCACCAGAGGCAGGTCTTGTCAGACAAATCTGATAGATTTCTTTGACTGGGTTACCAGGGAGTTGGACCGAGGGAGAACCCTAGAGGTGGTGTATTTAGATTTTAGTAAAGCCTTTGAAACCATTCCTCACAGGCGACTTATAAACAAACTGAGCACCCTAGGGATGGACCCTAAAGTTACTGCTTGGGTTAGAAATTGGTTGGGTGGAAGGCGACAAAGAGAACAAGTAAATGGAGCTCACTCTGAGGAGAAGGATGTTATCAGTGGTGTGCCCCAGGGATCTGTCCTTGGTTCGATTCTTTTTAACATCTTTGTTAGTGATATAGCGGAAGGGCTTTCAGGTAAGGTTTGCCTCTTTGCGGATAATACCAAAATCTGCAATAGAGTAGACACCCAGGAAGGGGTAGATAACATGAGGAGGGATCTAGCTAAGCTTGAATAATGGTCTAGTATTTGGCAGCTGGGATTTAATGTTAAAAAATGTAAGGTCATGCATTTGGGCTGCAGCAATCTAAGAGAGCAATATAGTATAGGGGTGAAGTACTTTTGTCCACTAAAGAAGAGCGGGACCTAGGCGTGGTTGTGTCTGATGATCTTAAAGTAGCTAAACAGGTAGAAAAGGCGACGGCAAAAGCTAGAAGGATGCTTGGGTGCATACAGAGAGGAATGGCTAGCAGAAAAAAGACATGATAATGCCTCTGTATAAGTCTTTGGTGCAACCTCATTTGGAGTATAGTGTGCAATTCTGGAGACCGCACCTTCAAAAGGATGTGAACAGGATGGAGTCGGTGCAGAGGGTGGCTACTAAAATGATTAGTGGTCTTCATTATAAAACAGTGCCTATCTTTACCTAGGGGTCACTAACTGGGCAGTGGTTCAATATCGCCGCTGCCTGGTTAGTGATGGGTGCCATTTCTGCTCTACTCCGGTACACCCACAAAATGCCCCTATGCTACAGCATGTAGTGGAAGATCCCATGGATATTCAGCAGCAGTAACCATGTAGTGCTGCTGAACATCTCTCTAAGCGCCATTTACACAGTTTGCAGGTCTGTAAACCATGTAAATGCCTTTGAATATTTGGCCCATAACCCCTACATCATAAAAATAATAAAATACTTACAAAAACTACAATAAAATAAAATGCGAAAATAATACAAAATAATAAGAACAAAGGTGATAAACTACAGGCCAGTAAGCCTTACCTCGGTGGTGGGAAAAGTAATGGAGGCGCTTCTGAAAGAGCGAATAGTGGACTTCCTCAAAACCAACAGGTTGCATGACCCGAGGCAACATGGTTTTACCAAAGGACGATCTTACCAAACAAATCTGATTGAGTTCTTTGACTGGGTGCCCAGAGAACTAGATCAAGGGCATGCGATGGATGCGATCTATCTAGATTTCAGCAAAGCCTTTGATAGGAGGCTTATCAATAAACAAAATGACTTGGGGATGGGTCCCAAGATGGTGAACTGGATTAGAAATTGGTTGACTGACAGACAACAGCGGGTGATGGTAAACGGAACTCACTCGGATGAAAGGAACATGATTAGTGGTGTGCCCAAGGTTTCGGTTTTGGGACCGTACTGTTCAATATATTTGTGAGTGATATTGCCGAAGGGCTGAATGGAAAATTCTGCCTTTTTGCAGATGACACCAAAATTTGCAACAGAGTGGACTCCCCTCAGGGAGTGGGGAACATGAGGAAAGATCTACAAAAGCAGGAAGAATGGTCTAATGCTTGGCAGTTAAGATTTAATGTGAAGAAGTGCAGTGTCATGCACTTGGGAAGCAGAAATCCAAGGAAATTGTATGTGATAGGGGGCGAGAGATTGATGTGCATGGACCAGGAGAAAGATTTCGGTATGATTGTTTCTGATGATCTCAAGGTGGCAAAACAGTGTGACAAGGCGATGGCAAAAGCCAGAAAGATGCTGGGTTGCATACAGAGAGGAATTACCAGCAGAAAGGAAGAGGTACTAATACCACTGTACAAGTCACCGTTGAGGCCTCACTTGGAATATTGTGTTCAGTTTTGGAGACCATATCTCGCAAAGGATATAAAAAGACTGAAAGCAGTTCAGAGGAAGGTGACCAAAATGATTTTGAGCCTGCGTCATAAGACTTATGAGAAGAGACTTGAAGACCTAAATATGTACACTCTGGAGGAGAGGAGGGACAGGGGAGATATGATTCAGACCTTTAAATACTTAAAGAGTATTAATGGACAAACAGACCTCTTCCACAGACGGGGAAGCTGTAAAACTAGAAAGCATTTAATGAAGCTGCAAGGGGGTAAACTGAAAGGCAATGCAGGAAATACTTTTTTACTGAAAGGGTGGTGGATGCTTGCAATGCCCTCCCGATGGAAGTGGTGGGGGCAAACACAGTGACAGATTTCAAAATGGCATGGGACAGACATTGTGGATGCCTTTATAGCAACATGATAAAATCAAAATAAGCATAACTATCTCTTATATCTGAACCAATAGGGGTGACCTACACGGAGCAATGGATACAACCCTAAACATAGAAACATAGAAATATGACGACAGAAAAAGACCACATGGCCTATCTTGTCTGTCCTTCCATATCAACAACTACAAAAGTCCCCTTTTCCTTTAGAGATCCTCTGTGTTTGACCCATGCTTTTTTGAAGTCAGATAATGTCCTCATCTCTACCACCTCCACTGGGAGACTATTCCATCGATCCACCACTCTTTCCATAAAGAAATATTTCCGCACATCACTCCTGAATCTGTTCCCCTTCACCCTCATCCTATGTCCCCTCGTGGCAGAACTTGCTTTCAATTGAAAGAGGCTCTCTCCCTGTACATTTATGCCACAGAGGTATTTAAAACACAAAAGGTCACTTTCAGAGTGAAAAAACTGCCAAAAATAAGAAAATCACTCCAATAATACAAAAATAAAGAATTAAGGGAAAACTGGAGCCCTACTAAAATACAAACAAATCACTCAAAGGGGAGAGAGAGGGAATGTCTCAGAACACCGGTCATCAACCAGAGATTGAGGACAAACCTCACTCTAAACGCCCTTGTAAAATCAGTGACTGACACAACCACCTCCCTATTACGTAAAACACAATTATTATGGCAAGAAATTATCAAATCCAAAACAAAAAACAAAAAATCAGCTTGTTTCTATCATGAAGATCCCAACGCCGTACTCTTCGGCACCAAATACGCGTTTCGCAATTAATGCTTCTTCAAGGGCAAAGCCGAAAATGCAGCCATGCATTCATCTCCAGGATGCGAGCCTCTCTTCTTTGACCTTTACCCTCAACAGGGAGGATTGAAGAGAACACCACCTGTACACCTAGCTGCTTCACCCTCTGTCCCAGAGTCATGAAGTCACTTTTGATACGCTCAGAGGGATACCTGGCAGTATCATTTGTTCCGACATGGATTAGCAACATTGGGTAATAGTCAGTGGGCTTGATGAGTCTCGGCAAACTCCCCGTAACATCTTGGATTTTGGCACCAGGCAGACAGCATACTTCTCTCGACATCAAGTCTGGTCGGCAGATGGAAGCCTCAGTACCTCTCAGAAGAGAGTCACCAACCACCACTGCCCTTCGCTTCCTTGTGGTCACTGATTCTGCAACTTTGGGGTTCTTGAGCTCTGGTTCTTCCCTTTCCAGGGATGCTTTCACATCCTCCACTTCCAGGACTGTATAATGGTTCTTCAATTCAAGGGCTGCAGAAGTTGGATTGGTGATCCTGCAGACCCTGGTAACTTGTGTCCAACCTTCGTCATTCTGTCGGCACCCATCTTCTCCTCTGCTGGAGAGCTTGGTTGCTGCAGAAGCATCTCATCAATGTACTTCTCACTGTCTTCAATGCTCCTCAGCCTCGCCACCTCCTCTCTGAGTTCATTCACTTGTTTCCTCAGAGCTTCAGCATGCAGGCACCCTGCACATGGAACCGGTCCTTCAAATGGCATTGGGACCTCTGTCTGGACAGAGGCAGAAGCTGTAATGGGGGCAACAGCTTTAGCGATACGATTTTTCCCAGCCATTGTTCTGTTCATGGAGCTTAGGTATCTGTTAAAGCAAAAGAGAAAGATCTACCAAAGTACCAGCCGGTTTCCCAGCATTGTTTGAACTGTATAGCCCTTGTTAGGAATGGGGAAAGGCATGGGGAGAGGTGACCTGCACAGAGTGGCAAGTGCACCTACTCTTGTCGCCTGGCTGGGCAGACTAGATGGACCATACTTTTTTTTTTCTGCTGTCATATACTATGTTACTATGTAAAGGTGTTTCACTCTATAAGTCTCTATTCAATACTGTAGCCTGACCAATGATTACTCTTAGGGAGTCTTTTACTAAGCTGCAGTAACTGCTACCTTGGGGCGAGTTTAGACAGCATGGGTCAAAATCCGCAGTCTGCACTTGCTGAGGGTGGGTGGGATGAGGGCTGAAAGGGGGCGTGTCGGCCAATGACTGCTGGTATGCTCCACAATGGAGCACACTAGCTGTCACGACTGTCAATAGTGTGGATGCAATTACCAAAGCCTAAAGAGGTTTTGGTAAGTACAGACTTAAGCTGAGTCCCTGATGGCCTGCTGCAGCTTCAAGATACATTGAGAATCAGTCCTAAGAATCACACATAGAGCCAAATAGAGTGATCTAATTGGCCAAATCCCTGACGAAGGCGTTGCCGAAACATGGCCGTGTCAAGTTGGCGATCAGTGATTCTCCCTGAGGTCAATTAAATAAATAATTTTTTGTTTGTTTACACTTTGCTCCAGAAAGATTTCTGGCCATAATGAAACAGGTTCCTGATTGGGGGGGGGGGGAGACACATTGGGGGAGGGTTGATCGCCAGGGTGATTATTGGGGTGGGGCTTGACCCGGGGGACTGCAACCCTTGCCTTGGCAGGGACCGCAAGTGATCCTGTGCTCTCTGCCAGGGACTCTGCGTGAGTCATCCCATACTTCCTTCAAGGGCAGAATTTGTGAGCGCCTGTGCTATTTGGCACCTACCGCCCAATTTTGCACCTACCGCCCAATTTTTCCTACGACATACCCACTTTAGGTGCAAACTCCTACCACCCTTTAGTAAAAAGAACCCTTAATTTTATATCAACTTAAGACAAGCCCTGAAACATATCAATTTACAATTGGTACCATAACCTAGGCTTTATAAAAATTTATCTTGATCTTACAACAGCCTGGGATGTGTCAACCTAATTCGCATTTTGAAATATTTGTTGGAAAAGATGTGCTTTTAGTTTCATCTGAAACACCTACATAGTAACATAGTAAATGACAGCAGATAAAGACCAGCATGGTCCATCCAGTCTGCCCAGCAATACGGCAAGAGTAGGTGCACCTGACGCTTTGTGCAGGCCACCCCTCCCCATGTCTTTGCTTAGGGGTGGACCTACCACTCCATGTAGGACACCCCTATTTGTTGAGAAGTTAGATGGTTCAGTTTATTTTGGTTTTATCCTGTTGCTGTAAAGGGATCCGCTGTGCTTGTCCCATGCTGTTTTAAATTCCGTCACCGTGTTTGCCCCACCACTTCCATCGGAAGAGCATTCCAAGCACCCACCACCCTTTCAGTGAAAAAATATTTCCTGACATTGCCTTTCAATTTTCCCCCTTGCAGCATGATCATGGAAATTATTTCCCCGGAAGTTAACAAGGAGCCCTGGCCCTTAGCACATGCTACATTAACACAGGTGCGCCTAACACCACCTATTGACATGGTGTTAGGAAAATCCATTTTAATGCAATTATGTGCAGTGTGAACACAGCGCAAACTACACTGAGCTCACCATGCCCATTCCTGTCCCACCCACCCACTTACTTGTGACCTTATTGCGGGCTTCACAGTTAGCGTAGGAATCATCCTGTGCTAACTGTCATAACCCTGAGCTACCTGGCAATGTGCATCCCAACATGCCTTCAGCGCATGACAGAATACACACTGCTAGATAATGCCTGTTAGTAAAGGCTCCCATAGTTGCGAATTTCTGTGAAATGTACTTGTTTACATGTAAGGACATCAAGTAACCGAGTACTCTGGGAGCCTAGTAATCTCGGAGGTCAATACAATTTCAGTGCTGAACAAATATTATTTTATTTTTATTTATTTAATTAGAATTTTTATACCGCTTTTTCCAATAGGTCAAATCCCATTTACATTGAACAGTGTTTGAAATATGCAGCTAACAGTACATAATCAATTACATAAAACAGTTGAACTATACACATTGGAATTTGAACAAAATTTAGGCTAAAGCTATGCTAAGTTGCAAAACTACATAAAGTGTGTCATGCCCTTGGTTTGATTTCATGAACTAGAGTTGGCATTTGTTAATTGTTGGTCTATGTGCATGTTCATAAAGTAAATGGGGAAGGATAGTATGAAGTAGGGGGATGGTACATCTAAGATGAGGGGCTGTAAAATCTGCATTGGTGGATTCTTGCGGGTTTCCAAAATATTGTATGAAAAGGTACGTTTTTAATTTTTTACGGAATGTGGGAAGATCATTCATTTCTCTTAGCTCATCTGGTAAGTTATCCAGGGTGGGGATGAAGTGTGAGAAAGCTCTATTATTTGTTGCTTTTATAGATTGTCTGTAGTCTAGAGGGGTAGTTAGTTTGCTTTTGTTGGGTCTTCATTTAGTTCGAGTGTCAGCTTCCTTAGTGGTGAGTGTAGAGAGGTGTGAAGGGGCAAATTCTTTGAGTAGTTTAAATATGGTTACTCATATTTTATAGTGTATCCGGCTCTGGATTGGGAGCCAGTGCAAATTGTATAATATGGGGGTGATGTTTTCTGTCATGTTTGCGTTCTTTGTTATCTGTGCTGCCACATGTTGTGCCATTTGGAGCTGTTTTATGGTTTGTTTAGGTAATCCTTGGAGAATGCTATTGCAGAAGTCAAAGTGGGGTGTTATGATTGCTTGGTAAAAGAGGTCAAAGTTGTTTTATCGTTTTGAGTTTGTAGAAGATTTTTCTTGTTTGTTTTATGTGTGTTGACATGTTGAGTGTATGGTCTAGAACAGTGGTTCTCAACCTGTGGGTTGTGACCCCCACGGGGGTCACCACAGGATTTAGCAGGGGTCGCTTCACTCCGCCAAGTTAAAAAAAAGAAAAAAAGCGCACAAGTTGCTGCCGAGTCCGCTTCTCGGCAGCGGCAAACTCATCGCCTCCAATCTTCTGCAGCCGCAGCTCCCTGCCTCTTTGGGAACCGCGGCTGTGCCTGTGAAAATGTTGCGGAGCCTTCTCGTCTCTCGACAGGCTCCGCGCAGCATTGTCCCGCCCCCAAAGGAAGTGGTAAACAACTTCCTTTGGAGGCGGGACAATACTTTACGAAGCCCATCGAGAGACAGGAAGGCTTTGCAACAGCTTTACTGGTCTGGCACAACCGCGGTTCTCTAAGAGACAGGGAACTGCGGCTGCAGAAGAACAGGGCAGTAGCAGGCAGACATAAGGAGAGGGGAGGAGGGGGCAGGGAACCTGCAACGGGGGTGACCGGGGGGGGGGTGGGCGGGGGCTGACATGGAGGGATGGATGGAGGGAGGGAGAGGGGTGCTGACAGGGGGGGAGCTGACATGGACAGGGGGGGCTGACATAGATGGATGGATGGAAGGATGTAGGGAGGGAGGGAGGGGGCTGACATGGACAGAGGGGGGCTGACATGGAGGGAGGGAGGGGGGCTGACATGGATGGATGGAGGGAGGGAGGGAGGGGGGCTGACATGGACAGAGGGGGGCTGACATGGAGGGAGGGAGGGGGGCTGACATGGGCAGAGGGTGGGCTGACATGGATGGATGGATGGAGGAAGGGGGGCTGACATGGACAGAGCGGGGGCTGACATAGAGGGAGGGAGGGGACTGACATGGACAAAGGGGAGAGGCAGGGGGACATACTGGACAGACAGGGGATAAATGCTGGACAGAAGGGAGAGACAGTGTGGGTTAGGATTATAATGGGCTGATGGGGGGGTTAGCATTGGTAATGGGCAGATCGGGGGGGCTAGGACTGGTAATGGGTTGATTAGGGAAGGCTACGACTGGGAATGGACTGATCAAGGGGGGGTTGGGGCTGGTAATGGGCTGATAGGGGGTAGGACTGGTAATAGACTGATGGGGGCGCTAGCATTGGAAATGAGCTGATCGGGGAGGTCCCTATTTGTTATGTCGCTCGTCATTTGTTTTGTCAACTGTCGTTTGCCTTGCAGTTTATTGTCTGTTATGTTGTTATTGTCTGTTACATTATCTGCTGTCTTTTATTTTCTTTCTGTTGCTGTTTGACTGCTTTCCTATCCATTTAATGGCGTTCCTTTCTACCTTTCTTTTCTGCAGCTGAAATGTTTTGTATTGTACACCGCCCTAATACCCTGGTAAGGGGTGGTATATCAAATGTGCCAAATAAAGATAAAGGACTGGAAATGGGCTGATGGGGGGGTAGGAATGGTAATGGGCTGATTAGGGGAGCCTAGCACTGGTAATGGGGTTGAGGGGGGATTAGCACTGGAAATGAGCTGATTGGGGGGCTTCGACTGGGAATGGGCTGATGGTGGGGAGGGGAGGATAGAGCTGCTGGCCCTGGAAGAAAACTGGGGGCTAAGGCTACAAATGGGCTGATATGAGGGGATGGGAGAATGGAACTGGAAGGGAGTGGATCTGAGAGGGGCTGCCATGGTATTTGTACTAGAAGGGACTGGTCAGTGGGGAAGGAGGGGGACTGGAAGGGAATGGACACCAGTGGCAGTCATGGGAATGCAAGTTGACATTAGAAGGTACTGAGAGTGAGGACTGGAAAGGGGCTGATACTGGGGAGGGTTACTGGGACTGGAAATAGACTGATGGAAAGAAGTGAAGAAAACGAAAGAAGAGATAAGAAATGGCAGATGGACCATAGACCACAGAAAGAGAAGACAGGAAAGCAGAAGCCTCAGCTCGGGACCAGCATGATCAAAGAATAAATTGGTCAGACAATAAAGGTAGAAAAAATAATTTTATTTCATATTAGTGATTTGACTACAAAATCATAATAATTTTGAAATCAAATATTGTTACTTGTTATTGTGATTAATTATTGTGGTTTAAATAAGTAAATTTATAAATAAAAACATATTGCAAAGGCCTATAATATTTTAATAATTCAACAAATGATTACAGCGACAATGCGTTAACGGTAAAGGAAGAAAGACATGTTTGATTTTATCATTGGGGGTCATCACAAGTTGACCAATGGTAAAAGGGGTCGCGGTACAAAAAAGGTTGAGAACCACTGGTTTAGAATGACCCCAAGGTATTTTACTTCATTCTTTATTGTGATGTCTGTATCACAAATTCTGACAGAGGTCAGTGGGGTGAAACTTTGATTTTTGGTTATACAGAAGGCTTCGGTTTTCCTGAGGTTGATCATAAGATTGTGGGAGTTGAACCATTCTGCTACTTCAGTGAAGCAGTCTGTAATTTGTTGTAGTGTGGGATTGGAGATGTTGAATGGTAGATATAGCATTATGTCATCTGCGTATATATGATAGTTTACCTGGAATTTTTGAAGATCATGCAGATGGATTGGAGATGGATATTGAACAAAAGGGTGGATAGAGCGGATCCCTGGGATAGGCCTTGTTCTTGATTGTATGGTTTAGATGTATGTTGTCCGGATTTGACCTGTTGAGTTCTATCGGAGAGATATGATTGAAACCATTGGAGAACTGTGCCTTTAATACCTATTTGTTGCAATCAAGAGAGCATAATGGAGTGGTTTATGCTGTCAAATGCTGCAGTGATGTCTAAAAATATGAGGATGAATGCTTGTTTGGAGCTATCTATACTGCACATTAGTCTGTTGAATCCCGTCCCTGAAGCTAAAAATCAAACAATTTCTATATAAATGTTCATTCACCTTATATGCATCCACCCTTTGGAACTTCCTACCGCCAACACTTCGAGCCTACTCTCATACAGCCAACTTCAGGAAAAAGCTCAAGACTTTCATCTTCCAAGTAGAATACAAAACAAACGGAGCCACAAACCCAACCACCAAAGACAGAAGCAAAACCAACAACACACCACTACAGCAACCCGCAAGCCCTAGACCCCAAATATGTACAAATGCCTAACTGACTTACATTGTAAATAGTTGAAAACTATGAATACTGTTACTCTGTCTTCACTAACTAAATTGTAAATAGTTAAAACCTTGAATACGGTTATCTTGTTAAATGTTACAATGCTCAGTTTTATGTACAGCGGAGGCCCACCACAGCCCTGCCACACTCCTGTTAAATATAAACAGCCTTGAATGGTAGAAAGATAGTATATAAACAAGTTTAAATAAATAAATAACACTAAAATTTTGAATAAAATCCTCCACCTGCCAGACAACCAGTGTAAATCACACAGAAGAGGACATATTTGAAACGGCTGGTACTAATTAAATATAATGCAGCTGTATTTTGCATTGTCTGGAGAATTAGTACCATATTTCCTGGATTATAAGATGCTTCCAGAGAGAGCCTCCACACAGCTAAACATTCAGCTTTCTATCTTTTTTGCCTGTTTTGTTGCTAATATAGAATTTAACTGTTGGTTATACATTACTTTTTGGGAATATTCTGACTGCCTACATTCCTTGTGTAGCCCTTAAATCAGATATTTGAGTGTGCCCACTGTTCATGTAAGGCCTACTGGCCAGGGACACTAGTGATATAAAGCTACTTAGAATAGAAATACTTAAATTGCAGGGACCTGGTCTTTACCTGTGTCTCCCACTTACTTTAGAAGCAAAGGTATCAGTTAAAGTTACAGGGACCTTTGCACAGTAGGCAGATACAAAGAAATAAAAAGTTCAGTTTGACTATTTCTGCTTCCATTGTTTGAATTCTCTGTTGCAAGCCTGCTCCCAGGGAAGGGCTAATTAGATTATTTTACAGCCTGCCACAAGTACCATCATCAGAGGCACCAACTTGGGAACACATTTCAAAGGAGAGAAGATAGTCAAATGCCTCCCAGGCTCTTCAGCCAGCAGGAATACAAAACAAATTGTTGATGTACTTAGCGCAGAAAATGAGCACTCCAAAATTGATGTTGTCATCCACATGGGTACAAATGACCAGGCTAGAAACAGTGCCTCTGCAGTTCAAAGGGACTTCCAGACTCTGGGAGAGAAACTCAAGCCTATTGTTAACACTGTTGCATTCTCAGAAATTCTACCTGTTCTTGGTAAGGGGGCAGAAAGGCTGCATCGCATAAACAGCTTTAATACATGGCTCCAGACCAGGTGCGAACGAGAAGGATTCAGATTTATTGGCGACTGTGGAAACAGATGGACCAATAAGAGACTATACTGTGCTGATGGACTACATCTCTCTGTCACAGTGAAAAGAATCCTAAGTGAAAAATTCAGGCAGTATGCGGATATGCATTTAAACCAGAAAAAGGTGACGGATGGGGAAGGACAAGTTCAGGACATCACTCCCGGCAAAAGCAGAACAACATCAGAAACAGCCACACTTTTAAACCACACATCAAAAGCAAGTGGGAAGAAGTGGTCAGAATAAAATCAATGCAAAATACATGCAAACCAGTTAAATGCTGGAAAGCAATGAGCACAAATGCTCGAAGCTTAGCCAACAAAACTCCAGACCTGGAAGCCCTAAGGGTGGAAATGGACTTGGACATTGTGGCCATTACAGAAACATGGTTTAATGAATCGCATGATTGAGATATAGCCATAGCTGGCTATAATTTATTCAGAAGAGACAGAGAAAGTGGAAAAGGAGGAGGAGGAGCCTTGTATGTAAAAAGCAATATTAAAGCTACTGAAATGCAGAGGGCATGGGGAAAAGAAGAAGCACTCTGGATTGTGTTGGAAAGAGGAGATGGCACTGTCATCCATACTGCTGTTTTCTACAGACCTCTGACTCAAATTGAAGAAATAGATAACAAATTGATTATAGATATTGCCAAGATAGCCACAAAGGGGGAAGTGATCATATTAGGTGACTTTAATCTACCAGATGTGGATTGGAGTACTCCTTCTGCGAATCTGGCAAGAAGCAAAAAAAGTGTGGATGCTCTCCAAGATGCGTTACTTAGACAAATGGTGATGGAACCAACCAGGGAAAGCTCAATGCTGGATTTAGTGCTCACCAACGGTGATAGCGTGTCGAATGTCTGGGTGGGTGCCCCAGTGAGCAGCAGCGATCATCATACGGTGTGGTTTGAGATAAAAGCCAAGGTGCAGTCCAATCACAGCAAGCTCAAAATCCTAAACTTCAAAAACACTGACTTCAGTAAATGGCCAAGTACCTGAAGGAGAAGTTGGCAGGGTGGGAGGGGATAAGGAAAATGGAATTTCAATGGGCTAAACTAAAGGTGGCAATAAAAGGGAGAACAGATAAATATATAAGGAAAGTAAATAAAAACAAGAGGAGAAGGAAACCTATTTGGTTCTCCAAAGAAGTAGCTGCTCAAATAAAGGCAAAAAAACACAGCTTTCACAAAATTCTAAAGTTTGCAAACAGAGGAACACAGAAAGGAATACAGGATCAAACTAAAAGAGACAAAAAGAGAAATAAGGAAAGCAAAATCAAAGGCAGAGGAAAAGATGGCTAAAGATGTGAAGTGTGGTGACAAAACATTCTTCAGGTATATTCAGGAAAGGAAGAAGATCAGAGGTGGAATTGCAGGACTCAGAAGTGCTGTTAACGGATTTGTGGAAAGTGACATTGAGAAAACAAAATTGCTAAACAAATACTTCTGCTCTGTCTTTACTAAAGAAAATCCTGGAAAAGGACCATCTGTGACTCCCAGATATAAAAATGTGAATGAAGTAGATAGCACACCATTCACAGAAGATGATGTGTTAGAACAACTTCCAAAACTGAAAGTGGACAAGGCCAAGGGACCAGATGGGATACATCCCAGGATACTGAAAGATCTCAGAGAGGTTGTTGCAGGGCCTTTAAAGGATGTTTTCAACAGATCCTTGGAAACAGGAGAAGTTCCTCAGGACTGAAGAAGGGCGGATGTGGTACCTCTTCACAAAAGTGGTGACAGGGAAGAAGTGACAAACTACAGGCCCATGAGCCTTACCTCGGTGGTGGGAAAAGTAATGGAGGCGCTTCTGAAAGAGCGAATAGTGGACTTTCTCAAAACCAACAGGTTGCATGATCCGAGGCAACATGGTTTTACCAAAGGATGGTCTTGCCAAACAAATCTGATTGAGTTCTTTGACTGGGTGACCAGAGAACTACATCAGGGGCATGCGATGGATGTCATCTACCTGGATTTCAGCAAAGCCTTTGATACTGTTCCTCATAAGAGGCTTATCAATAAACTCAGTAGTTTGGGGATGGGTCCCAAGGTGGTGAACTGGATCAGAAATTGGTTGACTGACAGGCAACAGAAGGTGATGGTAAATGGAGCTCACTCAGATGAAAGGAGGGTGATTAGCGGGGTGCCCCAGGGTTCGGTCCTGGGCCCGGCACTGTTCAATGTAATTGTGAGTGATATTGCTGAAGGACTGAATGGAAAAGTCTGTCTTTTTGCAGATGACACGAAAATTTGCAACAGAGTGGACTCCCATGACGGAGTGGAATAACATGAGGAAAGATCTACAAAAGCTGGAAGAATGGACTTATGCTTGGCAGTTAAGATTTAATGCGAAGAAGTGCAGTGTCATGCACTAGGGAAGCAGAAATCCAGGGGAAATGTACGCGATAGGGAGCGAGAGGTTGGTGTGCACGGACCAGGAGAAGGACCTTGGTGTGATTATTTCTGAGAATCTCAAGATGGCAAAACAGTGCGACAAGACAGTGGCAAAAGCCAGGAGGATGTTGGGTTGCATACAAAGAGGAATTACCAGCAGAAAGGAAGAGGTACTAATGCCACTTTATAAGTCACTGGTGAGGCCTCACTTTGAATATTGTGTTCAGTTTTGGAGACCATATCTTGCAAAGGATATAAAAAGACTGGAAACTGTTCAGAGGAAGGCAACCAAAATGATTTGGAGCCTGCGTCAGAAGCCTTATGAGAAGAGACTTGAAGACCTAACTATGTACACTCTGGAGGAAAGGAGGGAGAGGGGAGATATGAGTCAGACCTTTAAATACTTAAAGAGAAATAATGAACAAACAAACCTCTTCCACAGACGGGGAAGCTGTAAAACTAGAGGGCATAACATGAAGCTTCAAGGGGGAAAATTGAAAGGCAATGTCAGGAAATACTTTTTTACTGAAAGGGTGGTGGATGCTTGGAATGCCCTCCCAATGGAACTGGTGAGGGCAAATACAGTGACAGAATTCAAAATGGCATGGGACAGACAGAGTGGATCACTTTACAGCAACAGGATAAAATCAAAATAAACTTAACTATCTAATTTCTCAACATACAGAGGAGCAGTGGGTTCACCCCCAAAACAAAGACATGGGAAGGGGTGGCCTGCACGGAGCAGCAGGTGCACCTACTCTTGCCATCTTACTGGGCAGACTAGATTGGCCATACTGGTCTTTATTTGCCATCATTTACAATGTTACTATGTGTTTTTTACATCGAGAGAGGATGACGCGACCTATACAATGGAGCGACTTAACTAAGAAATTTACGTGGTAGACCACGCCCTTTGATCTACATATAAATACTCGCACCTGCCCAGTGGATGGTCTTTCTCTCTGGACCCTCCGCTCTATGCCCCAGCAATTGCAAGCAGACCCTCCGATCAGCAGACTGGTATGTACTTGAACTATACTTGCAAATATCATACCAATGTAAGCATTCAGACAAATTTCAATATCAACACAAATCTTCTTTTTAACCCCACAGAAATTATAAAAATGGTGACACCAAAGGTTCGAAACTCATACGCAGTGGAATTCAAATCAAAAGCTATTCCTTATGGACAAGAACATGGTAACAGCCGCCGATCAAAAGTTTGGGATAACGGATAACTAAGAAATTAGTGAGACTGGAGGAAGACACAGGGAAAACTAACCTTGATGAAACGCAGTAAGAAGGCAAATTGCGGCTGCAAAGCATAGTGGCCTGAATTAGAAGCACATCTGCTTCAGTTCATCGTAGAGCAGAGGGCCCAGGGCCATGGACTGTCCACTGTGCAGGTGCAATTTAAAGCAAAGGATTCAAGGCTGGTCAATCGTGGTGCTACTGATTTATGATAAAAAATAAATTAATTATTAGACAAAGAATGGTCATGTGTCAGCAGCTCTCCGCTGATTTCTTGGATAACGTATGGAATTTCAGGGAATTCGTAAACAAAGAAATCAACACATACACAGTGACATCGGATTTCATAATCAACATGGATAAGGTTCCCTTAACCTTCAACATCCCATTAGGGAGAATGGTCAATCAAAAGGGGGTTAGAACAATAAATACTAGAACCACAAGACACAAAAAGACACACTTTACGGTGGAGCTGGCCTGCTGTACAAGTGGATAGAAGCTGCCATCTATGATTATATTCAAAAGGAAGACGATGTCGCTTGAAACTCTACCACCCAACATTGTTGTTGATATGAATGAGAAAGGATGGATGGATAGATGAGAGCATGATGGTGAAATGGCTGCAGCACTGCTTTAGTAAGCAGCCGGATGGATTTTTCAGGAGACAGAAGCGCTACTTGTCAAGGATATCATGAGAGCCCATTTTACTGAAGACATAAAGAAGCAAATAAAATTTCTGAACACTGTCCCGGTTATTACACTTGGTGGTGTGACAAAAATGCTTCAACCATTTGACATTTCCATCAACAGAAGATTCAAAGCTGTGTTGCTTTGCCATGGGAAAACTGGATGTGCCACAAAGAAACAGTTTCGTGGTTACTGTGCCATGCCACTTTTGCAGAAGTCTCCAGGTGGGTTGCGACAGCTTGGTGGGGGGATGTGAGTGATAAAATAACAAAATCCGGTTTTGTGAAGGCCGAAATACTAAAAAGCCCTGATAATTGTGAAGGTGAAGACGAAGAAGAAGTCAATAATGAAAATGAACTGGCTCCTGAAATTGCAGAACTATTTCACAGTGATACTGAAGATGAGGACTTCAACGGCTTTCCCAAAAGTGAGGCAGAATAAATTTGATGTGGAAAGAGCTGCTATATTGTTATGCACTTCATTCAGGAGTGTTATTGGAAAGTGAAAGTGAAACAGAATAAATCAGGTTTAAAAAAAAAAAACAGCAGTATGGTCTTGCGCTTTTTTCTTAGAACCCATGACTTATATAGCGGGGCGACTTATACTATGATTTTACCTGTAAAATGCCTTATTTTGGCCTCTGCAACTTATTCTCAGGAGTGACTTATAATCCGGGAAATATGGTAAGTCTATTGTGGTAGTCCTTACAATTCATTACAATAATCTAAGTGGGAAATGATTTCAGCTTATACAGAGATAGAAAGACATGTTTTAACAAATGACGTCCAGGGATGTCCAAACCAGAACGTCAGAAAAAAAGGCAGGCACATCCAAGTTTGGATATGATTTTACAAATGTGGACATGTCCAATATGGACATCTGCAGGATCATCTACGTAGACATTCCTAGAAAAGTATCCTAGATCAGGGATGTCTATGAGACATACAGCAGTGGCTCAAACACATAACAAGTTTCCCAACTGCGCAAAAAATATCATTGCAATTGTGGATGTTTTCTACCTTTTGGGAACCTGACAGGTACTTGTGACATGGATTGGCCACTGTTGGAAACAGGATACTGGTCTCGATGGACCTTTGATCTCAGTATTGCATTTGTTATGTTCTTATGAGAGTACTGTAGATGGTGGAGTGCAGTGACATTCCTACTCCACCTTTCACGAGACTTCAGCCAGGAGAGCGGAGTGACTGGCCCCTGCAGTGCGAGGCACCATAGCAAACCAGATTAATGGTATGTTTGCCACGCTGCCTCTGTGGGTCTGGTCGGGGATGCACCCCCCTCTCGGGTGGGACTCAGGGTGGAATGCGCCCATCACCCCACTCTTGGTACGCCGCTGGTGAAGTGCCATCTTCTCTACACCCTCCAGATGTTAACAGCTCAAATGAGTACTTTTCTGATGACTTTTCCTGCCTGGGCAGGTCTAAATTTGGATGAGGTCACAGATGTCCCTGACATTACTGCAGTCAAGTGAGGATGTCTAAGTCCATCACCTTGCTCCAGACATACCTCCACTGCACCCCCTGCTTACTTGGACATCCCCACGCTGGGGTCATCTTTAGACAGCGTTTATGAAATGGCTCCAGGGATGTCTTCATGATTTAGATGTCCATAAGCACGTTTTCACACATCCAAATCATGATTAAGAGTTCTGAAATGACTGCCAGAAGTGAGCAAGTCTAGCCTGGTGGAAATGACAGAGCAAATAACCGCCTTTTAAGGCCCACTTTGACTTTTGATAGTGAGTGCTCAAGCCATAAATATTCAAGTAGGAAATTCCAAAGGGAATGAGCAAAACAGGCAAAATAGGCCCTTAATACAGATTTGAAACACAAAACTTTATACGAGAAAATTACCAACAAATTGCCTGTGTGGATGTCAGCGTATGTGCTGGGATATATGGAACTAATTGGGAGACAAGATATAGAGAGAGTCTGGAATGCCGTACCTGGTTGGTTAAGAAGATAATTCTAAATTTAATTCTGTTACTAACCAGTACCCAAGGCCATTCTCAGAGTAATGGTGTCATATGATCGAAGGGTTTTGCACCATAAATCATATCCTCACTGTTGTGTTTTGGAGCAATTAAATTATTTTCAAGTTTACCTAAGGAACCTGGTAAGAAGAGAGGTACAATAATCGATTCTATTAATAATCATTAAATGAACGAGTGTTTTCAGGGCCCTCAGATCTGAACTGGATAGTAAGGAACAAATTTTTCTGAGGGCAAAAAAGATCTTTTTAACTCACAATGCAAAATAATCCCTAAGGATAACACAGAATCTTTTCTTGGTATCTTGTCACTGAGAAGGCATGACTAAAATAATGTAAGTGATTTATTTTCGGTGAACCAAAGTGCAAATAATTTTGCTGTGTTGAGTTTTAGTCTATGAAGAGTTAGCCGATTGGAAATGACAGTCAATTCTCTTTTGGAAGGACAACTCCCAAATTTTGCTGGGTATGAGGATCTGAAGGTTGCCAGTATCAGAGGCACAGCCATAGGTGTACCCAGAGTGGCCCAGACCCTTCCACTTTCATATCAGACCCTCCTGGGGCTTTCCTCAATTTGCTGCCATTGTGCGCATATCCTGTCTTAACATGCATGCCAAGGCTGCATATCAGGGAAGGAAAGCCGCAATACTAAAACAATTGCACTGGCTACCCATACAAGCCAGGATCTCATTCAAGATCCTAATTATGACCCATAAAGCCATCAATAAATATCCTGCTACTGCCATTACTGACCTAATTTCAATCACACCTCCCAATCGAGCAAGGAGATCAAATGCCGCAAATACTCTCATATTACCTAAGGCAAGCACGAAGTGTTCTCAGTTCACTAGATCCAGAGCCTTCTCCTTTGCTCCATCCTGCTGGAACGCACTACCAGCAACTATCAGAACCATCAGTGAACTCTCCCAATTTAGGAAAGCACTGAAACGGCACCTCTTTCTTCATCACTACAATGTTGCAGTCTTCCCCCCACACTCACCCACTCTCACATCTCAATGCAGCACCTCAAACTCATGCATGTCACATTCCCAGACTGATCACTCGCAATCACGCCTTCCCCTCCAACCACCATGAGAAATTTATGCAGTGCTGCATAACTCATTATATTGTTGCATAAAGTAGACTGTATTTATTCATCGTGTCTCCTTGTTAAGGGACTGGTTATTTATACCCTATTTTACCTGTTATACCTGCTTAATGCATACCCAAGTTTAATTTTCCTGTTTAATGTATACCCAAGTTATTATACCTGTTTCACTGTAAGCACAAATCACGAAATTGAGATGTGCAACTCTTATGTTCATTGTAAACCGCACTGATGTCGAATAGCGCGGTATAAAAGAGACTGCAAATAAATAAATAAATAACTGAAAGGGGCGAATGCCATGGAGGAGGAAATGCCTACTGCCCCCTATATTAAACCTGGGTCCCGCAGAAAATTGGGTTTAGCTATGCCCTTGGCCAGCATATGCATAAACGCTCATGTTCTGACTGGATAAGAGTGGCTAATGGGGCAAAAAAAAGATATTAAATAAAGTAGGGGCTAAGATAGAGTCCTGTGGAATGCCACATGTCAACGGGTATAAACCTGAAACCTGGTTTTAAATCTACTTCTTGAAAGTCTGTTGGGAAAAATAGTACTGAAACCATAGTAGAGCTGCATTGGTCAGCCCAATTTCCTCCAGTCTTGTTAAAAGAAGGGAATGATCTACTAGATCAGGGGTGGGCAATTCCGGTCCTGGAGGGCCGCAGACCAGTCAGGTTTTCATGATGTCCCTAATGAATATTCATGGACCTATTTCCATACAATGGAAGGCAGTGGATGCAGATCTCATGAATATTCATTAGGGACATCATGAAAACCTGACTGGTCTGCGGCCCTCCAGGACCGGAATTGCCCACCCCTGTGCTAGATCAAAGGCTGCGCGCTTCAATCCAATTGGATTCTAGGTAAATATAGACCTTGTTCATCATACTGACTAGTGCAGTCTCAGTATTATGACCAATTCTAAATCCAGATGGTCTGGGTTGACAGAATTTGTTGAATCACCAAAATGCTCAAGATGCTGATTAGCAGCCTTCTCAGTCAATTTGGCAATTTACTTTCTACAGAAGTGGATGGATAATTGATTCCTTCCAGGTGAAGTGAACTCCACCTTGAGATAAACTATGTTAATTAACTCCAACAAGGGAGAAGAAAGAGAGGGTGACTTGGTTATTTAGTAACAGTGACTGAATGGCATCCTCAAAGGAGGGATGGATTCATTGAACTTGTAATTTTTCCAAGAGAAAAAATAGTTAATGCATAAAAAGTATCTATAGTAATGTAAGCAGATTCAGGATGACAGGATGGCAAGGATATTCCATCATCGTTGGGCAATATAGTTGAAAAAGTCTTTTTCATAGAGCATATCTTGCTTTTATATTCATTTTGATGTTTTTTGTGACAGGATCAGGATCCTGTGTAGACCGATCTTTCTGCCATCTACATTCAGTCAACCTGAGGCCCTTTTTGAGCCTGTACAAGGAGGGAACATACCAAGAGTGATGTAGATGTTTTTTTGGTTGAATTTCTTTCAATGGTGCAAATTTATCTAAGGCATTCCTTAAGGATGAGTCCTAGTTTGATACCTTCTGGCCAAGAGGTAGTGAAATGAATTCAATTGCCAGAGAATGGCATTCAAGACAGAAAACATCCTTGTCCAGAGAATCTAAGGGGCAATTTTATGAAAACGCGGTAATCAGGTACATGGGGTTTAGTGCAGGCTTAATGCAAGGAGCCCAAAGTCGATTGTGCTACCCGAGCAAAGTGTGAATAGACAGGATTAGGGGAGAGAGTAGTGAGGGAGGGGGGGGCAGAGACAGAGTGCATGGCTGTGGCGGGCACGCATGGCTGTGGCGGGCATGCTAGTCGCATGCTAGCTACACAAATACGCCGCTAGCACGGGCGCAACTAATGACTATATCTGACCAGGTGCAAGTTGCACTTGCTGTGCTCGTGCTCGTGCGTTCCAAACTTATAGTTTGTAATCGAGTGTTAGGAGGGTGGAAGCAGGGCAAACACATAAGAAAAAATAGAGCAAATAGGTGATATAAGCAGAATACCTAAGCACCTGCATGGTGCAGCTGCCATGGCAGTGGACCACAGCAGCCTGACAACCACAAAACCAGGGCATGCAGGTTAGGAATGACCTTTCTGTGACAGTGAGCAAACAACCACAGACACATCAATAGCAGTCTTGACTCATTGCCGTTCCCATCTGCATATCAACTGGATAGTTGTCAGCTGGTGTTATGTGCTGGGAGGGTTTCAGGAGATAGGACTTGTGCTCTATGATTCACCCAGTGCTGGCCACATAGCCAGAGTTTGAGCCAGTAGGGGGTAGGACATACAAATGAGGTATTGCGCAAACTATCTACATGTGGCACCAAAAGGTGTCATCCGACCTCTACCTCTCCTGCATGGGGGTCATGTAGCAGTATATACATGTACCTTGGGGGCTATGTCACTGCCATGGCCGTGTTCCTGTAGGCCTATGGCCCATCACCCTGATTAAGTAAGGAGGGGGATGAAGCCTACTAGCTCTGAGCAGCTACCTAATATTTCTAGCACTGAACATGGGCTTCCTGTGTTGGAGCTTACTGGTCAGTGTCCCCTCTCTGGCACGGGGTTGAGGTATTACATGGAAATGGGTAACTCTTGTGGGCTCCCAAGATCCCGATGGCTTTTTTCATTGACAGCTGGGTACTTAGTCCAGTTTGGCTACCTCCATGGGGCTCTACCCTGAGGGGGGGGGGGGCAGAGCATGGGTACCCTCTGTGGACTTCCTGCTCCCCTTTGAAGATCACAGGCCACAGAGATGAGTGTTTTATATGGTGGGTCATGGGTGTTTCTTTGCCCCATGTGGTAGAGTTGCTGGCATCCTAGTGCCCCCCATTTCCCCCACATGGGGGACACGCTCCACAATTTCTAGGGGGATATACAAGCCATATAGGAGAGGTGAATAAGGAGGGGAGCTCCCTTCCCACACCAGAGGCCTTGTATTATGTTTCCTGCAGCCTTGTTAAACAGGCATCCTTGGCATTTCAAGATGAGGGAGAGTTCATATACCTGATCCACATGATGGACACTATGGACAATCTGCCTGATCCCATACTAGGTCTCCAATATCATTATATGCCACCTTTGCATCCTTTCACCCACAGTTAGAGGTGCAGCACAGACTCTCTGCATCTGTTTGCTTTCTGGTTTGCATGCCTTCCTTCTTGTACTTAGCCACATTAATCTTAACTGTGCAGTCATTTGTGCCTATTCCCAGTCATCCCTCTCTATTCTGCACTGGCTGTTACTACTCTTCTGTAGGTAGGGGCTGGGGCACCATTATTACTATCTTCAGTGGTTCTGTAGCCCACTGCCACCATAATAATGCATTTGTTGCTTACAGTTGGAGGGTGCGCATTGTGAGCACGTTCACTGTGCGCATGCGCTACAGCCACACTTTCACAACTTCTGGATTACTGACATGCCTAGCATGGCAGCATGTCCCTACTACAGCCACACCCCCTGCATCTACAGTACTGCAACCTTTATACCCCAATGAAGAAAAAATGCACGCTAGTTGTGCGTTAGCCCTGTGCTACCAGCAGATATTTAGTAAACAGACTCCTAAGCGGCCTAGAGAATCTAACATTAGGTTTTTAAGGAGGCACGAGCAGTTTTACTGTAATAGAGAATGTTAGCAGATAATGATTAGATCAATGGATAGAAAAGGAAATAGGTGGTGTAGGAATTTGGCTGGACTTAGTCCAGAAAATAGGATCTAAACAATATCCCTTACTATGTGTGGGTAGAAAAGACAGAACAACGAAACTGAGGTCAGAGAGAGAAGATAAAAAGTCCACCTCAGTCCCCAGTGTAGGGGGATCAATGTAAACATTCAGAGCACACAGAAAAAATGAAGGGCTCGACATTAATGCAAGGTCTGTGATTAGATCTAGCATCTCATCTAGCGATGTGGAAGGGGCAGAAGGGGGTCAGTAGGTTAATAAGTAATGTAACGAGAGATCTCTCTCAATTTTTATAAACATAACTTCTGAAAATACCAGAGAATGAGTGACAATCTACTTAGCTGAAAGACATCTAGAAGCTTGATTCATTTCAAAATCCGTAAAATCAGGAGGGCAACCTTGGGCTAAGTAATGGTTTTCTCCTTGCTGGATCCAGGTCTCGGTCACAG
Organism: Ichthyophis bannanicus; assembly: GCA_033557465.1. Classification (NCBI taxonomy): domain Eukaryota; kingdom Metazoa; phylum Chordata; class Amphibia; order Gymnophiona; family Ichthyophiidae; genus Ichthyophis; species Ichthyophis bannanicus. Next base: position 498,800,299 of record CM066036.1, read on the forward strand.
CTAATGCTCTAAGTTGTACTGTTGAAACAATGCATACACTAATGGACATTTGTTCTTAATAGATTGAATGTTTAACAATCTTACCTGGAGGCGTGGTTGTCCAACGGAGAAGGAGTCCCATCTGATGGGCCATGTACCTGCTGCAATCACCTGAAGGGATCTTTCCAAGAATCGAGAGGGACCAGCAAACAGAGCCCTATTCCTATGGGGTCTGTGGCTAAAGTGCACTGGGATGCTATGAGTGGTAACTATAGGAGGGATTGTTTCCCAAAGTCTGTGCAAGAAGGCTAAGTGCACTAGGCAAATTGATGGCACATGAAGGAGCGCACTTAGGAGCACAACATGCTCCTTAAGAATACTCCTTTGATGCAGCGTTTTTCATCATCTATTTCCCTCAGCACATCTTATGGAGTAGAGCCGCATGAGTGTTTTAGTAAATATTTAATTGAGGCAATGTGCTTAAGGACATGTTGATGTTTCTAATCTCATTATTTCCCGTTACCAGTGGTGTAAATTCCACCCAAGCAGATCCTGCAGTGCAGAGGGGCAGGATCCAGTCAAAAAGGGGGCCCTGCAACTGCACTACAGCAGAAGAGGCAGCGTGCAGCAAATATGACTTACTTTTAAATAATTTGCCATGCCACCACCCTACAGCTTTCTCCAGTAAAAATGTTCTTTGCTGGCAACTGGCCCGGCAGCAAGACGTAAGACACTTACGTGCTTTTCCAGCTGCTGGGAGAGAGTACTATTATTTGAGAAAGCTATAGGGTGGTGGCATGGCAAATTATTTAAAAGTAAGTCATATGTGTCATGCTCTATCTCCTTTACGTTTTTTTATTGGGGGAGGAGGGATGCAAAGAAGGGATCCCTCCCCTTCCACTGCCAAGGGGGGTTGTCTGCAAAATTTTGCTTTGGAGCCCCCCATATGGAAATATTCCACTGCCTTTTACATTACAGTGTGAGCATGCTCATTTTGCTTTCTCTTCCCAGATACGGATGTCAATGAGCAATTTCATAAATTTGAAAAGAGATAATGATATGGTAATGAAGGTATTAATGTTTCATGAGATTAACAGCTGGGTACCAGCCTTAACAGTCACATAAAATTTGTGCTTTCCTAGACACACAAGACTTTGAGGCTTGGTTAGGATTATTCATCATAGTAATCAAAGAGTCGCAAATTTGGGGGAACTGACTCCTTAAAATTAAAAAAAACAAACAAAAAACCCCCAGAAAAACAGAAGATCAGTACCGAAAGGCATCAGGAGGGGCATTTTAAAGTTAAGACTGGCCTAAAATTGTCCTGCGGAAACTAGTTCATTTGGCAGCTCTATATTTATCCACACAGTGATCAATAATTTCCAGAGAGAGTAGTTATTTAATTTTTGGTGGGGAATTGTATACTTAGTTGCTTTATGACTTGTTATCAAGTGGAAACTCAAAACAGATAACAATTCATAAAGCAGCTAATTATACAATTTCGCAGCAAAAGGAAGGGAGAAGGCAGAAAATCAAATCAATAAATCCATATATAACACATCTCTTGCATCTAATGGCAAGAAATATCATAGTGATCATTACTTCTGACACGTGCACCTAGAGATGGCACAATATTCCCTCTCTAGGATTAAAGTGCTTTTTTATGAGTTCAACAGTTATATTTCCCCTCCTAAAATGTCCTTACTCCTATGAATATCAGTGGAAGACTGAAGTAATGTTTTCCAACCCTCTCCTGGAGGCACACTTAGCCAGTCGGCCAAGTTTTCAGGTTTACCACAATGAATAAGCATGAAATACATTTTCATATATTTAAGACCCTTGTAGGATGTTCATTGTGGTAATTCTGAAAATCCAAATGAGTAGATGTTGTCTGCAGAAGAGGGTCGGGAAGCTCTAGACTAAGGTATCTCTCGTTCTCTTCCAAAATCTCCTTTTTAAGAGTTTTTATATGTGGACAGGTATGCAGAATGGGGAGTATTGAAGATAGCAGCTATAGTAAATGGTGACCTGTGTGTGCTTCGTCAGCTGCATACACACTAAGGGAAGGGATATTCAAAGGCATTTAGGCTGTTTGCAGACCAGTGAACTGCCTAAATGTCACTCAGAGGGATATTCCCTGGTTTATGGTTTAGGCATTTGATATACCGCCCTTTACTTATGCATCAGAGCGGTTTACATGTATATACTAACAGGTACTTTTTATTTCCTTGTCTCTGAAGGGCTCACAATCTAAGTGTACCTGAGGCAATGGAGGGTTAAGTGGCTTGCCCAAGGCCACAAGGAGCAGCCATGGGACTAGAGACCCCAGTCCCTCCGGCCTGAGGTTACTTGTTTTGGCCTCTAGCATTGGGATGTTCTTTGGGCAGAGTGGAGGCACCACCTGTGGATAACCAGCTAGCAGTGATATTCAGCCACTAGCCGGTTATACTAAAGTGGCTAATGTTAGGCACTTTAATGGCTGGCCTAACTTTAGCCACTCTAGCTAACCAGCCAGTGGCTGAATATTGCCGCTAACCAGTTAACTAACTCGCTATCTAGCCAACCCAGATATTCAATGCTGGTTGATCAGATCTGACCCCCGCATTGAATATCCGGGTTCAATGTTCAGTGACAATGGCTAGCTGCTTTATAAATGTTAGTCACTGCCACTGAATATCCCCATAACATTTTAAGTCTCTAAAATTTAGGGGAAATAAGGAACAAAAATGTATGAATCTCCAATTAAAATCCATTAGGTAGGTGAAATTTTCAAAACAAAATGGTGGGCAAGAATTGGGCCATGTGATAGGCTGTTTCTGTCTTAAACAGAAACAGTTGAAAACTCTACTTGTATTGCTTCTTTAATTCAAGCATCTTCTTTAGGGAAACGGGTTGGAGAAGGGATTTTAGATTTACCTCATGTCTTTTTCAGGAACAGCTCAAGACAAATTACATTCAGGTACAGTAGGTGATAACTCAGACAGATTCCTTTAGACCAGGGGTTCTCAACCCAGTCCTTGGGACACACCTAGTCAGTTGGGTTTTCAGGATAACCACAATAAATATGCTTGAGATAGATCTGCATGCACTGCCTCCACTGTATGCAAATTTATCTCATGCATATTCATTGTGGATGTCCTAGAAACCCAACTGGCTAGGTGTTTCTTGAGGACTGAGTTGAAAACCCCTGCTTTAGACCAATGGTTCTTAATCTCCAGCCAATCAGGTTTTCAGGATATTCATAATGAATGTGCATGGGAGAGATTTGCATGCAGTGGAGGCAAGGCATGAATAGAGTGGAACAGGTAAATGTAGATCGATTGTTTACTCCTTCAAAAAGTAGAAAGACTAGTGGACATGCAATGAAGCTACAATTTAGCACATTTAAGATTAATCGGAGCACTCAACGTGTAATCACTTATGAATTCATTCCCAGAGGATTAGTAAAAGTATAGATGGATTTAGAAGAGATTTGGACAAGTTCCAGGAGGAAAAGTTCATTAAACCAAAGAGGACCAGGCAAGTCCACTGCTTATTCGTGGGACAAGAAGAATAGAATCTGTATACCTTTTGGGAATCTGACAGGTGCTTGTGACCTGGATTGGCCATTGTTGGAAACAGGATACTGGGCTTGATGGATCCTTGGTCTGACCCAGTATGGCATATCTTACCTTATGCTCTTAACTCATGTATATTCATTATAGATATTTAGAAAACTAGATTGGCTATGAGTGCCCTGACATCTGGGTTGAGAACCCTTGCATTAGAGACAATGTTTTGCATAGAGAAGGATTCTGAGGTAACCTGACAGGTGAAGATAAAGCTCTGCTTCTCTTTATCAGTTTTGGACGTAGCAGAGTGGTCGTAAAGAAGGGGCAACCTGGCAACAGCTTCTATTTTCTTTACTCGGGGTGTGTTGCTGTTACCAAAGATGAAGATGGTAGCAGTGCCTTTGTGGATGAGGAACCAGTGTTACTTCGCAGTGGTGCCGGTTTTGGAGTCAGTAAATTCTTCTGTTATAATAATTTCTGCTCAGGTTATACAATTTTACATTCTCTTTGTTGCAAAACTGCGGAGATGTATCATAATGACCAGAATGGCTTTGCTTCTTTTCAATGATATCACACTATAATCTTTTTGTAACCATTATGTTATATATATATTTTTTTGGGGGGGGGGGGTTTGTCGGATAACTCACCATGAGAAGGAATCATCCTGCTCCCGAAGTGAGCCCTCCTTTTTAATTAAATATTAAAAGACCCATTACAGATCGAAAAACCGGGTGATTTATTTACTGATGGAACATAGATCACGCATAAATGCTCGACAGGCTTCGGCACCACTAGTTCCTCACTGTCAACAATATGATCACAAGTTTGAGGACTTACAATGGAGAGTTTTAGATGTAATTCCGCCTTCATTTATGGGGGGCGATCGTCAAGCCAAACTCCACTATAGAGAACAACAATGGATTTTTCGCTTGCGCTCAATGTCTCCAGAGGGAATGAATATGGAGATTGATTGGTGGGGTTTGAAGATTTGATTGGTCTTACTACGACAGGAAATGAGGATTGCTCTGACGTCACTTTCATTGACTTTAAGTTGGTAATTTGGTGTTGGTATGGTTCATTGGCCTGAGGAAGAGCTGCAGAGCTGAGCGGCTTGAAACACTAATTGGTGTTGCACATGAACTATACGATTCTCTTACTGGTTGGGGACATTGGATGAAGAAATCTCGAGTGGTGATTTGTTTCAGACACTCCTGTGCTGAGTGGTACAAAGGAAAGCTTACAATCAGAGGTCACGCCGACACGGTCTTCTTTAAGATACCGGCAACGTGTTTCTGCTTCGTTTTGATAAATACCTTGGGAGGATATTATTGTCTGGGGAGTATGTTTTAAGGAGACCAACAATTGACTGAGATTTCTTTAGATGAAGAAGACGTCCATTTCAGCGGTATGGGTATAACAGCTTGGTAGTGCTGTAGCACCCGGTTTTTCAATCTGTAATGGGTCTTTTAATATTTAATTATAAAGGAGGGCTCACTTCGGGAGCAGGATGATTCCTTCTCATGGTGAGTTATCTGACAAAAAATATATATATAACATAATGGTTACAAAAAGATTATAGTGTGAAATCAAGTATTGGGGGGATATAGTTTGGTTGATTTCTGGGGGTGTAATTTGATATAACTTTAATTGTTTTCAATGATAAGCAGCTAATTTCTAATTAAGGTGTATGTCTAGTAAACAGGGCTAATGGTTAACCCGGGCTAGCTGCTTCTAGACCCCATTGAATAATGTGGGACCTAGGTGCAGATAGCCAGGTTAACCATTAGCCTGGTTTAGTAGACATACCACTAAGAAGCTTTACTCCAAGCAGGAAGATTTGTCTGTTTAGTGAATACTTATAGTATAACAATCTGGAAGAAAAACTCACCCTGGTCAGGATTACAGAAAACCAAAATGAAGGAATATGCATATTATTTTGTTATCCACTGCACATTTTTGGAGACAGCAAACTATTAATTCTTTTAAATAAATAACATAAAATAAAATCTCTACACATAAATCAAAACAGACAAATACATAATTCACGATACAAACAACACCTATTAATATAATCTCACATAAAACCACCCAAAATTTAAAATCATCTCAAAACAACCACCAAAACAGTGCCATTCTCCATCATCGGTTCCAAATGCCTCTCTAAATAAGACTTTCACTCATTTACAGAGTACTAAAACATCATGTTCTTCCCTAAGAAACTGAGCCTGCTACAGAAAATGCTCTACAAAAGGCCTCCCAGGAGTACCTGAATATCTTTTTTAGTGCATTACTGTGCTTACCTGCAGTCCAAAGTAATCTTGGCAAGATTTTTTTTTAAACTGCTATCAAATCAGTGCTGATTCCTGGTGACTCAGCAGCCACTGGATTTTCTTGGCAAGGTATGGCTGGACATATTTATTTTTTAGCTCACACCTTTCTAAGAGAAGATCAAGGTGAGTTGCATTCAGGTACTGTGTACATTTCCCTGTCCTCAAGGGCTCACAGCCTGAATTTGTACCTGAGGCAATGGAGAGTTAAGTGACTTGCCAAAGGCCACAAGGAGTGCCAGTGGGATTTGAACCCTAGTCCTTCTGGCTCTAGGCTGCTGCCCTAACTACTAGGCCACTAGACCACTCCTCCACTGAAGCGCCTCTCGTACTAGGTTTGAATGACTTGATACTAAGTACTTAATGTAGCACTGGAGCATTCCAGAGGCAGAACAGGGTTGGTACCAGGGGTTAACCAATCAGTGGTAATATTGAGCCACTGGCCAGTTAACTCTAACTGGCTAAAGTTAGGATAGCTAAATGGGAAAAACGAGTGGAAATGGGAACGATGAGTGAGGTGATCAAATTTACAGATGACACAAAATGATTCAAAGTTCTTAAATTGTAAGAGCATGGTGAAAAATGGCAAGAGAGCCTTGAGAAACTGAAAGACTGAGTGTCCAACGGGCAGATGACATATAATGTGGACAAGTGCAAAGTTATGCACTTAGGGAAGAACAACCCAAACTACAGTTACATGATCAAGGTTCCACATTAGGAACCACCACCAGGAAAAGGATGTTGGCGTCATCATGGATTATACGTTGAAACCCTCTGCTCACCATGCAGCGATGGTCAAGAAAGCAAACAGAATACTAGTAATCATAAGGAAAGGAATGTAGAATAAAAGCAAGGATATTAAAATGCCTCTGTATCACTCCATGGTGCAATTGCACCTTGAATATTGTGTGCAGTTTTGGTCTCCATATCTTAAAAAGGATATAGCAGAATTTGAAAAGGTACAGAGAAGAGCAACCAAAATGATAAAGGGAATGGAAGGATAGTATTATGACGAAAAAGTTAAAAGGTTAGGGCTCTTCAGCTTGGAAACAAGAAGGTTGAGGGGTGATATGATAGAGGTCTATAAAATAATGAGTGGTGTGGAAAAAGTTGAACATAGATCAGTCATTTATTCCTTCAAGAAGTAGAAAGACTAGGACATGTACTATGAAGCTACAATGTAGCACATTTAAAACTAATCAGAATAAAGTATTTTTCACTCATCATGTAATCAAACTCCAGAATTCATTGCTGGGTTTAAAAGAGGCTTGAATAAGTTCCTGGAGGAAAAGTCCATAAACCATTATTAAATTGGACTGGGGAAATCCTCTGCTTACCCCTGTGATAAGCAGAATGGAATCTATGTACCTTTTGGGAAGCTGACAGGTACTGTGATGATGAAGGCAGTTCAGAGGCTATGGAATGCCAGGAGAATGAACTCGGTGCCTTTAAGAGTGAGAGCATTCACGGTTTCCCCAGCAACCGAGAACCTTTGACTCATAGCACAGTCACCATTAAGCCACGCCCACTTCAGCACGTCAGGGCTGGAGTGAAGCCTAGCAGCTCCCACGTGTGCTGGGAAAGAGGCGTGGTCCCTGAGAGGGAGCAATTTAAAACTCCTGTGTTTGGAAAGTCAGGGAGAGGAGGACCGGAAAGTGAAGGAGGAAGACGAGGAGAAGAGAGAAGAAGGAGTGGCAGTGAACCCAGAGGACCTGGAAGAGAATCCAGAGGAACTGGAGCTAGAGGAGAAGGGGCCCAAGGAGGCACGAGAAGTGCTGGGCTCAAGCTCAAAGACAAGCAGTGGGATCTGTTTGGAACTGGTCCAAGGCAATCTCAGCAGAAAGGAAGTTTGCTACAACGGAGAGAAGTGTCTGCAGAGAGAAAGCAGCATGGCTCTGGCAAGGAAAGAGGAGAGCTACTAAACGGCCCTGAACTAAGGCAAATGTGTCTTCCAGAATTCCTGCCTGAAAGAAAGTTAAGAGAATTAGTTCCTGATAGAAGGAATAATTATAATAACCAGCTAAGCTCTAGCAGTAGAAACAATAGCTTGTCTGCAGGTCAGCACTCCCAGCTCTCTGAAGAAATAGAGCAGAAAAAGGTTCTATTAGAGAGATTGAATGAAATGCTCCAGAAACAAACTAGTCAGCTCTACAGCCAGGTACCCTCTGAAGAATGTTGTGAGGATGTCATTGAGGAAATGGATATAGGAAGCTGCTATGAAGACTATGAAGATAGCTCCGATGAGATGCAGTGTTCTTATTGTAAAGCTAATGAATTAGAAGTGTGTTAAGCTTAAAACCTGTTTGAATGAGTGAATGCCATAGTAAGGAACTTACCTGATTGAAGGACGCAGCACAGAGAACAGCTGAACGTTGTTAATCAAGCTGTTGCTGTGTAAGGCCTGAAACTGAAGGGAAAGCTCAGTGGACATTTTAAAGCTGTTTCTGTTATAAAGGAGCTGTGAAGTAAACACTCCCATAAGAAGCTAATGTGCCCATGAGAAGCTTTATAATCTGAGCTTTGAAAGCAAGTTCCTAAGAAGCTATCTATTGCTGATACCAGTAATCCTGTGCATACTTTTGTAAACGTTATACCTTTGCTTTGGAGAAGAATCCCATTATTGTTTATTCAGCCTGTTACTTGTGAATATGATGGAAATCCCAGAACACAACAAATAAATATTTCTCTGTTTCGCCTGACCACTTGTCTGCACAACTACTTTTGCCTAATATGGATAAGTGAAACTACATATCCCAGCAGCCCTCCTGGCAGCCATATTGGGAGGACTTATTCTAGGGCAGCAAGGCGACTCCATCCTGGTGCCCGGCTATATGCCCAGCCAGGTGGGGGCGACAGTACATGTGACCTGGATTGGCCACTGTTGGAGGCAGGATACTGGGCTCGATGGACCTTTGGTCTGACTCAGTATGGCATGCCTTATGTTTTTATGCCCTAACTTTAGCTGGTATTGCAATCCAGCTAGTTGCTGAATATTACTGCTGACCTGAGTGCAAAATTGTATTCCAGCCAAGCCAGATATTCAGTGCTAGTGGCTAGATGTGGCCCTGGCACTGAAAATCTGGTTCAGATTTAAAATGCCACTGCTGAAAATGTCCCCCGGTGCATCTTATTCCTCTGTGCCAAATTTGATCTCATTCTGTTAAATGTTCAGACAGTTATTTTGCCCCCAGACAGGCAGAGAGGCATAACCCCTTTATGTATAATTTCTTTCCAACATGATACTCAGTTGGAAAGAATAAAAAAGGCCCACAGTGCACAAGCTGGAAACTGTGAAAGTCAAAGTAGTAGAATCTTATACATACAGTACATATTCCAAAAAGAAATGATTGCCAAATCCCGCATATATGTGGCCAGGATGAAACTCATTTCACATAGCCTGAGTTTCAGTAACTATTGTAGGACTGTGTCAAGTGCCTGGACTAAGTCTGATGATGAACCTTGTCTTGTCATCTCACAGTTGCAGACAGCACCTAGAAAATGTGAATTCAAAGTATTATCATCATCACACACTATATGTGTCTTTTCCTCTTTCTATGATGACAGGAAATAGCCCTACTAAAAGGCCTGAACAGAAACGCTACCATTATCTGCATGGAAGAAACAGAACTGCTTGTGGTGGATAAAGAAGACTTTTTTACCAACAAGTTAGATGTGGAGCTTCAAAAAGAATGGTTATATCGTTTCAAAGTCTTAAAGTAAATTTCTTTCCATGATTCTGCTATAATGTTCTTAATAGTATGTTTCCCTTACTCTATAGCAGGAATCTCCAATTCCGATCCTGGAGGGCCACAAACTAGGCAGGTTTTCAGGATGCCCCTAATGAAAATGCATGAGATAAATTTGAATACAATGGGGGTGGTGCATGCAAATATATCTCATGCATATTCATTAGGAACATCCTGAAAACCTGACTGGTTTGTGGCCCTCCAGGACCGGAATAGGAGACCCCTGCTCTATAGTAATGGTTCTCAACCCAGTCCTTGGGATACACCTAGCCAGTCAGATTTTCAGGATAACCACAATGAATATGCATGAGAAAGATTTGCATGCACTGCCTCCATTGTATGCAAATTTATCATATATATTCATTGTGGTTATCCTGAAAACCTGACTGGCTAGGTGTGTCCTGAGGACTGGGTTGCGAACCCCTGCTCCATAGCCATCATTTCAGATATGAAGCTTATCATACAGCAGGTTCAAGTAGCATTTCAGCATAGTAGAGCCAATCGTTGGCCATGTTAAAGTGGTCTTGAACTGGCAAATGATGCTATTATATAACTTTAAATAATAAGAGAGAAAGGGGATAATTTACCAATCTTTTCATATAGTGGGTAAACTAACATGCATATAGGCTGTATGTGCATAAGCTTACCCACACATAGGATGAGCAACTTTCTAGCAGGCCATTTCTGCTCATAAAGTACTGCTTTACCCCCAGAAATGCCTTTGAAAGTTACCCTCTTTAAGAGCAGTTAAGACGTAGAACAAGATGCCGAAGAGCATGATTGTACCTCTGACACTGATAGTTTTAAGAATGGATTAAGTAAATATCTGTTGACTCCCTGGGATAGTTTAGGGACAGTGGAGTCAGTCTGGAGACAGGGAGATGGGCTAGATAACCTCTAGTCATATAATTTTATAACACTGGTCAACAAAGTTTTACAAAAGTCATGTTACTGAAATAAAAATAGTCATTTCTTATCAATTTTTATATGCTGAACACGAATATGACAGTGAAATTGCAAAGTTGGCTCTAGTTTTTTTGTAATCTACAAGAATTAATGTTTACATCACGAAATGCATATCAATAGTAAATATAATAGGCCTTTGGTTAATATCTGTAATAAACCAAGTCATAGACTACTTAGATTTTTTCGCCTGTCTCTTGTACAGCTGTTCGGGAGCTTCTCTGGGGAGTGTCCAGCAGTAGTCAGCCAGCATTGTAGTGGACCATTTTCCCTGGTATCTTTGCTCCATCCTTGCGATATCCTGGTGAAAACGTTCGCCCTGTTCATCACTAACCATGCCACAGTTGTCAGGAAAGAAATCGAGATGGTAATCAAGGAAATGGATCTTTAGAGACATATTGCAGCCAAGTTTCTGATACTGCATCAGCATGTCTTCTACTAGTTCCTTGTAGTTTTCTGCCCTAACATTCCCGAGAAAGTTTGTTGACACTAGGCGAAAAGCATTCCATGCTTGTTTCACATCACCCTGCAGCAAGTTGTTGAACCGGTCATCTTTGAAGAGCTCTTGAATGTGAGGACCCACAAAAACTCCCTCTTTAATCTTTGCTTCGCTGAGTCGAGGGAATTTTTCATGCAGGTATCAGAAAGCTGGCGAAGTGCGGTCCATGGCTTTCACAAGGTTTTTCATCAAACCTAGTTTGATGTGAAGGGGTGGTAGCAGGATTTTGTGAGCCTCAACCAGAGCTGGGTGCTGGATATTCTTCTCTCCAACTGTTACATTTTGTCTGCGATTCCATTCCTACCGCAAGTAGTGCCAATCCCTTGCTCGGCTATCCCACTCACATAAGAAGCACATGTATTTTATATATCCCTGCTGCAGTCCCATTAAAAGGGCAACTACCTTGAAGTCACCACAGAGGTGCCAGCTGTACTTGTTATAGTTAATGGAAGTCAGTAAATGCTTTAAGTTATCGTATGTCTCTTTCATGTGGATGGCATGTGCTACTGGAATAGATGGAAGACGGTTTCCATTGTTCAAAGGCACAGCCTTCAGACTCAGTTTCGAAGAGTCTATAAATAGTCTCCAGTCTTGTGGGTCATGAGTGATTTTTAAGGAATTCATGAGGCTTTCAATATCGGAACAGAATACCAGATTATTTTCCTTTCCGACTGCGTATAGTACACTGCTGACGTCAGATGGCTTCAGCAGCCATCTGGCAGTAGTATTGCATTGCATCAGAAAATGATGCAATCAACTCTGGATGATGTGTGCATGCTGGTATTATGCAATGTGATGCAATATTACATCATTCAAGGCTTATTTGGGATGTTGCTGATGTCCTACTAGATAAACTTTCACGGTGAAACGTCAAAAATGAACTACATGCAATATCTTCAAAATGAGAGCCAATAAAAATTTTTTAATGTTATATTCGTGTTCAGCTCACCAAGATACTACAAATTAGGGCCTTTTAAAGTCAGTAATGATTTCAATGTTGGCCAGTGTAATCAAATCCTATTTTCTCTTTTATTATTTAAAGTTATATAATAGCATCATTTATTTATTTATTTATTTATTTATTTAACTGTATTTATATCCCGCTTTTCACCGGGTCAAAGCGGTGGGAAATATAACCAGGGGGGGGGGGAATCAAATGTGGGGGGGGGGCCATCACCGGGGGTTCAACATTGATGATTTTTGGGGTGAACATAGAGACTGACAAGATAGCATAGTTACTGGTTTGGAGATCTTGGAGAGAAATAGGGAGGGGGGGGGGTTCCTATTCAGAGATGTTCTTGGAATAGGATGGTTTTTAGCTGCTTTTTGAATGATGGGAGATCACCGTTGTTCCTGATGTGGTTTGGTAGAGAGTTCCAGAGGGATGGGGCATAGAGTTCAAAGGCTCTGTTGCAGGTCCGTTGAGTTGCTTTGGTTCTTTTGTGGGGGATGGCAACGGAGCTGTTGGAGGATTGTCTGGTTGTTCTGCTGTGGGTTGGGCGAATCAGTAGGGCGCGGAGTGGGGTGCTCTGTGTTTGGTGGATGGTTTTGTGGGTGAGTAGAAGAGTTTTGTACTTGATTCTTGCTTCGATGGGGAGAATATGAAGGTCCCTCAGAATTGGGGTGATGTGGTCTCGTTTCCTTGCATTGTGAATTATTCTCGCCGTGGTGTTTAGGGCAGTTCGGAGGGGATTTGTCTGTGTGGCAGGTAGGCCATGGTAGATTATGTTGCAGTAGTCCAGATGAGGGAGTGTTAGAGCTTGCATTACTGTCCTGAAGTCTTGTGGTTCGAGGAGGGGTCGGAGGCGTTGTACCGTTTTCGCCTTGTGGAATCATTTGCTGCATTTTAAGCTTACTACTTCTTGTCTTCTTCCTACTTGATCATTTGTATTTGACATGACAGAAGAACAAACAGAGGCAATTCCCACCATAGGGAATAAATACTGTAGGTAACAAAAAGTGGGTCCACAGAAATCAACAGATAAAGACCACTTATTACTATCTAATAGATGCCACAACATACAATGAATAAAATACAGAGCCCAATTCAGTCCTGGACGTCCCGGCCCTCTGTGTGCCCGTTTTGAACCAGACGCACAGAGTTAGCCAGGATTCTGATCCCACGAGGCATGTCTAGCCCCGCGGGATCAGAATTGCGTCCAGATCTGTACGTGCAGGCCGGGACCCTGATTCAGATCGGCCTGCACATACAGGCCTTGCCTGGATAACTCAGTCAGGGCTTTTGAATGGAGCCGGTTACAATGGCACTGCAGCTCCATTCAAAAGCCATGATCCCTGGCCACCAGACCAAAATGTTCATGTCCCGCAGCCCAACCCCCAATCTGGCCTCCCAAGGCCAGCATCGGGCTGTGGGGAATCCCCTCTACCCCCTCCTACCTCCTCCAATGGCCGGGCCCGCCATCCCCCGCTGACAAGGGGAACTTATTCCACTTCAGAGGTGGAATAAGTTCCCCGTACCGGCAGCTGGCCCCGAACGTACAGGGCCGACATTGGAATCGGCCTTGTACGTCTAGGGCCGCCAACCGCCCACTGCCCACCCTAACGCTGCCCCTGCTCTGCTCCTTTCCTGCCCCGTTTAACTTCCCCATATAATGTGCGGGGAAGTTAGTCGGGGTCAGAAGAGGGCCCAAATAGTGGGGATGGACGTCCCAACAGGACGTCCATCCCTGCTATTCGCACCTTGGAATGACCCTGATAGTGAATAAAAAAATATACATATATAGAGGGTCTTTTACTAAAGGGTGCTAAGGTGTTGCATGCAATGTGCCAATAGTACTAAAACTATGGTGTGTTAGGTATAACATCACCATGTTAACTGTCGGGAGGGTGGGGCGTGGAAAGTATTTCCCCGACAGTTAACGTGGAGCCCTGTCCCCTAATGTGCACTGCATTATTGCAGGTGCACTTAACTCCACCTATTGAGGTGGCGTTAGGTGAACTCACGCTAATGCAGTTAGCATATGGTGTGAACACAGTGCTCATTGTGCTGAGCTCACCATGCTCACTCTCTGCTCCTAACCTACCCACTTGTGACCCTAACAGAAGTTGCAGTTAGCATGGGAATCATCCCGCACTAACTGTCATAGCCCTGCGCTAGCTGGCAATGCGCATCCCAGCATACCTCCAGGCCACGGGAGGCCAGCCATAGGTCAAGCGGCGGGGATCTTGGGGTCTGGAGCAGCGGCAGCCTGGGGCACCTGTGGAGAGGTCATCCCAGCAGGCCGGAGGGCACGCTAGGCTGTCCTCAGGCCCGATTCTGGCTCCCACGGGAACGTTTTCTTTCTGTGGACCAGAATCAGGTCCTAACAGCCCCATCTTCAGCAGGGACGTCCGGACAACCCAGACATCCTGCTTCCAGAATCAGGCTCCATGCCTTCTAATGAGTCTCAGACTTATTAAGAGCTGTGCAACAAGTGGATGTGCTTTACAGGTTTTCCTTTACAACAGACTGAATTATTTCCATCAGTCGACATCATTAGATGCAGAGCGGACAAAATCAATAAAGCACAAAAATGATAAGAGGACTCTACTATTCTCCTAATTCCATGGTGTATAGGAAAATTTAAAAGCCGTGTCTCCAATTCTTTAGGCAACTGGATCTCTTTTCAACCTGGCCTGACCCATTAATCGAGAAGATGTCTGAGAGATGTAAAGCAGAAAAGTTCCACCATGGCCAGGTAATCATCTGGGATACAAGTGAGACAAACAGCATAACATTTGTCAGCAAGGTAAGATATATCGCAAACCTGCCTCAGCACAGTGTAATCTCGGGATAGGGCTCTCTCTTCATACAGCATGCTTAAAGCAGAATTTTTACTCCAAAGCTGACTGTGTTAAATTCTCCCCTGAGAATTGTATAGTGCTGTTTTATGTTACTATAAAACTAGGGATGAATGGGTCATTAAATTAAATTTAGAACCTCTATTATATGCTGAATAAGCAGGGAGGAACCATAAGAAGACCACAAATCTGTGTGGACGAAGCAGGGTTATTCACAGGCAGATTCAAATCTTTGTATTTACCAGGTGTGAATTGTTGAAACACATATGTGATAAGAATAGTCACAGAATCACATATATATATATATATATATATATATATATATGATATATTTCAGCAATGTTCTATTGCTGAATACTTCTAATTTTCCCAATCTGCTAATATTTATATAAATCTAAAATAAACGGAAGGAGAGGAGAAGCCTAATGGTTAGTGTAATGGGCTGAAAACCTGGAAAGCCCAGTTTGAATTCCAGTGCTGCTCCTTGTGACCTTGTGTTAGTCACTTAACCCTCCATTGCTTCAGGTATAAACTTAGGGACTGGTATTCAAAGACATTTACACGATTTAGTGACCTGTAAACCGTGCAAATGCCCCTAAGCGGGCTATTCAGCGGCACTAACATGGTTAGTGATGCTGGATATTCATGGATGCTGCCGCCACACACCCTGATGTATGCAGTTAGCAGCAGGGCGTGCCGTGGACATTCCGGTGTGGAGCATAGGCAGCGCCCGGCACTAACTGGGCAGTGGTGCTATTGAGCCACCGCCGCTGAATATTGGGCCCTTAGATCCTGAGCCCTCCCGGAACAAGAAAATATCTACTGTCTCTGAATGTAACTTGCCTTGCCACTATTGAAATAGAGAGGAGCTAAATCCTGCGCGTCTCTCCTCTTTTCCAGTCCTCATATTTTAACTCCCAGTCCTTCTGTCTCCCAATCTAGGGCCCTCCCTTCTCCTTCCCCCAACGTATCTAGTCTTCACACACTCCCCCTTGCTTTTCAATCATCCTTCTCTATGCCAGGTCCTTTCTCCCTCGTCCTCTTCCTCATCCTCCACGTCGTCTGGTTTTGGTGCTCTCTCCCTCCATCGTGGGTCCTCTTTTCCCTACTCTTCCTGTCATACTACCAGTGGGATACTATTCACCAAACCAGAATTGGGAGAAAAGGGGAGGAGCTGGAATCATAGCAAAGTATTCTATTTCTATTATAAAGCAACTCATTCGTGATATGTAAGGCTTTGAAGCTCTGTTTGTTTAGCTGGACATGCAATTTAATTTGGTTGTACGAATTATCTACATCCAGCTTTCAGCAAGAGAGAAAGCAGATTGTATTGACCTCATTGCCTCAGTGGCCATAGAAAGTAAACGTTTATTGATTTTAGTGAATTTTAATTAGTACTTTGAAAACCCACATCATAAAGCAGCTGCTATTTTTATAGTACATATCTTTGTTGCTTTCTTTTCTGTTAGAGAAATTTATTTTTCCCATCCATTGGAGGCTTACACTCTGGATTTGTTAGCAGTTTCATCTAATTTAGTGCAGATGGGAGCCATTCAAAATTTAGAAAACTAGCCATTGATGTGGTCAGATTATACTGTTTAGAAATAGCAATCTTCTTGTTAATACTGTTACACAGGATATGATGGTCTGGAAACAAAACAGTCATTTACATGACCTGACTAGGTTTTATGCTGTTGTTTCTTTAGTGATTAAATTTATTAGAACTGACCATATAGATAAACAGGTGAAAGGTTGAACTTGATTAGTAAAATCTTCCTTAGATCTGGTGGTCCGTTTGAGGGATATGGTTGGCCATCGAAAGAAGATAGTGTCCTATGTCACACCTCATCCGCCCCAGCGGTGACTACTGGTATTGTTTGGGGCTTTCTGAGGGTGGTAGTTGTGCCTTGCTTATATATATAGACCACACAGGAAAACTTTCTTTTCTTTTTAGGGTTTTATTCCCCGTCCCTTGAGGTTTCTTCTTTCAAATACAACAGAAATTAATAGCCTATTTTGGCTTATAACAAAAGGATAACTAGACAACAAAAATAGCTTCCTTCAGCTTGTAACTTAAAACAAAAGCAAATAACAAACAGCCTAATTGTCTGTTTGGCTGGAGAGAGAGAGAGAGAGAGTTGCAGCCTTGCCTCTTATATACTGAAGTTAAGGTTACACATTCACATTTACCTCAGTGAGAATTCTGGGTCTATTACTGTGATAGAACAATCCATCATCTCTGGACTTGTTAATGCTTCTGAGTTTTCATACTCCATTAACGCCTGTTCATTAGTATCTTCATTACTCACTTCAAACGTGGGGTAAAAGTATGGCAGGCTTGCCTCGTCAGTTAAGAAGTTTCTCTTCCCTTGTGCAGAACTGCCCCTCTGGGAAATATCATAAAGCTCTGAGTTGTGTCTTCCAGAGACCTGCCCCCACTGATGCCTTAGTGAATAACTTAGGTCCTTGTTTGACCTGCTAGCTGGGTAATTATGGTAGGCTCCTAGCCTGGTCTGCCCCAGCTTTCCAAGCTCAGCTGTGCCTGATTGCAAACGGTGTAACGGTGTTTCCCTAGAAGCTGGGAGCTCACGGTGATAAGGGATTTCTTCAGCTTTTCTTGGTAAGTGAAACCCCCTTCTCTTACTGCTTTTATAATCAGGGGAAAAGCTATTATCAGTCTCTGAATATCTGGGCTTTATGTGGGTATTTCTATGCCTCCAGGGCACTTCCCTTTCAGATAGCAAATAACCCTTGTATTCACTCTTTGCCCCTGTACCTGCTGTTGCAGTCTTCTTATATTTCTGTTGCCTTCCAAACACATTCACGCTGTCAGGGTGTTGCCTTCTCCCAGAACCACACAGGTCTCTGTATTCTCTCCAACTTTCACACCGGCTCCCCTGTTGCCTTATTGACTCACTTTCACTGTCGTCGTCTTTCTCATGCCAGCTCCAGGCATTGCATGGCTTCAACCGTATCTGCTGCTGCTCCAATTCCTCTCCCAGGGATTCTCTCCTCAACTCCTCTCTCAAGGATTTCCTCTCTCTTGAAGGTTCCCTCCTTCTCAAAGGTTCTCTCTCTCTCAACGGTTCCCTATCTCCAAATGTTTGGGAGTCTATTTTATCTGCGTGTCTCCTGACTCCACCTTCACTCAGCTGCACTCTATTGGGTGAAACAAACTCCCTTGCTTTGCTCTCTGGGTGTGTCTTTCTGGGCTCTGTGCACGTGTGCTTATGTTGTCCCTGGCAACCATCAAACATTCCTCTGTTTATCTTGTCACTTTTACCATGATCATTCACACTGCTCTGCACTTTCTCAGGCTGCCCTAGGTCCACCCTGTGACACCTAGTTTCACGGAGAAGAAAGGAAGGCTCTATGGAAAGGAAATGGAGGTGTTTGAACTTTGCCAAGATATGCACGGAATAGAACTGTCATATTATTAGGAAAGAAACTTTTTCACAAAATGGATATTCGATATCAAAACCTCTTCCAAGGAATTGCTCCAGATTGTAAGTGAAGCGTTTAGTTATTCTCAGGCATCCAGGATCCAGTGGATTGGTTCAGCTTGGATGAACTGGCTGAATTATTTTAAAAGAAAGTGGCAGATATTTGTAAAGATTTTGCTATGGATTTTCTAGAAGAGGAAATCCAGATGTTCTAGAAGAGGAGATGCAAGAAGGCGCTTTGAAGTGGTGCTCGGGAGGACGCACTTATCGTTGGTCTGAGTTTTGGCATTTGGAGGCTCCCTTTTGCCGCCATTGATGGGCAAAAGAAAAGGAAACCCAGGGCTCGCTTCTGGGGGCACCGGACCTGGGACCCTTTGTCAATCTGCTATTGATTGCTATGGGATTTCCTCCATTCCTTTGGGAGTCTCTCCTCTGGATCCGCCTGGCAGGCAACGTTTGGGCAGCAGTGATGGGGCGTCTCTAAGCCCCATTGTGCGTATGTCGCCACCCAAGCCCAGACACATGGGAATTGCTGCTGCGCTGGAGTCTTCACGGGCCAGAGTGGACGTTGAAGTCTCTCCACCAGCAGGTTCCCCGGCGGCAGAAGTGTCATTCCTTTTGGCTGGTGCAATGGGGGGTTTCCCCGTGGTTTCCAGGATGGTGCAGGACATCGCACAGGAGTTGGGTGAGACTGTGTCCAGAAAGGGGATTTTCTGTTTACTAAACCTGCGGCTGTGACCATGGAGTCATTGCGGGACGCTATCCAGGGGATGTCCTCTATTTTGCAAATGTTTTCTCAGCGGTTTGTGGGTGATTTGACTGTGATATCACGGACAGTACTTGAACACTCCCAGGGAATTGACTTGCTTAGTGGAAGATTGGACTCCATAAAATTAGTGCTGGACAAGTTATAGGGGATATTCTGGTGAAAGATAGCGCTGTAACATCGTGCTGGCTGGAACATCTGGAAAAACCAAGTGCGCCTGAATAATTTGCGCTTTTTAAACTTTCCCAGGTCTCTCCTTATACTGCCTTTAGTTATGGTGAAAAAGTATCTGATTGAAGTATTGGGGATGGATCTTCTGAATTTGCCACCAATAGTCAGGGCTCAGTACTTTCCCTCCAGTTCCTCGGCTGGGGGGCAGGGGGTTTCCTTGGGGGGCTGACCTCACAGGTTTCCTTGAGTCCACCTTAGAAGTGATAACTCAGCGGAGCACCTTGTTCGTTGTGTTTGCCCTGGAGTTTGATCGGAACTCAGTGTTAAGGCTGTACTTTCGTTCTATGGATAAGGTTTTCTTTGGCTCAAAGATTCGATTATTTCCTGATTTCTCCAGATTTACACAGAAGCGCCGCCAGAAATTCCTGGCATTGCGGCCTCGTGTATTAGTCTTGGGTGGGGGGGGGGTGTTTAAGTTAAGATTTCCTTGTGTTTGTTTATTCCAATTAAATTGATTAAATCATGTTTATTTTGAGCCGAAGCAACTTTTAGATGTTATTGTAGTGAAAGAAGAGGAGAAACTTGGTTGGTATGCCCATAATAGCACCACTGTGATCCTTGGGGGGATGCGTTGAATGCATTATATTCTTTATTGCTTGCTGTTTTTGATAACATGTTTTACTTGGCTCTCTCAATTGTTTTTGATATGGTGGGCTGTAGTTTAATTTTATGTTATTCTCTCTGATCATTTTTTCAATATTGTATTTCCTTTTTGATCACCATGTATGAAAGATAATGTAATAATTGCATAGATATAAAATAAAAAATTATTTTGCTAGGGAGGTTTCAGTGGAAATAGATTTTACCTCAGGAGAAGGATCACAGACACAAACACAGAGAGGATCAGTTGTCACCAGAAGAGTCTGTTCCTCTTGTTACTAGTGCGGTGGAAAAGGTTCTGGATCAAAGTTTGATCATTTTTGGGCAGTCTTGCTGGCGGAACTTCTGTCTGGCCCTACCATTGAGCGACGGCATTTTTTCACCTGGCCACATTTTTCAGCCCTTACTGATTTATGGAAATGAGGCCACTTAACCAGTCTTTGCACATGGCCTTGCATCCCCATCAGTCTGTCCATGCCCAATTTAGATGTTTGGTCAGAGGAAACTGCTTATTTGACCCTTCATCGGGTTGGCTGATGAAAACTTTTTCCAGTTTTCAATCACTGATTAATTAGACAACTACTCAAAAAGAATACCTTGAATGTGTTGGTCTATAATAAACTTCCAACCTATTTCTAATCTCCCCATCCCAGCCAAGAAGATCAAGTCATTGGTGAACTCTCAGCTGAGGGAATTTTTAGATGAGCCATAGGGTTTAGATCCAGTATAATCAGGTTTTCAGTCATTCCATGGCATCAAGATAGTTTTGTGTTTGGCCTAGATGATATGAGATTGCTGTTAGATTGAGAGGGTTCAGGTTTATTTTCCTCCTTAATCTCACCATAGTCTTTGATAATGTAAGCCATGGATTGCTGCTGAATTGTCTCGTAGGACTGGGGGTGAGAGGTATGGTGGTATCATGTCCATTTTGTTAATAGAGTGCAAAAAGAGGCAACTGGGTCTCAGTGTTTGTAGGAATGGCCATTAATTTCAGGGATACCACAGGGAAGCCCATTGTCTCCTATTCTATTCAATGTATATTGACCTCCAAGAGCTCTTCTTAGAGGTCTGGGGATAAAGGTATATACAGATGATATACGTTTTCTTATGCCTTGATAGGGTGATAAGTATTTTCACAAACTGGATGTCAGTAAATTGTCTTAAATTAAATTTGGAGAATCTTTGTATCAGTGTTCTGCCTTATCCAGATAAGTATCTTAATTGTTCAGCTGGGAGGGGATGTTGTGAGCTTCTGCCACCAGCCTGCAGGTGGCTCATTTCCCATAAGAACCTTGCCTGGATGAACCTCTGACCTCCAGCCAGCAAGTGTAAGTAGGTTCCACTCAACTGGCTGGCTGCCTTATGCCTAGTGCTTACTTTCAGAAGCCATCTTGTTCTTTTCTGAGTCTGTATATAGACCTCTTTGCCAGACCTTGGTTTGCATCTTGGTGTTGTCTTGTACTTGGCTCCCTACTAAACTTTGGATCCTGAGTCATCTTGTTGGACATTCCTAAATCCTACACTAGTTCCTGTAGGGCCTTGACTTTATTCCTATTGTACTCCTCCTTGGTGATTACACTGTGCTTGTGTTTTCTATCTCTTTTGGCATTCTTCTATTCTTGATTCTCACCTTGAGACCTTGGTTTGGACAGTGAAGACCTGGCAGCTACAAGCACCGGAGGGCTCAACCCAAAGGGAAGATAGCTGTTGCAGGCAGAAGACCCCATACTAGCTACCCCTGGATCCAGCATTTCTTGTCTTTGGAGAACATGTTACCCACTCACCGTTCTTGGGTATTTTCTGATGACGACAACTGACACGGGTATCATTATGCTTGTTCCTGAAATTTAAAAAGTTGGGAATATTCCTTAACTCTAGATTATCTTTTGAATAGTTAAGTGAGATCAATCACTAAGAAAATATTTAAGTTATAATTAGTATTTCAGTTGTGCTCTGTTTTAGACACATCAGGCCTGATATTTAACAGTGACGTCTATGCACTTCCACAGCACATAGCCGCCTCCGCTGAACCTAACCCTAGATATTCAATGCTGGGACCATATCTGGCCACCGACATTGGATATCCGGGTCTGCTGCACAGATGCCGCACGGCACGGAAGCTAACCAGTCAGGAGCTCAATATTGCCGCTGCCCATTTAGCTCCCATGGGTAAAGATAGGCCAGCTTTTGACACGCCTCTCTTTACCTGCAGGTCGCTAACCAGGCAGCGGTTCAATATCACTTCTGCTAGGTTAGCGATTGCATCTGCCATGGAATGCCCACAACACACCTCAATACTACATGGTTAGCATCGGGGCGTGTAGTGGCATTACTCTGAGATATTTAGCGACATTGACCATGTTGGTGTCACTGAATAGCTCTCTAAGTGTGTGATAAGGAAGCTTATCATAGCTCAGGAAGGGGCTATAGAAAAGGTGAGGTGTCTCTGAACAAACAACTTGTCAGTGCTGGTAGAAATGAGAAAACAGAATTTTGCCATAAAAGACTACCAGTCCCAGAATGCACGAGGTTTCCCACAGCCGTGAGAGGAGCTGAAGTGAGAAAACGTGTGTTCAATCAAAAGGGCTATGAGGTAATCCCCAAGCACTCATTGCAAAGGGCAGGGCTTGATTCAGCACAGCTGTGCTGTGCTAGGATGGAACACTCATCTCAAACGGCAAGGCCTGATTCAGCACAGCTGCGTTGTATTAGGGGGGAGCACTCATCTAAGCAGAATAAGAGTAGAGTTTATTCTACAGAGGACCATCTTCATGATCACCTTGGATATCCAGAGAATTATCCTCCGTTTCATCTGAAGGATCATCAGAAGCAGAAGCCAAACCGGACGGACAGAGAGGGAAAGAGACCCTTTGGAAGAAGGAAGAGAAAAGCCTTTGAGAAGTCTAGAAGAGTCCAAAGCAGTACGTATACTGGGAGGTATTCCAAGGGCCAGCATACACCATTGGACTGGGGAAAGCCAGAGGAATGGTGCTGCAGAGCTAGGAATCACCAGAGGCTACCTGTGAGGGAGACGGCTGCACGTGGAAGGGACCCTAAGACCTGTGCCAGAAGGTATGTGAAGAGAGATCCAGTGTCCAGGGATCTGGATTGGAAGGCTGGACATAAGAACTGGACTACATACTGGCCAGGCTATATAGAGAGGAACTCTAGCAGCAATGGAAGCTCAGGTATGAACACTGATCTATGCCCTAGCTATAACCTTGAAAGACAGCAGGGAAACAAGTATTCTCCTGAAAATGCTCCATTGAGAGATTCATCTGTGCCAATCCATGATATTGAACCCATGCTTGTTGAACAAGGGGGAATAATAGCAGATGAGGATCCTGTTTATATGGACTGCTCTCTATCTAAACTCCGTTGGTAACTTTCTGTTATAAAGTACAGCAACCATCACAAAGAAATACAAATTTGTCCTTTAATCTACTCAGAAAAGCTCCTGAAGCAGGATTTGACCCACACAGTGGAAGGCAAGCCAGCTAAGGGGTTTCAGCTGGTAACTGCTAGCAATTAAGCCTTACCTAATTGCTTGTGAGCTAGGAGAGAATCACTTCTGTATCTATGTGGGAAGTAATCAGAAGTTAACCTGAAAAGAACAGTTTGTTTCTTGCTTTGTGGCTTTTCATTTGTTGTTTTCCTGATTTTAACTTTGTTTTTCCAAGTTAACACTGAAAGCAAGTAACCTAATTTATGTGCTACCAAGCATATCTGTGTTGGGAGAAATAACCCCATAAATAAATATCTTATTGGCTTTACCCAAGAGCACAACTAAATTATTGTCAGCAGCTGTGTCTGGTGTGAATGAACTACATTGCCCACAATACCTTGCAAATCATATAGATATATGCATTGCCAAGACTATGAAGATTCTCACCCAGGCAGCCGTCTGACAAATGGCGTAGTTGGCAGGATTGCTTTTGCACAAAGGGGATTTACTTGCTGAGGATTACAACTAAAGTTCAAGTTTAAAGCTGGAAAAAAAAAGATTTTCCCTCAACTACACTTTGGAGGAAAAGTGGTTGTTCCAGGAAGCTGTCCCAGGAGGAAAAGACCCTGTGCAGAGCTGGATTCATCACTGAGACAAGGTAATAAGTACCTGGGCATGTCTAGTGGTGGATGGGAGTAAGCACAGGGTAATTGAAAAAAAAAAAGAGTGTAGAAAAAAACACCTGTTTGGAAGGTGGTGCACTGTGTTTTTTTCTTTGTATTTTCTTACAGGGTTCAAGATGGATTCAAAGGAACTATCTCAGTGGATGGCAGCCCAGTTCAGCAGGCAGCAGGAGCTAGCACAGCAGGCTCAGGACACTGCTATGAGAGCCTTAATGGACCAGCAGAGGCCAGTGCTTGATCTGGTGCAAGCCCTAGTTGAGCTGAAGAACCAAAGTGGAACAGATGCAAGACCAGCAGTAAATACTGGTACACCACATGTGGACAGTGTGGGACTCAATCAAGGGATTGGGGCATTTAGTTTTGGGAAGCTAACTCCAGATGATAATGTTGATGATTTTCTAGAGTCTTTTGAAAGAGTGGCACAGGCATTAGCATGGCCAGAGACCCAGTGGGCAGTAAGGCTGGCAGCCTCATTAACTGGAGAGGCACTTGCAGCTTACAGAGCAATGCCAGCAGCCCAGGCTTTGAATTATAAGGATGTAAAGGCTGCTATAAGAGATCGCCTAGGGTCAGGGGCGGCCCAAGGGGGGTGCGGGGCCATGTGCGGAGACTCGGTGCGGGGCCTCATTTGCATAAGGGGCCTCATTTGCATAAATATTTGCATAATGTTACCATAAACTAACTTTTAGTATACATGCCTCTTCATGAGTGTATGGATAAAAAAAGACAAAGATTTCTACATTACTATAATCCAGTGCCAACCGCCAGGCACATTAGGAACTACTACAAACACTGCCCATTTAGAACCCATAGCAAACCCACCGTATCCCAACAGCACTACCAGGACTCATAAAGCACCATACACTACCTATCAAAAGGCAACACTGCAAATATTAAACCAATACATTTCAGAGAATAACAATACATGACCTACTGGGGAAAGAGAACAAGTGACAATGTCAAATAGGAATTACATAAACAGAATACCTCAGCTCAGTTACACATGCAGAACATAGACTATCACCAAACAAGGAATCACAATTTAAAAACAGGAAGACAATAATTAAACTGGGAACCCTAAAAGCCAAACTTGGAATGTACAACAACAATGTAGAAATAAAACTATAAATTAATTTCCTCTTGTACTAAACAAAGCACAGACATTAATGATGCACATTTCCCAGAGCTGACATATTCCAGTTAATAAATTCAAAATAAAGAGATATCTTTGTACCTTTTGTGCATTTTTTTTCAGTTGCAATTGTTCCAGCCACTTTCTTCTGGTTTATTTGTGTCTTCTGCTATCTCTCCATCGTCTGCTGTCCATTTGTCCTTTCTTCTCTTCTAGTTTTTTCCATTCTCTCTCTACATCTGCTTTAACATAATAATCTTTCTCCTTTTGCTCTTTCCTCATTCCTATTTCATCCACTCAAATTTTACCCCTCCATCCTCAATCCCCACTTAGTCTCCCAATACCCGGCCAATTGTACATTTTTCTTCCCTCCCACACAAAATATTTTTCCCCTCTCCATTTCATTCTCCCAGCCCCATCCCCTTCTAATCTCCCCCAACATCAGCTCCCTTTTAGTTCCAGCCCCACCCAGTATCCGCTCCCTTCTAGTCCCCACATCAGCCCATTTCCAGTCCTAGCTCCCCCATCCATTTCCAGTCCTATCCGAGTCCCTTCATCAGCTCATTTCCAATACCAGCCTCCCATCAGCCCATTTCTAGTCCTTTCCTAGCCCCACCATCAGCCCATGTTAAATCCTAGCTCCCCTCCACTCAGCCCATTTCTAAACCAAGCCCCCCATGAGCCTACTTCCAGTTCTAGCCCCTCCATGTGTCCATTTCAATCCAAGCCCCCACCACAGCCCATTTCCAATCTTAGCTCCCCCCAACACCCAATTCTCAGTTCTATCCTAGCCCATCCATCAGCCCAGTTCCTGTCCTAGCTCCCTCCCCTAAGAGCCCATTCCAAGCCCCCCTTCCCATCAGCTATTTGCAGTTCAAGCCCCCTTCCACTCAGCCCATTTCCATTCCAAGTCCCCCTCCCCATCAGCTATTTGCAGTTCAAGCCCCCCACTTCCCCTCAGCCCATTTCCATTCCAAGCCCCGTCCCCATCAGCTATTTGCAGTTCAAGCCCCCCACTTCCCCTCAGCCCATTTCCATTCCAAGCCCCATCCCCAACAGCTATTTGCAGTTCAAGCCCCCTTCCACTCAGCCCATTTCCAGTCCTAGCAACCCCCCCAACCCATTACCAGTCCTAACCCCCCCCCATAGCCCACTCCCAGTCCTAATCCCACCAGCCCATTTCCAGTCCTAATCCCCCATCACCCAATTTTCAGTTTAAGCCCCCCCATAGCCCATTACCAGTCCTAACCTCCCCAGCAGCCCACTCCCAGTCCTAATCCCCATCACTCAATTTTTAGTTTAAGCCCTCCCATAGCCCATTACCAGTCCTAACCCCCCATCAACCCACTTCCAGTCCTAATCCCACCAGCCCATTTCCAGTCCTAATCCCCCATCACCCAATTTTTAGTTTAAGCCCCCCCAGCGCCCATCACCACTCCTAACCCCTCCCCAGCGCCCATCACAACTCCTAACCCCCCCAGCGCCCATCACCACTCCTAACCCCCCCAGCCCAGCACCCATCACCACTCCTAACCCCCCCAGCCAGCCCAGTGCCCATCACCACTCCTACCCCCCCCAGCCAGCCCAGTGCCCATCACCACTCCTAACCCCCCCAACCAGCCCAGTGTCCATCACCACTCCTACCCCCCCCCCCAGCCAGCCCAGCCCAGCCCAGCCCATCCCATCACTCCTCCTAACACCTCCCCCCCCCAGCCCAGCTCATCACAACTCCTAACCCCCCCCAGCCCAGCCCAGCCCATCACTACTCCTAACACCCCCCCCCGCCCAGCCCAGCCCATCACTACTCCTAACACCACCCCCCCAGCCCAGCCCAGCCCAGCCCAGCAGCACTTCTAACCCCCAGCCCAGCCCAGCCCAGCACCACTCCTAACGCCCAGCCCAGCCCCGGGAAATTTTTTAAAAAAAGAAAACCGGTCTCCTGCCGCTGTCGGGGCCGCCGCGGCCGAATCGAGCGGGCCGCGGGGCCCCCCGGTACCCGGCACAGCCTCTCCTCCCTGTAGCAGCTCTCTCTTCTGAGCTGCAGTCAGACGCGCCGGCTTGCAGAGCGCGAGGGAAGAGTTTTTCCCTCGCTGCTCTGTTAAGCCCGCGGGGGCTGATGGGAAGTTCCCATCAGCCCCCGCGGGCCTAACAGAGTCGCGAAAGGGAAACTCTTCCCTTCGCGCTCTGCAAGCCGGCGCGTCTGACTGCAGCTCAGAAGAGAGAGCTGCTACAGGGAGGACAGGCTGTGCCGGGTACAGGGGGGCCCCGCGGCACGCTCGATTCTGCCGCGGCGGCCCCGACAGCGGCAGGAGACAGGTTTTCTTTTTTTTTTCAATTTTACTTTTACAAAAGAATGTTTTTTGCGCGGGGCCCCCTGAAACGCGGGGCCCTGTGCAAAAAACATTCTCGCTCAATGGACGGGCCGGCCCTGCCTAGGGTTGTCTATTTCAGAGTATAGGCGAATGTTTAGAGCTACTACATTGAGGGTGGGTGAAACACCCAGGGCTCTGAGTCAGAGAATCAGAGGTTTAGCTGTAAAATGGTTGGAGCCTGAGCAAAAGACAGTAGAAATGTTATTAGATATTATAATGCTCGAACAATTTATGTCTGCGGTCCCTAAAGATTTGCACACTTTCCTTATACAGCAAAAATGCCAAAATCTTGGAGAGGCAACCATGCTAGCAGAGAGATTCTTGGGAGCCACGCAGGCTTGCCATAATGGGTGGCCCTCTGAAGATAGGTGCTGAGGCAAGATGTGCTGTATCAGAAAAGAAAATAGTTAAAAGTATTTCTGAAAATAAATGTACTGTGCCAAACCAGATGACACAGGGGAGTGAAAAGAAATGTTTCAAGTGTGGAAAATGGGGACACTTAGAAAAAGGATGCCAGTCACACACTAGCTTAATGGGTGTGGAGTTAGAACAGCCCAAGGAAGGATTTCTTTTGATGGTTGATGTGCAAGGAATTACCATAAATGCTTTGTTAGACTCTGGGGCAGACCAGAGTATGATGTCAGAAAGGCTTTGGCAGAGAATAGAGGCCCAAGAAGGATTTGTGCCTAGAACCCCTGAAAACCAAGTTCACATCGGGTGCATTCATGGTGCTGCAACATCACATCCCACCTATGGGCTAAAGGTTAAGTGCCTGGGGGAACAAGAGGAAGTCCTGGTAGCAGTGGTGCCTAGGCTACCCTTTGATTTGGTTCTAGGAAAGGACTGGCCAAGATTTAAGCAGGGTCTAGTGGAAGGGCTAGGAAAGAAGGAGGGAGAAGGTTTAATAATGGAAATAGCTCCCGGGCCTTTCTTTGGAAGTCCTCAGTCCCTAGCTAAAAAGATGGTTAAGCTTCCAGAAGGCCAAACTATGGGTAATAAGAGGGACCTTGTATCCACCCGCTCGCAGGCTAAGGTAGAGAGCCAGCAGAAGGAGGAGGGGGAGCAGGCAGAGTTATTAGGAGACTTACCCTCTCATGATGATTTAATAACCCCATCATCTGGTAAAGTAAGAAAGTTGAAAGCACAAAAGCGGCGTGAGAGACTTTGCAGAGCACAGGGTAGGGCTGAGATGTTAGCTGGTCAAAGTTTACCCTGGGTGCCAGTTGAGTTAGTGGCAAAGTTTCCTAACTTTCCACAAGAGCAGCGAGCTGATCAAGCTCTCACCCGAGCTTTTAAGTATGCTCAGGAGGTCAGGGAGGAATTGCCCAGATTCAGACTAGATAATGAAATATTATATAGAGAGAGTCAGGACCCCAGAAATGGGACCATACGTAAACAATTGGTGGTACCCACAACTTTCAAAGGGCTAGTACTTAGATTAGCACATGATCATCCAGTTGGAGGTCATAAAGGGATGCAAGGAACGCTGGATCAAATACTTAAGCATTTTTACTGGCCAGGTATTTTCAAAGAAACTGCCCAGTTTTGTGCTGCGTGTCCAGCGTGTCAGCGAGTTACAGCGGCTCACCCACCGGTGGTGCCATTGATTCCCATGCCAATTATTACAGACCCAATTGGTCGCATTGCCATGGATATTGTAGGCCCATTAGTCAAAACGCCCCGAGGTTTCCAATACATCCTAGTTATGGTAGATCAGGCAACAAGGTTTCCCTGGGCCATACCATTGAGGAATGTTTCTGCAAAAACAATAGCTTTAGAGCTAGTAAAATTGTTTTGTGAAGTGGGATTCCCAAGAGAGGTGTTGACTGACCGAGGGTCCAATTTTGTATCCAAATATTTGGCCCAGGTCTGGGATGCCTTTGGCATTCATCACGAAAAAACCTCAGCCTACCATCCACAATCAAACGGTTTGGTGGAGAGATTCAACCAAACTCTCAAACAAATGTTGAGAAGGGGGTTAGCAGGAGAGGTAAAAGAATGGGATATATTATTGCCTTTTGCCTTGTATGCCTGCAGGGAAAGAATTCAGGTGTCCCTAGGTGTAACCCCATATGAATTGATGTATGGTAGGGCTCCACGGGGTTTGTTAGACATTTTGAGGGAACAATGGATTGATGCTGAACCAGGAAGTCAGGAGGTGCCACTGTTTCTACGTTACTTGAGAGCACGTTTGAAAAGGACGTCGCAGGTTGCTGAGAGGAACCTGCAGGACAGTCAAGTGCGCCAGAAAGGGTGGTATGATAGGAAGGCCAAAAGCCGCCAATTAAGCATTGGTGAAAAGGTTTTGGTTCAAGTAGCAGGTACAGCTCCAAAATTTGAAGTACAGTGGAAAGGACCATGGAAGGTTGTTAAACAAGTGAGCCCAGTATCTTATATGGTAGAAAATGCAAGAGGGCGTAGGCAGACCTACCATATTAATGTACTTAAGTCTTGGAAGGAGAGGCCTGTAAATAATAATGACCCTGAAGCCAGTCAGGAAGTAAGTGAGCTTCAAAATGATAACACTCTCGTAGGTATTACGGACTGTAGGAAAGAAGTTTCACCAGTTAAACCAGTCCGTAATAACTTAAGCAGGGGGGTATGTGATAAGGAAGCTTATCATAGCTCAGGAAGGGGCTATAGAAAAGGTGAAGTGTCTCTGAACAAGCAACCTGTCAGTGCTGGTAGAAATGAGAAAACAGAATTTTGCCATAAAAGACTACCAGTCCCAGAATGCACCAGGTTTCCCACAGCCATGAGAGGAGCTGAAGTGAGAAAACGTGTGTTCAATCAAAAGGGCTATGAGGTAATCCCCAAGCACTCATTGCAAAGGGCAGGGCTTGATTCAGCACAGCTGTGCTGTGCTAGGATGGAACACTCATCTCAAACGGCAAGGCCTGATTCAGCACAGCTGCGCTGTATTAGGGGGGAGCACTCATCTAAGCAGAATAAGAGTAGAGTTTATTCTACAGAGGACCATCTTCATGATCACCTTGGATATCCAGAGAATTATCCTCAGTTTCATCTGAAGGATCATCAGAAGCAGAAGCCAAACCGGACGGACAAAGAGGGAAAGAGACCCTTTGGAAGAAGGAAGAGAAAAGCCTTTGAGAGGTCTAGAAGAGTCCAAAGCAGTACGTATACTGGGAGGTATTCCAAGGGCCAGCATACACCATTGGACTGGGGAAAGCCAGAGGAATGGTGCTGCAGAGCTAGGAATCACCAGAGGCTACCTGTGAGGGAGACGGCTGCACGTGGAAGGGACCCTAAGACCTGTGCCAGAAGGTATGTGAAGAGAGATCCAGTGTCCAGGGATCTGGATTGGAAGGCTGGACATAAGAACTGGACTACATACTGGCCAGGCTATATAGAGAGGAACTCTAGCAGCAATGGAAGCTCAGGTATGAACACTGATCTATGCCCTAGCTATAACCTTGAAAGACAGCAGGGAAACAAGTATTCTCCTGAAAATGCTCCATTGAGAGATTCATCTGTGCCAATCCATGATATTGAACCCATGCTTGTTGAACAAGGGGGAATAATAGCAGATGAGGATCCTGTTTATATGGACTGCTCTCTATCTAAACTCCGTTGGTAACTTTCTGTTATAAAGTACAGCAACCATCACAAAGAAATACAAATTTGTCCTTTAATCTACTCAGAAAAGCTCCTGAAGCAGGATTTGACCCACACAGTGGAAGGCAAGCCAGCTAAGGGGTTTCAGCTGGTAACTGCTAGCAATTAAGCCTTACCTAATTGCTTGTGAGCTAGGAGAGAATCACTTCTGTATCTATGTGGGAAGTAATCAGAAGTTAACCTGAAAAGAACAGTTTGTTTCTTGCTTTGTGGCTTTTCATTTGTTGTTTTCCTGATTTTAACTTTGTTTTTCCAAGTTAACACTGAAAGCAAGTAACCTAATTTATGTGCTACCAAGCATATCTGTGTTGGGAGAAATAACCCCATAAATAAATATCTTATTGGCTTTACCCAAGAGCACAACTAAATTATTGTCAGCAGCTGTGTCTGGTGTGAATGAACTACATTGCCCACAATACCTTGCAAATCATATAGATATATGCATTGCCAAGACTATGAAGATTCTCACCCAGGCAGCCGTCTGACAAATGGCGTAGTTGGCAGGATTGCTTTTGCACAAAGGGGATTTACTTGCTGAGGATTACAACTAAAGTTCAAGTTTAAAGCTGGAAAAAAAAAGATTTTCCCTCAACTACACTTTGGAGGAAAAGTGGTTGTTCCAGGAAGCTGTCCCAGGAGGAAAAGACCCTGTGCAGAGCTGGATTCATCACTGAGACAAGGTAATAAGTACCTGGGCATGTCTAGTGGTGGATGGGAGTAAGCACAGGGTAATTGAAAAAAAAAAAGAGTGTAGAAAAAAACACCTGTTTGGAAGGTGGTGCACTGTGTTTTTTTCTTTGTATTTTCTTACAGGGTTCAAGATGGATTCAAAGGAACTATCTCAGTGGATGGCAGCCCAGTTCAGCAGGCAGCAGGAGCTAGCACAGCAGACTCAGGACACTGCTATGAGAGCCTTAATGGACCAGCAGAGGCCAGTGCTTGATCTGGTGCAAGCCCTAGTTGAGCTGAAGAACCAAAGTGGAACAGATGCAAGACCAGCAGTAAATACTGGTACACCACATGTGGACAGTGTGGGACTCAATCAAGGGATTGGGGCATTTAGTTTTGGGAAGCTAACTCCAGATGATAATGTTGATGATTTTCTAGAGTCTTTTGAAAGAGTGGCACAGGCATTAGCATGGCCAGAGACCCAGTGGGCAGTAAGGCTGGCAGCCTCATTAACTGGAGAGGCACTTGCAGCTTACAGAGCAATGCCAGCAGCCCAGGCTTTGAATTATAAGGATGTAAAGGCTGCTATTAGAGATCGCCTAGGGTTGTCTATTTCAGAGTATAGGCGAATGTTTAGAGCTACTACATTGAGGGTGGGTGAAACACCCAGGGCTCTGAGTCAGAGAATCAGAGGTTTAGCTGTAAAATGGTTGGAGCCTGAGCAAAAGACAGTAGAAATGTTATTAGATATTATAATGCTCGAACAATTTATGTCTGCGGTCCCTAAAGATTTGCACACTTTCCTTATACAGCAAAAATGCCAAAATCTTGGAGAGGCAACCATGCTAGCAGAGAGATTCTTGGGAGCCACGCAGGCTTGCCATAATGGGTGGCCCTCTGAAGATAGGTGCTGAGGCAAGATGTGCTGTATCAGAAAAGAAAATAGTTAAAAGTATTTCTGAAAATAAATGTACTGTGCCAAACCAGATGACACAGGGGAGTGAAAAGAAATGTTTCAAGTGTGGAAAATGGGGACACTTAGAAAAAGGATGCCAGTCACACACTAGCTTAATGGGTGTGGAGTTAGAACAGCCCAAGGAAGGATTTCTTTTGATGGTTGATGTGCAAGGAATTACCATAAATGCTTTGTTAGACTCTGGGGCAGACCAGAGTATGATGTCAGAAAGGCTTTGGCAGAGAATAGAGGCCCAAGAAGGATTTGTGCCTAGAACCCCTGAAAGCCAAGTTCACATCGGGTGCATTCATGGTGCTGCAACATCACATCCCACCTATGGGCTAAAGGTTAAGTGCCTGGGGGAACAAGAGGAAGTCCTGGTAGCAGTGGTGCCTAGGCTACCCTTTGATTTGGTTCTAGGAAAGGACTGGCCAAGATTTAAGCAGGGTCTAGTGGAAGGGCTAGGAAAGAAGGAGGGAGAAGGTTTAATAATGGAAATAGCTCCCGGGCCTTTCTTTGGAAGTCCTCAGTCCCTAGCTAAAAAGATGGTTAAGCTTCCAGAAGGCCAAACTATGGGTAATAAGAGAGACCTTGTATCCACCCGCTCGCAGGCTAAGGTAGAGAGCCAGCAGAAGGAGGAGGGGGAGCAGGCAGAGTTATTAGGAGACTTACCCTCTCATGATGATTTAATAACCCCATCATCTGGTAAAGTAAGAAAGTTGAAAGCACAAAAGCGGCGTGAGAGACTTTGCAGAGCACAGGGTAGGGCTGAGATGTTAGCTGGTCAAAGTTTACCCTGGGTGCCAGTTGAGTTAGTGGCAAAGTTTCCTAACTTTCCACAAAAGCAGCGAGCTGATCAAGCTCTCACCCGAGCTTTTAAGTATGCTCAGGAGGTCAGGGAGGAATTGCCCAGATTCAGACTAGATAATGAAATATTATATACAGAGAGTCAGGACCCCAGAAATGGGACCATACGTAAACAATTGGTGGTACCCACAACTTTCAAAGGGCTAGTACTTAGATTAGCACATGATCATCCAGTTGGAGGTCATAAAGGGATGCAAGGAACGCTGGATCAAATACTTAAGCATTTTTACTGGCCAGGTATTTTCAAAGAAACTGCCCAGTTTTGTGCTGCGTGTCCAGCGTGTCAGCGAGTTACAGCGGCTCACCCACCGGTGGTGCCATTGATTCCCATGCCAATTATTACAGACCCAATTGGTCGCATTGCCATGGATATTGTAGGCCCATTAGTCAAAACGCCCCGAGGTTTCCAATACATCCTAGTTATGGTAGATCAGGCAACAAGGTTTCCCTGGGCCATACCATTGAGGAATGTTTCTGCAAAAACAATAGCTTTAGAGCTAGTAAAATTGTTTTGTGAAGTGGGATTCCCAAGAGAGGTGTTGACTGACCGAGGGTCCAATTTTGTATCCAAATATTTGGCCCAGGTCTGGGATGCCTTTGGCATTCATCACGAAAAAACCTCAGCCTACCATCCACAATCAAACGGTTTGGTGGAGAGATTCAACCAAACTCTCAAACAAATGTTGAGAAGGGGGTTAGCAGGAGAGGTAAAAGAATGGGATATATTATTGCCTTTTGCCTTGTATGCCTGCAGGGAAAGAATTCAGGTGTCCCTAGGTGTAACCCCATATGAATTGATGTATGGTAGGGCTCCACGGGGTTTGTTAGACATTTTGAGGGAACAATGGATTGATGCTGAACCAGGAAGTCAGGAGGTGCCACTGTTTCTACGTTACTTGAGAGCACGTTTGAAAAGGACGTCGCAGGTTGCTGAGAGGAACCTGCAGGACAGTCAAGTGCGCCAGAAAGGGTGGTATGATAGGAAGGCCAAAAGCCGCCAATTAAGCATTGGTGAAAAGGTTTTGGTTCAAGTAGCAGGTACAGCTCCAAAATTTGAAGTACAGTGGAAAGGACCATGGAAGGTTGTTAAACAAGTGAGCCCAGTATCTTATATGGTAGAAAATGCAAGAGGGCGTAGGCAGACCTACCATATTAATGTACTTAAGTCTTGGAAGGAGAGGCCTGTAAATAATAATGACCCTGAAGCCAGTCAGGAAGTAAGTGAGCTTCAAAATGATAACACTCTCGTAGGTATTACGGACTGTAGGAAAGAAGTTTCACCAGTTAAACCAGTCCGTAATAACTTAAGCAGGGGGGTATGTGATAAGGAAGCTTATCATAGCTCAGGAAGGGGCTATAGAAAAGGTGAAGTGTCTCTGAACAAGCAACCTGTCAGTGCTGGTAGAAATGAGAAAACAGAATTTTGCCATAAAAGACTACCAGTCCCAGAATGCACCAGGTTTCCCACAGCCATGAGAGGAGCTGAAGTGAGAAAACGTGTGTTCAATCAAAAGGGCTATGAGGTAATCCCCAAGCACTCATTGCAAAGGGCAGGGCTTGATTCAGCACAGCTGTGCTGTGCTAGGATGGAACACTCATCTCAAACGGCAAGGCCTGATTCAGCACAGCTGCGCTGTATTAGGGGGGAGCACTCATCTAAGCAGAATAAGAGTAGAGTTTATTCTACAGAGGACCATCTTCATGATCACCTTGGATATCCAGAGAATTATCCTCAGTTTCATCTGAAGGATCATCAGAAGCAGAAGCCAAACCGGACGGACAGAGAGGGAAAGAGACCCTTTGGAAGAAGGAAGAGAAAAGCCTTTGAGAGGTCTAGAAGAGTCCAAAGCAGTACGTATACTGGGAGGTATTCCAAGGGCCAGCATACACCATTGGACTGGGGAAAGCCAGAGGAATGGTGCTGCAGAGCTAGGAATCACCAGAGGCTACCTGTGAGGGAGACGGCTGCACGTGGAAGGGACCCTAAGACCTGTGCCAGAAGGTATGTGAAGAGAGATCCAGTGTCCAGGGATCTGGATTGGAAGGCTGGACATAAGAACTGGACTACATACTGGCCAGGCTATATAGAGAGGAACTCTAGCAGCAATGGAAGCTCAGGTATGAACACTGATCTATGCCCTAGCTATAACCTTGAAAGACAGCAGGGAAACAAGTATTCTCCTGAAAATGCTCCATTGAGAGATTCATCTGTGCCAATCCATGATATTGAACCCATGCTTGTTGAACAAGGGGGAATAATAGCAGATGAGGATCCTGTTTATATGGACTGCTCTCTATCTAAACTCCGTTGGTAACTTTCTGTTATAAAGTACAGCAACCATCACAAAGAAATACAAATTTGTCCTTTAATCTACTCAGAAAAGCTCCTGAAGCAGGATTTGACCCACACAGTGGAAGGCAAGCCAGCTAAGGGGTTTCAGCTGGTAACTGCTAGCAATTAAGCCTTACCTAATTGCTTGTGAGCTAGGAGAGAATCACTTCTGTATCTATGTGGGAAGTAATCAGAAGTTAACCTGAAAAGAACAGTTTGTTTCTTGCTTTGTGGCTTTTCATTTGTTGTTTTCCTGATTTTAACTTTGTTTTTCCAAGTTAACACTGAAAGCAAGTAACCTAATTTATGTGCTACCAAGCATATCTGTGTTGGGAGAAATAACCCCATAAATAAATATCTTATTGGCTTTACCCAAGAGCACAACTAAATTATTGTCAGCAGCTGTGTCTGGTGTGAATGAACTACATTGCCCACAATACCTTGCAAATCATATAGATATATGCATTGCCAAGACTATGAAGATTCTCACCCAGGCAGCCGTCTGACAAATGGCGTAGTTGGCAGGATTGCTTTTGCACAAAGGGGATTTACTTGCTGAGGATTACAACTAAAGTTCAAGTTTAAAGCTGGAAAAAAAAAGATTTTCCCTCAACTACACTTTGGAGGAAAAGTGGTTGTTCCAGGAAGCTGTCCCAGGAGGAAAAGACCCTGTGCAGAGCTGGATTCATCACTGAGACAAGGTAATAAGTACCTGGGCATGTCTAGTGGTGGATGGGAGTAAGCACAGGGTAATTGAAAAAAAAAAGAGTGTAGAAAAAAACACCTGTTTGGAAGGTGGTGCACTGTGTTTTTTTCTTTGTATTTTCTTACAGGGTTCAAGATGGATTCAAAGGAACTATCTCAGTGGATGGCAGCCCAGTTCAGCAGGCAGCAGGAGCTAGCACAGCAGGCTCAGGACACTGCTATGAGAGCCTTAATGGACCAGCAGAGGCCAGTGCTTGATCTGGTGCAAGCCCTAGTTGAGCTGAAGAACCAAAGTGGAACAGATGCAAGACCAGCAGTAAATACTGGTACACCACATGTGGACAGTGTGGGACTCAATCAAGGGATTGGGGCATTTAGTTTTGGGAAGCTAACTCCAGATGATAATGTTGATGATTTTCTAGAGTCTTTTGAAAGAGTGGCACAGGCATTAGCATGGCCAGAGACCCAGTGGGCAGTAAGGCTGGCAGCCTCATTAACTGGAGAGGCACTTGCAGCTTACAGAGCAATGCCAGCAGCCCAGGCTTTGAATTATAAGGATGTAAAGGCTGCTATTAGAGATCGCCTAGGGTTGTCTATTTCAGAGTATAGGCGAATGTTTAGAGCTACTACATTGAGGGTGGGTGAAACACCCAGGGCTCTGAGTCAGAGAATCAGAGGTTTAGCTGTAAAATGGTTGGAGCCTGAGCAAAAGACAGTAGAAATGTTATTAGATATTATAATGCTCGAACAATTTATGTCTGCGGTCCCTAAAGATTTGCACACTTTCCTTATACAGCAAAAATGCCAAAATCTTGGAGAGGCAACCATGCTAGCAGAGAGATTCTTGGGAGCCACGCAGGCTTGCCATAATGGGTGGCCCTCTGAAGATAGGTGCTGAGGCAAGATGTGCTGTATCAGAAAAGAAAATAGTTAAAAGTATTTCTGAAAATAAATGTACTGTGCCAAACCAGATGACACAGGGGAGTGAAAAGAAATGTTTCAAGTGTGGAAAATGGGGACACTTAGAAAAAGGATGCCAGTCACACACTAGCTTAATGGGTGTGGAGTTAGAACAGCCCAAGGAAGGATTTCTTTTGATGGTTGATGTGCAAGGAATTACCATAAATGCTTTGTTAGACTCTGGGGCAGACCAGAGTATGATGTCAGAAAGGCTTTGGCAGAGAATAGAGGCCCAAGAAGGATTTGTGCCTAGAACCCCTGAAAGCCAAGTTCACATCGGGTGCATTCATGGTGCTGCAACATCACATCCCACCTATGGGCTAAAGGTTAAGTGCCTGGGGGAACAAGAGGAAGTCCTGGTAGCAGTGGTGCCTAGGCTACCCTTTGATTTGGTTCTAGGAAAGGACTGGCCAAGATTTAAGCAGGGTCTAGTGGAAGGGCTAGGAAAGAAGGAGGGAGAAGGTTTAATAATGGAAATAGCTCTCGGGCCTTTCTTTGGAAGTCCTCAGTCCCTAGCTAAAAAGATGGTTAAGCTTCCAGAAGGCCAAACTATGGGTAATAAGAGGGACCTTGTATCCACCCGCTCGCAGGCTAAGGTAGAGAGCCAGCAGAAGGAGGAGGGGGAGCAGGCAGAGTTATTAGGAGACTTACCCTCTCATGATGATTTAATAACCCCATCATCTGGTAAAGTAAGAAAGTTGAAAGCACAAAAGCGGCGTGAGAGACTTTGCAGAGCACAGGGTAGGGCTGAGATGTTAGCTGGTCAAAGTTTACCCTGGGTGCCAGTTGAGTTAGTGGCAAAGTTTCCGAACTTTCCACAAGAGCAGCGAGCTGATCAAGCTCTCACCCGAGCTTTTAAGTATGCTCAGGAGGTCAGGGAGGAATTGCCCAGATTCAGACTAGATAATGAAATATTATATACAGAGAGTCAGAACCCCAGAAATGGGACCATACGTAAACAATTGGTGGTACCCACAACTTTCAAAGGGCTAGTACTTAGATTAGCACATGATCATCCAGTTGGAGGTCATAAAGGGATGCAAGGAACGCTGGATCAAATACTTAAGCATTTTTACTGGCCAGGTATTTTCAAAGAAACTGCCCAGTTTTGTGCTGCGTGTCCAGCGTGTCAGCGAGTTACAGCGGCTCACCCACCGGTGGTGCCATTGATTCCCATGCCAATTATTACAGACCCAATTGGTCGCATTGCCATGGATATTGTAGGCCCATTAGTCAAAACGCCCCGAGGTTTCCAATACATCCTAGTTATGGTAGATCAGGCAACAAGGTTTCCCTGGGCCATACCATTGAGGAATGTTTCTGCAAAAACAATAGCTTTAGAGCTAGTAAAATTGTTTTGTGAAGTGGGATTCCCAAGAGAGGTGTTGACTGACCGAGGGTCCAATTTTGTATCCAAATATTTGGCCCAGGTCTGGGATGCCTTTGGCATTCATCACGAAAAAACCTCAGCCTACCATCCACAATCAAACGGTTTGGTGGAGAGATTCAACCAAACTCTCAAACAAATGTTGAGAAGGGGGTTAGCAGGAGAGGTAAAAGAATGGGATATATTATTGCCTTTTGCCTTGTATGCCTGCAGGGAAAGAATTCAGGTGTCCCTAGGTGTAACCCCATATGAATTGATGTATGGTAGGGCTCCACGGGGTTTGTTAGACATTTTGAGGGAACAATGGATTGATGCTGAACCAGGAAGTCAGGAGGTGCCACTGTTTCTACGTTACTTGAGAGCACGTTTGAAAAGGACGTCGCAGGTTGCTGAGAGGAACCTGCAGGACAGTCAAGTGCGCCAGAAAGGGTGGTATGATAGGAAGGCCAAAAGCCGCCAATTAAGCATTGGTGAAAAGGTTTTGGTTCAAGTAGCAGGTACAGCTCCAAAATTTGAAGTACAGTGGAAAGGACCATGGAAGGTTGTTAAACAAGTGAGCCCAGTATCTTATATGGTAGAAAATGCAAGAGGGCGTAGGCAGACCTACCATATTAATGTACTTAAGTCTTGGAAGGAGAGGCCTGTAAATAATAATGACCCTGAAGCCAGTCAGGAAGTAAGTGAGCTTCAAAATGATAACACTCTCGTAGGTATTACGGACTGTAGGAAAGAAGTTTCACCAGTTAAACCAGTCCGTAATAACTTAAGCAGGGGGGTATGTGATAAGGAAGCTTATCATAGCTCAGGAAGGGGCTATAGAAAAGGTGAAGTGTCTCTGAACAAGCAACCTGTCAGTGCTGGTAGAAATGAGAAAACAGAATTTTGCCATAAAAGACTACCAGTCCCAGAATGCACCAGGTTTCCCACAGCCATGAGAGGAGCTGAAGTGAGAAAACGTGTGTTCAATCAAAAGGGCTATGAGGTAATCCCCAAGCACTCATTGCAAAGGGCAGGGCTTGATTCAGCACAGCTGTGCTGTGCTAGGATGGAACACTCATCTCAAACGGCAAGGCCTGATTCAGCACAGCTGCGCTGTATTAGGGGGGAGCACTCATCTAAGCAGAATAAGAGTAGAGTTTATTCTACAGAGGACCATCTTCATGATCACCTTGGATATCCAGAGAATTATCCTCAGTTTCATCTGAAGGATCATCAGAAGCAGAAGCCAAACCGGACGGACAGAGAGGGAAAGAGACCCTTTGGAAGAAGGAAGAGAAAAGCCTTTGAGAGGTCTAGAAGAGTCCAAAGCAGTACGTATACTGGGAGGTATTCCAAGGGCCAGCATACACCATTGGACTGGGGAAAGCCAGAGGAATGGTGCTGCAGAGCTAGGAATCACCAGAGGCTACCTGTGAGGGAGACGGCTGCACGTGGAAGGGACCCTAAGACCTGTGCCAGAAGGTATGTGAAGAGAGATCCAGTGTCCAGGGATCTGGATTGGAAGGCTGGACATAAGAACTGGACTACATACTGGCCAGGCTATATAGAGAGGAACTCTAGCAGCAATGGAAGCTCAGGTATGAACACTGATCTATGCCCTAGCTATAACCTTGAAAGACAGCAGGGAAACAAGTATTCTCCTGAAAATGCTCCATTGAGAGATTCATCTGTGCCAATCCATGATATTGAACCCATGCTTGTTGAACAAGGGGGAATAATAGCAGATGAGGATCCTGTTTATATGGACTGCTCTCTATCTAAACTCCGTTGTTAACTTTCTGTTATAAAGTACAGCAACCATCACAAAGAAATACAAATTTGTTCTTTAATCTACTCAGAAAAGCTCCTGAAGCAGGATTTGACCCACACAGTGGAAGGCAAGCCAGCTAAGGGGTTTCAGCTGGTAACTGCTAGCAATTAAGCCTTACCTAATTGCTTGTGAGCTAGGAGAGAATCACTTCTGTATCTATGTGGGAAGTACTCAGAAGTTAACCTGAAAAGAACAGTTTGTTTCTTGCTTTGTGGCTTTTCATTTGTTGTTTTCCTGATTTTAACTTTGTTTTTCCAAGTTAACACTGAAAGCAAGTAACCTAATTTATGTGCTACCAAGCATATCTGTATTGGGAGAAATAACCCCATAAATAAATATCTTATTGGCTTTACCCAAGAGCACAACTAAATTATTGTCAGCAGCTGTGTCTGGTGTGAATGAACTACATTGCCCACAATACCTTGCAAATCATATAGATATATGCATTGCCAAGACTGTGAAGATTCTCACCCAGGCAGCCGTCTGACAAGTGGCATTACATGGTTTACAGGGCTGTAAAGCAGATAAATGCCTTTGAATACCTGGCCCATCAACTTTAAGAACAGTTATGCAAACTATTGTTCTGACACACTTAGATTATTGTAATATGATTTATACAGTCTTTCGTTTAAGATGATTAGAGAGATTCCAACTACTTCAGAATATGGCAGCAAAAATAGTAACAGAGAAAGGTTATAGGAAAGAGCCATGCCAATTTAGATTTGGTTCCCAATATTTTTACAGGTGAAATTAAAATGTTTGCACTTACCTTTCAGGCCATGAGGATCAGACCCAGTGTATCTGCAGAAAAACCTCCTCATCACGTGCTATTAAGGGCCTTGAGATCTAGCCAAGACTGACTGTTTACAACTCTATTGATTAGAGTTATAAAGATCAAAACTGGAGATAGTCAGAAGTGGCACCTAGATAGTGGAATGCTCTCATCACATCTATTAGACTATGTACTTATTACATGCGCTTTTGGAGTGCTTTAAAAACTTCTCATTTAACTCAATTAGACCTTAGATTGTTTGCTATGGAGAAAACTTTGGTTATTATTGCCGACATGAGTTTCTGGTGGGAGAATTGTTTTGTTATTTAGCTCATACCTTTCTGATATTCAAAGCAAGTTACATTCAGGCATTTCTCTGTCCCTAGTGATCTTAACAACCCAAGATAATACTTGAAGCAAAGGAGGGTTAAGCAATTTTCCCAAGGCACAGCAATAGGATTTGAACACTGATCTCTTTAGTTAGTAGGCCACTGCTCTAACCACTAGGCTACTTCTCCTCTTAAAGTACAAGTTGAGGGAGTGATGAGTATGATATAAGTTGATATAAGTGGTGTGTGTGTGTATATATATATATATATATATATGTATGTATGTACATACACACATACATACATATATATATATATGTATATATATATATATATGTATGTACATACACACATACATATATATATATAGATATAGATCGATAGATATAGATTTATATAGATATAGATATATACACACACACACACATATACACACACACACACACACACACACACACACACATAATGAGCTGCCTGATTGAAGATCGAACACAATTTAGGACAACTATCCAGAGGGTCGCCATGAGTCGACACCAATTTGATGGCACTTAACAACATGTGTGTGTGTGTGTATATATATTTTTTATTTTATTTAACATTTCTTATATACCGCCTTTCATGATATCAAGGCAGTTTACATCGAACAAACTGAAATTACATTGAACAGGGCATTATAACTTGAAGATAACTATTTACAGGGAACATATATATATATATTTCTGTCTCGATAGGCAGATATAGATATGTACATAAGGCTTGTTTTATTGATGTTTGTTGTAGTCTTATCACTATTCTGTGTTGGGGGAGGGGGGCTTTTTTTTATTATTGTATGTTTCCTTATCGTCTCTCCAGTCCAGTCCCGGAATCTCTGGGATATAGGTTCCTCCAGCAGCTTGGAGGCTGAACAATGACATTCTTTGATGTCACCAGCATAAATACCCAAGGGACCGCCTCCTTGCTCCAGTTTGTTCAGTCTCCAAGCAGCTGAAGTTTGATGAGCCTAGAGATTCTGGGCTCACTGGAGGGACAATTAAGCATTTTTTGAATTTATTTTTGGAATTCTTTGAATTTATTTTTGTTAAGTAGTACAGTTATTGTGGCTTTAAAGCCCCCCCCCCTCCTTTAAATTTTCTTCTCTGACGGTTTTTAAAGCCGCGTTTGTGTTCTGGCTCAATTTATTTATTAACAAGTCTCCCGAACCTACTTACCATAGGTGAGGAGTACTTATTGGCAGAGTAAGGACAGCTCTTTGTTGTTGCCGGGTAAGTGCTTTTTTTCTGGGAGGCACTGTTTCCTGTGAGCTACGTCCTTTTTGTTGAGCCGCCAGAGTTTTTCAATTTTTTACCTCCTGGTTATGCGGCGCATCCGTTTTCTCCTCCGACGCTGGAAAAAAGCTTAGCGTCGGGGAGCCGGTTGATTGGAGATAAGTTTCAAGGGGCTGATTTCCTGCAGGCCGCGCTGTTTGTTTCCGTTATCTTTATCTTTATTCGTTACTTGATATACCGCCCAGGCAGGTGCGTCAGGGCGGTGTACAGTATAATCAACAGATAAAAGCAAGAAAAGGAAAAGGAACGCCATTATTTGTTTGTTTCCTGCTGCGAAGTTATTCGCTGGTGGCAGTTGCTGCAGGCCGCGCTGTTTTTAGCACGTGCATGACGAAGCGCCAAACAGTAGTTGAGTGTGAAAACGGTGAACAGTGAGTTTTTCATTCTTCTTAGGTTTCTTTCTGAGGGAGACTTTGTTTTTAAAAGATATAGACATTTTTTAAATTTGCTTTTAGTTAATTTCACTTTAAGCTTTTTACTGACTGTTATTAAAAAAAAAGAGAAAAGAGACAGCATTCTAATAATTGAATTTATTCACAGTAGTGTCTTTTGAAACTAGATTAGAGTAATGCCTTCTAAGCCACAATGTTTGGTTTGTGGCTCTAGAAGAGGAACATTATCTGACTCGGGGGTCTGTAAATCCTGCGTTCAGGAAACTGAAGATGTGCAGCAGGGTTTGGAATCTAGTGCTGAAGGGGCTAGACTTGCTTCCTTATCTTTAGGCGATGCTAATTCTCCTCCGCAGCTCTTCCCAGAGCCTGTTGCAGGGCCTTCTTCTGTTCCAGATGTGCTGCAAGAGCCTTCAATTTTTTCATCTGGTTTGGTATCATTGTTTCACAGGAGTTTTTGTCTCTGCTTCAGCAGACCTTTGGAAATGGTCATAAAATCTCCCTTCCCTCTATGGTAGCTGATCTTGGGATGAAGCTGTCGGCTATTCCTTTAGAGATTGTTGAAGGTTCTATTCCTGTCAAAAAGGTTAAAAGAGGAAAGGATCTACAGGAGCATTCTATAACCTCTGATGAGATTCACTCGGATCCTTTGGATCCAGATTTGGAT
The DNA here is from genome assembly GCA_033557465.1 of Ichthyophis bannanicus. Lineage (NCBI taxonomy): Eukaryota > Metazoa > Chordata > Amphibia > Gymnophiona > Ichthyophiidae > Ichthyophis > Ichthyophis bannanicus. The sequence goes on from CM066036.1 coordinate 498,844,640, forward strand.
GTTGAGGATGAATTAGAAGAGGGAGAACTTACAGATCAGGAGGATCAGTCCAGAGTAGTTCGTGTTTTTCGTCGAGAAGAGTTACCTGCATTGATTATGGAAACTCTTAAAGCACTTAATATGCCAATGTCAGGACCAGAGGAGGACTCTGCTTTGGAGGATCCTTTGTTGCAGGCATTTAGGAAGACGCAGAGGGCTTTTCCCGTTCACAGAGTGGTAAAGGAGATGATTCAACAAGAGTGCGATAGACCTGAAGCTGGGCTTAAGGGGTCCAGGGTCATGACCCATTTATATCCTCTACTGGATCAGGATCGGGAGTTGTTTAAATCTCCAAAAGTGGATACGGCGGTATCAGCAGTTACTAAAAAGACTACAATTCCGGTTGAAGGTGGTGCCGCTCTTAAGGATAGCCATGATAGGAAGTTAGATACTTTATTAAAACAAGTGTTTGATGTTAATGCGCTGTCTATTCAGGCTTCGATTTCTGGAGCATGGGTAGCCAGAGCATGTCTTCGTTGGTCTCAGCGGGTACATGGAGAAAATGTGGAAGACTCTGCGACAGAAGCGTCTAGATTAGAGACTGGAGCGGCTTATTTAGCTGACATTCATTATGACCTTATTAGAGGTTTATCAAAGAGTATGGTCTCTGTTGTGGCAGCTAGAAGATATTTATGGCTGCGTAACTGGGCTGCAGATGCTTCTTCTAAAGCAAGACTCTCTAAGCTTCCTTTCAGGGGTAAACTCCCTTTTGGGGGGACTTAGATAAATTAGTAAAGGACTTGGGAGATTCTAGAGGTGGCAGGCTGCCAGAGGACAGGCAGAAACTAGGGCACCCAATTCAGGCGTCTAGGGGCCTGTACAGAGATTTTCGTCATTTTCGTTCCGCACGTTTCGGTCAATTTCAAAGAGGCCATCAATTTTTCAGGAGTCAGGGGTTTCGAGGTTTTCGAGGTGCAAACAGAGGATTTGCAACCTCCTCTTCCTCTTCGAACTCTAGAAAATCACAATGATATGAGGAAGACCCAGGCAGATTTTATTCATGTAGGAGGTCTGCTACTGGACTTTTATTCAGCCTGGGTTCAAATCACATCCGATTGGTGTATGTTGGAAATCATTCGAGAAGGTTATGCTCTGGAGCTTCAACGCCAGGTCGATTTGTTCAATCAATCTCCTTGCAAGGCACGCATCAAGAGTGCAGCAGTGCGCAAGACCTTGCAAAGACTTTTGAATCTCAAAGCTGTTGTTCCGGTACCGCCAAGCCAATGCAGCTCCGGTTGATACTCCATCTATTTTGTGGTTCCAAAGAAAGAAGGGTCTTTTTGACCAATTTTGGATCTTTGAAAGGTAAATCATTACCTTCGGGTAACTCATTTTCGTATGGAAACACTGAGGTCTGTAATAATGGCAGTAAGAAAAGGGGAGGTTCTTACGTCTCTGGATTTGACAGAGGCGTATCTACACATTCCCATTCATCAGGAGCATCAGAAATTTTTGAGGTTTGCAGTCCCAATGGGTCATTTCCAGTTTCAAGCATTGCCGTTCAGTTTGACAACGGCTCCGCGAACGTTTACCAAGGTAATGGTGGTCGTTGCGGCAGCATTGAGAAAAGAAGGAATTCTAGTACACCCATACTTAGACGATTGGTTGATTCGGGCAAAGTCCGAGAAGGAAAGCAAGTTGGCAACAGCCAGAGTAGTGGAATTTTTACAAAGTCTTGGTTGGGTTGTCAATATGGCAAAGAGCAAGTTAATTCCGGCACAGAATTTAGAACACCTGGGTGCTCGATTCGATACAAAGATAGGAAGAGTATTTCTTCCTCAATCGAGAACCCTGGCGTTGAGACATCTGGTGCGAAGTTTCTTGACCAGAGAAAATCCCACTGCATGGCATTATTTGCAGTTGCTCGGAACCATGGCAGCAACCTTAGACTTGGTTCCATGGGCGCGAGCTCAAATGCGACCATTACAGAGAGCGTTACTAAGGAGGTGGTCGCATCAGAGGGACCCTCTCTCAAAGGGGTTACCCTGCCTTACGGAGATGCAGCAGGCTCTACATTGGTGGATAAACCGGGGATTCTAGAGGCGGGAACGCAGCTAGAATCTCCTGTTTGGATTCCTCTTACAACGGATGCCAGTCTGATGGGCTGGGGAGCTCACTCTGAAGGAAGATTCGTTCAGGGTCAATGGACCGAACAAGAGAAAGTTTGGTCAATAAACATATTGGAGTTGAGGGCTGTAACCTTAGCTCTACAAGCGTTTCAATGTTATCTTCAGGAGAAGGCTGTTTGCGTTCTGTCAGACAACGCAACCGCAGTAGCTTACATCAACCGTCAAGGGGGCACAAGCAGTGTTTCTCTGGAGGCCGAAGCCGAGCAGTTGTTTGTGTGGGCCGAGAGGAATTTGAAAGCTTTGTCTGCAAGTCATGTAGCGGGGGTGGACAATGTGGAAGCCGATTTTTTTGAGTCGGGTGAAAGTGGATCCAGGAGAGTGAATTCTCCATCCCCAGGTGTTTCAATTGATAATAAATCATTGGGGAGTTCCAGTAATGGATCTCATGGCAACCTTCAAGTCGGCGAAAGTCAATCGGTTTTACAGTCGAAGGCGAGAAAGAATGTCAGAAGGTCTGGACGCACTCATTCAAAGTTGGCCGGAGCAACAGCTTCTATACGTCTTCCCTCGGTGGGTATTGATAGGGCGTGTTCTACAAAGAGTAGAATGGCACAAGGGGCTAGTAATATTGATAGCTCCAGATTGGCCAAGACATCCATGGAACGCGGATCTCATAAGATTGTTGGTAGACCGGCCTTGGCTCTTACCGATAAGAGAAGATCTGTTGAGTCAGGGTCCGTTACGCATGCCTCAGGTGGATCAATTCTCGCTTACGGCTTGGCTCTTGAAAGGGCGAGGTTAAAGGCCAGGGGATACTCTTCAGCGGTGATTTCCACTTTGTTAAAAGCAAGGAAGAGATCTACCTCTTTGGCTTATATTCGTACATGGAGGATATTTGAGGCGTGGTGTGAAGACAAGTGTTTTGAAGCATTTAAAGCTTCTATTTCTCAAATTCTATCTTTTTTGCAGGAAGGATTTGAGAGAGGTTTAGCACTGGCATCATTGAAAGTGCAGTTGGCAGACCTTTCTTGTTATAGAGGGAGAATAAAAGGCGAAGTGCTGGGTGCACATCCGGATGTAAAGCATTTTTTTGAGAGCGGTTTCATTACTGAGGCCACCGTGTAGACCACGCGTTCCATCTTGGAGTCTCCATTTGGTTATAGAGGCTTTAGTGTGCGAACCGTTTGAGCCGTTGTCTCGAGTGTCATTAAAGGATCTTTCGCTCAAAGTAGTTTTTCTTGTAGCTATTTCGTCGGCCTGAAGAATTTCGGAATTGCAAGCATTGTCTTGTAGAAAACCTTTTCTATTATTTTTCAAGAAAAAGGTGGTCTTAAGGCCAGTGCCTTCATTTCTACCCAAGGTGGTGTCGGCTTTTCATATCAATCAGAAAGTTTCATTACCAGTATTTGAAAAAGATACAAAGGAGAATCAATTCAAGAAGTTGCATTTGTTGGATGTTCGTAGGGCATTAAAGATGGATTTAAATCAAACACAGGAGTTCCGTAAAACAGATAGATTGTTTGTTCTCTTTGGAGGTGCAAAGAGAGGTCAGGCAGCTTCTAAGGCTTCTATTGCTAGATGGCTCAAGGAAGCTATAGCTTCAACATATTTGTTAAAGGGTAGAACAATTCCTGATGGGCTTAAGGCACATTCAACGAGGGCACAAGCTGCGTCCTGGGCTGAGTACAGTTTGGTGCCGCCTGTGGACATCTGTAAAGCAGCTACTTGGTCGTCATTAAATTCCTTTGTTAAACATTATAGATTAGATATAGAGGCAGAAAGAGATTCCTGTTTTGGTTCGGCAGTGCTTCAGGCTGGCCTAGCAGGACCCACCCGTTAAAGGTTTTTACTGCTCTATTATATCCCAGAGATTCCGGGACTGGACTGGAGAGACAATAAGGAAGGTGAAATTAGACTTACCTGCTAATTGTTGTGCCTTAAGGAACTCCAATCCAGTCCCGCATCCCTCCCTGCGTTTAGTTGAACTACAGGCCTGAAGTATAGAGATATGGTATGGTCATGATAAGCCTTATGGCTTATATAGGGAGGGTGATACTTTTGGGGATCTTTATAGAGTATTATTCTTCTATAGAGATGGAGGGCAGATTATAATAGGAAAATTTATAGTACTACTTTAAGGGCACATTATGTGTCTTAATTTATAGTTGAAGTATGCTAATGTTTATTAGAGTTCGTTAAAGTTTGATAGCTATGTTGGCTACTTAATTGTTGCTCTGGTGAATCTGCTTTGTCAATAGGTAAACTGGAGCAAGGAGGCAGTCCCTTGGGTATTTATGCTGGTGACATCAAAGAATGTCATTGTTCAGTCTCCAAGCTGCTGGAGGAACCTATATCCCAGAGATTCCGGGACTGGACTGGAGTTCCTTAAGAAACAACAATTAGCAGGTAAGTCTAATTTCACCTTTAGGTGGGTGCTGTGCACTGCAATAGACAAGGTCTGTGTGACGAACAGTCATGGTATCCCCAGAGAATGATCTGCCTCTATGGCAACAGTTCGGTGCAGTACACACAGCCAGTGTGTTCAGGGGCAGAAGGTCACAGGTTCAAGCCCCAGCTGTGGCTCCTGCAAACCATGTCCCCATATTTTACCCAGTACTAAACTATGGTAATAAAGACGGAATCTTTATTGCAGATAAAATAAACATGCCATAAACGCCTATATTTTACCCTACAGAGCACAGACACCATAAATCTAGAGCAGAGTTTCCCAACTGCAGTCCAGGAGGGCCAAACACCATTCAGGTTTCATGCTGGCCCTAATAAATATTGTATGCACCACCCCCATTGTATGCAAATGTAGCTCATGCATATTCATTAGGGACGGCATGAAAACCTGAACCGTGTTTGGTCCACAAGGACCGGAGTTTGGAACCTCTGCCCTAGAGCAGCGGCCAACAGGTGCACAAACACCCACACCCACAGGCTCCACAATCCAAAGCCTCATAGAGGGTCAGGCTGTTGGGCCCTGCACGGAGCAGCATCTCCCAACACTAGCACCTGCATACCTTAGCAATGCCGTCCTAAACTTGGGAACACATTCCACATATATGAAAAGGTTGCTATGATTAATGTCAGATAACAAATCCTAGATTAAACACGATTTGATGACAGAGATTCATCATAGCAACCTTTCTGATGTCTGTGGAATGTGTTTCAGCTTTTGCTTCTGACAGTGTTGACCTCAACAGTATTGCGTACCATAGCACTGCCCGCAATGTGCCCAGGACTGGTGTGGTGGCCAGGGCTGCCACAAACCTCTATATTTGCACAATGCTGGCATAGGTGTGGGAGTGTGTGTAAGTCTATCCAGTGTGTTGTGACTGCCTACACCTTGCTGAGCCCACACTGCTTGCATTGTTACCAGTGTTAGCCTGCCAATGTGCATAATGAGGAGCAAGGTATTGTGGGTATGGCCCGGACAGGGTGGCCTGGGCAGGATGCATCTGCACAGGGCATAGGGCAATGGCTGGGACATTGTAGGGCCCGACCACCACCTGCACGGACAGGGTGGCCACAGCATGTCATGCTGGGTGGCCACTCTCACCCTGACTGAGCAGTGGCCACGGCATGGCTAGGTCCCCCCATAGTGCTGTACAGTATTTCTCTCAGGTGATATTTATGGGTTCCCTTTTCTGGGGCCCAATCACTGACATACTTGCTTGGTGTGTGTGCTCACATCCCATTTTTGGGTGCACACAGTTTCTCCAGGTACATGCACTATGTACTAGCTAGCAGACTGTCTGCAGTTAGCATGTGTATGGCTGGAACACCTTGCGGGGTGCAGCAGGTGGAGGCTGACTGTGCCCTCTGCTGGTGAATGTCAGATAGTGGTGGGGGGCAGCTGAGCTTCTCCAGCATTCTGCCTGTCTGCCATTGTCTTTTGTGATGTGTACAGATCTGCATTGACTGCCCTGTAGGGTGCCTGTTCCCCAGCAACTGGGGTTGATGGTCCCCTCTACTGCTACCATTGCAGAGATGTAGAATGTGGATCTGTTGGTGGGAGATCCTGTCCCTCACCCTGAGCCACAGAGGGCGGGTTGGGTGGTGCTACATAATCCTCTTTTGGTTCCAAACACCCCCCCCCCCCCTTCACTTATAACATGTGACCATGGCACCCACACAGGATATGCACTATTCTGGGTGCATCATAGTCCACACTGGGCTAGACATGACTGGGAAATACAGATGGATGCAGGTGTATCCTAGGTGTGTCTGCAAGGACTACCTATCACACACTGGCACTGATGTGGACCTGCAGCATAGCCTATCTCAGCCAAGCCAGGTGCTGCGGACCTGGTGCTGGGCGCCCCACCTCACCCTCAGGGTGAGCACAGGACCCACACAATGTCATGGTCTGTAGTTACTCTGTGCCAGTAACACACATGGTCAGTTCCCCCTACCAGGCCGAGGTGCTGTGGGGGCGCATACCCCATCTTGTGATTATATGTAGACTGCTGATCTGCATGTGCAGTGCATCATGGGTACAGGTGGGTTTACCCTATCCTGGTAACTACAGCACACAGTTTATGTGGTGACCTGCAGTCTTTCTGTAGCCAGCCAGTGGTGTGTTAGTAGCTATAGAGATGTAGCCCACTGGTTGATTCAATGACTGTGGAGGCAGAGGTCATGGGTTTGATCCCACAATGTAATAAGGCTGTCTGAGGCTTTTCCTTTTAATTTACATCAGTGCTACCAGCAAAATGCACCCTCACAGTGCTGTAACCGTAAGGTGCCTCATAAGGTGCCCTATAAAGCGCCCTATAGGGCACATTAGAAGGCGCCTTGGCAGACAGGGCACTTATAACGTGCCCTATGGCGTGCCTTATAGGGCGCCTTATGCGGCACCTTATGTTGCTGCACTGTGAGGGTGTTTTTGCTGGCAGCACTGATTTAAATTAAAAAAGGGAACTGCCTCAGACAGCACTGCTTTAAATTAAAAAAGGCAAATGCCTCAGACAGCACTGATTTAAATTACAAAAGGGAAATGCCTCAGACAGCCTTCTTGTATGACACCACTGCAGGATTGAACCCACAACCTCTGCCTCCACAGTCATTGCAGTAACCACTGGGCTACATCTTTATAGCGTCTAATGCTGCACTGGCATGAACTTAGGGTTAACACGCGTTAACGTGCCACGGCGCCCACTATCGCGCAATACAGATTCTTGCTACCTTGCCGCCAGAACGACCACTCCTTATATGGCATTCTTCACATTATTGCTGCAACTAGCGCCGGTAACATTAAGACGGTTTAGTAAACATACCCCAAAGTTTCAGTTCTCTAAATATATGCTTCTTTTCAGAACAATGCTTCATTAAGAGTTTCTCTTTTATTCCTCTTTTTTACAGCTCTTAAAATTTCATATTTCTTTCATTTCATTGACAAAATGAGAAGAAACATAACAAATTTCTTTTGTTGTTTAAATGAAGGCACATCCATAATGTGTTGTTAGTTAATAACTAATGAAGCATTTAATTGATTTTGCTCACAGGGGAGTTGTGAACTTTTACGACTGGTTGATCTTGTTACTTGCCCATCCTACCACATGTGGCTCAGTCAGCAACCATATATTCCTATACCTTCTCAAATCCTGAAACCTAGTAAGTATAATTGGACCAGCCCAGTGCTTCATTATCAGTGTTGTATACTGTCATGTTCTAGTTCAGTTTCCAAGTTAGAAGACCCAACAGCAGGAGCTGGGGATGCTGCAGAAGAAGTATTTGTAGTCCCTTCATGAGGATTAAGACTTATGGTCATTGCTTAAGGGTTACTATTCAACACTAATTGGTCTATAGAGCCTTTTACTTTAGATTTGACAACTGCTATAATCTAATGGGTCAATATTCAGCTTCTGTGGTCAGTATTTTTTCTAAATGCCAGATGTGCATTTAGAACACATTTGTTCAGGGCCACTATCCGGACAGCAGCTGATGCTGAATATAGGTATACTGCAGTCAGCAGAGGTAATTATCTGGATAGCGACAATATTCAGTCCTCTATCTGGATAACTTAAGACAACTTTAGGCCATAAAATGGTTAACTAGATAGTAATCTGGATAGTGGACTGAATATCACTGCTATCTAGATCATTTCTGGGACCACCCACACACCACCCCAGGGCACTATCCGGTTAGCTTCAAGGCAGTCTGTAAGGATATTCAACGATATTATTCAGATAGTGCCACTGAATATCCACAGATAGCTGCAGCTAAGGGAAATATCCAGATAATTGTTGCAGTTATCCGGATATTTCCCTTTGAATATAGACCCATGTGACCTCAGCTTTCATTGGAAGTGAAAAAAGTAAGTCATCAAGCTAGTCCTATCAATTTAGTGTTTATTGTTCATCATAGCTTGCCCAAAACACTTTTGAATCATAGATGTTGTGTTAAATTATATTGTTTGTGACTTTAATTGCTGATGAGAGACTATGTGGTGATAATGTCTGAGGATTTCAAGGTACCAAACAATGTGACAAGGCAGTAGCCAAGACTAGAAGAAAGCTAGGCTGTATAGAGAGAGCCATAACCAGCAGAAAAGAGGAAGTGAAAACTCTTCTATACAGGGCATTGGAGAGGCCTCACTTGGAGTACTGTGTTCAGTTTTAGAGGCCATATCTCACGGAGGATATGCAGAGACCCTTAGGGTCCTGTTTTGTCAAGTTATGCAAGGACCCTTAGAAGCTCTACTGAAGAATGCCTTTCTGACCCCTTTGTGCTCCTTCTGGGTCAGTTTCTCCAAATAGGTGAGTTTTGCACATACTATGACAGTCATGAACCTCACTTCTAAGCCAGGGTATGTGGAGTATGATCTCAGTCTCTCAAATTTACTATTAGTGACCGTTTCCAGTTGTTTCCCACAGAATCGACATACAGTATGTCTATTTTGCCAGTTTTTTTCAATGCTTGCTGTAAACCATCTCGTCCTTAAGCCACTATCCTGGGCTGCAACTATCAACCTCTCATCCTTCAGTTTCAATTCACCTCTCCTTAACCATTCATGTGTCCATTCTTGATCAACAAAGGGTTCCTGGAGTAACACTATGTATTTATAGGGTGCTTATATAGTTTTCTCCAGAAGCTTTCTGTTTCGGTTTTGGTTGGTGGTGCTTTTACCATCTTAATGCTCTTTACTAATTCCCTGTAAAATTGTTTTTGGGTTCTCTCTAAATAGCTTATTTTGATATCTCTCTTTTCTGTTTTCTTCATATCTTTGCAGCTTTGCGCTTCTGCTGCTAGGTTCAACTTATTGTTGGAACATATGCATTTCAGGTATTCTTCTGTTAATGCAGCATGCTTCCGTTTTAATTCTTGGATCTTCCTTAATATCTTTGATGATCTTAATCCTTTAAGATACCCATCTATCAGGGATACCTCTGCACACAATGACTGTATTTTTCCCTCAAAATGCTTTTTCCAAGGAGGAACTATTACTATTTTCTTTTTCTTCTGGCCCTGCACTTTAGCTGGTAGTGTTCTTGTAGTAATAATTTTAGCTGCACAATATTGTGTTAGACTTATTTTGGTGATGCCAATAAATGGTCCCTTTATACTGGATATGGCCTTGTTCATCTTTATAATCATATTTTTAATGTTAGGTGTTAAATTTACCTTGGGTAATCTTTCCCTTGCCTGAAACCCAACATATTCATCTTTTTTCATGTGGACTAGGAGTTCGATCTTGAATTCCTCCACCTCAGGGTCTGTCTCTTCCCTTTTTTCCTCCTCTTCAGTTGATTGGTGGACCTGTCCTGTAGTTACCTCACTCTCCTGCAGTTCCAGGTATCCAAGCTCCATCTCCCCCTCAACTGCTCTTTCTGTTTCTGTGTATTCCTCTCTTCTGGTACTCTCACCAAGGTCTCCTCCTCCTCCCTGTATTTCTTTTTCCACGGAAGCCCTTAGTTGCTTCAAGATCTTATCATTCACATACCTCTTTGCTTTGATCTGCAAAATTAAAGATCTTAAATTTGAATCTGGTGGTTTTTGCAGTTTTTCTTGTGGCAATTTTCCTCTTTCTTCCAGCATTTGGTGGATTCTCTTTGTATACCTCCTTGATTTAAATATAGAGTTTGTAGCATAAAAGTAGCAGTACATTTGTTTTCTTCCGCCTTTGACCTCCTTCGTTTAAAAATCCATTTGTTTTCTTCCGCCTTTGACCTCCTTGCCTCCATTGTGTGATTTTTGTCTTTTCAATGTTGTGCACCTCTTTGGTTTGGTATGATTGATTATACTATTTTCTGTCCTGTCTTGCACTGTAACTTCCTTTCCTTTTCTGGCCCTTGGCCATCTTTGTAATTCATTGCTTGTACACTGCTCTGTTTTTTGCAGAAGGGTAGTATATTAAATGTAATAAACATAAACATACACATAAACATGGTGAGCATGTTCATGAACCCACTGTGGCAGGAGATAAACCACAGAAAGTAATGAAAAAGTTGAGAGGATCAACTACGGTTAAGTGGACTTCTGCAGAAAAAGGGAAGATAATGGATTTTTAAACGCACTTCGAAGATGCGATGGTTCTGCTCCAGCCTGAGGGAGGTGGGTAGTGAGTTCCATAATGCAGGACCAATGTAAAAAAAGGCAGAAGCGCGAGTGGATTGCAAATGGGCACATGAGGGAGAGGGGAGGTGCAGGCGATTTACGTGTGCTGAACAAAGATCGCGACTGGGGGTGTGAAACTGAAGAAGGTCTGCCAAGTACTGGGGCTTATGAGTGTAAACAATGGCCTTTATCTGTGGCAGGGATGTTATCTATATCTGCAGTGCTTACACTATTGCAACCACCATGGCTAGCCGTAGTGCGTAAGCTACAGGTGGGTACCTTTTTATCCTGGGCAACGTGCGGCCAGTATGTATTTTTCTTTTTCACCGGGTCAAAGCGTTTCGTTCCTCCATACTTCAATTGCAGTGTCGCCTTGCTTGGATTCAGTATAGATGTTTTACAATGGGGTCACTACATGAAGGTACCCAGCAAAACTTGGGGAGAGAACTATAATCTCATTCCCTAAGAGAAGCACAGCAGTTCACCAACCACAGCTAGTGAATTTTATGCTGCACTTCCCGTTGATCCCTTACCCCTTAAGAGAAGCACAGCAATTCAACAACCACAGCTAATGAATTTTATGCTGCACTTCCCCTTGACCCCCTTCTTCCTGTTGTGGAACAGGACAGAATGTTCTTGCCAATAATGTAACTTTTTGTCTCAGTGAAATAATGTTGGGAAGGTCCCTGGTGATGGTGAAGTAAAGAGGGAAGAGATGTAAAAGTGGAAGGATTTTGCTACGGATATAAAGGTCAAACCCAAATTTAAATCCTGGTCTTTGGCTCCAAAACATCGTAAGTGGTGCCTCTGGCCTCTGGGCCATGCACCTAGGAGAAGAAAGAGATCTTGTACAACCTTAAACCTACTCAAAAACACAACTGCTACCAAGCCAGATGCCACACTGTCCCCTGATGGCATGGTACAATTTTTACAGTCTGAACAATCACCAATCACCACCTGTCAGACCAGTGACTCCACCAATGCCTCAAGTAAGCATTCCTGGTCAAGATTTAGCCCCCCCATCCACCCAGCAAATAGAAAATATTATCTCAAACCTTAATAGCACAACCTCCCCAATTGACCCCTGCCCATTCTCCTGGATCAAAATCTCCAGGCACGACCTCATCCCAACCATCCTTCCCATGGTTCAAGCTTCACTATCTCTGGGCTACATGCTGAAGGTCCTCAAGCAAGTCTCCATCAGACTGTTAATAAAAAATCCAATAGCCGACTCTTCACCCAATGAATACATGACCATGTTTATTATCAGATAAGTTTGAGAATGAGAGATGAAGGAGAATTGTAAATAAGTTAGGAAAGCCTGATACATACCCAATCAAGAATGTATATAAGTTGAACACATGTTGAATGTATAACTCCTGCAAATATGTTATGACCTGTTTGATTTATCTCTTGTTGTTTATTGTAAACTGCTTTGACCTGGTGAAAATCGGTATATACAGTAAATAAATAAAATATAAATCTGCATTCTCATACAGACCAATCTCAAGTATTCCATCCCTAGCTAAAATCATCGAAAAAGCGGTGCAACTACAAATGCAGGACTATGTCAACTCCTATGCTTCCTTTGACCACCAGCAACATGGCTTCAAATTCTTTCACAATACGGAAACACTACTAACCTCTCTCCTGGATATCTTAATCAAAGATACTGAAAAAAACCTCTCAAGGATTCATTCTTATTTTTCTTGACATCTCGGCAGCCTTTGACTCTGTTATATATGAGCAACTCATTGCAAGTCTTTTATGTTTTTTATGAATTGTTGTACACCACCGTGAATGCTTTGGCAAATGGCAGTATATAAATGTTTTAAAATAAATAAATAATAAATAATCAGCCTAAGAGAAACAGCACTACAATGGTTTTGGTCTTACCTGGATGACCGATATCAACAAGTTAAAATAGGAACAGAAACCTCCTGCCATTTCAGCTTACACCCAGGCCTACCTCAGAGCTCCACCCTTTCCTCCTTAATGTTCAGCATTTTTATCCAACCACTATGCAGCATTAGTCAGAGTCACAATACCCTCTACCATCTGTATGCCGATAACATTTTAACTTCCCACAAGCCTATCTCTTACCCTCTCTCAAACAAGCCTCTGTAAGACCCTTCCTGAAGAAACCCAACCTAGATCCTAATTCACCCACCTCATAAGACCATAGCCAGTGTTCCATTCCTTGTTAAATCATCAAAAAAGCAGTTCAGCTTCAACTCCACGAGCACATTGACAGGCATGTGCCTCTAGATCACAATCAACATGGGTTCTGCCCCTTCCAAAGTGCCGAAACACTGCTCACCTCACTTCTATCCCTTGTCTCCGGTTACGTGCTGCTCTTCCTAGACATCTCAACAGCATTGCTCAACATTATTGGGGTTCAAGAAAAGTCTCTCAAATGGATCCACTCCTACCTCTCCCAATGGACTCAACAGATAAGAATAGGACACTTCGCATCAACAACCTACACCCTTTCCCAAGGAGTTCTCCAGGGTTTCACGCTCTCCTCCTTAGAATTCAATATCTGTATCAGGCCCCTTTGCTACACTATACAGAGGTTCAACATTGGATATCAACTTTATGCAGAAGACATAATGATATTCATTCCATTTCAAACCACTGCTCCTGACTACTCCAACCTAACTGCCTGCTTCAAGGAAATTGTCTACTGGCTGCAGCTCCATAACATAGCGGTTAACTTTAGTAAGACTGAAACCCTCCTCATTACCAAAGATACCAAGCTCCAAGTCAAGACTCAGGTTAAGTACCTCGAAGTCATCCTGGATTACCAGATCAATTTTCAACCACACATAAGGAACACCACCAAGAACATTTATTTCAAACTCTGAACTCTCTGCAACTTATGCCCCCTCCTCTCTGAGAGTTTCCGCACAGTCTGTCAGGCCTCCATTACACCCTTGCTTAACTACTGCAACTCCATCCTTCAAGGACTCCCCAAATCCACCATTGCCCCTCTACAGCTTGCCCAAAGCACAGTAGCATGCACTATAGCCAGAGTCTCTAAACATGCCCATATCACTCCCATACTGGAATCTCTCCACTGGTTCCTCATTGCATCAAGGATCAAGTACAAAGTCCACACTATCATCCATAAAGCACTCAGCAACACCTTATCTGAGCATCTTCAAACGCTCATCAAACGCTCAAACCCCAACAGATTATGAAGGCAGAGCACACTTAACCTTCTTCTTCCTCCAACTCAGGCACCCAAGAACTCACAACATGCATGTATGAGAGCCTTTGAATTCTATGCCCCCCACCCTTTAGAACAAACCTACCTCCTACTCCATGGAGCATTCAATCTCACAACCTCTTCAAAAAACATCTCAAGATGCACCTTTTTAAAGAACACTATAGTTCATCCCATGCAACTGACTCCCAGCAAGAACCCCCTCCACTCCCACAGATCTTTCCCATTTCCTCTCCCCCTTGATCACCCAACTGACATCTAAAACATTGCTAACTGAATTACCCCTCATCCACAACATCACAAGCCCATTGTCATAATAACCAACAGAACTTAAGCTCACGGTACCATAAGCCCCCTATTGTCTCATTAGCTCATTGTAATATAAGTTTTATTGTTATAACAGTCCTGCATATTCCCCCCATCCCTTTGTTACTTGCTGTTCCACTTTATAAGTTTGTTGTTACATCGCATTTTTCAATTGTTCAATGTAAACCATTCTGTTTGTTTTATGTGAACCATTTTGACTGGTAGAAAAATGGTATATTAAAACCAGTTACATAAATAAATAAATAACCTATACACAATTCTCCATTAACAATCCAGACTTCTCCACAATAGGTCAACGCCTTGAAGTGGTCATCCAGTGACTAGGCCACTACAATATACACATCAGTCCTAACAAGACAGAAGTCCTTCATATAACCAAGAACCCTACATTCTCCCCACCACCCATGATCAGCTTAGTCAACTTAACACTACATGTAAAAGATCAAGTAAAATACCTCAGCATTATACTTGACCAAAGTCTTAATTTCCATGCCCACATCAAACAAGTTACCAGTTCTACATATCTCAGAATGAAAGCGGTTCAGAACCTTTGGCCTCTATTGGACAAGTCTGACTTCAGAAATGTCTGTCAGGCCCTCATCACGCCAATATTTGACTACGCAAACATCATATACCAGGGGCTCCCAAAAACCACTCTACTCCCTCTACAGCTACACAAAATACAGCTGCCAGAATAATTACAGGCTCTGCTCGATGAGCACACATTACCCCTGTACTAAAGCAACTCCATTAGCTCCCCATCTACATGAGATTTAAGTACAAAGTCTCCCTCATCATCTCGAAGATCTTCCATAATCTCTTAGTGGACATCCTTCGGCCATTCATTCTCAAACCCCTCAATAACAGATCAAGAAGAAAAGCTAACCACAACCTTTTATCAGTCCCGACCTCGTTCTCCTGTTCTAACCTCACCACCTCTAGCAGAGTCTTCTGCTTCTATGCACCCACTATTTGGAACTCCCTCCCCCCAGAGACTCAATCCTTGACAGACATTAGGGTATTTCAGTGTAAAACTAAAGACCCACCTCTTCCTAGAGCATTTTGGATCAGAAACCTAGTGGATCAGAAACTCAATTATCCTCTCTCCAACCATCTAGGACTCATGTTATCTCCCACATTTCACCTGCTTTGTATAAAGGCCCATACACATTTCCACTGTTAAATGTCGCCTGCTAAACACCCTAAGTCACTTGTTTTACAGGTTGCTTATTAATTATTGCTATTTACTTACCTATTAATTACGTTCTATGTAGCGTTATGATTGGTTAATCATTAAATTTATTAACTATGTTCTATGAGGTTAAACTTTTTAAATGTGTTCCATATACATCATTGTGACTGGTAGATACAGCGGCATAAAAAAGTTGCTAAATAAATAAATAAACCGTGGCCAGACCCTAAGGATTGCTGGAAAGGAGTGACTAAGGCCACTTAAGTGAAGTACCACAAGGGACTTTTCAGTGGATCTAGAAAAGGGAAAGACAGGAGAAGTGCATCTGAGGAGAAGGGAGCACTGAGGGGAAAGAGTGCTCAAAGCTTTTTCCAGGCTATGGAGCCCAGCTTACCTACTTCTGATAAGAGGGAAAATCCCGACTGCTCTCACTGCTCTCACTGCTATTCAACCAGAGGACATGAAATGAAACTGAAAGGAGGTAAATTTAAAGGCAAGATTAGGTGATAAGGACAAAACCAGTAAAAATGGCATTGGATAAACACAGAGGATATCTACTTCCATTCAAAACAAAACTTTAATGACTTTCACACTTCAACAAACATAAAGAAGGGTAACCTGCACCCAGAGCCAGTGTTAGGTGTGGGTAAACTGAGGCCCTGGTCCCCCCAACCTGTCTGAAGTTGAAGGAGGAAACGCCCCATCCCCAGTTTTTACTCTGGGCACCATCGTTTCCAACACCGGCCCTTCCTGCACAGAAAATCAATTACAATACTAAACAACGGCAGAGTCTTTTTCGCTCATCCACAAAACCCCAAAAGGTTATAGCGGTGATATATAAAACTCAGATCAAAATAAGTTTTGTCATTTTCTGCTGTCATTTACTATGGGGGTTATTTTAGAGGCTCTATTCATGGTTTGGACCTCTGAAAACGGTGCAAATCACAAAGATCCCTAGAGCCATTTCAGAAAGCAAGGTACATAGATTTCCTCAGCATGATCACATTCATGTCTCAAGGGGCCACGGTGGAGGCGTGGCCTCAGCAGTCCTATAGAGATGCATGTTGCCACGCAATTTCAGAACTGCCCAAGCACGCCTGGCCTGGTCACAAATAGGTTGCAAAAAAAGTGCTCATTTTATGGCAGCATCACTTGCAGGGGAAGAGTGAAATATCCTCTCACCGCCACAGTCAATAAACCCCTGCATGTTAATTAACAAACGCTTGCAGATTTGAAATAGCTGGCTGGGTCATGCATGTATCATAGCATAGACGCCCCTGTTCTGAAAGACCTTGGCCTGTTTCTGTGAACATGCATGTCGGGGATGTCCACATTTCTATAATGACCTGCAAACTTGCATGTGTCCAGTCTTTCTATATGCACAGACCTCTCTCCAGGTCTGGTTGCTGGGCCATGCATCTTTCGGGGCTGAAACGGTATGATTTCAGAAGGTGCTTACACGTGCCTCCCTTCACTGCCACCACTCCCCTGGTATTTTGGACATGATGCCCTGGGCATCCCAGATTCTTCCTAGATGTCCCTTCTAAAGGGCCATATCATATTACTACAATATTATCTTGTAACCTGTTTGGTACGTTGCAAGATAAGTGGGACAGATAAATGAATAAATGATGACAATGATAAAAATAGTTGATGTCTAAAATTATGTACTTCAACCCAGGTTGCCCAAATTTAGTCCTCGAGAGCCCCAAACCAGTTGAGCTTTTAGAATTTTCATGATGAATATGCCCGATATCTATTTTCTGTTTGCATGCAATACTTCTATAGCATGCAGATAAATCTCAGGCATAGTCGTTGTGAAAATCCTGAGAACCTGACTGGAATGTTGTCCTCAAGAAATGAGGTTGAGCATTCCTGCTTTAGCCATTTTTGACTTTCCATTACAAAACGTTGAATTCAATATAGAAATTAAAATATCAGACTCTATTGCATTTTAACATCCTCATATTGCCTCTTAATAATTATCATACCATACTTGGCTATGTCATTTGCGAAAAAAGTTCCCAAGAGGATTCCCATGAAATGTTCACAACAGATCTCCTGTTTAATTCTTTATGTTAAGCTCTTACTATAGCCAATTTTGACTTCTTTCCCCCGACTTGGCCCATGAATTAGAAACATAGAAACATGATGACAGAAAAAGACCATATGGCCTATCTAGTCTGCCCTTCATATCAACTACAATAGTCTCCTTTTTATCTTTAGAGATCCTCTGTGTTTGTCCATGCTTTTTTGAATTCATATACTGTCCTCGTGTCCACTACCTCCAGTGGGAGACTATTCCATGCATCTATCACTTTTTCTGTAAAGAAATAGAAACATGACAACAGAAAAAGACCACATGGCCTATCTAGTCTGTCCTTCCATATCAACCACTACAACAGTCCCCTTTTTTCCTTTAAAGATCCTCTGTGTTTGTCCCATGCTTCCTTGAATTCAGATATTGTCCTCATCTCTTCCACCTCCACTGGGAGACTATTCCACAGATCCACCACTCTTTCCGTAAAGAAATATTTCCACATATCACTCCAGAATCTATTCCCTTTCACCCTCATCCCATGTCCCCTCATAGCAGAGCTTGTTTCAATCTAAATAGGCTCTCCTCCTCGGCATTTATGCCACAGAGGTATTTAAACATCTCAATCATATCACCTCTATCCCACTTTTCCTCTAAGGTGTACATATTAAGATCCTTAAGTCTGTCCTCTTGTGCATTATAATGAAGACCACTAACCATTTTAGTAGCCACCCTCTGCACCGACTCCATCCTGTTCACATCCTTTTGAAGGTGCGGTCTCCAGAATTGCACACGATATTCCAAATGAGGTCGCACCAAAGACTTATACAGAGGCACTATCACCTCCTTTCTTCTGCTGGCTATTCCTCTCCCTATCCACCCAAGCATCCTTCTAGCTTTTGCCATTGCCTTTCCTATCTGCTTAGCTACTTTGAGATCATCAGACACAATCACGCTTAGGTCCTGCTCTTCTTTAGTGGACAAAAGTACTTCACCCCCTATACTATATTGCTCCCCTGGATTGCTGCAGCCCAAATGCATGACCTTACATTTTTTAACATCAAATCTCAGCTGCCAAATTCTAGACCATTCTTCAAGCTTAGCTAGATCCATAAGAACATAAGAACATAAGATATGCCATACTGGGTCAGACCAAGGTCCATCAAGCCCAATATCCTGTTTCCAACAGTGGACAATCTAGGTCATACATACCTAGCAGTTTCCCCAAAAGACACAGGTTCTGCAATGCTTGTACTAGGTCAAGCATTGATATCCTGTGTCCCTTCTTAATAATGGTTTATGGACCTTTCCTCCAGGAACTTGTCCAAACCTTTTTTAAACCCAGCTACACTAACAGCCTTTACTACATCCTCCGGTAACAAATTCCAGAGTTTGATTACACGTTGAGTGAAAAAATATTTTCTTTTATTAGTCTTAAATAGTTTACCCTGTAGCTTCATTGCATGTCCCCTAGTCTTTCTATATTCTGATAACGTAAACAATCGATCTACGTTTACCCGTTCCACTCCGTTCATTAATTTATAGACTTCTATCATATCTCCCCTCAGCCGTCTCTTTTCCAGGTTAAAGAGCCCTAACCTTTTTAGCCTTTCTTCATAGGAGTATCCTTCCATCCCCTTTACCATTTTGGTGGCTCTTCCCTGAACCTTTTCTAATAACGCTATATCCTTTTTAAGATACGGCGACCAGAATTGCACACAATATTCAAGGTGCGGTCTCACCATGGAACGGTATAAAGGCATTATAATATATTTTGTTTTATTTTCCATTCCTTTCCTTATGATACCTAGCATACTATTTGCTCTCTTGGCTGCCGCTGCACACTGTGCCGAGGGTTTTAACATGTTATCCACAATGACGCCTAAATCTTTTTCCTGGGTGGTGGTTCCTAATGTGGAACCTTGCATCGTGTAACCATAGTTTGGGTTGTTCTTCCCTAAGTGCATAACTTTGCACTTGTCCACATTAAATTTCATCTGCCATTTTGATGCCCAGTCTTCCAATTTATCAAGATCTTCTTCCAATTTTCCACAATCCTCTTGGGTTTTAACAACTTTAAATAGTTTTGTGTCATCTGCAAATTTGATAACCTCACTTGTTATTCCACTTTCCAGGTCAGTTATGAATATGTCAAAAAGCAGCGGACCCAGCACAGATCCCTGGAGTACACCACTATTCACCTTTCTCCATTGGGAAAATTGGCCATTTAGCCCAACCCTTTGCTTTCTATCTTTTAACCAGTTCCTGATCCACAGTAGTACACTGCCTCCTATCCCATGACTCTTTAGTTTTGCCAAGTCTCTGATGAAGGACCTTGTCAAAGACTTTCTGAAAGTCCATATACACTCCTCACGTTATCTACACCTTCCTGGGTGTCTACTCTATTGCAGATTTTGGTATCATCCGCAAAGAGGCAAATCTTACCCGACAGCCCTTCTGCTATATCATTAACAAAGATGTTAAAAAAAATCGAACCAAGGACAGATCCATAGGGCACACCACTGGTAACCTCCTTTTCCTCAGAGTGAGCTCCATTTACCTGTACGCTTTATCGCCTCCCACTAAACCAGTTTCCAACCCAAGCAGTAACTTTAGGATCCATCCCTAGGGTGCTCAGTTTGTTTATAAGTCGCCTGTAAGGAACGGTGTTTACTGAAATCTAAGTACACCACATCTAGGACTCTCCCTCGGTCCAACTCCCAGGTAACCCAATCAAAGAAATCAATCATATTTGTCTGACAAGACCTGCCTCTGGTGAATCCATGCTGCCTCAGATCCTGTAATCCGCTGGACTCCAGAAAGCTCATTATTTTCTCTTTCAGCAGTGCTTCCAATAATTTACTCACCACTGAAGTTAAACTATCCGGCCTGTAGTTTTCAACCACATTCTTAATTCCACTTTTGTGTAAAGGGACCACATGAGCCTCTCTCCAGTCCTTTGGCACCACTCCCGATTCCAATGAGTCTCCCCTCCCCTCTCGTTCAATGTAGTCCATTGTGTTGTTGACCACTTTGATTGAAGGATAAAGTGGTATACAAAACTGGTTAAATGAAATAAATAAAATAAATGAGGCATTGAAAAGGTCAGTCAGTGGAGCTGCTAGAACGTCCCCAAGCTCCCTCAGTATTCTAGGGTATATCCCATCCGGTCCCATTGCTTTGTTTACTTTGAGTTTAGTTAGTTTTTCATGAACACAGTCTTCTGAAAATTGGTGAAGATGCCCCTCGCTTCCGTTCCTGTTTATGGGTATTTTCTGAGGTCCTGCTCCTGGTTCTTCATCTGTGAACATAGAACAGAAATATTTGTTAAGCAATTCTGCTTTATCCTCATCAGCTTTTACATATTCCTCCCCTTCACCCTTGAGTCTGACAATACTACTTTTGTCCTTCCTCTTCTCACTAACATATCTGAAAAATGTCTTATTCCCCCGTTTTATTGCATTGGTTATTTCCTCCTCTTTTTGAATCTTTGCTTTCCTGTCTAGAAACATAGAAATATAGAAACATGACGACAGAAAAAGACCACATTGCCTATCTAGTCTGCCCTTCCATATCAACCACTACAACAGTCCCCTTTTTTCTTTAGAGAACCTCTGTATTTGTCCCATGCTTCTTTGAATTCAAATACTGTCCTCATCTCTACCACCTCAACTGGGAGACTATTCCACGGATCCACCACTCTTTCCGTAAAGAAATATTTCTGCATATCACTCCTGAATCTATCCCCTTTCACCCTCATCCCATGTCCCCTCATAGCAGAGCTTGCTTCCAATCTAAAGAGGCTCTCCTCCTGTGCATTTATGCCACGGAGATATTTAAACATCTCAGTCATATCACCTCTATTCCGCTTTTCCTCTAAGGTGTACATATTAAGATCCTTAAGTCTGTCCTCTTACGCTTTATAATGAAGACCACTAACCATTTTAGTAGCCACCCTCTGAACCGACTCCAGCCACTTCCAGGGCCGCATAATTGTTCTTCATTTCAAGGGCTGGAGAAGTTGGATTGGTGATTCTACAAGCCCTGGTGACTTGTGTCCAACCTTCGTCATTCTGTAGGCACCCATCTTCTCCTCTGCTGGAGAGCTTGGATGTTGCAAGAAGCATCTCATCAATGTACTTCTCACTGCCTTGAATGCTCCTCAGCCTCGCCACCTCCGCTCTGAGTTCTCCACTTGTTTCCTGAGAGCCTCAGCTTGCAGGCATCCTGCACATGGAATTGGTCCTGCAACTGGCATTGGGACCCCTGTCTGGACAGAGGCAGAAGTTGTAACGGGAGCAACAGCTTTAGTGATACGATTTTTCCCAGCAATTGTTCAATTTGTGGAGCTTAGGTATCTGTTAGAGCAAAAGAGAGAGATTTACCAGTCGGTTTCACAGCTGTCTTTTCAGAGAAAAAGCAGTTAAATCTCTTTAATTCAGCCTAAAGTGGCTGCTTCAAGAAAGGGACTTCACATAGTTAGACACTATCTCACATTTCAACAAATACTTCTATAGCCAGTGCAGTTTTCCTTGCAAAAAAGATGTTGGTACTCATATGCAAGGCTCTTTCATTAATACATGGGGACCATGGGTCAGTTTTAGAAGGCAATAAAAAAGATGCTGGTACTCAGTACCACTGAGTATCTCCTCAAAACAGAGGTGTCCAACTCCAGTCCTGGAGGGCCACAATCAAGCCTAGTTTTCAGGATAATCCCTAATGAATATGCATGAGATATATTCCCATAGAATGGGGTCAATGCATGCAAATATATCTCATGAATATTCATTGTGGACATCCTGACACCAGGCTGGATTGTGGCCCTCTAGGACACCTCTGCTATACAACAATCCACTTGTCCTTCTCTGACTTTCCAGCATCTAAGATAATAAGATTTTATAGACCTATCAGTGTTGAATAGTAAAAAAATATTTAGGTGTAATATTCAGAATTTCATCCTTAAATATTTATCATTGTTACTTACGGGGAACATCTAGTGCAGTGCTTCTCATTCTTATCCCAGAGACACCCCTAGCTAGTCAGGTTTCCAGGATCTCCCCAATTAATATGCATCATGAGATAGATTTTCATATATTGGAAACCCATTGTATGCAAATCTCTCTCATACATATTAATAGTGGTAATCCTGAAAACCCAACTGGCTACGTGTGCCTTCAGGAGAGGGTTGAGAAGTATTGATCTAGTAGCTAGATTTAGAGCCTATGATTGCAGAGTTCTAGGAGGAGCCCTGGCAGTGCCATACCTAACCCCGTGCAAGCGGTGTAATTGCACAGGGTGCAAAGAAATAGGGGCGCATTTGGGGCTGTCGGTCTCAGGCTCCCCTCCCCCAAGCTGCATGCGCTTGCCCTGCCACCGTCGCTGTTCCTGTTGCCTTAGCGGCGGCAGTGGGGATGTCAGCAGCAGAGCAGATACCCAATTTAAAAAAAAAAAAGCAGGTCTTTCTGACTCCGTACTTGGAAGCAGGTCTGATCCCTCCCTCCTCTGACGTATGCTTGTGTCAGAAGGAGGAAGGGACCAGAACAGCCATTTAAGTGCAAAGCATATGTCAGAGGAGGGAGGGATCAGACCTGAATGCAAATGCAGAGTTGGAAAGACCAGTGATATTATTTTTTTAATTGGATGTCTGCTCTGCTGCTGCCATCCCTACCGCCGCCACCAAGGCAACATGGAAAGCGGCGGCGGCTGGGCAAGGGCAGACAGCATGGAGGAGAGCCGGCTAGATATGCAGGTGAGATTGGGAGATGCTGGGCATGGGGCAAATGATGGAAGAGGGGGCACGTCAGATGTGCGAGTCGCGCAGGCCGCATTTCTGACTTGGTACGGCCCTGAGCCCTGGCACATGGTTCCCAGGCTGGAAGCGTCACTATAATGACCAAACAAAGTATCCTGGGAGGGGAAAGGATATGAAATCCAAATAAAATGTAACAGAAGACAGTTCCAAGCTAGTGTTAATTCCTCAGTTGAAACATACATATTGGGGTGTATCAAAGAGTGAATCAAAGCAGGACTGTACCAAGCCAGAAATACGCCCTGTGCGACTCTCAAACCAAGTGCCCCCCCCCCCCTCTACCCAATTGCATACAGGAACCTGGTTTTGTTGGGCTTTCTAGAAACCAAGTGATGACATTGATGCCCCTTCTTTACTTGCACCCTGTGCGGCCGCACCACTCACACAGCCCTTGGTACGGCCCTGCATCACAGAGTGCCCCTTAAAGTTATAAACAGAGGAGCAAAAATAAAGACTTTCTGCTATCCATGTGCTGTGGACATGTTTATATTTTGAGGACTTCTTTAATAGAAGCTATGTAAATGCAATGTGTGCCTTTGAGCCAAGGCTGACTGCTGGTGACCCAGCAGCTCCTGGGTTTTCTTGACAGTGGGACTGGAAGTAGATTGCCAGGCTTTTCTTCCGAGGTAACGGAGGGTTAAGTAACTTGCTGTCACAAGTAGTGGGAATCAAACTCTGGTCACCAAACCAGCGCTCCAACCACTAGGCTTTTGGTCTTTGCGATCTACATTTTGCATCTCCCTTTGCCTACCCTCACTTGCTGTTTTTTTGTCCATGCATTACTACCTTAACCAGAGCAGTGAAACTGAGTTCTTTTATCTTTTACAGATCCCATCAGCAGAAAAAGATTTGAGGGTGTTATGCTGAACTTCCGCTCCCTTGAGAAATCTGTTCACAAGAGCGCCTGTCTCCCTCAGCTTCAAAGCAAACAAGATCCTGAGTAGGTTGGCAGGGCTAACAGCAGTTTCATTAGGAAATATGGAAGATTTGTATCATAGTAATGATGTTCCAGAGAGAGATAAAAATAGTACAGTAGGTAGGGCAGAGTAAACACTGACAGAAAGCTTTCTAATATAGATTACAGATCCTTGCACCAGTTTCATATTGATGTAGGGCTACAAATGGAATCCATATCATTTGACAATCTGAGGCAATGCCCTACCAAGCTACAATTTCATTTTATGCAACTTGTAAACCTAGCACCTCCCCTCCCCATTTTGACATATCAGACTTTTGGACCCTTTCACTAAGCACCTTTAACCAGTTAACATGCATTAAAGCATGCGATAACTGATTGCAGTAAATGTTAACGTGAGCATGCCAGCTACTGACCTCCAAAACGCACTTTAAACGGCACGCATGCTCTGTGGAGAGTGAGAGGATTATGGGCAGAGTATGGTGTGAAGAGCATATTAGCATGTACAATCACCATTAACAATGGCAGCTAGCATGGGTGTACTTAATGATACCTCCAGGCATCATTAGGTGAACCCGCATGAGCTGTGCAGCACGTTAACACATTCAGTCATGCGTTAACTGCTGGGAACATGCTGGTCATGCCCCCGAGAGTTAATGCAAAGGCTTTTTTTTTTATTGACTCATTTTTATTATTTGTGGAACAAACATAAACAGGCTGTCAGTCCCAATTAACCATTCAACTGCCCATCTTTAACATGTATATTTATTTTATTTATTTATTTATTTGAACTTATTTTTATACCGCTCCTTCCAGTGATCAGCGGCGGTTTACATTTTAACATTTAAATTCTGTAAGTACAGCAGTTACATATAACAATAAGAGAAACAAAAACTCTAAACTATTCACATAGAGAGAACGGGTATGTTTGGCTAACTATATATAAAATATTTACAGTATAGTATTTACAATGACTTACATTTGGATAATTCACCTGCCTGATGGGTTACATTTTAATATTCTATGTTGAGTTTGGTATATCATATGATGATGGGTTTGGAATCTATCCTCATATGATTTATAGTTAATATCATCTGATTTATGTTATTTCTGATAGATTGTAATGTTCTTGGAATAAATGAGTTTTGAGGTTTTTTCGAAATGATTGGAGGTCTTTGTTGGCTCTTAGAGTGTCAGGAAGTTTGTTCCATAGTGTGGGGCTAGGTAAGTGAATGTTCTATTGCTAGTATTCATTTTTACCTTGCATATAGAAGGTGGGATTTGTAGAGTGTTTAAATTGTGTGTACGTCTTTTTCTGTTAGGTGGTTGTATTTTAATAAGTGTGGTGAGGAAGGATGGTGTGACGTGTATTAATTTGAATGTTGTTATTATTATTTTGTATTTTATGCGTGCTTGGATAGGTAACCAGTGAAGTTCCATTAGTATGGGTGTGATGTGATCTGATATCCGTACATTCATTAATATTCGAGCTGTGACGTTTTGGGCCATTTGGAGTATGTTGGTTGTTTTTTTAGGTAGCTCAGCTCTCACCCCCACCAGTCCATCCACCCATCACAAGTTGTGCTCTACCTCCTCTCCCTTTGCTATCTTCTCCACCTACGCCTACCCTTCCCCTCTCCCCCCTCCTCGTTCTCTCCTCTGGACTGAAGTTTGTCTCCATCAAAACTCATTTAAGTACATCAAGAATGTCCACATTTACAAACAAACGTCCGTATCCTTTATAATTAACACTGCAACAGAACATCTTTTTTTTTTTTTTTCTTTTTTTTTTTATTTATAAATTTTAACAAATAATCAGGAATTTACCCGTACAGAAAATAATCTTGCATACACTGAATTTACAAGAAAACTGAGAAAAGAAAAGGAAATATTGCAAGAATTATACATATCCCACAAACCAAAGGGGGGAGATTTTTAAACAGAAAATCAAGACCACCAATAAATAACAAGGAAAAAAGAGGGACGATGGGGGTCCAAGGAGATCTTAATTAACAGATGGTAGCACCGCATCAGGAGAAGAGGTAATAGGTAATTGCGAACTTAAAAAGGCAGAAAGATCTTCAGGAGAAAAGAAAACATATTTCTGTGATCTAAAGGTAATTAAGCATTTGCAAGGAAATCTCAACACAAAAATAGCCCCTATTCGCAATACCCCTGGTTTCAATAACAAAAAAGCCTTCCTGCGTTTCTGTGTCTCACGTGTTACATCGGGAAAAAGAAGGATCTTTTTCCCATGAAACAATTTATCACGCTTCTTATAAAACATCTTAAGGATCCAGTCCCTATCCGAAGATAGGGCTAATGTAACCAATAAGGTAGAAACTACAATATCTTCTGGTTTGGGGGTGAGAAGTAACTCTGAGACATTAAGAGAATCCGTTTCCACCAGACCAACGGATAATTTTCCCCCTTTTTTACCCAGGGGGAGAAAATATGCTTTGGTAACAGGAGGTAGCAATTCAGGAGGCACTGATAATATATCACGCATATATATCTTAAATAACTCCAAAGGAGAGACACCAGGCAGAACCGGAAAGTTCAAAAGCCGAAGATTAGATGCGCGAGCTGCATTCTCCAGTAACTCAGTTTTTGAGCGAAGAAAGATGTTATCCTTAACCAAAGCATCAGTTAAAGCTGTGACACTGACTAATCGTTGATCCATACTTAATTGCTTCTCAGCTAGTTCCACCATATCAGACTGTGCTGAAGTAGAAGACGTTTCCAAAGCAGAAATCCGATCAGAAAAGGTAGAAAATTGAGTGGCTACCATATTGCCAAGATGTGAAATAGCGTCCCACAGATTATCCAGAGAGACAGATGCAGGTCGGGGAAGTGAAAACGAAAACCTCTGGGACAAAGATGAAGATCGAACTGCCGCTTCAGGAGAAAGAGTAACAGTCTCAACTGCTGACACAGAATCCCCGGTGATTGGCTGGAGCAAAGAAGTCGAAGTCTCAGCCTGCAAATCCCCCTTCTGACCTCGAAACATCTCCGGCGTTGGGTCCCGTGCAGAGGACGTCATATCCCGCACTACAGGCAAGAGCACATCCTCACCCGAAAGCCGGGCAGCCGAGGCCGCGGGAGGCACCGGGGGTGAGCGTCCATCCGGGGAGAGCGTGGTGTCAAAAGCGGAGGACGCCGATTCAGAATCCATCGACGCGACCAAGCCTGCTCTAATCCCCTGTACCTGCTCCTTGGACAACTGAACAAAGCGGTCCATAGGCCCCTCACAAACAGGTAGTGGCTCCGCGGGAAGAGCTTTAACCTTGGCTTTGCCTTTTCTCTTAGGCATGATCAGTTGGATACAACCACCACCATCGCCATCTTGGATAAGCACCTCCCCCTCAGCTCTCTCAACAGAACATCTTAAACCTTAATACAATCAAACAGAACCTAGTGTGGCTTGGTGTGGCTGTTTAAACAAACTTCATCATAACTTCCCCTATTACCTTACCCATTGGGAACATTGGGCATCGTCTCCTCCAAGTGCTTAATGTAGTGTCCCCATATACTCTGGAACTGCCCTCCCTTCCCTTTTAGGCTATATGATATCCTATCAAATCTCATAGCCTCTCCCACTTTAGACCACCACTCCTCCACCCTGGGCCCTTGATCCGTTCTCCTTTCTCCACCTCCACACCACCACCACTCTGGCAGCCAGACCTAACTTCTGCCTCAAAATTGACCTTTTCTTTTGCCCCTCAGGTACTCCCATGAGCATCTCCACAGGTTCTCCGGGGATCCCCTACTATCACCCCCATTTCTTCTCGTATTTGTTCCCAAAATTCTTGGATCCGCGGGCATTCCCACCACATATGGAAGAAAGAGCCCCTCCACCCGCAGCCTCTCCAACATAAGGGATTTTCTTTCCCTTTCCCCTTGTATTGTTGTACAGGCGTACTATACTCTCTATGCACTATCTGAAACTGTGTCGCCTCCAGGATGTGACCCATGTAGATTTACATATGCCCTTATGGATATGAGCCCATGTGGCCTCTCCTAGCCTCCGACCCAGCCACTGCTCCCATCCCTCCTGGTGCCCCCCTCCCAGTTCGCCTGCCTCTTCCAAGCGGGATCTATACAGCTTGGCAAGGACCCCCTTTGTACCTTCCTCCTTATAAAGAGCATTCTCTAGGGGCATGCTTGATCTCTTCAAATTGGCCAGGACATTTGGGAGCATAATAAAATGTCTCAGTTGGAAATATTGGTAGGATGGCACCCTTCTCCCTATCCGGTCCTCTACTTCTTGCATACTAAATATCCCCCTCCTCCCCACCAGCTCACTAATCGGGTCACTCCCGATGAGGCAAGACTCTGCCTCACTGCATTAAACTCTGTGGACGAGAAGGGGAAAATGTCCCTAATTCTGGACCATTTGCTAATCATTCCTGGGAGCGTTCCTCTTCTCCTTCCCCCTTTATAACCTGCCTCAGCGTTTTAAGGAAGGGGTGGGATCCCAGGCCCCCGCCCCTATCACCCATCTCCTCCTTCTGTCTCCCCTCCACCCATTCAAAAATGGATTGGGGTGACAGATTGTCTTCTCTATGTTTACCCATGCAACCTCTCCATTCAGAAGATAATGTCCCCTCAGGGCCTGCATCACCACCGCTCTATAATACCAACTTAGAGAAGGGAATCTAATCCCCCCATGCTCCCTTGACATAGCTAACCTTCTCATCCCAATCCTCGCCTTCTTCCCCCCCCCAAACCTCCTTATCTGATCCTCCCACCTCCGCTGCTTCTTTCCTGTAATAGGAATTGGAAGCTGTGAAAACATGAATAAAAATGTAGGGATTATGTTCATCTTCAATGCTGTGGCCCTTCCCATCCAATTCAGATGTAATTTCTCCATATTCCTCTCCCATTTTCTTAATTAGCGGGGTATAGTTCACTTTGAAAAGTTCAGTCAGATCTGCAATTATTTTAATCCCCAGATATTTGATGCCTTTCTTTGCCCACTGAAATGGGAACATAGGAATTTCCTGGGGCAGCAGTCCTCCCAAAGCTAAAGCTTCTGTCTTAGATAAATTGGCCTTAAATCCAGAGAATCTTGCAAAAGTGTCCAATTCAGCCAACAACACTAGGATCAATCTCTCAGGATGGGACATAAATATTAATGTGTCATCCGCATAAAGCAAAATTTTATGCTCCCCCCCTTTTGTCCTTATCGGACTTATTTCCACATTGCCCCTGACCCGTGCCACTAGTGCTTCTATAACAATTGCAAATAGCATGGGCGATAGAGGGCACCCCTGCCTAGTCCCCCTATACAACCAAAATTCTTCTGAACAATGCCCATTCACTAAAATACGCGCCATGGGGGACTTATAGAGTGCCTCAATCCCCTTTATGAACCCCTCTCCAAGGTTGAGTCTGTCCAAGGAGGCTAATAAATTCCTCCACTCAACTCTGTCAAATGCCTTTTTGCCATCTAATGCCACACAAGGTGCTCTTTCTTTCTGCTCCACCACCACATGCATCAAATTAACTGCTCGGTGAACATTATCAGATATTAACCTTCCTTTAATGAACCCCGTCTGATCTGGTTGAATCAGTTGAGGTAGGACCCCTTCTAGCCTTCGGGCTAATATCTTGGCAAATAATTTGGCATCACAATTAATTAAAGCAATTGGCCAATAATTCCCACACTGATCCTGTGGCCTCCCTTCCTTTGGGATAACAATTATATTCCCCAGGGGGAACGTCCTGGGGAGTCGTTCCAAACGAAGAGCCCCGGAGAATATTCTGGCAAGTATAGTGGCGATCTCCGCTGCAATAACTTGGTAATAATCCATGGAGAGTCCATCTGCTCCTGCAGCTTTCCCACGAAGGAGGACTTTTATCACCTCTAGCATCTCCTCCGGCTGCACTGCTCTACCCAAACGCTACAGCCTCTTCCTCCGATAACCTAGCCAGGTTCGTCCCCTCCAGATATCAAGCTATTTGATCATCGTCTCCCTCTTCCTCCATACTATACAGTTTCTCATGGAACTTCCTAAACTCCTCACATATATCCGCATTCACATACACCCGACCCCCCCCCCCCCCCCCGATTGGGCTATTTCTGCAACCTCTCTCTCCTCCCTTCGCTTCCGCAATTGCCAAGCTAACAACTTTCCTGCTTTATTTCCACTTTCCATAGATTTCCTCTTAGTAGCTCTCAGCAAATTTTCCATCCTCTCCGTGTCCAGCGCATTGTACTGCGCCCGCACCCTCCATATTTTGCTATACACCTTCTTCCCGCCTTTTAAACTATATTCTACTTGGAGATCGCTGATCAACTTTGCTAATCGTTCCTGTTCTTTCTCCCTCTCCCTCCTCCATCTAGTTCCAATTTGAATAATCATTCCTCTGATATATGCTTTCCCTGCATCCCATAATGTATCCCCACTTATCTCTCCCGTGTCATTCATAAGAGTAAATTCCTTCCATGCAACCCTTAACCACCTACAAACCTCTTCTTTCTGCAATAGGGAAGCGTTTGCCCTCCAGTCTTTCTGCGTCCTACTTCCTCCACCTCCCACCAGCGTCCACCTAAAGGTCACCATTCCCGTGGTCAGATAGCATAATTGGGTGCAGTTGTAACTTACTCAAAACTCCAAGTTGCCTCCTTTGTCCCAAGATGTAGTCTAACCAAGAGTAAGCTCCCGATCTAGGGGAAAAACACGTATACCCTCTCTGTGAGCCTTTCTCCACCCTCCACAGGTCCACTAAGTCCCACTTTTTAAGACATCTACTCCGTTCCCTACCCTCTTTCCCATGGTTTGGGCGAATAATTTGACCTGCCTTCTCTCCCCAGAGTACAATTAAAATCGCCCCAAATATCCAGTCTCCCCAGGCCATCTTCGCAAAGCCCTGCATCACCTGCCGATAAAAGTTACCTTTAGGACCATTGGGGGCATAGATGTTCAAGACCGACACCTTCGCCTGATCAACCCTGCCTGTAACTCAGACTACCCTCCCCTGTGTTTCCCCACACACACCACCTCCCCTGGAATGAAAGGAACCCTTTTGTGAATAAGAATCACCATCCCTCTTTTTTTTGTATTATATGTTGAGCAGTACATCTGGGAATACCCAGCACTTTTCAATTTATCATGTTCCTCTCTAATTAAATGTGTTTCCTAGAGAAGTGCAAAATCAGCCCGTACCCTAGTCAAACTCGTTAAAATTCTCTTCCTCTTAATAGGGCTGTGTATCCCTCTAACATTTAATGAGGCAACGACGTACCCCCCCCCCATAACTTCACTATTCACCATCTTTGCCCTCTATCCTCACTCCTGACAGCAAATTTATACCAAGCCACATCAACACCTTGTAACAACATAACTTTCAACATTCCCCCCTTTCCCATTCTCCTCCTTCTCTCTTGTTGAGTTCCCCTGGTTCCACTTTTCACCATTTTCCCTTCCATGGCGTCTACAAAATACATTATTTCATCATGTGCACTTCACCCCCACCAACCCTTCACCCCCCCCCCTCATTACTCCCTCAAACTAGACGTTAAAGTCCTTCTAGTAACCTAGAACATATTATATTACATCTAGATGCTTTCTTCTCCTCCGCCTCCTCCCGC
The DNA here is from genome assembly GCA_033557465.1 of Ichthyophis bannanicus. NCBI lineage: Eukaryota > Metazoa > Chordata > Amphibia > Gymnophiona > Ichthyophiidae > Ichthyophis > Ichthyophis bannanicus. The sequence goes on from CM066036.1 coordinate 498,876,421, forward strand.
CTTTTCCTTTCTCCGTCAATATCGACCAGTGCTGATCAAATCGCTGTACATCCTTCTTCTTGCTGACTGTCCTCTTGCTGCTCAACTCCCTCTCCTTGTCGCTTCACGATCTCCCCACGCTCCTCTGTGGTCAAGGACGGCTCTCCCAGATCTTCCTCTTGCACACCAGTGTCTCGCTCCTCTCCTCGGCTGCCGATGCCTTCGTTATTGTCCCTGCCCTGTGCTCGTAAGCTGCCCTTGCTCAAGCCGCTCTGTCGAAGGTGCTTTTCAAGAGCCTCCGCGCTGCTGAAGAATCTCTTGCCCCCCTTCTCCATCAGGACAATATGAGCCATGCACCATATTGCAATTTGTACTCCTTTTTGTGCCAGACTCTCCTTCAGGCGAAGCAGATCTCTATGCCTTCACATAGTCTCTGCAGCCAGATCTGGGAACATTGAAACTCTCCACATTTTATATGTCATATGGCCCGTTTTTCTGGCCAGCCTTATAAAATGTTCTCTGTCCTGGAACCTCAATAATTTAACTATCAGTGCCCGGGGTCTAACATTATTCTCTGGACGAGGCCTGAGTTCTCGGTGTGCTCTTCCTATTTCATAAGGGCAGCCTGGAAAACAGTGCTCAAAAAAAACCCCTCACAAGGACCAGAGGGTCTTGTCCTTCCTCATCTTCCGAAATCCTGAAAATCTGCACATTTGAGTGACGTTCTCTATTCTCCATCTCTTCTGCTTTATTCTGGAGCCATCCCAGTTGCTGCTGAAGGTGGTAAACCTCCTTCCCCATCCGTGCTTGAGCGTCCTCCATACTACCAATCCTAGCCTCCGCCTCCTCCAACCGCACTCCCACCGCTGCAAACCTTTCCTCAATTTTGCTAAGTACTGTTTCCACAATTTCAGTCTTAGAGTCTCTGATCTCCTTCAATATGATAGGAAGGCCAGCCTCTCATCCATTAGAGTCGCCTGCACTGGCTGTCGAGGAAGCCGGCAAAACCGGACCTTGTAGTTCCGCCACAGCATTATCCCTGGGTTTATTGTTAGAGGCATATAGCTCTGCAATCATCTTCGAAGACTTAATTTTCACTGTTTTCAGCATCTCAGCTCTCACCATGGAGGAGGCTTAAACTTCGTAATACTTAATTTCACAGCTTGTAGGGAGGTGAAGCGACGGAGCTTTCCTAAACATGTCCGCTCTCCTCGACACACATACCAGAAGTATTGCGAAGGCTTTCTATGCAACGTACTTTAAAAATGCGCATTAAGTGCACAACCTTACTGGGATTTCGGAAAAGGGTCCCTTTCACAGTTGAGTGTTTTAGTCTTTTAGGGCTCGTTTACTAAAACCTATTAGTTGGTTAATGGGCATTTTAACATGTGGTTGAGGAGTGGAGGAGTAGCCTAGTGGTTAGAGCACTGGCTTGGTAACCAAGCAACCAGGGTTCAATTCCCACTAGCACTCCTTGTGGCCTTGGGTAAGTCACTTAACCCTCCATTGCCTTGGAAGAAAGGCCTGGCAATCTACTTCCAGTGACACTGCCAAGAAAACCCAGGAGCTTCTGGGTCACCAGGAGTCAGGACTGACTTGAAGGCACACATTGCATTGCATTGCATAGGCAGTCAGGAACACTAACACCTGATAGTGCCTGCCTTTTCACGCTAAAATGCATGTTAATTAATGATCACAGGATGGGGTAGGGAATGGACAGAGAGTAGACATGGAGAGCGCATTGCCACTCATGCCAGGGCAATTGCTATGTGTTTAGCGGCAACGCGGCTCTTAATGTGGGCTCATCTAACAACTCCTCTATAGGAGTTGTTAAGTAAACCCGATGTAGCGGAACGCACATTAAGAAAACCCTTCATATGTTAGCTGCCCAGGACATACTGAACACGCCACTGGCAGCTAATGTGTGGCATTTGCCACAAATGATCAGCACATTAATGACAAATCCTTAGTGGGCTTTGGGAAACGGAGCCATTAGTCAAATAGTATTTCCAACTTCACATAGGCCTGATGAATAATACAATCATGCAAAAACATTGCTGGTTTTGTCAGGTTTACATTTAGAATTTTTCAGTAATTTAATTTTTGCGCCTCTCAATATTTGCGCTCTGTGCGACTGCACTGCCCGTACATACCCCTTGGTATGGCACTGTTTATGTTTATTAAAACTTGATATACCACCCTTTGCAATAGCGGCAGGACAGTTTACAATAAAACCCAATTAAAAGTAGAAAAGAAATCCATTGATATAATAGTCGAGGGTATTCATACCCTAAAGAAGCAAACTGAGGTGGGTAGGAGAGGCAGTCCTGGTTTTAGCATATTATACCTATGAGTTTCCCCTCATCAATTTTTCCTTAAAAAAATTGGAATCATGTAGGAGATCTGGATTCTATTCCTAGACCCATCATTTGCATATTGAAGGTAACTTTATAACATGGCCCCTAGGCTGTGAAGCCACGCAGCACATATACTGTATCACACCTATTTTTTAAATGAAATGTATGCACTTATGTGCCTTTATAAGCTATCCCACTAAAAATAGGTGCACACATTTACACTTGCTCCGAGGAAAGCCTAAATATGTGCATCTATGTGCAACATGTAGTCAGGGTTCAATTCGGGGTCTGTAATAGGAATGTGCATTCATTTGAAACGATATGGAAAATATTAACAACACTTCCTGTTTTGTTTCAGATAGTTTTTAATCTGAACACAACACTAAAAAAATCCAAAATTCAGTTTCCCCTAGCAGTTCCATTATAGGCTAGCCTCAAACCAGTAACAATTGGGTTGCAAAAGTGCCATCACTTCTCCATGGGGGTTAGCCCTAGCCAGCCTGCTCTTAACTTTTGTATTGCTGATGATCTTTCTTCCAGTTTCTTGATTGGCCCAAAGTTTGTCTGATATGGAGCTCTATGGAAAATGCTAACTGGATTTTTTCTCTTGTGAATCTATTAACTTCTGCTGTAAAGATTTACTCCAAAGATTTTTCTTTTGCCATGTTCTTGGGCCAGATATTCTGTGAAACCATGTCTAAATATGCCCTCAGAGATATTTGCCAAGCCTAAACCAAATCCTGGTTGTCCAATTACCACTGGACAATAAATTTGATAAAAAGTTTTGCTTCCTGAAAAATTAGCAGTGGTTATGATAGACAGCTTCAAGCTGAACACAAATATAATTTCAGATTGACTGAATCATGTAGGAATTTGGAGAAATATGACATTAAAGTTGGACTGAATTTAGCATGTTTAATCGCACAATGATGCTGACATATTGCATTAGTTCATCTGAGCTAAAAATGTTTTGCTCCTGATTTTGGTTTATACTCAGCATCTGATGCTTCTCATCTCAGTGTCCAACAATAGTCGTCCAGCATTGATAGGTACCAGTTGCCCTGATACCGCTTTTCCATCATCGCAATATCCTGGTGAAACCTTTCACCATGTTCATCACTGACTGCACCAATATTAGCCGTCAAAGTGTGAATGCAGAAAATGAATCTTCAGCGACATAATGTACTTCACGGTTTTGTATACTTGAAGCATGTTGTCAACCAGCTGGACATAGTTTGGTGCCCTGTACTTGCCAAGAAAATTCTCAACAACATCCCTGAATGCAATTTTCTCAGATGAGACACTTCTGTTATAACAAATCATTGTTTAGACAAGAAGCTTACATGTAAATGCTGTTATTAAGTACACAAGCTGATATCAATGTCATGCATAGTATCTGTGTAATTAAGGCAGCTTTTATAGTCTGTACTGCCAACATCCATCCTGACTAAGCATGCCCATGCATTCCTAAGCAGTAGCATTTCTAATGCACATTGTGAGGCTGCACCAAACTAAACAAAACATGCCTGGACTAAACCAAACAGCTTACTTTATAGGCAACATATGCATAGATGTAAAATATGCAAGGAAATCACGTTTGAAAAAAAATGGTCTATGATAGGAAAATTTCAAGGTAATTTTCGTAATCAGCAACCCAAAATCCATAGGATACACCCAAAGGAATTCAGGAAGCAAAATCTTCATTCTCCAGTATTAGTGATCAACCAGGATCTGCATTAAATTTGTCAATGTCTTTGAAAGTGTACTTACATATGGTTTCACAGAATTTCTGGCACAAGAACATGACAAAAGAAAAATCATTGGAGTAAGTCTTTACAGCAGGAATCATTAGATTTACAGGCAAAAATTTCACTTAACATTTTCCATAGAATTCCAGACCAGACAAACTTTGGCCAATTAGAAAACAGAAAGGAAGATCATCAACAATATAAGAGTTAAAAGCAGGTTGGCTTCCCATGGAGACTTGATGGCTGTTCCATAAGATACCTGCTTTCTAACCCAAAGGTCATTGGTTTGAGATCAGACTCTGATGAGGAAAAAAAGTCAGTTGAGTCTTTTAATTGTCTGAAACATCTAGTAACCTTTCAGCTATGTTTTTCATTCAGCAGTAGCTACAGCTACCTATTTGGTTAACAAAATTACACTAAAGTGAAAATTTCTAAAAGCAAAACAAAAAATGAAAATGTACTAAAATGAAACAACATAAAATGAAACAAATCTTCAAACACCACAAGAAACTAAATGAAATAAAATTGCTTTACCTGTGCATCCCTTGTCTATAATGGTTTCACTTCCCCTTTGGTAATAATCTGCCAGCAGAGCCGGCACAAGGATACGAGGCACCCTAAGGAAACCTTCATTTCTGCTGCTCCCCCTGCTCCCAGCCCTACCCTCACAGCCGCCCCACTCTGTGACCTGCAGCAGCAGCAATGACAATAAAACATCAAAGCAGTACTTACCAGAGCCTTTGAACATCTACATGTTTGTGTTGCACTCTAAAAGGCCAGCCGGTCCCGCCCCCTCCGACGTAGACTTCCTGTTTGTATGGGCAGAAACGACTGGTCAGAGTGCAGCACCAATAGCGTGTAGTTGTTCAGGGGCTCTGGTAAGCATTGCTTTGCTATTTTATTGTCATTGCTGCCACTGTAGGTTCCAGAGAAGTGTAACAGTAGCAATAATGGGGGGAATGGGCCATCCTCTGATGTTTAGCATTCTAGGCGACCATTACTTAATAGTAGCATCAGCCCTGCCTGCCAGCTTTTCAGGAAAAAGCCATTGAGAAAGGGAGAAATAGTTTTTGTTTTTTTTTAACCAAACTGATAACTTTATCTTCATTATCAAATTGGAAAAAGTAACATAGATCCAATATACGTTAAAAGAATGTAAATGACATACTGTCTTTTTGAATGTAAGACTGAAAGATACAGCAGAATTTCAGATTTTCAAATGCTTTACTCTTTGTTCTAAACTTCTGTTACTTGTAAATTTTTTTCACGGTAGAAGTCCAGTTCTTAGAGTTGTCTTCTTTAGGAATATTCTTCTGGCTACACTTCTTCCAGGAATTCTTTACTCTCTCTGGAAGGAAAAGGTCCATAGCTCATGTCCTGCAACCCACTCAGAATTCATTGCCTGAGCCTCAGGTATCCTGTTAGTAGTACAGGTCTGCTGTCTCCTTTTAGGTCTGACCAGGACTGAATAAACCTCTATGCGAACTGTTACATTTTGTTTATTTTCTAGTACTTTTGTTGCCCCAGTATTATGATACAAAACATTTTACACATAAGATACACAGATTTAAACCTATAAACACCATTCCAAATTAAAACAGATAACATAATTGCACTTCTTAATAAATTCATGCTAACACTAACTTGAAAGGAAAAGGCCTACAACTTAAGTAGGACTATCAACTTTTTGAAAAAGAAAAAACTACCATATGCCGCTACTCATGCTTCACCCTATCCCACTATCAACAAATTACCGCAGTAAAGGCAGCACTGCAAGCTTCAGCACCTGCATTCCACATGGGGGGAGGGAGGGGATACAAGAGGTTGTACTCTTCAGCCCCATTAAGCCACAGTCCCCTCCTCAGTCCCAACACATATGCTCCCCTATATGGTATTAAATCAAAACATATATTCTACATTCACCAAATTCCCCAGCCCCTCCCCCAACAATGATGCAGAGCATAGCTAGGACATGTCCTCACAGAATTACCATACAAAAAACATCTCTGATTCTAGTGTCATCTCAGTAACAGCTACATAAACCCTCTCAGTACAAGGCATATAGTGAAGTAATATAAATACACTAAAAAGCCATTCAAGACCTACTGCCAACACTAACTTCTAAAACTCAAAAAAAGAACGTCACCTAGGAAAAAACAGCACTGCAAATACTGCAGTGTTCCCTGGAATATCAATATATCTATTGGGAAAGCTGAACATGACAGATTACTATAGATCACTACATAGAAAATTCATGCTAACAAAATACCAAGCCTCCATTATACAAACAGAACTCAGATAGACCACCAATAGATATAGAATAAGTGACCACAAAGTGAAAGTAGAAATTTATAGATAAAAATTGCCCTGTTTTCGCCTCCCCTAATGCCAGCCCTGATATCTGCTGTCTGTATTTCATTCCATTCCATTTATTTGAATATTTAGCCTGTCTTTACCAGAAGCTCAAGACAGGGTACAACAAATACAATCATAAATTACCCAATAAAACAAAATAGTTTGTACAGTACAGGAGAAATACATCTTGTTCTATTTCTTTTGTGTTGCACTGTATGCAACGTCTGGCTTCTTGGAGTTTCAGATTAATTGCCCTGGGTCCCCAGCCCAGAAAGGGCTCCAGGTTTGCCTGAAGTGGAAGAAGACAAAGCCTGCTAGTGAGCTTTGGGGTCCCCTCCCAAATTTCTGCTTTGAGCCCCCTTCCACATGATTCCTCTGGGTTGGGCTCCAGCCACGTCTAACACCAGTCCTGGCAGATGTAAATTCCAAAATGGAAATATTGCCATCACTAAATAGAAAATAAAATTCTTTTTTCTATCTTGTTGTCTGGCCATTTTATATTTTTTAATTGGTTTGGGCCCAGGCTCTGGTTTCAGCTTTCCTCTATCTTTTCTTAACTCTATTTCCAGGGTTTCCTCTCCATTTGCCATTCTTTCTCTCTTCTCCTATCCTCACTCCCATCCCCCATCCATCTCCAATATTGACCTTTTCCTTTCAGTTTTCTTCCATTTATTTTGCTGTTTATCTATTCAGATTTCACTTTTCCTTCCTACCATTCAGTCCTTAATCTCCCTATTTTTACTGCATCTACCTACAGCTCTCCATCTCTTTCCCTCACTCCAGTCCTCCCATATCCCATCTGTCTCTCCTTCCCAAGCCTCTTATTTCCCAGTCTTTCACTAACTCTCCTCCTCCCTACAAAGCATATCCTATTTCTTCTCCTCCCCTTCCAGCCTTCCCCCTCCTCTCTCCATTCCACACATCTCTATTCCCCCATGTCCATCATCTCCTCTGTCTTCTTAGTTCTTATATGCTTGGCATCTACTCTATTTCCTTAGTACTCTCCACCCAATATCCAGCTTCTCCTCTCTGCCTTCCTAGGCCCCCACAATGTCCAGCATCCCTTCTCTGTTTCTCTTGGTGCCCCTATGTCTATCATCTCTTGTAGCATCCTATTCTCTCTCCCATCATGTCTGGCATCTCCCCTCCCTCCTTATTCCCCCTCCCCTGGTGGTCTAGAATGTCTGTCATCTAATTTTCCCCCTAGGTCCAGCATCTCCTTCCAGCCCTGCATTAACCTCCCCTCCCCCCAGCGGACTAAGGCTGCAGTGCCTTACCCACTGTCTTGGTCCTGCAGCTGTGCCGTACCCCCTCAGAAGCAGGAAGTCTACACCAAGGTGGGCTGCAGCTGAATCTTCTGCACAGGCATGAGCTCAAAGCCTCGCATTCCCTGCAGCTCTAGGACAGGGGGTGATGCACTGTAACTGATCTCAGCCCGCGGCACTGGAGGGGAGGATTGATGCCAGACTTAGGGGGGAGAGGTCAGAATCACAGCATAAGGCTTAAGGCTGGGATGTCCAGGATGTGCCCTGATTCAGGCACCCTGGATGTCCTGACACTTACCCGGTTAGGCCAGCCAGGGTCCTGCATGGAGCCACGGTGCCAAGGCGTCATTGCCATGGCACCATGGCTCCATGCAGGAGCTGTGATCCCCAGCAGACCCTAAAATGTCCCTTTCCCTGCCACCTGACCCCCCCCCCCCCCAATTGGGCCTACCATGGCCAAGGTTGGGAACCCACTGCACCCCCTCACCTCCTTTTCCATGCCCGGCTGCTGCAAGTGCCGCTGTCTAGGTGAACTTGTTCCACTTCTGAGGTGGAATAAGTCCCGCATGCAAATGGCCGACCCCGGACGTACAGGGCCGACCTCAGAATCGGCCCTGTATGTCTGGGGTCAGGTTCCCGCCCACTGCCTGCCCTCACTCCACCTCCGTCCCGCCCCATCCTGCCCAGGAACAGATCTCCCTGCATATCTTGCCTGTACAAACGGGAAGCTCTGTCGGCTGCAGTGGCACCCTGACGTTTAGCGGGGATGGATGCCCAAAATGGACATCCATCCCCGCTAAACACAAACTGGAATCTACCCTATAATGAAGACAATTTCCAAAAACCAATTACCCAGATAAATCAGCTATTTGAAAATTGTCCATCCTATCTGCAGGTAAAAGTATGTGCTGATAGTTGTTTGAGTTAGTGTGGTATCAGGACCTATTATTTTGTTTTGAGTGCGGCTGCTCTCTGCCCCCTGAAAGCCACTCGCCTAGGTGACTGCCTAGTTAGCCTGATTAAGCTGACCATGAAGAGTCCCAAAATCCTAATGAGAATAGAGTGTCAAGGAATAGATTGTGATCAGTGCTGCCAAAGCAGTGGAAGGACCAGAATAGAGTAAAGGCATCGAGGCTTGATCATGAATTAACTGTTGGAGACTTTGACAAGAGCCACCTCGGTAGAATTTAAGAACATAAGAACATAAGATATGCCATACTGGGTCAGACCAAGGTCCATCAAGCCCAGTATTCTGTTTCCAACAGTGGCCAATCTAGGTCATATGTACTGTGGTACTGCAGAGCCTATTCAAACAGGAAAAAAGGTTTTAAATCCAGAAAAAAGATTTCAACACCAGATGCGACATTACGAGGAGCCAGATAGGGGGAGCAAGAGAGACCTTCCAGGGCCTAGAGAACCGCACCCCAGAGCTGGTGATGTAATGCCGACCAACAGCCAATCCAGGAAAGGGGGAGTTCCTTCTAAGAAAGGCTGGGAAGTTGAAAAGGAGGAAGTAGGACAAGCAAGAAGAGCAGAAGCAGAGGAAGAAAAGGAGTCTTGGCAGAGAGACTTGAGAGGAAGGAGTTCCTGGCAAGAAGACACAGTGAGTCCGGTGCAGCCGAATACCAGGAGTTCTTCGCAAAGAGACACTGGAAAGAAAGGTACCAGGAGAGAAACAAAGGTCAGAGTTTTATATGAGGAACCGGTACCAGCAGATGCAGGACACTGTGGAAGTTACCAGAGAGATGAGGAAGCCATTGCCATAAGAGGTAACACTCTTCATTCAAGGAACAAAAGGTGTGGATGTGAAAGAGTGGTAACTCCACCCGAAGGCCAGCTGAACAGTGGGAAGCCTACTGCTCGAGTAAGGCTGAATTGCAGCAGGACTAGGCCTCAAGCCTCAGCTAACTGGGATAGGCCCAGAGAACAAGGTAAACCACATTTTTATTCTAATAAGCGTTATAACTTGCTGACACAGGGAGCACAAGGAACAGAGGTATGCCCTCCTTACCAAGCTGTCTATAAGACAAGACACAAGCTTTTATCAAAAGAAAGACTGTTTAATACAAGGCACCAAGACAAAGGAAGATACTTCCATAGCAAGCATTCACATGACCAAAGCCCAGACCTAGGCCCAGAACACTGGAGGCTAGTGCAAGCGGTATATGAGAAGCCTCAACGTATTCCACAAGAATATACTGATACAGAGTCACAGTTATCAGACCCACAGCCTATGCAGGTGGAATTCAATGAGGACCCTCCTGAGATAGCCATGGATTGCAGCTACTGTCAGGCAGGAAGCCTAGAGTCTCTGCCTGATGTGTAAAGCAGGGCTCAGTAGCAAAGCCTGTGTGTTTTATTTGTATAAGGTCCTGTGAAGTAACAGTAGACAAAGCAATATCTGAATATGTTTTCTTTTCTACCTGAAGCAAGGTTTTCTTTATGTTGATGTAGACTCCACTATTTGAACCATTGTACATTAGGGGAAATAAAAAGCCTTTCTTTCCCTACACTCGGACTTTGTGTTCACTTGAAGTTTTGGTACACGGTAGGTCCTGGGAACAGATACCCAGACCCCGCATACAAGGACCAAACTCAAAAATAGAAAAAAATAACTCATGTCCACCCGACCTGCCTTAACCACCTTTGACCACTAGGGCGGCGGTGCGACAGTACCTAGCAGTTTCCCCAAGAGACACAAGTTCCACAATGCTTGTATTGGGTCAAGCATTGATATCTTCGGTCACTTCTTAATAATGGTTTATGGACCTTTCCTCCAGGAACTTGTCCAAACCTTTTTTAAACCCAGCTACACTAGCAGCCTTTACTACATCCTCCGGTAACAAATTCCAGAGTTTGATTACACGTTGAGTGAAAAAATATTTTCTTTTATTAGTCTTAAATAGTTTACCCTGTAGCTTCATTGCATGTCCCCTAGTCTTTCTATATTCTGATAACGTAAACAATCGATCTACGTTTACCCATTCCACTCCGTTCATTAATTTATAGACTTCTATCATATCTCCCCTCAGCCGTCTCTTTTCCAGGTTAAAGAGCCCTAACCTTTTTAGCCTTTCCTCATAGGAGTATCCTTCCATCCCCTTTACCATTTTGGTGGCTCTTCTCTGAACATTTTCTAAAATCGCTATATCCTTTTTAAGATACGGCGACCAGAATTGCACACAATATTCAAGGTGCGGTCTCACCATGGAACGATATAGAGGCATTATAATATCTTTTGTTTTATTTTCCATTCCTTTCCTTATGATACCTAGCATTCTATTTGCTCTCTTGGCTGCCGCTGCACACTGGGCCGAGGGTTTTAACATGGTATCCACAATGACGCCTAAATCTTTTTCCTGGGTGGTGGTTCCTAATGTGGAACCTTGCATCGTGTAACCATAGTTTGGGTTGTTCTTCCCTAGGTGCATAACCTTGCACTTGTCCACATTAAATTTCATCTGCCATTTTGATGCCCAGTCTTCCAATTTATCAAGATCCTCTTGCAATTTTTCACAATCCTCTTGGGTTTTAACAACTTTAAATAGTTTTGTGTCATCTGCAAATTTGATAACCTCACTCGTTATTCCACTTTCCAGGTCATTTATGAATATGTCAAAAAGCAGCGGACCCAGCACAGATCCCTGGGGTACACCACTATTCACCTTTCTCCATTGGGAAAATTGGCCATTTAGCCCTACCCTCTGCTTTCTATCTTTTAACCAGTTCCTGATCCACAATAGTACACTGCCTCCTATCCCATGACTCTTTAGTTTTGCCAAAAGTCTCTGATGAGGGACCTTGTCAAAGGCTTTCTGAAAGTCCAGATACACAATATCAACTGACTCACCTTTGTCCACCTGTTTATTCACTCCTTCAAAAAAACATAACAGATTAGTAAGACAAGATCTTCCTTGTCTAAAGCCATGTTGGCTGTCTCCCATTAGGTCGTGACTATCTATCTACATGCTGAGTAATTTTATTCTTTATGATGGTTTCTACCATTTTTCCCAGTACTGACGTCAGGCTCAACGGTCTGTAGTTTCCCGGATCACCCCTGGAACCCTTTTTAAAAATTGGTGTTACATTGGCGATCCTCCAATCTTCAGGTATTAGAGATGATTTTAATGATAGTTCACAGATTACTAATAGCAGGTCTGCAATCTCATATTTCAGTTCTTTCAACACCCTTGGATGTATACCATCCGGCCCAGGTGATTTGCTACTCTTCAGTTTATCTAATAGTTGTAAGAGATCGTCCCGATGTATCGATATTTCCTTCAATTCTTCTGCACCTTTAAATACCACTTCAGTCATGGGTAACATCCCTACATCTTCCTCAGTAAAGACTGAAGCAAAGAATTCATTCAGTCTCTCCGCTATCGCCTTGTCGCCTCTTAGTGCTCCTTTAACCCCTTTATCATCTAATGGACCAACTGACTCTCTCACAGGTTTTTTGCCTCGAATGTACTTGAAAAGGTCTTTATTTCGTGTTTTTGCTTCCGCAGCAAGCTTCTTCTCAAATTCTCTCTTTGCCTGCCTTATCAATGCCTTGCATTTGACTTGCCAGTGCTTGTGCTGTTTCCAGGTTTCGTCATTTGGCTCTTTTTTCCATTTCCTGAAAGATGCTTTTATAATAGCCATTTCTCCTACCTCTACTTCCTTATTCTTTCTGCTATCCTGTCTTTTTTTATTTTTCAGTTCTCTTCATCCTTCTTTGTCTTTATCTCACAGTGTGACTATTTTAACATTTTCTTGTCCACTTTCTCTTCTTTCTTCTACTGTTTCTCTTGGTTCTTCCTGCATGCTCTTCTTTCCCAATTCATTCTCCTCTTTTTCCTATGTTCCCTTCTTCAAGTATGATTCCCTTCCTTCTCCATAATTTTCCTTTATTCCTTCCTCTCCCCATCAGATCCAGGGTCTTTTCTTTTTCAGCCTCAATCCCTGGTCCTCTGTTTTTCCTTCCATCCTGGACCCTTTCTCCTTCTCTCTTTCCATCCATTCTAGGTCTATTCCCTGGTAATTCCTGCCCTCCATTCTCATTCCTTTTCTTAACTACCATTTCTACCCTAGTGGCTAGCGCAGCAGGCTGGAAACCAGAGTTCAAATCCCACTGGTGTTCCTTGGGCAAATCACTTAGCCCTCTATTGATTTAGAAACAAACTTATAGTGTAAGCTCTCTGGTGACAGGGAGTTACCTACTGTACCTAAATGTAACTTACCTTGAACTGCTACTGGAAAGGTGTGAAGTAAATACTGATCATTTATTGCTATCTTTTCTTCCTATGTAGCTTTACTCACATCTTCCAGTTGTTTCACCTTCTCCTTCTCTCCATTTTCCTCTGTCCTACACTGCATTATCTTTGATTTGTTGCCTCAACATCATCCTGGACCCTCATCCTTGTAATTCCTCTACATAACTGTTTTCCTCCACCAACTCTTCATTATACTTTCTCCCTTTCTAATCTGCCTTTTCTCTTGCTCCCTTTTCCCAGCACCTCGCCAGCTTCTTCTACCATCTGTTCCTTGCTTTTCCCCCCTTCATTCCAACCATCTGCATCCTACCTCTTCCCACTTTCCTCACCATCTAGTCCCGGGGTCTCAAACAAGCGGCCCACGAGAGAACTTTGTGCGGCCCGCGACAGAGAGGAAACCAAAAAAAAAACCCCTGGCTTCTGCTGCTGCCGCCGTGGCAGCAGCAGAATCAAATGTCCCGTGGCCCCTTCCCGTCTGCCCGGCAGAGCCCTCAGCTGTCAGCTCCATCAGCGGCAGCTTTCATTACCAGTCCTAACCCCCCCCCCCATCAGCCCAAGTAAATTTAAAAATTAAAAACAAAACAAACTCCTGGCTTCTGCTGCTGCTGCTGCTGCCACCGTGGCAGCGGCAGAATTAACTGTTCCGCGGCCCCTTCCCGTCTGCTCGGCAGAGCCCTCAGCTGTCAGCTCCATCAGCGGCAGGCTTTTCAAGCTGCGAAGAGAAGAGTGATTTCCCTCTCGCGGCTCTGTTAAGCCCATCGCGAGAGGGAAATCACTCAAATGGATGATGGAAGAAAATCTGAAAATTGCCCAGAAACACAGGGAAGCTAAAGCCAGAGGAGAAACAGAGGCAATCGCAGAACTCAACCGAGATTTCCAATGTGCAGCAAAATAGGACATGGAAAAGTACTACAATGACGCACGCAAGGAAATACAAGCAGAAACTATTAGAGGAAGAACAAGATCGGCTTTCCTAAAACTATGAGAGTTAAAGAAAAAAGTCCAGCCTCGAATTGGAATGTTACAAGATGCTCAAGGATCTATGTTGAATGATGCTGAGAAGATCAAGAAAAGGTGGAAAGAATATACAGAGTTTTTATATGATAAAGATCAAGTGGACCACCAGCCGTTTCAACCTGTTTATTTATTTTATTTATTTACATTCTCTTATATACCGCGCTATTCTGCATCAGTGCGGTTTACATTGAACAAACTGAAATTACATTGAACAGGGCATTATAACTTGGAGATAACTATTTTACAGGGAACATGGGCTATGGAGGGTTAAGTGGCTTGCCCAAGACCACAAGGAGCACCTGTGGGACTAGAAACCCCAGTCTAGAAACCTGTACCTTATGATCCAGAACCATTGGTGATAAAAGAAGAAGTCAAAGCAGCATTGAAAGCCTTATCAAAGAACAAAGCACCAGGCATTGATGCCATTCCCATAGAAGTGTTACAGCAATCTGATGCAGCTTTTACCATACTTACAAGGCTCTTCCAGGAAATTTGGAAGACAACATCATGGCCAACTGACTGGAAAAGATCTGTGTTTATACCAATACTAAAGAAAGGTGATCCAACTGACTGTAGAAATTATCACACAATCGCTCTGATCCCACCTGTCAGCAAGATTCTAGTGAAGATTATTCAACAGAGATTGCAACCATACCTGGAGCAAGAACTACCTGAAGTGCAAGCATGGTTCAGGAAAGGGTGAGGAATGAGAGACATCGCGGATGTGAGATGGATCCTTGAAAAGACTAAAGAATACCAAAAGGAAATCTATTTGTGCTTTATTGACTATAGCAAGTCTTTTGACTGTGTAAATCATGAGAAACTCTGGGCCACATTAAGAAGCATGGGTATACGAGAACACATGATTGTTCTCTTGCACAATCTACATTGATCAAGAAGCAACAGTTCGAATGGAGCAAGGAGAAACAGAATGGTTTAAAATCAGCAAAGATGTACAACAAGGCTGCATACTTTTCCCCTACCTGTTTAATTTATATGCAGAACAAATCATTAGAGAAGCAGGATTGTATGAAGACAACAGAGGTGTGAAGATTGGTGGAAGTCTCATCAACAACCTTCGCTATGCTGATGATACCACATTACAGGCTGAAGGTGAAAATGATCTGAAACATTTGCTTCTCACAATCAAGGAACATAGTCTTAAAATGGGCCTGCACCTTAATGTAAAGGCAAAGATCATGACAACTGGCAAAATCAATGTTCATTGTTGATGGAGAAGAAATTGAAATCTTGGACTACTTTAACCTACTTGGATCAACTATCAATAAAGAAGCAACAAGCAGTCAAGAAATCCAACGACCCATTGCTCTTGGCAGAATGGCTATGAAGGATCTAGACAAGATTCTCAAGAGCAGAAATGTCTCTCTCCATACAAAGATTCAACTTGTTCAAGCCATGGTATTTTCAATAACATCATATGGATGTGAAAGTTGGACAGTGAAAAAGATAGACAGGAAGAAAATTGATGCCTTTGAATTATGGTGCTGGAGGCGAATACTGTGTATACCATGGACTGCCCAAAGAACAAACCAGTCAGTACTAGAGGAGATCAAACCTAAGCTTTCTTTAGAAGCTCAGATGACAAGACTTCAACTTTCATACTTTGACACATCATGTGAAGAGAGAGATCATTAGAGAAAGACATCATGCTTGGCAAGATAGAAGGTCCACGCAAAAGAGGAAGGCCAGCAATGAGATGGATCAATACAGTAAGAGCAGCTACGGGTGCCAGTCTGTCAACAATGAGCTGCCTGATTGAAGACCAAACACAATTTAGGACAACTATCCAGAGGGTCGCCATGAGTTGACACCGACTCGATGGCACTTAACAACAACAAAAAGGTAATTTTACTACAGGTTGCCTATGTGCAAAAGGTGTCTCTTCTTAGCCTATTTTATAGAGACTCAGAGTAAATGGGAAGACTTCTTGGCTAGATAACATTGAGACCGTTTATGCCTGCTGGAGAGCAGACATAAATGTTAGTATCTATGTACCTTCATAAATCATGACTCTGCCTAACTCCTCCCCTGAGCACACCTATTCTAAATTCATATACAGTACAAGTATGCATCTAATTGTACTGAATTTACATGTGACATCATTTTATAAGCGTCTTTCATGCATGTATACTGGCATACATGCAAAAATCCTTTATATAATTATCTCCAAAGAGTCTGACTTTGGGAGTTAAGAGCCTAAATTGAACCTTTTGAAAACTGACTAGGGCTGGGTTTCTAAATTTTAATTGATCCCTAACTCCACTAGGCTCCTAAATTTAGGAACCTAAAAAGTGAGTGGCTACAGGGATGGATTTTGGACAGGGAAAAGATTGGGTATATAGCACTGATTTTCAGTACTAGACACCTAATTTAAAAATCCTAAATCTAGACAAATGAATAGCAGACCTAAATTTAAGGAAATGTTCAGCTGACCAAAGCTTGAAGCAATCAACAGACACATAACTTGGGCTCCTAAATTAGCAGCTCAGCTTTTTTTGAATATTAGTCCCAGAATGTGCTAATATCAGGATGGGTTAAGTCCATTTAATTGTTGCAGTTGTTTTTTTAAAAACTATGGAGCTTTCCAGCCATCTTTAGAATAGCAAAGGCAGCCACTTCCACCTGAATGGACTAGGAACCTTTTCTTTCTTTTGCCATGATACTTGTTCTGTGAGTTTTATAAAAAATGTAACCTCTATTTACATGCCCTGTCAAAATTCCTAAAAGTGAGAAAAGAAAGAGTTGTAGTGCTTTCATTCTTTATTTGCAGATTTGGAACTACGGCTGGTGGTAAAAAGGATTCTAAGAAACTAACTATTTCCACGCCATATGGAGAGATTCCTTGCCAATTAGCTGCAGCAGTTTACCTCAGAATTAATGTGCTGCATGCAGGAGAGTTCTTGGTAAGCATAGCTAAAGCTGATGATAATAAGTTGCAAGAATTTTGACAATGAATTGCACTGAGGAATTTGGTGGCATACAGAGAACTTGAGGGGAAATTGGCAGAGTCCTGCAACTTAAAAATAGATCTTCTTAGCTGAAATGCAGGCCTATGGCATGACGTATATTCAGCACTGCTTGTACTAACTGAGATTTATGCAACTTCTAAAAACTGCACCTGTTATTTGCCATGGAATACATTATTTTTCTAATTTTATCCCTTTATTATCCCTTCCAGACTGAGTCCATCATATTTTACCCTATTGCAAGTATAGAGTTAGAATTCTACTTTTCCTAGAGAATTAGAACTATAGATCCATAGGGGGAAAACAAATCAGGAATGGCACAACCTATTTCAGATCATCTGGAGCCAACTGGTAAACCAATATCTAGATAGGGATGGGAGGATACTATTGGGCATTCTCCAACTGATGATTTCAAGACAGAATATGTTCATCAAGTAAAAAGCATCAAGTAAAAAGCACATAATACATGATGGCGGAAAAGATAAATTGGCCCATGCAGTCTGCCAAGTTATTCCTGTCCACGGTTCTGTTCATATTGCAAGAATATGTTCCAGCTGCCAGCGAGAGAGCATGACTGTCTGTAGGATACAATTCCAACCTCAATTCACTTTTGGGGTCATTCTGAGCCGTGTTTAGCGGGGCTGGACGTCCGGATCAGATGTCCATCCCCGTTAAACACTGGGACCATATCACCTGCCCAAAGCTCCCCGCACATACATAGGAGATGTACAGGGAGCTCTGAATGGGGGTGGAAGGGAGAGGGCCTAGGGAGGAGCGAGGGTGGGTGGTGGGAGGAGATGCGACCCCGGACATACAGAGCCGATCCTGAGGTTGGCCCTGTACATCTGGGGTCACCAACATGGACAGGGGACGTATTCCACCTTGGAGGTGGAATAAGCCCCCCTGGGCATTGGAGGACAGTAACACAGGGCCAGGTCAGTGGGGCAAGGAGGTGCAGGAGCTTCCCCGCAGCCCGACGCTGCCTTTGGAAGGCTGCATCTGGGGTCGGGCTGTGGGGAATGAACTTTGTTGTGGCAGCCGGGGATCGTGGCTCCTTCACAGTAACTTTTCTAAGTACATTCTTCAGACAGGCAAAAGATTTCCATTTTAGGACTCTCTTTTGTAGCTTATCCTAGTTTATGCACCTTTTACTTGCATGGCAAAATGCATTCACAAACAAACTGTGATGCTTTCCTCAATACAGTTGCTCAGTTATTGCTTCTGGCTTATTTGTCTCCAAACAAGACTTTAGCACAGCCACAATGTACATTCTAATTAAGAGGCTACTTCACCTGAAGCCCTAGTCAGCAGTGCTCAGCCCTCTCTTGGCTCTGTGGCCACATTCTAAAGCAGGATATGTTGGGCTTCTACTCAGAACATTGAAAGAGCTGCATTCTGTTTCGCTGCCTCTGCGCCAAACTCTGGCAGTATCTTCATTCCACACACATAAACCTATAACAGCAATTGAGTTCCTACCTTGTTACAGGTTCTGACAGCAGGAAAAAGGAGGCAATAGTGCCTCTGTATAAATCTCTGGTGAGACCACATTTAGAATGCTGTGTGCAATTCCAGAGACAGCACCTTCCAAAAGATATAAACAGGATGGAAAAGATGCAAAGGGCGGCTACTGAAATGGTCAGTGGTCCTCGTTACAAATCATATGGGGACAGACTAAAGATCTCATTATGTATGCAATTTCCGACTTCCGCTCACTACTCCAGGCACTCATCTTCCCCTTACTGGATTTCTGCAACAGCATATACCAAGGACTCCCTAAACTTGCACTTCATCAACTACAAATGGCCAACACACCACAGCACGCACCCTAGTAAAAGCAAACAAGAACGACCACATTACCCCAATTTTAAAAGATCTACACTGGCTACCTGTACACAGCCAAATTAAATATAAATCAACTATGAGCATATTCAAAACTTTACATGACAATCATCAACATAACTAAAGTCCCTCAACCACACACCAACAACCAACAGAAAAAGTCAAAAACATGGATAACTGTCCACAGGGTTGCCAGAAGTCAACATCAACTTGATGGCACTATCTAGTGAGGTGATCAAATTTGCAGATGACACAACATTATTCAAAGTTGTTCAAACACAAGAGGATTGTGAAAAATTGCAAGAGCATGTCCAAATGGCAGATGAAATTAAAGGTGGACAAGTGCAAAGTTATGCACTTAGGAAAAGAACAATCTAACTACGGTTACACAATGCAAGGTTCCACATTAGAAGCCATTATCCAGGAAAAAGATTTAGGCGTCATTGTGGATAATACCTTGAATCCCTCTACTCAATGTGCAGTAGTGGCCAAGAAAGCAAATAGAATGCTAGGAATCATAAGGAAAGGAATGGAGAATAAAACCAAGGATATTATAATGCCTCTGTATTGTTCCATGATGCAACTGCACCTTGAATATTGTGTGCAATTCTGATCGCCGTTTCTTAAAAAGAATATAGCAGAATTAGAAAAGGTACCAAGAAGAGGCACCAAAATGGTAAAGGGGAATGGAAGGATACCCCTATGAGGAGAGGCTAAAACAGTTAGGGCTCTTCAACCTGGAAAAGAAATGGCTGAGGGGAGATATGATAGATAGAGGTCTATAAATTAATGAGTGGAACGGGTAAACGTAGCTCAATTGTTTTCACCATCAAAATGTAGAAAGACTAGGGAACATGTAATGAAGCTACAGTGTAACCCATATAAGACTAATAAGAGAAAATATTTTTTCACTCAACGAGTAATCAAACTCTGGAATTCATTACCAGACAATGTAGTAAAAGCTGTTAGCATAGCTGGGTTTAAAAAATATTTGGACAAATTCCTGGAGGAAAGGTCCATAAACCATTATTAAAGAGGACTTGGGAAATCCACTGCTTATCCCAGTACAAGCATTGTGGAACCTGTTTATCTTTTTGGGAATCCTCCAGGTACTTGTGACCTGGATTTGCCACTGTTGGAAACAGGATACTGGGCTTGATGGAATTTGGTCTCATCCAGTATGCTATTTCTTCTTATGTTCTTACTTAACGACAACTATATGCACCCAAAGAACATTACAAGTAAAAAATATTTAAATTCTGTAGTCATTTTTTGAAAAAACAGCTGTGTCATTTAAATAAAATACATATATTCAGTGCTGATTTCTGGATGACAAGTAGCCCTCAATATACACGGAGAGTGATCATCTCTGGAGCTATCCGGATAGTGGCAATATTCAGTTTGCTATCAACCTTTTTGCTGTCCTAAGTTTATCCAAATATTTATCAGGATTATGGACTGAATGTCATTGCTCTCTCTGGATAACTTGGTGCTCTGACCATTACTGCCCTAGTACTGTCCAGATAGCATAGAGACAGTGTGTAAGAGTTTTCAGTAGTACTGTATGGATACTGCCACTGAAAATCCATGAATGAGATGTTCTTGCTCAGTGGTTCTTGCTCAGATTAACCTCTCATCGCTTTGCTATCTGTGGGCTGGGTATGCACAAAGAGCAAGTTAAATGCTGTTTTTGCCTGGCCTGTCAGGTAAAGGCGCTTACTCAGTTAACCATTCTGGAATTCATGGTAATGAAGAGTGTTGCTGGGTCTTAGTCATCCAGTGGGGGCTTCGGTCTGTGGCTGCCCCCAAGGAGACAGATATCACGCTCAGCCAAGATGATCAGAGATCAGCTGCTACAGCTAGTGAAATGTGCCCAATGCCGGCAGATCAGCAGAAGCTGAGTCCTCCCTTTAACCTTCAAGATCTTTGGGGCATACAAGTTAGTCACCATGACTTTCAACCACACCACTTGACCCAACAGCGGTCCTAAATACTCCACTATTTGTGTCCGAAAACTTGTATTGTGGGACAATACCATAGCATGTGTCCCAAGGATCCAATCATAAGAACATAAGATATGCCATACTGGGTCAGACCAAGGTCCATCAAGCCCAGTACCCTGTTTCCAACAGTGGCCAATCTAGGTCATACGTACCTAGCAGTTTCCCCAAAAGACACAGGTTCCGCAATGCTTGTACTGGGTCAAACATTGATATCCTGGGTCCCTTCTTAATAATGGTTTATGGACCTTTCCTCCAGGAACTTGTCCAAACCTTTTTTAAACCCAGCTACACTAACAGCCTTTACTACATCCTCCGGTAACCAATTCCAGAGTTTGATTACACGTTGAGTGAAAAAATATTTTCTTTTATTAGTCTTAAATAGTTTACCCTGTAGCTTCATTGTATGTCCCCCTAGTCTTTCTATATTCTGATAATGTAAACAATCGATCTACGTTTACCCGTTCCACTCCGTTCATTAATTTATAGACTTCTATCATATCTCCCCTCAGCCGTCTCTTTTCCAGGTTAAAGAGCCCTAACCTTTTTAGCCTTTCTTCATAGGAGTATCCTTCCATCCCCTTTACCATTTTGGTGGCTCTTCTCTGAACCTTTTCTACTAACTCTATATCCTTTTTAAGATATGGCGACCAGAATTGCACACAATATTCAAGGTGTGGTCTCACCATGGAACGGTATAAAGGCATTATAATATCTTTTGTTTTATTTTCCATTCCTTTCCTTATGATACCTAGCATTCTATTTGCTCTCTTGGCTGCCACTGCACACTGGGCCGAGGGTTTTAACAACATGTTATCCACAATGACGCCTAAATCTTTTTCCTGGGTGGTGGTTCCTAATGTGGAGCCCTTGCATTGTGTAACCATAGTTTGGGTTGTTCTTCCCTAAGTGCATAACTTTGCACTTGTCGACATTAAATTTCATCTGCCATTTTGATGCCCAGTCTTCCAATTTATCAAGATCCTCTTGCAATTTTCCACAATCCTCTTGGGTTTTAACAACTTTAAATAGTTTTGTCTCATCTGCAAATTTGATAATCTCACTCGTTATTCCTCTTTCCAGGTCATTTATGAATATGTCAAAAAGCAGCGGACCCAGCACAGATCCCTGGGGTACACCACTATTCATTCGCCTTTCTCCATTGGGAAAATTGGCCATTTAGCCCAACCCTCTGCTTTCTATCTTTTAACCAGTTCCTGATCCACAGTAGTACACTGCCTCCTATCCCATTACTCTTTAGTTTTGCCAAATGTCTCTGATGAGGGACCTTGTCAAAGGCTTTCTGAAAGTCTAGATACACTATATCAACCGACTCACCTTTGTCCACCTGTTTATTCACACTTTCAAAAAAACATAACAGATTAGTAAGACAAGATCTTCTTTGTCTAAAGCCATGTTGGCTGTCTCCCATTAGGCCATGACTATCTACATGCTGAGTAATTTTATTCTTTATGATGGTTTCTACCATTTTTCACAGTACTGAGGCGAGGCTCACCGGTCTGTAGTTTCCCGGATCACCCCTGGAACCCTTTTTAAAAATTGGTGTTACATTGGCATTCCTCCAATCTTCAGGTATTAGAGATGATTTTAATGATAGTTCACAGATTACTAATAGCAGGTCTGCAATCTCATATTTCAGTTCTTTCAACACCCTTGGATGTATACCATCCGGCCCAGGTGATTTGCTACTCTTCAGTTTATCTAATAGTTGTAACACATCTTCCCGATGTATCAATATTTCCTTCAATTCTTCCGCACCTTTAAATACCACTTCAGTCATGGGTAACATCCCTACATCTTCCTCAGTAAAGACCGAAGCAAAGAATTCATTCAGTCTCTCTGCTATCGCCTTGTCACCTCTTAGTGCCCCTTTAACTCCTCTATCATCTAATGGACCAACTGACTCTCTCACAGGTTTTTTGCTACGCCGCAAGCTTCTTCTCAAATTCTCCCTTTGCCTGCTTTATCAATGCCTTGCATTTGACCTGCCAGTGCTTGTGCTGTTTCCAGGTTTCATCGTTTGGCTCTTTTTTCCATTTCCTGAAAGATGCTTTTTTGGCAACAACAGCCTCTCTGACCTCACCTTTAAATCCCCTTCTTACATTTCAGACAACGGACTACTTGGGCAAAATCTACCAGCAAGCATGTTCCTTTGAGATATATGCCTGCAGACATAGTAACATAGTAAATGACAGCAGATAAAGATCAGTATGGTCCATCTAGTCTGCCCAGTATGATGGCAAGAGTAGGTGTACCTGCCACTCTGTGCAGGCCACCCCCCCCCATGTCTTTGTTTAGGGGTGAACCCACCACTCCATGTAGGACACCCCTATTGTTGAGAAATTAGATGGTTCAGTTTATTTTGATTTTATCCTGTTGCTGTAAAGGGATCCACTGTGTCTGTCCTGTGCCATTTTGAATTCCGTCACCGTGTTTGCCCCCACCACTTCCATCGGGAGGGCATTCCAAGCATCTACCACCCTTTCTGTGAAAAAGTATTTCCTGACATTGCCTTTCAATTTACCATCTTGCAGCTTCCTGTTATGCCCTCTTGTTTTACAGCTTCCCCATCTTTGGAAGAGGTTTGTTAGTTCATTATTTCCCTTTAAGAATTTAAAGGTCTGAATCATATCTCCCCTGTCCCTCCTCTCCTCCAAAGTGTACATGTTTAGGTATTCAAGTCTCTTCTCATAAGGCTTCTGACACAGGCTCCAAATCATTTTGGTCGCCTTCCTCTGAACAGTTTCTAGTCTTTTTACATCCTTTGCAAGATATGGTCTCCAAAACTGAACACAGTATTCCAAGTGAGGCCTCACCAGTGACTTGTACAGTGGCATAAGTACCTCTTCCTTTCTGCTGGTAATTCCTCTTTGTATGCAGCCCAACATCCTCCCTGCTTTTGCTACCGCCTTTCGCACTGTTTTGCCACCTTGAGATCTTCAGAAATAATCACACCAAGGTCTTTCTCCTGATCCGTGCACACCAACCTCTTGCCCCCTATCACATACATTTCCCTTGGATTTATGCTACCCAAGTGCATGACTCTGCACTTCTTTGCATTAAATCTTAATTGCCAATCATTAGACCATTCTTCCAGCTTTTGTAACCACTCCCTCGGGGGAGTCCACTCTGTTGCAAATTTTTGTGTCATCTGAAAAAAGACAGACTTTTCCATTCAGTCCTTCAGCAATATCACTCACAAATACATTGAACAGTGCTGGGCCCAGGAATGACCCCTGGGGCACCCTGCTAATCACCTTCCCTTCATCCGAGTGAGCTCCATTTACCATCACCTTCTGTTGTCTGTCAGTCAACCAATTTCTGATCCAATTTACCATCTTGGGATCCATCTCCAAGCTACTGAGTTTATTGATAAGCCTCCTATGAGGAACAGTATCAAAGGCTTTGCTGAAATCCAGGTAGATGACATCCATCGCATGCCCCTGATCTAGTTCCTTGGTCACCCAGTCAAAGAACTCAATCAGATTTGTTTGGCAAGATCGACCTTCAGTAAAACCATGTTGCCTCAGATCTTGCAACCTGTTGGTTTAGAGAAAGTTCACTATTCGCTCTTTCAGGAGCGCGTCCATTACTTTTCCCGCCACTGAGGTAAAGCTCACAGGCCTGTAGTTTGACACTTCTTCCCTGTCACCACTTTTGTGTAGAGGTATGACATCAGCCATTCTCCAGTCCTGAGGAACCTCTCCTGTTTCCAAGGATCTGTTGAAAACATCCTTTAACTGCCCTGCTAGAACCTCTGAGCTCTTTCAGTATCCAGGGATGTATCCCATCCGGTCCCATGGCCTTGTCCACTTTCAGTTTTGCAAGTTGTTCTAACACCTCATCTTCTGTGAATGGTGTGGTATCTACCTCATTCCCATTTTTATATTTGGGAGTCACGGGTGGTCCTTCTCCAGGACTTTCTTTAGTAAAAACAGAGCAGAAGTATTCATTTAGCAATTTTGCTTTTTCAATGTCACTTTCCACGAGTCCGTTCCCAGCACTTCTGAGTCCTGCAATTCCACCTCTGATCTTCTTCCTTTCCCGAATATACCTGAAGAAAGTTTTGTCGCCACACTTAAGATCTTTAGCTATCTTTTCCTCTGCCTTTGATTTTGCTATCCTTATTTCTCTCTGTCTCTTTGAGTATGATCCTGTATTCATTTCTGTGTTCCTCTGTTTGTAAGCTTTTGAATTTTGCGAAAGCTGTCTTTTTTGCCTTTATTTGAGCAGCACTTCTTTGGAAAACCAAATAGATTTTCTTCTCCTCTTGTTTGTTTACTTTTCTTACATATTTATCTGTTGCCCCCTTTTATTGCCACCTTTAGTTTAGCCCATTGCAATTCCACTTCCCTTATCTCCTTCTACCCTGTCAGCTCCTCCTTTAGGTACTCGGCCATTTTATTGAAGTCGGTGTTTTTGAAGTTTAGGACTTTGAGCTTGCTATGATTGGCCTGTACCATGACTTTTATCTCAAACCACACCGTGTGATGATTGCTGCTGCTCACAGGGGCACTCATGCAGACATTCGACATACTATCACCGTTGGTGAGCACTAAATCCAGCGTTGCGTTTTCTCTGGTTGGTTCCATCACCATTTGTCTAAGTAACGCATCTTGGACAGCATCCACAATTTTTTTGCTTCTTTCCAGATTTGCAGAAGGAGTAATCCAATCCACATCAGGTAGATTAAAGTCACCCAATATGATCGCTTCCCCCTTTGTGGCTATCTTGGCAATATCTATAATCAATTCATTATCTATCTCTTCAATTTGTGTCGGAGGTTGTCACGCCGGTACCGCTCATCTCAGGCTAAGAGGGGCGTGGTTATTTTATAGGAACTTTTTGCTGTCTGCTTTTTTAGCCCTTTTCAACTATTTCCCATAGTGCCTTCTGGGAAAGGTAGTCTTTGCTTGGCTGTATGTGTGCATCAGACAAAAAGCTGTAGTTAGGCTCCAAGGGGTTAAGGCAAATGACAGAATTTATTTTACACAATGGTTCGTTCTCACCATGTACAGGATATTGGTTCAGGTCTCTGTGAAACAGAGTATTCTCCCAAAAACAAACACAAACTGAAAATGTCTGTTTAAAGGTTTTCCATATTGCAGGATATACAGTCCTTTTTAACAGAATGGATAATTCACTTTCTTTGTAGCCTTGCTGGCCAGAAGCACAAACAAAAATCACATTCACTGTCCGTGATAGTATAGCTTCTCTTCAGCTGCATAAACCTTCAAACAACACATACAATTCAGGGCACAAGAAAGCTCTGTTACAAAAGCTACTTTCTTACCCCAATGTTCCTTGTTCCTGCAGCCGGTGCTTAACAAGCTTTCCACAGCTTCCAGGGCTACTCCTTAGTCCTTGTGACCTTTCCCTTTACCAACATGAGGGAATCAGGGCTTGTGGACTATGGGTTCCCTTCCATGGTAAACTCTCTCTCAGGGTTGGCTTGTTTTCTCCCTGTTCCTTAGGTTTAAAGCCTTGCACACAGAACAGTCCATAGGAATCTCTTCCCCATTTAGCTTTACCTCAGGCTCTCCCAGCTGCATAGGCTCAGACTCTCCTTGTTCACAGTCATCAGCTACCAGCCTCCTGGGGAATCCTGGAGTCTCTCCTGTTCCTGGCTTAAAACCCTCTGGCAGATGTGCTATATTCCACTTAGCATTCTCCTCTCTTGGCAGCTCAGGGGCTCTGCTCAGCTTTGCACCAGTCAAGCTTTTCCAGCTTGCAGCTGTGCCTTGGCTCGTGGACGGCAGTTTGGCTTCCTGCTTCTCCTTCTCCCCTGCTGCTCCTGACGACGTCGTTCTCCTCCTCCTGTTCCTTCCTTCTACTCTCACACTCTGGCTTCAGTTTAAACTTCCAGGGCTCTCTCTTCTACCCCTCCCTAGCCAGGTGATGGCAATCAGCCTGACTTCGTGCACCTGCATACTTGGAGCACTCCCTGCCTAAAGGAATCTGGGCTCTGTATCCTCTCCCCTTCCTTCCACTAGGGGGAGCATGGAACGTGGGCCATGTGGAAGTTTTCTGATTCCTAGCTGTGTTTGTGTCTTTCCTATCCTGCCTTGGAAAAAGGGGGCCCTTTACTAGGATGAATTCCCTGTCTCTTCGTCCTCCTTCATACTCTGGATAGGCCTCCTTGCCACAAGGTCTGTAGACTACAGCAGTATGGATGACAGTGCCATCTCCTCTTTCCAACACAATCCAGAGCGCTTCTTCTTTTCCCCATGCCCCCTGCATTTCAGTAACTTTAATATTGCTTTTGACATACAAGGCTACTCCTCCTCCTCTTCCATTTTCTCTGTCTCTTCTGAATAGATTATAGCCAGGTATGGCTATATCCCAATCATGTGATTCATTAAGGAATGTTTCTGTAATGGCCACAATGTCCAAATCCTTTTCCACCATTAGGGCTTCCAGGTCCGGAACTTTGTTGGCTAAGCTTCGAGCATTTGTGCTCATTGCTTTCCAGCATTTAACTGGCTTGTGTGTATTTTGCATTGATTTTGTTCTGCCCACATCTTCCCACTTGTTTTTGTTGTGTGGTTTAAAAGTGTGGCTGTTTCTGATTTTAATCTGCTTTTGCATTATGCCTCTCTTAGGCTGCTACTAATCATTAACCCCAGTATCCTGTCAATCCCTTTAAAACTCATAGATCCTGTCACATTAGGAGCCCTATCTCCAGTCTACCTTCCCACTAGTGCCCCATATCCATCAGATGAGTCCAAGCTCAAAGCTTCTTATAAAGGCAGGAATTTCTCCCTCTCAATTCCCCTAAAAGAATGAATCAAAATATTCACTCAAATCACCTGTCAAGGCTACAGAGCGCAGCAAAAGGACGTAATGTCTCACTTGAAGGTATGCAAAGAAATGCCTGGAGTCGAGGTCATACTGCTGCTACAGCTGCTGAAAAAAGTGCATCCTCCCTTTTCCCTCTATTAGCTGAGCCAGTGTCTCTACCTCCCTTTGTGCCCAAACCTCAAAACCTTAGACTCCATTCTTGGCTGAACCAACTTGTTCCTGCTATGGGCAAGAAGATTGATGCTGTCATATCATGTTATCAACAGACACAAAAATATTTAATTGGGGCTATTAACAAACTACATCTAAGGAGGGTTTGGAGATCTTCCAACCTAGCCTGCAGCGCATCGGTCAATTGTAGTGGGTGTACCAGTACTGTTCCAGATCTAAGAGTGTGTAGTCAGATGAGTGGTATACTCAGTCTCTTAAATGCTGTACAATACAGGGCAGATTGTATTTAACTCTATCTAGGAGCTCCAGTCCTCCTTGCTTCCAATCTCTCTAAAAGACTTCTTGCCTGACCACCCCGCCCCCCCCCTCCCCACTCCTCAACAGCACATGAAGTCTTTTCTCTAGTCCCTGAATATCTTTCCTTAACAAGCACAGTGGCAAAGTCTGGAGAATATATAAAAGCTTTGGGAATAATGTACTTTTGCAAATCGCCACCCTACCAAGCAAAAGAGCATGAGCAATACCATTTAAAATCACAGCGGACAGCGTCTGCCAAAATTCACTGGCGCACAAATAATATCTTCAACATCTTAGAAGCTGCAGCTTGAAAAAAACAATAACAATAGCATACTTGACTTCTTTATAGATGAGCTATGAGTGGATAGACTCCTAAACCTTTAACACGCATGAGCAAAGGTAGTGATTCATTAAGTACTTTCATAACAAGAAGGCCTGACAGTGATGAGACCTGGATTACCCAAAGAGTTTTAGTTTTGCAATTGTTAAGCACTAGTTTATTTAGTTCTCTTGCAATAAGAAATTAACACAGTTTATGACTTATTAATAAGTCACTGTGAGTGAGGTCAAAGAGTCCATCTGCGTAAGGAACAATCAGTTGAATGTTGCCTGCATACATTCAATAGCTAATATCCTTCAACTGGAGCAAATTCCCCAAAGGTTGAAACTAGATTCTGAGATCAGTAGCACCATCCAGTGGCTCTCCTAGTATTAATCAGTGAGTTTTGGAAGTGTATGACAACTTCCAGATCAAGCGTGGCTCCCCATGCCAGTCAAGCTTAGGGGCTGATGCAGAAAGCTAGCACGGCCTTTAAGAACACATAACGCCACATTTAAGCGCACTTTACAAACCTTTTGAATGCAGAAAACAGACGGAAACATAGACGGAAAAACTAACACCCAATTAATGCTATGCGTATTTAAATCTATTTAAATGTATTTTAATCAGCTGCTCATAATGGTCTGGTATGCAAATCATGGCTATGCCCGATGCAGAGACAGGCATAGAGGATTTTACAACCAGCCATAGCACCAAAATGTTTACTGCAGGGTCTGAGGTGACTTAAACCTCTAACGCGTGCCTCAGACAATATTTTGACGGTACCAAGTGCTTTCGCTGATGCCTAGATCATCTTCTCTTCAGATGATCAAGCATTGGGCAAAGCCCACAGTGCCATCAAACACTGTCAGGGGCCGTTGTCCCAATAGAAAGTAAGCACCTGGTGATCTAGTGACCCCTGTACTTCCCACCCACACCCCCAAGTAAAATAAAGTAAAATAAAAATCACCTGGTGGTCTAGCGGTCTCTGTACCCCCCACCCCCATCCCCAAGTAAAACAAAATAGAATAAAAATCATCTGGTGGTCTAGCAGCCCCTGACTCTCCACCCCCACTAAAAGAATATAACCCAGTAGTTTAGTGGCCCCTGTATCCCCCACCCCCAAGTAAAATAAAGTAAAAATCACCTGGTGATTTAGCAGCCCCTGTACCCCCACCCCTCACTAAAAGAATATAACCTGGTGGTCTAGTGGCCCCTGTACCCCCACTCCCACACCCAAGTAAAATAAAATAAAATAAAAATCACCTGGTGGTCTAGTGGCCCCTAAATCCAACACCCCCCCCCCCCCCGGAACCTTAAAATAGGCAGGAGCACTGCCTACGCGTTCCTGCTCTGGTCTGCCATCTTGTAAAATGGTGGCCTCTGGCCCTTCACGGTGCATCCCAGGGTGCACCACGTGGGGCCAGGCGTCACCATTTTACAAGATGGTGGACTAGTGCTGGAATGCATAGGCAGTGCTCCTGCCTATTTTAAGATACTGGGGGAATTGGATTTAGGGGCAACTAGACCACTATATGATTTTTATTTTATTTTATTTTACTTGGGGGTGGCGGTGGGGGTACAGGGGCCACTAGACCATCAGGTTATATTCTTATCTCCAGGAACAAGCAGGAATGTAGTCTTCACATATGGGTATCGTCGATACCGACGGAACCTGTGCGGAAACGCTCCCCAGCGTCCAATAGGAACACTTTTGGGAGCATCCCTCAGCACATGCACGCTGCCTTCCCGCCTTTCCAACTGTCCCTCTTCAGTTCTTTGTTTTCCGCAGAGCTGGCAGGATCCATACCCTGTCACCGCAGAAAATTCCGTCTTTAAAATTGTTTGTTTTCTTTTGGTCGCGTTTGCCTCCGCATGACGCTTACCGGTACTGCCGGTTCTTTTCTTTTCTTTTCACAAAAAAAAAAAAAACAACTTCCTCCCTGAGTTCAAAGCAAAGAAAATCTACCACATGAAAATCATAAATACCTCTATAAACAAACCTCGTGAACTCTTTCAGATTGTCAAACAACTGACAAAAGCTCCTCAGAACTCGGACCAACTACCGAAGATCCCACCAGAACTACTGGCCCGTCAATACAAACAACTACAACGTCCGCAGAACTCGCAGCTCAACGTAGTAACAACTACATCAGACCTCCACCCTAATCTACACAGTGACTGGACCACATTCAAAGAAACTTCACCAGACGAAATATCAACCACTATCTCCTGCCTCAACACTACCACCTCCCCGCTAGACCCCTGCCCCACTGACTGGATAAAGAAATCCAAGAACGAACTGAGCACGCCATTAGCCCATATCGTCAAGGAATCCTTCTCCCAAGGACACATGCCAGATGCCCTCAAAACTACAATCATCCAACCATCATTAAAAAAGCAAAACCTAGACCCCCTAGACCCGGCATCCTACAGACCCATAGCAAGCCTACCCTTCACTGCCAAGATAATTGAGAAGATCGTCCAGCAGCAGCTGCAAGAACACCTTGATCTCAACAACATACTTGACCCACAACAGCACGGCTTCCGCCCTCTACATGGAGTTGAGACCCTCATGACCACACTGATGAATACTCTCCTCATAGGAACGCAAGAAAAACACTCCGGATATGCCATGATCTTCTTGACATATCCGCAGCTTTCGACACCATCTCCCACAACATCCTCATACACAGACTACGGACAATCGGAATCAAAGACACTGTACTAAAGTGGTTCCAATCATACCTAGCTAACAGAGAGCAATTAATCCGCACCAGCACCTTGACATCCCCCCCCATTTCAGCAACACCAAGGAGTTCCCCAAGGATCCACACTGTCAGCCATGCTCTTCAACATTTACCTTCAACCACTCTGCTCAGTCATACGCACTCACAACATCAGCTTCCACATATTTATATATTTTATTTATTTTATTTACTTCTCTTATATACCGCGCTATTAAAATCAGTGCGGTTTACAATTGAACAAAAAACATACTGCAATGTCACACGACAATTGAGTTTTTACATTGAACATGGACGAGATAACCTGGAGGTAACAGGGGTAACTAATTACAGAGTAATTATTCATATACGCTGATGATATCATGCTCTATGCTCCCATCAAAACCACGAACCCAACAAACACCCATCTATCATCATGCTTCACCGAGGTGTCCAACTGGCTACAAGCAAACAACCTATCCATCAACATAAAGAAAACAGAGGCCCTCATAGTCACAAAAGACCCGGACTTCACACCACCCACACACCTCAACATAGGTACCACAAGCATCCAAATACAACCACAAATAAGATACCTGGGCATTATTATTGACCAAGCCCTCACACTAAAGCAACAAATTACCAAAACCTCCGAAACTATATTCCACAAGGCAAGAACTGTGCAACGACTCAGACCCCTTCTAGAACATCAAGACTTCCGAACTGTGATGCAAGCCATGACGCTCCCACATCTGGACTACTGTAACATAATATACCATGGCCTTCCAGCCACGCAGACCAACCCCCTCCGAACAGCTCTGAACACCACAGCGAGACTCATCCAGAGAGCAAAGAAATCCGACCACATCACCCAATTCTGAAAGACCTACACATACTTCCCCTCGAAGCAAGGACTAAATACAAAGCCATCCTACTCACCCACAAAGCCATCCATCAAACTCAAAACTCCCAACTTCACACCCTACTGTCTCGACCAGCCCACGGCAGAACTACCAGACAAGCCTCCAGCAATTCCCTCACCGTCCCTCACAAAAGAACCAAATGCTCACAACGGATCTGCAACCGAGCCTTTGAACTCTATGCTCCATCCTTATGGAACTCTCTACCGAGTTGTCTCCGAAATAATACCAATCTACTATCTTTCAGAAAACAGCTGAAAACTATCCTGTTCCAGGAATACCTTGACATGACCCCCACCAAAAAAGCGCACTAACCTTTGATCTCACCCATCATGACCCCCAACGCAAACCTGTACTAACCTGTCCATGTCCAAACTCTGTCCCATGTCCAAAGTCTATCCTATGTTGAAATCATCAATGTCGTCTCCCCGGTGATGGCCCCGCCCTAAACTTAAATTCCCCCCCACCCTTTTATATGTAACGCCGCTTTGACCCGGTGAAAAGCGGGATATAAATACAGCTAAATAAAAATAAATAAATAAATAAACTTATACTTTGAACTGTTTCTCTTCAGAAACTTTTCTTTTTTGGTGCTAGGCGCCATTTCGGGCACTAGGCCCCATATTCCTAAAACATGGAAAAACCAACTAGTGGTTTTAAAAAATGTACTAAGTGTGGCCTAGAGGGGGGATCCAAGATGGCTGACTGAATGGTGTGTGGTGCGGCATGGTGTTTTACCCTATGGGGAAGAAGCGGAAGTCTAAAGGTGCCAAACAGCCTTCGGCGCCTCAAGCTTCAACGCCATTGCCGCTTACAGTTTCTGGTCCTTTGGACATATTTTTTTACCCATTCCGCGGCAGCCGGTGGGAGAAGGGGAGAAGAGCTCGGCTTTTCAGAGTTCGGAGGTGTTGTCCTCGTTCTCTGCTTCGAGTGGTGATCGTTCCTCCCTGAGTTCAATGCAAGCCGCCAAGGTACCTCGTCAGAGTGTTGCCGGAGATGAGAGCCAGGAAGGAGGTGTAGAGTCGGAAGGGGTGTAGCCAGGCCTTTTCTGTCCTCCCGGCTCAGCAGTTGAGATCTGTGGCTAAGGTGGGAATGGCAGAAGGAAGCGAGGGGAGCGTGACTCGCTGGTCTGTCCCCGCCCCATTGCCGAGAGCTGGGTTGGAGTCAACTGTGGCAGCAGGAACTGGCTTGGGATCTTCGATGGGTCCCTCAGAGGAGATAACTTTGCAGGCTATTTGGGCGGCTCTCATGCAGTTACGTGAAGAATTGGCACCACGGATGAATAGTCTGGCGAATCAAGTTTCTGCTAATACTGAGGTTTTACAAGATACTGTTGCAAGACTTTCTTCAGTTCAGACCGAGGTTTCCGACTTTTGTATAAAGACGGTTTCTGCTGAGAATGATTTAGAGTTTGTTAAGAAAGGTTTGAATGCTGTAAAGTTTAAATTTAGAAATGGTGGAGAATATAACAAGGGTGGTGAATATTCGTTTGGTTAATTTTCCTAGAGTGTCTTTAATTTCTGCTAGGGATATGTTTTGTTTGTACTTAATTGAAAGTCTGGGTATTCCCCCTGAATCCCACCCTCCTATTGCTAAGATGTATTATTTGCTTTCTGGAAAGAAAACTGAAGGGTTGGGAGTGGTTCCAGGTTTGAATAATGTAGATACTTTAAATATAACAGGAATGTTGGAAGCTTCGGGTGATGAGCAGATGGTTCCAGCTACCTTACTGATTTCATTGGCATTAGTATCTGATAAAGAATGGCTTATGAAGCTGTTCTTTAAGAAGCGACATATTTTGTTTAAGGGTTTGAAGGTGTATATGTTTCCAGATCTTTCTAGAGAGACCCAGAAGAGGAGACAGGAGTTTCTCCTGCTGCGACCAGGGATTCAATTATTGGGAGGGTTATTTTTCTTGAAATTTCCTTGCAAGTGTCTGATAAAGTATCAGGCTAATTCATTTATATTTTATGAGCCCTCTGGATTTCATAAGTGCCAGGCAGGTTGGGGGTGGGGCTGAATCCCTGTCGGTTCCCAGTTGAATATGTGGTATTGGCTGTACACACACCTTATATTACCTTACAAAATGTTGTATTATGATTTCCTATTCTAGTGATCTCTGGTTTTGTGGACTAGAGTGAGAATGGGTTGTTTTTTCTTTCCTGCTTTGAGGGACTTGTATGTGTTCTAAAGTTTCCTTTCTTTTTTTTTCTTTTTTTTGCTGTTACTCTTCTCAATTTCTTGTTCAAGATGTATTCTTGATTGGTTTGTATGAAACTTAAAAATATAAATTAAAAAAAAAATGTACTAAGTGTGGCGGTACCATTTCCGTCACTGACACCCATGATTGGTGTCTTAAATGTTTAGGGCCTGAACATTCTCCATCTGAATGTCTCTCCTGTATGGGGATGACTAAAAGAGGAAGACAGAACCGGGCTGCAAAGCTCAGTACCTTCTTTTCTTCGGATGCCAGATCCATTGCATCAACATCTTTAAGGGCCTCCTCTTCCTTCCATGGATCTCAGGTAACTAAACATAAAAGCCGGTCCTCAAAGGGTAGCTCTCCTGCTAAGCACTGAGAGGCCGTTGGCATTGCCCTTGAGGGAACCACACCAGCAAAGCAGCCCCGGTGGGAGGCTTCGGCTTCCAAAGCATCGATGGGGCTCCAGGATGTTCTCGAGGCCTCGACCTCGCAAGAACAACCTGTGCCATACTCAGGGGTCCCGGCCATTTTCACCGGTACCGGCACCCAGGCATCGGCAGCATCGATAGACCAGAGGTTCCTCGCTATCAAACACAGCATTGTAGCTCTTCTCTCAGCTGCGGTACCATTGGTCCAACGAGCACCGGTATCGATACCAATGCCGGTAACTACACCGGTGCAGACACCGGTACAGCCGATACCGGTACCGATGGTACTGGCTCCGGTGGGAATTATTCCCACGCCATCTTAGACTGGAATCGACAGGTCGGTACCGGATCAACTCGGTACTGACTTCGATCGATACGAGGGACAGTGCTTTGCATGAGCATCGTGGTCAGGAATACTTCGAATCCTCCGATTCCGAAGACTCTGACAATTCTGCTGGTACTAGAGGGTTTCTCCCAGAAGATCCCTCTTCTCCCCAAAGCAGAATGTCACCTCCAGAGGACATGTCTTTTCAGGATTTTATTCGTGATAGCCAAAGGCCTTTCAATCACGGTGGCTCCTGAAGAGGAACAAGAGCAAAGGAATTGGAAATTCTCCAATATCCTAAAGCTCCAAAGGAGACAGCCACTCTGCCCATCCTCTGCATAACTTGATGCTCAGAATGTGGGAGACACCTCTGACTACATCTCCTCATTCTAGGAGACTTGATACTATGTATCGAGTTCCGCCATGTCCTGGATTTCAAAAGACTCAGCTGCCACATCATTCAATGGTGGTGGAGTCAGCCATGCGTAGGATGAAAAGTGCAAA
Organism: Ichthyophis bannanicus; assembly: GCA_033557465.1. Classification (NCBI taxonomy): domain Eukaryota; kingdom Metazoa; phylum Chordata; class Amphibia; order Gymnophiona; family Ichthyophiidae; genus Ichthyophis; species Ichthyophis bannanicus. The sequence continues at coordinate 498,911,938 of CM066036.1, forward strand.
GAGGCATGCATCCAATCCCCCAGGTCGTGAATGCAGGACTCTGGATGCTTTTGGGCGCCGAACGTTTCAGGCTTCCATGCTTTCAGCTAGGATCAGTTCATATATACTATATATGGGAATGTTCCTCAAGGAAGTTATAGGAGACTTGGAGCTTATGAGCCCATTTCTCCCAGATGACAAGAGACAAGACTTTCTTGCTCTAGTTAAGCATGCTCAAGATGTTTTCCAAGTTTGTCAATAGTGCAGCCTTTGACTGCTTTGAATGCATCAGCAGAACCTCTGCTATTGCCATTGGCGCACGACGGATCGCCTGGCTTCAGGCATCAGACTTGGAGACTTGGGTACAGGACAAGTTAGGCAATATTCCTTGCACAGGAGAGAATCTATTTGGCAAGAACTGGCAGGAAAAGGCTAACGAGTTGGATGCTGACAATACTTCTCTAGATAGATTGTCGAAATCTACAGTCACTCCAGCCAAAAAGAAGCCTTATAAAAAAACCCTCTTTCAGCAAAAAGAGGAAATTTTATCCTTCCTATACCCAGCAGAGTCAGACTCAGGGTCAGGTTGCCCAAAAGGGACAAACTAGACAGCAAAGGAAGCCAAAAGGCCCGAGAGCCCAACCAGCTCTGGAGGTTCAGCCCCCTCAAGGGCTTTGACTCCTTCCTAGAGAGCTTCGCCTTCCTGCCTCTGAGGGGTCCCCAACCCCCCAATATCCCAGGCAGGTTATGCCACTTTGCCAACAGATGGCATCAGATAACAGCAGAAGATTGGACTTTGTACATTGTAGGAGAGGGGTACAAGTTTCATTTTCACAGTGTGCCCCCTCCTACAATTCTAAAGCAATTCGATTCTCAAACCTCCACAGATGATCTGCTAGATCACGAGGTCTCAACACTTCTTGCCCAAGGGGCAATAGAGGAGGTACCCATTCTTCAATGGGGTGCAGGGTTCTACTCCCTCTATTTTCTTATTCCAAAGAAAACAGGAGGACACAGACCCATTTTAGACCTCAGAGAATTGAACAAATACCTGTTTCGAGAGAAGTTCAAAATGATTTCTCTAGGAACTCTTCTGCTATACCTTCAAAGCCAGGATTGGCTGTGCTCTCTAGACTTAAAGGATGCATACACTCACATTCTGATCTATTCAGATCACAGGAAATTCTTATGATTCCTTTTCAGGGGAAAACATTTCCAGTACAGGGTTCTTCCCTTTGGTCTGGCTTCAGCACCAAGGGTGTTCACGAAATGCATGGAAGTAGTAGCTGCATTTCGGTGAACCCTGGGAATATTTGTCTTCCCTTACTTAGACGACTGGCTCATTCGAGCCCTTACAGTTGCAGAGGCCGGCACTGCACTGTCTCACACAATGCGAATCCTCCAATACTTGGGATTGGTAATAAACTTCCCAAAATCCCAGCTTGTTCCTTCCCAATGCCTGGAATTCATAGGGGCCTGTCTAGATACCAGACAGGCAAAGGCTTTCCTTCCACAGGCCCGGTGTCTTCGCATAATGCAACTAGCTTCTCAAGCAGCGGGGAAATCCTCCCTAACTGCTCGGGAGCTACTACAGTTGCTGGGACATATGGCATCCACAGTTCATGTAGTCCCATATGCTCGCCTCCAAATGGACACAGGCCACAGGTCATTTATCAGACAAAATATTAAACTCAATGACTAATTTTGTCTCTCCAATGGTGGCAATCATTAGAAAATCTGATGGTGGGGTCTCCTTTTCATCAACCCCTCTTTCAGGCCACCCTAACAACAGATGCATCACAGGTGGGTTGGGGAGCACACCTGAATCATCTCTCTACCCAGGGCACCTGGACTCCACAGGAGGCTGGTCTACACATAAGCCTCCTGGAATTAAGAGCAATCTATTTAGCTCTTTGAGTATTCCACGCCCAGCTCAGCTACAAGACAGTCCTAGTCCAGACGGACAATCAAGTAGCCATGTTCTATGTGAACAAGCAGGGCGGGACAGGCTCTCTGTCATTATGCAACAAAGCTTTACGACTGTGGGCCCTCGCCAGAGAGTATCAAATTCACCTTCTAGTGGTATATCTTCCAGGCATTCAAAACCTTTGGGTAGACAAACTCAGTCGAGTACTGCTGTCTCACAAGTGGTCCCTCCACCTAGACCAGGTGGCAAAGATATTTCATCTCTGGGGCACTCCAGACATAGACCTCTTTGCAAGTCCACTGAATGCCAAACTTCCCCGGTTCTGTTCCAGGATTCTGGCTCACAATTGTCAGGCAAGGGATGCCTTCCTCCTTCACTGGGGTCAGGACTTCCTTTATGCCTTCCCACCCATTCCCCTCATCCCCAAAACACTCTTCAAGCTTCAGAGAGACAGGGGTCGCATGATTCTCATAGCGCCACGATGGCCACGCCAAGCGTGGTATCCCCTGCTTCTACATCTCTCTCAAGCGGCACCTCTGGAGTTAGGGAATGCTCCAGATCTCCTTTCCCTAGAGGACGGGACGCTATGGCACCCTGATCCCCAGTCCCTGCATCTCATGGCCTGGTTGCTGAAGGCTTAGACCTCCAAGATTTTAACCTGTCCCAACAGGTAAAGGATATCCTACAGGCTTCTAGAAAACTTTCCACAAGAAGATCTTATGCCTTCAAGTGGAAACGTTTTACTATATGGTGCTCCAAGAAGGGATTAAACCCCCTTGTCATACCTTTAGAATTGATACTAGAGTATCTCCTTCACTTATCAAATTCTGGTCTAAAGACCAATTCGGTAAGAGTCTATCTTAGTGCAATTGCAGCTTCTTATAAGTCTCTGAATGGACAATCAATTTCCTCTCATCCACTCATATCCAGATTTATGAGCGGTCTTCTATTAACCAAACCTCCCATTAAGCCACCACCGGTGGCATGGGATCTAAGTCTAGTTCTCGGGCAGCTCATGAAGCCGCCTTTTGAGCCTTTAGCCACTACAACCCTTATGTTTTTGACCTGGAAGGTCATCTTCCTAATTGCAATCACCTCTGCACGTCGCATTAGTGAACTGCAAGCTTTAGTGGCTGATCCTCCTTTTACTAGATTTCATCATGATAAGGTTGTTCTTAGAACTCATCCACACTTTATGCCAAAGGTGGTTTCGCCTTTTCATTTAAATCAATCCATTTATCTTCTTGTATTTTTTCCGAGGCCTCACGCCTCTAATGCAGAAAGAAACCTTCATACTTTGGATTGTAAAAGAGCCTTAACCTTTTACCTACAGAGAACACAGCAACATAGAAAGTCCTCGCAACTTTTTATAGCTTTTGACCCTAGTCATTTGGGACTTCCAGTCTCCAAAAGAACTTTATCTAAATGGATTGCCCAATGCATATCCTTTACTTATGAGAGTAAGGGTCTTCCTCTTCAAGGCCATGTCACAGCTCATAACGTGAGAGCCATGGAAACTTCCATGGCTAATCTCTACTCTGTGTCTATCGATGACATTTGTCGAGCAGCCACCTGGGCTTCAGTACACACCTTCACAGCCCACTACTGCCTGGATAAAGCCTCCCGTCGGGATGCCTTCTTTGGTCAAGCTGTTCTTCAAAATCTCTTTCAGACCTAATTCAACTCCTACTCACCAACCCTGGTGGAATGCCAGTGTTTTGATGGCATCGAGCGCTTTTCCGATGCCTCTATTATCCCTGATGCCATGAAAATACTGTTGGGGCTGATATTTATTTATTTAGACAGTTTTGTATACCACCTTATCCTTCAATCAAAGTGGTCACAACACAATTGGGGGATACATTTAACATGAGGGGATATGAGACACATACGCTAATACTTACAGGGAACATGGGCTATGGAGGGTTAAGTGGCTTGCCCAAGACCACAAGGAGCACCTGTGGGACTAGAAACCACAGTCCTTCCAGCCCAAGGTTGCTGTCCTCTAGTGGGATTTGAACCCCTAGTGACCTTCTGGCCTGAGATACCTTGCCCCAACCACTAGGCCACTCCTTCCTATGCAAATTAGCCACTTGGTGCCTGGAGAGCAAGCCAAACAAGCGCAGACTTCTTGTGTGCATGAGCTTGGCTTGCTCTCCCAGTTTAATGCTGCAGTGGCTCATTTGTATGTTGTATGCACACAGTTACCACAGCATTCATTTGCATATTTTATCCTTCCTCCATCACACATTAAAATGTGTGCATTGTCAGGAACATAAAAAGTCCATTTAACACGGGTCTTGTGTCGGCTTTCTGCATCGGCCTGTTAGACTGGGAGGAGACTCCTTTGAGAGCACAGCCCTTAGGTTATGAAAACCTCCGCTAGAGACAGTTTTCTGTCTTTGGCTCTTAAACCATGCACCATGAACACCTATTTGCCTTTAGGGGGCAAGTGCCTTTGATATCCCACCAAGGTACTCAACCTACATAAGAGGAACACCTGCACCATCCGCTTAAACCAGTACCAGTAACCAAAGAGGTATGGTGCCACTGTATCAGGGCAGGAGGGTGCTCAGCCTGAAGATGGAAGTTCGTGCAGAAACCTACCAGACTGCAAACTACACATGAAACCATCAAAGTATCTGTAAGTCCTCTTTCTGTGTGGTTCAAGCAGATACTATTAAACTGCTAGGCACAAAAGGGAGCACACCAGTCTACAGAGCGTGAGCATCTAGAATGTTAATTATCAGGGTTCAATCTTGAGAGGAGATTTGAAGCAATGTGGCTGCTATCTAAGGTTTTTGGCACTTGATACACTCTCAATAATTAAAGTCTTGGCCAGAGGTCTGTGTTCTAAACCAAGGGGCTTGTTTACAAAGCCGCGGTAGTGGTTCGCGATCGCGATCGCAGCCGCGGCCCCATTGAAATCAATGGGGCAGCGGCTCCGATTACGATCGCAAACCGCTACCGCGGCTTTGTAAACAAGCCCCCAGGGTTTACTCAAAAACTAGGGTCACTGATAAACAATTAACATTTGGATAAACATTACTTAAGAACTATGTTACAAAATAGGTAATCTTCTTTAACCATGAGTTGGAGTATTTTTATTACCCCAGTTCATTTGGTGAAAAGCATTCAGTTCTGTTTGCTGTTTTCTAGGCTCCACTTAAATATGAATAGATATTTGACCAGTTAGTTATCTCTTCTTGAGTTACTTTTTCCCAGAATCAGTCTCTTTTCTGAGTATGCCAGGCTCTGTGGCTCAAACCTCACAGTTCTCCGGCCCTGTGTGGTAGCGTACCTCCTTACATGAATACCTTTGGATGTAGCTGAGATGTATTGTTTTTAAAAACGTTATTTTAAACATTTTTCTGTACAAAAGAAAAAAGTATACTACTGCATTGCACATTGTAAATTGACAAGGTGCATAACAAAAGAAAAGGCCACTCATAATGCAGCCAGAAGGAAAACAAATGCAAAAGCTAAAAGTAAAAGAGGGACAGAATAAAAGAAAGACAAATACTACAGGGAGGTAAGAGAGTCACATCATTAGTATATATCAATTAATATCTGTGGAAAGTAACTCTCTTTAACTTGGGTACAGGTAGTCCTCCACCAGCTTCCAGATCCTGTTAATTTTGGACAGGGAATTTGTATTAAGAGAAGCAGCCCTGCCAATTTACATACAAGACAAACTGTATTCCACCAAAATGACACATTTTTTTTAAAAAAAGCATCTTTCCAATTACTTAACACATTGTGTACTGCCGACTCGGGGTTGTCAACTGGCTCCAGATGTGCCTGACATGCTTGATCCAGTCCGAGGTTTATCCCATTGCATGCAGAGTTATGTAGTTCTAATTTTTCCATTGCACCACATAAGAAAAGCAAGACTACATATCCCTGCACACAATGGGGTAAAACCAGGACTGGATCAAGCCTGTTGCGCGCATCTGAAGCCACTTGGTAACCCTATGCTGGCATTGTCATCTTTTTCTCTGGTTAGACCTCCTCTGTCAGTCCTTTGAGCAGTGAAGTCTGGAGGAGCTGATGTAGGTGGCTCTTTAGGAACCTCAGACTTCAGGCTGAGCTCTTCTGCTAGTTGCAGTGGCTCCAAGCCTCTTTATTTTTCCTTCTGTTCTGGTCATGGTGACTGGTACAGTCTTCTTCCACTGCATAACGACTGGTTCTGGCGAGCAGGGCCAGCCCGTCCATTGAGCAAGAATGTTTTTTGCACAGGGCCCTGCGCTTCAGGGGGCCCCGCGCAAAAAACATTCTTCATTAGCACAAGTAGAAAAAAACCCAAACTGGCTGCTGCTGCCGCTGCCACTGTGGCAGCGGCAGAATCAAATATCCCGCCGCGGGGCCCCGCCTGCCCGGCAGAGCCTCCCTTCACCATCAGTTCCCGAGTCCCTCCCAATGCGCAGGCTTTCAGAGCCGCGAGAGCTTCTCTGACCTCTCGCGGCTCTGTTAATCCCGCCGGGGCTGATGGGAAGAAGAAAGGGAAACTCTCGCGGCTCTGAAAGCCCACGCATTGGGAGGGACTCAGAAGCTGATGGTGAAGGGAGGCTCTGCCGGGCAGGTGGGGCCCCGTGGCGGGACATTTGATTCTGCCGCTGCCACAGCGGCAGCAGCAGCAGCAGCCAGTTTGTTTTTTTTTAATCGATCCGGGCTGATGGGGGGAGGGGGGTTAGGACTGGTAATGGGCTTTGGGGTGGTTAGGACTGGTAATGGGCTATGGGGGGGGCTAAGACTGGAAGTGGGTTGATGGGGGGAGGGGGGTTAGGACTGGTAATGGACTAGGGGGGGGTTAGGACTACTAATGGGCTATGGGGGGGCTAAGACTGGAAGTGGGCTGATGGGGAGTTAGGACTGGAAATGGGCTGATGGGGGGGATTAGGATGTAATGGGCTATGGGGGGCTAGGACTGGAAATGGGCTGATGGGGGGGTAGGACTGGTAATGGGCTATAGGGGGGGCTAGGACTGGAAATGTGCTGATGGGGGGTAGGAATGGTAATGGGCTATGGGGGTGCTAAGACTGGAAATGGGCTGATGGGGGGTTAGGACTAGTAATGGGCTATGGGGGGGCTAAGACTGGAAATGGGCTATGGGGGGCTAGGACTGGAAATGGGCTATTGGGGGGCTAGGACTGGAATGGGCTGTGGGGAGGCTAAGACTGGAAATGGGCTGATGGGGGTTAGGATTGGTAATGGGCTATGGGGGGGGCTAAGACTGAAAATGGGGTGTTGGGGGGCTTAGGACTGGAAGTGGGCTGATGGGGGGCTTAGGACTGGTAATGGGCTATGGGGGGCTTAGGACTGGTAATGGGCTATGGGGGGGCTAGGACTGGTGGGCTGGGGGTGGCTAGGACTGGAAATGGGCTGAGTGGAAGGAGGGCTTCAACTGCAAATAGCTGATGGGGACAGGGGCTTGGAATGGAAATGGGCTGTGTGGAAGAAGGGCTTGAACTACAAACAGCTGATGGGGAGGGGGGCTTGGAATGGAAATGGGCTGTAAGGGGAGGGAGCTAGGACTGGAAATGGGCTGAGTGAGGGGGACTAGGACAGGAAATGGGCTGATGGAGGGCTAGGATAGGACTGGAAATGGGCTGTTGGGGGGGCTTGGATTGAAATGGACTCATGGAGGGGCTAGAACTGGAAGTAGGCTCATGGGGGGCTTGGATTGGAAATGGGCTGAGTGGAGGGGAGCTAGGATTTGACATGGGCTGATGGTGGAGCTAGGAAAGGACTAGAAATGGGCTGATGGGGGGCTTGGATTGGAAATGGGCTGAGTGGAGGGGAGCTAGGATTTGACATGGGCTGATGGTGGAGCTAGGAAAGGACTAGAAATGGGCTGATGGGGGGCTTGGATTGGAAATGAGCTGATGGAGGGACTCGGATGTGGGACCTAGGACTGGAAATGGGCTGATGCGGGGACTAGAAGGGAGCGGATGCTGGGTGGGGTTGGAACTAGAAGGGAGCTGATGTTGGGGGAGGATTAGAATGGGATAGAGCTGGGAGAGTGAAATGGAGAGGGAAAAAATATTTTGTGTGGGAGGGAAGACAAATCTACAATTGGCCGGATATTGGGAGAGTAAGTAGGGATTGAGGATGGCGGGGTAAAATTTGAGTGGATGAAATAGGAATGAGGAAAGAGCAAAAGGAGAAAGATTAGTATGTTAAAGCAGATGTAGAGAGAGAATGGAAAAAAACTAGAAGAGTGAAGAAAGGACAAATGGACAGCAGACGATGGAGAGTTAGCAGAAGACACGAAGAAACCAGAAGAAAGTGGCTGGAGCAATTGCAACTAAAAAAAAAATGCACAAAAGGTAGAAAAATATCTCTTTATTGAATTTATTAACTGAAATATGCCAGCTCTGGGAAATGTGCATCATTAACGTCTGCGCTTTGTTTAGTACAAGAGGAAATTAATTTATAGTTTTATTTCTACAGTGTTGTTGGGCTTTTGGGGTTCCCAGTTTAATTATTGTCTTCCTGTTTCTACATTGTGATTTCTTGTTTGGTGACGGTCTATGTTTTGCATGTGTAACTGAGCTGAGGTATTCTGTTTATGTAATTCCTATTTGACATTGCCACTTGTTCTCTTTCCCCAGTAGGTCATGTATTGTTGTTCTCTGAAATGTATTGGTTTAATATTTGTAGTGTTGCCTTTTGATAGGTAGGGTCTTGTGCTTTGTGAATCCTGGTAGTGCTGTTATGATACGGCGGGTTTGCTATGGGTTCTAAATGGGTAGTGTTTGTAGTAGTTCCTAATGTGCCTGGCAGTTGTCACTGGATTATAGTAATGTAGAAATATTTTAGTCTTTCTTTATCCATACACTCATTAAGAGGCATGTTTACTAAAAGTTAGTGTATGGTAACATTATGCAAATATTTATGCAAATGAGGTCCCTTATTGCAAATGAGGCCCTGCACCGAGTCTCCGCACATGGCCCCGCACCCCCCTTGGGCCGCCCCTGCTGGCGAGAGTACCAGAGGCACTTGTTGTATTAGTGTAGCACCTATTTGGCAGTGCATGGTGCAATGGCTTGGGGACCAAAGACAGGAAACTGTCTTTGGGTAAGGTTTTTATAGGAAGTGGACTTTCCCTTCTCAAGGAGTCTCCTCCCATCCTGAATTGAATGGCAAGGAGGAACCCACTAGAATTCTAGAAAGTACCAGTTTCCATGTATAATTCTGAGAATTTCTGGTAGAGACACTGGATGGCGCTGCTGCTTCTAGCTGCAAAATACAAGTAGCGTCTACATACCTAATGGACTGATGCAGAACGTTCTGCTGAAATCAAGTGCTATTAGCTACGTATGCATTTATGTAGCACACCGATAGCATGTGACGTCAGCACTACCATGTAGAAAGGGGCACATATGCAAATGAGATACATGCAAAATGTCAACGTTAAACTGGGAGAGCAAGCCAAACACATGTGCATAGAAACTGGCGCAAGTTTGTCATGCTGTCCCAGAGAAAAAGGGTCATCAGATGGGAAGTTTAATACTTCACCTCAGATGATCCAGGCATCAGGAAAAGCCTCCGATGCCATCAAAATACTGTTGGCGGGCCGGTGCCCCCGACATCAACCTCCCAACAGAAACCAAATCCCCAGTGGTCCCAATCCCCAGCTGCCCGCCTGATAAAAAAATCCCTGGTTGCCCAACGGCCCCGATCCCCCTCACCCACCCAATAAACAGCAAAGGAAAAGTATGCACATACAGTAATACCAAGTATATTTAAATTATATGCAAATGAGCTGCACGTATTAAAATGGAAGGCTTCCATCTGCTTCCTTACTCCCTTTCCTGGTCATAGCTTCCTCACTGCTCCAGTTCCGTGCTTCTATTAAAACCTTGGGTGATATCCTTGACTCTGCCCTTTCTTTCAAACCCCATTTGGACTCGTTATCTAAATCTTCCTTTTTTGCTCATCGTAGCCTTTGTTCTGCCCAATCCACTTTCACTCAGACTCAGTTCACTCAGCTAGTTATGGCTCTCGTTATTCCACATCTTGATTACTGTAATTCCCTGTTCCTTGGACTTCCCCAGTATTCTCTTTACTGCTTACAACTGATACAATCCACTGCTGCCAGACTTATTCATAAAGCTCAATGGTTCGATCTTGTTTCTCCTTTCTCATCTGTTTGCACTGGCTTCCTTTCTCTTTTCTCAATTGTTATAAAATCCTTGTTCTGATCCACTGAGCTCTATTCACATCACGTCCTCCTTAACTGGCTGCTCTTATTTCTTCTTACCTCCCAGGTCACTCCCTTCATTCATGGAAAGCCGCTCTCCTCTTCCTCCCTCCTCCTTCTGCTCTGCACCTTGTTGTTTCTAGAAACTCTTCCTTTGCCTATGCCGGCCTGTCCCTGTGGAACTCTCTCACTTTCTCTTGTTGGTCTGAGTCCTCTTTCCCCATTTTCAAGGAAAAACTCAAGACCTGGCTGTTTCAACATGCTTTCCCCCATTCCAATGCCCACTGACTCCATTTTCTCAACTAGTAACCTGCTTACTTTACCCCTTCCCTCTCCCATCCACACATTTTAACGCCCTACTCTCTTTCCTTTTATTCTTTCTTTCTGTTTGTTTTTCTCCTTTTTATATTTAATTTGTAAATAACTGTGATAGCTTTTTGCCTTTTGGTGGTATATCAAGCACCTGAAATAAATAAAATAAACAAATAAAATCCTCCAATGTCCCAATCTCCCTAAGGAAGCAATGACAATGCCTGTGCACCACATCCTTCAGAGGCTGCAGATAAGAATGTAGGAGACCCCCCCCCCTCCTCTCTGTGCCTCCTGTGAGCAAGGAAGTCGACTCTATCCACAGAGTCTAGAAGGTACCCGGATTTAAGAAGCTTCAGCTGCCACACCACTCCATGGTCATCAAATCTGCTCTCAAATGGGCCAGAAGTTCTAAGCCACCCTCTTCAGCACCCCTGGGGAGAGAATCTAGGACTCTGGATTCGTTTGGAAGAAAGTTTTTTCAGAACGCCATGCTCATATTCCATGTGGTATCCTGTCAGCTGTTTAGGGGCATGCACTAGGGGAACACCATGCACAGCTTAGAGGAGTTTGTGGATTTCAACCTCTAGAGAAGGTTTTGCAATTTCACACCAAAGGAAGAAGTGTGAAAATACATGGTCCAAGCAACCTATGATATTTTTGATAAGCCATCAAGAGTCTGCAATGAGTACTGGCACCCAGATACTCTCATGGCTCTGAGCCTCAGACTTACAGCCCAGTGTACAGGAGCAACTTGCTGCCATTCTGTGGAGAGTCTCTTTGGAGACAAAGTATAAGAAGCTGTGACCATGATCAAGCAACATACACTCTCTAAGCCCCCTTCCAACCTGGACTCCTCTTCTAGGAGGTTCCAGAGTGGAAAGTATAGGAGATCCTACTACTTCCACAAGCACAGGTATCCTCCAACTTCTATCCCACTGGTACTCCTTGTGGCCTTGGGCAAGTCAGTTAACCCTCTATTACCTTAGATACATACTTAGATTTTAAGCTGTCCAGGGACAGGGAAATACCTACAGTACCTGATTGTAACTCACCTTGAAGTACTACTGGAAAAGCATGAGCTAAATACTAATAATAAACTTCTCACTATTCCCAATCAAAACAGCCTTCTCACTCCCATCCTGGGCAGTAGAATTCTCAGAAGCTCCAGCCAGCATCCCAGACAAAACCAGGGACAGGATTTTGACTATCTCCAAGGGAATATGGCCAATCTACCAGTACCGCAGGCAGATAGCCTACCTGTCAGAGGAAGGCTCACTGTCTTTGCAGACCATTGGCCCTTTAAAGCTTCCAACTTGTAGGTATTCAAGATAATCCGCTGCAGGTACCAATTACATCTATTCCAACTTCCACCCAATTGCCCCCGAGACATCGCTTCTTCATCTCCCAGTATTAGGAGATTCTTTTTCAGATCTCTGCCCTTTGCATGGCAAATGCCATTGGGCTTGTGTCACCAGAGAAGGAAGGGCTGAGATTCTATTCAAGGTATTTCCTGGTGTCAAAGAAAACAGAAGGATTTTATCCTATCTTAGATCTGACAGATCTGAACAGGTATCTCATTTATGAGAAGTTCAAAATGTTTTCACTCAGCACCCTGCTTCTTTTTCTCCAAGAGTGAGATTGGCTATGTTCTCTTGACTTGGATGACTATAGCTACATACAAATACAGCCCAGTCACAGGAAGTATCTCCGATTTGTCATAGGGAAACACCACATCTAGTATCACTTTCTGTCCTTTGGCATCACATCTAGTCCTTGCATATACCAGATGGATATCAGTCATTGTTGAATGTCTATTCAAACTGGGAGTGCACCTATTATCCTACTTGGACAATTGGCTTGTCAAGAACCCTACGCAGGAAGGAGTTCATGAATCCATACATATCACCATCCAAGTGCTAGGGCTACTAGGATTCATCATTTAGGCCCATTCCACCTATTGGAGGTCATAGAAGTCCTGTTAGCCATGACTCTGACAAAAGCTTTCCTTCCCCATGACAGGCTCACTCACTTGGGGCCAATATTAGAGAAAGCACAAAAGAGTCAGCAGGTTTCAGCGAGAACTATGTTGAAGATGTTGGGCCTATTCCTTTGATTGTGAAGACTCTCCTGAAACTCTGAGATGACAGGGGCACCATGATTCTCATTGCCCCTTCCTGGCCCAGACAGCACATGGCTCCCTCTACTTCAGGATATAGCCTTCAGAAACTCCAATATGTCTGGGTAACTCTCTGACCTTGATTTCACAGGATCATGGGAAACGTCTGCATCTCAGTATCAAGTCCCTAGCCCTCACAGTTTGGATGCTGAGAGGGTAGAGTTTGATTCTCTGAACCTGCAGATTGGAGTGGCCACTATTGGTTTTCAGGAAAAATTCCTCTTGAAAATTTTATTAAGTGGCAGAAGTTTTGCTGTCTGGTGTGAGAGTTAGGTCCTGGGTCCTTTCTTGTGTCCCACATAAAAACTGCTTGAATACCTTCTATACCTCTCAGAGTTCTCAGCTACTCTACCGTTCAATGATCTCTGAAGCTAAGCGTTCCCACTACTCTGACCGTATCTCCTCTTCTTCCAACTCATCCAGACAACTCTATCAGATCCTCCGCTCTGTTACTGCCCTGTCCACCCCCTCCACAATCCCCTCCTCTCCCCCTAATGCGCCCGATTCCAATCGCCTTGCCTTTTTCTTCTCCGGAAAGATTACGACTCTTCGTGCTACTTTCCCAACCTGCCCCTAACCTCTTTCCCCTCTTTCCCCATCACACCAGGGGTATCCATCCCCCTCCCTTCCCCCCCCAGTAGGGTTTTCCCCCACATCTGGCATGAGTTTCGCCATATCACCGAGGCCGAACTCACCAAGTCCATTGCTTACTCTCACATTACCACTGGTCCGCTTGATCCTCTGCCTTCCTCCTGACTGCTAGATCCTTCCTTCACACTGCTCCCCTACATACTCCACATATTCAATAATAGCCATTTTCTGGTGTTTTTTCCTCAGCCTGGAAACATGCCCTCATTTGCCTGCTCCTTAAGAAACCCTCCCTTGACCCCTCCGTTCCTGCCAATTGGCGCCCTGTGTCCAACCTCCCTTTTCTCTCTAAGATCCTGGAAAAGCTTGTTTTCACCCAGCTCTCCGCTCACCTCAATTCCACGCTCTCCCTCCACCTACACCAGTCCAGCTCTCGCTCTGGTCACAGCACTGAAACTGTCCTCACTTCCCTTCTGAATGAAATGCACCAATCCCACGACCGGGGTGACCTTTCCCTCGTGGTTGCCCTGGATCTGTCCTCTGCTTTTGATATTGTTGATCATCACACTCTTCTTGCCCGCTTGGGTGATCTTGGGATCCACGGTTCTGTTCTTTCATGGTTCCGCTCCTTTCTCTCTTCTCACACCTTCTCAGTCCAGACCAGCTCAGCCACTTCTTCCCCCCCCCCCCCCCCCGGCTTTCCACTGTGGGGTTCCTCAGGGTTCGGTTATTGCTTCCTTCCTTTTTAACATCTTTCTTGCCCCTCTTGAACTCATTGTTCAGCTATTTCTATGCAGATAACATCCTTCTTGTGCACCACACAAGTTCCCTCATCCCCGATCTTTCTGCCCTCAATCTTTGTCTCACCCGCGTTGCCTCATGGCTAAGCAGTAACTTCCTTCATGTCAACTCCTCAAAATCAGCTTCTCTGTCATTTTCATTTAGCAACCCCCCTCCTACCTGCTCCCCTCTTTTCCTCTCCGCCCCTGTCCCCCTGGTTTCTTCCCTCCAGTCTCCCTCAACTCCTCTCTCTCCTTTCACCACCACATTACCACACTCATCTGCTGCTCTTTCTTTTTCTTGCACCAAATCCACACTGTTCGATCCTTCCTTCCCTCCTCCTCCCTCACCTCTCTGGTCCTTTCCCTTGTTATCTCTAGGCTGGATTATTGCAACACTGTTCTGCCGGCCTCCCACAATATCAGCTCCGGCACCTACAGTTGGTCCAAAACATGGCTGCACGTCTGCTCACCCACTCCTCCCCCAGTGACCATGTCACCCCCCTCCTTCTCGGTTTGCACTGGCTCCCACTCAACTTTTGTTTCATCTACAAATTCCTTATTCTCACCCATAAAGCACTACACACCGGCACCCCCCAATATCTAGCAGACTCCATCCGTCTGCAGCCTTCCCCCCCGCCTCCTCCATTCAGCCCACGGCAATCGCCTCTTTCTTCCCTCCCCCTCCTTGGCTCACCTGGAATCTACCCGTCGTTCCGCTTTCTTCTTCTTGGCCCCTGCCCTCTGGAACTCCCTCCCTCTTACCCTCCACACTGAGCTGTCCTATCAACGCTTTAAGGGTTTACTCAAAACACACCTCTTTCAGCAGGTCTTCGACCTCCCCGACCCCTAATGCTCGCCTTTCCCGCTAGCCTCCTCTCCCATCAGCTCTCCCTTCCCTTTATTCCTTTTTTTGACTATCTCTTTTCTGTCTCTTCTTGTCCCCTTTCATTCCTATCTGATCATTGGCGTTCCTTTCTTTTCTGATTTCAATTTTGTTTTTATTGTACACCGCCCTGACGCATACGCTTAGGCGGTATATCAAGTGACAAAATAAAAATAAAGAGTCTAGTCTCAAAACCAACTCCATAGAGGTCAACCTTAGAGCAATTGTTATATATACCACAACCAGAAAAATATTATTAAAAGTCATACTGAGTCAGACCAAGGTCCATCAAGCCCTGTATCCTGTTTCCAACAGAGGCCAATCCAAGTCACAAGTACCTGGAGTGTCCCCAAAAAGGCACACAGGTTCCACAATGCTCATACTGGGGTAAGCAGTGGATGTCCCAGGTCCTTTTTAATAATGGTTTATGGACCTTTCAGCCACGACCTTCTCCAAACCTTTTTTAAACCCAGCTACTGTAACGGCTTTTACTACATACTCTGGTAATGAATTCCAGAGTTTGATTACGTGTTGAATAAAAAAATATTTTCTCTTATTAGTCTTAAATGGGCTACATTGTAGTTTCATTGCATGTCCTCTGGTCTTTCCACTTTTTGATGGCGTAAAGAACCGATCTATGTTTACCCGTTCCACTCCATTCATTAATTTATAGACCTCTATCATATCCCCTCTCAGCCTTCTCTTTTCCATGTTGAAGAGCCCTAACCTTTTAGGTCTCTCCTCATAGGGTTATCCTTCCATCTCCTTTACCATTTTGGTGGCTCTTCTCTGTACCTTTGCTAATTCCGCTATATCCTTTTTAAGATATGGTGACCAGAATTGCACACAACATTCAAAGTGCGCTCACACCATGGAGCGATACAGAGGCATTATAATATCCTTTGTTTTATTCTCCATTCCTTTCCTTATGATTCCTAGCATTCTATTTGCTTTCTTGGCTGCCACTGCACACTGGGCAGAGGGTTTCAACATATTATCCATGAAGATGCCTAAATCTTTTTCCTGGGTGGTGGTTTCTAAGTTGGTACCTTGAATCATGTAACGATAGTTTGGGTTGTTCTTTTCTAGGTGCATAACTTTGCACTTGTCCACATTAAATTTAATCTGCCATTTGGACACACAGTCTTCCAATTTATCAAGATCCTCTTGCAATTTTTCACAATCCTCTTGTGTTTTAACAAGTAACATAGTATATGACGCAGATAAAGACCAGTATGGTCCATCTAGTCTGCCCAGCAAGGTGGCAAGAGTAGGTGCACCTGCTGCTCCATGCAGGTCACCCCTCCCCATACTTTTGTTTAGGGGTGTACCCACCGCTCCGTGCAGGGCACCCCTGTTTGTTGAGATATAAGAGATAGTTAATTTTGATTTTATCCTGTTGCTATAAAGGGATCTACTGTGTCTGTCCCATGCCATTTTGAAGTCTGTCACTGTATTTGCCCCCACCACTTCCATCGGGAGGGCATTCCAAGCATCCACCACCCTTTCAGTGAAAAAGTATTTCCTGACATTGCCTTTCAATTTACCCCCTTGCAGCTTCATGTTATGCCCTCTAGTTTTACAGCTTCCCCGTCTTTGGAAGAGGTTTGTTTGTTCATTATATTTCTCTTTAAGTATTTAAAGGTCTGAATCATATCTCCCCTGTCCCTCCTCTTCTCCAGAGTTGACATATTTAGGTCTTCAAGTCTCTTCTCATAAGTCTTCTGATGCAGGCTCCAAATCATTTTGGTCACCTTCCTCTGCACCGTTTCCACTCTTTTTATATACTTTGTGAGATATGGTCTCCAAAGCTGAACACAGTATTCCAAGTGAGACCTCAGCGGTGACTTGTACAGTGGCATTAGTACCTCTTCCTTTCTGCTGGTAATTCCTCTTTGTATGCAACCCAGCATCCTCCTGGCTTTTGCCACTGCCTTGTCTCACTGTTTCGCCACCTTGAGATCCTCAGAAATAATCACAACAAGGTCCTTCTCCTGGTCCATGCACAGCAACCTCTTGTCCCCTATCATGTGCATTTCCCTTAGATTTCTGCTTCCTAAGTGCATGACACTGCACTTCTTCACATTAAATCTTTACTGCCAAGCATTAGACCATTTTTCCAACTTTTGTAGATCTTTCCTCATATTCTCCACTCCCTCAGGGGTGTCCACTCTGTTGCAAATTTTTGTGTCATCCGCAAAAAGAAGACGTTTCCATTCAGTCCTTCAGCATTATAACTCACAAATACATTGAACAGTACCGGTCCCAGGACTGAACCTTGGGGCGTACTGCTAATCACCCTCCTTTCATCCGAGTGAGTTACGTTTACCATCACCTTCTTTCATGAATAATTTGAATAATTATGTGTTATCTGCAAATTTGATCACCTCTATCGTTATTCCCATTTCCAGGTCATTTATAAATATGCTAAAAAGCAGCGGGCCCAGCACAGATCCCTGCGGTACTCCACTATTTGCTTTTCTCCATTGAGAAAATTCGCCATTTAGCCCTACTTTCTGCTTTCTATCTTTTAACCAGTTCCTGATCCACAATACTACACTGCCTCCAATCCCATGACTTTTTAATTTCACCAAGAGTCTTTCATGAGGGACCTTGTCAAAGGCTTTCTGAAAATCCAGATACACTATATCAACCAGCTTACCTTTGTCTACCTGTTTATTCACACCTTCAAAAAACTATATCAGATCAGTAAGACAAATTTATCCTTGGCTAAGTCCATGTTGGCTTTCTGCCATTAAACCATGACTATCTACATCATAGGTTTTCAACTCAGTCCTCGGGGAACCCTAGGCCAGTCAGGTTTTCAGGATTCCCACAATGAATATGCATAACATAGATTTGCATACAATGAAGGCAGAACCTGCAAATCTTTCTCATGCATATTCATTCTGGGAATCCTGAAAACCTGACTGGCCTAGGGTTCCCCGAGGACTGGGTTGAAAACCCCTGATCTACATGATCAGTAATGGTTTTCTTTTTATAATGGTTTCTACCATTTTGCCCGGTAGTGACGTTAGACTCACTGGTCTGTAGTTTCCAGGATCACCCATGGAAGCCTTTTTAAAAACTGGATTTACATTGGCCACTCTCCAGTCTTCAGGTACTACAGATGATCTCAATGATAGATCACAGATTACTAATAGTCGGTCTACAATCTTGTGTTTCAGTTCTTTCAACAACCTTGGATGTATACCATCTGGTCAAGGTGATTTGCTACTCTTCAATTTATAAAATAGTTGTAAATTATACATCTTCCCAGTTTATCAATATTTCTTTCAATTCTTTTGATACATGACCTTTATATATCATTTCAGGCATGGGTAACTTCCCTACATCTTCTTCAGTAAAGACCAAAGCAAAGAACTCATTCAGTCTCTCTGCTTTTGGCGATTTCCTCCCTTAGCACCCTTTTTACTATCTATCATCTAGCGGTCCAACTGACTCTCTCACAGGTTTTTTGCTATGAATGTATTTGAAAATGTTTTATTATGCATTTTTGCTTCCACAGCAAGCTTTTTTTCAAATTCTCTCATTGCCTGCCTTATCAATGCATCTAACCTTCCAATGTTTATGTTGCTTCCCAATTTCATCATTTGTATCCTTTTTTCATTTCTTGAAAGATGCTTTTTTGGCAGCAACAGCCTTTCTGACCACGCCTTTAACCCATGCTGACAGTTTTTTGGACTTCCTTCCACTGTTCTGGGCTTCCAAAATAGTACTTTTAAACAACTGCCATGCTTGATGTAAATCTTTAACCTTTGCAGCTGCTCCTTTTAGCTTTTTCTTAACTATTTTCCTCATTTTATCATAGTCTCCATTTTAAAATTTAAACAGTAGTACTGTGGATTTCCTTTCCGTCCTTCTTTTATTCATTAAATCAAATGTGATCATGCTATGATCACTATAGCCAAGTGGCCCCAACCCCCTTATCTCTTGTACCAGATCCTGCATTCCACTAAGGACCAGGTCCAAAATAACTTCCCCTCTTGTTGGTTCATGAACCAACTGTTCCAGGAAGCAATCATTTATTTCTTCTAGAAACTTTATCTCCCTAGCATGTCTTACTGTGACATTGACCCAGTTGATGCTCTGGCAATTGAAATCACCTATCATTACTGTGTTGTAACTTTTATTAGCTTCCCTGATTTCTTTCAGCATTTTATCATCCATCTGTTCTTTTTGGCCAGGTGGTTGGTAGTACACCACCACTGCTTTTGCCTTCCCCTTTTTACATGGAATGTCTATCCACAGAGATTCTATAGTGTATTTTGTTTCCTGCAAAAATTAATCCTATGTGACTCAATGCCCTCTCTAACATAGAACGCAATCCCTCCAACAATTCGATGTACTCTATCATTGTGATATAGTTTATACCCAGGTATCACAGTGTCCCATTTTTTGTCCTCCTTCTACTAGGTCTCTGAGATACCAATCATATCTAACCTCTCATTTAGTGCTATATATTCTAGCTCTCCCATCTCATTTTTTAAGATTTCTAGCTTTTGCATATAGGCATTTTAGAGGTTATATTTTAGTCATGTTAATCTGGTTATCAGTTGATGTGGTAATTTGGAATCTTTCAGCTCTGTACTTAAGGGCATCTGGGTTACCTTTATCTTTATTGGAACCTCTCTGTTGGGATGCCCTAACTTCCCTCTTTTGCTAGTATCCTTCAAGGATACATCCTTCCGAACCATGTGCACCTGGGCAACTATCAGCTTTCCCCTATTATCTAGTTTAAAATCTGCTCTATCTCCTTTTTAAAGGTTAATGCCAGCAGCCTGGTTCAATCCCGGTTAAGGTGGAGTCCATCTCTTCCAAAGAGCCCCTCCTTTCCCCAGAATGTTCCCTAGTTCCTAACAAATCCAGAACCTTCTTCTTTGCACCATTGTCTCATTCACACACTGAGACTCCAGAGCTCTCTTTTGGGTCCTGCATGTGGAATGGAAAGCATTTTAGAGAATGCTACCCTGGCTGTTCTAAATTTCAACTTCCTACCTAAAAGCCTAAATTTCCACATTTTCCTATGTCATTGGTACTGACATGTACCAAGACAGCAGACTCTTCCCCGGCACTATCTAAAATTTTGTCTAAGTGGTACATGAGTTCAGCTACCTTCACACCAAGCAGGCATGTTACCAGGCAATCCTCATGTCCACTAACCACCCAGCTATCTATATGCCTAATGATCAAATCACATAAGAACATAACATAAGAACATAAGATATGCCATACTGGGTCAAACCAAGGTCCATCAAGCCCAGTATCTTGTTTCCAACAGTGGCAATCTAGGTCACAAGTACCTAGCAGTTTCCCCAAAAGACACAGGTTCCACAATGCTTGTATTGGGGCAAGCAGTGGATATCCCGGGTCCCCTTTAATAATGGTTTATAGACCTTTCCTCCAGGAACTTGTCCAAACTTTTTTAAACCCGGCTACACTAACAGCTTTTACTACATCCTCTGGTAATGAATTCCAGAGTTTGATTACACGTTGAGTGAAACAAATATTCTATCTGTTTATGTTTATGTTTATTTTAAAACCTAATATACCGCCCAACAACAAAAGTATCTGGGCGGTTAACAATAAAAGCTATAAAATTAAAATAAAAAAATGCTGCAAGAAAAGAAAAGAAAAAGGAACACCATAAAATCAAAGAATCAGGACAGAAAAAGGGTAAGACAGAGTAAGAAAAGGGCAAGGAGGGATGATAGTCAGCAGGGAAGGCGGGGGTGCTCTGATAATAAGGGGCAAAGGTTAAACATCAACAGGGGGAGAGGGGGAGGGGAAAGGGAGGAGGGGAGGTTGTAAGGAAGACAGAAGAGGTGGGTTTTTAATTTGGCTTTAAATGCAGTAATGGAGTGTTCTAGATGGAGTGCAAGGGGGAGTGAGTTATTTCCAGAGCCTCGGGCCAAGGAAATAGAAAGCTGAGGAACGAGTGGACTCCAGGTTGGCCTGGGAAGGGGAGGCCACTTGGCTGCCACTACACACTGGCTGGAGGGTTTCAAAATATTATCCAGGACGTCTCATAAATCTTTTTCCTGCATGGTGGTTTCTAATGTAGAACCTTGCATTGTGTAACTGTAGTTTAGGTTGTTCTTTCCTGGGTGCATAACTTTGCACTTGTCCACATTAAATTTCATCTGTCATTTGGACATCAAGTCTTCCAATTTATAAAGGTCCTCTTCCAATTTTTTACAATCTTCATGGGTTTTAACTTCAAATAATTTTGTATCATCTGCAAATTTGATCATCTCACTCGTTATTCCTATTTCTAGGTCATTTATGAATATATTAAAAAGTAGTAGGCCCAGCACAGATCCCTAGGGTACTCCACTATTTACCTTTCTCCATTGGGAATATTAGCTACTCGCTTTCTTTTAACCAGTTCCAGATCCATAATTGTACACTGCCTCCTATCTTGTGACTTTTTAATTTCATCAAGAGTCTCTCATGATTGACTTTCCCAAAAATAATTACTTACAAGTGCAGAACTCTCTCCAGCAGCAGCAGTCCCTTTTGGTAGTCCTTCAAGACCATCTGGAAGGGATCCCATCTTTTTACAGCTGTTAATTGTTTGTTTTATGTGGGGCTTGCTTCTATTGAAATCTCCCATAAAGCCTCCCACTGTGTCTTATTTTATTTATTTATTTAACAAACATTTTTATACCGCGCTTTCCACATGATCAAGCGTGGTTTACAGAAACAAAGTTCTGAATAATACACTAAAACATAGTCTTATTCAGTTACATGGAACAGTATGAAACTATTTACATTGTTGAAATCAAAGACCGAACAGGGAACACATAACCTTGAGATCTCAACATGGTTTTAACTCAGCTGATGAAAGCTTCCTTCACGCTGCTGCATACTGCATACCTGTGCTGTGAAGCACCCGACCTGGATAATCTTATTTTTTATAGCAGTGACTTCAACAGCACCACCCTATTTCATAATGGGGTAGTGCTGCATATTCATCTTAAATTCCTTCCAAGGTGGTGGTGGATTTCCTCCTTAATGAGTCAATTATTCTGCCAACATTTTTCCAAAGACCCCATACTATCAAAGGAGAAAGTGCACTAAATGCATTGGGCAGCAAGCAAGCCTTGGCCTTCTATCTGGAATGGATTACAGGCCATAGGAAATCTGCCCAGCGTTTTGTTTCTTTTGACCCTAATAGGTTGGGGCTGCTGTCAACAAATGCATACTATCGATTTGGCTAGCGGACTGCATCTCTTTTGCTTATGCCCAGGCAGGTCTGATGCTTGAGGGTCATGACATGGCTCATAATGTCTGAGCCATGGCTGAGTCAGTGGCCCACTTGAGGTCAGCCTCCAACAGAAGAGATTTGCAAGGCTGCAACCTGGACCTCGGTCCACACATCACCACACATTCATATCTCACTGCTGTTTAGAGAAGGATTCTGTTCTTCAGAATCTCTTCAAGGTTTATAATTCAGCTCTATTCCCTCCAAAGCCTAGCTTTCTTTAGTTCAAGCTACCCTGCAAAAACAAAACAAAGCAAAAGACAACTAGCCAAAAAAAAGGATTTTTTTTTTGCTACTTGTTATCACGTTTGTGCCAGCTATTTGTGGCATTTGCTTATGCTTATCCTTTTCTTTTTCTTTATGGCAGCCTGTTCCTAAGCATTTCTATGCATGAGGACTTACGCTGCTTGTCCACAGAGAAAGCAAAGTTACTCACTTGTAACAGATGTTCTCTGTGGACAGCAGGATAAGCCCTCACAACCTGCTGTCCTTCCTTTGAAGTAGTATGGCTCAGCTTCTTATGTGACTGAGATACTCATGTGCGATGGCAACAGGCAGGATCAGATGCGTATACACAGTGAGCTTTCCAAAGGCTTCTAGAAAGAGATGGGGAAGTTCCCATACAGGCCTTCATCGGAGATGTCACCCATACATGAGAACTTATCCTGCTGTCCACGAAGAACGCCTGCTAAGGGTGAGTAACTTTGCTAAACCAGTTCCCATAGTGTGCGAGATATTCTAGAATAATCTCCATTTTTTTGAGCTCTTCTTATTTGAGCCGCCCAGAACAAAGCAAGTCTTGTAAGTTGTCTGGCCTTGAAAAAGAAACATTTTGTAGATAAAGTCTAAAAAAACAGAAGCACTGGCAAGTAGCCCAGAAAGTACTGTATAATCTTCTGGCCATTGTAGTATTTCAATGGCAAAATTGACTAGGAAGAACAATTGGATGAACTGAATGATGCTGTGGGAAGGCAGAACTGGGAAAGGATAAATGAAGTAGCGTAGCGAAAGCGCCAGAGGATGATGAGAGAGGCTGGAGAAAGTACTGCGGGAGGATGAGAGTGTTTGACAAGAAGTAAAGTGAGACTGGGATGAAAATCACTGGAGAAGAAAAAGGCTGGGAGGTTTAGCACTGGGAAGAAGTGTGAGGCTGGGAGGGAGAGCACTGAGGGAAGATGACTGAAGTTGGTGGGGGATGGGGGAGGATGAGCGAGTCCAGCAAAAGGATAGCATTGGAGAGGAAGATGAATAAAATATGAAGAAGAAGAAAGAGAGACAGGGAAGTAGAGATGGATTGAAAGGATATTGCCACTGCCTGGTTATCCCTGGGTGCCACCCCCACTCTTCCCCGGAATGCCCTACGTGCAGAATTTGCATTTCTAAGGGCAGTTTTGATTGTCGCCCCCAGGAAGGCTTCTGAATATACCCAAAAGGGCCTTTTTTACTAATGTGCAGTAAAAAGTTTCAGTTACTTTGTATTAGTTGCAAACCAAATATGCAGTAACTGCAAAGTCTCTCTAGTAATTCTTAGGGGTGTGCCTGGTATAGTCCCATGTAGTTACTGCAGGGAAAAAATATTTAGCATACGTTAACTATATTGTAGATAATGTGATGCACTTAACATTGCCTGTGATGCTAAGTGATCTGCGCTAACAGCAGCAAATAATAGTTATCATTTAGTCCATTGCCTTTTCCTGCCCATTTCCTATCCCATTCCACACTAGGCATTTAGAGGTTATTTTTATAAATCTTTTTTTGGACATAAAACTCTATTTTATGCCCATATAAAGCCTCTTATTAAATTAGGTCACGCCTAAAATTATATGCAGGCCATGCCAATGCATAGTTGTAGAGTAGACATATTCAGGTGAGACGTTTCGGCAGAGCATGGTGGAATCACAACTTAGGCATACAGGGCCCAATTTTCAAAGGCATTTACACGGTTAACAGCCCATGCCTTAATCGGGGATTTTCAAAGGCATCTTCGTGGCTAGTGCCTTAAGTCTCCTACGTGCCCCCATTCTATCTGGTTAGCATCGGGGTGTGTTTGGGGGCGTTCTGGGGCGGATCAGAGGTGGGGAATGGCGCTAACTGAGTAGCAGTGATATTGCATGCTGCCCGGTTAGCGTTCTGTGCCTTAAAGATAGACGAGGATGCTGCGGAAGTGAAAATCTGGGGTTAAGGGGTCGCAGGCAAGGCTACGCAGCTATGGCGCTTAGCCCTGCCCAACTGAAAATCGGGCACATATTTTATAAAATATGCATGCATGCATCTAAAGTATGTGCTCCACCAAACAGGGCGATGTGTGGGGATATACACACAACAGTGTTAACAATCTACACCCAGCACTGACATGTGAGGTGACAAAAAAATTAATTTTTTTGTCAGACCATCAAATCCAAATTAGCACCAATAACAAGTTTAGAAGTATTCCCCTTTGGTCCTTTTTAATCTTTTAATCTTGAGCGCCCTAATTCATTCTCCTTGCCGAAACATATTTAAAAATACTCTCAACTGACACATCTCCCTCCCTTTTCTTTCTCACTCAGCGGAACAGTCAGCAACACTAACACAGTTAATGCCACTTAGCTGGATATTCAGTGCCGAGGCTAATTATGACCCCGGCATTGAATATCTGGGTTTAAAATTTGGCACTGGTGGCTAGCCATTTTAGATCAGCTTGCCGCTGCCGCTGTTGAATATCGGGCCCGGTATGAATATTCTCTTTCTTTTGAATAATTTTATTGGAATTCTTTTCTATTTTCTCTTGCATTAAATGCTTTTAATGTAAATCACTCTGATATCCCCAAAGGACGGTATATTAAAATTTTAATAAATTCTAAACTAAGCTATAACCTATAAGCACCAGCAAGTTAGATGCAAGGCATTGATGCAAGTGGTATCTTCCTCCTCCTGGTCAGTGCAGGCTAATAGAAGTATGGGACAAGATGTTTTCTTCCTTCTAGTCTGTGTGGGCTGGTGTGAGCATGGTGTCAAAAGTATGAACATGGCTGATGCAAGGAGACCAGAACCTTAAGCCTTGCCACCCTCTTTTGTGCTTGTATCTTGATTATTTGAAATAAAATATAGAACTTAAAAAAAATCTTTCAAGCTCTAATCCCCTCAACCCATCCCCCAAATTTTGATAATTAAACTAAAATAAAGATCGCCATGATCCTACCACCAATGCTTCTGGAACAATACTGTAAAAATATATAATTTTTATATTTTGAGATCAATATTCTGATGCCTTTATATGATCAGAAGAGGTGCTCACCACATAAGGGCTTGTTAAGAAAAATATTACAGTGGATATATGACCAAATTCTGGTCATATAGAAGAAAGAGGAGGCATTTTGCCCTGGTTGAGGATATGCAACCAGTGAATGGATTAATTTAACTGTGTAGTTGGCCTGCTGAAATAGCTGACCTAATTTTAAATGATTATCCTTCTAAAGTTATGCTAGAATATCAGCCACTAATTTTAAATTGTGGAGTGGAGGAGTGGCCTAGTGGTTGGGGCAAGGTACTTCAGGCCGGAAGGTTGGGGGTTCAAATCCCACTAGAGGACAGCAACCTTGGGCCGGAAGGACTGGGGTTTCTAGTCCCACAGGTGCTCCTTGTGGTCTTGGGCAAGCCACTTAACCCTCCATGGCCCATGTTCCCTGTAAAATAGTTATCTCCAAGTTATAATGCCCTGTTCAATGTAATTTCAGTTTGTTCAATGTAAACTGCACTGATGCAGAATAGCGCAGTATATAAGAGAATGTAAATAAATAAATTCATAGAATGACTGAATATCTAACTCCATACTTTCAAATGTTAAACCATGTACCCCACCTTCACATATAAAAGTCAAAGGAGCTGAACTATGCACCAAGGAAGCAATAAAATACCTTGGAGTCACACTGGACCACCGGCTCAACATGAAACCACACAGAAATAATATCGTAAAAGCTGTCTACTTCAAGATACGCACGCTCAAGCACCTACGCTCCCTACTTGACCCAGAAGACTTCAGAACCATTTACCAAGCCCTAATCTTACCACATTTTGATTTCGCCAACTCAATTCTTCAAGGACTCCCACAATCCACCTTGAGCCCATTACAGCTCGCTATGAACACTGCCGCAAGGGTTCTTCAAGGAGCGTCCAAGAGTGAACATATTACACCAATCCTCAAACAGCTCCACTGGCTCCCCATACACGGAAGGCTGATGTTCAAAATCCTGATTCTAACATTCAAGGCCATAAAGGGACTATCTTCCAACTCACTTTCTGAGCTCATCCAAACTGTACCACGAAACAGAAACAGAAGACAGGCAGCATTAAACTCCTTATCAATACCAAAGGCCATTACAACATACAATCTATCAACAGCTAACAGAGCCTTCTTGTGTTGCGCACCAAAATGCTGGAACTCGCTCCCTGCCGACATCCGTACCATAACCGACTTAACCCAGTTCAGAAAGGCCCTTAAATTCACCCTATTCACCAGATACTACCCCATATGAAGATAACATTTAGTCCCACTACACATCCAACTTCAGTTTTTTTCCCTTGCTCCCAACATTCGTGCTAATTCATGTACATAGTTCGAGCATGTGATCTACTTAACAGATTACATTTTCCATGTAAATAGTTCTCCCTTGTTTTCCAAGTTGATAATCCTGTTATATGTAACTCCGAACAGCCTGTTGTTCTGGTTTTTGTTTTGTTCTCTGTAAACCGCGCTGATGTCGAAGAGTGCGGTATAAAAGAAATTTAAATAAATAAATAAATAATACAATATATTTCAGAAATCATATCACAGTGGCTGATGTCTGTTCTATCTGTGAATTTTCAAGGTAAATTGTAAAAAGAAATAAATTAAATGCATACAATTATAATTGAAAGAAATACAAACTGAAATGCCTGGTTAGCCTGAACTAGGATGTTTCCCCTTACCATCATAGGAAAAAAAATCTAATACTGCCCTCACTTTAGTAACAATGACACAAACAACCTTCATTACCAGATGCTTTGGAAAGAACACAAAACCCTGTACACAAAGGTGGAGGGGAAAGGGGAGGAAAGAAGGATGGGTTAGGACAGCGGTTCTCAACCTGTGGGTTGCGACCCCCACGGGGGTCGCCAAAGGATTTAGCAGGGGTCGCTTCACTCCGCCAAGTTAAAAAAAATAAAAAAGCGCACAAGTTGCTGCCGCTGCCGAGTCTGCTTCTCGGCAGCGGCAAACTCACCGCCTCCAATCTTCTGCAGCCGCAGCTCCCTGCCTCTTCGGGAACCACGGCTGTGCCTGTGAAAATGTTGCGGAGCCTTCCTGTCTCTCGACGGGCTCCGCGCAGCATTGTCCTGCCCCCAAAGGAAGTGGTAAACAACCTCCGTTGGAGGTGGGACAATGCTGTACGGAGCCCGTCGAGAGACAGGAAGACTATGCAACAGCTTTACCGGTCCGGCACAGCCGCGGTCCCCTAAGAGACAAGGCACCGCGGCTGCAGAAGAACAGGGCAGTAGCAGGCAGACATAGGGAGAGGGGAGGAGGTGGCAGGGAACCTGCAACGGGGCTGACATGGGGGAGGGAGGGAGGGACGGGGCTGACATGGAGGGATGGATGGAGGGAGGGAGGGAGGGGGGTGCTGACAGGGAGGGAGGGAGGGGGCTGACATGGACAGAGGGAGGGCTGACATGGATGGATGGATAGATAGATGGATGGAGGGAGGGAGGGAGGGGGCTGACATGGACAGAAGAGGTTCTGACATGGAGGGAGGGCTGACATGGATGGATGGAGGGAGGGAGGGAGGGAGGGAGGGGGGGCCGACATGGACAGAGGGGGGCTGACATGGAGGGAGAGAGGGGGCTGACATGGACAGAGGGGGGCTGACATGGGTAGAGGGGGGCTGACATGGATGGATGGATGGAGGGAGGGGGCTGACATGGACAGAGGGGGGGGCTGACATGGAGGGAGGGAGGGGGCTGACATGGACAAAGGGGAGAGGCAGGGGGACATACTGAACAGACAGGGGATAAATGCTGGAAAGAGAGGAGAGACAGTGCGGGTTATGATTCTAATGGGCTGATGGGGGGCTAGCACTGGTAATGGGCAGATCGGGGGGGGCTAGTAATGGGTTGATTAGGGAAGGCTAGGACTGGGAATGGACTGATCAAGGGGGGGTTAGGACTGGTAATGGGCTGATGGGGGAGTAGGACTGGTAATAGACTGATGGGGGGCTAGCATTGGAAATGAGCTGATCGGGGAGGTTAGGACTGGAAATGGGCTGATTAGAGGAGGCTAGGACTGGTAAAGGGCTGATGGGGGGCATAGGATTGGTAATGGGCTGATTAGGAGAGCCTAGCACTGGTAATGGGGTTGACTAGCACTGGAAATGAGCTGATTGGGGCCTTCGACTGGGAATGGGCTGATGGTGGGGAGGGGAGGATAGAGCTGCTGGACCTGGAAGAAAACTGGGGGCTAAGGCTACAAATGGGCTGATACGAGGGGATGGGAGAATGGAACTGGAAGGGAGTGGATCTGAGAGGGGCTGCCATGGTATTTGTACTAGAAGGGACTGGTCAGTGGGGAAGGAGAGGGACTGGAAGGGAATGGACACCAGTGGCAGTCATGGGAATGCAAGTTCACATTGGAAGGTACTGGGAGTGAGGACTGGAAAGGGGCTGATACTGGGGAGGGTTACTGGGACTGGAAATAGGCTGATGGAAAGAAGTGAAGAAAACGAAAGAAGAGATAAGAATGGCAGATGGACCATAGACCACAGAAAGAGAGCTAAGAGAAGACAGGAAAGCAGAAGCCTCAGATCGGGTCCAACATGATCAAAGAATAAATTGGTCAGACAACAAAGGTAGAAAAAATAATTTTATTTCATATTAGTGATTTGACTACAAAATCATAATAATTTTGAAATCAAATATTGTTACTTGTTATTGTGATTAATTATTGTGGTTTAAATAAGTAAATTTATAAATAAAAACATATTCTAAAGGCCTATAATATATTAATAATTCAACAAATGATTACAGCGACAATGTGTTAACGGTAAAGGAAGAAAGACGCATTTGATTTTATCATTGGGGGGTCATCACAAGTTGACCAATGGTAAAAGGGGTCGTGGTACAAAAAAGGTTGAGAACCACTGGGTTAGGAAGAAGATCTTTGATCTGCATTGTGTTCTGTTCACTCTAGCCTCACCATCCCCCCTGTTTGTTTCCTATAGCTGACTATGAGGGGAGGGACTGAAGCAGAAGCAAAGGGCTGTTCTCTACTGTTTGAGATTCAGGTATAGGCTAATAGAGTTATCAGGACAAAGCACTTTCTGCTCATTCAATGGACCCCCTACCATGTAGGGCCTGGGGCAACTGCCCATTTTGCCAACAGGTAAAAGGGGCCCTTAGACCATTAGATGATAGGGGGTAAAAGAGGCACTAATTGAGGAAAAGGCCATAACAGAGCTGAATGAATTCTATACTTCGTTCTTTACTGAAGAAGATGTAAGGAAGTTACCCATGCCAGAAATGATATTTAAAGGTGATATATTGGAGGAATTGAAACAAATCTTGATTAACCTGAAAGATGTAATATGGCAGTTTGATAAACTAAAGAGTAGCAGTTAATATACATCCGAGAGTGATGAAAGAACTCAAAAAATGAAATTGAAGACCCACTATTAGCAATTTGTAAACTATCGTTAAAATCATCTATAGTACCCAAAGATTGGAGAGTGGCCAGTATAACACCAACTTTTAAAAAGGGCTCTAGGGTGATCCAGGAAACTACAGACTGGTGAGCATGAAGTCAGTACCAGGCAAAATGTTAGAAACCATTATAAAGAACAAAATTACTTAACATATAGATAGTCATGATTTAATGGGTCAAAGATAGGGTTGCCAACTTTTTGAAGGAGAAAAACCCACCACCTGTGGCTAGTCACGCTCCGCCCATGCCCACCCCAAACCCGTCCCTGCTCCACCCCCTGTCCAGTCCCATCCCACCCTTGCTCCACCCCGTCCCCAAAAAAATTCCAGAGAGGGCAATGTGCAAACTGAACGAGCAAGATTTCTATACATTTTTAAACAGAAATTCTATATTGACAGAACACGCAGCATTGGTTGTACACACACAATACAGACAGGTCTTCATCAATAAATGAGCACAAAACAAAAAGAGAAATATATAGACAAAAATTAAACTGAAACCCCAAGAAGACAGACTCTGCATGCAGTGCAGTATCAGATAAATAAGATGCAGTTCCCCATACTGTGTAAAATATAAAGGTAGTACAAAGTCCAATTATTAAATTGAAAATAAAATTATTTTTTTCTACCTTTGTTGTCTGACCATTTTATTCTCCGATTATGCTGTTTCCGATCTGAGGCTTCCATTTTTCCATCTTCTCTTAGCTCGTTTTCTATGGTCTATAGTCCATCTGCCATTTCTTGTCTCTTCTTTTCTTTTCTTCACTTCCTTCCATTAGCCTATTTCCAGTCCCAGTAACCCTCCATCAGCCCCCTTTCCAGTCCTCCCCTCCCATTACATTCCAATGCCAATCCCCTTGTGTTCCCAGTGGTGTCCATTCCCTTCTAGTCCCCCTCCTTCCTCACTGTCCAGCCCCTTGTAGTCCAAACACCATCCCAGGTATCAGCTCACTTCCACTCCCAGTGCCTTCCCCGTGTCAGCTCCCTTCCAGTCACCCTACCCTCTGTCCATCCCCCTTCCAGTGCCACCCCCATGTTTCACCTCCCTTCCAGTCCCAGTGCCCCCTCTCTTCCAGCCTCCTCCCCATTACCCAGTCACTTACCAGTACCATTCCCAGATGTCAGTTCTCTTTGAGCCCCCTCCTTACCCCCTCAGTCAGCTCCCTTCCAGCCACCCCCTCCCCATCTTTCAGCTCTCTTCCAGCCCTCACCTTCCACCTGTCAGTCCCTTCTGCCACCTCTTTCCCCTTGCAGCCGCTGCTCCTGCTTCTTACATTGCAGTGGCTGCAATAAAGTTAAGATAAAAATAAATTTAAACCTGTGTGGAGCCTTCCGCCCCCCCCCCCAGTACAGTTTCACCCCCCCCCCCAGTGCAGCTTTATCTTCCCTCCCCAGTGCAGCTTCACCCCCCTAGTACAGCTTCACCTTCCCCCGTCCCCCCAGTACAGCTTCACCCCCCCAGTACAGTTTCACCTCCCCCCCAGTGCAGCTTAACCCCCCTCCTCAATGCAGCTTAACTCCCTCCTCAGTGTATCTTAACCCCCCTCCTCAGTGCAGCTTAACCCCCCTCCATGCAGCTTAACCTCCCCCGTGCAGCTTAAACCTCCCACCCCTGTGCAGCTTACTCCCCCTGTGCAGCTTAACCCCCCCCGTGCAGCCGCTGCTCCTGCTTCTTACTGAGCAGCGGCTGCAATAAAGTTAATTTAAAAGTAAGGAAACCTGTGAGGAGCCCTCTGGTTATATGAAACTCCTTCTGCAGGGTCCCTGGCTGAAAAAGAAGTGACATCAGAGGGGCGGGCACTGCAGAAGGAGTTTCATAGGGCCGGAAGGCCCCTCACAGGTTTCCTTACTTTTAAATTAACTTTATTGCAGACGCTGCTCTGTAAGAAGCAGAAGCAGCGGCTGCAAGGGGGGGGGGGCAGGACTGTCATTGCAATCGCGATCGCAATCGCAAAGCCGGTTTTCTGCTCTGGCCGCTCCTGATCTCGCGGCCAGAGCAAAAAAAAGGCTTTTCAAGGGCCAGTTTCGGTTCTCTGCCGGCAGCCAGCAGCCAGCCTGGCCATGGGAAAACCGGCCAGGCTGGCTGAAAACCGGCCGGTTGGCTACCCTAGACAAAGACAGTATGGATTTAAACAAGAAAAGTATTGTCTCACTAATCTGCTATATTTTTTTGAAGGTGTGAATAATCAGGTAGAAACATAGAAACATGACAACAGAAAAAGACCACATGGCCTGTCTAGTCTGCCCTTCCATATTAACCACTACAACAGTCCCCTTTTTTCCTTTAGAGATCTTCTGTGTTTGTCCCATGCTTCTTTGAATTCAGATACTGTCCTCATCTCTACCACCTCCACTAAGAGACTATTCCACAGATCCACCACGCCTTCTGTAAAGAAATATTTCCACATATCACTCCTGAATCTATCCCCTTTCACCCTCATCCCATGCCCCCTCGTAGCAAAGTTTGCTTTCAATCAAAAGAGACTCTCCTCCTGTGCATTTATGCCAAGGAGGTATTTAAACGTCTCAATCATATCACCTCTATCCCGCTTTTCCTCTAATGTGTACAAATTAAGATCCTTAAGTCTGTCTTCATATGATTTATAATGAAGACCACTAACCATTTTAGTAGCCACCCTCTGTACCGACTCCAACCTGTTTATATCCTTTTGAAGGTGCGGTCTCCAGAATTGCACACAGTACTCTGAATGAGGTCGCACCAAAGACTTATACAGAGGCACTATCACCTCCTTTCTTCTGCTGTCCATTCTTCTCCCTATGCACCCAAACATCCTTCTAGCTTGGGTGCATAGGGATAAAGGTAAGCTGATTGATGTAATAGTGCATCTGGATTTTCAGAAAGCCTTTGACAAGGTCCCTCATGAGAGACCTTTGAGGAAATTAAAAAGCCATGGGATAGGAGGCAGTGTACTATTGTACTATTGATGTGAACAGCACGAATGCCCATATATGTGAACATCATGGCCCTTTATTTATTGTTCGCCCATCCTCCTCTAATTCATTGTGACACAACTACCTATGGTCGAAAGACATCCAGCCCTACATAGGTGATACTAAGATCAGTTGGCAAGTCTGCTGTCTTTTGTTCTTGGTAATTACCTAATAGTTTGTCGCATTTAACACTTTTATGAATCACTGTAATGATGCATCGCTTAACTCCAACAATCAAAAGCTTTGCAGCTCTGATAGTTTCTTCTGTTAAGTGTCAACCTTGGTGTTTGACTTGCTCTTGGTAGTGATGTACAAGAAAGGTAGAGAAATGGTGTTGGCCTGAGATAATAAAAGGGTTCCTCTCACCTTTATCTTGTTTGGCATGAGTGAGCCAACCACTGATTCTCAAAAGGCCATCACTGTCGACGAAAGGGTTCAACTTCCAAAGAGAGCTAACTTTGGGAAGGGTTGATGTACTTGAATTCTTTACCATACATTTTTAGTTGTGTGCAGAGTAGAATGGTCTGCACTCCACAGGAGAGCTCATTGCCTGTGAGAGACTTTGTGCAGAGATGCCAATGGCAACAAGTATTTGATTCTCTATTCAATGTCCAATGAAATGAAAGTGCAATATGGATAAGGTGAACTATAGCTCTTCTGAGCATCATCCATCTTGAAAAGCAGTTGAAGCAATGTGTTCCTAAGTTTCCTTCAAGAGCAATGCTAGTAATGATGGTGGTTATCTCTGCATGGACTTCTGATTGATGATTCACTAGCTCAAGAGTTCTCTGAAGTTGGGGATGAGCACTCTAGTTTATCAAGGAAATCTGATCATGTCAATCATGCTGTCTGCATCAGATGTGATGCTGGAACAGCTGTTGTTGCATGGTCTGCTAGGTTCTGATCAGTGAGTAGATAATACCATTGTTCTGGTTGAATTCGACTCTATCGCTGACATACTGTATATGTTGAATCTCCTGGTTTAATTGTGCATGTAGCCCAGAACCACCTTGCTGTCAGTGCAGAACTTAACTGCATCTGACTGAATGTCCATCTCACTCACTATCAACTCCAATATTTCCACTGCCAATACTTTTGCCAAGAAAACTCAGGGACTGCTGGGTTGCCAGGAGTCAGCATTGATTCAACAGCACACATTGTATTTTAGACTTTTATGTATTATCCTTTTAAGTCTCAACTTACCGGTAGTCCAAGGCAGCATTTTAGCAGAGGTGTATGAACTCTCAAGTTTGTTTTTCAAGTCTTTAGAATGGGCTTCTGAGGAGAATGCTCTCAGCACCTCGACACTGTTGGACGCTATTTTGTGAAACCTCAAATTGGTCTCTTCTAACATTGCCTACATATTTTTTCAGCAGGATGATGGCTTCCTCTTCAGTGGGTAGGGACTTCAGTCTATCATCTACATAAAAGTCTTTCAACAAAATGTCTGGCATCTTTACCAAGCTCTTTTTCACCTTTTTGTGCCATTCTCCTGAGTTCATAGATTCCAACAGCAGGTGATGGACTATTGCCAAAAACATGGACTCAGAGTCTTTACTCAGCAATCTCAATGTTGATGTCATCATCACTGTACCATTGAAACCTCAGGAAATTTCCAAAAGCGGCCAATCCAGGTCAGGTTCTCAAAAATGTACACAGATTCCATGCTGCTTATCCCAGGAGTAAGCAGTGGAGTTCCTGGGGGCTATTTAATAATTGTTCATGGATTTTTCCTCCAGGAACTTGTCCAAACCTTTTTTAACCCCAGATATACTAGCAGCTTTTACCACTAGAACCCCAAACTCAATCTGCTTAACTTATCGACAATATAATATACACCTAATTTGCTTCACCAGTGATTCTGAAGACGTTATCAAGAATAGCAGCAATTGCCATGGGGTGCACCAAAATGGTGTGTCTAATACCATCTGGCCTCTGAGAAAATGTGCCTGACTAGCTTTCAGATACATTATATCTGAGAGAGAATATCTTCAAGGAAAAGGTTAAAAAAAAGCTGTCACCCACAATAAAGGACCATTGTACCACCTTGTGGAAATTATCTTCTCAACCCACAAGTCACTCAACCTCCATTGCCTCAGGTACGACTTTAGATTGTGAGCTCTTTGGGGACCGGAAAATACATACAGTACCTGAATGTAACTTCCTTAAAAGCCTAGCTGCTACTCGCTATAAGCGGGTATATCAAGTAAATAAACTATGACTATAAACTATAGTCTTGATGGGCAACAAAACAGTAGTACATTTGCTGGATATCAGTTGTTATGGCTACAGGCTCTTTTTTGAAGCAGATGAAAACCCCAATAGGTTATTGATCAGGTCAGGCCCTGTAAGGAGCACATTGTTCAGAGATGTTCCATGGAACTGAGCACTATACAACAAACGCAGGTAGGTATCAGCATTCTTCATGCTCTTTCAAAGGTGGAGTTGGCTCTGCATGGCCATTGTTGATCATATCCTTCATGAAGGTTACAAAATGCTATCTTATCTCTGGCTTCTTCTTCAGAGTTCTTTGCAATGAACGAGATGTGAGAGAGCAGACTAGATGGAACATACTGGTCTTTATCTGCGTCATTTACCATGTTACTATTGTTAGGAAGTTATGATCTGGACATTTGCAATGGAAGAGGAGCTACCCAGCTGTTTGACTCATCTTTAAATAATTCTTTGTCCATGATTTTCATGAATTCTCTGTCTTCTATGGAGAACATAGATTCCTTATCGTCCCTCCAGTCTAGTCCCGAACCTCTGAGTTGTGCACCTCCTCCAGCAGCTTTGGATACTGAGAAACGTCATTCTTGTGATGACACTGGTACAAATCCCCCAGGGACCACCTCCTGATTCCAGTTCTCTCAGTCTCCAAGCAGCTGGAGGATCGTGACCCTTTAGTTTGGGGCTCACCGGAGGAACAAATAAGGAAAGATTAGCAGGTTAGCAAGAGTTAAATTAGCTAGAGTTAAATTAGCAGTTTAGTAAGAGTTAAACATAAATTGTGACAGGCAATTTGGCTTGTAAAGATTTGAGTGAGAGCTGTGCTGTGGTGCAGTGGTTCGCCCTCCCCCTTCCCCTCGAGCTCCTCTCTCCCTCCTGTTGGTATTTACTGGTGCGGAGAAGGAGACTGAACAAGGAGCTACTTCGGAGGTAGAGTGTATGCGGGCAGAGCTCTGACTCCCGATCCCACGGTTTGGTTGAGGAATCGGCGTCGGAAGCTGGCAGAGCAGGCTAATAAGTTGTTTTCGCTGCAACGATCTGTCCGGCAGCAAAGGCAGAAGACAGCTTCCCTGCACAGCCGTTCCTTTCCTGACACTGAAGCCGCTAATTTCGGCTGAGCACGGGTAGGGGAACAGCTAATAGCCGCAAAAGAGTGTCAGGAGCAAGGTAAGAGGCCCGAGGTGACCGATGGGACGGTTTGGGTGTGCGCCGCGGGAGTTGTGTGCGCACCGCGTGTCTGAAGCACGGGAAGACAGGAAAGGCCTATAATCGGGGGCCCTCGTTTCTTGACGGGGTGGTTTTATTTCGCTGGGGTGACTGAGGTTTGCTCCGGATATGTAAAAAAAATAAATAAAATTGCAGACTGTAGTGTTTCTCTCAGCAGAGATTGAGACAGGTCATTTGTAGAAGTAATTGTTGATATTTAAGCCCCCAGTTTAAGTTCAGGGCTGCTGTGAAGAGATGCCTTCTAGACCACAGTGTTTAGTCTGTGGGGCTAGAAGAGGAGCAGTCTCAGAAACAGGAGTGTGTAGAGGCTGCATCCAGGAAGCAGCCTCTATGAAACAGGTGTTGGAAAGCACTGGGGACAGTCAAAAGAGTCAAGCGAGGGCTATACCGGAGGTTTTGCCCTTGGTGCCATCTCTAGAGCTGGTAGCGGGACCATCTTCCGTTCCCGATTTGTCTCCGTTTCTGGCACTGTTACCGGGGGAATTGGAAGCAATATTTTCTTTGGATTTCATGTCTCTACTTCAACGGACCTTGGGGAGTATGAAGAGAGGGATGGCAGCTAGTTCCGCGAAAGGGGAACAGTGCGGCAAGCATCCAGGTACACCACAAGGAATAGGGGACACTGGATCCCTATCTAAGAGGCCTAAGACAGTGAAGGAGCGGCAGGATCAGTCTGGGAACAGAGGGGCTCCAGTCGGAAGATGGGGAGCCAGAGGTTGAGTTGGACGATGAGTTAGAGGAAGGAGAGCTTGCTGAGCACGAAGACCAGGCAAGGGTGGTGCGCGTGTTTCAGCGCAACAATTTATCATCATATCTTATGACCTAGAATAAGAGCTCCCAAGGTGCTCTCCTAAATCTGACAGAAGCAGGCTCAAATATGGAAGTCCATACATTTTCTTGCACACTGGTTGCTCATGTGCTGAAGCTTGATTTATGTCGTATTCTGTTGAGGCATATGTCACCTACTATCACCCATCCCAAATCAAGACAATGGGTATAGGGGGTGCCAAGAGGACCATTGTATAGTTGATGAATTTTGTGTAAGGCCAATATGTCTCTGCCTAGTAAAATTAGATTTGAGCATCTGGATCCAAAGGGGAGATTAGATTGGCTATGAGCTTCAAGTGAGGATAATGCCAAGCAGCTTCTGGTGTAGAGATTTCATCCCTTTTGTCTGGTATCTGGCCACACTCTGTAAGAATAGGTAGCTGTGACTTGATGCTGCCATCTATAGCTTCTATCATATACCTGCTTGCTTTCCTTCCCATCAACTCTGAGACTCCTGCATAGGTTCTGAGCATGTGAGGATAGTAAGCTTCATATATGCCAAACAAGTCATAGAACTCTGACCTTGCTAGTGGCTTGCCGCTTTGATCATCCACGATGACATACATTTTCATTGACCTCTGAGATAGTCCTCTGGAATACACTCTGACTAGGCATAGCGTAGAACTGCACTTTCCACTGTAGCCCTCTCCACGCACTTCTGTACATTTAGGAATAACCTCACATGCTGGTGTCTTGTTTTCATCATTCTCTCTGCCATGGTTCAACACAGGGGCTGTAGATTCTGGGACTTTAGTTTTCACTCCATCTGGGTATAGGGCATTGACATGTTGGTCACTTTCACACTCTGTACACTTGATGGGTATCTTGCAGTCTTTAGCAAGATGATTTGATGAAGAACAACATTTATAGCAAATTCTGTACTTTTTGAGCAGTTCTTTGCATTCTCCTAAGGGTTTCTCTCTAAACCAGTGACATTTCTTTAAAGGGTGATGTTCCTTCTGTAAAGGGCACTGTCTGTCAGTATCTTCCATATTGTTTATGGTAGAAGAGAGGTCAGAAGATGTGGGTTCTCTTATGCTACTGTGCTTCTTAGCTGGCCTTTCAGTCTGGAAGTAACTGGTCATAGTCACTTAGGACACATCAAGTGAAAAACTAGGATCATTCCTCTTCACTGCCAAATCTTGGATAAATCTTGAGAAGAATATGAAAGGAGGAAAGTTTCCATGATTGTCTTTTTTTTGTACTTTGCACTCTATGAGTACCACTTTCTCACAAACTGTATAGTAGCTTCTCTATGATTGGCCAGATGCCATAAAATGTGTATATCCTGAATTTCTTTGGGCTTTATATTTAGTTGATAAAATGTGTATAGGCAGCAGAGTCCTGAGAGGTGTGGATCAGCTTTGGCTGCCTCTAGCTCCAGGAGTAGATCTTCCAGTTCTTGTAATTTGTGATTGTCTTTACGTGGTACCTTTGGAAAGTTTTCAATCCTTTTAAACAGCGCATTTTCAAACTTTCCTGGGCTACCACAGGGCTTCTCCACTTCTCAGCTAGTCCCTCTGAATAGTTATTTATGTATGCTGTTTTTTTGTCTTGTTCTATGGATTTGCTATATAGCCATCACACCATCAAACCAATCTCTTCCTTTGGGGTAAGGTTCAGATCTTCAATGGCATCCTTAAAATCAGCTTTCCATGCTCTGTAGTTTTCAGGATGGTCATCAAACTTGATGAGCCTTGTATTTATGAACTCTCAGCAAATCATATACTTGGCCAGATCTGATCTGTCCAATGCCTCTGTATGAACATCAGGAGACTATAGCTCATTACCCGCTTTGTTCTCATTAAATACTGGCATGGGAGGAGAAGGCTCTAGTACACTTGGTTTATACAAGGGGTATGTCGCTGATGCTCTTTCCAATGACGACTTCCCAGATTTGTGGTGTGTCCAATCTCATAGAGCACAGGGTTATGAAGCTGGGGTGAAGTGTCTTCCTCTTTGCATGTGCCTGGAGCATGAGCCGGCTGTGGTGAATCCGTATGCCTGTAAGCATGATTAATGTCCATGGCGTAGAGCCCATTAGGTTGACTTCTCTCAGCCCTGGTGCCTACTGGAGGGGCTGACTGTATTTCCTCTACATCTGTATCCTTTTCTAGATCAGACTGCTTAAGTGCTCTGGCATGCCCTGAGATGAGGCCCAGAACATATTCTTTAGTGCACTGAACAAGATCTTCTGAGACAATGTGGCTGATCTGGCTCTCCCCACCTTCCTATCTGTGGCTGATCTAGCTCTCCCCGCCTTCCTGCAATGTAACTGCTTCAATGGCCTTGGTCTGAGCATCAGCAGTGGCTGCCTTCTTGTTGCAGCATCTCCAGAGCAACATCCAGCCCAGCCTTTTTGTGTACAGTAGTAACAGCAACATCAGTGGAAACTTTAACAGTGGCTTCTGCAACTGCCTCTGTTCCTCATCTTTTATTCTACTGTATTTCCCTCTAATTTCTTATTGGCTGAAGGGGGCATAAACCTTTACAGAGTGCAGTGACATAACTTCTTTCAGTGATTTCTGCTCTCTGCCTTCCTTAAAATACTTATCACCAAGAGCCATGTCTACGAAAGGGATTTAACATGTGTTAATAAAGTTATGATGCATGAAGTGCCAGAAGCGTTTATTTCTATATGCGCATTGGCACTTAACACGCATTAGCTTTATTAACGCGTGTTAACCTTTAGTAAACATGTTCCCAAGAGTTTACATTTCTGATCTTTACTTTCCTGAAGGTCTTTTCCTTCTAAGCTTTCCATTGTGCTATATTTTATTGGAAAGTTGAGATACTTTTCTGATTGAGTAAGTAGCACTTATAACTATTTATTTATTTAGACAGATTTATATACCACCTTATCCTACAATCAAAGTGGTCACAACACAATTGGAGGGTTACATTTAACATGAGGGTACTTAACAACATTATACAATGACTCGTATGTCTAGTTGGGATGAATGGGTATCGAATTGGCGGAGGTAGTTGTCTGTCTGCTCATAGGCTTCTGTAAAGAGCAGGGTTTTAAGGGCCTTGTGGATGTCTATGATGTCATTTAATGCCCTCAGGCTCTTTGGGAGGGAGTTCCACAGTGTGGCCGCCAGTAGTGAAGGAGCTTTTCTTGAAGTTGTTTGTTTAGTCTTGTGATATCCTGCAGGTGTGCCGATCATGTTGTCATTATTGGTCCTTCTTGGTCTATTGCTGATATCCCTTGTTATGATATCTTGAAGTGCATCTGCCGAGAGATGGTGCATGATTTTAAAGATGATCAGGACTGTTTTACATTTTGCTCTGGCCATCATTGGGAGCCAGTGCAGTTGCTGTAAGACGGGGGTGATGTGCTCAGTTCTTGGAGTGTCTGTAATGATGCGTGCTGCAGTGTTTTGCACCATTTGGAGTGGGTGTAAGGTCTGCTGAGGGAGGCCTTGATATAACGAGTTTCCGTAATCAAGCAGAGGTGTGATGAGTGCTTGGCACACTGTGCAGAAGTGGTCCTGGCGGAGTATTGGCTTGATCTTTCTGATAGTCCTCAAGCGTTGATAGGCCTTGTTTGCGGTTTTGGTGATGTGGGATTTCAGGTTCAGAGCTCTGTCCATTGTGATGCCCAGGTACTTAACTTCATCTTTGACTATTATGAGTTTGTCTAGAATGCTGATAGTTTGTGGTGGAATGAAGGTGGGGTTCCTGGTGACAAAAATTGCCTCAGTTTTATCGTAGCTGACCATCAGGTTATTGACTGTGAGCCAGGCATTCATGTCTTCAAGGCATCTGGTTATTGTTGTGGTGTTAAGTGCTAGTAGGTTGATTGGAGCATACACCATGATGTCGTCAGCATAGATGTGATAGTGGAGTTTGTGGTGTTTGATGATGTTGCATATGGGTTGGATGTAAATATTAAAGAGCAGCTGCAGCTGTTGATGTGATATCCAGTTTGTGTAGGGGTTTCTGAAAACTTAGACATATCTTTCTCTATCTTATGCCACACTTTGTCTAGGCCGGAGAGGTGCCTTTCCCTGTCTTCTTCATAAATTTGCTTGGCTTTGTAAGTTGGTTTATGAATCAGTGTTATCGTCCCTTTGTGGAGAGGGCTCTGAGTTCTCTTGAACTGTGGCAGTAACATCTTTTGTGTCTGACTACATTTTTACTGTAGCCTTCATATCTGCAACAGTTAGATTAGCCATATTAGACTCTTCCGTATTTTGCAGTATCTAAATACTGAAGTGCTTTCAACAAACACACACAGGTCTCAGAATATATTGGCCAGAGGAAGTGGGGAGACTGTAAGCAAACAGTTTTAGCAAATGAAAATCTAGCACAGACCTAAGAATGGTCCAGAACTGCAGAAAAGTTATTTCTTTAGTATTTTATGTTTTCTCTGCCACTTGAACACTTAATCTTGATTTAATCGCTGTGCTCTTTCAAACTTGGTGAAGGAAGGCTCTCACAGCATTTATATTTTTTTCTCTTAAAAGTGAGTGTTTCTTTAGAGAAAGTGCTTTTCTACATCCCTTATAAATTCATTTTCTTCACAGGCTTAACCTTGGCAAAATCATTTATAACCATCTTTTTACTGTCCTGTTTCCACTCTGTGTTTTTATCCAGTGCTGCACAGGCAATTAGACCAATTCACATCCAAAGAAAAACTCAGTCTCTTGCTTTCAAACTGTTTATTGTAATGAGTAAAATTGATGCACTTACTACAGTAGCTGTAATCAAGAAATATTACAATCCTGGTTAGATATGCAGCATGCTGGATCTGTCTGAATTATGGCTGAAAAGATGGATAATAGAGTTGTCTGGATGGTTGAATACAAACTGCAGCAAGATGGTTGTTGAGAAAACAGTGAACTGGTGAAATATAAAATATAGATGGATGTGAGCACAATGAGAAATGATTTGCTGTGGTAAAAAGATAATGCTAATCCAAGGTAAAGAAAAAGAAGAAGAGGACCATGGAGCTTTGCTTCCTTCCCCCAAAATGGAGAGTTTGCACTGGTGGGAGGGCTGCAGGAGGATTGCCCAAAAGGTCAGAGGAGGCTCTGATTGTCCATCAGGTTCAAATGTTATACTCTGAATCAAGGCATGATGCCAGGCAGGTATTAAGGAGACTGGAGGTAATGGGTCACATGCACCTAATAATGTATGGGAGCAGGGATTATAGAAGAAGCATGAGGATGCCTGCCCAAACTTACAAATGGCATAGTAATACAGACTACAATGAAAACATGCACACAGAACTGTGGGGACAGAGCACAGATATCTATGTGCAGCTATCTATATATATTCAGCCAGCATTCAGATCAGGTTTAAGGGCATGTTTGTTAATGTGCACTGTTTGCATGAAGTTTTCCATATGATAAGCTTGCCGCATTAAGTTAGCATGCTAAAAATCCCACAATAACTGGTAGCACATGACGTCCAATGATGTGCAGCTGGAGAGAAGTCATGTGAGGGGTGAACTCCCATCCTGAGCTTTCCTAATCAGCTAAAAATCCTTTCCCTGCCATCAAAAAAGGCTTGCACGGATGGCCGGATAGCTCGAGCAAGAGTGGGAGAGTGTGGCCAGAGCCACGGAGTAGAGGGGTATGCCCCATAAAGTCCTTAAGAAGGGCTGCAAGTTGAAATACAGAAGGCAAGCTAAAATGGCTGCCAACATGCAACAGCCCGAACCAGTGGGAGCCAGAGACCTCACAGCGGAAATATCGAGGGTAGTGGCTGCGGCATTGCAGGACAGACTGAACAAATTCCAATCAACTGTTGATGATATCAAGGAGAGATTTGAGACACAGCTGGCATGCCTGTCAGAGGTGGAGAGCAGGGTGGTCATCCGGGAAGCCGCCTT
The DNA here is from genome assembly GCA_033557465.1 of Ichthyophis bannanicus. Lineage (NCBI taxonomy): Eukaryota > Metazoa > Chordata > Amphibia > Gymnophiona > Ichthyophiidae > Ichthyophis > Ichthyophis bannanicus. Next base: position 498,954,864 of record CM066036.1, read on the forward strand.
GATTTTAGGATAAGGCAGGATACAAATACCTTTAAATAAATAAAATAAAAATAAGGTCTAGTGGGACAGCTGGCAGGCAATATTGAGTGGCTTACCCAAGAGAAGAGCCAATTGATGGACAGACTGGAAGAGCAGGAAAACCGGGCTTGCAGGAATAACCTGTGGGTCATTGGTCTGGCAGAAAGAGTCTCAGACTTCAAACTTTACTAATTTTTTCAGGAGTGGCTCCCAGCACAACTGGGCCTACCTGTGGCTGACGGCAGTTGGCATTGTGAGCGAGTGCACAGGATTGACCCCAAGGCGGCTGATAATTGGTACCCCAAAGCTGTAATCGACCAATATCTTATTTGGTCAGAGAAAGAATGCATTCTGAAGGAATTCCACCAGCAGAAATCATTGGAGTATAATAACCAGCACATTCTATTGTTCAATGATCACTCCAGCCATGTGGAGGCAAAAAGGAGGGAATTCATGCCAGTATGCATGAAACTGTACCAGCAAAGGGTGCGTTTTGCTTTGCTCTTCACCCACAAATTGAAAGTTACTCACAATGGCAAAACCTTGTTTTTCAACACTGTAGATGAGGGGCGTCGTTTTGTTGAGTGGCCGGAGCACTTAAGAGCACACACGGAGTGCAGCTGAACTGGGATACATTGAGGACATTGTGCATGGGGGGCTGCTGTGCTGACTGTGAGTACAGCTCATCCCCCCCCCCCAATTCTCCTTTCCGCCTCTTGTAAGGGCCAGTAGCTAAAGAGATAGAGAGAACAGATGTCTTGAGTTGCCATGCAGGGTGGGTGAGCCAGGAGCACAAAGACTTTACTTGTATTTACTTGTATTGTGAAGGGGGGAGCAATTGTTGATGTACAGCTGAAGGGGACTGAACAGAACCAACTGCATGGGTAGTGTGATAAGGAAGCTTATCATAGCTCAGGAAGGAGCTATAGAAAAGGTGAAGTGACTCTGAACAAGCAACCTGTCAGTTCTGGTAGAAATAAGAAAACAGAATTTTCCCATAAAAGACTACCAGTCCCAGAATGCACCAGGTTTCCAACAGCCATTAGAGGAGCTAAAGTGGGGAAACGTGTGTTCAATCAGGAGGGCTATGAGGTAATCCCTAAGCACTCATCTCAAAGGGCAGGGCCTGATTCAGCACAGCTGCGCTGTGTTAGGGAGGAGCACTCATCTAAGCAGAATAAAGGTAGAGTTTATTCTACAGAGAATCCTCATCATCTTCATGATCCACTTGGATATCCTCATCCTCAGAATCATCATCTTCATGATCAGCTTGGATATCCTCAGTTTCATCTGGAGGATCATCAGAAGCAGAAGCCAAACCGGACGGACAGAGAGGGCAAGAAACCCTTTGGAAGAAAGAAGAGAAAAGCCTTTGGGAGATCTAGAGGAGTCCGGAGCAGTACGTATACTGGGAGGCATTCCAAGGGCCAGCATACACCATTGGACTGGGGAAAGCCAGAGGAATGGTGCTGCAGAGCTAGGAATCTCCAGACGGTACCTGTGAGGGAGACGGCTGCACGTGGAAGGGACCCTAAGACCCGTGCCAGAAGGTATGTGAAGAGAGATCCAGTGTCCAGGGATCTGGATTGGAAGGCTGGACATAAGAACTGGACTACATACTGGCCAGGCTATATAGAGAGGAACTCTAACAGCAATGGAAGCTCAGGTATGAACACTGATCTATGCCCTAGCTATCACCTTGAAAGACAGCAGGGAAACAAGTATTCTCCTGAAAGTGCTCCATTGAGAAATTCATCTGTGCCAATCCATGATATTGAACCCATGATTGTTGAAGAAGGGGGAGAGATTGCAGATGAAGGATGTGTTTACATGGATTGCTCTCTGTCTAAACTCCTTTGGTGATTTTCTGTTATAAAATACAGCAACCATCACAAAGAAATACAAACTTGTTCTTTAATCTACTCAGAAAAGCTCCTGAGTAGGATTTTTAGCCACGCAGTAGAAAGCAAGCCAGCTAAGGGGTTTCAGCTGGGTAACTGCTAGCAATTGAGCCTTACCTAATTGCTTGTGAGCTCTGAGGGAATCACTTCTGAATCTATGTGGGAAGATATAAGAAGTTAACCTGAAAAGAACAGTTTTTCTCTTCTTTGTGGATTTTTGTTTGTTGTTTGATACACTGCTAAGAAAATATTAGCTAAAGCCTACAGAAAAGACCAGTTTGTTACCAACCAGGTCTTTATTCTTTTGCTTTGATTGCCTGATAAGTTCAACTGTTGTTTTCCTGATTTTGTTTTTCCAAGTTTAACACTGAAAGCAAGTAACCTGATTTATGTGCTACCAAGCATATCTGTGTTGGGAGAAATAACCCCATAAATAAATATCTTATTGGCTTTACCCTCAAGCACAACTATTTATTGTGAGCAGCTGTGTCTGGTGTGAATGGACTGCATTGCCCACAATCCCTTGCCAATCATATTGATATATGCACTTGCCAAGACTGTGAACATTCTCACCCAGGCAGCCGTCTGACAGTAGTCACCCCGACATGATCAGCCAAACCGCAGCAGTAGGACCAGGGCATAAGCTGCACTCATTGGACCTGTTTGAAGGCAAAAAAACTGACTTTGTTGAGGATACTGATGTTGCTGGAGGGGAAAGGAGGGTTAGGAAGTAAGGGCTGGGGCAATAAATCATTGGTCTGGGGGAGACAGACTCCGTTGGGGGAGTAATGGGTGGAGTAAGTACATATACAAAGTGGAAGGATGCTTAGGAACAGGTGGTGGGGCCTGTGTCGGAGCAGGGGAAATGACAGGTGGAGATACAGAGTGCATGGTATGTGACTGGAAAGGGTGTGGATGGGTTTGGGAGGGGAGGGGGAGAGGGGAACTGGTTGGGGAATGGGAAAAGAGGGGATATATACACGGGGGGGGGGGGGGACATTTCTTCTCCATGCTGCCCGGGGGACCATTGGGAAGTGAGTGGGTAGTACCACAGAGGCAGACACATCTGGGAGTTTTTCTTGTCCTGGCAGGGGTCCAGCTGGGAGGCCTCTTTGAGACTCTATTATGGGTTATCTTGACTGAATCTGGGCATCACAGATACTGGCTAAAGCCAATATTATTACCCATAAGGGGGGGGGGGGGGTCTGCACTTCCCGGTCAAACAGGACCATGTGCTGACCTATTTGCACAACCTGAGGGCAGATGTAGTCCTTATACAGGAAACTCACCCGATGGCTGATGAGCACTTAAACTTAAAAGGCGCTGGGTGGGCAATGTGCTGGCCTCTGCCTACAATTCTTGGCAGAGGGGAATGGCCATATTAGTAGGAAGGTAGGTGCATTTGGAGGTGCATAGCATGGTTAGAGACCCAGATAGGTGGTATGTGTTAGTGTGGGGAAAACTGCATAAGCGAAAATAGTGCTGGGTAGCATATATGCCCCAAACATATACCAACAAGGTTTTTTCCTGAATCTGATTGCATAGGTGGCAGACCAAACTGACTATGAACTGGTGCTGGGGGTGATTCCAACATGGTGGCAGATGTGTCGGTGGATAGTCAGCCACCTGTGTTGGGGACTAGAGGAGCAGAGAACAGGATCATCATCTTGTGTATAGAACTGGAGCTCATTGATGGTGGTGCACCCTCCACCCCCTGGATAAGGAATTCACCCACTAGTCAGGGCCACATAAGATTCACCAGTGAATTGACTACCTGCTTCTAGCGGAGCAATTGTTTTCTAAACTGGAAAAGGTGGAGATTCACCCTCAGGTGGTCTTTGAACATGTGGCGGTACAGGTGCAGCTGGTTTTTGAAATCCAAGGGAGGGATAGGTTGTGAAGGCTCAACTCCATGTGGACTCAGAGCATGGAGTTTCAAGTGTTTTATTTCGAAAGGCTGGGCTTGACTATGAGGCCGAAAATTGGGTGGAGGAGGAAGGCCCAGTGGTGTAGTGGGAGGTGGCCAAGGCCGTACTGTGGGATAGAATTATAGGCTATCTCAAGGCACAACAGCGCAAGCAGCAGGCGACCGTGAAGGATGGCCTACAGGACTTGCGGGAGAAGTGTAATAGCTACATGCGGATTGGGACCCAAAAGGCATGGTTGCAGCTCCAGGAAAGTAAGCCTAGAGTCCAAGCACTTCTGCAGCAAAGAGCCATACGTAGTATTAGGCTTTACAAATATAAGTTGTATAAATGGGAAGATAAGACGGGGAAGTTGTTGGCTAACTTGATTAGACTAGCCAAAGTAAAAGCTACCATTATTCACCTCCGAAGGGAGGATGGAACAGTTCTCATACAGAACAGCAGTTTATGTCCTTTTTTTGCATGCTTTACCGAGCAGAGCCAGAGGCAGAGGGGACGTGAGAGGATTTCTTTTCCGGGCTCACCATACCGACAATTAGTGAAGAACAATGGGATTTGTTAAATGAGCCACTTCAGGTGGACGAAATCAGGGCAGCTATCAAAAACTTGACCCCAGCTAGGGTACCAGGTCCGGATGTGCTAGGCCCAGAATTTTATTGGGCGATCTTGTGACACCTTCATTGGTGACTATGGGGGAAGTGCCCATAAAGGCTGGTAAGGTGGGGAAATATGCGACCCGAGCAGTCGTGATATTGCTTCCTAAACCTGGACGGGAGCTAGAGAAAGCAGAATCTTTCCAGCCTATATCATTATTGAACCAGGATCTAAAAATTTAAATAATGGTGCTGGCTTGAAGGCTGAGTGTGGTTCTCTCGGGGCTCATACATCCCTATCAGGATGGTTTTGTTAAAGGCCACAGTGCCATGGGTCACATTTTGCGGATCTTGACAATGTTTTGGCAGAATCAGTCTGGGGACTTGCCGGTGACGATTTTGTGTCTCGACACCAAGAAGACATTCGACCGCATGTCCCGGAATTTGTTCTGGGAACTGTCAAAATTTGGGAATGAGGGGCACTTTGAACAATGGGTAAAGCCCTTTACATTGGCCTGATGGCTCAGATCGTGGTGAATGGCCGATTGGCAGAGCCTTTTGCATTGGCATGAAGCCCACTCTCTTTGCTATTATTCATTCTATCGCTAGAGCCTTTGGCGATAAAAGTGAGGGGTTCAGAGGCCCTTAGTGGAGTGCAATTGGAGGCGTGGAATATAAGATCAGCATGTTCGCTGATGATATGTTGATCAGCATTCAGCACACAGTGGAGAACATTGGGGCAGTTTGGTAGTTTCTCCAGTTTAAAAATCAATATGGATAAGTCTGAGGCATGCCTTTTGGGGGAAGAGGTCCCATAGGGGGCGATAGTGGGGCCTTTAAATGGTCAGGAGGGCTTTTTAAAAATCTAGGCATTTACTTCCACAATGACCTGAAAAAGGTTTACCAGCTCAATATTCAGAATAAGATCCGGCAAAGTAAAAACTTATGTGGACAGTGCGAAGAACTTCCCCTATTGCTGTACGGGAGGGTGGCATTGGTGTGGCTGGTTGTTAGTCCCAAGATTTTATACCAATTGCAAATGCTGCCTTTATGGCTGCATAGGGTAGATGAAAACTTCCTTAGAGAGGTGCTAAGGAGCTTTCTATTACAGGGGCAATGGACAAGAATAAGCTATGCTAAGTTAATTCTGGATAAGGAGCAGGAGGGGCTGGGTTGCCGGACTTGAGGATGTATAATATAGCAGCACTTATGTGCTGGTTGCACGAGGCTTTTACTGGAGCGATGCAATATGCTTTCTGATGCACTCCTGGAACTGTGGAGTTACCCGTATGGTTTGTTGAGTACTATGCACTACAATAAGGTGGCGCTCGCCTGCCCAGAATTTAGGACCTTGCTGGATCCCCTTAGGAGGGCATGGAAGTGGTGGGCTGGAAAACACCAGAGGGATTGGAGGATTACCCCCTTTTTACAGGTGACTGGAAATTCGGGGTTTGAGCCTGAACAGGGCATAAGTCGGTTCCAGCACTGGAACAAAGACCTGAGGATAGATTTGGGCAATCTTTTAGGATAGGGAGGAGGAACCCGATCCATGCTTGAATGTCCTCAGTGCACTTTGGGGCCTTCAGGGACACACCAATTCCCCTATATCCAGCTCTGCCATTAATGGAAGACAATTCAGTGGGTGAACCCAAGAGCTGTACAAATTCAAGATAGCGATAGGGACGTTTGTAACTTGACACTATATTGGAATAGGCTGAATAACTGGTATTGTATGCTTCGGGAGGCTTTGCCAGCAAAATACCTGGCCTTGTTGGTGCAGCAGTGGACTGCGGAATTGGGTAAGAATGTGGAGGAGGACCATATTGAAAGGTGTTTCCTACAGATCCCGGTGGTTTACAACTTCGCCCATTATCAGAAAATGCAGTTTCAGATCCTACATAGAAGATACATTATGAAGGAAAGAGGGGTCTCGCATGGGTTTTTGGGTTCAAGCCCAATGTGACAAATGCCAATTGCAAATAGACACATTCCGTCATGCCTTCCTGGAGTGTCATAAGTTGACGGATATGTGGGGCAAGGCTTTGCACAGTTTGTATTTGTTGATTTTTCCTTTTCTGTGATTTACTAAGGTTTTGTGTTATTAACTGCTTGCGTGACTTCACCCTTTTTCTTTACAAGTTTTGTACTTGGTATATGTTGAAAATTTGTATAAATAAAAAATAGTAAAAAAATAAGATGAACAGAAAACTGAGTAGCACCTGATTGGCAGCAACTGGATAGGTTGGGCAGAACATGGACGTTGACGGATGTTTTGGGCATACACTAACCACAAATGTTGCTGTTGGTGTGGGTGCACTTTAACGCCACCTCAATGGATGGTGTTAGTTTCAGTCTTCTTTTATTGATCAAAATCGGGTCTCCACAAGCCGGAACAAAATCAACATCAACCATACAGTAATACACTCAAAAAGAGATACAAAGGGCACTACAATGCATGTGAAACATAGCATGCAGACTCATAGCCAGTTATATCAAATAGCATACAACATTTTTCTTTTTTAAACCCTATCTAACACCCCCAACCGTCCATACCCCTTTCATCTCCCCCTCCCCTCAAACTCCACACCTCAACAATCCCAGCAGATTGTCCAAACAGCTGTAGTCAGATACAGGCAGGCCTGTACCTAGCCCTATGCGAGCGGTGCGGCCGCACAGGTTGCAAAGGTTTAAGGGGTGCATTTTAACTGTCTTCCGTTGCCTGCCGCCACCACTTTTTCTTCTCTCAGTGGCGGCAGGCAATGGCAGGACAGCTAAAATGCACCCCTTAAACCTTCTCGCCGGCATGCTTAGTATGCCGGTGACTTGCACATCGGGCGCGCCTCTTCTCTCCCGCCACGGGGGGGGGGGGGGGTGCGCGCCCGATGTGCAAGTCGCACAGAGCATGATCTTCCCTCGGTATGGCCCTGGATACAGGACCCACACTAAGGAGTTCTCAAGATTATAGCAGAGAAAGGCAACAAGGCTGAGGGACACACCTCACCCATCCCCATAACCGCCCCCCCCCCAATAACTCACACTCACCATCCTTAATAGTGAATTACAGGTCCCAGGAATGCAGTGGGGACTTCCTACCCATCCCTACCACCTTCTCCATTGTTAAGTCAAGCAATATGAACTAATCAGCACAGATAAAAGCCCCATCCCCAAAGAAACACAAGAGTCTAAGATCCCCTCCTCCCACCGTCTCCCCCCCCCCCCCCCAAAACCCCCAAGTCTGTGTGAGGAAGAAGAGCCGGGACCAACCACAAAACATACTGTACTTCTAGGAGTCCGCTCAATACGGATTAAGAACCCGGCTTCAGGACCGCAGTGACAAAGATTGGACATATGGGTCCCATACCTCCAGAAAACCTTCCCAATGTCGATCTTCCCTCCAAGCTCCTTCAAGCTCCAGGAGAATAATCCCATGCAGCTCATTGCATCATTACCAGTAGACAGATCCCTCAGCCGAAAGCCAGGATCTCAAAATATTCTTCCTTGCCACCAGAAAAGCTTGGCTACCCCAGCGTTTGTTTGGTGGGGTCTCCCAAATCTTCCAAGGCCACACAGTTGCCCGACATTGCCACGTGCGGCAAGCTCGGAACCCGATCACCCAGAAAATTACCTACATATTGATGCACCCTCCCCCAAAACTGAGCCACCATGCTACAACTCCAAAACATATGCCTTAACAAGGCTGGAGTGGATGCACAGCACGGGCATGCCGCAGACAAGCAACGTCCCACTCAAAAGGACCAGTTAGGGGCAAAGTACGTATGGCTCAGAATTTTATATTGCAAATCCCGGAACTCCGAATGAATACTCGCTGCCAGCACAGCCTGAAATACCTATGCAGTAGAAGTACGTCACCGAAAAACTGAATACCCAGATCCCTACTCCAAATCTCAGCTATGGTGGTCTCCTCCATTGTGCCCCCCCCCCCCCCAAGGCCAGAAAGGCCTGGTGTAACACTGCTATCCGTTCACAGCCTCCACTACCTACCAGTAGCAACACCTCCAATTTGGAACAGATCGAGTCCTGCAAATCCTCTCCCTAGAGACTACTCGGATACCCATGGGCCTGCTAGTACATAAACACATCTATAAATGGTAAACCATAACTAACTTGCAACTCCCCAAATTCCACAGGAGTCCCACTTTTGGTAATTAGTTGCTCCAGACTCAAATTTTCACGTGACCCCCAGTCACGAAAAGCCACTGCTTGCATCCCGAGGTGGAAATCACCATTGCCATAAAGCAGTAAATAGGGAGAACATCCTGTACTGTACTGCAGGCATTAACAGATGAGCCACCACACCTGCCACACCATCTGAAACAGAACATTGATCCCAATAGCTGGAAGAAATATAGGATTACTTGTATGAAGAATATACCTGAGGGCCAGTGGGCCTGCAGCAGCACTCTCCATCCCAAGCGGGGTGTGGTCCATCATGCCCCAAAGCCAGTCCTGCACGTGACAAAGTAGGCAGGCAACATTGCATTTACTGATAACGGGCATGCACATACCTCCCTGATCTCATGGGCGTTAAGAGTATCCCCAGCCGCACCCATGGGCATTTCCCCTTCCACAAAAAGGAATTAATCAAGCTGTCTGCACAGTGGACCTCCTTCCTTCTTTTTTTTAAAATTTTTTATTTACAAATTTTAATAATTACATCAAGCAATATATTACGTACTTGAAAGAAAACGGAAAGATGTACTTAGCAAAACAAAGTACAAAATATAGGGTAACACCCTTTATACAATAAAGGATAAAGTAAAAATATCTAAGTACATCTAACACTATAGCCCACAAAAAGACAGGGGGAGAAATAATTGGCAAAAGGCAATGATGATATATCCAATAATACAGGAAACATTTCCCTAAGAAAATCCATTGAGAGACACTAAACATTTCAGCATTCCTAATGAGTCGATCTAATCAGGTTCCACTGGAATTACGACCGGTTCTGGAACAACCCTAGCATCCAAAAATGCACGTAACTGGTTTGGGTCATAGAAAATAAATCTAGACGAAGCAGATTTAATCAGACATTTACATGAAAACCTTAACAAAAAGGAATATCCCAACGAAATTACCTCAGGACGCATGGACATAAACAATTTCCATTTTCCCTGAGTCACATAAGAAACATCAGGAAAAATCCAAACTTTTTGGCCCAAAAAAAGCTTATCAAAATTTCTGAAAAATAACTTTAAAGTCCACACTTTATCAGGTTCCAATAAAAACCCAACCATAAGAGTTGCCCTCCTCATAACCTCCTCATCAGAAGATTCCAGCACTTGGGAGAGATTCAGAACATCCAAACTTTCCCTCTGAACACCCTCCTCATTATCAACAACACTAGACGAAGAACGTTTCTTTATAGGTAAATAATAAACTTTAGAGGTGGGAGGAAGGGCAGCTTCAGGCATCCCCAATATCTCCAACAAGTACTTTTTAAATAACTTTCCAGTGTCTACAATTGTTTCCCCCGCAGAGTTAACAAAACATAAATTTAAGCGTTTGGAGAAGTTTTCTAACCTCTCCAACTTTGCATGGATAGCAGCGCTGTGCTTAACAAAGGAAGAGCACTGCAAAGAAATATTTGACATTTGTCCAGTTAAATTTCCAAGTGTTTGGATAGAGTCCTTACAGGTTTGTTCCTGTTGTTCAAGTCTCGTCCGTGACTCCTGGGCAATTTTCTCCACTATGTTTAACCGATTGGAGACAGAGTGTTCCAACGATGTTATCGCAGTCCAAATGGAATCCAAAGTTACCACAGCTGGTTTCACCAGGGAACTGAAGGCAGCGGATCCTGCAAAGCTCCCCACGCTCCCCGGAACAGCAACTCCCGTCACAATGGATGCCGGGGTAATCAAAGCTCCAGCCTCAGCAACTGGTGCAATTATGGTAGTAGCCTCCACAGCTCCAGCATCAACCAACGGTTCCCGTGAATTCAGCATCACCCCCAAAGACGACTGTAAGGCAGCTACCCCCTTAGGATACTGCAATAGCCGGTGTGCTGAATCAGCAAGCAGCAAAGAAGGCTCATCTGGAGGAGCGCACTGCTCGGGGCTCAGACTCGCTTCTGAACTCGAAAAGACCGCCTTCTGGTCAGCTCCGAATAACTCCCCAGCAGAGTGTTGTGATGCACCGACGGACATGAAGTTGGTTATGGGCAGCTGTTTAGGGGGAAGCTTCTCTTCAGGGTAAGTAACTTTCTCTTTTCTCTTTCCCATTTTTTAGAAAGGGAAAAATCTGCTAGAAACTTCGAATCCAAGGATCAGCGTTCCACACCACCTGCACACTGCCGGAGCGCGTCTTCACTCGGTGGCCATCTTGGATCCTCCCCCCCCGACCTCCTTCCTTCTTAACAACAAAGGCAAAGCCTACAGCACCTACAACCAGTTGGGGAAGATTACCTTTTTAATTAGGGCAATCTGCCCACCCAAGGCAACTACTGTCACTTTAGCACCTTGCATCGCAGATCCTCCAGAAGCAGGGAAACATTAAAGTCATAAAGCTGAGAGGGGTTAGCTGGAAGCTGGATCTCCAGATATTTAAACACTCTGTCTGCCCATTTCAATGGGGAAAGTTCCCTGCCACCCTATGTGCACCTCCGTCTGTAGTGGGAGGTCCTCAGACTTGTCAATATTGAGTTTGAGCCTGGAGAAGGCCCCAGAAGTATCAAACTCTGCTAGCAAAATAGGTACCGTCACCTGGGGAATAACCATATATGCCAGCATATTGTCAGTGAAGGTTGCCATCCTAAATTCCTCCCTACCTAGGCGGACTACCTTCAAAAGGGGGTGGGACCGTATCCTCACCAGCAGGGTTTTGAGAGTCAGGATGAAAAGCAGAGGTGATAAAGGACACCCCTGTTGCATTCCTCTATGGAGGGGAAAATCCTGCATCAAAGAGCCATTCACTAGAGCTTTACCCCTCAGATCTGTGTACAGCAAAGAAACTATGTTGGCAAAAAATCCCGTGATCCCCATCGACTCCTGCACCAAATACATATAATCCCAATTGACCCAGCCAAAGGCCTTCTCCGCATCAAAACTAATAAGGAGTGAGGGGAGATAACGCTGGAGGCTATTGTGTAGCGAAACCAAAATACGGCGCATATTCTTAACAAAGTACCGACCCTGAACAGACCCCACCTGAGACTTATGAACTAACTGAGGTATACTGTATATGGTGCTAGCCTGTCAACCATGATTTTTGCCAAACGTTTGATGTCTACATTCAATTGTGAAATAGGCCAGTATGACACAGACAGTAATGAATTGCGCCCCGGCTTAAGGAGCACTATGATGATAGCTTGGCTGAGTTCATAAGGGCAGCACTGCAGCTGTACCAGATTCGTGAAGTATTCGGCAAGCGGACAGTTTATAAAACTCACTTCAGTACCCATCCGGGCCAGGCATCCTGCACATTTGGAGATCTTTAGTAAATTGCTGCACTTCCAGTGGCAGAATTGGCGAATTCAACTTGCCCAGCTGCTCCTCTGTCAGCCAAGATAACCACCCTGCAGCCAAATAAGCTTTCGCCCCTTCCACATCACCTGGTTCCACCTGATACAATCGCTGATAGAAGCCCCAAAAGACCTCCTGTACCCTAGTCTTCCACCATCTGGATCTGTCCCAGATGAGCCCAAATCACCCACACCTGCCATTTGTCGTTCCCCCTGCCCGAATCAACGAAGACATCAGCTTTCCTGCTTTGTTCCCAAACCTATATAGTTGATACCAATAGTACATAAGAGATTTATGTGCCTGCTCATGCAAGAGAATTTAGCTTAGCTTATACTGCCATCATAATAGCCTTATGAGCCACCATAGGTTGAGCCATGTACCGTCTTCTCACAGAGCACAATTCCTTTTCCAATAAGAGAAGACGTCTATTCATATCCTTACACTGCATCCGCAGATACCTGATAATGTGTCCCTGTTAAACCACATTCACAACCTCCCAGAAGAGGGCCGGGTTGTCCCGATGTAGGCCATTAGTAGTCTAATACTCCGTCTGGTGGGCCGCCAAGAACAGACTGAACTGTGGATCATTTACCACCAATAGGGAATAACATCAAGAGAAGTGCCAGCACTTTTGCCCCATCCCAAATTCAACCATATCAGTATATGGTCCGAGATAACCACTGGCACTATCTCGGCTCACGTCACCCTGTGCTCCCTCGGATACAAAATCCACCAAATATTCAACAAAGCAAAACCATCACATATGCCTCTGGTGCACCTAGTCTTGCAGGCATCACTCCCTCCCTATGCACAGACTTATCCAAAGTCTCATCAAAAATGCAATTAAAGTCTCCTCCCAAAATCAGCAGGGTACTCTCCAATTTCTCCAAGCGCCATGTAAGCTGTGCATAAAAACGGGGGTCATAAACCTTTGGTACATACACATTACCAAATGCCACAAGCTGACCTTGGAGTTTACCAACAACAAATACATATCACCCACTGGGTCCTCAATAGTAGTTTATTTTACAAACCCAAGCTGCTTATGTATTAAGATGGCCACTCCAGTCTGCTTTTCCCTGGATGAGGTTCCAAACACTTCCCCCACCCACCAGCACCACAATTAAGTATGTTCCCCAGCTGTTTGATTCATTTCCTGAAGAAAATCAACATTAGCCTGCTTATCCCTGAGGGTCCTAAGTAGCTTGTGGCACTTCACTGGGCTGTTGATCCTACACACATTCCACAAGAGCAATCCTACCCATTTTCATAGATCCAAAATTACCACCACAGTTGAGATAGCCACCAACCAGACTGTCCAGCAGGACCCCCCCAAGCCCAGGATCTCTAGCCCATTCTGTCATTCCTCAGTTATTGCAAGGAAAATAACATGGCAAAATCATAGCAGTCATCCTCAGCATCCTTCCCCACACAGACTGCACCTGTACTCCATCCCCCTTACACCCAATCCCTTCCATTAGAAACCCAACCACATAATAACACCAAGATACCCCCCTTCACTCTCCCTCCCCCTCCCATACCATAACCCCCATGCCTTCTCCACTGCTCCAAACAGGAACCTGCCATAAATGGTCTGCTATACGTTGGGGCTCCCCCCATCAACCAGCTAACTGTTGTTCCCCTCTCCCTCACCTCTCAGCCAGTAGGATACATCCTACCCCCATTCAGACATCTTAGGCCTACGGGCTGGTTGGCCTGACCCAGTACCACCCAACCAACTCACATACAGGCCATAGTCATTCACCCACCACTTTCTGGCCCCACCAACTTCCCACACACATACCTCCCAGGAATGGCCATCTACCCCCAACCTCCCTCGGGTACCCAAGTCGCCTACCAAGCAGGCACCCCCACAGCTCAGATGAGCCAAATGAGCCCCTCCCAAAGCCAAAGAGCCATAGAGCAACAGCCCAGGCAACAGCAACAAGACAGTAAAGCCCAACTCAGAGTAAGGAAAGCCACCAGCTATATGGCAGTCAATCCCACCCTGGCACAAGCAACTCCACTCTACAAGGCCATAGCAGAGTCGGGGGACTTAAGGGCCCACAACCCCATACCACTGGCCCGGCTATCCCGACCACTTCCCATCAGCCATGACACTCATGCATGCACTCTAGTCCAAGTCTCCCTCTGCTGACATAACCACACTGTGCAGTGAGATATGTGGAAGACAATTTATTAAGTATATCAGAACCTATGGCAACCCGACACAGGCCGTGTTTCGTAACCTTCATCAGGGGTTGATTAGGTAGAATACTAAAAACATAAAAACATGAATATTAAATAACATATTCAAAAAAGTAAAAGAACAGATTAAGATCATAATATATAGATCTTACAAATAAAACTCATAACAAATAAAAAACAAAAATTAAAATACATATTAAAATAGAACCTAAAAAAATGATGGAACGCTAAATAAATACACAACAAACATATTCTGACCATATTATTGATAACAATACTATCTTAAGTTATAAAAAGAGAACAACATATAGGTGTGACAAGCGATAAAACACCCTCATGCATGGACCAATGGAAATTAGTGGCTCTGGATGGGCAAAAACTAAAATATATATAACTAAAAAACTTAAAAATAGTTATACATGCATATTAATCATATTTTAAATAAATAAAAGAAATAATTAAAATCAAAAATCACTACTATTCTGGAGCAAAAGTTGGTCACTGCCAGCAAATAGTGCTTGCAAGAATAATTGGTAAAGCCTTGCTCTCTGTACACATTCTTATTGAGACCTAGCAAGGGCAAACAGTATCACATAGTTATGGTTAATTTGCAGGATGATTGTAATCCTATTTCTATATTGTATAAAGTGTATGTTATGCATAAAGATTTCTTCCAACCAGCAAGATGAAGTTCACTTGTGGACCAGATGTGCCTGGAACTCTAAAGGAGCATCTGCAAAGTAAAGCAAAAGGCATTCCCCACTGTAGAAGACTTATTCTGGATTTGAACATGTTTGAGCTACCACTCTTTTGTAATGATTCTTAACAGAACCACAGGGGGGACTATAGGAATGGACAGATAGAGGAATGCCAAAATCTCCAAGATATAATTCAGGATATAATTGAAGAGGCCTATCACTTTCTTGATACAGATTTCTAATATGTGTTGACTGAATGAACTTTGTAGATAGGCAATCATGTGTTTAGCCTTTCACCCAATGCTTTTAATAAAATTAGACATAATAGTCATAAGAACTGTGTAATTGTTCTAAAAGAAATAGAGAACAATGTTGGCTTTGCATAAATATAAACCTATGTCATGAACTACAGGTCATTCTACAGTTAACCATAGGTCGCTGCTGGCACAGCATAATTTCTCAACTTTGCAGTTTAAACAAATTTTATCAGCTAAGTGAACCTTGTTTAATACAATTATAATCAGCTCTTGTTCATGGAAGAATTCTGACGACACCTTATGTTATTTTACGTTTATGAATATGACTATGTTACTTTCTCAAATTACCCAATAAAACCAGACCTCAGAGAAAAAGAATTCGAGCCAATCTGAGAGAAGCTGTGCACATTCATAGCCTCAAAGATTGCTTCCTCTGAGGCTTCAGAAAGGATGTGAATCTCTGTGTTTTGTGTCTTATTTCCCTACTGTCTGAAGGACCAGATTTGAAGAATTAAGGAGACTTTGTCCTCGCATGAAGGGGTTAAAACAGCTAGGTAACCGGGTAACCCACTATCCAAAGTAGCTACGCAAAGTCCTCGGTCCGCCAGGTCCAAAAGGGAAAGCCATTAGAGAGGGAACAGAAGGGTGCTCTGCCATACCAAAAACATAAAAGAAAACACAGGCCAGAGCACCAATGGAAGAAAAGCAAACTAGCCTTGAGTCCCCCAGTCTGGCTCTGCTCATCCATATCCTTGCAGTTGGAGTGCGAGGAGGACCGCACCAAATTGTTCATGCATAGGTGCCCCAAGGCCCACGTGCAAGTCTTCAATATGGGCTCTCCATCCAGTTGCGTGGACCACGCGTTACCAGAGGAAAGCAAGCCCTAAACCAGGGAACAAATTAGTCACTCTCGATCCACCATACCACAAACAAAAGAGCATATTGGTCATGCCGATAAGTTCTCACAAAAAGCTGACGCCTCCACAGGGCTGGTGAAGTACCACTGCTGACCTTGGTGCAGCACTCGCAGCTGGGCAGAATAGAGTAGCGTGAATCTTACACCCTACTGCATTGGGCAACCACACATATCCACGTATTCCTTCCACATTTTAGTGACAGCAGTGGAATGGTCTTGATCTATGTTCCTGTGATCCCGAGCAGTCAATAGCACCACTTCTTTATGATAATAATTGTGGAATCTTGTGATAACCACTCTCGGCCTATAGTCCCCTTCATTCCAGGGGCCAATACAGTGTGCAAGCTCAATTTTCACTTTACCACCCATGCCCTCCAGGCATAAATTCAGTGGCAGCCACAATTCGAAAAACCCGTGGAGCTCATTGTCAAGCACTGTTTCCTTGATTCCTACAAAATGCATGTTCTTTCTCCTCCCACAGTTCTCAAGATCATTGAGTTTGTCAAGGTGTTGCTGTAATTGTATCTCAAGATGCTTGATAGTGGTGGCCTGGGCCTGATTCGTGTCCTCCAGATCAGAGACCCATTACTCAACCAGTCCCATCCAATTGCTAAATTTGATCACAGATTGTGCAATTTTATTCATCTGATCTAATAGCTCCTTAAAATGATCTTCAAGGGCCCAAACAACTGCCTTGAAGACCTCCTCTACCATACTGGATAACTGCTCTGCATGCAGACTGGACCGCTCATCGTCAGTCATCTTACCCTCCAGGGTCCAGATAATTTCTTTGCTTAAGGATTTAGTTGCCATGGTGCCCCGAGTTGTGCCCAAACTCAGTATACCCCAAAGCCACAATAATGAGTAGGGACAACAAGGAAACGTTTCAATTAGCAGAATTTACAGGCAAGAAGCCCCAGAGCCAAGAGCAAACCATCCTTCTTAACTCACCGCATCACATGATCCCCTCCAATGGGTTGTGTTAAGTACTTGCATATGTATGTTGGTTAGCGTGATGCCACATATTAGCAATGTGCTAAAGGTAGGGGGGATAGACATACACACTCCCTACAGTTAGTGTGGGCCTCCGTGCTGGTTTCATAACTCAAAAACGCAGTACCAATGTGCTCCTTAAGTATGCCCCTTAGAGTTTTGAAAATTCTTGTTCTTTTTTGTAGTTTTCTTTATCCATATAAGCCGTCGCTGAGCAGCTTGCTGAAATTGACCTGCTAGTAATTACATGAAAATTTAAATGAAATAAGATTGCAATGGTTTTAATTTGTTGTAAATGTTCAGTAAATTAGCTAGACAGTTTTTATTGGTGTGCTGCTATTTGTCCAACTTTTTATTAATTTGTAGATAAATACCTAAATGCATACAGAGAAAATAAACTTTGTGTTTTTTCTTAGAGTATGGCCCAGCACAATATACCAGAACATTTGAGGGATAATCGCAGTATGGTTTTAATTAGTAATGGAGCTGAAGTTATTCGAGTGGATAAGGACAAGTTTATTAAGTCAGCAGATAGTGTATCAATAAACAAATTATGCAAATTAGAGAGAACATACCCAAGGTGAGTGAAAATGATGATGCATTAATGCTCTTGGCTTATCATTTAATGTGATACACTTTGAAATGGTTGATTCGGATCAGATCTATGTTACTTTGGGACAATCATGACTATGGCAAGTGCTACCTTTTTTGCTGCCCTGTGCAAGAGGTTACTGTGCTGCCCCCTCGCCCCCCACCCCTCACCCCAATAGATTCCAGTGGAGGCCTTTCATTTTGTAGTTTTGTCAATTGCAAACCGCTCTGATGTTGGCAATGAAGGGCGCTATAGCAAATGCAAATAAACACACAAACACAAGCCTTTCTTTTGTCCCAAAATGACAGCAATTTTCCTGAGGGCTTGCTGTGTTAATCTGGAATTGCAAAACTTACAAGGCGGGTGGCACCTTATAGATGACACCTTATTGATTAACCAATTTAATGAGGCGCTTGCCTCAATAAATTGGTCAGTCTATAAGGTATCACATGCCTGTCATTTTTATCTCAATAACTTAATTGTATGAATGTCTGAATATCATTTACATATGCAGTGGGGTTAGAGAGAGGCTAAGAGATTTCTACATGACTTCCCTCCCGCACCAACTACCATATACAGGAGAAAGTACAGTCAAACCTCGGTTTTCGTGTGCCCCGGTTTTCGTTCGTTTCAGTTTTCGACGTCTTTTCTAACTGAGATCTTGTCTCGGTTATCGTTTATCGCCTCGGTTTGTGTCAGGAACCAGTGCTGCCAGATCTGAAAACCTACACCCTCGCGCTGGTCTGCCCGCCCAGTCCCGGCAGCACTACCCCCCCCCCCCCCGGACTCACCCGATCGCATGTTGAGAAGCCAAAGTCAGCTGAGCAACATCCTCGAGCCAGAGATGCAAGGATTGCACAGAGAGGAAGGCCCCGATCTCTCCACCGCCTGCCTGTTCTCTGGAGCGCCCCCTCAGGCTCGGAGGTAGCAGGGTAGCTGTCAATGTAAGCAGGAGATGTTGTATGAATGTGGGAGGCAGTTCTTTATCTTGCAGGGTACGCTTGCAAATTGCTGTTGAGACGGAGTCAGCGATCAGATTACAGTGCCGTACAGTACAATATCTGTGTGTTTGCTGTCCTGTGGACGATCGGGCAGGTGAGAGAAGTGACAGGAGCTGGGTGTCTGGAACGGATTACATTGAATTTACATTATTTCCTATGGGAAATATTGCTTCGGTTTTCGTACGTTTCGGTTTTAGTCAGACTGCTTAGAACGGATTAATCATTAAAACCGAGGTTTGACTGTACTATAAAACCTTACAGAAAGACTAGTCAGTCCATAGCAACCTGCCATAATATAATAGCAGGCAGTACTACAAATATTAAACCACTACAGCTGAGAGAAAATCAGTACCTTTCCTACTGGGAAAAAAGAGCAGGTGGGAATGCAACAGAAATCTACAAAGAAACTACATGCTAGCAGAATGCCATACATGCAAAACACAGACAGACCCTCCCCAAATACAAAAACAGAGGGCTAGACATTAGAAATAGAAAGACAATAATTGAACAGGGAATCCCAAGAAGTACAACTCCACAGTAATGGCAAAACTGGAAAAAAATTCAAAATATATTTCCTCTTGTACTGAACAAAATGCAGATATCAGCAATGCACATTCCAGTTAATGAATTCAAAATAAAATACTTTTCTTATACCTTTGTGGTCTTTGCATTTTATTGTTTCAGCCACAATGATCACAGTATCTCTTCTATCGACCTTCTTTCCATTATCTGCTGTCCATTTGCCATTTTCCTTGCTCTTACCATCTTCTTCCATTCCTTCTTTATCTCTGTCTCGGATATATGGATCTTTCCCTTGTAACTCCCTCTTCCACCACTCTTTACTCTCTCTTTATCCACATACCAATTTTCTCCATCTCAACCCGTCCAAGTCTGCAGCCCTCTGGTTTTCTCTGGGCCCCTCCCATCCCCCCCCCCCCCCCACCTTTCTCCTCTGCTATGTTCTACTCCTGTGCCCCCTTGTACCCACTCTTCGACCTTGGCGTCACCCTGGATTCATTCCTCAGCTTTCACTTTCACATCTCTCTGCTTGTCCGTTGCTCCTTCCTCTCACTACATCAGATCCACACCATTCGCCCTTTCCTCTCCCAACCTTCCCTCATTACCCTCGTGTTGTCCCTTGTCATCTCCAGGTTAGATTATTGTAATGTTGTCTTTGCAGGTCTCCCCCAATATCAACTTCATCGCCTTCAGCTCATTCATAACACTGCTGCCCGCCTCATTACTCACTCCTCTCCATCTGATCATGTCACCCCCCCTCCTTCTGCAGCTCCACTGGCTCCCAATCAAATTTTGCTTTATCCACAAGATACTCACAACCACTCACAGGGTACTCCATACTGGTATCCCCTCTATCTTGCTGATCTCATTCACCACCGGCCCTCCCCACAACCCCTCCATTTCTCTCATGGGAACCAACTTTTCTGTCCAGGCCCACCTTGAACTCACCTGCCACTCTGCCTATTTTTTCCTAGCCCCTACACTTGGAATTCACTCCCTTCAGCCTTGCACACCGAGACCTCATTCCCCCGTTTTAAGGCAATGTTAAAAACCCATCTGTTTCATCTTACGTTTGATCTCACCCCTCCCGACCCCTAGGCTTCATCCTGCCGGTCATTCCCTTTCCTTTCCCCCTCCCCCCCATGTGTGTTGCTGCTTCTATTCTTTGATTTTTCGTCTGTCCTGCTGCTTTCCTATTTGATTGATGGCCTTCCTTTCCTCCTTTGTTTTCTCTGTGGCCACATTGTTTGTATACCGCTCTGATGTGATAGCCTGGGCGGTATATCAAGTGCCTCAATAAAGATAAAGACTAAAACTTCACTCTGTCCACCCCTCAGAGTCCTACATCTCTCTCTTTCTGTCCACTCCTGAGAGTCCAGCATCTCTGTCCGCCTCTCACCCTCTCTGTCCATCTCTCAGAGTCCTGCATCTCTCTCGCCATCCAACACTTAAAATCCAGCATTTCCCTCTCTGCCCACCGCTCAGAGCCCACCATCTCTCTGTCATCCCCTCATAGCTCAACATCTCCGCTCTCTCTGTTCCACCTCCCCGCAGTCTAGTATCTCTCCATCCTCTATAACAGTAGTTTCCTACGACAAAAGTAGATTTCTGAAGCTTGTCTTTTCTGTGAAGCTTGTCTTTAAATGTTGATATTGCATTTATACGCTGCAGCCTCCCATCATCAACCAGTACAGAAGTTATACTCGAACGGATTCAGCAGATTCAAAGTTTATTGCATTTCTCAGTACTTTACCCCATTAAAACAAACTAGCTAATGTTTACAATGTTAAGACCTCACCTCTTGGTAGACAGGCCAAGCAAACAAAAGGACAATATCTGATACATCATTATCCCTGAGATGAGTTTCCATGGAGATCTGCCATGGTTCCTTACACAGTGCATTGAAAGCTTGGATGCTGTCAATGGTGATTTTCCACCAGATCAACACCCCCAGAAACCTTTGAACTTGCTTCCTTTTCCCCATTGCAGCCTCTTATCACCCCTGCCCTGCTCCATCTCCCCCTTACTTTACCATTTACCATCACCAATTTGAAAAACAACAAGTTAAAAAGTATAAATTAGCAGTGTAACCCAATGGTGGGTTTCCCCCATTTCCGGAATCAGGCTTGTGGGGTGTTCATATGTATGTCTCATAGGAAGTGTCAGGCGGTATCAGCGGACTAGGTGGATGCAGCATCACCTGATATCTCTCTCATTGCCCCCTCCTGCAGCCATCACCTGATTTTCCTCTCGCTCATTCCTCCCCCATCCCTCGCAGCCATCACCCGCCATCTTACCATGTTTTCTTTCCTCCACAATGGTGGACAAGAAGTAAAATTCAGCATGGGG
This sequence comes from Ichthyophis bannanicus, assembly GCA_033557465.1. Classification (NCBI taxonomy): domain Eukaryota; kingdom Metazoa; phylum Chordata; class Amphibia; order Gymnophiona; family Ichthyophiidae; genus Ichthyophis; species Ichthyophis bannanicus. The sequence continues at coordinate 498,976,315 of CM066036.1, forward strand.
CTTTAATGCCCATGAGCATGGTACACTTCAGACATGCAGCGCATGCATGTGCTCCAAAGCCCTGCACTGATTTTTAGGGCAGTTTCAACTCATCACAGTAGAAGGCCAAAACTCCCCTAAAAATCAGCATGGGACTTTGGACGTCAGACTACAGCATATGCATGGACTTCAAAGTCCCATGCTAGTTTTTACTTCTTGTCCGTCATTGTCTGTCACTTGCCATTCACTGCTGTGCCACCTGTTGCTCACCTTCCCCACAGCTGGGCCTGTTTGGCTCACTGTGCCAACCGTGCCACCCTCTCGAGGCTGCCACCTTGTACAAGCACACGGTTTGAACTGTGGGTTGCGCTGGCCATGACTATGGCTAAGTCTTACTTAAGTGACATTTTATTATTTATTTAAATCATATTCTGATAGAGCTCTTTCACATTATCTGAGGGGAAGAGGGCTGAAGTGGAAAGACTTACTAAAAGTTATTGGTGGTTGTATGATATTGAGGGAAAGAAATTGTAAAAGCATACAAAAATGATAAAATACATTTCTCTTTAAGAAACTGAGCTGACTTAAACATCGGGATTTTATTTTATTTTGGGGCCCTTTTACTAAAGTGCGCTATGCAGGTAACATGGGTTTTGGGTGGCGTTAAGTGAGCCCGGAGGCCCATGGTACCTGTTAGCACCAGGCCAACACAGTTAGTGTGGGCCGATTTCCACACTAACTGTGAATCGTGTATTGGGATGGTAAAGGAGAGGGTTAGGGGTGGAGAGTGGGTATGGTGAGCATATCACACTTAGCATAGGTTATCCTTGTAAATAGCACTGTTCACCTAACATCTCCTCAATAGGTGGGGTTAAGTATACTGTCACAAGCACAACGCCCGAAGCCACTTGCCTCTAGTGGTCGAGGGGCGTGGTGGTTGAGGATTCCTTCTTCTATCAGCTCCTAGCAGCCTATTTCTTTGTGTTGGCTTCTGGGAAGTGTAGTACTGCTAAAATATGTTGGTGCTTTAAGTAGAAGGTTTGTAGTTGAGGTAACCGAGGGTAAGGCTTGTAACAGAAAGTTTATTTCCATAACACAAAATACAGCAGGTTCAAGGTATCATTTACAGGATTATAACTGTAGGATTTGCTTAAGGTACAGCAAATACTGGCAAACAAACCAAAAGAACTCAGAAATGGTTTTTTAAAGTCCTCTTACTTGCAGAAGCAATTGCCTTTAGAAACTGGGCTGCCACTTTCCTTTTTAGTCCTTGTTAATCAAAGCATAAAGAAAAATTCAAGCTTAATTCTTCTACAGCAGTTTGGTTTCTGCCAGCCTCAAAACCTCTCTAGGCTGCATTTCTATGTGAAACCAAACTGAGAACCAGACAAACATTCCAAACTGTTATCAAAACTCTTATCAGGCTTTTCATATAGGAGAAGAGCAAGCCAAAACTCTTATAGCAGCTAACTTGGCTTTTCTTGCCGTTGCACAGTTCAAACACAGGTGACAAACAAGCATGAATCAGAGCTTCCTGATCAGGCTTACGTTGCAGTAAATTTCCCTTTTAAAACAGACAGGAATTTACCTCCACACTGCTTGTGCCATATGGTTAACTTCCAAGGAGAATTACTTCTTTCAGGGCTAGCTTTTCCTCAAGACCTCCTGTCTAGAGCTTGGCATAGAGAGCAATCCATAAAGCAATCTTCTTCCCCCAACTCTGACACTGGTTCTCCCAACTGCATGGGTTCTGACTCACCGACCTGGTCAGACTGTTCAGCTGACAACCTCGCTGGTGGTCTGAAAGCTTCTCCACTTCCTGGTCCCCACCTCTGTTGCCAACCTGTTGCAGGGAATTCAGCTCTCTCAGCTCTGGGTAGCTCAGCTCTTCTCCAAGAATCCACTCCTTCTCTCTGCTTCTGTCTCAGCTGCTCTCCTTCTCATCTCCCTCCTTCTCATCTCTCTCCTTCTGCATAATCTAACCCAGGCTTATACCTCCAGGGTTCTAACCCCACCTCTTTCTTTCCCAGGTGTTGGTAATCCCCCTGCCTCCTGATATTAGAATAATCAGTGCACTTGTTAAAGTAAGGGCTTTGGTCCTCGTGCTTGCAATCCCTCTTTCTTACTTTATCAGTCATTGGCTGAAACCTGTTCCAGCTGGGGGTTTTCTGTCTTTAAAATCTGGCTGTGGCTTTCTCTCCCTGCACTCCTAGAAGGGGACCCTTAACTAGGGTGAATTCGTTATGCTTCTCACCTCCCCCAGTCTCAGGATAGCTGACCTTGCCACAATACCCACGGTAATTGTGCATGCCACTGAAGTGCATTAGGTTACAATTCAGTGTGGTAATTCTTGAGAACATGATGGATACACCCCCCCCCCCCCCCAATAGCATACAGCAGTTGCAACCACTTTGTGCCCAATTCCAAGATATGGGTTGCACGGCTTCATGTCCCAGTGGGACATGCAGCCCCACAAGCTGTCTGGACCCTATTCCCCCTCCTGCACTCCCTTCATGTCCTGAGCAATAGGCCAGGGAGAACCGGTGGGGGGCGGGAGTGGGTGGGGTCGGGGAGGAGCGGGGGTGGGCCAGCCCTGCTGGATGTACAGGGCCGATTCAGGTCACGCCCTGTATGTCCTACAGGGTCCATGGGGATATGCTTCTTATTGCACCTCAGAGGTGGAATAAGCAACACTGATCTTGCGATCACGGCCAGGGATCCCTCTCCGGGGCCGGGTGCAGGGGATCCCCGCTGCCTGATCCAGGCAGGGAAGAGGGGAGCCTAAAGCCACGGGAGTCAAGGGCGCCTATGGGGAGGACATCCCCACAGGTGGCAGGGGCACGCCGGACCATCCACAGGCCCGATTCTGTGTACCACGGGAACATTTAATCCCGCAATCCAGAATTGGGTCCTAATGGGCCCATCTTCCTTGGGGACGTCCGGATGGCCCAGACGTACCCCTCTCAGAATCAAGTTCCACATATTAGTTGCAAAACCTCAGTGAACTTTAGTAAAAGGGTCCTTTATTTACTGTTTTTCAGTGATGACCAGCTTTGTCAGATCTTCCTAGAAGAAAACCGCTGGAAATTATTCAAAAAAGATCTGGTAAACCTAATAGTGGATCCTTATGCTGATAAGAGAACTAAACCTGAACAACAAAAACACAAGGCACTGATTCAAACAACGTTGACCCTGAATAATGCAGGCATTATGGACCTGTCCTCCACTTGCAAATACCATCTCTTGGAGACTCCAAAACAGGAATTCAAGATTGTGCCTGTCAGCAAAAAGACCTTGCAGGATCGCATGATTCTTCCACATCTTCAGCCTAGGCTAATTCACAGCATTGCTGTACAAAGACCCAGTCTGAAAATATTACTGCAGTGAACAGGAACCCAAAACCAAGCCATGCCACTTTTTAAAATAATTTGAATTATATGAAAATAGGATTGTTCATTCAAGATATTTGAATGAACAGTCCTATTTAAACTGTAATTTGTAGTGCAAACAACACTACTTGTTTGTATTGTATTAATTTTAAGTACTCTTTTTTATTTGCCATGACAAAATATTGCCATGACAAAATATTTTGATACAGTGTAAAATAATTCTAATCCAAGAGCAAAATAGCTGATATATGAAAAATAGAGATTGTGAAATAATATTATGATCTGTGACCACAGTACAAACATTTGCCCCTTGTCCAGATATTACTGTTTAGAATGAGGTATTTTCTTGATTAAAATGATACATCACAAAACAAAAGGGGTACGTTTACTAAAAGGCATTAGCTGTTATCATGGCACTAATGTGGGAAAATCACGCTATGGTAACAGCAAACATGGGCTAATAGCTAACATGGGCTAAATGCAGATAGCGCAGGGAATTTTCTGCTCTATCTGCATAACGCACATCAGGAGCACGAGTGGGCGGGTATGGGCAGAGAGTGGGTATGTCTGTACTGTGCGGTTACTGTGAACATTGACAGCACATGGCAGCTGCATGTTTTGCAAACATTGCGAGTACATCTTACGGCACTTCAATGGGTGGTACTAATTTCATCAGCGATGCAGCCACACTGTGATCACTATGTTTTCACTGCAGTATCTGCTGAGGAAGTGCTGGGCACGCCCACAACAGATAACATGGAAACTAATGGAGTGCTATTTGCAGGGACGCCTGGCTTTCGCTGCAAAAGCCTAAAGCCCTTTAGTAAACATACCCCAGACAATCCCGCCAAATTTTAGAAAATTCATCAAAGTCCCTAATAGATCAATAAAATCATATCTGACCAGTAATACCCAGATCAAGAGGGCGTTTTAGATCGTGACTACATGTTTACATTATTTTTGTTTATCTTGATTTTATCATAGCTTGAAGTTGCAATGTAATTACAACTTTAACACCTAGATTTACTAAAGCATGGTATGTGTTGACGTACACTAATGGCAATAATGGGCATTATTTACGACTGGTCTCATTATGCAATGGGACTAATTATAATGCACATTAAAGGAGGTAATGCATTCACAACTTCCTATAAATACTGCTCTGACGAGAGACTAATAAAAATGTCAGACTTTAAAAACCGAGGTAGCTATCAAGAAGCATCCTCCAATTTGTCCTTTTATTCTTTTTGTGATTTTTATGTGATTTGATAGTGCTCCAAAGGAAATCTAACTATAAGAAACCAACACAATTCGAACTATATAATTTAGTTCTGCTTCAGGGTGCAAAATCACTTAAATAACCAAAACGTTTTCAAATCACTTATCTGTGAATGTTCCTCCATAGAGCTCCAAGAAGATTCAAGTTCACAGAGCATTGAGATAGTTGACGAGAAAAAAAATAGCAATGATGGAGCAACATTCGTAGATAAGTGATTTGAAAACATTTTGGCTATTTAAGTGATTTTGCACTCTGAAGCAGAACTAAATTATACAGTTCGAAATGCGTTGGTTTCTTATAGTTAGATTTCCTTTGGAGCACTATCAAATCACATAAAAATCACAAAAAAGAATAAAAGGATGAATTGGAGGATGCTTCTTGATAGCTACCTCGGTTTGTAAAGTCCGATATTTTTATTAGTCTCTCGATAGAGAAGTATTTATACGAAGTTGTGAATGCACTAGGTGTAAATTTATGTCCTATATTTTTGGTCAAGTGGATTTAGCCATTAAAGGAGGTAAAGCATACTAACATGGTAACACGTTTTAGTAAATCTAGCCCTATTTAAACTTTAGACATTTGATCAGGATAAGAAGAGTAAAATAGGAAAACAGGACTTATGATTTTACGTTTTAACCAATAAAATGTTCCACCCCCCCCCCCCCTCCAAAATTTGAAATAGGTGTTTATTGAATAAACACTGCAAAAACATCACTTCCCCAAATTCTTTATCACCCCTTTGCTGGTTTGTCTTGTAACCTCCACTCAGCTTTTGTGTGTTTTCTGCATTAACAACTTTGAAGTGATACATGCTCGATTGCAGCTACCCAGCAATACTAACAGTGACACAAAAACACCGATAAACACTGATTTTTGTGTATCTCAAAAACACCTAATTAGCTGGAAAATGAAGGCCTAACTTTACAATTTATACACATCGAGGAATGGAAGCCCTAATTATGATTATCTTGAATTATCAAAGCATGAGAATAATTCTCAATTTGACTTCAAAAAATATAACAGAACCCAGCTAAATAAGTTGAGTCTTGACAAACTGGGCTTGTTTCCTTTTGGTCTGATCTTTTGTTTTAAATAGATTTACCTGTTGATTATTGACTGTCTAATATAATCAAATGTAAAACAGAACATAGGACACCAGAGATCTCTGGAAGACTACCAGGGCTGAAACATTTTACCAGTACGGTCTCCTATTGTTCTACTAAATAAAATGAAGCAAATAAAATCACTTTCAAATACTTAAAAGCAGTAATCTATGTATTTTGATTTGTTTCTTCCACGGTATATGAAAATTCTATGGGATACAGAGTTAATGATTTTCATGCATATGGTATACAGACAATAAAATTTTGCATCACAGTTTAAATGGGAACACTGGAAAGTTATATCATACATGATTTGAAATCCAGTGGGAAGATCTTTCTAATGCAATTTTGGTCTGGTCTGCAAGTGGAAATATCCAAATTACAGTAGCCTAAAGTTGTGTTTGCCTTAGTTCCATGGTATCATACATGTTTAAGGAATCTTCATGCACACAGTGAATTAGATTTGAGTATACTTTGATGAAACTAGCTGCTGCTTGAAATCAATAGAGGGCAAACACAATTGTTAGGAGTAGCAATGATCAGGTCAATATTTAAACTATTACTACTACTGAGCATTTGTATAGTGCTACAAGACATACGCAATCTAGTCAAGATGGACAACACAGAAGGTGTAGACAGGGATATATCTAGGTGGAATGGTAAAGAAACACAAGGATATCAGGTGAGTCAAGATACAAAAGCAGCAGCAAAGAGGTGTATTTTCAGCCTAGATTTGAAAAGGGTCAGAGAAGGCGTCTGGTGTACAGACTCAGGTAGTTTGTTCCAGGCGTAAGGTGCAGCAAGATGAAAGGAACGACGTCTGGAGTTAGCAATAGAGGAGAAGGGCACATACAGAAGCAATTTGCCAAAAAAGCGGAGTTCTTGAGGTGGGTGTAGGGAGAGAGAAGAGAAGAAAGGTAGTGAGGAGCTGCAGAGTGAATGTACTTACAGGTCATGGATGCAGAAACAGATAGGGAGCCAATGAAATGACTTGAGAAGAGGGGTAATATGGGCATGACGAGGCTGGTGGAAGATTAGCCGTGCAGCAGAGTGTTGAACAGATTGAAGGGAAGAGAGATGATTCAAAGGGAGACCAGCAAGGTGTAGGTTACAGTTGTCAAGATGAGAGGTGATTAAGGAGTGGATAAGTGTCTTAGTAGTGTCTTCAGAAAAGAATGGGCAGATTTTGTTGATCTTATAGAGAAAGAAACGGCAGGTCTTAGCTTTCAGATGGATGTGTGTGGAGAAGGAGAGAGAGGAGTCAAAGACAACCCCAAGATTGCGAGCTGAGGAAAAAGGGAGGAGTAGAGAGTTATCCACAGAGACTGAGAAAGGAGGAAGAGGAGAGGAGCTTTTAGGGGGAAAAATAAGCAACTCGGCTTTGGCCATGTTCAATTTCAAGCAGCGGTGAGACATCCAAGCAGCAATGTCAGAAAGGCAGGCAGAGATCCAGGTCTGGATTGCCAGAGAGATTTCAGGCATAGAGAGGTAGATCTGGGAGCATAAAGATGGTACTAAAAGCCATGGGAAGAGAAGAGCGCACCAAGGAACTGGGTATAGAGAAATAAAAGGAGTGGACCCAAGACAGATCCTTCAGGTACACCAACTGAGAGCGGGATCGCAACAGAGGAGGAGCCATCAGAACAAACACTGAAAAAGCGATGGGAGAAATAAGAGGAGAACTAGAGCATAAGAACATAAGATATGCCATACTGGGTCAGACCAAGGTCCATCAAGCCCAGTATCCTGTTTCCAACAGTGGCCAATCTAGGTCGTACGTACCTAGCAGTTTCCCCAAAAGACACAGGTTCCGCAATGCTTGTACTGGTTCAAGCATTGATATCCTGGGTCCCTTCTTAATAATGGTTTATGGACCTTTCCTCCAGGAACTTGTCCAAACCTTTTTTAAACCCAGCTACACTAACAGCCTTTACCACATCCTCAGGTAACAAATTCCAGAGTTTGATTACATGTTGAGTGAAAAAATATTTTCTTTTATTAGTCTTATATCTGTAAATAGACTGTAAATAGTTTCCCCTGTTATCCAAGTTCCCCTGTTATCCAAGTTATCCAAGTTCCTTCCCTTGTTATCTGTAAACTCATGCATGTTATTGTACTGAGACTTTTTGTTCTATGTGAACCGCGCTGATGCCGAATAGTGCGGTATATAAGAGAATGTAAATAAATAAATAAATAAATAAATAAATAAATAAATAGTTTACCCTGTAGCTTCATTGCATGTCCCCTAGTCTTTCTATATTCTGATAACGTAAACAATCGATCTACGTTTACCCGTTCCACTCCATTCATTAATTTATAGACTTCTATCATATCTCCCCTCAGCCGTCTCTTTTCCAGGTTAAAGAGCCTTAATCTTTTTAGCCTTTCTTCATAGGAGTATCCTTCCATCCCCTTTACCATTTTGGTGGCTCTTCTCTGAACCTTTTCTAATAACACTATATCCTTTTTAAGATACGGTGAATAGAATTGCACAAAATATTCAAGGTGCGGTCTCACCATGGAATGGTATAGAGGCATTATAATATCTTTTGTTTTATTTTCCATTCCTTTCCTTATGATACCTAGCATTCTATTTGCTTTCTTGGCTGCCGCTGCACACTGGGCCGAGGGTTTTAACATGTTATCCACAATGACGCCTAAATCTTTTTCCTGGGTGGTGGTTCCTAATGTGGAACCTTGCATTGTATAACCATAGTTTGGGTCGTTCTTCCCTAGGTGCATAACTTTACACTTGTCCACATTAAATTTCATCTGCCATTCTGATGCCCAGTCTTCCAATTTAACAAGATCCTCTAGCAATTTTCCACAATCCTCTTGGGTTTTAACAACTTTAAATAGTTTTGTGTCATCGGCAAATTTGATAACCTCACTCGTTATTCCACTTTCCAGGTCATTTATGAATATGTCAAAAAGCAGCGGACCCAGCACAGATCCCTGGGGTACACCACTATTCACCTTTCTCCATTGGGAAAATTGGCCATTTAGCCCAACCCTCTGCTTTCTATCTTTTAACCAGTTCTTGATCCACAGTAGTACACTGCCTCCTATCCCATGACTCTTTAATTTTGCCAAAAGTCTCTGATGAGGGACCTTGTCAAAGGCTTTCTGAAAGTCCAGATACACTATATCAACCGACTCACCTTTGTCCACCTGTTTATTCACTCCTTCAAAAAAACATAACAGATTAGTAAGACAAGATCTTCCTTGTCTAAAGCCATGTTGGCTGTCTCCCATTAGGCCATGACTATCTACATGCTGAGTAATTTTATTCTTTATGATGGTTTCTACCATTTTTCCCGGTACTGACGTGAGGCTCACCGGTCTGTAGTTTCCCGGATCACCCCTGGAACCCTTTTTAAAAATTGGTGTTATATTGGCGATCCTCCAATCTTCAGGTATTAGAGATGATTTTAATGATAGTTCACAGATTACTAATAGCAGGTCTGCAATCTCATATTTCACTTCTTTCAACACCCTAGGATGTATACCATCCGGCCCAGGTGATTTGCTACTCTTCAGTTTATCTAATAGTTGTAATACATCTTCCTGATGTATCGATATTTCCTTCAATTCTTCCGCACCTTTAAATACCACTTCAGTCACGGGTAACATCCCTACATCTTCCTCAGTAAAGACTGAAGCAAAGAATTCATTCAGTCTCTCCGCTATCTCCTTGTCGCCTCTTAGTGCCCCTTTAACTCCTCTATCATCTAATGGTCCAACCGACTCTCTCACAGGTTTTTTTGCTACGAATGTACTTGAAAAAATCTTTATTTTGCGTTTTTGCTTCCGCAGCAAGCTTCTTCTCAAATTCTCCCTTTGCCTTCTTTATCAATGCCTTGCATTTGACCTGCCAGTGCTTGTGCTGTTTCCAGGTTTCATCGTTTGGCTCTTTTTTCCATTTCCTGAAAGATGCTTTTTTGGCAACAACAGCCTCTCTGACCTCACCTTTAAACCATGCTGGCAGTTTTTTGGACTTCCTTCCACTTTTCTTAAAGCATGGAATACAGCTGCTCTGGGCTTCCAAGATAGTATTTTTCAACAACACCCAAGCTTGATGTAAGTCTTTAACCTTTGCAACTGCTCCTTTTAGTTTTTTCTTAACTATTTTCCTCATTTTATCATAGTCTCCCTTTCGAAAGTTAAAAGGTAGTACTGTGGATTTCCTTACTGTCCCTCCTCCACTAATTAAATCAAAGGCGATCATGCTATGATCACTATTGCCAAGTGGCCCCAACACCCTTATCTCTTGCACTAGATCTGGTGTTCCACTAAGGACTAGGTCTAATATGGCTTCCCCTCTGGTCGGTTCATGAACCAGCTGCTCCAAGAAGCAGTCATTTATGTCATCTAGGAACTCTATCTCCCTAGCATGTCCTGCCGTGACACTGACCCAGTCGATACCGGGGTAATTGAAATCATCCATTATTATTACCGAGCTGTAACTTTTGTTAGCTTCCTTGATTTCTTTGAGCATTTCATCATCCATTTGTTCATTCTGGCCAGGCGGTCGATAGTACACCCCCACTGCCATCGCCTTCCCTTTTTTACATGGAATTTCAATCCATAGAGATTCTACATCAAATTTTGTTTCCTGCAAAACTTTAATCCTTTCTGACTCAATGCCCTCTCTAACATAGAGCGCAACCCCTCCACCAATTTGATCAGCTCTATCATTACGATATAGTTTGTACCCAGGTATCACAGTGTCCCACTGGTTATCCTCCTTCCACCATGTCTCTGATATTCCAATCATATCTAACCTCTCATTTAGTGCTATATATTCTAACTCTCCCATCTTATTTTTTAGACTTCTAGCATTTGCATACAAGCATTTTAGAGACTGTTTTTTATTCATATTAATTTGGCTATTGGTAGACATGGGTAATTTGGGATCTTTAAGCTCTGTCTGCTCCATACTCGAGGGCATTTGGGCTACTTTACTCTTTTTTGGAACCTCTCTGCTTTTGGTAGTATCCTTCAAGGATACATCCTTCCGAACCATCCGCTCTTGGGCGACTGTCAGCTTTCCCCTGTTATCTAGTTTAAAAGCTGCTCTATCTCCTTTTTAAAGGTTAATGCCAGCAGCCTGGTTCCATCCCGTTTAAGGTGAAGCCCATCCCTTCGGAAGAGCCCCTCCTTTCCCCAGAATGTTCCCCAGTTCCTAACAAATCCAAAACCCTCATCTCTGCACCATTGTCTCATCCACGCATTGAGACTCCGGAGCTCTGCCTGCCTTTTGGGTCCTGCACGTGGAACGGGAAGCATTTCAGAGAACGCTACCCTGAAAGTTCTGGATTTCAACTTCCTACCTAAAAGCCTAAATTTAGCCTCCAGAACCTCCCTACCACATTTTCCTATGTCATTGGTACCGACATGTACCAAGACAGCAGACTCCTCCCCAGCACTATCTAAGACCTTATCTAGGTGGTGCGTGAGGTCCGCTACCTTTGCACCAGGCAGGCTAGGATAGTACAGAACCCTTAAAATCAAGCGAGGACAGGGTATCAAGGAGAAGGTTGTGGTCAACAGTGACAAAAGCAGCAGAGAGGTCAAGAAGGATGAGGACAGAGTAAAGGCCCTTGGATTTTGCCAGGAACAAGTCACTGGAGACTTTGGCAAGAGCCATTTCAGTGGAGTATAAAGGACAAAAGCCAGATTGTAAAGGATCCAGGAGGGCATGAAAGGAGAGGAAGTCAAGGCAGCGGCAATGAACCAAGCATTCAAGTAGTTTAGAAACGAAGGGGAGGAGGGAGATGGATTGATAATTAGAAGGACAGGTAGGAGCAAGTGAGGGTTTCTTGAGGAGAGGTGTAACTACAGCATGCTTGAAGGCTGCAGGGACAGTTGCAGTGGAGAGGGATAGGTTGAGAATATGAGAGATAGAAGGGACAACAGTGGAGGAATGGGGCTTAGGAGACAGGCGCGGATAGGATCAGAGGAGCAGGTAGTGAGTTTGGAGGAAAACGAAAGTGTGCAGTTTCCTCTTCAGAGATCACAGGAAAGGAAGAGAGGGCAGCAGAGGTGGGGGGGGGGAAGTTGGGAGTGAAGAGGTGGGGAGGGGAAGTAGCTGAATTTGTGGGAAATTGCAGGGTGATCTTGTGGATTTTGTCATGAAAATAGTCAGCCAGGGTTTGGGCAGAAAGGGAGGGGTCGGAGGCAAAGGCACCTTGAGGAGAGCTGAGAGTAGTAAAGAGATGGCAAAGGTCAGAGGCAAGAGAGTTAGTCAGATGGACATAATAGTCTTGTTTAGCAAGTACTATGGCTGACTGGAAAGAGACAAGCATGAATTTGAAGTGTAGAAAGTCCACAAGGGAACAGGATTTGAGCCAAGCACTCTCAGCTAAATGGGCACAGGGACACAGATAGCAGGTAGTGGATGAAAGCCAGGACTGGGGTGCAGTACGCCTCACAGGACGTGGCTTGGGCGGAGCAAGAGTATCCCGAGCAGAGGAAAGTGCAGTGTTATAGGAAGCTACTGCCTCATGAACAGACTCAGATGACATAGTGGAGGAAAGAGATGAAGAAACGGTGGAGGAGAGAACCAAAGGACCAATAACATGAAGATTTCTAAATAGGTTGAAGGAGACAGGACGAGGTTGAGGCAATGGGTGATGAAGAGTGAAGCTTAGCAAGTGATGATCCGATAAGCGGAGAAGTGAAGTACAGAAGTTTGAGGGTAAGCAATTATAGAAAAATACAAGGTCAAAGCAGTGGCCCTGCTGGTGAATGGGGGCAATAGAGCAAAGCTGGAGGTCGAATGAGGAGGTAAGGAAAAGGAACTTTAAAGCATAAAGATCAGAGGGGTTATAAACATGAATGTTAAAATCCCCAAGAATAAGAGTGGGGGAAGAGGAATCCAGAAAGAAGGAGAGCCGCGAGTCAAAGTCCGTGAGACAGGTAGAAGCGGCAGCAGCAGGAAACAGGAAGGTGAGCTTCTCCCCACTCCCCATCACCATCAATCCAGCCACTTCAGCAAATTTAAAAGAAGAACAGCATGCTCAGGCATGCCTGTGCTGATAGGGGACCATGCCTAAGGGCCTCGACAAAATGCCCTTAGGTGTGGCCCTTAGAGTGGCCCCAGAGTGCCTCAGCCACAGGGTCAGGTATCCCCACACATCACCACCCTTCGACTTGATTCAGCACGAGTGCTGGCATAGTAATCAACTACCTCATTACTCCCTAACCTGAGTCCTATGTAAGTACACAAATTTTACAACATGGCTCAGGCTTATAATAGCATATACACACACACACACCACTCTAGACACACTAAATAGTGCCAACCAATAACGTTCTAAGCCATTGAAACCACTGCTGCTCTCCTTTCAACAATCACACTACTAAACTGCTTCTGACCAAACATTCCACAAGACATACATCTCACCCCACTTTTCCTCATACTATTTCTCCTCACCAGTTACAACACAACACAAGCTTACACACCAACCACACCATACATCACCCCTATAATTCAACACCCATACAACTTCAGACTTCAAACACTCCTTCCAAAATCACGGTTCAGAAATACATACAACTTAATTAAAATTCAAGCATCCCCCTGGCTTACATCTACAACTTCTGAACTGCCTACCAACCAACCACTCAAGTGCGCTCTCATCAACACGTGCTCTGTCCATAACAAAATTTCTATCATTACAGACCACATTAAGGAATATCACATGGACTTATACTGCATAACAGAATCATGGCTCGATGAATCCAATACCATTCTAGTAAACCAGCTCACAATCCCTTCAAACAAAATTTTCAACTGCCCTAGGACCACCAAGAGGGGTGGAGGTGTCCTTATAATTGCTAAAGAGGATCTCTAACTCAAGATGACTAGCACAAACTCTACAAATTACCTGGACATCATTAACATCTCCAACACCCACTTATCTGTATGCCTTGTATACAGATTACCAACAGCTAACTCCAGTGACCTCTCACCACTATTTGAGAAAGCAAACTCACCGCCACACCAATAAATGGCTCACTCTACTGGGCAATTTCAACCTACCCACTGTATCCAACAAACACTCCATACTTTTTATCCAAGCAATGGAAGCACTCCTGCTCCAGCAAATCATCTCTGAACCAACACACTCTAGGGGTAGAACTTTAGACCTCATCTTTACCCCAACCAGCTGGCAATATCAGCAGCTTTCATTAATGACTCAAAACACTCCGGTACCTTGGTCAGATCACAACTTACTTACCTTCTTCCTACCTAACCTGACCAATACAACCACCTATCAAGCCCCTCAACTCATTCAAGGAGGTATAGGACATTTGAAAGAGACTCCTTCATCAACAACATTCTACCCATGGCCACACATGATCCAAACAACCTCGACTACTTCATACTCAAATGGAAAGACCAGATTTCCTCCTAGGCCAATAAACCTGCCAGCCCACATGGTCTTAACAGAATTCACCACGTTCCCTGGTTCACACCTGACTTCAGAACCCTAAAGAACAAGCTCAGGCAACTAAAGCACAAATGGAGATGACACAAGGACCCATCAAACTACTCAGCATACATAACTACCCAGTCCAAATACTGCAAACTCACCCTTCTCAAAAAGAAAGAATACCACACCAACCTAATTAGATCTTCACTCAACTGGCCCAGGGAACTTTTCAGCATAGCCTTAAACCTACTCAAAAACACAACTTCTACTCCAGTCAAACCCCAATCAGCCCTACAACTTCTTAGCATCCAAAAAGAAGCATAATTGAGAAGGTTCAAAGAAATGGTATACAGAATTCTTAAAATAAACAATACATTTACAAGGAAATCTTAATTGAAACTTGTAAAAGGGGGTGCTTGTTATGAAGGTACCACCATCTTGGCAAGTATGTAAATTAACTATATTGCAAAGGATTGTAGTTATTGAAGTCCATTCACACAAAGCTTGCCTTTTAAAAAAATGAAAACTCTTGTAGTTGGTCGAGTGTAAGGCAAAATTAGAGTTTATTTATGGGGTGATTATTCCACACATAGATATGCTTGGTAACACCATCCAGATAACTTCTCCAGGGTTTATTCAACATATATAAGGCAACTGAAATACTTATGCAAATTAAGTATCAAAGTCCTTTATGGAAGAGAAAGGCTTTCTTACAGCCACTGCTAATAAACTCCCTAGCAGTGCTGAGGTAGAAATAAATCAAAGAGGAAAAATTCTTTGTACAAAAACATAGCTCACTTTCTCCATACAGAAAAGAACTTTTAAAACCCATGTGTGCACGGCTTGTGCTGGGCTCTCCTCTACCAGCAGGTGACAATTAACTGCAATCAGTAGCTTGATTTCAGCACACATGCAAATCTTTCCGAAAAGCTTTTTCTTTTCAACAAAACTTTATGGGAAGCTAATCTTAGAATGTTTCCTTTTGATATTTGCTCTTATATTTAGGATTTTCCTAAAACAACAACCTACTCAAAGAACAGTCCATATAATCATCCTCTGCATCAGATATTAAACCTTGTTCCTGAAATTGCATACATTCAGTTTCTCCGTCTTGGTCAGAGGGCTTTAGGAACTGACCTTTATACGGGGAGAAACTGTTTCCCTGCTGTTTGCACTGCTCAAAGCTAGAGAAACGTTCACAGTTCATACCTGAATCCAGGCAAGCGTCAGGCTGCTTCTTCTGGTATTCTGGCCAGTATGCAATAGAGCTTCTGTGTCCTGTCCTCCAGTTGGTATCTCTGGACCTCAGGATCTTTTCTCCAGACGTCCTCCAAGAAGTATTTGGGCTTCTTTCCTCCTTAGCTGCAACAGACCTCTTCCTAGGTGTTGCTTGAGGGTCCCTGGCTGTGGATCTACAGACCTCTGGCTTTCTCCAGTCCTCTGAAGGTTCTTTCCCCCAGGTATCTCTCCAGGCATAGGTACTTCTCTGAGCTCCTCTCTCGGACCATCTGCTTCCTTGTCCTTGTTCCTTCAGGTTCCGGTTGTTCTTCCTTCTGTTCTCCTTGTTCTTCTGATTCCCCTTCTCTGTCTCCTTCTCCTTCTGTCCTCCTGAAGATTCCCCTCTAGTTTTAAAGGGCTTAGATTGCAACTTCTCCTTTGCATTCTTCAGGTGTTGTGGATTAAGCATTCTCCTAGGGGCTGTTTGATTAGGGATGACATAATGCTTTCTCTGATTAAACTCATGCTTTTCCACTCTAGCTCCCCTAGGGACTTTCTGCATACTAGTGTATTCTGGAACATGTAGTCTTTTAGGGAAACAAGCTGTCTTATTTCTATAACCTGCCAGCACAGGTCCCTTGATCAGAGTAAATTCTCCTCTATTGTCATTACTCCCTGAGCTTTGATAAGCTTCCTTATCACATACCCCCCTGCTTAAGTTATTACGGACTGGTTTTATTGGTGAAACCTCTTCTTCACAGTCCGTAATACGTGAAAGGGCATCAGCATTCTTGTGCAATTTTCCAGCACGATGTTCCACTTTAAAATCAAACGCCTGTAAGGCCATGTACCAGCGCGTCAACCTTGCGTTATGGTTCTTCATCTGTTGTAACCATTTTAATGGAGCATGGTCGGTAACCAGCAGGAACTTATAGTGGAATACCTCTGTTCAGCCGGTGACAACTTTCTGCTTAGGTACATCACGGGATGTTCATCCTCTCCATGGCTTTGAGATAACATGGCTCCCAGCCCTACATCCGAGGCGTCTGTCTGAACTAAGAAAGGCTTTCTAATATCCACGCCTCTCAGCACTGGACCAGTGCACAACTTCCCCTTCAGTACTGAAAATGCCTTCTCAGCTTCTGGAGTCCATTTCAGCTGATTTGGATAATTCTTTCACAGCATATCAGTGAATATTGCACTTTCCTCTGCAAACTCTGGTATAAAACGGCGATAGTAACCAATAAGTCCTAAGAAACTCCTTAACTGTTTCTTAGTGGTTGGGGGAGGAAAATTCCTGATACTATCTACTTTACTGATCAGGGGTTTAATTTTCCCTTTCCCCACCAAGTGACCCAGGTATTTTACCTCTCTCTTTGCGAAGGCACACTTCTTTGGATTTAAAGTGATTCCCGCTTGCTTCATGGAACACAAAACCGCTCTAACTCTCTCAAGATGTTCCGCCCAGTTATTGCTATGGATTATAACATCATCCATGTAGGCAAAAGCATAGTTTTGATGGGGTCGAAGTACCTGGTCTACTAACCTTTGGCAGGTAGCTGCCGCTCCATGCAGTCCGAAAGGCATCCTTTTGAATTGAAAGAGCCCGATGGGAGTGCTGAAAGCAATCTTTGGCTTCGATTCCTTTGTTAAAGGGATTTGCCAATAACCCTTTGTCATATCAAGGGTGGTTAAGTACTGGGCCCGTCCCAGCTGGTCTAATAGCTCTTCAGTTCTGGGCATTGGATATGCATCAAAAACGGATATTGCATTAACTTGCCGGAAATCAATACAAAATCTCAGAGAGCCATCAGGTTTTGGCACCAAGACTGTGGGGCTATTCCACGGACTCTTCGATTCTTCTATAACCCCCATATCCAACATTTCTTGGACTTGTGCCACTACCTCCTGTCTCTTTGCTTCAGGCAATCTGTATGGCCTCTGTCTAATTAACTTCCCTGGTGGAGTTCTTATTTCATGTGCGACTAAGTGTGTCTCTCCAGATACTGGGGTCAACACATCTGGAAATTCTTTTAGTAATCGTATTAATTCCTCCCGTTGTATTCCTGACAGGTCATCACCTATTTGTGGTTCTGAGTTTTCTTTACACTCAGACACTTGAGGTCCCAAATCTTCCTCTTCATGCACTTCCCTTTGATGCTCACAGGTAGCAGCCAAGCTTTTCACCTTCTTGTCAGTTGTGGAACCAAAACCCTTGGTTCCGCGTTCAGTTTTGGATAGAGTTGTGACTTCTTGCAGGGATGGAAAACCCAGCCTCTCACATATCAATTGAGCGATCCGATCTCCTTATGTGATAATCTTCCTGTCCAAAATTAAATAACAGAACTTTTATTTATTTTTATTTATTTATTTAACAGTTTCTTCTATACCGCCCCTTCCAGAGATCAGGGGCGGTTTACATTAAACAAAAAATTAGTATATTTCCGTATACTTTACATGGAACAATATTTTAACTATATACATGTTTAGTTACATATAACATATTTTTGAAACTATGTACAGGTTATAAAACATGGAACATAGCATAGTGGAACATAACATAGTTAATTACCAGTAGTTATTTACAATAGTGATATAGTCGTCTGTTTGGGTGAGTAGCTTTCTTGTGTTAGTCTGGGTGAGTAGCTTTCTTGTGTTAGTCATTTGTTCTGTCTTGAGTATTGTGGATGTGTTTCTGTGATTGTATTGGAGAGGTTTTTTGTTGGTCGGGGATCTCAAAGTGTTTTGTAAAGAGGTATGTTTTTAGTTCCTTTTTGAATTGGTGAAGGTCCTTTATCATGCGGAGGGTTAATGGAATTTCATTCCATAGGGTGGGGACAGCAAAGGAGAAGGCTCTATCACTTGTTGTTGCTTTAGTTTTTCTGAAATTTGTTTTTATGTTGAGGGAATGGGTTGCGTTCTGTCTGCGCGTTCTAGTTTCTGATGGGTGTATTAGAGTAGATAATTGTGAGGGGGAGATGTTATTAATGAGTTTAAAAGTAGTTAGGAGGATTTTATATTTTATTCGGCTGCTTATGGGGAGCCAATGCAGGTCTAATAGTATTGGGGTCACATTGTCTGTTAGTTTGGCTTTTGTGATCATCTTGGCACATATGTTTTGGGCCTTTTGGAGGAGATATATGTTTTTTAGTGGTAAGCCGTTTAGGAGACTATTACAGTAGTCAAAGTGGGGGGTGATTAGGGAGTTGACTACTGATCTAAAGTCATGTGTGTTGAGTAGGGGTCTCAGATGTTGTATTGTCTTGAGTTTATAGAATATGGTTTTTACTGTATGTTTTATGTGTGGGAGCATGGTGAGTGAGTGGTCCAGAATTATTCCAAGGTACTTTACCTCCTTTTTAACAGGTATTGGTGTGTTACTTATTGTGATTGTAGTAGGGTAGTTGTAGTCAGTGTCAGCTTTTCTCGTTATGAACATTGCTTCTGTTTTTTTGAGATTGATGCTTAGGTGATTGACATTTCCCCTGTAATCAGGATCGATCACTCCGGCTCCCACATCAATGAAATACTTCAGGGCCAACCCTGATCTGGGGGCTATTCTCCCATAGCACCCAATGGGAATTTCAACTTGGAGTCCAGTGTCAACAAGGGCTTTCCTGTGGCTAGGTATTGTCACACTTTCCACACTGCAGAGGTCAAACCCAGCAGCTTGAGGGGATGCACGCTTAGGAGCTTGGGCCTTCTCTGACTTTACAATATTTCAAAGTGAAAATTTGCTTATTAGAAGACTGGGCTTCTGGGAATTTTTTAACCATCTTTTTACTTGAGGTCTGAGGACTTTCAAACAAGGGACTGGGAGCTACCACCATCATTCCATCTCCCTCCTTCTTGGGCCCTAGTCCTTTCACTAACCCTTGTTTAAATTGTGGCCAGTCTCTTCCCAGGACTAAATCAAATGGAAGCCTGGGAACCACTGCTAAAGGAATTTCCTTTTGTACTCCCAAGCCCTTAACCATTAGCTTGTATGTGGGGTTTGATGAAGCAGCTCCATGAATGCATCTGATATAAACATTGCTTTCAGGGGTTCTAGGCTCAAATTTTTCTTGGGCCTCTATCCTCTTCCAAAGCCTTTTAGACAGCATACTCTGGTCTGCCCTAGAGTCTAACAGAGCATTCGTGGTAATTCTCTGCACATCAACCACCAAAAGGAAACCTTCTTCAGGCTGTTTTAAACCAGTGCCTATTAAACTAGTGTGAAACTGACATACCTTTTCCAAATGTCCCCATTTTCCACATTGGTAACATTTTTTCTTACCCCACTTCTTAACCTGGTTAGGTACAATATTATTTTCAAAAACATCATTCTTTATCACTTTCTTTTCTGATACAGCACAGTTTGCCTCAGCACCAACCTTCAGAGGGCCACCCATTCTATGGCAAGCCTGCGTGGCTTCCATGAACCGTTCTGATAACATGGTTGCCTCTCCTAGGTTTTGGCAATTTTGCTGTTTTAGGAAAGTTTGCAAGTCTTTTGGCACAGCTAACATGAATTGTTCAAGCATTATAGTGTCCAAAACCATTTCCATATTCTTCCCTTCAGGATTTAACCATTTTAGAGCTAGTCCTCTGATCCTTTGACTCAGAGCTCTGGGTGTTTCACCCACTCCCAACATAGTAGCCCTAAACATCCGCCTATATTCAGAAACAGTCAATCCTAGGCGATCCCTTATAGCAGCTTTAACATCTCTATAATTTAAAGCTTGAGCTGCTGGCACGGCTCTATAGGCGGCAAGTGCCTCCCCAGTTAATGAGGTTGCCAGCCTTACTGCCCACTGGTTTTTCTGGCCACACTAGTGCCTGAGCCACCCTTTCAAAAGTTTCCAGGAAATCATCAACATTGTCCTCAGGTGTAAGTTTTCCCAGACTGAATGCCCCAATTCCCTGACTGAGTCCCACATTGTCCACCTGGGGAGTACTCGGTGTCACTGACGATGTTGAACCAGCTCCTCCTTGGGTGCTGTCGCGGGGTAGCCCCGTCTACGCGTTACTCATGTTGGGGTGAGCCCGGGCAAAGATTTTGCTAGGTAGTCAAGGGAATGTAAGTCCACTCGGCGCAGTTGAAAGAAGTGGCCTCACAGATTCCAACTACCCAGGAGCACTAATTAATGAGACCAGGTGGAGGGAAATAAAGGCTTTTATTCCCTGGTTAATGCAAAGGTTCAACATAAGATATAATCCATGAAACAGAAAGTCCTTTGTGTCAAAAGGTACCAGTATTTACAATGGGCTGCTTAACTGTTGCTTCACAGTTAAGGCAGGTTTTCAGAAGTAGAATTCAATACACGAAACAGCAATTACATTTCATTCACTCTTCTTCATTACATGGAGCATACAGACTCTGGAGCTGAGGCAGTGCACCAATCACATTCCATGAGTTCTGGCATAAGTGAGGGAACAGTGTTTGGATAATCAATCTCCATGGACTCTCCTTCGCTGTACTCAGTTGAGGAGTATTCACTGTCCCTGTCTAACTCAGCCTTGTAAGTTAAAACTCTGGAGTCTGGCTTCCTATAGCCAGGGGTTCTCAATGTTGCAGGAATTTTACTGAACCAATCTGGTTTCTTTTCCCTTACATAAGGAGCGTGGGTTCTAGCAAAGCCTTTAGGAGCACAACAGGTACAGTCATTGGTTAATGTTTCATACCTGGGTTTAGCTGAGTTGGAATGCACCGTGTTTTCTCTTCCAGCCACTCTCCCTTGGTAGCTGAGCCTCTGCCTGCCTGCTTTGGACACAGCTAGGCTTCTAGGCAGTTGAGTAAAACTTGGCCTGGATTCTCCTCTCTCTCTGGGTAAAAACTCCAGCCGATCATAAAAGTGCTTTCCTCTCTGACATGGTAAAATTTGGCAATAATCCTTTAGAGATTGTAAGCTCTTCTCAGAACCCTTCCCCCTGGTTCTTAGCTTCTGTCTCTCTGTTCTGGCTTCAGGCAGACTGTGAGAACAGGGCGTGGCAGACACTCTCACCTTAGAGCTGGCTCTATCAAACTTCCCTATTGCAGCAGGGTCAGTTTGGGCCTTCTGGCTCCCAACCTTGTGAAGTCTGTTCCCAGTCAGATTCTTCTCAGTCCTCTCTTGATGCCTCTCAGCTTTCTCTTGCTCCTTTCTTCTGTGGCTCTCAGCCTTCTCTCGCTGGCTCTCAGCCTTCACCTCCTTCTCTACTTCTTTCTCTCGGTGGCTCTCAGCCTTCTCTACTTCTGTTTCTGTTCTAGAAGCATTCTGCTCTGACTTATAAAGCAAAGTGCTTGAGCTGACTTCCGGGTTTCTTCCCAGGTGCAAGTCATCAGAGTTCCTAGGCTCATTAACTCCCGAATGTCTGTTCCTGCTCCCTCTAGCTGTGCCTGGAGGTAATTGCACACCTAGTTCCTCAAAAGAAACAGGATTTCTTTTCAACCACTCATCTTTATTGACACACGCCTCATGACAGTGCGTAGTGCAATTAATGCTTCAACAAGGTCAAGCACTGGCTTCTGCTGCTCCCTCAGGGCTGTGATTGCGGCGTTCTGAGCCTGCTGTGTGACCTCTTGTTGCCGGGCAAACTGAGCTGCCATCCAGCTGATCAGTTCCTTGGGATCCATTTCTGTAGAACCCTGTAAGAAAACAAAAGAAAAAAACACAAAGGGCGACACCCAACAAACAGGTGGTTTCTTTTTTTTCTTTTTTTTTTTTAACTGCCCCCATATCTAGACTTTTTATCCACCACTGGTTATGCCCAGGTACTTTTTACCTTATACCAGTGATGAATCAGGCTCTCATAGGATCTTTTCCCTCTTGGAACTGCTCCTGGATCAGCTTCTGTATTCTCCAAGGCGTTGTCAAGGATAAAAAAACACTTTCCACCTTCTGGGCTTGAAACGTTTTCTTTTACTTTTTCAGCTGTAAATCCTTATAATTCCTGCTATCCTTAGTGTAAAAGCAATCCAAAAAACTACGCCACTGTAAAAGGGGGTGCTTGTTGTGAAGGTACCACCATCTTGGCAAGTATGTAAATTAACTATCTTGCAAAGGATTGTGGTTATTGAAGTCCATTCACACAAAGCTTGCCTTTTAAAAAAATGAAAACTCTTGTAGTTGGTCGAGTGTAAGGCAAAATTAGAGTTTATTTATGGGGTGATTATTCCACACACAGATATGCTTGGTAACACCATCCAGATAACTTCTCCAGGGTTTATTCAACATATATAAGGCAACTGAAATACTTATGCAAATTAAGTATCAAAGTCCTTTATGAAACAGAAAGGTTTTCTTACAGCCACTGTTAATAAACTCCCTAGCAGTGCTGAGGTAGAAATAAATCAAAGAGGAAAACTTCTTTGTACAAAAACAAATCTCACTTTCTCCATACAGAAAAGAACTTTTAAAACCCACGTGTGCACGGCTTGTGCTGGGCTCTCCACTACCAGCAGGTGACAATTAACTGCAATCAGTAGCTTGATTTCAGCACACGTGCAAAGCTTTCCGAAAAGCTTTTTCTTTTCAACAAAACTTTATGGGAAGCTAATACTTAGAATGTTTCCTTTTGATGTTTGCTCTTATATTTAGGATTTTCCTAAAACAACAACCTATTCAAAGAACAGTCCATATAATCATCCTCTGCATCAGATATTAAACCTTGCTCCTGAAATTGCATACATTCAGTTTCTTCGTCTTGGTCAGAGGAGCTTTAGGAACTGACCTCTATACGGGGAGAAACTGTTTCCCTGCTGTTTGCACTGCTCAAAGCTAGAGAAACGTTCACAGTTCATACCTGAATCCAGGGAAGCGTCAGGCTGCTTCTTCTGGTATTTTGGCCAGTATGCAATAGAGCTTCTGTGTCCTGTCCTCCAGTTGGTATCTCTGGACCTCAGGATCTTTTCTCCAGACGTCCTCCAAGAGGTATTTGGGCTCCTTTCCTCCATAGCTGCAACAGACCTCTTCCTAGGTGTTGCTTGAGGGTCCCTGGCTGTGGATCTACAGACCTCTGGCTTTCTCCAGTCCTCTGAAGGTTCTTTCCCCCAGGTATCTCTCCAGGCATAGGTACT
This sequence comes from Ichthyophis bannanicus, assembly GCA_033557465.1. Classification (NCBI taxonomy): domain Eukaryota; kingdom Metazoa; phylum Chordata; class Amphibia; order Gymnophiona; family Ichthyophiidae; genus Ichthyophis; species Ichthyophis bannanicus. The sequence continues at coordinate 498,999,762 of CM066036.1, forward strand.
TCTCTGAGCTCCTCTCTCGGACCATCTGCTTCCTTGTCCTTGTTCCTTCAGGTTCCGGTTGTTCTTCCTTCTGTTCTCCTTGTTCTTCTGATTTCCCTTCTCTGTCTCCTTCTCCTTCTGTCCTCCTGAAGATTCCCCTCTAGTTTTAAAGGGCTTAGATTGCAACTCCTCCCTTGCATTCTTCAGGTGTTGTGGATTAAGCATTCTCCTAGGGGCTGTTTGATTAGGGATGACATAATGCTTTCTCTGATTAGACTCATGCTTTTCCACTCTAGCTCCCCTAGGGACTTTCTGCATACTAGTGCATTCTGGAACATGTAGTCTTTTAGGGAAACAAGCTGTCTTATTTCTATAACCTGCCAGCACAGGTCCCTTGATCAGAGTAAATTCTCCTCTATTGTCATTACTCCCTGAGCTTTGATAAGCTTCCTTATCAGAAACTTTGCACCGAGTGATACCACCTCAGTGCGGAGTTCCAAAAATTTTTTTCTACGGACTTGTGTCCAAAGTGACACATCTGGAAAAATCTGGATCTTGCCCCCTAAAAAGGAAATATCAGTTTTCTTTAGAAACAGACGTAACAATGCATTTTTATCTTGAAGAAACACAAAAGAAACTAATAGCGTCGCTCTGGACCCTACTGTTTCAGAAGACTGTTCCAACATTGCAGATAAGTTCTCAAAATCCAAAGAATCCAGAGAAAGATCAGGTTGGGGCAATATAATTATGTGCTTTGCCGTTTGTTCTGTCATATCTTGTGTTTCTTTCATTTTCTTTTTACTTATCCACTCCTCTGGATTTCTGATTCTTGGCTCTCTCCCTTTTGTGGACTATTTAGTATTTGGTCTTTGGAGTTCTTTTATTGCTGTGGGTTTATTATTATCCTCTGTATTGTTTTTGCTAGAGCAATACTTGTATTTCTTGTTTCCAAGTTTTGCTTGGGGTTTTGTAAAACTTGATAAATAATAAAATTTAAAAAAAATGCAACTTCTAGCAAACCTGACGCCACACTGTCCCCTGACACAGCTGTTACAGACTAAACAATCAATAATCACACCATGGCCTATCAGACTAGTGAATCCACCAGCGCGTCAAGCAAGCATACCTGGTCAAGATTCAGCTCTCCATCTGCCCAGCAAATTGAAAATATTATGTCAAACCTTAATAGTACAACCTCTCCTCTTGATCCCTGTCCTTTCTCCTTGATCAAAATCTCAAGGCACAACCTCATCCCAACCATCTTTCCCATGGTTCAGGCCTCACTATCTCTGGGCTACATGCCAAAGTTTCTCAAGCAAGCCTCCATCAAACCATTAATAAAAAATCTGACAGCTGACCCTTCCTTTCCATCCTCATACAGACCAATTTCAAGCAACCCATCCTTAGCTAAAGGTTTATTATTGCCTTTAGAAACTCCGCAGTCCAGCAGTTTAAAAGATAGCAGAGCTTCAGGAACAGAGAAATGTTCCCACGGCTGCTTTCTTTTCTGAAGGATGAATCAGTGAGGGGAGGGGAGGGGGGAGAGGGAGAGCAGCTGATACAGGAGGGAAGGGAAGGAAAGGAGGCAGAAGGGAGCTGATGGGGGGGGTTGGAAGGGAGCAGACATGGGGGGCTGGAAGGGAACTGACACGGGGATGGGGCTGGAAGGTGGCTAGGTAATAGGAGGGGGGTTGGAAGAGAGCTGACAGGAGGGAAGGTGGGGGCTGAAAGGGAGCTGACATGGGGAGTTGGAAGGGAGCAGAAAAAAGTGATAGGAGGTGGCTGGAGGGAAGGTGGGGCTGGAAGAGAGCTGACAACTGGGGATGATACTGGAAGGCAGATGGACAGAAGAGAGAGTGACTGGAAGGGAACTGACATAGGAGGGGGCACTGGGACTGGAGGTTCACTGATATCTGGGATGGTATTTGGACTAGAAGGAGCTGGATGGTGGGGAAGGAGGGGGACTTGAAGGAAATAAACACCAGCAGCGGTGCTGGGAATGCAAGGAGGTTGACACTGGAAGATACTGGGAGGGGAGGCTGTAAAGGGGGCTGATACTGGGGAGGATTACTGGGACTGGAAAAAGGCTAATGGAAGAAAATGAAGAAAGCAAAAGGAGAGACAAGAAATGGCAGATGGACTATAGACCATAGAAAGAGAGCTAAGAGAAGACAGAGGAAAACAGAAACCTCAGATCGGGACCAGCATGGTCAAAAATCATCAAAGGTAGAAAAAATAATTTTATTTTCAATTTAGTGATTGGACTTTGCACTATCTTTATATTTCACACAGTATGGGAAACTACATCTCTTATCTGGTGTGGTACCGCATGTAGAATCTGGCTTCTAGGGGTTTCAGTTTAATTTTTGTCTACATATTTTTACTTTTACTTTAGGTTGTGGTCACTTATTCTGTATTTGGTGAGGGTCTGTGTTCTGAGTGTGTGACCAAGGCCAGGTATTCTGTTAACCTGGAGTTTGTACGTAGGGATCTGTACTGTAGTAATTTGACTTGTACAGCTTTTCAATTAGGTATATGGATGTTTTGGAGCCCACTGCAGTATTTATAGTGTTGCCTTTTTCTGGGTAGGCTCCTTATTGTATGAGTTTTGGAAGTGTATGCTGGTATAGTATGTTAGATTTGGCCTTGTAGATCTTCAGTGACTTTTGCAGTGTTTTATATTAGTTCACAATCTGCCTGGCACTGGAGAATGTTTATGTTGTTGTTTGTGAGATGACCAGAATCAGATTTTTTTTTGACTATCACAGACTGTTTGTATGATGCTAAGTATTTACTGGTAAGTATTTTTATTTTGGCTATGCATTTGCTCTTTCGTTGAAATTTTCTTACAACACTGGATTTGAAGAAGATATACTATTATCACTTGAAAAAAGTTCACAAAGTGGTTTTGGAAAAAGGAGGGTAGGGTGCACCCAACATTAATAATAATGAGGGAGGGGTGCCGATTTATAGGTTGCAGGGGGGTGCTAGAAACCCTAGCACCAGCCCTGTTCTTAAGTTCTTAACTTTTAGACAGTAATTCTATAAAGGTTGCTTAGTTCAACAACCTTGTCACACGTGTATTTGGCACCTATGCTATAAAGTAAAAGTACACACGTACTTTACTTTATAGACTAGGGGCATAAGCGGAAGATACGTGTGGCAAATCTGGACACGACCATTTATATCAACTCTAGACTTGGTAGATTTGTCGGAAATGTACATAAGTTATAGCATTCAATAATTTATGGAGGTCAATCTGTGCTCTCTCTATGCACTGCCGAAGCTCCAACCTGCGTTCGCCCACTCCAGCACTATGTGCCATCACCCTGATGCTATACTAATGGAACAGCAATTTATTTATTTATTTATTTATTTATTTATTTAACAGCTCTTATATACCGCGCTATTTGACATCAGTGCTGTTTACATTAAACAAAATACACTCAGATTTAGAGAACTTGTCCAAGTTACAGGTAACAGGGGAATAAAACAAGGATTAACTGGGGAATAGCATATAAATAATTAAATAAAAGCAATTACATAAGACTAGAGATCTTGAGTGGGTATAGAGACATGTCATAAATAACATTTAACAGAGCAGGTATATACAGTGAAATATCATAAGGTGGAACGGTCTAACATCATCATTTAACTATTATTGCTGAGTTGAGATAATGGGGTGAGGGGGGAAATATTGATGTAAGAGAAGTGTTGTAAAAAAAGGTGGGTTTTTAAAGCTTTTCTAAATTGTGATATATCTTTTATCAATCTGATGTTTAATGGAAGCTTATTCCAGCACCTTAGAGCAAAGGATGAAAATGATCTGCTAATGGTAGTTTGAGTACATTTTACTAATTCATTTGGAATCACTAGAGTATTTTCAGTTGTAGATCTTCTTGATCTGTTGTTTTGGGTATGAATGAGTAGATCAGAGATTGAAGGAGGTGAAATATTATGGAACGCTTTGAAGGTCATAAGAAGTGTTTTATAAGATAATCTACAAATTATTGGGAGCCAGTGAAGCTCCATTAGAATGGGGGTTATGTGTTGTCTCCTTGTAATTCCGCATAGTGATCTAGCTGCTGCATTCATAGCAAGCTGTAATGGATTAAGCGTAGATTTAGGTAGGCCTTGCAGGATAATATTCGCATAGTCAAAATGTGGGGTGACTAGCGCTTGGAATGTTGTGCGGAAATCATCGGGGTCTAACATGGGTTTTAGATGTCGTAGAGTATTAATCTTGTGATAAATGGATTTTACTGTGGACTTTATATGCTCATTAAATTCAAGTCGCTGGTCGAGAATGACACCTAAGTATTGAATGGTGGATTTAATAGGTAAATCAGCGTCTCGTACTCTTAATGAAGGCGGTGAAGAGAAGTCATTGTTTCTTGTAACGATAAGGACTTCAGGTTTTTTTAAATTTATTCGAAGGTTCTGAGTGAGCAGCCAATCGGTTATTGAATTGAAACAGTTAATTAAAACTGTGTAATCAGGGCTAATCACATTAATAGGTGTGAACAACAGCACATCATCAGCATAAATAAGACAAGATATACCAAAGGTACGGGCAATATTACAGATTGGTTGCATATAGATGTTAAAAAGCAATGCTGATAGTGAGGAACCTTGTTTCTGTTGGAATGGATAAGATGTATTGTTATCAATTCGAACTTGTTGCCATCGGTCTTCTAGATAAGACTTGCACCAGTCCCATGCAATTCCTTGTATTCCCTTCTCATGGAGGCGGACTAGAAGTTATTCATGATTAACTGAATCAAATGCTGCTGCAATATCTAGGAAGACCAATGCAACTCCGATCTTGATATTATCTATAGCAATGATAAGGGAATTCATTAAAGAGGCAAGAAGAGTCTCAACTCCATGTGCTCCCCTAAAACCGTGTTGGCTTGAGTCTAAAGGGGCTTCAGTATCGATATGTTGTTGGATCTGTCTCAAGGTCACCTTTTCTAGAATTTTAGCTAATAGGGGAATACTAGAAATTGGACGATAAGAGTCCTCCTTCTTTGGGTCAAGTTTGTTATTTTTCAGCAATGGTCGAATTGATGTCTGCTTGAGGATTGCTGGGAAAACACCGGTGGTGAATGATTTGTCTGCTATAGATGCTATGTATGAGCTAAGTTCCACTTTCAAAGCTCTGATCCAATGAGCTAGACATGGATAATTTGGAGCTGTGGTGGTATTAATAGTGGCTAAAATGTCTTCAATGGTACTTGGAGAAGGAGATGTAAATTTGTTTAGTGGAAACTGAATGCTGGGAGGATGAGAGATTTCTTTTGACAATAGTGTAACTTTGATTGCCTTTGATTGAATATAATTAGCATATAATTGAGGCTGTATTTGTTCTTGTTGAGGTATGAAAGGTTCTTTGGATAAGGATTTTACTAGTTGGAAGAGTTCACGTGGCTTGTTAAGAGAACGATTAAGTAGTGACGAATGGAATTCTTTTCTCTTTGCAAAGGTTAGTTCGTGGTAGGATTTTAATTGAACTAGGTAAGCATCTTGATTGGAGGGATTTATAGCACGTCTCCATTTCCTATCTAGTTTCCTCAGTTGAAGCAAAGAGACTCGTAAATCAGGGGTGTACCATGGTGCATTCTGCTTTCTTGATGTCTTCTTGTTGAATGAAGATTGATTAGATGTGGTGGATTTATAGGCATAAAGACTGAAGGTGTCATTCCAGTTTAATACCATTTCATTGATAGTTCCAGCTGGTTTAGAAAGGTTTGGGATAACTTGGGAAATGATCTCATCTTTATCAAATGGTTTAAAACGTGAGGATTTTTTAATGGGCGAGGAGATAATTGTGCGATTTTTTGAATTATCTGTAGATGGAATTGAAAATGTTATAAGGTTGTGGTCTGACCAGGGAACAGGAGTTATTGTAAAATCAAGTTGACTTGTCGTATAGGTATCTATGGCTGGGACAAAAATGAGATCAAGTAGGTTACCTCGTTGGTGGGTGGGGAGATTTACAATTTGTCTATAATGTAGATTATTCATTGCTTCAAGGAAGGTGTTAGATAAGAAGGGTTGTGAGGATGCAAGGTTGAAGTCACCAAGAAGTAAGTTAGGTTTGTTGGGGGAATCAGGATTGCAAGCGAGATCAATTATGTCTGAGAGATCATCAGTAGGGGCATTTGGTGCTCTGTAAATAAGATTGATAATATTGAATTTATTGGAAATAGTTAGTGTATTAAGGAGGTGTGTTGTCCTGGTTAGAGTAATCTGGTATTGTAATAGAGTTCTTGCTATTATACAGACACCTCCTCCTCTCTTATTTTCTCTGTTACATATATAAATGGAAAAGTTAGGTGGGGTAAGGTGGTTTAATAGAACATTATCAGTATCAGATAACCAGGTTTCTATAATCATAAGCATGTCAAGTTTATGGTTGGTCATTAGATCTGTGATGGCTGGCCATTTATTTGCGAACTGAACGTGCATTAATGAGAGCACATTTTAGGTCTTGTCTAGAGTTTGAATTGTTAGACTTTTTGGTTTTCATTGAGTCAAGGGATACATTTATTTATTTATTTATTTATTTTTATTTCTTATATACCGCGCTATTAAGATCAGTGCGGTTTACATTAGAACTGAACAGTGCAACAATGCATTAATATCACAATGTGCTTACATAGAACAAGGGATAATCAAGAATGGGAGAACAGGGGAAACTATTTACACGATATATACAAAATATTTACATAGAGCTATATACACTAGTACTTAAGATCTATGGGTGAGCATAGCTAGGTCAGGTAGGAGCAGGGATAAAACTATAGGGAGAGGAGCGCCTAACCATTCTCATGTTGGGTTAGGGCATTGGGATAGTTAAGGTGTGGGGTGAGTGCGTCCGACTTGTGTTTTTCGGGACTGGTTTCAGGATAGTGAATTAGAAAAAGATGGTGTTTTATTGCTTTTCTGAATGAGGTGAGGCTCGATATGGATCAAATACAAGTGGGAAGGTCATTCCAGGCTGTCGGAGCATAAATCGAAAAGGCTCTATTGGTAGTTGCCTTTGTGCACCTTGTGGTGAACTTAGGTACTGTTAGCATGTTCAGTAGTGCAGGTCTTCTGATTCTGTTGTCGGGGATGTTGTTAAGCAGTTTGCTGATTGGTGTAGGAGATTGATTCTTCAGTGCCTTGAAAGTCATGACTAGTACCTTGTATTGAATTTGGGCTTGTAGTGGTAGCCAGTGCAGATTTTTCATTACTGGAGTTATATGTTCCGATCTTGATACCCCTGTAAGAACCCTAGCAGCAGAGTTCATGGCCAGCCGAAGCGGGCTGAGGGTTGCTTGTGGTAGGCCATAGAGGATGGTGTTCGCGAAGTCTAGGTGTGGGATCACTAGGGCTTGAAATATTGTTTGATAGTCTGAATAATCAAGTAGTGGGCGGAGGTGGCGTAGGGTTCGTATTTTGTGGTATATTGATCTTGTAACGGTCTTTACGTGGGTTGTCATATCTAATCGCTGATCTAGGGTGATGCCTAGATATCGAATTGTGTCTCTTGTCTTGAGTTCAGCATTTTTAACTTGCAGGTAGGGTGGTGGGACGAACTTCTGATTCCTTGTGACAAAGAGGACATCAGTCTTGCTATGATTGATCCTCAGGTTTTGTGTGAGAAGCCATTCAGCAACTGCATCAAAGTATCTGATGATAGGGGAGAAATCAGGCTGTTCGATAGTGAATGGAGGTATAGTAGTATGTCGTCAGCATACACGAGACATTCTACATTTAATGAGCGGATCAGAGAGCAGATAGGCTGCATATAAATGTTAAATAGTAGAGCAGACAGGGATGATCCCTGGGGCACTCCCTGCTTCTGTAAGAAAGGTTCAGAGGATGTGTTGCCTGTTTTTACTTGCTGCCATCTATTAGTTAAGTATGATTCGCACCATTATAGTGTAGTGCCCTGTAACCCTTTTTCTTGGAGACGTTGTAATAGTATCTTATGATTCACAGAATCAAAGGCGGCAGCAATGTCGAGAAAGATAAGGACGAAACCTCGGTGTATATTGTCAATTCCTGTAATTAGTTTGTCGAAGAGGGTAGTTAAGATGGTATCTACCCCATGCGATTCTCTGAAGCCATGTTGAGCTGGATTGAGGGGTGTCTCGGCATCAACGTGCTGATGGATCTGTCGCTGGACTATTTTCTCGATGATCTTAGCAAGCAGGGGAATACTCGATATAGGTCTGTACGATTCGACTTTGGATGTATCAAGGCGACTATTCTTTAGCAGGGGCCTGATTGATGTATGTTTTAAACTTTGCAGGAAGATACCTCTTGATAATGATTGGTTGGTTATATTGCATAATGACTGGCTTAGTTCATGTCGAAGTTCCTTTATCCAGCTTGCTGGACAGGGGTCATTAGGATCCGTGGTGAGATTGATGGAAGCAATGGTGTCTTCAATTTCTTTGGTAGATACTGCAGAGAATTTAAGTAGTAGGGTAGGCTTTGGTGTACTGAGTGCATTGAATGAGTTACAGGTGGATGAGGTCGTGTTGGATTGGATCATTTTGGATTGCAGGTAGTTCGAATAATCCTGGGGTTGAGGCATGTATGGGTTTGCCGGTGCTGGGTCTCCTGTTAATGATTAATTACATAGAGTAAGTGTGACTGTCTTCTGTGGTATGAGCTATGTGGAGGTTGGTAATGATCTTGATAAGATTTCTTGTTCCTGCCTTGATATATAGGGATAGGCTTGGAACTAGATGTGAGAGCATTACTATTATGGAGGATATTAGAAAGGATGTAGAGGAATATATAGGTTAGTGTAGATGTGATCATGATGAAACTTGAACAATAGAAGTAGTTGTAATGCAATATACTTAGATAATGGATATAATTCAAGTTGTTTAAGCTGTTTAGACTGGTATTGTTGATATATACTTAGAAACAAAATGAGATACTTACTAAACAAAGATTACTTAGAGACAATTTAAGAATATAAAAGACCGAAGGAAATAATAATAGATATAGTTAAAGGTGTTAAACTATATTAAACTGTTAATGAGGTTATTTTACTTAGAAGCAAAATGAGATACTTTTCTAAACACAAGTTATTTTAAAATAAATTCAAGGATATAAAAGACAGCATTAAACAACAGACTAAGTTCTTATGATAATTGAAAATGAACATCGTTGAGGTTCAATACACAGAACAAATTAAGTGTAGAGGAAAGTAAGGTAATTGTGCATAGGTCACTATAATTCCATAATTTACACATGTATGCTCATGCAGGACTTGAGTTGCTCCTTAAAGAATTACCCTTATAATGTGGATATTTTTATATAAGTCATTTTCACGCATATGTGGTAACATTCATGCGTAAAATGGCTTTTATAAAATTGCACTAGTATAAAAGTACGCTGCCACTGATGTGGTCCGGGTGGAGCGTGGATGTAGTCATGAGCACATGCATAGATCATAAATACTTTAATTGATGCGTGGACTTCAATAATCTATGTGTGGACATTTACACCCATTCTCGAGCAGGCGTAAGGCCCGCACATGCAATGTAGGTGTGATCTCTGCGGGATTTACATTAGTATTTTAGAAAGACAAATAGGCATGTATTTGATTTTATAAATCATGCACAAAGTAGGCACCTTCCAGTCCATTTAAGCTAGGTGCCCTGATATAAAATTTCTATCCACACCTTTGGTATGTAGAAATGAATTCTGGAAGGGTCACTTAGTTCAATGCATGATGGCATACGTTTATTTTCAACTATTCTATAAAGCAAAGTTTGCATGTACATTACATTATATAATAGGGGCGTAAATGGTGAGATATTTGCACCAAATCTGGACACAACCACTTACATCCACCCTAGACTTGTTGTAAATACCTGTGACTAGATTTGTTGGAAATGCATGTAAGTTCTAGAATATTAGAACTTACATGTGTAAATTTGCACTCTGTCCAAGCTCTGCCCCTATGCTCATCCACACCAACACCCTGATATGCGTGGTCACAGAACAGCAATTGCCTACACTCCGCACATAGATCACTAAAATACTGTGATTTACCTGTGTACACTCACGCCTTACAAAATTACCCTTTACATGTATAGTAAAAGGGGTATGTCAAGGGTATTTCAGATGTTAAACCAATTATACATGTAGATTATATGTAAAAGCGCCAAGTATTTTGCCACCATACATATGAAGGCACATTTTAGATAGGAAATGGAGATCAGAATTGAGAAGTCTAGGCCAGGATGTACTCTATTCTGATATTTTAAATTTATTATTATTAGAATTTCCACTTATACAGACACCAAAGATTAAAAAAAAGAAACATAATTTCTGTAGAAAACAAAACACTGTGCAATAAGCATGAAAAGAAATAACAAGAACAAAAGTGCTTGTTTTTTTACAATAAAAATAACATAGGCAAATCTTGCTCCGTAGCCCATGGCATGAGGACTAAGTCCACTAGGCTGTGAAGCCCATATAACAAAAACATTACAGTCAAACTACAGCAGTTCAAGCACATCCAAAATTAAACAATATAAATAAAAAGCAAACTGACCATTCAGGAGTTAACAAACCTCACTCAATCTACTGTTAAGAAAGTTTTCCAATTGTATGGGGTCAGTATACACATACCAATCCCCCCAAAAAAGGCAACTAAACACTTACAAGGAAATCTAAGAAAGAAGGTCCCTACCACAGACAATAGTCTAGGCTTCATCTGTAGGAAAGCCTTCCTCCGTTTTTGTGTACTACATGAGACATCCGGGAATACAGCAACTTTTTGTCCACAGAAGAGACGAGCTCTACTGCGAAAATAAGATTTCAAGAACAAAATTTTATCCGCTTCTGTAGTCATGGTAACAAGCAAGGAAGCTCGGGTGTCAATGACATCCTCTGAAGTCTCCCAAAAATTGGTTAAATCCATAACTGATGAAGCCTTGTCCACCCGAGCCACCTCGCCATCCCGAATGACAGTGCAGGTAGGAAGATAATATAATTGAGAAAGCATAATTTTTTCAGGTTCAGAAATTAACACCACCTCTCTGCAATATCTATGAAACAAAATTAAAGGAGATAACAGGCAGTTAATGGGGAAATTTAACAACCGGAGATTTTTTGCTCGAAGAGTATTTTCCAACGCCTCAAGACAACAATATAGAAAATAAGAATCTTTCACTCCAAATGAACCCAAGGCTGGAGAGAGCCCACAGGTAACCTGAGAAATTATGCCATCCATAACCTGACTCTTAGAAACTACTTGCTCAGAAAATACAATAGTTTGTTCCATAAAACCCTGCAGAAGGGAGTTCATTTTCAATACCTCTCTCCAGATATCTGCCAATGTAACCTCCCCAGCAAAAGGCTGAGAAGGAGATACAAGCTGTCTGTCATATTTTAAGGAACTTAACCTCCCAGGAGAACTTTCAGAGGGAATAAGCGGTGAACCCAGCAGCAAAGACATTTTCTTGCCGCCAAGCCCATTAAGAGAGCCTCCTGGCCCTCAACCATCGTCTGCACCACTCCTGGATTGGGAGGTGGAGTCCTAGCTATAGGGCTGATGGAAGATCCAGAGAGGATTGAGGAGGTAACCACAGCGACATCAAGGCCAGAACTCACAAACTGATCCATAGGCTCCGACGACACCTTCAGGTCGATGTCCCAGCTGTGCTCATCTTCTTCTGAGCAAGCTTGTCTTAACTTTAATCTTCCTTTTACTTCTTCCGTGAGGCATATCCAATGACTACTTAGGGGTCATAGACAGTGGCACCGAAAGAGCATCAAAGGGGCATATCCCTTTGGTCACATGCCCCTTCGGGCACGCGGCCGTGGAAAGCTGTGTGGTTTCAAATAGCGTCCCAACCACCCTTCAATGATGTCACCAGAGGGTGGGCAAATCCAGTGAGCTGCAACCAGCAGGGCAGGGTGTATCTCCAACAGAACGCCAGCAAACACAGCAAGGCTCCGCAACCAAATGGTTCTCACTCCTCTGATGGTATTTTAGGAACAGCTCTGTTAAACGTGGAGCCATTTCTAAAATACACATCCACGTGCAGCAGGAAATGCAATTTCAGAAATATACATATGGGAACAATCAACAAGGAAAACTCAACAACTTACACCTGTAAATGCTGGCATTTCATAATGAGCACATGGAAATATTGGCACTTCCATGTATATCTGGGCCATTTTACAAACCTGGATGTGCAGATACTCTGAATTACAGAGGACACTATCTTGACCCCTTAATTCCACCTATAAAAGGATCGCCAAAATAAGTACTTTTTAAATCTCTGTGTCGTGGGGCAGATATAAATCCAGATGTGGACAATTTTGAACTTACATGTACATTCACTATATGAAATGGAGAAGGGTCCTGAAGTTGTCTTTGCACTGCCTTTTCTATGATTTTAGCAAGGAATGGCAGGCTGGAGATGGGATGGTATGATTTTGGTTCGGATGGGCTCAGATTGCTACTTTTGAGTATTGGTCGTATCATTGCATGCTTTAGAGGTTGCGGCATGTATTCATGTTGGAGTGATTCTTTGACGATTTTTTGAATGTGATGAGAGAGTTGGCTTTTTGTAGCTTTGAGCCACGCTACTGGGCATGGGTCTGACGGTGAAGTTGTTGTGTTTAGTCTTCTACTTGCTGCTTTGTTGGTATGCTGAAGCTCTCCCATGCTTTTTTTTATCTTGTAATCATTTGTTTGTGGTATATTAGAGCATGTTAGGTTGGTGTTTTTAGACTTCATGTAATCTGCATATTTTTGTGGGTCAAGGTGGTGTACTTTGTTGTGTGTCGTCCTTGGTGAGCTTTTGGACAATGCTAAAGAGTTCTCTTGGTCTATTAGTAGATTTCATGATTAGGTTTGTATGGTGCTGCTGTCTACGCTCATTTATTAGATTATTATATTCCAGTTGCTTGGCTCTGTATTGGGTTAGGAGGTTGTGTGATTTGTTCCGTCTCCATTTTATTTCCAGTCTTCTGAGTGTGCGCTTTGCAATTCTGATTTCATTTGAGTACCATGGGGCATTGGATCTCTTGCTTGTTTGTGGTTCTGTGCTCGCTGGGGCAGATGCTGTGTTAGATATTATAGTGTTCCATTTTACTATGTTTAGGTCAAGGGTGTCGTATTCCTGTTGAAGTTGTGGCGTGATTTTGTTTATGAATGAGTCTTTGTTGAATGTTTTAAACCGTCTGGTTGCTCTTTCATCTTCTTTGCATTGGGTGGGGTTATTCAGGGTCATGGTGAATTCAATCACATGGTGGTCTGACCAAGGGACTGGCGTGATTATTGGTTTTGTGGTCTTGTTCTGCTCCACTAATTGTACTGGCATAAAGACCATGTCCGGGGTTGTCCCTTGCTGATGCGTTGGGGCGGTGATTGGCAATATTTTAATGACTCCATGGCTTTTAAGAACGTTGCGGTCTCTCTGGTGGGTGCAGATGTTAGGTTGTAGTCTCTTAGTGCCACGAGGGGTTTGTGTCCACCGGCAGATTTAAACATGCGGTAATCTAAAATCGACCTCACGTGTGTCTTTTTCATAACTCACCAGACTCGCCTCTGGAATGCCCCCATACAACATAGATGTAATCACACTGGACACGTGTACACTTTGGGCATCCTGAAATAGCTCTTGGAACATGGATGTGATTGCAATGTCTGAATGGCCATTTTACAAAGTCAATATCACAAATAGAGCTTTTAAAATGAGTCCTATATCTATAGCTAAGCAATTTCATTTAGGGATGCTTTTTGCAGTATTTAAATAAAGAGAGAGAGATAAATGATTCTAAATGACTCCCGTCAGCTATTCTGTAGTTTGTAAATACAAATAAAAATCATTCTTTTAATTGTCTCTATGCAAATGCCGGAATTCTAAAAATTAAGGTGGGAGAATTAGAATGTATGGCAGTAAAAGAAGAGATGGACATGATAGGCACCTGCGAAACATGGTGGAAGGGAGGATAACCAATAGGATACCATGATACAAGGGTGAAAATTACATCAAAATGACAGACTGGATCAAATTGTTGGAGGGGCGGTGCTATATGTTAAGAGTAGCATAGAAATAAAATGAAAATCCCCACAGACTCTTACTCAATAACTACTCAAAAAACAAGAACCCTTGAGAGAAAATTAGGGAACAAATAGGGGTCATCAAAATTACAATATTACCATCAATATATGATAAGAGACCCTCAAAACAGAGACAACCAAGAGTGTGTAGCGAAAAAACTGAGAAACCTACATGTCAGTCTGAAGAATGGAAGCATATGTAAAGAATGCCTCAGACAAGGAGAGCGGGATTACGTTAAGGCAAAAGGAAAGCCTATAGCAAAACTATCTCTGCTAAAACTCCCTGAATGTCAATCATAGCCAATAATGTATTTTACTTTTTTTAATGCATTTAAAAGAATTAAAACACTTAGCTGTAGGTAGAGGCTCCTCAGTAACGACTAACACACTCCGTCGCGCTGGAAATGTCACAGTATAATTGTCAATGTCAACTCGAGTTTCGCCCAAACAATTCCAAAGGGCTGCATCAGGACAGGACAACCAGTGTCTCTAACGTTCCTAAAATCAAAGGAACTCATTATCCCTAATATATAGGAGCCTTAGCGTAATCCCGCTCTCCTTGTCTGAGGCGTCCTTAACATATGTTTCCATTCTTCGACTGACATGTAGATTTCTCAGTTTTTTCGCTACACACTCTTGGTTTGTCTCTGTTTTGAGAGTCTTATATCATGTATCGATGCTAATATTGTATTTTTGATGACCCCTATTTGTTCCCTAATTATCTCTCAAGGGCTCTTGTTTTTTGAAGAGTAGCATAGAATCAAACAGGATAAAAGTTCCGCAGAAACAAAATGCAATGTGGGATCCTTATAGATAGAAATTCCATGTGTGAAGGGGAGTAGCAACTTGGTGAGGATGTGCTACCATCCACCTAGAGAGGAGGAAGAGACAGACAGTGAAAGGCTAACAGAAATTAGGATGGTTAACACATTTGGTAACAGAATACTAATGGGTGATTTTAATTACCCTAGTACTTAGAAACATAGAAATATGACGACAGAAAAAGACCACATGGCCTTTCTAGTCTATCCTTCCATATCAACAACTACAACAGTCCCCTTTTTAGCTTTCGAGATCCTCTGTTTTTGTCCCATGCTTTTTTGAATTCAGATACTGTCCTCATCTCTACCACCTCCACTAGGAAACTATTCCACGGATCCACCACTCTTTCTGTAAAGAAATATTTCCGCTTATCACTCCTGAATCTATCCCCCTTCACCCTCATCCCATGTCCCCTCGTAGCAGAACTTGCTTTCAATCGAAAGAGGCTCTGCCCCTGTACATTTATGCCATGGAGGTATTTAAACATCTCAATTATATCACCTCTATCCCGCCTTTCCTCTAAGGTGTACATATTAAGATCCTTGAGTCTGTCCTCATATGCTTTATAATGAAGATCACTAACCATTTTAGTAGCCACCCTCTGTATCGACTCCATCCTGTTTATATCCTTTTGAAGATGCGGTCTCCAGAATTGCACACTATACTCCAAATGAGGTTGCACCAAAGATTTATACAGATGCACTATCACCTCCTTTTTTTCTGCTAGCCATTCCTCTCCGTATGCACCCAAGCATCCTTCTAGCTTTTGCTATCGCTTTTTCTACCTGTTTAGCTACTTTGAGATCATCAGACACAATCACACCTAGGTCCTGTTCTTCTTTAGTGCACAAAAGTACTTCACCCCCTATACTATATTGCTCCCTTGGATTGCTGCAGCCCAAATGCATGACCTTACATTTTTTAACATTAAATCCCAGCTGCCAAATTCTAGCCCATTCTTCAAGCTTAGCTAGATCCCTCCTCATGTTATCTATACCTTCCTGGGTATCTATTCTATTGCAGATTTTGGTATCATCCGCAAAGAGGCAAACCTTACCCGACAGCCCTTCCGCTATATCACTAACAAAGATATAAAAAGAATCAGAACAAGGACAGATCCCTGGGGCACACCACTGGTAACATCCTTCTCCTCAGAGTGAGTTCCATTTACCTGTACTCTTTGTCACCTCCCACCCAACCAATTTCTAACCCAAGCAGTAACTTTAGGGTCCATCCCTAGGGTGCTCAGTTTGTTTATAAGTCGCCTGTGAGGAACAGTGTCAAAGGCTTTACTGAAATCTAAATACACCACATCTAGGGCTCTCCCTCCGTCCAACTCCCTGGTCACCCAGTCAAAGAAATCAATCAGATTTGTCTGACAAGACCTGCCTCTGGTAAAAATCCATGCTGCCTCGGATCCTGTAATCCGCTGGACTCCAGAAACCTCACTATTTTCTGTTTCAGCAGCGTTTCCAATAATTTACTCACCACCGAAGTTAAACTAACAGGCCTGTCGCTTTCAACCACATCCTTGCTTCCGCTTTTGTGTAAAGGCACCACATGAGCCTCTCTCCAGTCCTTTGGCACCACTCCTGACTCCAATGAGGCATTGAAAAGGTCAGTCAGTGGAGTTGCTAGAACGTCCCCAAGTTCCCTCAGTATTCTAGGGTGTATCCCATCCGGTCCCATCGCTTTGTCTACTTTAAGTTGAGCTAGTTTCTCACGAACACAGTCTTCTGAAAATTGTTCAGGATGCCCCTCACTTCTGTTCCTGTTTGTGGGTGTTTTCTGAGGTCCTGCTCCTGGTTCTTCATCTGTGAACACAGAACAGAAATATTTGTTAAGCAATTCTGCTTTATCCTCATCAGCTTCTACATATTCCTCCTCTTCACCCTTGAGTCTGACAATACCACTTTTGCCCTTCCTCTTCTCACTAACATATCTGAAAAATGTCTTATCCCCCCATTTCATTGCATTGGCTATTTCCTCCTCTTTTTGAATCTTTGCTTTCCTGACTACTTTGCTAGCTTCTCTAAGTTTTTCCAAATATAGATGCCTGTCTTCCTCTCTCTGTGATCTCTTGTATTTTATGAAGGCCTCCCTGTTTTTCTTCATCTTTTCAGCTACTTCTTTCGAAAGCCATAGCGGTCTCCTTTTCCTTTATTTACCATTTTAACAAAAAGATTGGTTGCCTTTAAAATATCCCCTTTCAGTTTGCCCACTTTTTCTACATCCCCCAGCTGTTCCCATCCTGCTAACGACTCCCTGAGGTATTGGCCCATCTTGGCGAAGTTAGTCTTCCTAAAGTCTACGACCCTCACCTTTGAATGGATTCTAACAGCCCTAGTCCTAATACTGAACCACACCAGTACTGATGAGGTAAATGAGAAATGCTAGGCAGGTAAAGTTTCTGGATGCCATAAATAATTGTTTTATGGAGTAGTTCATTTGGGAACCGACCAGAGGGGAAAGCACTTTAGATTTAGTCCTTATTGGCACACAGGATCTCTTACAAGAGGTAATAGTGATGGGCGGCTGGCACTAGGGATCACAGTGCAATCAAATTTGTCATCACTAGAAGGAAGATGTTAAAGGAAGCCTACTGCTATAGCACTTGATTTTGAAAATGGAGGTTTCTTTTAACTGCCTCAACCAGCATTTAAAAAATACGATGACCACAATGGGTGAATATTGACTAACAGTGCGCGAGAAAAATTGTGATTTTGCTTACTTGCCTGTGCAGGATTTTTCATTCTGTTTTGTTTTGTTTTAAATTTCATTTTGGGGGCAATGTAGTTAATAGTGTGCACCATTGCTCATAGGTCATCAATGGGTAAATACTGTGAACTATTGAGCAATAGTGCATGTTACTGAGTAATAGTGTGCCCTGTTGAGCAATAATGTTCACTATTTGCAGAGTATGAATAGTGAGCACTATCGCTTAATAATGCACCATATGGGTAAATAGTGTGCACTATAGAGCAGTAGTGCTCACTATTTATGCATGCATGAACAATGAGCACTATCACTCAATAGTACATGCTATTGCTCAGTAGAGTGCACTATTACTTAATTATGCACATTGAGTGACAGTGCGCACTATTAACAACTGATTAAATGAGTGATTAAATGTAGAGGCTTTTTATTCTGTTTTCATTTGAAAAATGACATGAAACGATATAGAAAATGTCATTCCAGATGGCTACAGTTCGCTGATCATGGCCTCTAATTTGTACTGACTCACATGCTAAACCTTTTTTAGTGCTAATTTTATTGCATAGTCTCCATCTGAGGGATGGAGGAGCAAATGAGTGAAGAGTGAGTGTAGCACTGTCTTCATTTATTTATGTATGTGGACGCAGATTCCATACGGCTGTACCACTCCGTACCCCCTCAAAAAAAGTCCTGGCTGTAAGCATTGCAAAAAGGCTTATTTTGCTAATGGAGTGCTTGGTGAGAATATATGTGTGGGCGAGTTACTCTAGATGCTGAAGTTAAGATGACAGGGACTAAACAAGTGAGTACATGGGAGTTAATCAGTAGCATGAATCTGAATACTTAAATGGGGAGGGGTTATAAATGGTGGGAAGGGGGTTCTGTAACTAATTGCACGGTAGTGGGGGCTCAATGAGTGAGTGACTGGATGCAAACTTATGAGTGCCAGAGGAGTTGAGTAAGTAAGTACATAGGTATAGGAAAGGCAGGGGGCTGCAGTGGGTGAGATGAGAGATTGACTAGCACAGGGTCTGACTCAGTGAGTAGATGGGGGGATTATGAATGACAGAGGGCTGAGTGAGTAACTGGATGGGGATTATGATTGGTGGGAAGGCTGACTTTTGTGACTGGCGGAGGGGAATGAATGCAAGGGAAGCAGAATGAATGCTGTGGAAAATGTGAGGGGGAGAATCTGATTTGACTGTGCTAAGCAAGTTTTGAGTCAGGCCGTCTCCTCTCTATGGTATATTCCTCCATTCCCCTTGCCCTCCCTTTCCTTCCCTTCCCTTCCCCCTCCCCTCCCCTCCACTCTCTCAACCTATTCTATTTGGTTCCCTTCTACGAGTATTTCTTCCCTTCCTTTCCTTTGCTTTCTTACCTTTTGGGCTCCAGATATTTCTCAGTCTTGTGTTAATGAAGCGTAGGAACCATGTGGCTACTTCCTTCTTCCATCATCTCTAACCATCAGCTCTAAAGGGGAGTGAAAGTAGCAGGCACGGGGACATGCTCAAGGCCTGGCGCTTCCTGTCTCTGGGTGCAAGGAAAAAGAAGCAATAGCAGTGCGATTCAAGCCTCACGGTTGCTGCTGAAGATGAGCAGAGTGAAGAGGCAGCTCATTAGCATGCAAATCCAAAACTAAAGGAAAAAAGGGGACTGTTGTAGTGGTTGATATGGAAGGACAGACTAGAAAGGCCATGTGGTCTTTTTCTGTCGTCATTTTTCTCTATTTCTATGTTCTAAATCAAATAACACAGCTCATGGTAATTACTGCAGTCTGCACTATTGAGGGAAAATGTAATGGCAGTTCAAAACTGGCATTATTTTTCTGCTGGGAGCTTCAGGCCTCTAACATACCTCTCTTCCCAAATGAGACCCCCCCCCCCCAACCTGAAAAAGCCCCCTTCCCTCAGCAAGCTTTCCCCCACCTGCACCATAGGCCCCCTTGGATGTACCTCTAAATGTAATTGGTGATTCAGACTCTTTAGGCAGGAGCGATCCCCTGTCCCTCCTGTCCATCATGGCACCAGGTTCAAAATGGTGCTCGCGAACCCCTAATGACAGTCTCATGGTCCTGATATTCAGCGGCGGTAGCTAGACCTTGTAAAGTGGCTAGCCGTTGCTGCTGAAGGTTAAACCCAGATATTCAATGCCAGAGACATAGTTGGCCCCCAGCATTGAATATCCAGTTCGGCCAGACAGCAGTGAAGTTAACTGGACAGCAGCGATATTCAGCCGCCGCCCGGTTAGCTTCGGTGGCAAATGTTGGGACAACTTTTAAGGTGCATAACGTTTGCCACTGAGGGAGAACTGGGTAGTGGTTGATTATCGCCACTCTCTGGTTATCTCCGGATGCCGCCTCCACTGCACCCCCAGAATGTCCTGATGCTAGCCGGCGGCACCTACAACGGCACCAACACGGTTCGTGCTGCTGAATACCCCGATTGCTGTGATTAACACGGTTCGCAGGTCTGCTAATCACATTCATCCCTTTGAACATCAGGTCCATGGTTAAGAACTCCTATGGTAAACCAAGCTGCGGTAAAATATATCGCAGCTTAGTAACTATCCTCCCCCCCTCCCCCCCTCGAATGTTTTAAATATGGGCAATATATCTGCTGGCTCACAAATCACACATTCCTGACAGAATGGGTGCTCAGTTAGGTATGAGTTTTCTCAAGGTTTATTGTGTGGTGGGAACATGTAGTAATGTTAATATTTGCACTTTTATTAGCACTTTAGTGGTTTGCTGAATTGTTCCTATGCCCTCCGCCAATGATTTATTACTTTGGTGGGAGAGGTTTTCTTGTTAAATAAGTTCAGATGACATTTTCAGCTCTTTGTGTACTTGTTTTGTTTGTGCAAAAATGTAACCAGACATTTCTTGGTTTCTTTGCTGTGTGTGTAAGCCAGTAGCTCTCAGGGGTATGACACAAGAAGCACATACCTCAAGGCCCTACAGGGGCGAACACTACAATTCAAATTTCTTATCTTTCAAAATCAGGCAGCACACCAAGATTTATGCTTCCCAGAGGCACTTCTCATAAATTAAAGCAGACGCCCAACTAACTTCAAACAGTAACCACAATCGTTCTAGATGTCATCTAAAAGCAATAGGCAGGAGATCTTCAGAAGTCATTTCTTACAATTGATAAAGAGCCCTGGTGGGTTATGAAGACTGAAGTCAAAGGAATTTGAGTCTTACTTGCATTGAGCACTTATTTGCCATGTTTTTTCTTTCAACCCAAGCTATTTCAGTAGAAGGGTTATCTAGATATTCTTGCAACACTTCTATATCAAGACCTCGACCTCAAATAAGCACTGCTACCTGGTTATTAGAATTTTTAGATACAGCTGGAAAACATCCCAGTGATCTCATACTCTGGTGACTTTTCACAAGCAAGAGGGGCTTACTCTGCCAAGTTGCATGAACAGACACAGGCATAACACAACAGATGTAATAAATCAAGCAACGGGTCTAATTTAATTTGACCTGGCTTTTTCATGACACGTCTTTTTAGCCCTCCTGGGCCTTCCAGGGACCAATGGTAAATATAGGGGGTTATTTTAGAAGCCCTATTTGTGCTTTGGATGTCTGCAGAGGCATTTTAGAAGCCGGGTCTGTAGACGTCCGAAAGGGGGCTTGGTGGAGGCATTCCTATGAACCTGGACATCACGGACTGATCTCAGAAACGTCCTAGATGTCCAGAGTCATGTCTAAGATTATACCTGTCAGGAAGCAAAACACACATTCACCAAAGAGAGACAACAACCAGTCTGGAGCAAGGTGCAAACCAAGCAGTATATTTATTATTATCACGGGGAGAATCTATAACCGCCAACCCGACATGGCTGAGTTTCAGCACCACCTTCATCAGGAGTTTGCCTATACAAAAAACAAATAAGAAACAATAAGGAACAATATAAAATCAATAATTAAATTAAAAGTATCAAATTAATAAATAATTAAAACAATAATAGAACAATATTAAAACATAAAACATGAGTGGAAAACCATCCTGTGATGTGGAGCCCAACCACCATAATAAAGGGCACAATTGTTATATAAAAAAAGTGATAATAATAATAATAGTACAACTATGTATCATAAACAGAGAAAGATAAAACCTCAGGGTTATATATAAACATAGGGGCGCATTCCAGTGTGGGTGTCCAGGCCCCTGTGCAACCGATTGAAATCGGGATGCCCAGATGTAGACCCGATTCTGATCCCACGGGGTCTAGATGTGCCCACAAGATCAGAATTGGGTCTAGGGCCTGAACGTGCAGGTGGGCCCCAATTCCGATTGGTCTGCACACACAGCCACTTGCCCAGCTACCTCAGTCTGGCTCCTGAAAGAAGCCGCAGTGCCATGGCGTCCCATCACATGGTACCGTGGCTCCTGAATGCTGGCCACCACCGATTCACTTCTTAACCCACAGCTGGTCCATTGATCTGGCCTCCCATGGCCAGAGTCTGGCTGCAGGGAACTTCCTGCACCCTCTACCTTACTATCCAGGCCTGGCAGCTGGATCCCCTGATGTCCAGGAGGACTTATTCCACCTCTGTGATGGAATAAGTCCCCCGTCTAAGTTCACGGCCGACCTCAGAATTGGCCCTGTACATCCAGGATTGTGGATCACCCATGCCCTACCCTCGTTCTGTCTCCGGAATGCCCCCTCCCGCCCCCCTCTACGCCTCCCCGTATAAACGCATTGTTCATACAGGGAGGCTTTTGACGGGGCTGGCAAGGGGGTGAATAGCGGGGATGGACATCCCAATGGAATGGACGTCCACCCCTGCTATTTGCGGGACAGAATGACCCCCATAATCACTAAAAACAATTAAAATGAGTAGCATTAAATGCAAAGTGTGCAATCATAAGATCTTTTATGTTTGCTTTCAATAACCAAGGTTAATTATAAAGGAAATGGAAAAGAAGAAGTAAAACACATGTGGCTTATTATAAATACCAATAGACTCACGCTGGTCTGTTTGTTGTGTGAGTGTAAGGTTCAATCCCCACTGTATCTGGAAGAGAGTATAATGGGTCCACTGCATTAGTAAAAGGTGAGCAGACAGACATCAGCAAATAAAGGCCAGACAAAACACCTTCACCCATTCAAACAGACACAAGGACTATTGCAATGCTATATACCATGGTCTATCTCAATGCCCCTCCAAACAGCACTGCACTCAACAGCCAGGGCATTACAAGCTGCAGCGATACACAACCACATTACACCTATACTCAAACAGCTCCACTGGCTCCCACTACAGAGCCGCATAAAATTCAAAACCATTATCCTAACACACAACACCCTCCCACACCCCACATACCTCTGCACACTACTCCAGACCTTCCAACCCCATAGATCCAGATGCACATCCATGATGAACACCCTCACAATTCCCCATATCAAAATGAAATCCAACCAGCAAGCATGCCACAGAGCTTTTCAACTGTACCCTCCATCCACATGGAACAATCTACCAGACCAGCTCAGAAATATATCAGACCTCAAGACCTTCAGGAAACATCTGAAAACCCACTTATTCTAAGAACATTTCAACCTTCTCACCTAATCCACCCCATTCAATGGGAGCAAGACCAGACTGACTAATTTCCCATTGTCATATATACCTCCTAATTGTATATAGTTATAGTTAAGATCCCTGTTACAGTTGCATGGTTATAAATAGTTTTCATGATGCTATTTATTGTATTACCACATACATTCTATGTTAACCGCTAAATAAATAAACATGTTCTAGCGCAGCATTTGCTTGAGATTTTCCAACACTAGTCTTGTTCCCCGATGTAGAAAGCAAACTAGCGCAGGAAAATCCTAAGCAAAAAAACTGCGCTAAGCATACTGCAGTGAGCATGCTAATCACATGCAGTATTTAATTGCTCCAGATGTAGAAAGCTGCATTGAAAATTAGCACAGTTTTTTATTCTTCTCTTAAGGCTAGATCTTTATGGCAACTTCAGGCAGGTGTAAGGATTCAGCAGAGTGCAAAAGGATCATCTGAACTTCACCTCAGATGTTCCAATCAGGCCCAGATCCCTGCTCCAAAACCTTCCACCCCCTGATTCCCTCATAAAATCATTGGTATCCCCAACAGCCCCAGAATCAATTCCCCACTCCCTTATCTCCACAAATTGGGACTCCTTCCCCCAAGAAATTATTGCTTTCCTTCCAGTCCCCAGCCCCTCCCCCCAATATCTTTAATGCGCGGCCCGCATGCTTCTGACTCTGAGATTTTTAGCTCTACTGTTACACAGCATGCCATCAACGTTGGTAGTGTTTCTTTGAATGATTTTGTATCAGCTTACAAGACAACATATGGGGTTTTAATCAACAGAGTATGCCAAGAACACCCCTGATGAAGGCATAACCGAAACACGGTCTGTGTCGGGTCGGCTTGGCTATTATATCCCTGTATACACTTTAATAAAGTATTTGTCCTTCTCTTTACCAGGTTTGGACTGGGTTTCAGCATGTTCTCACCATGTTCACCATGTTTCAGCATGTTCTCACCATGGAAGGGTGTTTTAAGCTTCGGGTCGGATGCTTTGGACCTGACTCTGTGTTACCATCTTTCAAAATAGTGGCACCTAACCCCCATGCAGTGAATCCTGGAGTGCACTACGTGGGGTCAGTCTGCCAAATAAGGCTTATTTGCATGTTGTTTGCTTACACTGCATCCCAGAATGCACCGGGGTGGAGTGGAGTTTTTGCCTTTTTTGGCAGACTGACCCCGAGTAATGCATCCAGGGATGTATTGCACATGCTCAGGCACCACCATTTTGAAAGACTGAGGCATAGAGGTAGGAACATGTGAGCAGTGCTCCTGCCTCCCATCATATTAAAGATACTGGAGGGGGGGGGGCTGTGGGAGGTGGTCTGGGGCCAATGAGGAGAGCTATTGTTTCTTTTGTAGGGGCATCAGGCTAGTGGCAACTTCATCAGTTTTTTTTAGGAAGGGATCAGAAATAGTGGGTAAGAGGAGATCAAGTAGTAAGAGAGTAACTTTAGAACTGAAATATGAGATTGCAGACCTGCTATTAATCTGTGAACTACCATTAAAATCATCTCTAATACCTGAAGATTGGAGGATCGCCAATGTAACGCCAATTTTTAAAAAGGGTTCCAGGGGTGATCCGGGAAACTACAGACCGGTGAGCCTGACATCAGTACCGGGAAAAATGGTAGAAACCATCATAAAGAATAAAATTACTCAGCATGTAGATAGTCACGACCTAATGGGAGACAGCCAACATGGCTTTAGACAAGGAAGATCTTGTCTTACTAATCTGTTATGTTTTTTTGAAGGAGTGAATAAACAAGTGGACAAAGGTGAGTCGGTTGATATTGTGTATCTGGACTTTCAGAAAGCCTTTGACAAGGTCCCTCATCAGAGACTTTTGGCAAAACTAAAGAGTCATGGGATAGGAGGCAGTGTACTATTGTGGATCAGGAACTGGTTAAAAGATAGAAAGCAGAGGGTAGGGCTAAATGGCCAATTTTCCCAATGGAGAAAGGTGAATAGTGGTGTACCCCAGGGATCTGTGCTGGGTCCGCTGCTTTTTGACATATTCATAAATGACCTGGAAAGTGGAATAACGAGTGAGGTTATCAAATTTGCAGATGACACAAAACTATTTAAAGTTGTTAAAACCCAAGAGGATTGTGGAAAATTGCAAGAGGATCTTGATAAACTGGAAGACTGGGCATCAAAATGGCAGATGAAATTTAATGTGGTAAGTGCAAGGTTATGCACCTAGGGAAGAACAACCCAAACTATGGTTACACGATGCAAGGTTCCACATTAGGAACCACCACCCAGGAAAAAGATTTAGGCGTCATTGTGGATACCATGTTAAAACCCTCGGCCCAGTGTGCAGCGGCGGCCAAGAAAGCAAATAGAATGCTAGGTATCATAAGGAAAGGAATGGAAAATAAACAAAAGATATTATAATGCCTCTATATCGTTCCATGGTGAGACTGCACCTTGAATATTGTGTGCAATTCTGGTCGCCGTATCTTAAAAAGGATATAGCGATTTTAGAAAAGGTTCAGAGAAGAGCCACCAAAATGGTAAAGGGGATGGAAGGATACTCCTATGAAGAAAGGCTAAAAGGTTAGGGCTCTTAAACCTGGAAAAGAGACGGCTGAGGGGAGATATGATTTATTTATTTATTTATTTATTTAACATGTTTTGTATCCCGCCTTTTCCTTCAATCAAAGCGGTTAATACAGCACAAAGTTAAACAAAGGTGAGGGAAATATACATTGCATTATCATTACATCACAACAAAACACTAGGAGTACAAACAGGGAACACAGTACATAACTTACATTACATTACCTTACATTAACTACAAACAGCATATCGCTGAACAGAATGAGCATATAGCAGCAGATAGTGGGTCTCGCACGGTCCACCGCCTAAGGGCCACGCCAAAGGGCACGGGCGCGCCATTGCTGAAGGGATTTTAAATGATTTGAAAAGTGCTCAGATTATAAATTAATGAACGGAATGGAACGGGTAAACGTAGATCGATTGTTTACCTTATCAGAATATAGAAAGACTAGGGGACATGCAATGAAGCTACAGGGTAAACTATTTAAGATTAATAAAAGAAAATATTTTTTCACTCAACGTGTAATCAAACTCTAGAATTTGTTACCGGAGGATGTAGTAAAGGCTGTTAGTGTAGCTGGGTTTAAAAAAGGTTTGGACAAGTTCCTGGAGGAAAGGTCCATAAACCATTATTAAGAAGGGACCCAGGATATCAATGCTTGAACCAATACAAGCATTGTGGAACCTGTGTCTCTTGGGGAAACTGCTAGGTACATATGACCTAGATTGGCCACTGTTGGAAACAGAATACTGGGCTTGATGGACCTTGGTCTGACCCAGTATGGCATATCTTATGTTCTTATGGGGCTGGGGGGATCGGGGATTGGGGGTGGTTTAGAGCAAGACAGCAGGAGATTGGTGGTCCATGCCTGACTGTTTTGCTCATGGCAGACAGCATTCCAGCACATGTGGCCAAGTGCCAAAATAGATATAGGTGCTACTAACAAAGACCCCTGTGCATGTGTTTAGCTCACTCTCCTTTTTCAGTGCAGAATTTTTGATCATAGCCTATTTGCCTGCTGTTTGCTTACAGCACTGGTAAGCAAAACCTCTTCATTAAACCTACATTAGGAAACCCTGCACTGAGCATTAGCGTGAGACTCAACACAGAATTTCTGCATCAAGGCCTATGTGGGAGAGCGTGCTATGGAGGTCATTTTAGAAAGGCTTTTCTACACGTAAAGTCTCTTTTGCATACAGAAAGGGACTTTTCTAAAATCAGACAGCAGTATATATGCGTATAAGTATACTGTGAAGTTCAGATCTTTCAAGCTTATGAAACTCCTTTAAACACAGTTCAACTCTCTGCAAGTCGTGAATAATCATTGTCCCAAGCAGGCAGTCTTTGGAAAAACAAAAACTGAAAGGCAGATTGTGCTTCCCCAGGAGGGTTAGCTTTGCAGGTCAAAGTTTATTTAAACACCAGTTGCCCTTCCCTTTCCTTTTTATTCAGTTCATAATCCATAACGTCTTGGTCATGAAACAGACTCTTTAGCACTTTTGTCATTCTTCACATTAACAATGTTTATCTGTTAATGGCTGGCCACCTCCATCAAAGCATCAATAGAAACTTTCACTACCAACCTCCCACATAGGCCTAGACCACTGTTAAGACAGAATCCTTTGAGAACACACACTTCATTTCCTCTCCGACATCAAATTGCAACAAATATTCCTCTATGACTCAGAGGCTTTTAGCCCGCCTCAATTATCCTTTTAGCCTGTTCCAAAAGTCCCACTGCTTAAACACTATTGCTGAAGCATCTCTTAAAAATGTCTCTCTCAATTCAGCATTCAAACTTACTTCTCTGTCCAGCAGATTTTTCAGTGCTGTGACTATGGGAGCAGCTGTCTAAATAGTTACTCCATTTCCTATCTGCTGGCCTGATGGCTTTCCTCTCAGGTATGGTGCAAACTTCACTTCATGGTCTCCTCCTCTATGCCATGTGGCTCAACCGTAGCAGGAACTGTGCCTGCAGCATCTCCGCTGCCATGGACTCCTGGCTTGAAGCCTCTCCCTGCTGTTATTGCCAGTCTACCTAGGGCCAGCCTTACGGGGATGCAACCAGACAATTGCTCTTAGCTTCCCATGCCACAAGGATCTCCCATGCTTGCTTAAAGCTGAAGGAAGCTGGTGGGCTCAATCAGGGGCGGCCCAAGGGGGGTGCGGGGCCATGTGTGGAGACTCGGTGCGGGGCCTCATTTGCATAAGGGGCCTCATTTGCATAAATATTTGCATAATGTTACCATACACTAACTTTTAGTAAACATGCCTCTTAATGAGTGTATGGATAAAGAAAGACTAAAAGATTTTTACATTACTATAATCCAGTGCCAACCGCCTGACACATTAGGAACTACTACAAACACTGCCCATTTAGAACCCATAGCAAACCCGCCGTATCCTAACAGCACTACCAGGACTCACAAAGCACCATACCCTACCTATCAAAAGGAAACATGCAAATATTAAACCAATACATTTCAGAGGACAACAATACATGACCTACTGGGGAAAGAGAACAAGTGGCAATGTCAAATAGGAATTATATAAACAGAACACCTCAGCTCAGTTACACATGCAGAACATAGACCATCACCAAACAAGTAATCACAATTTAGAAACAGGAAGACAATAATTAAACTGGGAATCCCAAAAGCCAAACTTGGAATGTACAACACTGTAGAAATAAAACTATACATTAATTTGCTCTTGTACTAAACAAAGCGCAGACGTTAATGATGCACATTTACCAGAGCTGACATATTCCAATTAATAAATTCAAAATAAAGAGATATTTTTCTACCTTTAGTGCATTTTTTTTTCAGCTGCAATTGCTCCAGCCACTTTCTTCTGGTTTCTTCGTGTCTTCTGCTAACTCTCCATCGTCTGCTGTCCATTTGTCCTTTCTTCTTTCTTCTAGTTTTTTTCCATTCTCTCTCTACATCTGCTTTAACATACTAATCTTTCTCCTTTTGCTCTTTCCTCATTCCTATTTCATCCACTCAAATTTTACCCCTCTATCCTCAATCCCCACTTACTCTCCCAATACCCGGCCAATTGTAGATTTTTTATCCCTCCCACACAAAATATTTTTCCCCTCTCCATTTTACTCTCCCAGCCCCATCCCATTCTAATCCTCCCCCAACATCAGCTCCCTTCTAGTTCCAGCCTCACCCAGCATCCATTCCCTTCTAGTCCCTGCATCAGCCTATTTCCAGTCCTAGCCCCCCTATCAGCCCATTTCCAGTCCTAGCAACCCCCCAACCCAATACCAGTCCTAGCCCCCCATCAACCCACTTCCAGTCCTAACCCCCCATCATCCCATTTTCAGTTTAAGCCCCCCTATAACCCATTACCAGTCCTAACCCCCCATCAGCCCACTTCCAGTCCTAACCCCATCAACCCATTTCCAGTCAGCCCCCCATAGCCCATTGCCAGTCCTAACCCCCCCCATCAGCCCACAGCCCATTACCAGTCCTAACCCCATCAGCCCACCTCGTCCTAACCCCTCCCCATCAGCCCATTTCCTGTCCTAGCCCCCCCATAGCCCATTATCTGTCCTAACCCCCCCATAGCCCATTACCAGACAACCCCCATCAGCCCACAGCCCATTACCAGTCTTAACCCCCCCATAACCCATTACCAGTTCTAACCCCCCCCAACAGCCCACAGCCCATTACCAGTCCTAACCCCATCAGCCCACCTCAAGTCCTAACCCCTCCCCATCAGCCCATTTCCTGTCCTAGCCGCCCCATAGCCCATTATCAGTCCTAACCCCCCCATAGCCCATTACCAGTCCTAACCCCCCATCAGCCCACAGTCCAATACCAGTCCTAACCCCATCAGCCCACCTCCAGTGTTAACCCCCCCATCAGCCTATTTCCAGTCCTAGTCCCCCCATAGCCCATTACCAGTCCTAACCCCCCCCAACAGCCCACAGCCCATTACCAGTCCTAACCCCATCAGCCCACCTCCAGTCTTAACCCCCCCATCATCCCATTTCCAGTCCTAGCCCCCCATAGCCCATTTCCAGTCCTAGCCCCCCATAGCCCATTACCAGTCCTATCCCCCCCAACAGCCCACCTCAAGTCCTAACCCCCCCAACAGCCCACAGCCCATTACCAGTCCTAGCCCCATCAGCTCACCTCAAGTCCTAACCCCTCCCCATCAGCCCATTTCCTGTCCTAGCCCCCCCATAGCCCCTTATCAGTCCTAACCCCCCCATAGCCCATTACCAGTCCTAACCCCCCCCCATAGCCCATTACCAGTCCTAACCCCCCCCCCAACAGCCCACAGCCCATTTCCAGTCCTAACCCCATCAGCCCACCTCCAGTCTTAACCCCCCCTGCCCATTTCCAGTCCTAGCCCCCCCCCCATAGCCCATAACCAGTCCTAACCCCCCCCCCCCCCATCGGCTCAAGTAAAATTTAAAAAAAAAAAAAAGCTGGCTGCTACCGCTGCCGCTGCAGCAGAATGGAGTGTCCCGCGGGGCCCCCTCTGCCCGGCTGAGTCCCTCCCTCCCTCTGCGACGGCTGAGCCCCTCTGTGCCGGCTTTCAGATTCATGAAGGGAGAGTGTCTCCCTCGCGTCTCTGTTAAGCCTGCAGGGGCAGATGGGAAATTTCCCATCAGCCCCTGCGGGCTTAACAGAGACGCGAGGGAGACATTCTCCCTTCGCGAATCTGAAAGCCGGCACAGAGGGGCTCAGCCGTCGCAGAGGGAGGGAGGGAGGGACTCAGCCGGGCAGAGGGGGCCCGGCGGGACACTCCATTCTGCCGCTGCTGCGGCGGAAGTGGCAGCAGCCATCTTTTTTTTTTAAATTTAATTTTGAAAAAAAGCAGAATGTTCTTTGCGCGGGGCCCCCTGAAACGCGGAGCCCTGTGCAAAAAACATTCTTGCTCAATGGACGGGCCGGCCCTGGGCTCAATTTCTGCTCTGGGCTCCCGCAGGTGTAACACCGGTCCTGAGTCTCCCTCCATGTGTAAGTATTCTTCTAAAAACCCCACCTGTGTGGTTGTATCCAACTACTGCATGGAAGGCCTGTCCACCCTTCTCTCAGGTCTTCCTCCAACAGGGCCACCTCTCTCCCTTACTGTAATTCCTCATGGGAATTCTTCCTCCCTATAGGGATGTAGGACAATGTAATCTTACTTCCTCTCTCTCTTGCCCTCTGGGTTCAGCCTTCTTGTCTCCCTGAAACTGAGTTTCCCTATTTGCTTTACAACACACACCAACAATTACATGCATACTTTATAGCTTGATAAACCGCTTTTCACATCTTTATCAAAATAGTTTATACCGAAGTTAAAATGGAATACAAAAAATACTTTATTACACTGAAAAATTGTTTTATTCTATTTTAATGTAAATTAAGAAAAGAGTACGTATTCAAATTAAGATTAAAAGATGAGCAGTTCTCTGTTAGGAGGGAAATAGGGAGAGGGTATAATGCAGGGGTTGGTCGGTGGAGTACTCTGATCACCTCATAATATCATCAGTTAAAGGCTTATTTGAACAGGTAAGTCTTTAGTTCCTTCTTGAACATTTTAAAGAAAGATTCCAGTCAGAGGTAGGGGAGTCAAGACTTCCACAATGAGAGGGTTCGAAAATAAAAATACAGGTCAATTCTAAGTGGGCCCAAGAGACAGGGAGAATTACTAATAGATTAATATTAAGCGACCATAAGGAGCTGGCTGAGATGTATTCAGTTAATGCGGAGAAAAGATACAGTGGGCTGCCGGAGTAAAAGGCTTTATGGGCTAAGATCAGGGGTTTGAATTTTACCCTATAAATGATTGGAAGCCAATGATTGGTAATAAGGAGGAGGTAACATTGTCAAACTTACTATTGTCACATAAAAGATTTAAGGTCATGTTTTAAATATTCTGAAGTTGTGTCATTTCTTTTTGTAAATGCTATTGCAGTAATCAAGACGTGAAATGATAAAGGCATGAATTAATGAACATAGAGATTCAGAGTGTAGAGCAGAGGAATTCACAATGTCTCTGCATCGCTCCATGGTGCAACTGCACCTTGAGTATTACATGCAGTTCTGGTTGCCACAACAAAAGAAAGATATAGTGGAATTGGAAAAGATACAGAGAATGACAGCCAAAATGATAAAAAGCATGAAGGATAGCCCTATGAGGAAAGGCTTAAAAGGTTAGAGATACAATAGAGGTCTACAAAATATTGAAGGGAGTAGAACAAGTAAATGTGAATTGGTTGTTTACTTCTTCAAAAAGTATAAAGACTAGAGCACATGCAAAGCAGCTACAAAGTTGTATGTTTAAGACTAATCAGAAAGGGGGGACATATTTAAAATGTTTTAGCTGGTTAGTAGACCTGTAAAGCATGTAAAACGCGGTTAGAAAGATATTTAATGGCATTAACACGGTTAGGGCACTGAATATCCCCTCCTAACTGGGTTAAGCACTCCAGTGCTATCCAGGTGGAGCCTGATTCCATAATATCCACGCACAGCCCACGTGAATGTGGAACTCAGAGACAGGGCCGAAGTATACGCGATTCAGGAACAGCGGGATCAGACGCACTCGCTATTCTGGAATCGGGGACATAGCTGCACACTCGTTCAGCGTATTCAGTGAAGATAGAAGTAGCCTACACTCCCCATCTCCGCACAATTATGCCTCCGCAAACAAGATGTGCCATCGCACACTGCTCCACCTCTGAGGGTACAGTAGATCTGCTGCAAAACGTCCATAAACACACATGTAGTGCACTGGGCATTCTGATGAACCTTTCAATATTGCAGGAATGGCAGTGGGGGCACACCAGGTCACCTATATCACCTCGGACAACTATTTGTAGAAGACCAGGTATGTACTAGGGTACAGCACAGGAGGATCCCCATAGCTGACTGTCACACCAAATTGCTACTACACCTAAGGGCCCCTGAATAGCAGCATGCAAAAGTGCAGACAACTGTAATACATGCCCAAGAGTGCCTGCAAGTATCCTAACGAAGATGCCAGAGCTTGCAGTATCATATCCCACTCATGCAAAGTAAGCTGTAAGCTGGTCACAATCTGTGACCTTCCTGTGGGCCAGGTGTTGTCCAGGCCATCATGTCCCCCCTCCTGTGCCTCCATCATACCACATACACACCATCACACGCACAAACACACAACACACCTCCAGCTCAATGATGCCTTGCACCTCTACAGCACAACTAGTACAACACTAAGGCATGGAATCCCAGGACCCCATATCAACATCTCAAATACATCGATCACAATAAGAGACGAAGTTCGGTACCTTGGAGTGATTCTAGACAAACAACTTACCCTACAAGCGCATATCAACAAGACGTCCAAGACCACCTTCTTCAAACTAGCAATGCTTCGAAGACTAAAACCCCTCCTCTATAAAGAACACTTCCGTACAGTTTGCCAGGCCATTATTACACCTGTGCTGGACTACTGTAATCTCCCCTTCCAAGGTCTACCCAAACAATCCACTCGACCCCTTCAACGAGTCCAGAACACTGCTGCCCGTATTATTGCTGGCGCTTCACAACAAGACCATATAACTCCCATCCTACATGATCTGCACTGGCTACCAATCTCTTCACGGGCAAAATATAAATCGGCGCTCACCATCTTCAAGATTAAAAATAACATGTCGGCAGGAATACTACAAGAGTTCATCAGCACCAAAGCAAGTAAAAGACTTGACAGGAACAGCACTAAAAACACCATACCAACCCCTAGTCTGTTCACAAAAAACAATAAATCCATATCTCTGAGGGCTTTCTCTTTTGGAATGCACTCCCTGAAAAGCTAAGATCCACACTGACATAAAAGACTTCCGGAAGTTACTCAAAACCTCCCTATTCATTGAACAATTCAATGAAGACCCCCAATCATATTAATCATTACATGGCATCATGCACACTCCACTCCACATGCCGATTTACACAAGTTATGCTATCTGCACCATCATCCTCCCATCACTCTTGTTACGATGTATATAAGTTTAGTTTCAGAACTCCCATCTGACCCCTCCCCTTCGTTCTACATAGAAACTCTTTTGAGATTGTTTAAGTTTTGAAGTTTTTGATGTTACTGTTTACAATTGCAAGCTCTATGTAAACGCTGAAGTAAATGTAAACCGCCTTGATTAAATGAAAAGGCGGTATAGAAAAATTGTTAAATAAACAAATAAATAAAATATTGTCTCTGTGCTCAACACCCAATATGGCTTCTCCCCAGACCATGGGCACACCGGTTACAAACACAGATGCCACAGCCATGCTTCCTTATGGGACACCATGCAATGCTGAGCAAAATGTTTCTAAGTCCTGCCTGTATTCCTTGTTTCTGCAGGTATGAGATGTATGTCTGCTGGGATCTCCAGGAACGTACATAGGCTGTTCCTGAATCTGAGTTGTACGTGGCAACAGCTGACCATGCCCTCGTTCCGCCCCCTCCTGCCCACGTACTGAGATCCCCGCACAAGTGCTGTGTGTGTGCTGGGCCGCAATGGTTCTAAATACAATGGTGGATGTTTTTGCTATGTCATTGTCTACCCCGTACCTCCTGGTGGGCTACTTGCTGTTCAGAATGACCTCCTCAGTGTCTGGGCATTCTGAAGGTTAAGCAGAGGGGCAGATTGACCATTTATTGCCGCTAGCCGGTCAGTGGATATATTGAGCCACTAACTGGCTAAATAAAATGACTAAAGTTAAGACAGCAAAAAGGCTGTCCTAACTTTAGGTGTTTTAACTATCTGGCCAGTAGCTGAATTTCGCTATCTGGTCAAACCAGATATTCATTGCTGATGGCCGGATATGGCCCAGTACTGAAAATATCCAGTCATAAATTAAAGTGGCAGTGGCAGTTGCATTTTTTCATGCAACTTGTTATTAAACTCTGAAATTCATTGCCAGAGGGTGTAGTAAAGGCTGTTAGTGTAGCTGGGTTAAAAAAAAGGCTTAGACAAGTCCCTGGAGGAAAAGTCCATAAACCATTATTAAAGCAGACTGGGAAAAATCCCCTGCCTATCCCTGGGATAAGCAGCATGGAATTTGTGTACCTTTTTTGGGAAACTGACAGGTACTTGTGACCTGGATTGGCCACTGTTGGAAACAGGATACTGGGCTTGATGGACCATTGGTCTGATCCAGTATGGCAAATCTTATGTTCATATAAGTCTTTTCATAGAGTGGATCCATCTGAGGGCTTATTTATTTAGTTTTTATTTAGTAGCATTCAGATAACACCTTTCTAGCAGTAATTCAAGGTGAGTTAAAAAAAAGGTATTTCCCTGCCCGCAGAGAGCTTACAGTCTAAGCTTGTACCTGAGAAAATGAAGGGTTAAGTGGTTTGCCCAAGGCTACAAGGAGTGCCAGTGAGATCTTTGGTTACTAGGATACTGATCTAACCACTAGACTATTCCTCCACTATGAATGAAGATGAAATTATTATAAATATTTGGGTACTGTGCTGGGCACAGGCATTTTCAGGAGCAGAGGTGGGGTGGAATTGCAATGTTCATGAGCATTTTATAAAATGTGTGCATATACTCTGTGTGGAAGCATAAATTTACACCTGCCATAAATTTGTGGGTGTGCATTTGCGCATGTTCTGGGTGCTTATTTTATAAAGGCATACAGGCTTCTATGCTGTCTTTATAAAAAGTGTGTAAAGCAGGTTTACTTTTCAAAAATGTTTTAGATGCCCTGTTAAAAAATTCCCCTTCACGTGTGCTTTTTTTGACCTTGATCCAGTTCAGACACAAAGCAGAAATGTTTCAGTTTAATCATAATTTTTATGTGTTGCCTTTCCAGTGAAAGGGGGAGCAGAAAAACAAACAACATAATTCTCTCTGTCCTTTCTCAAACCTGAATTTGTAACGAACACTTGCCCATGATGCACTGCACACTATAACTACCTTTATTACACGAAAGGCCCTCAAACCTATCTATGGAATTTCTTATTGGTTTTGGGTGGACTTTAAGGGGGTCATTTTATAACAGGACGCCTATGTAAAAAGTCCAAAAAGGTGCCTATTTTTATAAGGGAATAGGTGCCTATGTGCCTTTATAGAACATGCTCCCAGATCCAGCCCCAATAGTATACAAGCGCTCTAATGATGTAAATTTGTATGTGTACTTTATATCTGTGCATGCATATTTATAAAATATGCGCAAGCATCGCAACTCTGCTTCTGTTCCACGTATACCACACTCCTAGGAATGCCTATTCACAGATCATATAAAAACAGACATACATTTTCTGTGTGTACTTTTTACACCTGTGCAGTTGCACAATTTTTTAAAAACCCTTTTTTGTGTGTATAGCCAGAATCAGATTCAAAATTATATTACTAACTCATTCAGCACTCTACACTGGAGTACCCTCTTATTTGAACTCCTTTTTGATTCCTTTCCATTCCTGATGTTTACTACATTCTTCACAAAATTCCCTTCTATGCATTCCTCCGTTATTACACCTAAGATTGGTGCATACATGCCAATCTGCTTTCTGTTATATTGCCCCTACTCTTTGGAACTCTCTTCTCTTGCAACTTCCTACTGTGAGTAAATATCCTAAATTCAATCATCTAAAAACTTGACTGTTTTCTTTGGCCTTTAATTTTCCTGGTGCTTCAAATAGACTCTTTTAATGTTTTATATTTTTTTAAATATTTGTTGGTTGTATCTTTTACATTTAGATCTACGAACTGACCTTTCCTGTTGCTTAATTATTTTACTGTACTAAATCTTTAGTTTTATTTTAAACTTTCTTGATATTCTTATGAATGGTGGTACAACTAATACTGCAAATAAATAATAAATAAAACAGACTTTACACACAGAAAGGGCTTTAAAAGATTACCTGCTTTGAGGGCAATTTTTAAAATTTATGCAAGACTTGCAGACTTTTCCTTTGAAAATGTGGCATCAACTGGTATCACAGGTTCTACAGATGCAATGTCTGCACCATAAATCATGCAAGCGGATTTCAAATCAAATCATCACACATTCCTCTACTGATTACGGCCACTGGAAAGAGGGGCTAAGGA
This sequence comes from Ichthyophis bannanicus, assembly GCA_033557465.1. Classification (NCBI taxonomy): domain Eukaryota; kingdom Metazoa; phylum Chordata; class Amphibia; order Gymnophiona; family Ichthyophiidae; genus Ichthyophis; species Ichthyophis bannanicus. Next base: position 499,036,576 of record CM066036.1, read on the forward strand.
ATGTGTGTTATAGCTGCTAACAATAACCACATGTTCCTGCATACACATGCTTCATTATGCACCCTTAGTAAATTAGCTCCTGCTTTAATTGTAACAGTATCTCAGATAATTGCTGATTATTTTGTTTATGTTTTAAATGTATTGGCAAATTAATACTGGCTAGATTTACTAAAGTGCAATACTGCATTAGCATAACACTCATTGACACTTGTTATTTACCACAGGTTTTGTTATTTACCACAGGTCCCATTTTATGAAATGGGACTTACTAATAAGAGAATAATTTTATAAATTATTTTCACATATAAAACACTGATTTACACACATACATGGGCTCTTATAAAATTACATCATGCCTAAAAGTATGCCTGGTAAAAGTTGGCACATGCTTGTATGGCAGGTAAAAATTTGTAACAGAGTGGACTCCCCCGAGGGAGTAGATAACATTAGGAAAGATCTACAAAAGCTGGAAGAATGGTCTAATGCTTGGCAATTACGATTTAATGCGAAAAAGTGCAGTGGCATGCACTTAGGTAGCAGAAATCCAAGGGAAATGTACGCAATAGGGGGAGAGGTTGGTGTGCATGGTTCAGGAGAAAGATCTTAGTGTGATTATCTCTGATGATCTCAAGGTGGCAAAACAGTGCGACAAGACAGTGGCAAAAGCCAGGAGGATATTGGGCTGCATACAAAGAGGGATTACCAGCAGAAAGGAAGAGATACTTATGCCACTGTACAGGTAGCTGGTGAGGCCTCACCTGGAATACTGTGTTCAGTTTTGGAGACCATATCTTGCAAAAGATGTAAAAAGACTGGAAACTGTTCAGAGGAAGGCGACCAAAATGATTTGGAGCCTGCGTAAGAAACCTTATGAGAAGAGACTTGAAGACCTAAATATGTACACTTTGGAGGAGAAGAGGGATAGGGGGAATATGATTCAGACCTTTAAATATTTAAAGAGGAACGATGAACAAACAAACCTCTTCCAAAGACAGGGAAGCTGAAAAACTAGAGGGCATAACATGAAGCTGCAAGGTGGAAAATTGAAAGGCAATGTCAGGAAATATTTTTTCACTGAAAGGGTGGTGGATGCTTGGAATGCTCTCCTGAAGGAAGTGGTGGGGGCAAACACGGTGACGGAATTCAAAACAGCATGGGACAAGCTCAGCGAATCCCTTTTCAACAACAGGATAAAAACAAAATAAACTGAACCAACTAACTTCTCAACAAATAGGGGTGTCCTACATGGAGTGGTGGGTCCACCCCTAAACAAAGACATGGGGAGGGGTGGCCTGCACAGAGCGACAGGTGCACCTACTCTTGCCGTATTGCTGGGCAGACTGGATGGACCATGCTGGTCTTTATCTGCCATAATTTACTATGTTACTATTGTCAAACACCTTGCTGGCCCACAAGGCGGGAGCCTGGGGCTTCGGTGTTGCTCCTCTTCTAACAGCAAGGACTTTATGTTGCCCTCAGGGATTTTGGGTCCCAATAGCTAATCGAAATAAGGAGGTAGTTGTGGTCGAGTAGCTATGCTTAAAGAGGTTTTATTTCCCGTCCCGGGAGAATTCTTGCAACAAATATCAAAAAGCAAATAAACCATACAGCTGGTATAACACAAGTGAGGGACTACAAATGGGAACAAAAATGCTTATTGTCAACTTTAACTGAACAAAAAGAGGGAAAAACAGATTTTCAATCACACACTTTTAACTGTGAAATCGGTGCTCTCCCACAGATTTCACTCCAGCAGGCTTTCTTAGGCCCCTAACAAAAAGAGGTTATACTATCAGAGAAAACAAGCGTACAGTCCATTTTGCACATATCAGAATTATCATCACCAAAGTCACAATCCATATCTTCAGGTGCTTCTTGATAATTATAACTTGCAGGGCTGTATTGTGGATTAGTGTTTGTTTCTCTCCTCTCGGCTGGGTCAGAGCACCACTCCCCCCTCTCACTGCAGAAAGGTTCTTTACCACACACTATGGAATCTTTCCTTAGTGGGCTACACACTTCCTGACCACTGGGGGCAAAACTCAGTGCTCCTCTAGTCCAGGTACTTTGGCTTTCAGGCTGAGCTCTGCCTGGCTGGTGTGTAAACGGGAAGTGGAAACTTTTCTTCCCCTCTCTTCCTTTCACAGGACGTCTTTCTAAAGCATGGGAATTATCTCTTGGACAAGTATTCTGGCTCCCCAGGTTCTTGCTATTGTGGTTATCTCTTCTCCCTGCTCCTCGTGGTTTATATCCTGGAGTCTCCCTCTGGCCCCACACGGACCTTGGCTTAGTGCAGCCTAACTTCCCAGCACTAACCTTCGTGAACTCCTCTTGGATAAACCCCTCTGAGGTGCAGATTGATTCCACGTCTGAACCTTCCAGGTATGGCTCCTGGCTTTTCTGAGCGCTGTACTTTCCTTTCCCTCGAGTCCTCTCAATGTCTCCTTCTCTCTCTGCCACAGAGACTGAGTCTGACTCCTGGCTTGCGTCTCTGTGTTTCCTTCTTTCTCCACGTGTGCCTGTACGTGAATCTGCTCGTATCCCTGTGCCTGAATCTGCACGTGTCTCTGCTCTGCTCAAGACTGACCTTTTTTTATCTGCGTCATTCCTTGAGACTTGAGTTAGCTCAACTCTCTGCAGCTGTCTCTGCTTTGCTGATGAGCTATGACGTAATAGTATCTCTGGGCGTTTCTCTACAGCCTGTGCTCTTGTTTTGCTTAGTTGCCCCTGACAACCCCTAGCCATGTGCTCTGCACTGCTGATTTTAAAACTGCCCTGAGTGTTTTCCTCTACTTCCATCGGCACAATCTGCCTTGCGCCATGACACTATGTAGGTGTGCTCAGGCATTGTCCTGCAGCTGAGTGCTGTTGCAGTGGAGAGAGGACCAGCCCCTGGCTAACATTATCAGAAGGGGCTGGGAGCTCGGTATTTATTTGTTTATAAAATTTATATCCTGTAACCGAGGGAGAGCGGACTCGATGCTCCTCCCTACCCCCCTCACTTAATCCTTTTCCTTCCCCCCCCCCATCGTCCCACCCCCTTATGTAAACACAAAAGTCTGACACCGTTCAATCGTTTGGTAAACAACTGGTCACAGCTTTATTAACCATTAATAATTCAACAATCAATTCCAATAACATACAATAGCGGAATGATACATCACCCACCATATCACTAGCAAAGTGATATCGCCTCCGCTTTATGTACACTTCCTTCCCCTCCTTAGCCCCGACTTCGCCATGTCATTAGCAAAAGCCAGCCAGGGGTACCCCACCCCTGTCCCAAGCTTATTCTAAGTGTCCGGACCCCGGAAAACTCCGGGATCCCGCCTATCCCCCCTTCCAACTGCGACACCCCTACTCTATCCCCACCCCTTCCATAACACCAAGGGGCGGGCTGGTGGGACACCGGCCTCCGGACTTCCTCGCCCTTGCTCAGTGCCGCTGGGGCAGACATTGGTCCCGCCTCTTCCTCCTTCCACTCATTGGCTCTCACCCACGCTCCCGCGGGTCAGGAGCCAATGAGTTCGAACGATGCGCCGCCTTAGTGTTCCCTCTCCTACTGCTCCCCCACCACCCACCCCGCAGACCTCACCAACCGTCGCTTCTCGCCGTGCCACCCAGTTACAGGCAGCCGGCATGGACCTGGCCACGCGGCCTTCACTAACCGAGGGAGAGCGGACTCGATGCTCCTCCCTACCCCCCCCCCCCACTTAATCCTTCTCCTTCCCCCCCCATCTTCCCACCCCTTTGTGTAAACACAAAAGTCTGACACCGTTCAATCGTTTGGTAAACAACTGGTCGCAGCTTTATTAACCATTAACAATTCAACAATCAATTCCAATAACATACAATTGCGGAATGATACATCACCCACCATATCACTAGCAAAGTGACATTGCCTCTGCTTTATGTACACTTCCTTCCCCCCCCTTAGCCCCGACTTCGCCATGTCATTAGCAAAAGCCAGCCAGGGGTTGTCTGGGTCGGAGTACCCCACCCCCGTCCTAAGCTTATTCTAAGTGTCCGGACCCCAGAAATCTCCAGGATCCTGCCACCGGCGCAGGTGATTTCACCATCCCTGTGCCACCCCCCACTAAAGCTGCGACCAGCGAGAATCCCACAGAGCTACCCACTCCACCGCCTCCTGCCAGTCGTTCAATAATAAATCGAACCCCACCGGGGATAAATGTACCCCATCCCTGCCGTACAAACCCCCACAGCCCACATCAACACACGAATGCATCATTTGGTATCCACCATGTGTGCAGACCCAACGGCCGATTTGTCGGTTAATATTAGTTAAGCCCCACGACCATCGCCGCTGGTCCCGACAGCTCGGCCGTGGGATAATGTCCGACATATTACTATTACTCCCGGGAACAAGTGAAACACCTCCTCTAAATCTTTTTGCACAGCTCTGATCAGTTGCTTGCAGGTCCAAGCTGACAAGTCGTTGCCCCCCAAATGTATTAACATCAAATCTGGCGAACTCTGAAGGCGCGCATGGTGCCGAAGCAAAGGGAGCAACTGCGTCCATCGGAGCCCCCACTCACCCAGCCATGAAACGGTCACCACTGCAGGATCCAGGCCCAGATTCATGCCCAAAGGTCGCACAGCCGCTCGCTGACCTGCCCAATGCACAAACGAGTGGCCGATCATCCAACAGCCATGTGGATTCCTCCCCCGGTCTGCAAAAGAAAAACACAATTAGCCACACACTCCCCCACCTCCCCTTCCTATAGCCGGACATAGCCCAAAAAAGCCTTAGACTGCCATCGCCAAATACGCTGCACATCCTGATCGGACAACCCGCCGCCGCAGCACTAGTTGCTGCTCCAATGCGGAAGGAATGTGCCACAAACTGATGCGGTTCCTCGCCTATCTGCTTCAGTACCATTCTTAACACTGCCGTCGCCTGAAACCTTGTCACTCCCCTAGCATCAGCATGCAGAAACAGCAAACCCCCCACTGCTGGGCGGCACCGCAGATATTCACGCAACGCCACCACCATACAAGTCGTGACACCTTGAATCTCCCTTAACACCACCCACCACCCCCGCCCTTGCTGATCGGTCTTAGAATGGGCCAACAAGACCCACACACTCCTTCCGTCCACCTGCACATGCTGGCGGAGCAGCCCTCCTACCCCGCCCGACCCACTCGAGGAAGCAACTAACTCCCCAATACAAAAGGCACCAAAAAATGCCAAGCAAGATATACCTTTGAACAGTACGGCTTCGTATCCAGATGACGCCACCGAAGGTAGCGCCCCACATAGCCTCACCAGCAATTCATGCATGATCAGCCGTCTGTGGTTCCTCTGTCTCGGCTCCACCCTCCCCCACCCTTGCATCAGCCTCCTGGTTAAAAACCCACCTGCAGCCGGAGCCCATCCCACCGCTTTAGTGAAAAATGTGAAACCGGCCAAATGGGACCGAACCGCAGACTTGGACATCCCTTTCTCTTTTGCAGCCACCACATATTGCGCCAGCATCCAATCGGACACCAATTCTGGCCTCCATCCTTGCGCCTTGAAGAACTCCTCCACCTTGTCACAGTCACGCTGGTATGCCGACCATGTTGCTTGCGCAACTGAGTTCTGCAGCAAACTCAACATTCCAACTGGCCAACGTGCCATAAGCGCTCGGGGACCTTCCATCCTGTCATGTCCGCTGCTGGCGCCAGCTTTCAAAACCGATCCCACTGAAAACGAGAAAGAGTGTCAACCACCTCATTGGTACATCCCGGGATATGCCTCACCTTGATCACCACGTTCAAGCGTAAGCACGCTAACACCACCTCCCGCATTAATTCCGCCACTTCCACGCATCGCGGGGTATAATGGTTGATCACGCTAAGTACCGCTGTGTTATCATACCACCACAATACTTGCCTATTCCTCAGGCGCTCTGGCCACATTTCCAAGGCCATGAGCATAGGAAATAGCTCCAAAAATGTCACATTATTCACTAAACGCAAATCCCGCCACGACTACGGCCATTTTTATGCACACCAGGCTCCTGCAACATAAATGCCTAAACCTGCTCCACCTGCCGCATCCGTGTACAACTGCAAGTCCTCCGAGGAAATCTTCCCCCCCCCCCATCATGACGGACGTCCCATTAAATTCTTTCAAGAAGATATCCCAAATCCGTAAATCCGCCCTCATCACCCTTGACACCCTGATACGGTGGTGAGGTTTCCTCACCTCAGCCGTAGCTCCCACCAACCACCGCAGAAACACCCTACCCATCGGGATAACCCAGCATGCGAAATTCAAAGCACCAATCAGCGCCTGCAACTCTCGTAAAGTTAACTTGCTGGAAGCCCTTGCGTTGGCGACCAACACCCGCAGCCTGATGACCTTCTCGCGAGGAAGCCTAGTTACCATATCTCTCGAGTCTAATTCTACCCCTAAAAAGGTCAACTGCCTCGTTGGACCCTCCGTCTTTCCCACTGCCAAAGGCATACCAATTTCCTTTGTCAAATCCAGAAAACCCGTCACGAGACTCTGGTACTCCATGGAATGTGCGGTCCCCACAAACAAAAAATCATCTAAATAATGAACCACGTTTGGACAACCAACCTCCTTCACCAGCGCCCAATGCAAAAATGTACTAAATTTTTCGAAGTAAGCACAGGACACCGAACAACCCATAGGCATGCACTTATCAAAATAATAGCTATCCTCAAACTGAAAGCCCAACAATGGAAAACTAGACGGATGCACCGGCAGTAGCCGAAACGCTGACTCAATATCAACCTTCGCCATCCACGCACCCCTCCCCGCTCGCCTCACCAATTCAACTGCCTTATTGAAGGATGCATACCGCACCGTGCACTTGTCCCGTGGCATCTGATCGTTGACCGAGGCTCCTTCCGGAAATGACAAATTATGAATCGAAACTTACCTAATTCCTTTTTAGGTATAAACCCCAGCGGGGAAACCACTAGATTCAGGAATGGCCTCTCTGTAAAAAGGCCTGCAATCCTGCCAAACTCTAATTCCGCTAACAATTTAGCTCGCAATATGTTTGCTAACCGCTGCACCGAGGGCGCATTGCGCGATGCCCTACCCACGACCTTGCCTACTAGCGGAATGAGAAAACCTTCCTGAAACCCCTTGTCCAAAACCACCCTGTCCCCCTGCCTCGGATATTGCAACAGCTGAGCCCGCATCGCCTCCATCTTTATTGGGGTAGGGGCTAGACTGCATAAATCCGCTCTACTTTGCGACCGGCCCGCTAGGCGGGACAGAAACTTTCTTGCCACATTTCGCCGCCAAAAGCCCACCTCCGCAACTGGAGCAGGCATGTCAGAACTTGCAATCGGAAAGGGGCACAAGGACTTGTTGAATCTCCAGCACACATCCCCTCTTCCGACCCTCCCCCCCTCTCTGCTGCAATATGACTGCTGCCGGCCGAAAGGAACGACCCGTACCCCCCCAAATTCACCCCCCCCCCCGGTTTTCCCCCTCCCAGTCCTCCTACCCCTGATCCAGCTGACATTTGCGTCAGCCATAGATTAATGTCCTGCGATCCCCATGACAAGAGCCGGTTCTCCTCCATTTTATCTCGGAACCTCTCATCGTAGTTCAACGACAACCAACCTTCATGTGTCTGCACTGCCTCCAAAATCGAGTCCGCGTATGCTAACAACATCCCCTATAGCTCAGGGTAATGATGCCCCCATACACTCGCTAAACGCAAAAACACTCGAGTCCATTTCACTACATTCCGGGACACCTTCTTCACACGTCCCGCTTTCTCATCCTCTTTCCTCTTCTTCTTACTATCCCCCGAACACCTCCACCCCTCCAACAACCGGAAGATGTCAATGTATCTTCATTTACAAATCTTACGATGCAAATTATTCGGAACACCTTCCCACAATTCTGCATACGCTGCTAAAGACGGAGCTCCTCCTACCTGCCTACCTAGCCCGTCCCCACTAACTCCCACTGCAACCCCCACGTCTCCCTCACTCGAGGATGACGACGACAACCAGGATGACGATGACGAGGAGGAATCCGACCCATGGATGAGAAATGAACCTGTTTTCACAGAAAAGGTAGTGGATGCCTGGAACGCCCTGCCGGTGGAGGTGGTGGAGACAAAAACAGTGACAGAATTTAAAAAAGAGTGGGATAAACATAGAGAATCTCTAAATGGCAACAGAATGGAATCCATGTATAGAGGATTTCCATCCAAAGCAAAAATTAAATGACTTTTTGCACTTCATAAAAGGCATAGGGGGAAGGGTAACCTATACAGAGCAGTAGTTACAACCCTAAACAAAGGCATGGGTGGAATAACCTGCATAAAGTGGTAATTACAACTCTGACCACTTTATTGAGCAGACTGGATAGGCATTGCCCTTTATCAGCCATTTACTATGTAAGTATGTCAATATGTATCTGTTTCCAAGAGGGTGCACACCCCCCATTGGGTTCTTGAAGATGTGAAAGGCAAACTACAGTCCTTAGCTTGGAATTTCAGCCTACAATCCACAAAATGCATTTTACTTCTCACAGCATGGGCTACTGATGGATTTTCAAAAGGAAACATAGGTCTGCATGCTGCCGGCGCCTGCTGAAAATTGCCCTCGTTATAAGGATTCAGACTTGTTGTTGTTAAGTGCTGTCGAGTTTCTTGGTAAATATTTGCCCCTCAAAACACTGAAGGCTGTTATTTTGGCATCATGTTTTTTGTGTTTTACTTATTGCAATTGTCCAAAGCAGTACTTGAATTTATTGAAGGGAAGGATGTAACGAATCTAATCAGTCTTGCATTGAAATTTGTGAATGTCATGGGTGTTCTCTCTTGGCAAAGAGTTTAAAATGATCAAAGAAAATGATTTAACAAGTTTAGATCAGTTCTGTAGACACACAAAATATTTCCGCGTGTAAGACATCAGTACCCAGAGGGCTAGTTCTGAATCCTAAACTAGGCCAGAGCAGGAGCCTGAGCCAGAAATTAAACCGTGATCTGGGCTGATAAAAATCTAGATGGGAGCGGCCTAACACAAAATGCATCATTGTTGAAGAGAAAATGCAATTGCCTGTGGTCACTGATGTTTATTCAGTTCATGGGCATTAAATTTATTCTACTGCAAGGAGGCAGAAATAATCTTATATATCCCAAAGAAGAGAGGGCAAGAACAGACCCAATACTTACTAATGGGGAAAATGTTTCTAAAGTCTCAAGAGTGTGATGGCATCACCAAGTCATCTCTATAGAGTCTAATACCAATGATAAGATGTTATCACTCCAAAAAGATTCACAGTAATTTATGCTGACATGAATAGAAATTATAAGATCTAGAAGAAAAATCACTTAGGTTTAGCTTTTATGTTCATATCCTGTAAATATCATAATTGTGTTGTGCAATGCATTCTTAGAGAACGTATATAATTTTTATGCACACGTTGCTTGTGTGGACCTGCAGGGATTATTGGGAAATGTAGTCCTTGCTACTGATGCTTTTAAGTGCATTAGGAAAAGTTGAAACGTGCTTGCTGGAAGCAGTACACAATGGGGCATTTCTTTCCAAGAGTGGAAGAGTGGCCTAGTCGTTAGAGCAGCAAGCTGAGATCTCACAAAATCAAGATTCAATCCTTCTTCTCTCACTGATGCTCCATGTGACTTTCGACAAGTCATTTCACTTTCCATTGCCTCAAGTATAAGCTTTAGGGCTAGGTTTACTAAAGGCACTATCACATTAGCACATGTTAATGCACATTAGTATATAGATCCCATTGCTTAAAAGGAGACTCGCGGTAACTAATACCTGTTAATATGTGTTAGGGTGTACTAATATGATAGCACACTTTAGTAAATCTATCCATAAGATTTTAAGCATCCTTGAGATAGGAAAATAACTACTGTACCTGAATGTAATTCAGACTTGAGCTAAATCCAAATAAATAAATACATTCCATGTTGGTGCTTTGCTATTAAGTGATGTCTGGCCAAAAGCTAAACTGGCTAAACTGGATCATAGGCATGCCAAGGGTGTGTCAAACGTTTATGTAGATCACAAAAATATTCAGCCCGCTATCCAGATATCTTGGATGCAGATGTAGCAGGCCGAGAATATCCAGATATATTTAAGCCACTGTATTCATCAATGCTGAGATATCCAAATATCATGTTGAATATCCAGCTAAAGATATCTGGATAAATTTATCCAGATATATTTATCTGGATAGATGCTGTTGAATGTTTAAAATAATAGCTTCTATCATTTTGATGTTAATTGATGTCAGGCTTCCATTGACCTTTCTTTCTCCTTGAGCTATAACTGCTTCTCTTTCTGCCCTCCTCCCCAGCCCTATTGCATTTGTAATTTTACCCTCTTCTTCTTTCCTCCTTGTTTCCCTCTTTCTCGGCTAGTTTTGTTTTTGTAAACCACACTGATAGCTATTTAGTCACTGTGCAGTATCTTAAGCTCCTGAAATGAATGAATGAATAAACATTCAATCAATAAACATTCAATGAATAAACATTCTGGGTAAAGGAGGGGCTCCTCCAAAGGGATTGGCTTCACCTTAAACGGGATGGAACCAGGCTGCTGGCATTAACCTTTAAAAAGGAGATAGAGCAGCTTTTAAACTAGATAATAGGAGAAAGTCGACAGTCGTCCAAGAGTGCATGGTTCGGAAGAATGTATCCTTGAAGAATACTACCAAAAGCAGAGAGGTTCCAAAAAAGAGTAAAGTAGCCCAAATGCCCTCGAGTATGGAGCAGACAGAGCTTAAAGATCCCAAATTACCCATGTCTACCAATAGCCAAATTAATATGAATAAAATACACTCTCTAAAATGCTTGTATGCAAATGCTAGAAGTCTAAAAAATAAGATGGGATAGAATATATAGCACTAAATGAGAGGTTAGATATGATTGGAATATCAGAGACATGGTGGAAGGAAGACAACCAGTGGGACACTGTGATACCTGGGTACAAACTATATCGTAATGATAGAGCTGATCAAATTGGTGGAGGAGTTGCGCTCTATGTTAGAGAGAGCATTGAGTCAGAAAGGATTAAAGTTTTACAGGACACAAAATTTGTTGGAGGAGTAGCCTAGTGGTTGGGGCAAGGTACTTCAGGCCGGAAGGTCGGGGGTTCAAATCCCACTAGAAGACAGCAACCTTGGCCCGGAAGGACTGGGGTTTCTAGTCCCACAGGTGCTCCTTGTGGTCTTGGGCAAGCCACTTAACCCTCCGTAGCCCATGTTCCCTGTAAAATAGTTATCTCCAAGTTATAATACCCTGTTCAATGTAATTTCAGTTTGTTCAATGTAAACCGCACTGATGCAGAATAGCGCGGTATATAAGAGAATGTAAATAAATAAAATAAATAAATCTCTATGGATTGAAATTCCATGTAAAAAGGGGAAGGCAATGGCAGTGGGGGTGTACTATCGAACGCCTGGCCAGAATGAACAAATGGATGATGAAATGCTCAAAGAAATCAAGGAAGCTAACAAAAGTTACACCGCAGTAATAATAATGGGGTGATTTCAATTACCCCGGTATCAACTGGGTCAGTGTCACGGCAGGACATGCTAGGGAGATAAGGTTTCTAGATGAAATAAATGACTGCTTCTTGGAGCAGCTGGTTCATGAACCGACCAGAAGGGAAGCCATATTAGACCTAGTCCTTAGTGGAACACCAGATCTAGTGCAAGAGATAAGGGTGTTGGGGCCATTTGGCAATAGTGATCATAGCATGATTGCCTTTGTTTTAATTAGTGGAGGAGGGATAGTAAGGAAATCCACAGTACTACCTTTTAACTTTCGAAAGGGAGACCAGGATAAAATGAGGAAAATAGTTAAGAAAAAACTAAAAGGAGCAGTTGCAAAGGTTAAAGACTTACATCAAGCTTGGGTGTTGTTGAAAAATACTATCTTGAAGCCCAGAGCAGCTGTATTCCATGCTTTAAGAAAAGTGGAAGGAAGTCCAAAAAACTGCCAGCATGGTTTACAGGGGAGGTCAGAGAGGCTGTTCTTGCCAAAAAGCATCTTTCAGGAAATGGAAAAAAGAGCCAAACGATGAAACCTAGAAACAGCACAAGCACTGGCAAGTCCAATGCAAGGCGCTGATAAGGCAGGCAAAGTGAGAATTTGAGAAGACGCTTGCTGCGGAAGCAAAAACGCGAAATAAAGACTTTTTCAAGTACATTCGTAGGAAAAAACCTGTGAGAGAGTCAGTTGGTCCATTAGATGATAGAGGGATTAAAGGGGCACTAAGAGGCGACAAGGCGATAGTGGAGAGACTGAATGAATTCCTTGCTTCGGTCTTTACTGAGGAAGATGTAGGGATGTTACCCATGACTGAAATGGTATTTAAAGGTGCAGAAGAATTGAAGGAAATATTGATATATCGGGAAGATGTATTACAGCTATTAGATAAACTGAAGAGTAGCAAATCACCTGGGCCGGATGGTATACATCCAAGGGTGTTGAAAGAACTGAAATATGAGATTGCAGACCTGCTATTAGTAATCTGTGAACTATCATTAAAATCATCTCTAATACTTGAAGATTGGAGGATCGCCAATGTAACACCAATTTTTAAAAAGGGTTCCAGGGGTGATCCGGGAAACTACAGACCGGTGAGCCTCACGTCAGTACCGGGAAAAATGATAGAAACCATCATAAAGAATAAAATTACTCAGCATGTAGATAGTCATGGCCTAATGGGAGACAGCCAACATGGCTTTAGACAGGGAAGATCTTATTTATTTTATTTATTTATTTACATTCTCTTATATACCATGCTATTCTGCATCAGTGCGGTTTACATTGAACAAACTGAAATTACATTGAACAGGGCATTATAACTTGGAGATAATTATTTTACAGGGAACATGGGCTATTGAGGGTTAAGTGGCTTGCCCAAGACCACAAGGAGCACCTGTGGGACTAGAAACCCCAGTCCTTCCGGCCCAAGGTTGCTGTCCTCTAGTGGGATTTGAACCCCTGACCTTCCGGCCTGAAGTACCTTGCCCCAACCACTCGGCCACTCCTCCACTCCTTGTCTTATTAATCTGTTATGTTTTTTTGTCTTACTAATCTGTTATGTTTTTTTGAAGGTGTGAATAAACAGGTGGACAAAGGTGAGTCGGTTGATATAGTGTATCTGGACTTTCAGAAAGCCTTTGACAAGGCCCCTCATCAGAGACTTTTGGCAAAACTAAAAAGTCATGGGATAGGAGGCAGTGTACTACTGTGGATCAGGAACTGGTTAAAAGATAGAAAGCGGAGGGTAGGGCTAAATGGCCAATTTTCCCAATGGATAAAGGTAAAGAGTGGTGTACCCCTGGGATCTGTGCTGGGTCCGCTGCTTTTTGACCTATTCATAAATGACCTGGAAAGTGGAATAACGAGTGAGGTTATCAAATTTGCAGATGACACAAAACTATTTGAAGTTGTTAAAACCCAAGAGGATTGTGGAAAATTGCAAGAGGATCTTGATAAATTGGAAGACTGGGCATCAAAATGGCAGATGAAATTTAATGTGGACAAGTGCAAAGTTATGCACCTAGGGAAGAACAACCCAAACTATGGTTACACGATGCAAGGTTCCACATTAGGAACCACCACCCAGGAAAAAGATTTAGGCGTCATTGTGGATAACATGTTAAAACCCTTCGCCCAGTGTGCAGCGGCGGCCAAGAGAGGAAATAGAATGCTAGGTATCATAAGGAAAGGAATGGAAAATAAAACAAAAGATATTATAATGCCTCTATATCGTTCCATGGTGAGACCGCACCTTGAATATTGTGTGCAATTCTGGTCGCCGTATCTTAAAAAGGATATAGCGATATTAGAAAAGGTTCAGAGAAGAGCCACCAAAATGGTAAAGGGGATGGAAGGATACTCCTATGAAGAAAGGCTAAAAAGGTTAGGGCTCTTTAACCTGTAAAAGAGACGGCTGAGGGGAGATATGATAGAAACATAGAAACATAGAAACATGATGACAGAAAAAGACCACAAGGCCCATCTAGTCTGTCCTTCCATAACAACTACAACAGTCCACTTTTTACCTTTAGAGATCCTCTGTGTTGATCCCATGCTTTTTTGAATTCAGTTACTGTACTCATCTCTACCACCTCCACTGGGAGACTATTCCACGGATCCACTACTCTTTCCGTAAAGAAGTATTTCCGCATATCACTCCTGAATCTATCTCCCTTCACCCTCATCCCATGTCCCCTCGTAGCAGAACTTGCTTTCAATTGAAAGAGGCTCTCTCCCTGAACATTTATGTCACGGAGGTATTTAAACATCTCAATCATATCACCTCTATCCCGCCTTTCCTCTAAGGTGTACATATTAAGATCCTTAAGTCTGTCCTCATATGCTTTATAATGAATCCCATTAATCATTTTAGTAGCAACCCTCTGCACCGACTCCATCCTGTTCACATCCTTTTGAAGGTGCGGTCTCCAGAATTGCACACCATACTCCAAATGAGGTCGCACCAAAGACTTATACAGAGGCATTATCACCTCCTTTTTTCTGCTAGCCATTCCTCTCCGTATGCACCCAAGCATCCTTCTAGCTTTTGCCGTCGCCTTTTCTACCTGTTTAGCTACTTTAAGATCATCAGACACAACCATGCCTAGGTCCCGCTCTTCTTTTGTGGACAAAAGTACTTCACCTCCTATACTGTATTGCTCCCTTGGATTGCTGCAGCCCAAATGCATGACCTTACATTTTTTAACATTAAATCCCAGCTGCCAAATTCTAGACCATTCTTCAAGCTTAGCTAGATCCCTCCTCATGTTATCTACACCTTCCTGGGTGTCTACTCTATTGCAGATTTTGGTATCATCCGCAAAGACGCAAACCTTACCCGACAGTCCTTCCGCTATATCACTAACAAAGATGTTAAAAAGAATCGGACCAAGGACAGATCCCTGGGGCACACCACTGGTAACATCCTTCTCCTCAGAGTGAGCTCCATTTACTTGTACTCTTTGTCGCCTCCCACCCAACCAATTTCTAACCCAAGCAGTAACTTTAGGGTCCATCCCTAGGGTGCTCAGTTTGTTTATAAGTCGCCTGTGAGGAACAGTGTCAAAGGCTTTACTGAAATCTAAATACACCACATCTAGAGCTCTCCCTCGGTCCAACTCCCTGGTCACCCAGTCAAAGAAATCAATCAGATTTGTCTGACAAGACCTGCCTCTGGTGAATCCATGCTGCCTCGGATCCTGTAATCCGCCGGACTCCAGAAACCTCACTATTTTCTCTTTCAGCAGCGTTTCCAATAATTTACTCACCACCGAAGTTAAACTAACCGGCCTGTAGTTTTCAACCACATCCTTACTTCCGTTTTTGTGTAAAGGCACCACATGAGCCTCTCTCCAGTCCTTTGGCACCACTCCCGACTCCAACGAGGCATTGAAAAGGTCAGTCAGTGGAGTTGCTAGAACGTCCCCAAGTTCCCTCAGTATTCTAGGGTGTATCCCATCCGGTCCCATCGCTTTGTCTACTTTAAGTTGAGCTAGTTTCTCACGAACACAGTCTTCTGAAAATTGTTCAAGATGTCCCTCGCTTCTGTTCTTATTTGTGGGTGTTTTCTGAGGTCCTGCTCCTGGTTCTTCATCTGTGAACACAGAACAAAAATATTTGTTAAGCAATTCCGCTTTATCCTTATCAGCTTCTACATATTCCCCCCCTGCACCCTTGAGTCTGACAATACCACTTTTGCCCTTCCTCTTCTCACTAATATATCTGAAAAATGTCTTATCCCCCCATTTTATTGCATTGGCTATTTCCTCCTCCTTTTGAATCTTTGCCTTCTTGACTACTTTGCTAGCTTCTCTAAGTTTTTCCAAATACAGATGCCTGTCTTCCTCTCTCTGTGATCTCTTGTATTTCATGAAGGCCTCCCTCTTTTTCTTCACTTTTTCAGCTACTTCCTTCGAAAACCATAGCAGTCTCCTGTTCCTTTTGCCTTTATTTACCATTTTAACAAAAAGGTTGGTTGCCTTTAAAATACCCCCTTTCAGTTTTGCCCACTGTTTTTCTACATCCCCCAGCTGTTCCCATCCCACTAACGACTCCCTGAAGTATTGGCCCATCTTCGCAAAGTTAGTCTTCCTAAATGGATTCTAACAGCCCTAGTCCTAATACTGAACCACACCATCTGGTGATCACTGGATGCAAAATGATCTCCCACTACAACATCAGAAACACTTTCACCATTGGTAAGCACCAAGTCTAGTATGGCCCCTTCACGTGTGGGGTCTGTTACCAATTGCCTGAATAGTTCTCCCTGTAGAGAATCCAGGATCTCCTTACTTCTAGATGATACTGCAGCAGGAATGTGCCAATCAACATCTGGCATATTGAAATCTCCTAGCAGTAGCACTTCCCCTTTCCTAGCAATGCTGCGTATGTCTTCAATTAACTCTCTGTCCACCTCTTCCTCTTGTGAGGGAGGTCTGTATATCACACCAATGCAAATAGATTTCTCTTTCCCTCTTTCTAGTTTAACCCACAATGCCTCCTCTCTCCCTTTTAAGCTCTGTAATTCCAAAGCTTTAATAGTAGTTTTTACATATAGTGCCACTCCTCCTCCCCTTCTTCCTACCCTGTCTTTTCTGAATAAAGTATAGCCAGGTATAGTTACATCCCAGTCATGGTTTTCTGTGAACCATGTTTCTGTAACTGCCACTAAATCCAAGTCAGCCACTCCCACCAAAGCTTCAACTTCAGGGATCTTATTTCCCATGCTACGGGCATTAATACACACTGCTTTCCATATGTTACCCCTGTACCCATTTCCATAAAGGTATTTAATGTATCACCTACCTGGGGCTTTCACTTACCTGGGGGCTTTCTTCACCCATCCCCAACGAATCTAGTTTAAAGCCCTCTTCAGTAGATTAGCCAGTCTACTACCAAAGATGCGTTGACCTTTCTTGGACAGATGGATGCCATCTCTGCTCTGCAACCCTTGGAACATAGAAGTCTATAAATTAATGAACGGAGTGGAACGGGTAAACGTACATTGATTGTTTACGTTATCAGAATATAGAAAGACTAGGGGACATGCAATGAAGCTACAAGGTAAACTATTTAAGAATAATAAAAGAAAACATTTTTTCACTCAACGTGGAATCAAACTCTGGAATTTGTTACCGGAGGATGTAGTAAAGGCTGTTAGTGTAGCTGGGTTTAAAAAAGGTTTGGACAAGTTCCTGGAGGAAAGGTCCATAAACCAATTTTAAGAAGGGACCCAGGATATCAATGCTTGACCCAGTACAAGCATTGTGGAACCTGTGTCTTTTGGGAAAACTGATAGGTACGTATGACCTAGATTGGCCACTGTTGGAAACAGGATACTGGGCTTGATGGACCTTGGTGTGACCCAGCATGGCATATCTTATGTTCAAATAAAGATAGCTTCCAGGATCACTGTTTCAAAAATGATGTTGCATTGGCCACCCTCCTGTCTTCAGGTACTCTGGCTGATTTATAGTAATAGGTCTGCAATGCCATGCTTGTGTTCTTTCAGAATTCTCTGGTTAATACCATCCAGTCCTGTTTATTTGTGACTTTTTAGGGGTATGTTTACTAAATGGCGCAAACATAGAATGGTGCATTACCGTGCAAGAACGTCACGTATCGCGCGATAACGTATCCTGCAGCGGTAAGGTGCGCAGAGGGTGGAGTAAGGCTCCCCAGGGGCGGAGGGAAGGGGTCAATAGGCGGAGAGTGAGCAGGGAGAGGCCCCATACACGCTAACGCCGTGAAATGAAGGTCTGAAAACTAGCGCCAGTGAAAACCTCGCACTAGAGGCACATTTGCAGGGGAGAGAGACCATTTCAGTCAGCAATGTGCAGCAAAGGCAGGGAAACCAAGAAAAGTGATAGTAGTGATACATGTGCAGCAACATCATAGTGCTCAAGTACGAGAGGGCACTACTGTGAGGCTGCAAATGGGGTACAGGGAGCTGCAGGCGGGACATGCAGTGGGGCAGCTGGGGCACAGGGTGGGCTAGGCAGATGCCTAGGTGACGCATAGGAATGTAGAAGCGGAAAACCAGCAAGACAGCAACTGACCAAGGGCAAACATGGCCACGAGTGTGTGTCCCACAGTGTCCCAGGGGACATTACCCAGCAAGTACCCCAAAGGGCACATAACATTGGCAGGTGGTGCCGGGGAGAAACGCGGATGTCTATGTAGGCACCCCTACCCCAGATCCCGCACCATAGGCAGCTGCCTATAGGCACACTGGATGGCCTGGGACTGCGCACCACCAGCACCACCGGCATAAGGGCATGTCAGCATGGTGGCAGAGGGGTGCTGGTGGTGGAGGGGGCAGTGGCATCTGCCCACAGCACACCAAGGCCAAGCCCCGTTCAGGTGGGTGGCCTGCAGTGCAACAGACAAGGGCTGTCTGATGAACACTAATGGTATCCCCAGGGAATGACCTTCCTTTGTGGCAACAGTGTGGAGCAGTACACACAGCCAGTGTGTTCAGGGGCAGAAAGTCACAGGTTCAAGTCCCAGCTGTGGCACCTGTAAACCATGTCCCTATATTTAACCCAGTACTAAACTGTGGTCACAAAGATGGAACCTTTATTGCAGATTAAATAAACATGCCATAAACACCTATAGTTTACCCTACAGAGCACAGACACCATAAACATGTGCAATTCCTAGAGCAGTTTCCCAACCCCAGTCCCGGAGGGTCAAACACCATTCAGGGTGTCATGATGTCCCCAATAAATATGCATGAGATGCATTTACATGCACCGCCCCCAGTGTATGCAAATGTATCCATGCATATTCATTAGGGACAGCATGAAAACCTGAACTGTGTTCGGACCTCCAGGACCGGAGTTGGGAACCTCTGCCCCAGAGCAGCGGCCAACAGGGGCACAAACACCCACACCCAAAGGCCCCACCATCCAGCAGCTCATGGAGAGCCAGGCTGTTGGGCCCTGCACGGAGCAGGAGCTACCAATACTAGCACCTGCAAACCTTAGCAATGCCTGCACTGTGCCCAGGACTGGTGTGGCGGCCAGGGCTGCCAAATACCGCTATCTCTGCACAATGCTGAAATAGGTGTGGGAGTGTACGTATGTCTATCCAGTGTTATGTGGCAGCCACTGTTCCCTCTAAGCTGTGCGTGTGTGCGCGCGCACACACCTCGCCGAGCGAGTGCACATACTTTACAACAGAGCGCACAAAAATTATGGTTCTGATTCGGATAGAAAACAACACAGACATCTTAAAATTTAAAAGTTGTTATGTATTTATGGTTTTCACAAGTTCCACACTATTTTCTAGTGCAATCAATGTGCTGTACATACTGTATTCTGACATGTAATCAAATTTTAAAGTATATAACGCCAAGTGTCGTTATGTGGCGCACAAAAACGTATCCTTCCTTCAAAAGCTGCACAGCTGATATTTTATACGCACACAGCCTACAGAAAATTAGAGGGAACATTGGTGGCAGCCTACACTTTTCTGAGCACACAATGCTTGCACTGTTTCCAGTGTTAGCCTGCCAATGTGCCTAATGAGGAGCAAGGTACTGTGGGTATTGCCCAGACAGGGCGGCCTGGGCATGAAGCAGCTGCACAGGGCATAGGGCAATGGCTGGGACATTGTAGTGCCCAGCCACCACCTGCACGGACAGGGTGGCCACAGCATGTCATGCTGGGGGGTCACACTCACTCTGACTGAGCAGTGACCACAGCATGGCTAGGTTCCCCCATAGTGCTATGTAGTATTTCTCTCACGTGATATCTCTAGGTTTCCCTTTCTGGGACCCAATCACACACATACCTGCTTGGTGTGCATGCCCACATCCCAGTTTTGGGTGCACACAGTTCCTCCAGGAACATGCACTATGTACTTGCTAGCAGACTGTCTGCAGTTAGCATGTGTATGGCTGGAACACCTTGCAGGGTGGAGACTGGCTGTTCCCTCAGTTGGTGAATGTCAGATAGGAGTGGGGGGCAGCTGAGCTTTGCCAGGTTCCTGCCCTATGTGATGCATACAGATCTGCAATGACTGGCTGGAAAGGTGCCCATTCCCCTCTACTGCCACCATTGCAGAGATGTAGAATGTGGATCTTTTGGTGGGGGAATCCTCTACCCCACCCTGACCCACAGAGGGCAAGCTGTGGGGTCCACACACCACCCTTCACTTATAACATGTGACCATAGCACCCACACAGGATATGCACTATTCTGGGTGCATCATAGTCCACAAGGCCTAGATGTGACTGAGACATACAGATGGACACAGGTGTATCATAGGTGTGTCTGCAGGGACTACCCATCACACACTCTCACTAATGGGGACCTGAAGCACAGCCTATCTCAGCCATGCCAGGTCCTGCGGACCTGGTGCTGTGCCCCACACCTCACCCTCAGGGGGGGCACTGGAACCGCGCAATGTCACGGTCTGTAGCTACTCTGTGCCAGTAACACACACGGTCGGTTCTCCCTACCAGGTCGGGTTGCTATAGAGGTGCATACCCCATCTTGTGTTTGGATGTAGGCTGCTGATCTGCATGTGCAGTGCATCATGGGTACGAGTGGGTTTACCTTATCCAGGTAACCACAGCAGACAGTTTGTGTGGTGACCTGCAGTCTTTCTGTAGCCAGCCAGCAGTGTCTTAGACACTATGGAGATGTGGCCCATTGGTTATTTCAATGGCTGTGGGGGCAGAGGTCATGGGTTTGATCCCACAGTGGTGTTATTAGGAATGCTGTCTGCTGCTTTTCCTTTTCATTTACATCAGTGCTACCAGTAGAAACACCCTCACAGTGCCGTAGCCTAAGGTGCCTCATAGGCGCCCTATAGGGCACCCTATAAAGCGCCCTATAAGGCGCCCTGTACGGTGCCCTATAAAGTGTCCTATAGGGCACATTATAGGGTGCCTTAGCGGACAGGACACTTTGTGATGTGCCCTATAGGGCGCCTTATGCGGCACCTTAGGTCACGGTACTGTGAGGGTGTTTTTGCTGGCAGCACTGATTTAAATTACAAAAAGGAAATGCTTCAGACAGCACTGATTTAAATTAGAAAGAGGGAATTGCCTCAGACAGCCTTCTTACATAAAACCACTGCAGGATCAAACCCATGACCTCTGCTTCCGCAGTCATTGCAGTAACCAGTGGGCTACATCTTTATAGCTTCTAACACTGTGCTGGCATGAACTTAGGGTTAACGCGCATTAACATGTCACGGCGCACACTATCGCGCGATACAGATTCTTGCTACATTGCCGCCGGAACGCCCACTCCTTATATGACATCCTTCACATTATTGCTGCAACCAGCGCCGGTAACATTAGGACGGTTTAGTAAGCATACCCTTAGCATGTCATATTGCTCTCTTATATCTTCCAATTTCACAATGATTATATTTATTTAGTAACATAGTATATGACGGCAGATAAAGTCCAGTATGGTCCATCTAGTCTGCCCAGCAAGACGGCAAGAGTAAGTGCACTTGCTGCTCCATGTAGGTCGCCCCTATTTGTTTAGATATAAGAGATAGCTATGCTTATTTTGATTTTATCCTATAAAGGGATCCACTGTGTCTGTCCCATGCCTTTTTGAATTCTGTCACTGTGTTTGCCCGCACCATTTCCTTTGGGAGGGCATTCCAAGCATCCACCACCCTTTCAGTAAAAAATGTATTTCCTGACATTGCCTTTCAGTTTGCTCCCTTGCAGCTTCATGTTATGCCCTCTAGTTTTACAGCTTCCCCGTCTTTGGAAGAGGTTTGTTTGTAAGTATTTAAAGGTCTGAATCCTATCCCCCCTGTCCCTCCTCTCCTCCAGAGTGTACATATTTTGGTCTTCAAGTCTCTTTTCATAAGCCTTCTGACTCAGGCTCCAAATCATTTTGGTCGCCTTCCTCTGAACTGCTTCCAGCCTTTTTATATCCTTTGCGAGATACAGTCTCCAAATCTTCATCTTATTCAACTTAATAACTCACAATGCTCAAAAGATTGCATCAATGTGACTTAAATTTATCTCATATCCATTTGCTTCAGTTCTTCTGAATCATCACTATCAAAGGGGTATGTTTATTAAAGCATGGTAGCCAGGAGTGGGGGGTTTAGCACAGTGCTAGCACACATTTCAGGCCTGCAATAACCGGGAGCATGCCATAAAAAGGCTACTGAGCCAACAGCATATTCCGTGAAAAGGTGAGGTTAAGGTAGAAATGGGCAGAGACAATCACGTGCAGCCAGCTCCGCCACATTAGTGGCGCTCCTGACTACAAAAGACACCAGTAGGCACAGATAGTGGCTGCCTTCTACCAGGCGGTAGTTGCACCCATTGTGCCAGTGCAGTGCCAATGTGCAGTACAAACATGTCCCTAATACAGTGGCATGGCCAGGACCATGCCACATAGATGCCATACCAGACAGGCACAGAAGGCAGCGCACTTGGCAACCGTCTAGGGCAAGAGTAGAAGCAGTGACAACACAGCAAGATATCCTGGCAGCCACAGATCCTCGAAGAGTCATTTGCTTTTACCTGCAGGGAGAGTGAGCACAGATATATACAGGGTGGCCAAAAAAAAGTGAGAACATCTCGTAGCATATAAGTTATTTAAAAATTCAAAAAGACAGATGTAAACGATTGACAAATTTAAAAAAAAAAAAAGATGGCGACCGGAAATTGTCGAAATAAAGACGTTATATAGCTAAAAAAGGTAAATAAGTAAACTAATTAAGCTTTTAATTTACAAGAAGTTCTCACTTTTTTTGGGCCACCCTGTATATAAAGAGCAAAGGTAATATTCCAATGTATGATGTTCAAGTATGCATTTGCGCAGGATCATTGTAGGAGAGCAGCTGTTGCAATGATTTGGGAAGGGAGAATAAGGCTAAAGGTGCCCAAAGGGTGCCCTATATCCTGGCATCCACCTTGCATACAGAGGAGAACAAGCTGAACCCATGGAACTTGCCCCCATGCCAACATCTGCAGCAGGCCATAAGAGAGCTCATGCCTTTGTGACAAATAGATAGCAGGGATAGGACCCCTGCGCTCAGCGGTGGCAGCAACAGCCTGATGGGGCCTCATTGTCTCCAGGGCTGGGGGGAAGGGTTGGGAGATAGGGTTTGTGTACAGTGAAACAACCAGAGCTGACCCCCATATTCAGAGTTGATGATAGCTGAATATAGTGGGGGAGGGGCACATAATTGTGCTATCTGATCACCTCCCCTCCATTGGGATCCACGTATTGGTGCATATGTGCAACTGGGGGGGCTATGCTGGTGCCACAAACATGCCCTCTTATTGTCAGGGCACATGGCCCCTTGCCCTGACAATAAGAGGGCATGTTTGTGGCCCACTGACTCAGTGCATGTGCCTACATTTAAACTGCTGAAGGAGGGATAACTCCATTGGAGATCCCTGGTCAGTGTCCTCCCACCTAGCATGTTGCTGAGGGGATAACGCGTTCCTCTCACCTGGGGAGTTGCAGGCTCCCCAAAATTTAGGAGACCTTAGTTTCCTGAATGCAGGTGTGCTTGAACCTAGGGACTGATTGGGGGTATCCTTCTCCATGGTAGTAGGTAGGGTATACTGTAGCGTGCTCCCAAAGATCTCACTCTGTTAGGAGCATGGTTGGCTTCTGTGGATAGCCTCCCACCTCTTAGCAGTTCTGTGCTCATGGGGGGGGGGGGGTGCTTGTACATCTCTTGGAATACCAGTTGTTTGGAGGGTGTCCTATAGTCATGATCTAGACCCCTTATCTGTGTGGTCTCTATGATGGACCAGCAGATCTGCACACCGGACCATTGTGCTCACCCCTCATCCATAGATGGGGGTCTGTATTCCTCCCTAGCAGGGATTCAGTGCCAGGTATATGCGGGGAGTAACAGGGAAGAGTCCCAGCCCTCCACACCAGAGGCCTAGCTATCTGTCTATTGTACCCTAGGTTGTCAGGCACCCCGAGTGACTCAAGGTAAGAGGATACCATACTCCAGAGCCCAATGCTGGGCAATGCTGGCACCCTGCCTTCACCAGACCAGATCCTCTTGCACATGTAGATGCAGAATTTGTGCCCTAACACCCACAGACATGACTGCAGCACAGTCTCTATCTATGGTTTTGCTTCACTAATTTGTACAGTATATTTGCATTGGTGTTAGCATGTAAGTGTGGGATGCATATAGTGTGTGCCTTCACAGCACGCATGTGCACCCACCACATGTTCTCTACTATCGCTTGACTGACATGCCCAGCGTAGCATTACTGCCCTTCTGTGGTTGCATCCCCTGCATGTACCGCAGCTGCAATGTCCCTGCTGCAGTAAAGCTGCGTGTCCTGTGCTACATGTGGCACTTTAATAAACATGCCCCAAAGAATGTTTCCAGCATGAGTATCTCCCTGACATCATCCTCAGTAAGACCTGAAACAAAGAATTTGTTTAGTTGTTTTCTGCTCTGACCTTATCTTCCCTGAGTTCCCTTTTACCCTTTCATCATCCATTTGTCCAACTCACTCCCTCGCAGGCTTATTGCTTCAAGTGAAGTTGAAAAAAGTTTCATTTGTTTTATACCCCACCCCCTTAGGCATCTCTGTAGTCTCTTGGACCCAATATGGCCTTGAAGAGGCACCAAAGGTGCATTCCTCTTTGGTCACATGCTCCAATTTGAAGTTCCTGGTTCCCCTGTTGACACTGTAGGGGGGCAGAGCTTCTCTCCTGATCCAGGTCTCCCAAGGCACTCCTGCATGCCAGAAGCACCCCCACCTGGCTGCCGCTCAAATACATACCACACATTGCTCTAAAACCCGGGCATTCCTCCTCTCTTGATCATCCATATCTATGCAGCATCGCTATCTGGATAGCAGGGGGCGCTGAATATATGTGGAGAGTAGTAACCACCGCTGGCTCTGTGGATAGTGGTGATATTCTGCCACTATCCATAGAATTAGACAGAATGTTCTTGTTCCATCCCAGCACTATCCAGATAGCACCAGGGTGGCCTATGAACATTTTGACTGGCACTATCTGGGACAGTGGGACTCTGCTCCTCTGGGAACATCAAGGCTTTTCCTGATTTGCAGTCTCTCAACTCCTTAAGTCACTTGTAGGGCAATAGCCTGAGCTGCCCTTGCCACTACTTTGGTTCACTGAATGAGTTAGTCAGAAACCCTCATTCCTTCCAAAGACAACTGCCACTGTGGTGCAGAAGCTTATCCAAGCAAAGACCCTTACTTCCATCTGATCTGGGTATTTATGTTGAGTTCAAATTTTCCTCCCAGTGGAGTCTCCTCCCAGCATTACCTCATTGGTGCAGGAATTCTCCCCTGTCCTGGAAACTGCAAGAGACACAAAAAGGGTTACACACCCCATTTTAGTAGACCCACTAGAGGTCTCTGCCCTCTAAACAGGACAAAACGTTAGAGGTCTCTACACATATTTTACAAAAGGCTCTGCATTCAGAAGAGACTTTTGTAAAATACTTTGGAAATGTGAATGTCCTGACCTGGGTGTCCCATTTCCTATATGAAGCCCTGTGCAAAATGGGACTTGACATCTAACTTTTACCTAAAGCCTGAAAGAAAAAGGAAGAGAGATGAGCAGTGCATTTTAATGGTATTAGTGTAGCCTCTCTTTTTATTAGGGAACTTCCCAGTTAGGTAAAGGATTGCAGTGTAAACACACTTCACTGACTTCAGTGTCTAAAGCTGGATTCTTGGGGTG
This sequence comes from Ichthyophis bannanicus, assembly GCA_033557465.1. NCBI lineage: Eukaryota > Metazoa > Chordata > Amphibia > Gymnophiona > Ichthyophiidae > Ichthyophis > Ichthyophis bannanicus. The sequence continues at coordinate 499,062,299 of CM066036.1, forward strand.
GGAAAGTCAAAGCTGGGAGATCACACCTAGAGGATCACAATTTCCTGTCATTTCACTCAAAAATTGTACACACCTGAGTGTGTTTGTTGCAAACCTGAATATGTTAGTGTCATAAACAAAGAATGAGCAAAACAATAGGAACAGTGGAGAAAAGTATAGGAAACAAATCTGTAAATTCCAGAGTCTCAAAATTCAGTTGTTCAACAGAAGAAATACACAAATGTACTGTCAGTCTGGTTTTCATGCCCCTTGAGCAGAATGGTGGGTTACTTGAATGCTTTCATGTTCCCCCTGGGGCACTGTTCCCTCTAAGCTGTGCGCGTGCACACGCGCACACACCTCGCCGAGCGAGCGCACATACTTTACAACAGAGCGCACAAAAATTACAGCTCTGATTCTGATAGAAAACAACACAGGCGTCTTAAAATTTAAAAGTTATGATTATAATTACTAGAAATTTCCCGCTTCATTTAGTAATCGTCTATTTTCATTTAATTTGATTAAAATCAATGTGGTGTACATACTGTATTCTGACATGTAGTCAAATTTTAAAGTATATAACTCCGAGTGTCGTTATGTGGCGCACAAAAATTTAACCTTCCTTCAAAAGCTGCACACAGCTGATATTTTATGCGCACACAGCCTACAGAAAAGTAGAGGGAACATTGCCCTGGGGTCTTTCCTCCCTTTCCCTTAGGAAAACTACAGAACATCTCATCCCCTATTTTGAAGGAAAATACCACAGCAAATAGTAAATAACTTGTAGGGGATACTGCTGCCAAGACTAAGGTCCTATCCCTTTGATTTGAGAATATTTACCTTCTTTACAATACTCAGATTAAATACTCTTCAGAACTCATCTGGCTCATGTAAGGAGAGCCACATGGGGGGTCATTTTAACATATGCGTGGCAATATAGATATATAAAAATGGCTCTTATAAAACTGTTACAATCTCACTGCCAAAGGGTAATTCTAAAAATATCCACACAAAACAAATACCCTTTATACCACCAAAAATACAAATACTGAAAGATTCACAAACCTAACTTCAAAAATTATTCAAATTACATTAGGGTATAAAAAGACCTCAGGAAAGCTCTTTCCCTACATCTGGCGAACTGAATCACCATAGGTTTGAGCAATAAATCTGCACATCACAGGTCTCACCCTTTTAATTTCAAAACCCACACATTTTTGTGCAACAGTAGGTTTACATATATGTAATTCTATTTTGCTGGTGCACTGTTTTGAGTATCATTTAACTGTGTCTTCTGCATTTGTATCCTTTCCCCTTTTATGCATGCCTGTTCAGAATATACAGATATTCTTGTAGCTTGACCAGTTGATATGCCCTGTATCTGCTAAATAATCTTGAGGTAATGCTTTACAGGACTATAGTAAGAGTTGTTACTTATTAGGATGAGATTGTATGCTTCTTCCAGTCCTTGGATGACTTCCCTAAGTAGGGTATTCACTAGTTCCTCTATAGGTCTGAGTTGCATAATTGACCCTGCTCCAGCATGCCTCCTGATCTTGGAGACTTTATAGAACACCTATGCTTTCACATCTCTCCACTCATCTTTTGAGATCTTCTATTTCTCTGGGTATAATTCCAATGCTATTACTAGCAGATAAAATTTGACTCACTAGCTAATATTTTGTAGTATTGTCATTGGTTTGATAGTGCTCTCCATTCAATCATGAGAAGTGTGAGATCTCGGGATATGCATTCGTGAATACACATTTGGGCACCTAAAACTTAAAAGTGCATGCAAATTGCTTGTATGCATGTATACCTGCAAATTAACACGCATACAATTTACATGCTGTAAAAAGTTCTAGATGCACATACAAAGAATGAATAAGTGAAGTGAATATGAAAAAATGCCTGAAAATTGAGAACAAATTAAGAACATAAGATATGCCATACTGGGTCAGACTAAGGTCCATCAAGCCCAGTATCCTGTTTCCAACAGTGGCCAATCCAGGTCACAAGCATCTGGCAGGTTTCCAAAAAGGACAGAGGTTCCACACTGCTGGTCCTGGGGCAAGCGGTGGATTTCCCGGGTCCTCTTTAATGATGGTTTATGGACCTTTCTTCCAGGAACTTGTCTAAACCTTTTTTAAACCCAGCTACACTAACAACTTTTACTATATCCCCCAGAAACAAATTCCAGAGTTTATGCATTGAGTGAAAAAATATTTTCCCTTATTAGTCTTAAAAGCTACACTGTAGCTTCATTGTGTGTCCCCTAGTCTTTCTACTTTTTGATGGCGTAAACAATCAACCTACGCTTACCTGTTCCACTCAATTCATTAATTTAGAGACCTCTATCATATCTCCCCTCAGCTGTCTCTTTTCCAAGTTGAAGAGCCCTAACCTTGCAAGCCTTTCCTCATAAGGGTATCCTTCTATCCTCTACTATTTTGGTGGCTCTTCTCTGTAGCTTTTCTAATTCCATTATATCCTTTTTAAGATAGGGAGACCAGAATTGCACACAATATTCAAAGTGCAGTAATACAATGTAACGATACAGAGGCATAATAATATCCTTTGTTTTATTCTCCATTTCTTTCCTTATGATTCCTAACATTCTATTTGCTTTCTTGGCCACTGCTGCACTCTGGGTGGAAGGTTTCAACGATGACACCTAAATCTTTTTCCTGGGTGGTGGTTCCTAATGTGGAACCTTGCATCGTGTAACTATAGTTTGGGTTGTTCTATCCTAGGTGCATAACTTTGCACTTATCCACATTAAATTTCACCTGCCATTTGAACATGCAGTGTTCCAATTTATCAAGGTCCTCTTGCAATTTTTCACAATCCTCTTGAGTTTTAGCTACTTTGAATAATTTTTTTATCATCTGCAAATTTGATCACCTCACTCATTATTCCCACTTCCAGGTCATTTATGAATATGTTAAAAATTGTTTAAAGTGTGCACAAACAAAACTTTTTTTTTCACTGTGCACGCCCGAAGTAAGACCTCTTCTTTCACCAAGACCTCCACTTTGTTGCAATGAAAGTTGGATTTGAGAGGGGGGGTTTTCCCTTTATGTACTTGGTTGATTGCCAGCAGTCTCTGTTGTGTCGGCAGCCCTGCAATCTCTACAAGTTGAGAAATGACAGTCCCTAAATACTGTACACAATAGTCCATTCTTAAGAGGTTAAAGTACTTGAAAGCTGCGCGATCATCCTGAAAGTGAGATCTTGATTACAAACATCCATCTGTTCTGGAGCTTGCATAGGGCAGCAGGAATTTAAGTGAGCAATATGGAGGTAACTCTTACACTGCGGATCATTTTATAAAGCTTTTTTCATATGTGAAGTCTGTTTTACAGTTAGAAAAGGCTTTTATAAAATTGCATGATGCGATTAAAAAGTACCAGACAGGAATAAAAAAGATTTTTTATCGGACTGTTTGTGGTCAAGGAATTGTCCCTGATATGACAAACTTTCCCTTTTAATCAATTTATTACATAGACTTTATACATATATATATTGTGATGAGAAGAGCTCTGCTGAGCCCATGGAAATAGAGGAAAATGGTAAATATACCTTTAAGGAGAGAGACAGGCAGGGAATTCACAGCTTTCAGAGTGCAGGTAAAGGAAGAAAACACGCAGTCACTGAAGTCAGGCCACACCCAAGCTCTGCTAACCTAAGTGCAGGCTTGGGGAGTAATGAAAAACACCTGAGTAGGAAGCAGTGTACGCTAGTTAAGAAACAGCCTTATAAACCCAGGGGAGAAAAAGGAGGAGAGTCAGCACCTAGGAGCAGAAAGGAGATCACCGGGGAGGAGAACGGTGAAGATTTCGGTGAGGAGCGCAGCAGTGAAAGTAGCAGCCATAAAGAAAGCCAAGCTTACAGGAGGAGGGCTGTTGGTCCTGAAGCCAGCCGAGGTGTGGCTAGGAGAATTGCTGACGAGGGTCAAGCTGCAGTTCAAACGGTATGTGGACCAGCTCAAAGAGTTCAGGCTGCCAAAAGTGGGTGGACAAACTCACAGCTAGAAGTGACCAGAACCCAGCTTGTTGGAAAGAACCAGGGCTGAACAAGTTAGAAGAACTGAGGCAGTTGATCCAGAGAAGGAATCCCCACATTCCAGGTACAAACGTTTCTTATTGTGGAGAGCACCTGTGGAAAGAAGTCCAGGAGCTTTTACAAAGCATTAAGCCAGAAACAGTTCATGAAAGCTCAGAGTCAGACGTACATGCTGAAGAGCAGGAAGAGATGCAGGTAGACTGTCCTGAGCAGGATTCTATAACTGAGGAATTAGCAATGGACTGTTCATTGTGCCAGAAGGCAGATTGAAAGCTTTCTGATAAAAAGTCTTTAACCAAGAAAGCTCTGAAGAAAAAGGGGGAGTTAACCTATCTGGGTTAATGCTAGGAACCGCTTTTAATAAGAAAGGATACTTGCATAATTTGTATTTGAATTACTAAAGAAGCAGAAGACAAAAAAATGGACATTTTGCTTTGCTTGAAGGAAGAAGCTATGTTTTGTTTGCTGAACATTTGATGAAAACAGCTACACATGTTAAAAGGCTTATGAAGCAGTTTCAGTTCTAGTTTGTGTATAATTTCCTGATGTGATTGCCTGGAGAAGAATCCTAACGTTTGTGTTGAGCCTTAGTGCTTTTGGGGAAGATAAATAAATTTCTTGTTTGCCTTTAAAAAAACCATCGGTTTCACACTACGTCTTTAAATAAGGAGAAACGACTACAAGTCCCAGAAGTCCAAGCTGTGGACAAGAATAGTATAATTCTTTATTTAAGGACTAACATTGGCAGCCCTGCGCCTTTAGGCCTTTGGCCCAGGCTAGGGTGACGACAATATATTGTTGAGAAGTTCTTTCTCGGAGCAAAATTGGTTGACTGAGAATTATTGACACAGTACCGCTTTTCAAACCTCAAAGATTTTTTAGGTTCTGCATCAGGAAAATCTTGCAAACATTATTATTCCTCTGCCTTGTGTTATTCAACGGTTGCTCTACAGGCCTAATTCAGTGTTGGATTATAGATATGTCAGTGCCATTGGTTGGGTCTATTGGTTTGCAATTAAAAAGTAGGCAAATGGAAAATGTGTGCCTCCTTTTATGTGATTGCGTGTAGCCTTTCGCCAGGTCATTGGTTAGGAAGAGCAGAGGCGGAGTTGCAATGTATATGTATATTTTATCAAATAAATAGGTACACGCATAGAGTACATGCACACATTTACAACTTTTACAGAACAGGTGTAAATTTATGTGGGCATTTGTGCACTACTGTGGCTGATTCTAGGAGACTATTTCATAAAGGCACATAAGTGCCAATGTTGCTTTTAGAGAATACAAATCTACTATCGCCTGGTTCCAATGCTAAACCCAGATATTCAATTCCAGGATCATAGCCAGCCATCGGCATTGAATATCTGTGTCAGCCAGCTAAGCAGGAAGCTAACCGAGCAACAACAATATTCAGCGGATTCCCGCTTAGTTTAGGCACGTTGAAGATAGTCCCAACTTTTGCTGCCAAAGCTAACCGGGCAGCGGCTGAATATTAACACTGACTAGTTATCTCCAGGTGCCATCCACAGAATGCCCCCAGAACACCCCAATGTTAACCGGTTACCATCGGGGTGTGTAGTGGTGGCACCTTTGGATATTCAGTGACACTAACCGTGTTAGTGCTGCTGAATATCCCACTTAGTGGCATTTACACAGTTTGTAAGTCTGCAAACCTTGTAAATGCATTTGAATATCGAGTCCTAAAATCCTTTGTGTCCAAGTTTATACATTTTCATGGCAATGACACTCGCTCACTCACTGGCATAGGTGGCTTATCTCGGACACATAGTGGGTCATTATAAAAGCTTTAGTCGCAGTTTGGATGTCCGAAAACATGCATGCCAACATCCAAATCACTGAGACATTCTTGGAGCCATTTTACAAATGGCTTCTAAAGACATTTCCAGTGCGGGGACATCTAAGTAGGTAGGGGTAGTGACAGAGGCGTGTCTGGGGTGCTGCAATGGAATTAGATGTCCCCGCTTGATTTCAGAAACATCTCTGGAATAGTGTTCCATACCACAAACATCTAGGAATAGCCTGATGGTTGACGAAGTGGGCTAGGACTAGAGAAGCCAGGGTTCAAATCCAACCACTACTATCATTGTGATTATGGAGAGTACTGGGAATGGTTACGCGCCATCTTCTCTATACCCACTGGATGTTTTACGGCCAAAATGAGCACTAGATCTGCTCCAGGCATGAACAGGCATCGGAAAAGTGCTCATTTTGACTGTGAAACATCCAGTGGGTGAAGAGAGGATGGCATAGCACCATTCCCAGTACTCTCCACAATCCAGATCTTCTAAGGTGGACTTCTCCACTCGAGGGAATCTTTCCAACATTGTTGCCTAAGGGCTCTTAATTTGAATTTCTGCCACTGCCCCACTCTGTGCATCCTGTTACGTGTTGCAAGATACTAATTCTTTCAGGAAGTACTCTAGACCTCATCTCCACCCCAACAGAAATCCTCAATCCGCAACCCCAAATACTCCCAGTACCCTGGTCAGACCACAATGCAATTACCTTCTTCATACCAAACAAAACATTTTACACAAAAGACACTCATACTCCACCATCAGTTCGCCGTTTGACACTTTGAGAAATAAATATTCCTAGATGAAATCCTTCCAAAACTGGACATAGAAACAAACCATATAGACACACTAACAAACAACTGGTGCTAGTGAAGCTTCATCATAACACCACAAATAACAAGAATCTTAAAAAGACAACACACAGCCACCTGTCAGGAACTGGGGAACATTCTGGGGAAAGGAGGGGCTCTTCTGAAAGGATGGGCTTCACCTTAACCGGGATGGAACCAGGCTGCTGGCATTAACCTTTAAAAAGGAGATAGAGCAGCTTTTAAACTAGATATTAGGGGAAAGCCGACAGTAGGCCAAGAGCGGATGGTTCGGAAGAATGTATCTTTGAAGGATACTACCAAAAGCAGAGAGGTTCCACAAAAGAGTAAAGTAGCCCAAATGCCCTCAAGTATGGAGCAGACTGAGCTTAAAGATCCCAAATTACCCATGTCTAACAATAGCCAAATTAATATGAGTAAAATACATTCTCTAAAATGCTTGTATGCAAATGCTAGAAGTCTAAAAAATAAGATGGGAGAGTTAGAATATATAGCACTAAATGAAAGGTTAGATATGATTGGAATATCAGAGACATGGTGGAAGGAGGACAACCAGTGGGACACTGTGATACCTGGGTACAAACTATATCATAATGATAGAGCTGATCAAATTGGTGGAGGGGTTGCTCTCTATGTTAGAGAGGGCATTGAGTCAGAAAGGATTAAAGTTTTGCAGGAAACAAAATCTGCTGTAGAATCTATATGGATTGAAATTCCATGTAAAAGGGGGAAGGCAATGGCAGTGGGGGTGTACTATCGCGCCTTGCCAGAATGACCAAATGGATGATGAAATGCTCAAAGAAATCAAGGAAGCTAACAAACGTTTTTTGTTTTTTTTTAAGTGCCATCAAGTCAGTGTTGACTCATAGCGACCCAACTATCTCTGGGTTTTCTTGGCAATGTATCACCGGAAGTAGATTGCCAGCCTTTTCTTCCGAGGCAATGGAGGGTAAAGTGACTTGCCCAAAGTCACAAGGAGTGCCAGTGGGAATTGAACCCTTGATCTTCTGGGTACTAGGCAGTTGCTCTAACCACTAGGCTACTCCAAACGTTACAGTGCAGTAATAATAATGGGTGATTTCAACTACCCCGGTATCGACTGGGTCAGTGTCACGTCAGGACATGCTAGGGAGATAAAGTTCCTAGATGAAATAAATGACTGCTTCTTGGAGCAGCTGGTTCATGAACCGACCAGAGGGGAAGCCATATTAGACCTGGTCCTTAGTGGAACACCAGATCTAGTGCAAGAGATAAGGTTGTTGGGGCCACTTGGCAATAGTGATCATAGCATGATCGCCTTTGATTTAATTAGTGGAGGAGGGATAGTAAGGAAATCCACAGTACTACCTTTTAACTTTCGAAAGGGAGACTATGATAAAATGAGGAAAACAGTTAAGAAAAAACTAAAAGGAGCAGTTACAAAGGTTAAAGACGTACATCAGGCTTGGCTGTTGTTGAAAAATACTATCTTGGAAGCCCAGACCAGCTGTATTCCACGCTTTAAGAAAAGTAGAAGGAAGTCCAAAAAACTGCCAGCATGGTTGAAAGGTGAGGTCAGAGAGGCTGTTGTTGCCAAAAAAGCATCTTTCAGGAAATGGAAAAAACAGCCAAACGACGAAACCTGGAAACAGCACAAGCACTGGCAAGTCAAATGCAAGGCATTGATAAGGCAGGCAAAGGGAGAATTTGAGAAGAAGCTTGCTGCGGAAGCAAAAACGTGAAGTAAAGACCTTTTCAAGTACATTCGTAGCAAAAAACCTGTGAGAGAGTCAGTTGGTCCATTAGATGATAAAGGGGTTAAAGGAGCACTAAGAGGCGACAAGGCGATAGCGGAGAGATTGAATGAATTCTTTGCTTCGGTCTTTACTGAGGAAGATGTAGGGATGTTACCCATGACTGAAGTGGTATTTAAAGGTGCGGAAGAATTAAAGGAAATATCGATACATTGGGAAGATGTAGTACAACTATTAGATAAACTGAAGAGTAGCAAATCACCTGGGCAGGATGGTATACATCCAAGGGTGTTGAAAGAACTGAAATATGAGATTGCAGACCTGCTATTAGTAATCTGTGAACTATCATTAAAATGATCTCTAATACCTGAAGATTGGAGGATCGCCAATGTAACACCAATTTTTAAAAAGAGATCCAGGGGTGATCCGGGAAACTACAGACCGGTGAGCCTGACATCAGTACCGGGAAAAATGGTAGAAACCATCATAAAGAATAAAATTACTCAGCATGTAGATAGTCATGACCTAATGGGAGACAGCCAACATGGCTTTAGACAAGGAAGATCTTGTCTTACTAATCTGTTATGTTTTTTTGAAGGAGTGAATAATCAGGTGGACAAAGGTGAGTCGGTTGATATTGTGTATCTGGACTTTCAGAAAGCCTTTGACAAGGTCCCTCATCAGAGACTTTTGGCAAAACTAAAGAGTCATGGGATAAGAGGCAGTGTACTATTGTGGATCAGGAACTGGTTAAAAGATAGAAAGCAGAGGGTAGGGCTAAATGGCCAATTTTCCCAATGGAGAAAGGTGAATAGTGGTGTACCCCAGGGATCTGTGCTGGGTCCGTTGCTTTTTGACATATTCATAAATGACCTGGAAAGTGGAATTACGAGTGAGGTTGTCAAATTTGCAGATGACACAAAACTATTTAAAGTTGTTAAAACCCAAGAGGATTGTGGAAAATTGCAAGAGGATCTTGATAAATTGGAAGACTGGGCATAAAAATGGCAGATGAAATTTAATGTGGACAAGTGCAAGGTTATGCACCTAGGGAAGAACAACCCAAACTATGGTTACACGATGCAAGGTTCCACATTAGGAACCACCACCCAGGAAAAACGTTTTAGGCGTCATTGTGGATACCATGTTAAAACCCTCGGCCCAGTGTGCAGCGGCGGCCAAGAGAGCAAATAGAATGCTAGGAATGATAAGGAAAGGAATGGAAAATAAAACAAAAGATATTATAATGCCTCTATATCGTTCCATGGTGAGACCGCACCTTGAATATTGTGTGCAATTCTGGTCGCCGTATCTTAAAAAGGATATAGCGATTTTAGAAAAGGTTCAGAGAAGAACCACCAAAATGTTAAAGGGGATGGAAGGATACTCCTATGAAGAAAGGCTAAAAAGGTTAGGGCTCTTTAACCTGGAAAAGAGATGGCTGAGGGGAGATATGATAGAAGTCTATAAATTAATGAACGGAGTGGAACGGGTAAACGTAGATCGATTGTTTACCTTATCAGAATATAGAAAGACTAGGGGACATGCAATGAAGCTACAGGGTAAACTACTTAAGACTAATAAAAGAAAATATTTCTTCACTCAACGTGTAATCAAACTCTGGAATTTGTTACCGGAGGATGTAGTAAAGGCTGTTAGTGTAGCTGGGTTTAAAAAAGGTTTGGACAAGTTCCTGGAGGAAAGGTCCATAAATCATTATTAAGAAGGGACCCAGGATATCAATGCTTGAACCAATACAAGCATTGTGGAACCTGTGTCCCTTGGGGAAACTGCTAGGTACGTATGACCTAGATTGGCCACTGTTGGAAACAGAATACTGGGCTTGATGGACCTTGGTCTGACCCAGTATGGCATATCTTATGTTCTTATGTTCTTATGGTACTCCACAGAATTAAAGGAATCCAAACAAAAACTCAGAAAATTAGAATGAAAATGGCATCTCAAAAGAGATACAGATATAGGAGGGAGGAGTGGCTTAGTGGTTTGGACTGGTTACCTCAGGCTGGAGGGCTGGGGGTTCAATTCCCGCATGGGGACAAGCAACCTCAGGCTGGAGGGACTGGGGTCTCTAGTCCCATGGCCACTCCTTGTGGCCTTGGGCAAGCCACTTAACCCTCCATTGCCTCAGGTACACTCAGATTGTGAGCCCTTCGGGGACAAGGGAATAAAAAGTACCTGTTAGTATACATGTAAACCACACTGATTCTAAAGAGCAGAGTATAAAAAGGACATAAATAAATAAATACATAGGACCAAAACATCTACATGGCCAAGCTGCAGGAATACTGCAACATGGTCAATAAAAAGAGAAAGGAATATAACAAAAAGATCATAATTGGTTCATTACACCACTCAAAAGAGCTATTTGAAATAGTGAAATCCCTACTGAAAGATAACAAAGAAATCAATACTCCTTCCCCACCAGCATTTGCAAACTTCTACCAAAGCAAATACAAGAAAACCAGCCCCAGACCAGAAGGTATACAAATCAACATCCCCCTCAATCTTACCATACCTCCTTTAACCCCTCAGAAGACATCATTCATAGTTTCAACACCACTACAGCCTCGCTCAGCCCATGCCCTGCATGCTGGATTAAAGTAGCCCATTTGATCTAATCTCATTCCTAACAAGAATCACACACCTTTTCCAACTCAAGGCTTTATTGCCACCAGGGCCGGATTTACCTTGAGTGAGGCCCTGCGCCAACAAAAATTGTGGGCCCCCAGCAGGGGCGGCCCAAGGGGGGTGTGGGGCCTCATTTGCATAAGGGGCCTCATTTGCATAAATATTTGCATAATGTTACCATATACTAACTTTTAGTAAACGTGCCTCTTAATGAGTGTATGGATAAAGAAAGACTAAAAGATTTCTACATTACTATAATCCAGTGCCAACTGCCAGACACATTAGGAACTACTACAAACACTGCCCATTTAGAACCCATAGTAAACCCGCCGTATCCTAACAGCACTACCAGGACTCACAAAGCACCATACCCTAACTATCAAAAGGCAACACTGCAAATATTAAACCAATACATTTCAGAGAATACTGGGGAAAGAGAACAAGTGGCAATGTCAAATAGGAATTATATAAACAGAACACCTCAGCTCAGTTACACATGCAGAACATAGACCATCACCAAACAAGTAATCACAATTTAGAAACAGGAAGACAATAATTAAACTGGGAATCCCAAAAGCCAAACTTGGAATGTACAACACTGTAGAAATAAAACTATACATTAATTTGCTCTTGTACTAAACAAAGCGCAGACGTTAATGATGCACATTTACCAGAGCTGACATATTCCAATTAATAAATTCAAAATAAAGAGATATTTTTCTACCTTTTGTGCATTTTTTTCAGCTGCAATTGCTCCAGCCACTTTCTTCTGGTTTCTTCGTGTCTTCTGCTAACTCTCCATCGTCTGCTGTCCATTTGTCCTTTCTTCTCTCTTCTAGATTTTTTTCCATTCTCTCTCTACATCTGCTTTAACATACTAATCTTTCTCCTTTTGCTCTTTCCTCATTCCTATTTCATCCACTCAAATTTTACCCCTCCATCCTCAATCCCCACTTACTCTCCAAATACCCGGCCAATTGTAGATTTTTTATCCCCCCACACACAAATATTTTTCCCTTCTCCATTTTACTCTTCCAGCCCCATCCCATTCTAATCCTCCCCCAACATCAGCTCCCTTCTAGTTCCAGCCTCACCCAGCATCCATTCCCTTCTAGTCCCTGCATCAGCCCATTTCCAGTCCTAGCCACCCATCAGCCCATTTCCAGTCCTAGCAACCCCCCAATCCAATACCAGTCCTAGCCCCCCATCAACTCACTTACAGTCCTAACCCATCACCCCATTTTTAGTTTAAGCCCCCCCTATAACCCATTACCAGTCCTAACCCCCCATCAGCCCACTTCCAGTCCTAACCCCATCAACCCATTTCCAGTCAGCCCCCCATAGCCCATTACCAGTCCTAACCCCCCCCATCAGCCCACAGCCCATTACCAGTCCTAACCCCATCAGCCCACCTCCAGTTTTAAACCCCCAGCCCATTTCCAGTCCTAGCCCCCCCATAGCCCATTACCAGACAACCCCCATCAGCCCACAGCCCATTACCAGTCTTAACCCCCCCAAACCCCATTACCAGTTCTAAACCCCCCCAACAGCCCACAGTCCATTACCAGTCCTAATCCCCAGCCCACTTCTAGCCTTAACCCCCCCCCCAGCCCATTTCCAGCCCCAGCCCCCCCAATAGCCCATTACCAGTCCTACCCCCCCCCCCATAGCCCATTACCAGTCCTACCCCCCCCCCGGCCTAAAGTAAAATTTAATTTAAAAAAAAAACCTGCTGGCTGCCGCCGCGGGGCCCCCTCTGCTGCCGCGGCAGCATGGACTGACCCGCGGGGGCCCCCTCTGCAAGCTGCCTCCGTCGGTCCGTCGATCTCTCCCTCCCTCCGTGCACGCTGTGAGAGGCGCGAAGGAAGAGTGTCTCCTCGCGTCTCTGTTAAGCCCGCAGGGGCTGATGGGAAATACAGAGACGCGAGGAGACACTCTCCTTTCGCGTCTCTCACAGCCTGCACCGAGGGAGGAAGGGAGGGAGGAAGGAACGAACCGACGGCTTCAGCTTGTAGAGGGGGCCCCCGCGGGTCAGTCGGTACTGCCGCGGCAGCAGAGGGGGCCCCGTGGCGGCAGCCAGCAGGTTTTTTTTTTAAATTTTATTTAAAAAAAAAATTAACTTGTTCTTTTTTTGTGGGCCCCTGCCAGCTGTGGGCCCTACGCCATGGCGTACATGGCATATAGGTAAATCCGGCCCTGATTGCCACCACTTTCAAGACTGCCTCCATACAACCCTTACCAAAGAACACAAACTCGACATAAAAAGGCCTAAGTTCATACAGACCTATCTCTAGCCTCCCTTTTTGGGCAAAAATCATAGAAAAAGGTTGTCCAGCTTCTATTTCAGGAACACATGCACCACTGGATTCACAACAGCATGGATTCAGACAACACTATGGAGTCAAAACACTCTTAACTTCACTCCTAGACAGACTCATAAAGGGCATCGAATAGCCTAAGCAGGTCTTCATCCTAATATTTATGGATATTGTGGCTGCACTTGACTCAATCTGTCATGACACCTTACTGTTATGCCTGCAAAAGAAAGAAATTCAAAATACAGCTCTGAACTGCTTTCAATCATACCATATAGGACGCCAACAAGAAGTGAAAATAGGAACACAAACATGCGCACCATATCAACAACAACAAGGAATCCCACTGGGATCAGCATTATCCAGCTTATTATTCAACATATACATACAGCCAATATGCTCACTGATACAATTACATAATTTATACTACCACATCTATGCAGATGACATTATGATACATGTTCCCATCTCTACAGCACAACCCAACTACATATATCACAGCAATCAACAGTTTCAATGCAATTTTACGCTGGCTACTCGAGCACAACCTTGTAGTCAACTACAAGAAAACGGAAGCCCTCTACATAACTAGGGATGAGACATTTATTCCATCAACTCTGAATGTAGAGAACGCAGAGCTGGAAGTTAAACTGAAGTTCACTATCTCGGAATCACCCTCGATCGACATCTTAACATGCAACCTGCACATCAACAAAACAACAAATAAGTTTACATATACCACCAAATAAGAACGCTCCACCACTTGCACCCATTCCTCAGTTATCGCAGTCTTTCAAGTCACTGTGATAAGGAAGCCAGGACTGAGGAGACAGGGATAAAGAGAAGGAATTCACCCTTATCAAAGGACCTATTTTACAAGGTCAGAGACACAAAACTCCATTTACACTTAGAAAACAGGTAATTCCTAGCTGCAATAGGTTGCAGAATGCCCCTAGTGGAGAAAAGGAGAGGGAATGCAGGCCCAGGGTAAGGAACCCTTATGTCACTGAATTCCCCAATTATTCAGTTGCCATGAAGCAGTTTGATCTCCAACACCTGAGAGGAGAAGGGGTGGAGCTGGAGCCTGAGAGGTTTAAGTCTAGGTCAGATTATCCAGAGAGAGAGAGAAGTAGGAATGCATACTGGAAGAGGAATGGAGCTGGAACAGTAAGAACAGCAGGAACAAGGAACACAAGTTGGAGGACAGGACAAGGAAGCTCCGGTGAATGGTGGACAGAACATGAGAGAGGAGAAGCTGATACAAGCCTTGACCCAGGTAGGAGCATTAGAAGCTTGTCTAATTTGGTGCACTACAGAGTTGCAAGAGACAGCTTTTGCCCTAATGGGAGGCAGTCAGCCAAGCCCTCTGAGCCAGACATGAAGGTAGAGCCTATACAACTGGGTGAACAAGACCTAGCTGTAGAAGAAGACGACTCATACATGGATTGCTCTTTATGCCAGTCTTCAAATACAGAGGGTTTGGAAGGGAGTCAACTGTAAGGAAAACCTCCAGAGTCCGGTAAACCTGAGAGCCTGTAGATAACTTGTGAAGCTCCTGTATTAAAGGAGAAATATCTTTGCTGAGCAAACTGCAGCTGTCTAATTAAAACTTGTTAAACAGCTGCTAGCCAGTGCAGTGCTCAGCCTGAAGCCATGCTGACAGTGAAAGTAAGAAAAGTTTTGATTTTGTTTTCACTATTCCTGAAAGCCTTGCATAGAGAATTGTTTGCCTACGAAGAGTTTAACTTCTTGTTGAAAGTTTTTACTGTGCTTAAGGAGACAAACAGCCGGGAAGTGTTCTGGACTGAGAGAAAAGAAACCTGCTTTAGGAAAAGCTGTTTCTGTTTGTTTTAAAACAGCACTGCTAGCCATATCAGATAGCATTAGCTGTTGAAAGGACTTTTCTTTATGCGGAAGAACATTATAAGCTGTTTTGTTTTGAGTTCAGTTATATTCTGATGTATTTCTGAAAGAATCCTGGAGAAGCAATCCAAAGGTGTTATTTATTTATTTTATTTAGAAGGATTTAGTATACCGCCTTATCGTTAAATCAGGGCGGTGTGGCACATCAATCAAAATCAATAATAAAGTGTGGTTTGTAGCATGCAGTGTGAGAACTGAGAAGTGTAGTGTGTGGGGCAGTGCGTTAGATTATATCGGTGAACTATTTACATAATGAGCTATATACATATATACAAAATGGGGCTGTTTGAGAGGCGTGCTAGGATTGAGATTCTGTAATGTCTTGGGGGTAGGATCGTGATCCTGTAATGTCTTGAGGTAGAAAATTTATGTGAGGTCCTTGAAATGTACTGTAAATAGATCAGTCTTAAGAGGTTTTCTGAAGTCCTTGAGGTTCTTGGTTGATCTTATGTGGTCTGGGAGAGAGTTCCATATAGCGGGTGCTGCCAGGGAGAGTGCCCTCCTTGATGTGGCCAGCCTTGTTTTAGCAAATTCTTTTAGTGTTCTGATGGTGTCTGAGGTTCCTTTTCTTCTTGGTCTCCTGTTGTCATCGGTTTTTATGAGAGGGAGTAGGCTGTCTGCTGATAGGTTGTGTATTATTTTAAATATGTGTAGAAGTACTTTAAATTGGATTCTGGAGCTGATTGGGAGCCAGTGTAGGTGGTACAGTATGGGGGTGATGTGATCATGAATTGTGTGAACTGTCGTGAGTCGTGCGGCTGTGTTTTGTGCTAGCTGTAGTGGTTTTATTGTCTTTTGGTAGATGCAATTACAATAGTCTAGGGTTGGAGTGATGATGGCTTGACAGACTGTTCGGAAGTGTTCATGGGCGAGGATGGGTTTGAGCCTTCTGACTGTCCTCATTTTGATGTAAGCGCTCTTTGTTATTTTTGCAATGTGGGACTGGAGGTTGAGGTCCTTGTCGAGCGTTACTCCCAGGTATTTTATTTCTTGTCTTACCGGTATGATGGTGTTGTTTAGGTTGATGGTGGCCGATGGTGAGAATGTCCGGTTTCTTGTGATGAAAAGAGCTTCGGTTTTGTTGTAATTTATTGATAGGTTGTTTTCTTGCAGCCAGGTTGCCATTTGTTGGAAGCAGTTGGCTATGTTGGAGTAGTCTGGGTTGTCCAGTTTGATTGGTGTGTATATCATTATGTCATCTGCGTATATGGTGTATTGAATCTTGTGGTCCTTGATGATGGTGCATATGGGTTGTACGTAGATGTTAAATAGCAGGGCGGAGAGAGCTGAGCCTTGTGGGACTCCTTGAGTGGCTCTGAACGGTTGAGAGGTCTTTGTTCCACACTTGACTTGTAGTTGTCTGTTGGTGAGGTAAGATGTAAACCAGCTCAGAGTAGTACTGTGTAGGCCTGCCTCCTGTAGTCTGTTTAGTAGGCTTGTGTGGCAGACAGTGTCGAAAGCTGAGGAGATATTTAGGAATATCATGATGACGCCCATTTTGGTGTTGTCGATTGTCCTCAAAAGGCTGTCTAATAGCTGGATCAGTATGGTTTCAACCCCATGTCTGGCTCGAAAACTGTGTTGATTGGGGTCCAGTGGATTGTAGATGTCGATGTGTTGTTGGAGCTGGTGTTGGACTGTTTTCTCGATGATCTTGGACAGGAATGGTAAGCTTGATATGGGTCTGTAGGCGGCTGGGTCAGTTTTAGCCAGGGTGGTTTTCTTGGGGATTGGACGTATTGTGGCTAGCTTCAGGGAGTTTGGCATTGTTCCCTTGGAGAGGGAGTTATCTACTATTTTCCGTATGACTGGTGTTAGTTCCTTTTTCGTTGCTTTGATCCAGGCTACTGGGCAGGGATCTGTAGGGGCGGTGCTGGTGTTGAGGTCAGTGATGATCTTGGAGATCCTGGAGAAGCAATCCAAAGATGTTATTTTGTGAACTTTGCGTTACCCCATAAATAAATATCTGTCAAAGCCTTATCACTCAAGCCAACTACAAATGTGTTTTTTTTTACCTGAAGCCAGGTACCTTCTGACTGGACTACATTTCCCATGGGGCATTACAAGGCAGCCAGTCAGGTAAAGGCTAAATGGTGAATCTCTCCTATGACAAGCACGCCCCTCCATACTGTCTGTAAGGGGCTAAGGGCGTGACATCACACATCGGTTATTGCAACATCATCTCACCAAGGCTTACCAATATATGCCCTCCACCAACTACAGATGGTCAAAAATACCGCAGCTCATGCTCTAGAAGGAACCTCAAGATCAGAGCAAATAACACCAATATTAAAACATTTGCACTAGCTACCTATATCAAGCCACATAAAATACAAAGTCCTTCTGATGATATTTAAAATTATGTACAATCTATCCTCAAGTTACTTCCAATCCATCATACAGAACAAGGAGGCAAGATATGCAAAACACTCACTATCCCTGTAAAAAGTAGCCAAACCGCCTGCAATAGAGCATTTTCCATATATGTGCCAAGCCTCTGGAATACACTCCCAGAAAAAAATTTGTGCCAACACAAACATCACCAGTTTTACAAAGAACTAAAGACACATTTATTCCAGCAACATTTCAGAACTATAACATAGAAAATAAATGAAGACTGACAGTACAACTATTCGCATAGATTATATTAGATTTAGATGACCTACATGCCGCCCCCTAACTTCTGAGAGTTAATGTTCTGTTTTAACATTGTTCTATTTTGAATGTACAAATGCTAAATATTACTTGTATACCGCTCTAACTTCAAAATAGAGTGGTATATAAAAAACTGCTATATAAAATAAGGGCCTGATTCTGTTCCAGACATAGATCCCCTCTGTGCGTCCAGTCTGCCCACCCAGACTCCGCCCCCAGGCCACCTATTCCCCGCCCCTGTCTAACTTCCCTGCACAACTGGCAGGAAGTTATTCCTGGCTCAAAATAACCCCCCAAATGAATAAATAAATAAATTTAAGTGGGTGCACTTACTGTCACTTTAGTGGATGGTAATAACTACATCCACAGGGTTTGGGGGGGGGGGGGGGGTTAGTGCCATCAAGTCAGTGCTGATTCCTGGCAACCCAGCTGCCTCTGGGCTTTCGTGGTAACATATCACTGGAAGTAGATTACCAGGCCTTTTCTTCTGAGGTAATGGATGGTAAAGTTACCTGCCCAAGGTGTACCAGTGGGAATATGAACCCTTGTTGTCTAGATACTAGGCAGTTTTGCTAACCACTAGGCTACACCTCCACCTGCAGCAGTCACAGCAAATAGCTTAGCATGGGGATGGTGCTGGACCCAAACAAACTTCATAGGGACAAGCCAAGCACATCTCCATTCATTAGCCACTCCCACGCTATGTTTTGAGGCTGAATGCATGGTATTTTAGTGATTTTAGTATGTGGCCACATAAGCGTACAAATGACTTTTATAAAATAACAACCAGCATAAAAGTATGTATGTTGCTTGATGGTATGTATTTTTCTAGTGGGCATGCACATCAGTGGAGTTTGGGCGGAGTAAACAAGTATGCTCATAGATGATAAAATTCTATCATTTACACATATTCTTTCAAAATCTAAACACGGTATTTACATCAGCCCTAAATGTCCGTGCCTTAATTTACAGTGCAATTTCTACCACTTAGGCTAGCGTTTTATAAAGACAAGAAGGCACAGTATTGTTGTTATAAAACAGACTTAAAATAGGTACCTTAAAAAAATTCTAATTAGGTGCCCAGTTATAAAATTATCTTACAGCATGTAGACTTTTTAGGTATGCTTGCTAAAGACTCTTTTTTTTTTAATTTATCAAATTTTTCAAACTACAACAAGAAGCACTCTTGAACAAGAACTATGGACTTGGTATAACAGGATAAGAATAACAAGTCATAACATAAGTAATCCCAGCTACACTAACAGCTTTCACTACATCCTGTGGTAATGAATTCCAGAGTTTGATTATTCATTGAGTGAAAAAATATTTTCTCTCATTAGTCCTAAATGGGCTACATTGTAGCTTCATTGAGTGCCCCCTAGTCTTTCTACTTTTTGAAGGAGTAAACAACCAATCTACATTTACCGGTTCCACCCCATTCATTCATTTATAGACCTCTATCAATCTCCCCTCAGCGGTCTCTTTTCCAAATTGAAGAGCCCTAACCTTTTAAGTCTCTCCTCATAGGGGTATCCTTCCATCCACTTTACCATTTTGGTGGCTCTTCTCTGTACTTTTTCTAATTCTGCTATATCCTTTTTAAGAGATGGCAATCAGAACTGCACACAATATTCAAGGTGCAGTCGCACCATGGAATGATACAGAGGAACTATAATATCCTTGGTTTTGTTCTCCATTCCTTTCCTTATGATTCCTAGAATTCTATTTTCTTTTTTGGCCATCATTGCACACTGGGCGGAGGGTTTCATTTCATTTTCATTGTATAATCCACAATGACGCCTAAATCTTTTTCCTGGGTTGTGATTCCTAATATGGAACCTTGCATTATGTAACTGTGGTTTGGGTTGTTCTTTCCTAAGTGCATAACCTTGCACTTGTCCACATTAAATTTCATCTGCCATTTGGAAGTCCAGTCTTCCAGTTTTTCAAGATCCTCTTGCAATTTTTCACAATCTCCTTTTATTTTAACAACTTTGAATAATTTTGTGTTATCTACAAATTTGATCACCTCCCTCGTTATTCCCATTTCCAGGTCATTTATGAATATGTTAAAAAGCAGAGGGCCCAGCACAGATCCCTGGGGTACTCCACTATTCACCTTTCTCCATTGAGAAAATTGGCCATTTATTTCTACTCTCTGCCTTCTATCTTTTAATCAGTTCCTAATCCACAATAGTACACTGCCTACTATCCCATGACTTTTTAATTTTGCCATGAGTTTCTCATGAGGGACCTTTTCAAAGGCTCTTTGAAAATCCAGATACACTATATTGACTGACTCACCTTCGTCTACCTATCTATTCACACCTTCAAAACAATATAGCAGATTAGTAAGACAAGACTTTCCTTGGCCAAATCCATGTTGGCTTTCTCCCATTAAACCGTGACTTTCTACATGTTCAGTAAGTTTATTCTTTATAATGGTTTCTACCATTTTGCACCATACAGGCTCACTGGCCTGTAGTTTCCCGGATCACCCCTGGAGCCCTTTTTAAAAACTGCCATTATATTGCCATTCTCCAATCTTTAGGTACTACAGATAATTTTAATGGGCTCAAAATCCTTTGTTCAACAATCTTATTAGAAGCCTTCGATAAGCTTGGAAAAAATTTCTTTGGAACAGCTATACATGTGAGAATGATTGTCACGTGGAGCCCCATTCCAGGAGGGGGACATCCAGGCCGTCCAGACGTCCCTGCTGAAGATCGATTCTGGTCCATGGGAACAAAATGTTCCCATGGGAGTCAGAATTGGGCCCAAGGATATCTTACCCACGGGTGTCCCTGGCCCCCCAAATCCCCAGCACTTGACCCATGGCTAGCCTCCCACAGCCTGGATCAAGTGGCAAGGATCCCCCCACACCCAGCCCTGGGGGTAGCTCCCCTGCCTGGATCTGGGAAATTGTGCTGCTTATACCACCTCTGAGGTCCCAGCAGCATGTACAAGGCCATGATCTGAATTGCTGGGCTGGCCCACCCCTGCTTTTCCCTCATTCCACCTCCTGCCAGATCTCCCTGTCCTGATGCACAGGATGAGCTGGTGGGGGAACAGGTACATTTGAGAATTAGATGGATCTTTGTAGGGAGAGTCCCAAGTTTCACAAATGCAATGCAATGTGTGTCTTTGAGTCAGTGCTGACTCCTAGTGACTCAGCAGCTTCTGGGTTTTCCTCAGCAGTGTGACTGGAAGTTGATTGTCAGGCCTTTCTTCTGAGGGAATGGAGGATTAAGTGGCTTGCCCAAGGTATGCTAGTGGGAATCAAACCCTGGCTTCTTGCTTACCAAGCCAGTATTCTAACCACTAGACTACTCCTCCATTCCCCTATGCTTGTCTTGGCTGAAAATCATTGAGAGAAGAAAGCATTCCATCACCCCCAGTACTCAGCACAATGTCAACGATAGCAGCAGCAGGATTTGAATCCTATAATTAAAGAAAAGTTACACAATACACACATACTCAAATACATAATGCACATTTATATACCTAACACTGCATTTACAAGAGCAGCATAACAAAAACTCAACGCAATCTCTCCTCATAGCCAAGAAGTTTACACTGCTCTTGAGTCACATGTGCTACATCAAGGTATATACAAATTCACTGACCAAAGAAACATTCTTTACTTCACTTAAAAAATAAGTGAAGAATCATATTTAGATCTTGTTCAAACACAAAGGAAGCCAGCAAAGTCAATCACTCTTGAACTTCCAAGTCAGACGTTTCCAATAGAACAGATACGTCCAAATCACTAGAAGATGCTGCTGCCCATTATGCCCACATTGGCAAATAGTATTCTTTATTGAATGGAAGCAAATTTGTTTCAGGAACATGCAAAATGTCCATTAAATACTTCTTGAGGGCATCAAGAGGAGAAAGCCCCACTAACTTCAGAAAGTTCAAAATCCACAGATTTAGATGGAGCGATTGATTCTCAAAAGCCTTGATCTTCTGATGAAAAATCATCTTATCTTTGATAAAGGCTGATATAGCCTCTTTAAATTCTTTAGCCAAAGATTCAATATTATTAATCTTTTCCTGCATTTCTTTAAGAGTTATCTTCTTTCTGGGTCAAAACTGGAACCACTGTGACCAATGCATTAATATCAGTAGAACAGCATTTCCTAGCACCAACCATCCTTAAAAGTAATTCCCAGATGGTTTTAAGGGACACTTGCATAACTGACAAGCTCTCCACATTCCCAGGCTCTGGCATCCCCCACTGACATGAATCTGCATTTGGAGTTCCAGGCGTACCTCCTCTGGTTGAGGGAATATCTCCCACTGGAGCTTCACCAAGGGCCCTGCTTCCTACTGAGGAGCTCACCTCAGGGTCAAGCACTATTTCCTTATGGGTCATTTGCTCTGGGGTCGCTGAGAGCTCACGGAGAAGAACAGGAATGTGCTGTGGGTTTGGAGACGTTACATTCCCAAGACCAGAAGCATCCCCAATTGAAGCCTGCTCAACGGGAGTCTCACATGCGGCCTTACTCCCCAAGGATGGAAGTAAGTGCGAATCCAGTGTCTGCTGAGTAGGGATTGAGGCTGTGACCTTAAGACTCTTGGTCGCCATCTTTTTCCATTTCTTAGAAGGCATATTTACACAGAGGAAACGAAGTTATAAGGTAAAAATGAAGATCGACTCTGACCACATCTTACAGCCCTGCCGCCATCTTGGCTCCACCAAAGACTCTTCAGTTTAGAGTGCACAAAAACATTTGCATCTCGGGTTAGGTTTTTGTTAGCATGCACATTAAAAATTTTAGCACAGAGAACCCTAAATGTCTTTAATATGACTTGTTCATTTCTAATCAAATTATAATGAGTACAATACTTCTTTTGCCGTAATCCTGAATCAAAATCACATTAAATCTGGCTGCTGGCATTAACCTTTAAAAAGGAAATAGAGCAGCTTTTAAACTAGATAATAGGGGAAAGTCGACAGTCGCACAAGAGTGCATGGTTCAGAATAATGTATCCTTGAAGGATACTACCAAAAGCAGAGAGATTCCAAAAAAAGAGTAAAGTAGCCCAAATGCCCTTGAGTATGGAGCAGACAGAGCTTAAAGATTCCAAATTACCCATGCCTACCAATAGCCAAATTAATATGAATAAACTACAGTCTCTAAAATGCTTGCACGCAAATGCTAGAAGTCTAAAAAATAAGATGGGAGAGTTAGAATATATAGCACTAAATGAGAGGTTAGATATGATTGGAATCTCAGAGACATGGTGGAAGGAGGACAACCAGTGGGACACTGTGATACCTGGGTACAAACTATATTGTAATGATAGAACTGATTAAATTGGTGGAGGGGTTGTGCTCTATGTTAGAGAGGGCATTGAGTCATAAAGGATTAAGGTTTTGCAGGAAACAAAATTTGCTGTAGAATCTCTATGGATTGAAATTCCATGTAAAAAGGGGAAGGCGATGGACGACCGCCTGGACAGAATGAATAAATAGATGATGAAATGCTCAAAGAAATCAAGGAAGCTAACAAATTTACAGCACAGCAATAATAATGGGTGATTTCAATTACCCCAGTATCGACTGGGTCAGTGTCACGGCAGGACATGCTAGGGAGATAAAGTTCCTAGATGAAATAAATGACTGCTTCTTGGAGCAGCTGGTTCATGAACCGACCAGAGGGGAAGCCATATTGGACCTAGTCCTTAGTGGAACACCAGATCTGGTGCAAGAGAAAAGGGTGTTGGGGCCACTTGGCAATAGTGATCATAGCATGATCGCGTTTGACTTAATTAGTGGAGGAGGGATGGTAAGGAAATCCACAGTACTACCGTTTAACATTCGAAAGGGAGACTATGATAAAATGAGGAAAACAGTTAAGAAAAACTAAAAGGAGCAGTTGCAAAGGTTAAAAACTTACATCAACCTTGGGTGTTGTTGAAAAATACTATATTGGAAGCCCAGACCGGCTGTATTCCATTCTTTAAGAAAAGTGGAAGGAAGTCCAAAAAACTGCCAGCATGGTTTAAAGGTGAGGTCAGAGAGGCTGTTGTTGCCAAAAAAGCATCTTTCAGGAAATGGAAATAAGAGCAAAACGACGAAAACTGGAAACAGCACAAGCACTGGCAAGTTAAATGCAAGGCATTGATAAGGCAGGCAAAGGGAGAACTTGAGAAGGAACTTGCTGCGGAAGCAAAAACGCATAATAAAGACTTTTTCAAGTACATTCGTAGCAAAAAACCTGTGAGAGAGTCGGTTGGTCCATTAGATGAAAGAGGGGTTAAAGGGGCACTAAGATGCGACAAGGCGATAGCGGAGAGACTGAATGAATTCTTTGCTTCGGTCTTTACTGAGGAAGATGTAGGGATGTTACCTAGGACTGAAGTGGTATTTAAAGGTACGGAAGAATTGAAGGAAATATCGATACATCAGGAAGATGTATTACAACTATTTGATAAACTGAAGAGTAGCAAATCACCTGGACCGGATGGTATACATCCAAGGGTGTTGAAAGAACTGAAATATGAGATTGCAGACCTGCTATTAGTAATCTGTGAACTATCATTAAAATCATCTGTAATACCTGAAGATTGGAGGATGGTGAACGTAACGCCAATTTTTAAAAAGGGTTCCAGGGGTGATCCAGGAAACTACAGACCGGTTAGCCTGACGTCAATACCGGGAAAAATGGTAGAAACCATCATAAAGAACAAAATTGCTGAACATGTAGATAGTCATGGCTTAATGGGAGACAGCCAACATGGCTTTAGACAAGGAAGATCTTGTCTTACTAATCTGTTATGTTTTTTTGAAGGTGTGAATAAACAGGTAGACAAAGGTGAGTCGATTGATATAGTGTATTTGGACTTACAGAAAGCCTTTGATAAGGTCCTTCATCAGAGACGTTTGGCAAAACTAAAGAGTCATGGGATAGGAGGCAGTGTGGATCAGGAACAGGTTAAAAGATAGAAAGCAGAGGGTAGGGCTAAATGGCCAATTTTCCCAATGGAGAAAGGTGAATAGTGGTGTACCCCAGGGATCTGTGCTGGATCCGCTGCTTTTTGACATATTCATAAATGACCTGGAAAAGGGAATAACGAGTGAGGTTATCAAATTTGCAGATGACACAAAACTATTTAAAGTTGTTAAACCCATGAGGATTGTGGAAAATTGCAAGATGATCTTGATAAGTTGGAAGACTGGGCATCAAAATGGCAGATGAAATTTAATGTGGACAAATGCAAAGTTATGCACCTAGGGAAGAACAACTCAAACTATGGTTACACGATGCAAGGTTCCACATTGGGAACCACCACCCAGGAAAAAGATTTAGGCTTCATTGTGGATAACATGTTAAAACCCTCCACCCAGTGTGAAGCAGCAGCCAAGAGAGCAAATGAATGCTAGGTATCATAAGGAAAGGAATGGAAAATAAAACAAAGGATATTATAATGCCTCTATATCGTTCCATGGTGAGACCGCACCTTGAATATTGTGTGCAATTCTGGTCGCCGTATCTTAAAAAGGATTAGAAAAGGTTCAGAGAAGAGCCACCAAAATGGTAAAGGGGATGGAAGGATACCCCTATGAAGAAAGGCTAAAAAGGTTAGGGCTCTTTAACCTGGAAAAGAGACGGCTAAGGGGAGAAATGATAGAAGTCTATAAATTAATGAACGGAGTGGAATGGGTAAATGTAGATTGATTGTTTACGTTATCAAAATATAGAAAGACTAGGGGACATGCAATGAAGCTACAGGGTAAACAATTTAAGACTAATAAGAGAAAATATATTTTCACTCAACGTGTAATCAAACTCTGAAATTTGTTACCGGAGGATGTAGTAAAGGCTGTTAGTGTAGCTGGGTTTAAAAAAGGTTTGGACAAATTCCTGGAGGAAAGGTCCATAAACTTATAAAAAGGGACCCAGGATATCAATGCTTGACCCAATACAAGCATTGTGGAACCTGTGTCTTTTGGGGAAACTGCTAGGTACGTATGACCTAGATTGGCCACTGTTGGAAACAGGATACTGGGCTTGATGGACCTTGGTCTGACCCACTATGGCATATCTTATGTTCTTAAATTATTCTAAAAAAACTAGACCAGAAGATTTATTCAGTACTGGGTTGAAAGTATTCCTCAGTTTCAGTGCTACTAATGAATTGTCATATGTTATCAACATTACCAGAGAAATATGATTTAAGTGTTTAGGTTTTGACAAATTTAGTTAGTTCAAAATCAAACCTATTAAAAATGTCAATAGGTACAAAGCTTAGAACCTTGTTGTTGCTCTTGTTGTCAAGAAAACATAGGTAACATCAAAGGAAATCAGAAATGTATTTATTTATTTAACATTTCTTATATACCGCGCTATTTCTCATCAGTGCGGTTTACATCAAACAATAAAACACTTGGACATACAGATTTTGTCCTACGTTTACATAAAACAGGGTTTTAACATGGATTTTACTGGGGAAACTATATACATATGAAATTATGCTACAAGAGATTAACAGGTTGAACTCATAGCGGGTTTTACAGTGAGAGTTTGATTACTGCGTGTTTGCACTCTCTTGGTCATGAAGAGTTAAAGTTCTGTAATATCATATGGTGTATGAGAAAGAGCAGGGATGCAGAGGGAAAAGGTTTTCACGCTATTTCCGTTATGCAGCCCAAACTTGAAAATACATTCTGTAGACAAACTTGCCTAGGCAATAAAATGCCGCCTGAGTCATGCTCTTGGTAGCGGCAACTTTTAAGTCTTTGTGTCTACGCCCAAGCTGGAGGGCGTGGGTGATGTTGTGCTATCATTTCAAAGTGCACCATTGTGAGAATCATGTAAGATGTCTTCAGTTAAATGCTTAATACATCGAGCATACCAATAAAAGGTAAGACGTTTTTCATCTTCAACAGAAACAAAATGCACACATTACTTTTCTATAGGAAATGCCTTTGGAGAATGAGGAGCATTCTAAATCAAGACAGAGTGTGTGGGTCAATGCTTTTTTGCCTAGGATGACTGGGATCATAAAGCTATATCTTTCCAGGTCAAGCCTGATGGTGTAAATGCTCTACAATGCAAAAAATGTTATGGAATCTGTAGGTACACAACATTTATATTCATACATTTTTTCAGCTTTTTTCTTAAGCTTAATGTTCACAAAGTCCTTGATGAGGAAAATTTCAACTTTATTCCACATTTTGAAATTCATAGAATATCTGCTATAGCCATTTTAATTTGGATTTTAAGAGGTTCTCACATATTTTCTACTAATGTTTAAACTGTTTTATAACCCAACAATTTGACCTTGTATCTAATCCTCTTGAAATAATATCATAGTAACATAGTAAATGACGGCAGATAAAGATCAGCATGGTCCATCTAGTCTGCCCAGCACGATGGCAAGAGTAGGTGCACCTGCCGCTCGGTGCAGGCCACCCCTCCCCACGTCCCTGTTTAGGGGTGAACCCACCACTCCATGCAGGACACCCCTATTTGTTGAGAAATTAGATGGTTCAGTTTATTTTGATTTTATCCTTTTGCTGTAAAGCACAGTTACTTACCTGTAACAGGTGATCTCTGGGAACAGCAGGAATTAGTCCTCACATATGGGTACGTCGGAACCGACGGAGCCTGCGCGGGAAAGCTCCCCAGCTTCCCAGAAAGGAAGCTTTTGGGGCCTCCCACTGCACATGCGCGCTGCCTTCCCGCCTTCCTGACCAGCTCTCCTCAGTTCGAGTTTATAGCTGAGACAATAGAGAGAGGAAAGGAAGATAGATAGAAGATACAACTCCTAGGGGAGGTGGGTGGGTTGTGAGGACTAATTCCTGCTGTTCCCAGAGATCACCTGTTACAGGTAAGTAACTGTGCTATCTCCAGGAACAAGCAGGAATAAGTCCTCACATATGGGGACTCCCTAGCTAAGATGCCTGGGAGATCCCCTTCCAAGGGTTCGCCATCTTCGTATGGATCTCAGGCATCCATCCTGGGAAGGCGGGCAGGAGTTGTTCAAGTATGGAACAGGTGTTTGAGGACAGCCTGACCAAACAAGGCATCCTGGTGGGAGTCCTTGTCCAAACAGTAATGGGCCGTGAAGGTATGAACCGAGGCCCAGGTGGCGGCTCAACAAATCTGATCTATGGATACAGAGTGAAGATGAGCCATAGAAGTGGCCATGGCTCTCACATTGTGAGCTGTGACATGGCCTTCCAGAGAAATATTTTTACTCTGATAAGCAAAGGAAATACACTGAGCAATCCAATTGGAAAGTGTACGTTTGGAGACTGGAAGTCCCAAATGAGAAGGATCAAAAGCCACGAAAAGCTGGGAAGACTTTCGATGTGGCTGAGTCCTGTTGAGGTAAAAGGCAAGAGCTCTTTTACAATCTAAAGTATGAAGGTTCCTCTCTGCACTGGATGCATGAGGAGCCGGAAAAAAGACAGGTAGATATACCTCTTGATTAAGATGAAAAGGCGAGACCACTTTGGGCATAAAGTGGAGATTCGTCCTAAGGACCACCTTATCATGATGAAACCTGGTATAAGGTGGATGAGCCACTAAGGCCTGTAGTTCACTGATGCGGCGAGCCGAAGTGACTGCAATAAGGAAAATGACCTTCCAGGAAAGAAATTTCAAGGAGGTAGAAACCAACGGTTCAAAAGGTGGCTTCATAAGCTGACCTAGAACTAGGTTCAAATCCCATGCTACCGGAGGAGGCCGAATGGGAGGTTTAGTTAGAGTCAGGCCTCTCATGAACCGTGAGATAAGAGGATGAGAGGAGACAGGTTGTCCATTTATAGGTTGTAAAGATGCTGCAATAGCACTCAAATGGACTCTTACTGAATTTGTCTTAAGGCCTGCATTAGAAAGATGCAGGAGATAGTCTAATAGAGAATTCAAAGGAAGTGCTAGAGGGTCAAGACCCTGTTGAGCACACCAAATGGAAAAGCGTTTCCATTTGAAAGCATAGGAACGCCTCATGGAGGGTTTCCTAGAGGCATGAAGGATATCTTTCACTGGTTGAGAAAGATTGAAGTCATGAAGGCTTAGGCCTTCAGTAACCAAGCTCTGAGGTGTAGGGACTTGGGGTTTGGGTGCCACAAAGTCCCCTCCTCCTGAGACAAAAGGTCTGGCGCAGCTCCCAGGTCCAGGGAGGGTCCCTGGGAGAGATGCAGAAGAAGAGGGAACCACACTTGGCGTGGCCAGCATGGAGCTATGAGGATCATCGATCCGTGATCCCTCTAGAGTTTGAACAGAGTCTTGGGAATCAAAGGAATGGGTGGAAAGGCATATAGGAATTCCTGACCCCAATGCAGGAGAAAGGCGTCGTTGGCCTGAGCTCCCTGACACGGAGTCCTGGAACAGAACCGGGGAAGTTTGGCATTCCACGGACTTGCAAAGAGGTCTATGTCCGGGGTTCCCCATTCCTGAAAGATTCTGCCTATCTGGTCCATATGTAGGGACCATTCGTGTGGAAGCAGAACTCGACTGAGTCTGTCTGCCCGAGAGTTTTGAACCCCTGGAAGATATACTGCCAGAAGATGAATTTGATGCTCTCTGGCGAAGGCCCATAATCTGAGAGCTTCGTTGCAAAGCGACAGAGAGCCTGTCCCTCCTTGTTTGTTTACGTAGAACATGGCCACCTGATTGTCTGTCTGAACTAGGACGGTCAGGTTGACAAGGAGGGTATGGAAGACTTTGAGGGCAAAGAAGATTGCTCGCAGTTCCAGGAGGTTGATGTGAAGGGTGGTCTCCTGTGGAGACCAAGTACCCTGAGTGGAGAGGGATTGTAGATGGGCTCCCCACCCTGTTTGGGAGGCATCTGTTGTGAGGGTTGCTTGGGGCAACAAAGGTTGGAAGGGGGCCCCCAACAACAGATTCTTGGTGGACATCCACCATTGGAGGGACCAAAACAGACGCTTTGAGGTGAGGATTTGGTCGGAGAGCGCTCCTGATGCCTGAGTCCACTGGGTGGCCAAGGTCCATTGAGCTGCTCTCATATGAAGACGAGCGTAGGGCACCACGTGTACCGTGGAGGCCATGTGGCCCAGAAGTCGCAGCATTTCTCTGGCTGTCAAGTGACTGCTGGACTGAGCTTGGGAGGCCAAGCACACCAGACGCTGGCCCCGGACTTGAGGTAGGTAGGCCCTTGCAGTGGTGGTGTCCAACTGGGCCCCTATGAATTCCAGAGACTGAGTAGGGATAAGTTGAGACTTGGGAAGGTTTATCACCAGTCCCAGATACTGCAGAATGTGCCTTGTGCGGTCCAGGGAAATCTGGGCCTCTGACTGAGATGGAGCTCGGATGAGCCAGTCATCCAGATATGGGAATACAAAAATTCCCAGACCTCTTAGAAATGCGGCAACAACTGCCATGCATTTGGTGAACACTCTTGGAGCAGAGGCTAGACCGAAGGGAAGTACTCTGTACTGGAAATGTTTTCCCTGAAACAGAAATCTTAGATATTTTCTGTGGGATGGGTGGATGAGTATATGTGTGTACGCATCCTTGAGATCTAGAGAACAAAGCCAATCCTGACTCTGAAGGTATGGAAGGAGAATGCCTAGAGAAAGCATTTTGAATTTCTCCTTGTACAGAAATTTGTTCAATTCTCTCAGATCTAGGATAGGTCTGAATCCCCCTGTCTTCTTTGTTATGAGAAAATAAGGGGAGTAGAATCCTGTCCCTTGTTGAAGAAGAGGAACCTCTTCTATTGCCCCTTGGGCAAGGAGAGAAGAGACTTCCTGATCCAACAGGCCCAGGAGAGATGGGGGAGAATTGAAGTGCCTCACCATGGTATATGGAGGAAGGTTGGAAAAATGAAGTTTGTAGCCCTCTCTGATGATAGAGAGGGTCCATTGCTCTGATGTAATTTGCTCCCATCTGGGAGCAAAGTGAGCTAACCTTCCGGGAATGGTGAGGGGCTCTGATTGTTCTAGAGCCAGAAAGGTTAAGTTCTCTAGGGGCAAGTCAAAACCCCTGAGGGGGTTGAGCCTGCTGAGGAGTGGCAGACACTGCAGGCTTTGACCTTGCCTGTTTAGGTTGCTGACGTTTAGCAGCAAAGCGAGGCTGAGAAGATTGTTGGCCAGTATTTGTGGAAAATCTGGCCTTCTTGTAGTAAGGCCTCTTGAAAGACTTTTTCTTGGCAGGAGTAGAGGTAGACTTAGAAAGTCTATCTAAGGTGGCATTTTCTGCGTCCATTTGAGTGGCTTTAATTTGCCAGTCTTTACCAAATAAGTTCTCACCTGTACAGGGCAGATTCCGTAAGCCATCCAGGACCCAGGGTTCTAGGTCAGAGGCCTGGAGCCAAGCAAGTCGTCGGGCTGCAATAGCAATGCCCGAAGCTCTACCGGCACCCTCAAAGGAATCAAACGCTGCTCTGTTGGAGAACTTAGAAACATCTAGAAGCTGTTTCACCAGAGAAATGAACTCCTCCTTTCTATCCTCAGGGATAAAGGAGGCAAAATGCCGTACCTTTAGGGCAAGTTCCCTTAGAAACATGCCCATATACAGACTGTATGAATTAATCCTGGCTATAAGCATACTAGCCTGGAAGATTTTCCTACCAAAAGAGTCTAGGGTCTTACATTCCCGTCCTGGAGGGGTAGAAGAGTGCCTTTTGGTACTCTTAATCCTTTTCAGCGCAGACTTCACCACAATGGAATGGTGAGGCAGCTGAGTTTTTTGAAAACCAGGAGAAGGAGGGACCCGGTACATGGTGTCCAACCTACGGGAATGAGGAGACAACGTTAGAGGAGCCTCCCATAAGTCCATCAAGTGTTCTTGAAGGATTTCATGGATAGGCAGGGTGACTGCCTCTTTAGGAACCTTAGGGTATCCTAAAATATCCAATTTCTTTGATCTAGGTTCTTTTTCAGAGGATGTGGTAATAGAAAGTCCTTTAGCTACTTCTATAATGAAGTCTTGAAAGGACAAATCCTCTGGTGGAGACATTCTCCTCTTTGGGGAAGAAGGCTCTTCAGGAAGAACTAGAGACAGCTCATCAGAGTCATCAGAGGAGTCAAAATCCTCAGAAGAATCAGAGTATCCTCTATTTGCTTCCAATGCACGATACGCATACCGATCGGTATCGACATCGGGCGTACCGGGTATGGGATCGGTATCGGGTGAAAACCCGGATCCGGCATGCGGAACCGATCTGCGTTTGGAAGACGATGGTCTCGGTTCCGGTATGGAAGACAGTACCGGAACCGGACCCGGAACCGCTAGATGCGGTACCGAGGGCGTCGCAGCGTTAATGAAAGCCAGAACGGCCTGCTGCATGGTCTGGACAGTATTGCCCATAGACGCCACTGCTGCCTGGATGTCGGTAGCGGCATGGGCCGGTACCCCAGAGCAGTCTAACAGGTGATCGGTCGAGGCCGTGCCATCGATGTCAACCTGTAACCCCATAGATGGTGCTTTGGAAGCCAGAGCTTCCCGCCGGGGTTGTTTGACTGGGGCATGGTCCTCAGATTCAAAATTGAGAGCCTCTCGATGCTTTGAAGGAGATTTGCTCTTTGAGGACCTGCCCGAAGAAGGTTTGGTTACCTGAGATCCATCCGGAGAGGAAGACCTGGATGACTGTGATGCTGGATTATCTGAAGCAAACAGCACATGGAATTTGTTGGCCCGGTTCTGCAAACCACGTTTAGACATCTGGGAGCAGGATGGGCAGTCCGGAATGGAGTGGTCAGGTCCCAAACATTTAAGACACCATTCATGGGTGTCTGTGACAGAAATAACAGCACTACACTTGGTACACTTCTTAAAACCAGGGGCTGGTTTCTCCATGAGGAGAATTTGTGTAGGCCTGAGGCCTAACCGAAGTCACCAAGTTGTGCAAGATAAAGTTTTTTGTTTTTTTTTTAAAAGAAAAGAAAGAGAGACCGGCGGTACCGGTTTCGGTATGGGGAAGGCAGGTACGCGGTCTAAAGAAACAAACTAAAACAATAATTTCTTCAGCAGTGACAGGAACACGACCTGCTGGCTCCGCGGAAAAAGAGAAACTGAGGAGAGCTGGTCAGGAAGGCGGGAAGGCAGCGCGCATGTGCAGTGGGAGGCCCCAAAAGCTTCCTTTCTGGGAAGCTGGGGAGCTTTCCCGCGCAGGCTCCGTCGGTTCCGACATACCCATATGTGAGGACTTATTCCTGCTTGTTCCTGGAGATAGGGATCCACTGTGTCTGTCCCATGCCATTTTGAATTCCGTCACCGTGTTTGCCCCCACCACTTCCATCGGGAGGGCATTCCAAGCATCCACCACCCTTTCTGTGAAAAAGTATTTCCTGACATTGCCTTTCAATTTACCACCTTGCAGCTTCCTGTTATGCCCTCTAGTTTTACAGCTTCCCCGTCTTTGGAAGAGGTTTGTTTGTTCATTATTTCCCTTTAAGTATTTAAAGGTCTGAATCATATCTCCCCTGTCCCTCCTCTCCTCCAAAGTGTACATGTTTAGGTCCTCAAGTCTCTTCTCATAAGGCTTCTGACGCAGGCTCCAAATCATTTTGGTCGCCTTCCTCTGAACAGTTTCCAGTTATTCTACATCCTTTGCAAGATACGGTCTCCAAAACTGAACACGGTATTCCAAGTGAGGCCTCACCAGTGACTTGTACAGTGGCATAAGTACCTCTTCCTTTCTGCTGGTGATTGCTCTGTGTATGCAGCCCAACATCCTCCTGGCTTTTGCCACCGCCTTGTCGCACTGTTTTGCCACCTTGAGATCCTCAGAAATAATCACACCAAGGTCTTTCTCCTGATCCGTGCACACCAACCTCTCGCCCCCCTATCGCGTACAATTCCTATTGTGGATCAGGAACTGGTTAAAAGATAGAAAACAGAGGGTAGGGCTAAATGGCCAATTTTCCCAATGGAGAAAGGTGAATAGTGGTGTACCCCAGGGATCTGTGCTGGGTCCGCTTCTTTTTGACATATTCATAAATGACCTGGAAAAGGGAATAATGAGTGAGGTTATCAAATTTGCAGATGACACAAAACTATTTAAAGTTGTTAAACCCATGAGGATTGTGGAAAATTGCAAGAGGATCTTGATAAATTGGAAGACTGGAAGACTTGCTACCCAAGTGCATGACTCTGCACTTCTTTGCATTAAATCTTAATTGCCAAGCATTAGACCATTCTTCCAGCATTTGTAGATCTTTCCTCATGTTAACCACTCCCTCGGGGGAGTCGACTCTGTTGCAAATTTTCATGTCATCTGCAAAAAGACAGACTTTTCCATTCAGTCCTTCAGCAATATCACTCACAAATACATTGAACAGTGCCGGGCCCAGGACTGACCCCTGGGACACCCCGCTAATCACCTTCCCTTCATCCGAGTGAGCTCCATTTACCATCACCCTCTGTTGTCTGTCAGTCAACCAATTTCTGATCCAATTTACCATCTTAGGATCCATCCCCAAGCTACCGAGTTTATTGATAAGCCTCCTATGAGGAACAGTATCAAAGGCTTTGCTGAAATCCAGGTAGATGACATCCATCGCATGCCCCTGATCTAGCTCCCTGGTCACCCAGTCAAAGAACTCAATCAGATTTGTTTGGCAAGATCATCCTTCGGTAAAACCATGTTGCTTCGGGTCTTGCAACCTGTTGGTTTTGAGAAAGTTCACTATTCGCTCTTTCAGGAGCGCCTCCATGACTTTTCCTTCCACCGAGGTAAGGCTCACAGGCCTGTAGTTTGACACTTCTTCCCTGTCACCACTTTTGTGTAGAGGTACGACATCAGCCATTCTCTACACAAAAGTGGTGACAGGGAAGAAGTGTCAAACTGCAGGCCTGTGAGCCTTACCTCGGTGGCAGGAAAAGTCATGGACGCGCTCCTGAAAGAGCGAAAAGTGAACTTTCTCAAAACCAATTATGATTCGATTATATCTTATTACTGGAGCAAGTAGTACGTAGGACTAGAAAAGTTAATTAGCAGGTATCTTGGATAATGTACTGGTGGTATTTAGCTTAGAGTCACCTTATAATGCTACAAAAGCCTTTTTGTGGAGGTTTATGCCATTTTTGTATAATGATAAAGGTTAAATCAGTTGTTGAATTAAGATAGATACATTAGGCAACTTACAAAGCAACCCAAGCAAAAGATTTCACCTTGTTATAGGAAACAGCACAAGCAGTTATTAGGGGAAATTAGAAATGTGCATTCAACAGCACAATTTGGTTTGCTAATTATGCCTTAAAAATTTTAGTTCACACAAAACAGATTTAATATACCTTGACTTATAAGCTAACATGAGTGTGATCGATTTGCATCCATTAAAAATTTCTGATACATGTTGTAAAAAATTATAAAAACAAATGTGTGAAATGAACTGAAAAATGCTGAAAACTGAGAAAAAAGCCAAACCGAAAACAGATGCTTGATTCTTAGAAAAAATCTTTAGAAAACTTGAGTACCAGCCAAAACATTTTGGAATATGTAACAAACTAAAACAATTCTGTGTCTCTTCTTTTCTCTCTGTCACCCCTCTAGCCTTTTTCCTTCCCCTTCCTCCAGTCAACTGCCCTCCAGGGCCAGAACCAGCTTCTCAACACCTGGAGCAGATATTGAGAATCATGCCTAATGCCTTCCCTTCCTTGACATACCTATAGCTGCTCCAGTATAGTGCTTTCCTTTGATGGCTTTGACATGGCTGTCCCTCTGGTGGCAACAGTTCCAGCACATCCTCAATGTCTTTCCCTCCCCCCAAGACTGCACTTCTCCCTCATCACTTCTTGTGAAGTGACTGGGGGTAAACTGCAGAGGATGGTTCTGGCTGTGGTAGCAGCAGAAGATTGTGAGAAAGTGTGGGGACTGAGCTGAGCATGTTCAAAAGCCCTGGCTACTGCATGAAAACCAGAAAAAAAAGGGGCCACTATGCAATCTGTGAGCGCTCATTAATTTAGTAATTTCACTTACTCACATGCTGCTGTCCCTGTGCTCTCAGATGAGATGAACTTCAGAAGCTGTGGAAGAGGAGGGAAAGGAAACAGAGGGAAAAAGACAGTGCGAGAAGATGTGGAATCAAGCAGCCTAGTGAAGGACTGGAGCCAGAGAGGTGTGACGCATGTCTAGTCCTAGAGATGTACACCATCAGCAGATTACTGACAATTCTTTTACTAATTTAAAGGTTCTTCTAATCAATGGCTTCCTTCAATTAAAACTGCTGCCTGCCACAGGGATAGGAAGAGAGGTGTTCGAGCAATGGAGTGCGCAGGGTCTCTGTTGAGTAGGGCAATTGGTTGAGCTGAGGGGTATACAGGTTAGGACCTATGCGGGCCTGCAAGTGACATTTTGCTGCCAATGTGGGACCATTATGCATATTTACAGGCCAGACATTTTCTTTGATCTGAATTTTGAAGAGAGCTTCATTTTCTGTGGGAGGGGAGAGAATATAGTGCTTTGGAGTCAGCTTAAGCTATTTCTTGGATTTATGTTCAATTAAGGAGGGAGCTGAAAGCTTGATCAGTTCTACCAGTTTTGCATAAATGGATTGAGGACTGAGTGTTGAGATGGATGAAGATGATTTTTATGCTTATGTGTTTGACTGGTGGAAAGCATGATATGGAAGCAATTGCATTTTAAGTTTATGTTTTGAGGGTTTGTGGCACCTCAGAGGGCATTCCGAATGGGGACAGCAGATGTGGATAAATGTCTGAAATATGGTGTGAGTTGGGGGGCCTTCTTGCATATTTTATTTATTTATTTATTTAGACAGTTTTGTATACCGCCTTATCCTTCAATCAAAGCGGTCACAACACAATTGGGGGATACATTTAACATGCGGGGATATGAGACACATACACCAATACTTACAGGGAACATGGGCAATGGAGAGTTAAGTGGCTTGCCCAAGACCACAAGGAGCATCTGTGGGACTAGAAACCCCAGTCCTTCCGGCCCAAAGTTGCTGTCCTCTAATGGGATTTGAACCCCCGACCTGCATATAGTATAGCAGTATGTGAGTGTGGTGAATTTTTGGGCAGAGATATTTTAAACTTTGTTAGGTCTGTTGGTGGAGATCTTGAGGCCTTGGCCAGAACTTTGCCAGTTGGACCACTGGCAGGAGCTCCTCTTGGCAAGTAGAGCACAGATATTGCTGGTGCAGAAAGCTTGGCTGCAAAGAGATGTCTGCTGGTTCAGCGGTTAGGATCGGAAGTGCCGCAAGTATACCACTGGTGAATGCAGATGCATGTCCTTCTTCAAATGGAATGGATGACGGCTACGTCTGCAGGGCAGAGGAGGAAGAAACTATTTTTGGATATTTGGCAACCATTTCTGCTGACACTGATGGTGCAGTGAAGAAGGGAGGTGGTTCAAGGTCTTGCTCTGTAAGGGGAGAGGGAGATGAGCGGGTGGGAGAGTATTCAGGGATATTGTTATTGGCTGAGTTTTTTTAGTTTATTTCTGTATTGAGCCTATTGAAAATTTAATAAAAAAGATTGGAACATAAAGCTGCTGCCTGGCTACCCTACCCTTGCTCCAAATTTCCTACATCTGTCAGAAATGTATTATTGTCAGGAGATTTAACAGATCTGCAATCTCATCTCCCTCTTGATTTTGGCTCCTTGGCAAATGCCTACTTTGTTTATACTTGACTCCTGCTCTGGCTAGCAGTATCTGACAAAACAATTTTAAACAGACAAATACTATGATCTGCAGTGAGGAAAGTGGTATTGTCTTTTTAAAAGTGAGCAGCCTGTGATATTTTTTTCAGAGCAGGTTTTGTCACTTAACCTTCATTTCTAACACATGCAATTCAGTAAAAGTGCACAACGTCTCTGAGCTGTATTTGTAGGTTTCACCATGGCCGGAAAAGAAAAAGGAGAACATTACTGTCATGTTCTATAATAGGAGCAGTGCAGCTGTAGCAAGGGTCTTTCCAAAGAAATGTCATCCTTAGGCAGCAGTAAATGTATTTTGATTTTTGGGTTCAGGGTAGCAATTAAAAACCACTAAGTGTTTGGTGAATAATCCTATATGAGCCACTTGAGGTTGAGCAGAAGACGTTTATAGAGTGACTATGGTAGTTCTGCCTCCTCTGCACTCTGAATTTCATTGCTTTCCCTCAACAGTGCTGAGTAATAGGTTGAAGTTTTGATGATTGGCGCTACTACTCAAAAGTTTCAAAATTGTGCTAATTTACTTCCTTTGTGTGTGCTACTATGTGGTGTCCAAAATATGTGTGTATACTCTCTTCCCGAAGACATCAGATCCACAAAAGACACCAAAGACTCCAGAAAGAAACTAAAACTTTTACTGTACACAGAACATTTTAGAACCATTACATAGCCCAGCCAGAACATTCCATAAACCAGAACATACCATAAAAGAACCCACTGTTAACCCACCCTACCCTACCCAATGTTTTCCAAGCTACTTTTGTTAAGACCCAAGTTTATGCTCCCTGTTCATTGTAATCATTTATACCATGTTAAATGTAAACCGCTTTAACTGAAGGATAAAGCGGTATTAAAATAACTGTTAAATAAATAATAAATAGTATGATACCGTGATATGTCAAAAGGTTTCAGAGTTATAGTATGATTTCTAAAAAAAGAACAACAATGTAATTACAAGGAAAAGAAAAGTTCCTGAGCAATAAAATTGACTATTAGGCCAGTTCTATGGCTTAACCGCAATGGCACATTCTGCAGAAGATCTGGACTGATATCTAGGCTTGCCTTTGCTTCCTATTAGCAAGGCCTGGGAACGCTACAAAGGTCACATTCACAGTACTGTGAAAAGGGGGAGGAGAGAGAATCACTGCCATCAGAGACATTTACTGGCAAGCTGAAGATATGGTTACCAGATGTCCCCGATTTTAGAGCAGTGTCCCCAACTCACACCTGTTCGGCAGCCTCTTGTCCTTGATTCCAACAAAGGGAACAGAAGGGATAGAAAAAAAATTATTTTCAATATGCAGACTACCTACGAGCCAAAACGAGTCAGTCCAGCTTACCCTCAAACATCCACCCCCCCAGATGGAGCACCCAAACTGACCCCGCCCCCCGCTCCTTCTCGAATCTTATTGGAGACTCAACATATCATCACCACCTTCTCAACCCCAACCGAAAAAGACATCCAAGACATCATCACAAGCATAAACACCACCACAGCACCAAATGACCCATGTCCAGCATTCTGGATAAAAGCCCAACGGGCCGACTTTAGCCCATTCCTTACCAAAATTATAGATGCATCATTCCTGACCGGAACCTTCCCCCAAAGTTTGAAACAAACATCAATCAGACCGCTCCTGAAAAACAATAAACTTGACCCTGCAAAGATGGACTCCTACAGACCTATCTCGAGCATCCCGCTCCTAGCTGAAATTATGGAAAAGATAGTTCAACGCCAACTGAACTACCATATCAAGAATAACGCACCCCTTGACCCCTGCCAGCATGGTTTCCGGGAGTCACACGGAGTAGAAACCCTGCTGACTACCTTACTCAGTACACTAACCTTAGGTCTGGATAACATCAGACAAGGTTTTGCTCTTATTTTCCTTGACATCGCTGCAGCTTTCGATTCCGTCAGTCACGAACTACTCCTATCCCGCCTCACCGAGAAGGGAGTCCAAGGCACGGCACTGGCCTGGTGTGCTTCATACCTGAATGATAGATGGCAGCATGTCCGCTCTGGCTCCTCCACATCCACACCCTTTCCGCAAGAGAAGGGTGTGCCACAAGGATCATCACTCTCAGCTCTATTGTTCAACGTTTACATGCAACCTATCTGCACCCTCATCCGCTCCTTCAACATTAACTGCCTAATATACGCCGATGACGTTCTGATGTTCACGACAATATCCACGGAGCATCCAGACCTCTCTCGGCTATCTACCTGCTTCGATGCAGTCTTGGATTGACTGCACACACAGAAGCTCAAAATAAATTTCAAAAAGACTGATGTCCTCTTCATCAGCAGAAACCAGGCATTCACCCCGCCCCCATCACTTAAGGTTCGCGATGCAGAGCTCCTCACCAAGTCTACGATACGATACCTCGGTATCACACTCGATCAACATCTCAACATGAATGCCCAGATAGCCAACATGGTGAAGGCGATATATCATAAAATTCAGACACTGCGCCATATGAGACAGCTTCTAGAGCCGAATGACTTCCGAATAGTCTATCAAGCTCTAGTAATGCCTCATTTTGACTACGCTAATTCCATACTGCACAGTCTTCCTAAGAGCTCGCTACACCCCCTGCAGCTCGCGATGAACACTGAAGCCAGGATCCTTCATGGAGCATCTAGGAAGGATCATATCACCCCAGTGTTAAAACATCTGCACTGGCTCCCTGTCCAATGCAGGGTTTCCTTTAAGATCCTAACAATGACATTCAAGGCCACCAACAAGTGCACGTCCATCTCCCTCTCAGACCTCGTCCACCCCACTCCCCTCAACAGGCTGAGGAGATCAGCAGCCACCAACACTCTGCTACTCCCGAGAACACTCACCAAATGCTCCAAAGCTATGCGAAACCGCGCCTTTGCACTCTACGCACCTTCCTGCTGGAACGCCCTGCCACCAGACATCCGTGCCATCAACAACCTCCCCCAGTTTAGAAAAGCACTGAAGCACCATCTGTTTCTTCACTACTTTACCAATTCAGATGACACCACACAGCCATCCATACCACTTGCCCAAGCCAGCACCCCAGAGTACCCACCTCACACCCCATTCAGATCACCTAACTGAACCCCCACTCCATAACCAACTCCCTGTGATATCTGACACTAACCTATATAACGATGTGATGTTCCTACTATACAACATGCAACTAGAATGTATATAGTCATGTCGTTGCTTAATCTGATATATGATACCAACCTATATAATGATGTGATGTCTCTACTATGCGACTTGCACCTAGAATGTATATAATCATGTTGTTGCTTAACCTGTAAATAATGCCGAGCTGCGACTACAACCTTGGCCGACTATTTGTACATAGTTCACCTGTTATCCCTGTTTAAATTCCCCGTTTATTGTAAGTCCAATGTAGACCTCCTACACTGAATGAATATGTTGCCTGTGAACCGCACTGATGACGAATAGCGCGGTATAGAAAGAACATTAAATAAATAAATAGTGATTTTAATATGTCAGTTTTTAGAATTTACATCCATTATCTTTATATTTTGACAGTAGGGGGGGGATGCCTCACTCTTTCTATTTCTCTGTCAATGTCTGCTTGGAAGAGATATTTGCTGTTATGGGATGGATGGAGGCGTGGAAGGATAATGGCTCCTCTTCCCTCCTTTATGCCTTGTTGATCAAACCTGGAACCAAGGTGTCCTTTCCCCTCTGCACACCCACCTCCTTTGGATCAGTGTCCCAGATATGACTGCAAAAAATCTGGTAACCTTAGCTGAAGGGTGCACTTCTACTAGGCTCTCAGTCATAGGGATTGCGTGACCTACACTTGAGCTGCTTAACAATGAGGAAAACCACGCATAGCTGCAAATGAAAGTTCATGTTGCTGTAGCCTCTATAGAAGCAAGAAAAAGAAGAAACTGCTAGATCCCTCATAGAAAAAGGACTTCCCTTAAAAATGTATTCACAGAAGAAAAATATTTCCTCAACAATTTGTAG
The DNA here is from genome assembly GCA_033557465.1 of Ichthyophis bannanicus. Classification (NCBI taxonomy): domain Eukaryota; kingdom Metazoa; phylum Chordata; class Amphibia; order Gymnophiona; family Ichthyophiidae; genus Ichthyophis; species Ichthyophis bannanicus. The sequence goes on from CM066036.1 coordinate 499,103,864, forward strand.
GAATAGGGGTGTTTCTCCCTCTGTGGGCTGCTACTGCTGGTGTCCTTCTCTTTCTATCATTAGTCAATGAGGACGTTTTATGTACAAATGGCTCAATAGAGGTCCAGTATGTAGCTAAACCACAGAAGAGGTAATACTCTTCAAGAGTCTTTGTCCATATAATAGCTGCCATGTTAGTCCACTTGGATACATGCAACTAAAGGTCATTAAACAAGTTGTAGGTGATAACTTTTATTTGATAAGCTTAATATAATTTTGACAAGCTTTTGAGAGATATACTCTCTTCATCAGGTCTATGAAGACATAATGCTGTTACACCGGGTTTAAATATTACAAACTTATCTAAGCACTGGGTTGTCTGCGTATGTCATTACATATCAAAGCAAGATGTGGGATATGAGGTATGTGTCAGAAGTAGATCTAATTCTCATAGTTCATTCCCAAGGATGAACAATGTTTCTCCAAAATCTAATAATTATGACTAATAATTTTTTATGGACTTTTCCTCCAGGAACTTGTTCAAATCTCTTTTGAATTCCAGGCTGTTCGTCTTGACCACATCCTGTGGCAAAAGATTCCACAGCTTAACTAAATGCTGCATGAAAAAAAATTCTACGATTTGCTTTCTATCTGCTTGCCATTAATTTCATGGAGTATCCTCTTGTTTTTGCATTGTTTGACAGGTTAAACAATGGCTCCCTATTTAACCATTCTACTCCATTCGTGATTTTATAAACTTTTATCATATCCTCTCTCAATCATCTTTTCTCCAAGCTAGAGCTATAACCTGTTTGGACTTTAGCATTTTGTCACCCTTCTCTGAACCACATAAGGGAAGTACCACTGCACTAGGCACATCACTACATTGTTGTTGTAAACATGTGGTCATAGCGGATGCACGCAGCAAATACATTCGCTACATGGACCCAGCAATTGTTAGCTTCAAATGATCCATGTACATATGTTGATAGTTTATTTGCACATAGTTACCCTGTTCGTTTGTTTCCTGTACAAAACCCCCTGTTATAATGTAAATGCAGTGAAGTCCCCTGCTCTGCATAATTGCGTTACATGTAAACCGCACTGGTGTAAAGAGCGCGGTATATAAGAAAGTTAAATAAATAAATAAAATAAATGCGTTATTAGGGCTGGAGTAATCTACAGAATCACTGCAGTCAATAATACATGGGCCCCTACCCCACTTACAGGATAGTAGCAAGAGGCAAGAGAAGAATAGAGAGGGATGACTAGAAATAGCCATGGCTGCTCAGCTCAGAGCAATGGGGCTAAGAACAAGAGGGAGAGGCATGCAAATCAGGAAAGCAAATACATGCAGAGAGTCTGTGCAGTGCCATAACTGTGGACGATAGGGTACAAATGTGGCATGTGAAGTTACAGAGGGCCTTGTAAGGGATCAGGCAGAGTGTCTGCAGTGTCCACCATGTGGAATGGTATATGACCCCCTCCCCCCCCACACACAAACACATTGAGGTGCACAAGGTGCCTGGAGAGGATGGGATCTACCTCATAGTCAACTCCACTGATATGGCTTGGACATCACCCTAGCCATTGTGGAGTGTTTCCCCCCATGTCAGGGCAAACACAATGAACACATAGCTAGCTATGTGGGGGGAAGACATGGTCTGGGCACCCTGCCATCAAGCACCTCTACCATATGGGATCTATAGTGTCCAGAAGCATCCCCATGGCCCACCATATAGGACACCCACCCCTTTGGCCTGACATCTGCTGGGGGTGGGAGAGGCAGTCCAGATAGGACACCCATGCTCTCCCCAATGGGAAGAGCTCTGAGATAAAACTGCAGTACAACTGGCAAACCCCTGTGGAAGTGGCCAAAACCAAGCAGCCCCAAGTTGAGCATCCCAGCTGTCAGGGAACCAAAGGCCCACAGAACACTGAAAGCCCACAAGAACTCTCCAGGTCGATGGAACAGCTCATTCCCTGGACATAGGGACCAGAGAAGGGGTCACTGATTAGTGAGCTCTAACACAGCAGGAAGCTCAGCTCAGAGAAGGAAGTTCTAATCCATATCCTCACATGGTCAGGGTGAGGGGCCATGTGTCCACAGGAACATGGCCCATGGCAGCAGCATGGCCCCCCAGGTGCATGTATACATCGCTATATACCCCCCATACAGGGGAGGTGGGGGTCTGACAGCACCTTCTGATGCCAAACTGTCATGTTGCCAGCATGTTAAACACCTCATTTGCATGCCCCACTCCCGCTGTAGTCTGCTGACTCCAACTCTGGCTATGTGGCCAGTATTGGCTGAAGCACAGAGCACAGACCCTATCTCCTGACACCACCACAGCACATCACACTAGCAGCCCTCTGACATCTATCCAGTGCATATGCAGATGTGAACAGCAGTCAAACAAGAGAGCATTTCTTTATTTGTGTTTGTACAGTAAATATGTTCAATCCACGATGTATGAGCATATCCTGGTTAAAAGAGAATGTGCGTGTTGAATGCAAATGCAAATAGGACCTCTTAGATCTTATATCTGCAGAATAAGATTCTCTAGAGTAACGATTGGGAAGATCTTCAATGTGTGATAGCATTTTGATGTGTTTAAATATCTGATACGTTGTGTGAATTTGCATGAAGGTTTTTGAAGGAAATGCAGATACAAATGAAAACTGTAAGTTCAAAGACTGTGAATCGGGGCTCTCTGCACCAGAGATCATCAGCGCACACTAGGGCAGGCAGGGGAATCCCCCCTCACACCATCTCCATGCTGCTTTCAAGCTCATACTTTCAAGCTGAACTTACTGCCTCTTGCTCCTCCTGTTCCACCGCTACTTCCTACTGGCTACAAGAGCAGTTAAAAGCAGCCGAATCCCAGGCACGCACATGTCAGAAGGCCCTTAGGTGTGGCCCTTAGCATGGAATGGAGCATGTACACACCCCAAATACAATGTTCTTCCCAACGTATGCCTTTATGTTGCTGAGAGATCTGTGGTGCTGTGATGCCCTTTGTACGGATTGCACCCATTAAGATTCAAGATATTGTTAAGATTCAGAATCACAGAGCTAAACATAGTACATAGCACAGGTAGACAATAGTAAAATGGAGCCTAAAATATACAGTATGTAACATTGCTTTGTATTGTTATCTTAATATTACTAGTTTCACACTCATACTCTCTCACTCAGTATACTCATCCGATACCAATTATACATCATCAGAACAGAATCAGAATAGCCACTCTACTGGGAAAAAACAATTGGAACCAATCATCACAACACCAACAGGCTAATATATGCTATTTGGATCTGAGGCAATGTGGCTCCATTCAGGAGCCTGGCTGAGGTAGCCGGGTATGTGGCTGGGCATGCATCAGAATGAGGGCCCAGCCTGCACGTCCTGGCAGTAGGCCCAGTTCTGAACCTGCAGGCACATCTAGCCCCTGCGGGATCAAAATCTGGTCTACCTCTGTATGCCCTGCTTCTGATCAGCCGCACAGGTGCTGCACGGCCTGTATGGAATTGGCCTCTGAGTATTTTGGATCCACCTGTGTGAACAGTAATAGTAGATCACATTCAAATTTCCAAGTCAGATATTATGTTTATTATGGAAACCTGGCCCCTAGAAACTGATGTAGTTCTCCTCAACCAAATTAAACTCCCAAACTACGACGTTTCCTAGAAAAAATAACCTGTGTAGAAACTAATACCGATCCAACATAATCTGGAAGCCATGCTTCTACCATTTAACATGCAGCGTTATTATAAATAGTTACTTTCCTAAACCTATGCTGTAATAACATTTTATATATAGTTATTTACTAAGATTGATGTAATATGTATTGTATTGATGTAATGGAGTGGAGGAGTGGCCTAGTGGTTGGGGCAAGGTACTTCAGGCCGGAAGGTCGGTGGTTCAAATCCCACTAGAGGACAGCAACCTTGGGCCGGAAGGACTGGGGTTTCTAGTCTCACAGGTGCTCCTTGTGGTCTTGGGCAAGCCACTTAACCCTCCATAGCCCATGTTCCCTGTAAAATAGTTATCTCCAAGTTATAATGCCCTGTTCAATGTAATTTCAGTTTGTTCAATGTAAACCGCACTGATGCAGAATAGCGCGGTATATAAGAGAATGTAAATAAATAAATAATATCTTATCTGAGTTCAATGTTCAGGATTTATGTTATAGTTGCACCTAATGTTACATGTATACTGTTCCGTTAATCTGTAAACCACTTTGATTCATTGATAAAGCAGTATAAAAAACACATAAATAAATAAATAAAATAAGAAAATTCTGTTCAGTAATTCTATATTGCCTTTAGTAGTTGTGCATGTTTGCCATTGTGGGGAATCAGAAGAATGCTGAAATAGTGAACTTTTGTTCTGTAAATTATATATTACATGCACTGAGTCTTATGGGCTAAAGACGATGACTACTGTGAATGAAAGGAAGTCAGCACTGTTACTGAAAGATGTATGTGCAGCCATGATGTCTGGGTGGACAGCACAGTTACTTACCTGGAACAGGTGATCTCTGGGAACAGCAGGAATAAGTCTTCACATATGGGTACGTCGGTACCGACGGAGCCTGCGCGGGAACGCTCCCCAGCGTCCAATCAGAAAGCTTTTGGGAGCATCCCTCAGCGCCTGCGTGCTGCCTTCCCGCCTTTCCAACTGTCTCTCCTCAGTTGAGTTTTATAGCTGAGACAAAGAGAGAGAGAGAAAGGAAAGGAAAGATAGATAGAGAGATACAACTCCTAGGGGAGGTGGGTGGGTTGTGAAGACTTATTCCTGCTGTTCCCAGAGATCACCTGTTACAGGTAAGTAACTGTGCTATCTCCAGGAACAAGCAGGAAGGAGTCTTCACATATGGGGACTCCCAAGCTAAGATGCCTGGAGCCCTAGCATGTTGGAGAGTGAAACATGCTACACCTCATATGGCCAGGCATCCTGAGGATGGAGGGTAGGAGTTGAAAAAGAGAGGAGCTGTAGAAAACAGCTAACCTAAGATAGGACTACAGGCAAGGAGTCCTTGTATGTATGATAATTATCATGAAATATATTGAAATGAACAATTACAATATGGACCTCACCTACTGGATTGCAGGAAGTAGACAGGCTAATGGAGTCTACTGGGGATCCAGTAGAGGAATCTTCAAGGTGACCTCACTGAAGTGAAGGTGAAGGTCAAAATCTGGAAGTGACAGGTGACCCCAGGAGTCAGCTGGGGTAGTACAAAAACGGTAGGTCTTTAGTGGGAAGCTTTTTGGAAAAAGCTGAAAACTCTTTTGGCTACAGAGTTACTCACAGTTAGGAGCAAAAGAGGAAGACAGACCGATTTGGACAAACTGGCCTAGTCCTTGAGGGAAGAAGGAGTATGGGAAAAAAAAAACCCGTATTCCCAAAGAAAGGACAGATGTCTGAGGAGTTGAAACCTCACTTCTATTGAAGATCCACCATGTCTTTCTTAACTGGTGAGAGGTAGGAAGATATTGGAGCATGGAGCTTCAGGAATACCTAAACCTAGGGTTATGGTAGGAGCTGTCAGTACCACAGCAGTGGTTGTGTGCATAATACCCCAAACATACTGTGGAACAGCATGAACATGTGCAAGCCCACTGCCTGGAACATATAGGAAGGTAAAACCTTTATGAGCATAGACAGTTAGAGAGATAAGTATGTAAATACATATCTACCTATAATGAAGCATCTCGACAGATACACACATATATATATATATATATATGTGGATATACATATATATATGGGTATATATATATATATGTCTATAGTGAGATCTAGAGGGGCATAACATATGCACACACAGCTGACAGACATATGTATCTATAGAGATGTATATAGATATATATACATATATTAAAATATAGGTCTAAAGATAAATGTCTGCAATTAAGCAGACAGAGATATGCCTATAAGAACATTCACATGGGAGATGTGAAGAGGAAAGATTCATCCAATAACAAGAAGGTGGAACCTACTTGAGAAGATATATAGAGAATCTATTCCCCTGGTTATGATGGTGCAGGAATGCTATCCAGTGAAATAAACCAGGATGGTTGCGTGAAAAAACAGAGGATAATATCAGTCTGTAACAGCAAGTCCTGAGTCCTGTAGAACTCTAGTATGGTAAATGGACAGAAAACGCATAGGATGAGATACCAGGTTGACCCACTCGAGGGACAAAAGGGTATCATGCGTTTTTTAATTAAATATGTGCTGTCCATGAAGGATTAGGATACTATGAGGACAAGCTGCAAGGAAAAAAGAGCATATTCCCTGTAGGAATTGGACAACTCTTTAGACTTTCATGTAGAGAAGGCTTATGTCCTTTATTTTAAAAGGAGATAGTAGGGTGTGAAGAACCCTCACAGTCATGGGAAATGACTGAGGAAGCCTTTTCCAACCATATAGGATAGTCATTAGAGAAAAAAACCCATGCTCTCTAGCAAGGGCCCATAGTGGAAAGCTTCTCTGTAGGATTGCAGAGAGCATTATGCAGGAGAATTGGGAGATAGAGCTGGCTGTTGGAGAAAATCCAGCAGCCACGTCAACTATGCTGCCAAACCCAAAGGAATTGGAGATGGCAAGAATAGAAGATAGTGTGATAAGCCTGAAGTAATAAGGGATATCCAAGAAAGATGTATGCACTGTCTTGGAATCATTACTAAGGCTAGATAGAAAGTAGTGGAGGACAAGACTGGAAACTTGTGGAAAAGTACCAGTAGTCCAATCACTGGAACTCCTGCATGGGCAGCTGCTGAATAAGACAGCAGAGAGAATCTTTCTGTGTAAAACAGAAAGAACAGACAGAACAAGAAAGAAATTCCTGTCCCTGTCTGATTAGCTGCCCAGGCAAAGGGAGGGAGTTTAATCAAGAGAAAAAACTCCACACTGGACTGGAAAGAAAGACTAGAAAGGCTAAGAATATACTTGACCTGGTATTGTTGCCAGATGTCCTCTACAAATCCTATAACCCCAACTCCCTCAAATGCACCCCAACCCCTTGGTCAGACCATCACCTCATCAACTTCAATATCACAATAAACAACACGACAGTAAAACGAACACAAACATCCACTCTACCCCACAGATTTAAAAAATATAATGAAGAAGAATTTCTAGACCTAATAATCCCCAAACTATCTAACACTCCGCAGGACCTCGACACAGCAGTATCAAACTGGCATGAAATCATTCACAATGCAGCTGCTAATAAACAGGTGACCAAAAAAAATACCCGCACTAAAGCTGCCCAAGCTCCCTGGTATAATAACACATTACACCTACTAAAAAGAAATCTAAGGAAAGCTGAATGCAAATGGAGGAAAAATAAAGACACCATTAATAAGGACTCATACATCACTCTCCTTAATTCATACAAACACGCAACCAACAATGCCAAGAAAAACTATCATACCTCTATAATAAACAATTCAATAAACAAGCCTAGAGAACTATTCTCAATAGCACAAAAATTAACAAACAACAACCATAATTCCAGCAACGATACTGTAGAAATCTCACCACAGGAAATGGCAAACTATTACATGAATAAAATCACATCCAACCCCCAGTTACCAAGTCCTAACCAACCATCTCAAATCCAACTTACTGATGAATGGACGGACTTCCAACCCCTAACTACTGTCTCACTCAAAAACATTATAACAAATATTAATACAACAACCTCACTCCTGGACCCGTGCCCAGTAAATTGGCTAAAAAACTCAATATCTATACTTTCCCAATTTATACTCCCCATAATAAATCTCTCACTAAAAAATGGATACTTACCCTCATCACTAAAGCATGCTCAAATCCGCCCTATCTTAAAAAACTCCACTCTTGATAAATCATCACCTAAGTCCTACAGACCCATATCAAGTATTCCATTTCTGGCTAAACTGATCGAAAAAGCAGTTCAAATCCAGACACAGGAATACATTGACAGCTCAGCACCCCTTGACAATCAGCAGTATGGGTTCCGCCCTCGACATGGGGTGGAAACACTGCTAACAGTCCTAATTGATACACTCGTAAGAGGCATTGATAGTACAAAACAGGCATTCCTGCTCATTTTCATTGACATATCTGCAGCTTTTGACAGTGTTCACCATACAACGATGATAAGTAAATTGCAACAAATAGGAATAAAATACACGGTCCTAAAATGGTTTTCCTCATACTTAAACAACAGAACCCAAACGGTCCGCATCGGTGACCGTACATCAAAAACTTACAATCAGGAACTAGGACTCCCCCAAGGCTCTGCCCTGTCAGCGCTCCTATTTAATATATACATAAAACACATTTGCCAAATATTCAAAAAGCACAATGTATTATATCACATCTACGCAGACGATATAATGTTGTATGTACCCTTCACTATACCAAACATCCCTACATTACTGATCAATACTTGCCTCAGCGAAATAAACAATTGGCTAAACGAAAATAACTTATATATTAACCACGCAAAAACGGAAGCCCTTATAGTGACCAAAAACACATCATTCACCCCTCCACCACACATCTCACTGCAAAACAATGATATCAAACTAAAAAATGAAATACGGTATCTGGGAGTTATACTAGACAAACACCTTAGTATGGACTCACAGATAAGAAATATAACAAAGAAAGTCTATTTCAAACTTAAAATATTAAAGCAACTCCGCCCCCTATTACACATACTTGACTTTCAACGCATAATACAAGCGATCATAACACCCCACTTTGACTTTGCAAACCTAACCTTACTAGGTGTAACAAATCAAAACTTAAAAAAACTACAACTAGCTCAAAATGCAGCAGCCAAAACCATCATAAAAACAGTTCCCTTCCAACATATAACGCCTATCTTAGAATCCCTGCACTGGCTCCCAATCCAATGCCGCATACAATACAAAACCTTGTTAACCACATACAAGGCCCTAAACAATACAGCACCCTATACTGTAAATAACCTAATCACCAAGGAACACGGTCACAACCTACAAAGAAGAGACCAATTAAATAAGTTAATAACACCAAAGGAATTTATAAAAGCCAAAAAATCAACGAACAAGAAAGCCTTCTCCCATGCCGCCCCCATTCTGTGGAACAATATCCCAGCTGAACTACGATCATTACCCCAAATCATGGAGTTTAGGAAAAAACTCAAAACATACCTATTCTCAACACACTATGCTTCTGTATCAAACTCACCAACACAACATGAAAAGGGATAGCTGCACCAACAATGATAATCAGCCCTCGACCAGGAACAAGTACTAATACACTGTAAGATATCCAGAGATTCTATGTAAAACTGTATTTTAGTTCTAAACATGTTCAATGTATATAGTTCTCAACTATCAACCTGTTTCTGATAGTTTGAACCCATTATTGTTATTATAGAAATTGATTTTATTGTTAACACCGTTATATGTAAAAACAGCATGATGCTTATTACTGTTCCTTGTAAAACAGCCTTGCTTGTTAATTGTTGTTCATTGTAAACCGCAACTGATCTATGGAAGTGGCGGTATATAAAACCTGCTAATTAAATTAAATTAAAATTAAATTAAAATTAAATTAAGAAGCCCTCCAGTGGTATGGTACCCCTCGTACAGGGGAAACCCTGGATAAGAGGGTAAAGAAACAGGAGCTGAAGGGTGACTTACCATATGGTAAGTCTGTGGAAGGAAAAAATTAATGTTGGTACAGAAAACTATCATGGGATAGTTGTTAAACCTCTCTTCTTGGCAGGAAGAGAGGAGAAACCTGTGACCTATAGACATGAATATCCTGACAGCTCAGCATACCTAGGAGCAACTGGATGTCCTGGGTAAAGGAATCCATGTGTAGAGTTCTGAATGAAAAACAGTAAAAAAAAACTTCTGTAGAGAAGAAGTCAACTGTAGGTTGTAAACTCCAAGAGGCAGAAACAGATTAACCAGAACCCTATGGTTGCTGGGTTTGTTTAGCCTGGCGAGAGTTTGGATTCTTCAGATCAGGGCGATGTGTCCCCTGCTTGGGAACATCTGTATGATGGACAGGAGAAGAGTAAAACCTTCTCCTCCTAGGGAAAGGTTTGGTAGGGCATTTCCTACCTACTGGGGAAGGAGAAGGCTTAGGATAGCCTTCAGAAACAGGGAGGTCAGTGGACCACTGAGCAACTTGATGTAAAAACTCCTTATTGAAGAGATTTTCTCCAGTGCAAGGAGTATTACCCAGTGTTTGTTGTGCCCATTTGTTTAAGTCTGAAGCTTGAAGCCAGGCTCTACGTCGTGCCCCTATGGCTATAGCAGAAGTTCTGCTAACAGACTCAAAAGAGTCTAGGGAAGCACGAGTAAGAAACCAAGAGATACTTTGTATATGACTAAGTAGTAAGGAATGGTCTGCAGTCTTGGGCTCTGAGAGAAAAGGAGTCAAAAGATATAATTTCTTTGTGACCTCCTGAAGAGATAGACTCATATAAAAAATATATGAGAGAATCCTTGCTGACAGCATGGATGTCTGGAAGGTTTGACGTCCAAAGGCATCTAGTGTCCTAGACTCACGACCTAGTGGGTAAGAAGAGTGCTTCTTCTTACTTTTCACCTTCCTCATTGCTGATTCCACCACAATGGAATGATGGGGAAGTTGAGTCTTTCGAAACCCTGGAGAGGGGGGCACCTGATACAGAAGATCAGTTGCTCTAGAAGGTGACGGCACCTTTAAAGGTGCTTCCCACATTCTTAGAAGAAGATCCTGCAAGGAATGATGTAAAGGAAGCATTATGTTTTCCTTTTCTTCAGCAGAAACAGAGCCTTGTGTAGGATCATGGCCAGGGATAGAAATAGCAAGAGATCTTGCCATATCCAGGAGGAAATTCTGAAAAGAAAGATCCCCAAACCCTGGACAGGCTAGACCTGAAGAACTAGCCTGGGCACTGGAGGATCTAGAGTATATAGGAATATAAGATCCTGCACGGTGCAAAAAAGGATCCTTAAGGAATGGATGCTGGTACTGGAGGTCAGGACCTGTGACAGTCAGTACTGCATCGTCCATGCCAGGTATCGACTCCAAACTTGGTAAAGAAAGGAGCGACCCTGGTGAAAGAAGCATGGAAGGAGCTGGCCCCGATACTACTGCGGATACCGGTACCGATACCAATACCGGTAGCACTGTCGGAATCGAAGTCGACACAGACATCGGAGCAGTCATCGGTGGCTGCTTAATCGGTACCGAGGTAACCGAAGGCCTTTGGTAATCACCCTCGGTACCGAGCATCCGGTACCGGTAAGCATCGGTACCGAGACGTGTCGGTACCCAGTCTTCCAGACTAGAGATCGATTCCAGACTCGGCATCGAAGGAAGCGAGTCTATTGATGCATGTCCAAAGGGTACCGACGTCGGTGGTAGTATCGGCGTTGATGCAGATACTGGAAAGTCAATCTGGAGCGTATCCATCGGTCCCGAAGGTACCGAGGTAGCCAGATGACGATCCCTGGGAGGAGTGTATCCAACACCAGTGCCGATGCCGGGGTATCGGTATCGCTCGAAGCGGAAGCCACCACCGAGCATGGCTCAGGTATGTTCTGTGAGGGGTGAGCCCCATGAACAACCTGAAACCCCTTATAGGCTTTGGAGGCCGAAGACTCTCGCCGGGGTTTTGAAGCCAAAGGACCCTCGAGGGCAAGGCCGGAGCCGTCATCATGCTGAGCATGAGACCTACCACTCGAGGGTTGGCTAGTCTTAACAGACTGTTTGTGGGTTACCTGATCCTGTGGAGAAGAAGAAATGGTCGGTGCCCTGACGCTGGAAAGGGACCCGGTATCGAGGGAAACTCGAAATGGAAAATCTCTTCTCACAATACTGCAGCCTAATGGCTCCGGAGGAAAACGGTCAGGACCCAAACAGGTTAGACACCAGTTTTTGGAGTCTAAAAATAAAACTGTACCGCCACAGCTTAGACATTTCTTAGGAAAAGAGGTTGGCAGCTCCATGATGTAGAGGCCTAGAAGGCCCAAAAAATTTAAGACAAAAAACTGAGGGAAAAAATTCCCTGAATTTAAGAAAAAGAAAAACACCGGCGGTACCGGTGGAGTCGGGGAGACAGCCGCGACCACAAGAAAACAAAAGAATTAAAGAAATATTTTCTGCGGTGACAGGAGGACGTCCTGCCGGCTCTGCGGAAAAACGAAAACTGGAGGAGAGACAGTTGGAAAGGCGGGAAGGCAGCACGCAGGCGCTGAGGGATGCTCCCAAAAGCTTTCTGATTGGACGCTGGGGAGCGTTCCCGCGCAGGCTCCGTCGGTACCGACGTACCCATATGTGAAGACTCATTCCTGCTTGTTCCTGGAGATAGTTACTGACACTCTCTGCCCAAGATGTGCATAGTGTAGCCCAGAGTGAAAGGAGAAGTTGCTGAAGAACTTGGAGTTACCAGCGGTGGCAGATAATATGGGTGGAAACTTCTGAAAGGTCTCTGAGGAGCCACTGATAGAAATAGTGCTTGCAAGAATAGTTAGTAGAGTTTGCTGTCTGTACACATTCTTATTGAAATATTGCAAAGGCAAACAGTGTCACATACTTTTGATTCATTTTCAGGAGACTTATAATCTTTTTTCTATATTGTCAAATGGACTATATATCTATAAAGACTTCTTCCAACCAACAAGATGAAGTTTACCCATGGACCAGATGTGCCTAGGACTCTGAAGCGAAGTGAAATGGAAGGTGTTTCCTGCTGTGGCAGAAGATTTTATTTATTTATTTATCGATTCATTTCTCTATTTATTAATGTATGTATTTATTCATCATGTACACATGTATTTGTATATTTATCTATTTATTTTGGACATGGACATGTTTTATAGTGATTCTTTACAGAATCAGAGGGGGGATGTTTGAGAGGGATTTGAAATGGGGTTCCAGAGCCCTCTGAAAGGTTAATATGGAGAATGGCTTATGTTTATGTTTATTAACTTAATATACCGCTCAACAAATACATATCAGAGCGGTTCACATAATACAAAAAGGAAACCATATGGTAGAGAGAGGAAGAGGAAGTTACAATATTAACAGGAAAGCAAACCAGGTAGATTCATGCATCACGACAAAAGGAGAGAGGAGAGGGAGAGGAAAGAAAAGGGGATGTGGGCTACACTGAGGGGTCAGGGAGATCGAAAGCGAGGGCAAAGAGATGGGTTTTAAGTTTATTTTTGAAAGTGGTGTGTGTCTGTTCAAGCCGGATAGAGGGGGGTAGAGAGTTCCATAGAGCAGAGCAGAGGAAAAAGAAAGCAGAGGAGCGAGTGGATTGGAGGCGAGCGCAAGCAGGTGGAGGAAGACGAAGGTGGTTGAGGTGAAGAGACCGTAGGGAACGGGCTGGGGTGTGGAAGTGAACAAGATCAGCGAGGTACTGAGGGGAGTGGGAATAAAGGACGCGGTAAAGGAGTGTCAGGACTTTGAAGTGAATACGAGATTTGACGGGAAGCCAATGGAGCTGGATGAGTAAAGGTGTGACATGGTCGCGTGGAGAGGAGTGAAAAATGAGACGGGCAGCGGTGTTTTGAAGGCGCTGAAGACGGTGAAGTTGAGTGGTGGGGAGACCTGCTAGAATTGAATTACAAAAGTCGACACGGGACATAACCAAGGAAAGGAGAAGAGTGGTAAGTGCTTGTGCAGTGAGAAAAGGCCTGATGGCACGGATCTGTCGGAGGAAAAAGAACGAGGTTCTGGAAACGTAAGCAAGGTGATCGCGAAAGGAGAGGTGAGAGTCAAAAAGAACCCCCAGATAGCGGAAGGAAGAAACGAGAGGGACGGATGAGCCAGAAAAAGAGGGGGCAATCTGGGGAGAGGTATCACCATGGGAAAACCAGATGACAAGAGTTTTCGTGAGGTTGAGGTGAAGACAATGGGTGGTGAGCCAGTTGGCAACAGCTGTAAGGCAAGTGTTTAGAGGGGAGAGATCGGGAGAGTGAGGAGAGGTGTGATGGAGAAGAACCAAGTCATCGGCGTAATAAAACGCGGAAATCCCATGTTGCTGAATTAATAGGGCTAGGGGAGTGAGAAAGATATTAAAGAGGAGGAGGGCCAGAACTGAGCCCTGAACACCGCAGGGGAGAGGAATGGGCTCGGACGTGGAAGAGGAGGAGGATGAGGATGAGGGAAGGACGGAATAGGATCTGGAAGAAAGGAAGGAATGGAACCAGTGGAGGACAGTGCTACAAAGTCCCGCTTCCCGAAGTCGGGCCAAAAGAAGGGAGTGATCAACGAGATCAAAGGCGGCAGAAAGGTCAAGAGATACCGCCACCGACAGGGCACCGCGATCGTGAGCTGTGTGAAGTTCGTTCAAAAAGCCCAAAAAGCTTAAAATCTGCTAACAGCCTGAAACCTGGCAATTTGGAATTCACTAGCAGCCTGGAGAGATATGTGTACTCAAAACCAAGGCCATGTTTAGCAGAATGAGATAGACTGTTTTTGCTTTTCCTAATTCAGCTAAGCAATACGTCTGTGCTTACTTAAAGTTATAACATGACTTGTAACATGTAGATAAACAAAAGTGATGCTGAAGCTTGATGTAGAGCTGAATTTGCACCATGTAGCAGTTTTCGCTCAATAAATGAAGTGCTCTGGCCTAGCAAGGAGGAGGGGATTTACAGGAACTGCGTAAATTTGCAGGATTCTGGGCTCCCTCCCCTTAAGGCCTTAAGAGTACTGGGCCCAATTTTCAGCCGTCCACATCTTGGAAGGGCTATGAGTCTTGTTGGCGCATAGCCAAAACCTGTTAAATAAATAAATAAAATAGCTCTCCCCGCTGATCTCTAAACCAGATATTCAATGCCATGGCGACGGCATTCACTATCCAGTCACTGCCACAATGCCGAAAGCCGCCGAAGCTAACCAGGCAGCAGCAATATTACATACTGCCCAGTTAGCTCTTCCACCTTAAAAATAGGCAAGGGTTTTCCCTTGCCTATCTTTAAGGCACAGATCACTAATCAGGCAGCATGCGATATTGCTGCTGCCCAGCTAGTGCTTGTTGCTACCCCCTCTCCACCTCGGAACACCCCCGACACACCCCGATGCTAACCACAGAGCATCAGGACGCGTATGGGACTTAGAAGGGGATATTTAACGGTACTAACCATGCAAGCGCTGTTGAATATCCCATGTTAAGGCATTTACATGGTTTACCATGCTGTAAATCGTGTAAATGCCTTTCGAATATCGGACCCACTGTGTTGTTAAAATAATTCTCCCTGTTTTGTTTTTATTTGATTCCTCTTTATTTGCATTGAATTTAGAGAATTGAAATCAAAGAACCAAGGATAAGTTTTGCTACCTGGTCAAGGGCAAGCATAGGCTAAGAGATCCATTCAACTACCATACATTCTAACTTTCCCATCTTTTTTTTAAGACTTCTTGCATTCAGAAAATGTAAAGAATATTTTTTTATTTCTATTTACAGCTTGCATAGCTGTTGATGAGGATAATTTGGAATCAATTATGTCTGTCTGTTCTTTTCATAGATATGCTTGGGCTACTGCTTTTATCATAACCTCTCTATCAGGATATTCTAACTTACATATTTGGTCAATATCTCTTGAAATTACCTTACTCAGAGTCCAGACCATGTGCTCCTAAACAAATTTCAGCTTTCCCCCAGATTGTAGTTTAAAAGTTGCTTTATCTTGTGCTTAAAGATTGATACCAGATAATCTAGTTCCACCTTGGTTAAAGTGGAGTCCATATTTTCAGAATAGACTCCCTGTGAAGGGATACATAGAAGAGATGTTTGATCCTCCTTAAATCCAGCTCACCTTAAATAAGGAAGCTGAGTTACAAGTGAGGCTCAGAAGAAGACGCGAAGATGCTAAAACCCCAGCTCAAGAATAAAGGAGGAAGCCCCAACAATATATTTTGAAAAATGCATGTAACTCTGTTTTAAGCCTTCAAGGTAAGCCAGGCATCTATTTTGCTGATGCACTTTTCTTTGGCTCTGAATCTGGGCTTGTCTATTTTTATGGTTTAAAACCTCACCACAGGTTCAAAACCCTGGCTAATGCTATTCACTCCCCCCTTCCCCAGAATGTTGCCCATTTTCTAGAAAATCTAAACCCCTCATCTCTACATCATTGTCTCATCCATTCTAGAGCTCTTCCTGCCTCTTGAATCCTATGCATGGAACGGGAAGCATTTCTGTGAATGCTATCCTGGAAGTTCTGGATTTCAGCTCTCTACCTAAAAGTCTAAATTTGAATTCCAGAAACTTCCTCCCACACTTTCTTATGTTGTTTGTACCTACATGTACTAAGACAACTATCTTTTACCCACCACTGTCTAAAATCCTATATAGGTAGCATCAGGGGCCACAGAATGCATCTCTGATTGGAAGGGCCAAGCTCCACCATGTCTTTGCCCCAAGCTCCCCCGGAACTTCGCCCCTAACCTCCCACAGCCTTCCTTTCCTTTTCTGCCTGTGGGAATCCCATCTCCTGCAGGCAGAAGAAAAGGAATGGCTGCGATTGTGGTAGACTCCTTCTGTTGGCCTGCAGGAGATCTCTGTGGGCAGGAGGGGAAAGACACAGTGATTGCGTCAAAGACTCTTTCTGCCTGCCTGCTGGGATCCAATCTCCCATGGGCAAACAGGAAGAGTTTGATGCAATCGCAGTTACTTTCTTCTCTCTGCTGGCGGGCAAAATTTTGGTGGAGCCAGGACCCATGTGGCCCACCCCGTTCCAATGTCTATGAGTAACATTCAAGGTCTGCCACCTTTGAACTCTGTACTCACATGTTATAGCACTCCTACAGCTTACCTAGAAAGCTGCAACTATTGGCAGCATTTGTCTACTAGTTCCTCCTAGAGTAACTAGAAACATAAATAGCATCAGTCATTCTTCTGTTTCTAAATGTGTCATTTCCTCCTTAGAAACCATGATAGTCAACAGCCTCCATCACATCAGATCACATCCAATGTCTTTATGCTAGATAGGAGAGATAATTCTCATAGTCTAATTCATAACTTCTTCCATCTTTTCCCATCTTCTTTTTATATTGTAGTCTAAGACTATATAAATAAGGATCTTAGTCCAATTCATCAGTGGCTTTATTAGGTGGTCTGGTGTATAGACTATGTTGTGAAGTTTCTGTCATATATGAAACATAAAGGTCAATAAATAAGTTGTAGGTAATAACCCGAACCCACAAACGAGGAGGAGGTGTACTAATTCTCACCAGATCAGACCTAAAGCTCAAAACATCTACTTCAAAAAGCTCTGAATACTGCGACTTCATCGGCACTGAAAATAAGTACCTATCCATCTGCCTTATCTACCGACCCCCCCCCCCCCCCCAGGACTCAACAGAAGACACATCAAACATCCTAGATATGATATACGCAGAGAACTCCCCACACAAGACTCATTGTTCTAGGAGACCTAAATTTCACATCTGCACCTACAACACTTGAAACAGCATTTCACACAGCAATGAAATCCATTCATCTCAAGCAAGTCCTCTCCGGTCCATCACATCACTCTGGCTCTACACCAGATTGCATATTCGTGCCAACTAACACCCTGGATTATGGTCTCATGAAAACACCTAAAACCACACCAATACCATGGTCAGATCACCATGCTATACTATTCGAGCTCCATCACAATACCCACCATACATCTCAAAGAACTGAACAACCAACCAGACACTTCAAAGCTTTTAACTGAAAGAAAGCTTGATTGTACCAGGTAGGATACACAGTCAGGCCCTGTGTATAATATTGCTATAGTCCTTAAGAAAATTAATATCATTTGTAGCTCCTATTTAATACTATCCTTGAAACGTCTGTAGAAGAAATTGGGTTAAAGGTTTAGATAACATAAACATTAGTCTTGTTAACAGAAAGATAAGTAAAAGGCAAGTTGTTTACCTAGCTTCACAGTCTCGCTGTCTCTGGTCAGAGATATCAAACTGTCAGTGTTAGAATTAATTAGAATTAAGGCCTACATAGTCATGCCTGAGAATATATGTATGTCTTTTCATGATTGTCTATGACGTGCATGCCTATAGAAAAGTATATTATGAATATACGTAACACTAGACGTAGAATAAAATATGTATATTATGAATATACATGATGTGAGACGTAGAATAATAAAGTGAAATTATGCTGTGTAATGGAATTATGCTGTGTAATGTAATCATAGGCAATTGCCTAGCTTGCTCTCCCAAAGCATTTTGGTCCTGTGTTTATAATACAAGTGTGTTGTGTATTATTTACAGATTTGTGTATTATCTAAAGATTGTGATCAGTCAACCTTCTCCTTGTTTTGTGTGCGGCTTACTGTGACCCAAGAGCCTGCCTCGTTGTAGGTGAAGGGAGGTGCAGAGTATCTTTCAGTTTGTGCCGTGACTCGGATAACGGATTTCTGCATTCAAGGCAAGGGCAGAAGGTGCCTGAAGATTTGTGAGTATTATGAAAATTACCAGTGATGGGTAATCTGTTAAGGCAAGGGCAGAAGGTGCCTGAAGATTTGTGAGTATTATGAAAATTACCAGTGATGGGTAATCTGTTAAGTAGACTGGCTCTGTCTCAGATGCGTGAATGGCATGACAGAGCTAGGGCTTTAGTGTTTAGAAAAGGTAGCCCTTATTGCATGCTTCTATTGTATGTGTGAGAAGCATAGGTGATGTAGCCATCAATTCCGTAGCACATAGGGATTCAGTGACAAAAGGTAATGTGAATTTGCAGTTTCCTTTGAAGGGAACTTTCTCTGTAGATAAGGTCCATTGCCTGAGATATGAGTTAGCGGTTAAAGGTAAACCATGCAAATGTGCTTACATGGTGGGAACGGATGGTACATGATGAAAATATTAGGAATGTTTATGTTTTGGAACAAAAGTTGTTTGTGTTAGGAAATGTGCCTATTGACCAGCTGAGCAAGTGCGGGTCACTCGTGTAACAGAGCTAAGAGAAAAATAAAATATTTAAAAAGAAACAGAAGTTAGGGGGAGTAGAATTGTGTATTTTGGATATTTGGAATGTCTCCCAGCTCAAAGAATTGAGAGCATGTTTGAATCAAGAAACGGAAAGTGTTGTACTTGTAATAAGAATCTTAGAAGTAGCAATAGGTCATAGAGTTTCTGTTGCAAAAAAAAAAATTAGCATTCTCGGGAAATAAATTACCTATGCCCGGAGTTCAGGATAGCAGTAATGATTTGAAATTCAAAGCAGTATTTATAGGTCTTTAAGCAGATTTGTTATTGTGTACTTCTCATTTGTGTGTACTTTTCAAAAATAATTAAGTGTTTCTGATGAAGTGTGATCAATTATATTATGATTTAGGCTCTAATTCAGGATGTTCTATTCAGCCTAATTTATGTTCTGCCACTGTGAAACTGAAGCAGCTGTGGGAAATATTGTGACTACTTAAAGAAGTGTTTGATTTGACTAAAACTTTTCAGAATTACAGGGATAACCCTGGTAGATTTGTGTCTTTATGGTCTCAGATAATTAACAGTTATAGTCCCATTTGGGCAGCTCTAGATAATTTGTGTTTTTTTTTTAATCCAGCTGATTTTCATAGTGTCGCTTGTTCAGTTCGTGACAGACCCTGTGATAGATTTCCAAAAAGAAGATTTAAAGAGATAATTTTGTTTTTGTGTAAAAGAAAAAAAAATATTGTTAGAATTCCTTACAGTAGTATGCAAACTTGTAAAGGACTGGTCGAGATTAACATCTCTAAGGCAGGATAGGGGTAAAAAAAAAAAAAAGTTACAGATTTTCACACTAGGTGTATGCTAGCTTTTAAAGACTATTCTAGTGAGGCAGAAGACACACCTTCAGGATTTACTAATAGTTTTGTAAATGGATTGATTCCAAGAATAAAAGAAATTTTAGAAACTTCAATAATAGATTGGCCAGCTAGAACAGCTGATGCAATTTTGTAAGGGGCTCGATACAGTGAGTTGAAGTTCCTCAAGGAACAACAGGAACAACAAACCAGATTAGATGTAAAAAAAAGCGAAGTTGCTTAATTTGCAGATTGCTTCCATGCAAACTCCCATGGGAAGGGGGAGGGTAGATTCAGAGCTAGAGGAGGTTATGTGACTTCTCAGCGAGGGCGTGGACAGTCCAGAGAGCTGCGTACGTGTTACACTTGTGGAGAGGCTGGACATTTGCAGCGAGACTGCCCCTGGAATCGGAATCCTGATGGCCAGAGAGCTGATTTCCCCGCTCCCCCTCCAGTACAAGCTGAATTCACTCCAGTATATCAGTGCTTCTCTAACCCAGAAGATTGTGGAGGTGATACATGGGATGCATGACTATTCCTGAATTTGACTGTAACTCCTCAGGGTGAGTTAGAAGCTAAACTGGGAGGTTCTAATTTGAAATTTGTTATTCATACTGGAGCTACAACATCAGCACTGCGTTTACAGGATTTGCCTGCTATTTATCATGCTCAATTAGCATAAGCACCGATAGTACATTGTGAAGGCATTGAGGGAAAGATAATTCCTCATCGTAGACTTGAATATTTACCTTTGCAGATTGGAGAGATTGCATATCCAGCTACTTTTCTTGTGGGAGACACTTTGCCAGTGAATCTTCTAGGTCGGGATTTTTTTTGGTGTCACATCATGCTACTCTATCCTGGATGGGTGGCAAGTTCTCTTTCCAGCTGTACTCTCTCTCTGAAGTGCCGTCTCCTGCAGATGCCAGTACCATTCCTCCTGCTCTTGGAGAACTTCTGTCTACTTTGTGGGCAGTGCCGGGATCAGATGTCGGATGCCTTTCTATCCCGCCTGTGAAAATCACCGTGAAACCTGGAGTTCAGCTTCCTAAACTCAAGCAGTGTCCACTGCCAGGCAGCTACCATCGATGGAATTCGTTCTGTGACTGAAGATCTTCAGAAACAAGGTGTCATTTATTCTACAACTTCATTATGTAAGACTACAATTCTTCCTGTACTAAAGGCTGACAGTAAGACTTATAGATTTGTGCAAGACCTGCGAGCAGTAAATAATGTGATTTTGCCAATTTTTCCCTTGGTACCTAATCCACATGATATCTGGACGCAGATACCTTCAGGGACCACCTAGTTTTCTGTTGTAGATTTGAGTTCTGCTTATTTTTCAGTAAGAATTAGCAAAGAAAACCAATACACTGGTAGTCCTGCATATTTTCACAGGCCTTAAGAATTGCATTATTTGATGTAAGACTCGACCATTCCTCTTTAGTTCAATATGTGGATGATTTGCTTTTATGTTCACCATGTTATGAGTTTGTCTCTATTAGCTCATGTTACTAATTTAGGTTTGAAGGTTAATCTGTCTAAACTGCAATTTGTATCTCAAAATGTTACTTTCCTGGGTGTTGATTTAACACCATTTGGTCGTGCAATTACCTCTTCTAGATTGGAACCTATTCTGTCATTGCCTTTTTCCAGCGACACCAGTATTATTGTGTAGCTTCCTGAGTTTATTAATTTTCTGTAAATAATAGCTAGCGAATTTCTCAAGATTTTACTGCTCCACTTTATGCTCTTATTGGGAAAGAAGGATCTGAAGGCCTTATTGTACCCCCATTATCACAGTGGGAGATTTGTTTTAAATGTAAAAAAAAAAAAAAAATTGCACTGGGAAATGCACCATGTTTATTGTATATGATTATTCTTTACCATTCAAATTGCATGTGGCTATTTCTGATTTCTCTGCTACCTGTGAGCTTTTACAAGCTTTCCCAACTGGTTGCAAGCCGGTAGGCTATTTCTTAAAGCGATTTGATGCAGTGACTTTGGGACTCCCACTATGTCTACATAGTTTAGTAGCAGTGGCTTTTTGCAGTTGAAATTTACTGATTTTCTGTTTCTACAGTGCCCTTTTGTTCCATTTAACCAGGACTCAGCCTTTTGTCCTGCACACGTTTTATTGACTCTGGAATTAATAATTTCTTCGCTTCATGTTTCAGTCTGTACTACATCACTATGCAACCTTTCAACACTTGTGGAGGAAGATGGGTCTCCTAATTGTTTCCAACAATTTTCAATTGTTTCCAAACTGTACCTCTACCAGTCCCGGATTATACCTTTGTTTGTGGATAGTTCTGCTTTTAGAGATGACAAGGGCAAACTTTGTGTAGGCTATGCAGTCACTACGGTTTTGTGGAATTTTGGCAATATTTGGCAGCAACGAGGGTTTTGACTTCTGCTAATAAACCAATTAAACATGCTGCCTTCTTTCACCGTTTGTTACAGGCTGTCCTCTTGCCAGCACAGGTTGCAGTTTAAAATGCAAAGGACATTCTTCTGCTGAAGATTTTGTGTCAAAGGGCAACCATTTTGCAGACCATGAAGCACAGCGAGCTGTTCTTCAAGCATCGGTGTCCCCGACAGTGCTGTATTTAACACCGTTTAATATGATTTTGTTTTCCCTTTCATCTTTCTTGCAGCAATAGCAAGATACTTCCTTTGAAAACCCAGACTCTGACTTCGTGGGGTGCATCCTGTGATGCTCAGGGCTGCTGGAAAGAGGATCATCTGCTTATTTGTCCTGACAGTCTTTTGTTTCTACTTACCCTGTTCCTGCATTATAAGCTTTGCTGCTGTGGCTATGAATTATGTATTTTTGGTTCTCCGGTATCACCTGAACTTCAGTTATTTTTTTCTCTGGCACAGCTTGTCTGCACTGTTTCAAGACTGGCACTGTAGGGTCAGCTTAGGGTCAGTTATTAAGATTTCTGCCTTCCAAACTCTTTTTGATTTTGCAGCCTGTTTTGCAGAGCTGCCCTGTGCCAGAGGAAGGAGGTGGTATTTGTCCGGATGGGTAGAAGCTTATCCATTACCAGTTTATTCTTGTCTGGGGTGTTCCTTTTGTTCTTTCTTGTCTGGGTCCCGCCATTGTTGCGAGTGTCTGGGAGGATATTGAAAATTTGGTTTGGTATTAAGAGACAACTGCATACTCCTTATCATCCGCAAAGCTCTGGCCAGGTGGAGCGGATGAATAGGACAATCAAAGGTCACTTGTGTACTATGACACAGGATTAGGCTACAGATTGGACGGAAGCCCTTCCTTTGCCCTTATGGCAGTGTGTAAATCCCCCAGCCTGACACCATATGAAATAGTTACTGGACGTCCAGCTACTTCTCCACATTACTTGGCAGTTATCCCAGATCCCCAATTGTTGCGCAGCGATATTTTGACTTATTGCTCACGGTTGCACTCAGTCCTGTCTGTTTCCCTTTTATTGCAAGTGAATCCTCAATGAGATGACAGAAAGCGTAGTTACTCACCTGTAACAGGTGTTCTCCAGGAGCAGCAGGAATCAGTCCTCACATATGGGTGACGTCGGCGCCGACGGAGCCCTCGCGGAGCAATTTTCCCCAGCTTTCAAAGAAAGCCTTTGGGAATTGCAGCGCGCATGCGCGGTCCCCTTCCCGCCCAAGGGTGCCATCTTAGCCAGTCAGATGACATAGCTAAAAGACAGCGTAAAAATTTGCAAAAAACTAAAGCAGATAATCGCAACTCCAAGGGGAGGAGGGAGGGTTGTGAGGACTGATTCCTGCTGCTCCTGGAGAACACCTGTTACAGGTGAGTAACTACGCTTTCTCCAGGACCAAGCAGGAAGTCAGTCCTCACATATGGGACTCCCAAGCTTAAGGCTACCGGAGACCCTAAGCACAAAAATGAGCTCCCTCTAGCTCAGCAGTACAGAAGGAAGGAATCTTCGCTGAATTATTACCCACCGGTAGCCCCCATCCGGGATGGAGGGTAGGAGTTGCTCAAACCTCGAAGAGATTTCGGAGGACTGCCTGTCCGAAAGCACTGTCCCTGCGGGACTCCCTCTCGAGGCAGTAATGGACCGCAAAAGTCTGGCTCGAAGACCAAGTAGCGGCCCGGCAGATGTCTGCCAACGGAACAGAGCGGAGGTAAGCCACTGACGTAGCCTTCGCCCGAACACAATGAGCCGTGACTCGACTTTCTAAGGAGAGTCCGGCTGCCCCATAAGCCCAAGCGATACAGTCAGCAACCCATATGGACAGAGTACGCTTGGAGACCGGGAGCCCCAATTTATTGGGGTCAAAAGATACAAAAAGCTGAGCAGCTTTACGGTGCTCCCGCGTACGGTCAAGGTAGAAGTTCAATGCCCTTCTACAGTCCAGGGTATGCAGGACCATTTCAGCTCGGCTGGAGTGTGGCCTGGGAAAGAAGGTCGGAAGTACCACCTCCTGATTGATGTGAAAAGGGGAGACCACGTTTGGAAGAAATTTTGGGTGAGTCCATAGGACTACCCTATTTTTGTAGAACCGAGTGTAAGGGGGATCAGACACGAGGGCCTGCAATTCACTTACGCGTCTAGCGGAAGTGAGGGCTATCAGGAATAAGGTTTTCCAAGATAGAAAACGTAGAGAACAGGTAGCCATAGGTTCAAAAGGCGGACAGGTGATCCGCTGTAAAACCACATTTAGATCCCAGTCAGGTGCTGGCGGGCGCAGAGGTGGTTTGAGTAGAAGGAGACCTCGGAGAAACCTCGCCACGAGAGGGTCGCTGGAAAGAGGTCTGCCGTCCACCGGCACATGATGTGCTGAGAGAGCACTGAGGTGAACTTTGACGGAGTTGGACTTAAGTCCCAGATTAGAGAGGTAGAGCAAGTACTGCAAGATCACCGACACCGAGCAGGAGAAGGGATCCTGAGACTGCTGGGCACACCAAGCGGAAAAGCGACGCCATTTAAGGGCGTAGCATTTGCGGGTAGAAGGTCGCCGGGAAGCTAGGACGACCTCTTCCACCTCTGCCGGCAATAGAAGGGGAGCGAGGACTACCCTTTCAGCAGCCAGGCCATCAGATGTAGAGATCTGAGGTTGGGGTGTAGCAGGGACCCCTGATCCTGTGTTAGGAGATCTGGTTGAAACCCCAGAGGGAACGGATCCTCCACCGCTAATTGCAGCAGGAGTGGAAACCACGGCTGTCTGGGCCAGCGAGGAGCTATCAGGATCATGGAAGCTTTGTCTCGGAGAACCTTGAAAAGAGTTCGGGAGACTAGCGGTATGGGAGGAAAGGCATACAGAAGGCTTTTCGACCATGAGAGCAGAAAAGCATCCGCCGCTACTCGAAGGGGATGCGGCTGCCGAGAGCAGAAGCGAGGAAGTTGCCGGTTGAGAGGACTGGCAAAGAGATCCATCGTGGGGAGGCCCCACTTCAGAAAAAGTTTCTGAACTACCAAGGGATCCAGGCGCCACTCGTGCGGCTGGAGGATTCTGCTGAGTTTGTCCGCCAGGCAATTCTCTTGGCCTGGGAGATAAACTGCCTTGAGAAGAATGCCGTGGCTGACGGCCCAAGAACAGAGCTTCTGTGCTTCCCGACAGAGAAGGAAGGAGCCCGTGCCTCCCTGTTTGTTCACGTAGAACATGGCAACTTGATTGTCCGTCTGGACAAGGACGGACTGGTGAGAAGTCAGGTGGGAGAAAGCCTTGAGAGCCAGACGGATTGCTCTGAGCTCCAGGAAGTTGATCTGCTGCGCAGACTCCCACGTGGTCCAGAGACCTTGAGTACATGCCCCTTGGCAATGCGCTCCCCATCCTAGGAGAGAAGCATCGGTCGTCAGCACTTGAGCCGGCGGAGGAGACTGAAAAGGCATTCCGAGCACCAGGTTCGGCCGATGAAGCCACCACTGTAGAGAAGAGGCCAGCGGGCCGGAGATGCGCACTAAGTCGGCTAGGCCACCCGAGGCCTGTTGCCACTGCTTGCGAAGGCACCACTGAGCAGGCCGCATATTCAGGCGGGCATTGGGGGTCACGTGGACGGTGGAAGCCATATGGCCGAGTAGTCTCAGGAAGCGCCTGGCGGAGACCAGGGACTGGCTGCGAAAACGGCCGGCTAGGTCCATGAGCCGTTGAGCCCTGTCGAGAGGCAGGAAAGCTCGTGCCTGAAGAGTGTGCAATCTTGCGCCGATGAACTCGAGATCTTGTGAGGGGAGCAAAGTGGACTTTGCGAAGTTTATGACAAAGCCCAAGTATTGCAGAAGAGTCACAGTGCGGTGTGTGGCTTTTGTGACTTCTGGAGAGGACGATGCTCTGATGAGCCAGTCGTCTAGGTACGGAAAGACATAGAGGCCGTGAAGCCGGAGATAAGCCGCCACCACCGTGAGACATTTGTGAAGACTCGTGGTGCGGAGGATAGGCCAAAGGGCAGTACTCTGTACTGGTAATGATTTCCTGCCACCACAAACCTTAGGTATTGGCGGTGGCTTGGGTGGATGAGGATGTGCGTGTAGGCATCCTTTAGATCCAAGGAGCATAGCCAATCTCCCTGCTGGAGGTAGGGCAGAAGGATTCCAAGGGTAAGCATCTTGAACTTCTCCCTGACGAGGAACTTGTTGAGGTTGCGCAAGTCCAGGATGGGTCTGAGGCCTCCCGTTCTTTTTGGTATTAGGAAATACCTGGAATAGAAGCCTTGACCCCGCAGGTGGTGGGGCACCGGTTCCACAGCCTGTTCCTGAAGAAGACTTGCTAACTCCTGAAGGAGTAAGTCCCTGTGCAGAGGGAGTCGTGGAGGTTCTCCCGGGAAATAGGAGGGAGGGATCTGGTGGAAGTGGAGAAGATAGCCTTCTCTCACCACTTGAAGCACCCAGGCATCTGAGGTGACGTTGGACCACCTGTGGGCAAAGTGAACCAGCCGGCCTCCTGTGCTGGGAGGAACCAGCTGAGGGGGAGAGGCTATGCTGATGAAGTCAAAAACCCCCACCCTGCTGAGCAGGGGCCGGTGGTGCAGGCTTGGGGGCTTGCTGCCTACGGGACCCGTTACCCCGTCCCTTGGCCTGCTGACCCTGTTGGGGAGCCGCGGAGGCCTGATATTGAGGGTAGTGTTTATAGGCAGCCGCCTTTCTCGGGTAAAAGGACTTCTTTCCCGAGCCCTTCTTCTTCTGGGAAGGGGCGGAGGTCTTCCTAGAAAGCCTAGTTCTGGTGAGAGTCTCCGTCTCGATTTGGGCAGCCTTTTCAGCCATGGGCTTGCCAAAGAGGTTCTCACCTCGGCAGGGGACATCGACCAACTTGTCCTGCACCCAGGGTTCAAGGTCAGACAACTGAAGCCAAGCCTGTCGGCGGGCACCGATGCTGGCTGCGGCCACTCGTGCCGATGCTTCAAAGCCATCATAGGCTGCTCGAGACATAAATTTGGAGCATTCCCGAATACCAGTTGTCAAGGCTAGGAACCTCCGCAAAGGTTCCTCGGACAGCCCAGCGGAGAATCCGGCTATCTCTTTAGCCAGGTCTCTGAGATACATGCCCATGTAGAGCTGGTAGGTCTGGACCCGACAAGCAAGCATAGAGCCCTGGAAACACTTCTTACGTAGGCCATCCAGGTTGCGGGCCTCCCTGCCAGGAGGAACCGAGGAGTGCATCTTCTGGCTCTTAAGCCTATGCATGGCCGATTCCACCACCATGGAATGGTGCGGTAGCTGTGCTTTTTGGAAGCCAGGGCTCTTGCGGACTCGATAAATGGAATCGACCCGCTTGCTTAACACCGGCGACGATGCCGGACTCTCCCACATGCGGAAGAGTAGTCGTTCCAGCATGGGAGGAACCGGTACAGTAAAGTGCTCCCTGGCGGGAGAGTCGTACTGAAGGGAATCGAGCTCTTCGGCTCGGGGCTCCTCCTCGGGATCCGCAGGGAAGGCCAAAGCCTTGGCCATATCCCTGACGAAGTCCGAGAACCGGGCGTCCTCCGGAGGGGACTGTTTCCGAGGTTCGGACTCAGGCGAGTCCGAGGGGACACACCTCAGACTCCCAGGCCGACTCCGAGGAGGAATCGGTGGGGTCGGTCCAGGCGGGCGGAGGCGTCGGCCACCCCGACGCCGAGGGAGTCGGCGTCGACGACCTCGGTCCCGAACGGGAGGCCGAGGGTGACCTCGACCGAGGATCGACTCGAGCCCGCATGGACTCGAGGATCGGCTCGGTCTCCGGGGTCGACTTAGACGTCGACGTCCCGGCGGTCGG
This sequence comes from Ichthyophis bannanicus, assembly GCA_033557465.1. Taxonomy (NCBI): domain Eukaryota; kingdom Metazoa; phylum Chordata; class Amphibia; order Gymnophiona; family Ichthyophiidae; genus Ichthyophis; species Ichthyophis bannanicus. Next base: position 499,131,837 of record CM066036.1, read on the forward strand.
GGCAGAGGCGCCAGCGAGGCTAGCGATCAGTGCCCGCTGCTGGTCCATGAAGGCAGAGAGTCTGCTCTCCAAGGCCGTCAACCTGAGTCCGACCTCAGGTGACCCAGCAGCCCCCGACTCGGGCCCCGACGGTGTCGGGCCCGACGTCGGACCCCTCTGAGGCGAGTCCAGGAGGACTACAGGACTTACCCGAGCAGGCAACTCCGACTCCAGACGAGGTCGCTTCGGCAGATGCTCCTTCTCCAAAGACCCGGGACGGCTATCGGGGCTATGCGACCTGGCCCTTGCGGAACCAGTAGCGTCCACCGACGACGCCCTCGCGGGTTTCACCTTCCGACGATGGTCCCCGGAGGGAAAACCCCTGTCGGAGGAACTCCGGCGATGGTCAGAGCTGGAACCTCTGGACGCCGAGGCCTCCGACGAGGTCCGGGTACGGCCGGGGTCAGCGAAGATTCGTTCCCGCTGATGCCGCCGACTCCTTAACGCTTTGGAGGACATCTTGCTGCAGGCCCCACAGATCAGTTCCTCGTGATCCGGGCCAAGGCAGCGGAGGCAATTATCATGTGTGTCAGTGAGTGACATATTTCTGTCACACTGAACACACCGCTTGAAACCACTGGCAGCCATCGGGGGAAAAAGGGCCCCTGCAAGGTCAAAGGACCGGGCTGCCAGTGAAAAACCGAAAACGAAACTGACAGAAAATCAGAAAAACCGAAAAATAACAGAAGGACTCGCAACGGCGTCGCGAGTCCGGGCAGGAAAAGGACCGGCGTCGAACCGATAGAGAAAAACGAGATTAAACACGAAAAAATCAACTTTTTCAGCGGGGACAAGACGGGCACGTCTGAAGGGCTCTGCGGAAAAAAGAAGACTGGCTAAGATGGCACCCTTGGGCGAGAAGGGGACCGCGCATGCGCGCTGCAATTCCCAAAGGCTTTCTTTGAAAGCTGGGGAAAATTGCTCCGCGAGGGCTCCGTCGGCGCCGACGTCACCCATATGTGAGGACTGACTTCCTGCTTGGTCCTGGAGAATCATCATATCCAGAATCATCAGAATCATCATATCCAGAAGTGAAGTCACCAGACTGGGTCCTGATTAAGAATTTGCATCCAAAGACGCTTCTGGTTCCCAAGTTTCTAGGTCCATTTCGTGTGCTCCTGGTGGGATATTCGGCTTGTAAAGTGGAAGGACATTCCCGTTGGATACACCTTACATAGTGTAAAAAGGCTCCTTCACAGACTCCAGACGGCGGCTCCCTTCATCAGTGAATCAAGAAAATACAACGCAGAGACTTATTGAACATTACATTGATATTACAGAAAAGATCATCAGGATTTACATGCTTTTTGAATGAACTACTTATGCAAAAAATACTACTGATTAGGTGGATATAGGTGGTTTGATTTAGTATTTTACTAATATATAAGCAATGACCTTTGGGTACTTAACCTCTACTTCATGACGTAATTGAGAATTAAGGGGTAGTTATAGCTATACTATATATCTTCATCATATTAAGAAGAGTAGGTGTATTTTTATTTTGTCTTAGCACGTTTATTTTTGGGGTGATTATAGTTTCAGATATTTAGAGGTCTGCTAAGAATGTTTCAGTATTTGGTCTTAGTTGTGCTGTGGCATATTATTGTTAATGAAGCAGTGCTGCATTTAGAATCTTGGGAAAGTTATGAGGGATATCCAAATATTTTTGAGTCACATTTACACTCAGTTACAAAATATTTTAATCTATCACGTTGTGCAGTTTGCCTTCCAACTGTGACAGCTACTCAACACGGGTTTCTACCACGTTAGGCCCAAAGCCTTTGAAGAGTTTCGTGATACAGCTTTTAATCTAACTACCGTACAATGGTCTCATACAAACACAGAACCTAGAGTAGTTAGTTCTATGCCTTTAAAGTCCCCTCCAATATGTTTTATGGCTCAAGGTACAGGGAAAAAGGTAGGGGACACCCCATGGAACGTTTGTAAAATAATAATGCTACATAATTCTTCCATCTGGTATAAGAAATCCCACGTACAGAAACCTTATATTTCTGTAGTACAATTAATGCAAGTTCAAGGGAATCAGGTGCATGATTATGACTTGTTACAGTATAATAGTTCTGGCTACCTTTTGGAATGACAGTCCGAGACATACCTAACTGGAGTTGCCCCTTATTAGGATATTACCACCCCTGGGAACGAAATCTATCTGTAGGAATTAAGGAAATGAACATTACTCAGTGGGCTTTGAATAATTGTACGCAGAATCTAGTCTGTCCCCGTAACTTGACAATTTGGGAAAATGGATTAGTGGCTTTAAAGGGAGACTATTTTGTGTGTGGTAATCTTGCATATACAGAACTTCCCAGAGGTTGGTCAGGTACTTGCTATGTTGCTCAGTTAGATACCCCATGGCGGTTTTTACCTTACTAAAATGTTACTTTATTATCAACCTTGAATAATTCCTTAAGAAGAAAAAGGGATGTTTCCCCTCAGGATGAAGCCATAATAGCAGCACAACAGTTGGTAGATTCTACAAGTTCTTTAACCAAATCTCAGATAGATGCATTTACAGGTACTGTTTGGCTTTCAACCTTTGGAGCCATAGCACCTACTAGAGAATATGGTACCCAGATTATTCGATTATAGGCAGTTGTTGAACTTACAGCCCTGGATCTCACAGAGGCTATTAGTGTGCTACAAGGTGAAGTAGACAGGGTGTCCACTTATGCAGCTCAGAATCGCATGGCTTTAGACTACCTACTAGCGAAGGAAAATGGCGTATGTGGCCTAATTTCTGATTACTGTTGCAGTATGCTTGATAATGAAGGAAACGTAGTGAAAGGTTTGCTGGATAGGGTTAGAAATCGTACATTTGTATCAAGTAGTAGTTATGTAAGTTCTTTTTCTGATTTTTTTTTTTATTCTGTTTCGTCTTTCTGGAGTTTATTATCTAGGCCCCTGCAAGGCCTATTAGCTTTATTATCTGGCTTATTAGGGATTATCATTTTAGGGGCATTAATTCTTTGTGTAATATCAGCTTGTTTTAAGAAATCAGTGGAGACACTGACCCCTAAAATGATGTTACAGATTGACCCAGAAGCTAGCTACGATCCATTTTTAATACCAAAATCTGAGTTTCCTTATCTGTGAAATGATTCTTTACAGAATCAGAGGAAGGATTGAAAGAAAGCTTGATTGTACCAGGTTGGATACACAGTCAGGCCCTGTGTATAATATTGCTATAGTCCCTAAGAAAGAGTTAATATCATTTGTAGCTCCTATTTAATACTATCCTTGAAAATTCTGTAGAAGAAATTGGGTTAAAGGTTTAGATAACAAACATTAGTCTTGTTATTAGAAAGATAAGTAAAAGGCAAGTTGTTTACCTAGCTTCACAGTCTCGCTGTCTCTGGTCAGAGATATCAAACTGTCAGTGTTAGAATTAATTAGAATTAAGGCCTACATAGTCATGCCTGAGAATATATGTATGTCTTTTCATGATTGTCTATGACGTGCATGCCTATAGAAAAGTATATTATGAATATACGTAACACTAGACGTAGAATAAAATATTGTGATAAGGAGAGTGCAGCCCAGCCACAGCAGGAACCTGGAGAGAAACCTAGAGGGCAGACCTAGCTGGAAGTCACGCCCACACTCCAGGTCAGCCACAGACAGGAGTGGGAGGTACAGAAGGGCGGAGCCAGGAAGGGAGTTGCCCTGCTCAGTGTTTGAAAGGGAGCAAACAAACACTAGAGATAGAGTCGGTTGTAGAGTTGGTTGGAGGGCTGATTCAAGAGGTGGTTCAGAGTGCGGTTGGAAGCATGGTTGGAGAGCTGATTCAGGAGTTGGTTCAAGTGCTGGTTGGAAGCATGGTGAGAAGCATGATTGGAGATACAGTTCCAGTTGCAGTGGCAGTTGTTGTCGGAGTTGCAGTCGAGGCCTAAGTGGGAGTTGCAGCTCAGGTTCAAGTCCTGGTTCCAGAAGGTACAGAGGGAACAGCCCTGTAGCCAAAAGGAGCAGCAGAAAAAGGAACCGCTATAAGGACAGCCAGAGAAGGTACAAAGGAAGCTGCCATACTCAGCACAGTAGCCACTGAGGATATAGGGAAGGTTCCAGGGGGAGAACCACATACCCTAGCAAGAGAGTGGGAAAGTGTTACCACAGGTCTCTGCCCTACGCTGAGGCAGAGGGAGTCCTGACTGGCCAAAGCTCTAACCAGGAGAATACTGCAAAAGAAGCCCAAGGTAGGAGAAGGGAGGCAGCAAGGCCTTCTAAGTATGTTTATTCTTCTGACTCTGATGAAACTGTTATACCACAGATAAAACAGCACAAAAAGAAATGTTGTACCAGGAAGGTTAAGCAAGAACAACCCATAGGAGACCTGCCTAGAGCAGGGAAGGCAAGAAAGTGGGAGAGGTTGTTTAACCTGTTAAAAAGTCTAAAGCAGAAAGTTCCTGAGCGGTACCTAGCAGAACCCTGCTACAGCTCAGCAGAGAGTATGGACATTGAAGTCAAGGAGGCTGAGGTAAATTCAAATGTCTCAGAGATGGAATGCGATGCCTGCACTAAGGTAAATTAGTGTGAGCCAGAAACACTTGATATTGGAATTCACTGTTGTTTTGTTTTGGACATTTGTTACTGGAGAAGTATCCACTGTTTTCTTTTGTCTGGAGAGTACATGTGTTTGGGAGAAATTGTATCCACTTACCTGCAAGGAAGCTGAATAAATTCCTGTGCGCTTTTAAAAACCACTCGGTTCATTATTCCTCACACAACTACAACCCTAGGAAAATATAAGAGGTGGTCACCCGTCCCTACTAGGCAGCCGCCTGGTAGGGGCGCGAGCGTAACAGGTGGCGTAGTTTTTTGGATCAAGCATTCCAGCGGTCAAGCGGAGCATCTCCAAGCCGTACCTTTGGACGGAAAGACCCCGGAAGGACGCTGACCGACCAGGGAAGACGGAAGAAAAGTCCGGAGTGGAGTCGGATCAGGAGTGCTGTGACTGGTGGTAAAGCTGAGACCTGCATCAGAATCAGGTAACCCGTAGGCTAGAAGGGGTAGGCCTGGATTCTGGTGTAAGGGAGGGCCACCAGGTACTCACTAGAAGTGGGAACGGAAAAAAAAAGAAAAAAAAAAAAGTGCTGCACTTTGTGTGTGTTTTTGTTTGTTGGTGTTGCAGAGACCGCAGTCCAAGATGGAGACGGCGGATGTGTTGTCGTGGGTGGCAGACCAGTTCGCCAAACAGAGGGAGATGGCAGCAGTGAGCCAGGAACAAGCAGCTGCCATGCTTCGGGCTCAGCAGCAACCCCTGCTGGAGATGATGGCCAGGTGGATCCGGACCCAGGAGGAGGCAACCAAGGCAGCACAGACTGTTCCAAGGACACAGCCTGTTGGTACAGGCTGGGAAGGACTGGGTTTTGCACCTTTTTCATGTGGACGCTTAACTAAGGAGGATAACCTTGATGACCACATAGAAGCCTTTGAAAGGATAGCTGTGTTGGCTCAGTGGCCAAAAGAGCAACTAGCTATAAGGTTTGCTACTACCCTTAGCGGTGAGGCATTAGCAGCCTATAGGGAAATGCCTGTAACATTGATTGATGATTATGAGCAGGTGAAGAAGGCCATAAAGGATCGAGTAGGGTTAAGTCCCTCGGTCTATAGAAGGTCTCTAGGGGCGTGTACACTGAAAGAGGGTGAAACACCCCAAGCTTTGTATCATAGAATAAGGAGCTTGGTCTGTAAGTGGCTGGTACCTGAAAAGAATAAGGTAGATTCCATTATTGATTTGATCATTCTGGAACAGTTTACTGAAGCTGTCCCTACAGAAATGCAAAGTTTCCTAGTGATGCAAAACTGTAAAAACACCCAAGAAGCCATTGCGTTGGCAGAGTGCTTTCTGGAGGCTCAGAAATTGAGCCTAAAGAAAGAGGGCGTTTTTAGGAGGACAGGATTACAGGCAGAGAATTCAGCCTTTGTCAGACATCAGGCAGATAAGAAAAATAGGCCCATGGAGGAAGGATTTAACCTCCAGAGAAAATGTTTTTCCTGTGGTGAGCCAGGTCACCTCAAGAAAAACTGTAGAATAAAGAAGGCTTTTATAGCAGCAAATCCCAAAGAGATAGGTGAGGGATTCCTCCTATCAGTAGAGGTGGAAGGGATACCTGCAGAGGCACTTCTAGACTCAGGGGCTAGTCAGTCCATGATTTCCAACAAATTATGGAGAGAGATAGAAGCCCAGAGGCAGCACTCCCAAGAGTCCTCAAAGGGGCACGTTAAAATTAGGTGTGTTCATGGGGCTACCTCCACCTACCCGCTTCAAAAGATTAAGATAAAGGGTTTAGGTAGTGGAGGGGCGGTAGCCGTGGCAGTAATACCTAGACTCCCTCATGATATAATACTGGGCCGTGATTGGTCCCAGTTTAGGAAAGGGGTGGAGGAGGAGTTGAAAGGGAAAGTGAGCCTGGTAAACACATGCACCCCCACAAATCCTTCAAAGGAGGGTAAGGGCAGGAATGTTGGCCCTCCCAGAATGGGTACAGGAGGAATAGTGCCTGCTCCCCTATTTCGGAAAGGAGTAGACGCGGGAAGGTCAGCAGTCACCCAGAGGGAAATACAGACACCTAAACAGAAGTTTGTTATCAGGTTCTGTAGGATCACCCCTGAAGCTAGGATTCCCAAGCGGGCCACTGAACAGGCTGCTGGCCTGGATCTATATAGCGCCGTAGAGGTAGTTATACCTAAGCAAGGGAAGACCATAGTCAACACCGGACTAAGGGTGGGAATACCACCGGGGTGTTATGGAAGGATCGCGCCCAGATCTGGCCACGCCCTCAAAAATTTTATAGATGTAGGCGCAGGGGTCGTAGATCCGGATTACAGGGGGGAATTGAAAGTCCTCTTGTTTAACTTCTCTCAAGAGAACTTCAAGGTGAATATTGGAGACAGGGTGGCACAATTAATTTGTGAAAGGGTAGGCTTTCCACCCGTAGAGGAGGTGGATGAGCTCTCCGCCACCACCAGGGATTCCAAGGGATTTGGGTCCACAGGCACAGCCGTAATAGAGGGGCTAACGGCCTGTGGTGTTAAAGAGGAAGAGGATGATTTAGGACCCCAACTGGGAAAAGGCAGAGCAGATCCTGCTTATAGGATTGGGGAAAGACTCTCTTGGAGTCAACAAAAGGAGTTGACCAGGGTATTAGAGGGCTTCTCGGACGTCCTTACCCCGGTGCCAGGGGAAACGGAGCTGGTGGCACATGAGATTGTGACACCGCACGGGGAGATAGTGCGCCAGCGACCATATAGACTCCCAGAGGCAAAGCAGAGGGAGGTAGTGACCCAAATAAAGGAAATGTTGAAGATGGGCGTGATTGAAGTCTCCAAGAGCCCTTGGAATAATCCAATAGTCTTGGTCCCTAAACACGACGGGTCTATGCATTTTTGCATAGATTTCCGTAAGGTGAATGACATCTCACGTTTTGACACGTACCCTATGCCACGGATTGAAGAGATCCTGGATAGGCTAGGGCAGGCCACTTACTTGACTACTTTAGATTTAACGAAGGGGTATTGGCAGATTCCCCTCACCAGGGAATCTAGGCCAAAAACTGCGTTCAGCTCCCCTATAGGGCTCTTTCAGTTTCGCCGGATGCCTTTCGGGCTCCACGGAGCCACCGCAACCTGTCAACGGCTGGTTGACATGGTCCTGCGCCCACACCAGCGATTAGCAGTGGCCTATATGGACGATATCGTTCTCCATAGCTCATCTTGGAATGAACATCTGGTCCAGGTTAAGGCAGTGTTGGGGGCATTGCGGCAGGCAGGTCTTACCTTAAATCCCGCTAAGTGTATGTTTGGGGCCTCGGAGGTGAAGTACCTGGGTCACCTAGTAGGACAAGGTCGGGTAAAACCTCTTTTTGACAAAGTAGAGAGTGTGAAGAGGTTTCCGAGACCTGTGACCAAAAAGGATCTTAGGAGCTTTTTGGGATTAGTGGGATATTATAGACGATTTATCCCACATTTTGCAGCCAAAGCAGCAGGGTTAACCGAGATGCTTAGGAAGAACGCCCCTAATCAGTTACGCTGGGATCAGGAGGCGGAACAGGCCTTTGGGGAATTAAAAGAAAAACTCTGTGAGGCACCTGTATTAAGGGGGGTGGATTTTAACCTACCTTTTATTATTCAGACAGATGCGTCGGAGACAGGCCTAGGGGCTGTGATGTCTCAAAAACAAGAGGGGTCTGAACACCCAATAATGTTTTTAAGTCGCAAGCTGACGCCTCCAGAGAAAAAATATTCCACCATTGAGCGTGAGTGCTTAGCAATACGGTGGGCCATAAATGCACTGCGATTTTATTTAACGGGGAGGAAGTTTTTACTTGTGACCGATCACGCCCCGCTTAAATGGCTACATAAAATGAAGGACAGTAATGCCCGGTTGACAAGGTGGTATATGGCCCTGCAGGCACTGTTCCCTCTAAGCTGTGCGCGTGTGCGTGCGCACACACCTCACCAAGCGAGCGCACACAACTTTTAAAGGAGCGCACAAAAATGACTGAGTTCATGGGTTTTTAAACCTTGGGCTTTTTAAGGCCGCGGCTGCACCACCGATCTACTGCCATTCTGTAATTTCCGTCACTTCCGAATCTCTCCTCTGTCTGCACTGAGTCCCCTGCCCTCACTCCTCTAACATGTGACCGAAGATTGACGAATCATGACAGGCTAAAGAGGGAAATAAAAGGGAGGGGCAGCCAGCAAGCCAGCCTCTTTCTGCTCTTGTGCCTGCCTGCCAGCCACGCACCTCCTTTGATCCCTCCCTCAGCCAGCCTTCATTGCCACGTGTTGCCTTGGATGCGAGAGCAACACACCGCACCAGCGAAGAAGAGGAGACCGGTGCTCCGGGACTGCTGCCTGGGGATGGGCTATCGGCAGCGGAGCAGGTGAGTGCTGAGGACATTTCCTGGGAAACGTCATTTCAGCTTCTAAAGAAGGCTGAGGTTTGATCTCCTCTAGTACTGGTTGATTTGTTCTTCGGGCAGTCCATGGTATAAACAGCTTCTGTCATTTTATGTGCAACTGCTTTCTTATGCCCCGGCATGGCGGTTTCCCGCCCTTTATAGTGTGTGTAAGGATAGTCTTGATGTTAGTTGCTTTTTGCATATCTGTAGTAATCTGACTGTGAGTCCCCGTGAGGCATCGCGAGAGCCTACACAACTAGTGTACAGGAGGAAGAGGAGGAGGCGGCGGGCCTGGGCAAGGAAGAGCAAGCAGCGGAAGCTCCTCGATTTGGGGTCCTTCGTCAGACTTCTCTATCTCTCCCGCTCGTGGGCTGCCTGCATGTCTGTACTGCGCCCAGCCCCGCCTCCGCCTCCCACACCGTCACCCCACCACCACCAGCAGTACCCCATCGCCGCTGCGCTGGATGCAGGTGGTTTTCCCATAGGGCTGCCGAGTACAGGCATAGGAACCCTGTGAAAGAGGGAAAATGTCCTTGACTTGCCCCCACTTTTCTCTCTTCTTTCAACCAGAGATGAGGTGCGTCAAATGACAGAATACATAATTTCTCAATATGCATTCTTTATGTACAAATTAAGCAGTCAGAGGACAATTGGCGGGCTGGGGACGGGGGAGAGTTGTCATCTTGGAAGACAAGCATAGAAAGTATAGATGTGGGGTGCTGGAAACTAACAGGAAAAAAAAAGCAAACTTTGGTTCTTGGGAGACTTTCTGCCTTCATGATTTTGAGTTATGCGTAAAGGATTTTAATTGCTTATAGATCAGTGATCGAGAGCCTTAGAAAAAAGGGTTGTGCTGCTGTTTAGGTATAGCCTTTAAAAATTAGATGTTTATGAAAAGCAGTTAGTTAAAAGGTATGCAGAAATGGATTTACCTATTCACAATTCATTGGAGGTTTTATTTTAGTTTTTTACATTATCTTTTGGTGACTCCTGTGAAAATATTTACTGGTGTTTGTCAGGGTGTACATAACTTTCTGGGGTGGTGATTTTCTCTTATTTTGTTTATATTTATGCAATTTAAAAAAATACAAGCAATAACACACCTTTTCTAAGAAATAGGGATTGTCTAAAATAACAGAACACATCCTGTAAAGAAGGAAATACATCCATAAAGAAAATGTCTAGCAACCCCAGCTCTAGCCGACAATATAGGGAACCATGATGAAAAGAAAATAAAGCATAATGCTCTTATAGGAAAGCTGAAACTAAACACAACTGGTTCTCCACTATCGCAGGACAGAACTGTCTTTCTCTGATCCCAGTGACTTACGAACATGTTAAAAGGAAATAAATTGCAAAGGATATTAAAAAATTCTCCCTGGTGTTTCGCAAGGCCTTTGCCAAGGGTACTCCATGTAGGACACCGAACTCTTCTTCCATACATAAATTATTTACATGGAATAACAATGGCTTTCAATAAAAATTAACTGAAATAATACCACATTTGTGATTGTAATTACTAGAAATTTTCCGCTTCATTTAGTAATTGTCTATTTTCATTTAATTTGATTAACATCAATGTGGTGTACATACTGTATTCTAATGTGTAGTCAAATTTTAAAGTATATAACTCCAAGTGTCGTTATGTAGCGCACAAAAAATTTAACCTTCCTTCAAAAGCCGCACAGCTGATATTTTATGCGCACACAGCCTACAGAAAATTAGAGGGAACATTGCCTGCAGGAGTTTGATTTTACCATAGAGCACAGGGCCGGGAAACTCCATACAAATGCTGACGCCTTATCTCGTATTACGTGCTGTTCGCGGGTTATGGCGCCAGCCCGTAATAGTCTAAGGGGGGAATATGTGATAAGGAGAGTGCAGCCCAGCCAGGGAAAAGTGAAAAAAGGAAGAATTTTTCCTCTTTGCGGGGGATGGGCACATGGTCCACAGCAGGAACCTGGAGAGAAACCTAGAGGGCAGACCTAGCTGGAAGTCATGCCCACACTCCAGGTCAGCCACAGACAGGAGGTACAGAAGGGCGGAGCCAGGAAGGGAGTTGCCCTGCTCAGTGTTTGAAAGGGAGCAAACAAACACTAGAGATAGAGTCGGTTATAGAGTTGGTTGGAGGGCTGATTCAAGAGGTGGTTCAGAGTGCGGTTGGAAGCATGGTTGGGGAGCTGATTCAGGAGTTGGTTCAAGTGCTGGTTGGAAGCATGGTGAGAAGCATGATTGGAGATACAGTTCCAGTTGCAGTGGCAATTGTTGTCGGAGTTGCAGTCCAGGCCTAAGTGGGAGTTGCAGCTCAGGTTCAAGTCCTGGTTCCAGAAGGTACAGAGGGAACAGCCCTGTAGCCAAAAGGAGCAGCAGAAAAAGGAACCGCTATAAGGACAGCCAGAGAAGGTACAAAGGAAGCTGCCATACTCAGCACAGTAGCCACCGAGGATATAGGGAAGGTTCCAGGGGGAGAACCACATACCCTAGCAAGAGAGTGGGAAAGTGTTACCACAGGTCTCTGCCCTACGTTGAGGCAGAGGGAGTCCTGACTGGCCAAAGCTCTAACCAGGAGAATACTGCAAAAGAAGCCCAAGGTAGGAGAAGGGAGGCAGCAAGGCCTTCTAAGTATGTTTATTCTTCTGACTCTGATGAAACTGTTATACCACAGATAAAACAGCACAAAAAGAAATGTTGTACCAGGAAGGTTAAGCAAGAGCAACCCATAGGAGACCTGCCTAGAGCAGGGAAGGCAAGAAAGTGGGAGAGGTTGTTTAACCTGTTAAAAAGTCTAAAGCAGAAAGTTCCTGAGCGGTACCTAGCAGAACCCTGCTACAGCTCAGCAGAGAGTATGGACATTGAAGTCAAGGAGGCTGAGGTAAATTCAAATGTCTCAGAGATGGAATGCAATGCCTGCACTAAGGTAAATTAGTGTGAGCCAGAAACACTTGATATTGGAATTCACTGTTGTTTTGTTTTGGACATTTGTTACTGGAGAAGTATCCACTGTTTTCTTTTGTCTGGAGAGTACATGTGTTTGGGAGAAATTGTATCCACTTACCTGCAAGGAAGCTGAATAAATTCCTGTGTGCTTTTAAAAACCACTCGGTTCATTATTCCTCACACAACTACAACCCTAGGAAAATATAAGAGGTGGTCACCCGTCCCTACTAGGCAGCCGCCTGGTAGGGGCGCGAGCGTCACAATATGTATATTATGAATATACGTGATGTGAGATGTAGAATAATAAAGTGAAATTATGCTGTGTAATGGAATCTTTACCTATAAATAAAGAGGCCTAAAGCTTTGATTTTAGAGTAATCATAGGCAACTGCCTAGCTTGCTCTCCCAAAGCGCTTTGGTCCTGTGTTTATAATACAAGTGTGTTGTGTATTATTTACAGATTTGTGTATTATCTAAAGATTGTGATCAGTCAACCTTCTCCTTGTTTTGTGTGCGGATTACTGTGACCCAAGAGCCTGCCTCGTTGTAGGTGAAGGGAGGTGCAGAGTATCTTTCATTAACAAAGAGCAATTCCTCAAAGACACCAGTCAGTCCCTACCCCAAGACTTCACAGACCTGGACGAGGCTGTCAACACATGGAATACCACTATCCTTGCCGCATCTCAACTCCCACCTCTAAAGAGCTCACACCACAATAAAAACAGACCTAGATCTACACCATGGTATTCTAATACCATAAGATAATCCAAAAGGAAATTATGACAACTTGAACGCTGCTGGAGATGGAACAAATCAGAAACTACATTAAAGCAATATCAGGAGATGCAAAAAGAATACAATAATATAATTAACAAACATAAACAAGAATACCACACAAACCTTATTCTAAAAGCCTGTAACAAACCCAAGGAGCTCTTTAACATTGTGCACACTCTTACAAATGACCCGACCATGAAAGATGAAAGCAAGATTCACCCTCAAAACTTTGCTGATTTTCTAATATCTAAGAACAGTCCCAATCAAAACACATCCCATACGAGCATCCATCTTATCGACTCACCATCTACAGACGATGACTGCACAACTACCAATCAATGGAAGAACTTCAGCATTCCATCAATGAAACAAATAACTCAAATCATCACCACTCTAAACACCACCACTTCTGCATCGGACCCCTGCCCAGTGACATGGATTAAATCCACCAAAGAAGACCTAAGCACACACATTCAAAAGATAGTAAGCGCCTCTCTCACTCAGGATTCATGCCCAAAGCACTCAAACAATCTACTATATACCCTATTTGTAAAACCACATCAACTAAAAGTACCGACCCTTCAACCTACCGCCCAATATCAAGCCTTCCATTACTAGAAAAAATAACCCAAAAAATTGTTCAGAGACAGCTTTAAGAACATATTGATGAATATGTCCCACTAGACCCTCACCAGCACAGATTCCGCCCAAACCACGACATTGAAACACTTCTCATACATCTATTCGATAACATACTCAAAGGAATAGACAAGATAAAGAAAGGCTTCTTACTAATCTTTATCGACATATCATCAGCCTTTGATAAAATGTCTCATCACATCCTACTAAAGCACCTAATGGAGATTGGCCTCCAAGACACCACCATAAAATGGTTCCAGTCATACCTTGAAGACAGACAACAAAAAGTAGCATCCGGTAATCTCACCTCAGCACCCTTCCATACAACTCAAGGAGTGCCCCAAGGCTCCTCACTATCTGCACTCCTCTTCAACATATATATTCAACCTATATGCAAAATATTTAATAAATACAAAATACAATATGCCATATATGCCGACGATATCATGGCATATACTCCTATCCACCTGGATGCCCCAGACTACACCACCATATCAACCTGCATCCATGAAATAACGATCTGGCTTACTAACAACAACTTAAAAATCAACATAAAAATATCTGAAGCAATCATCATAACAAGGGAATCCACATTCACTCCTCCTACTACTATCAACATCTCTAATATACCAACCACCATAAAAGAAGAAGTTCGGTATCTTGGAGTGATACTAGACAAACAACTTACCCTCCAAGCGCACATCAACAAGACATCCAAAACAGCCTTCTTCAAACTAGCAATGCTCCAAAGACTAAAACCTCTTCTCAATAAAGAACATTTCCGTACAGTATGCCAGGCCATCATCACACCTGTGCTGGACTACTGTAATCTCCTCTTCCAAGGTCTACCCAAACAATCCACTTGACCCCTTCAAATTGTCCAAAACACTGCTGCCCGTATTATTATTGGCGCATCACGACAAGACCATATAACTCCCATACTACATGATCTGCACTGGCTGCCAGTCTCTTCACGAGCAAAATATAAATCAGCGCTCACCATCTTCAAGATCAAAAATAACATGTGAGCAGGAAAACTACAAGAGATCATTGGAACCAAATCAAACAAAAGACTGGACAGAAACAGCACTAAAAACACAATACCAACTCCTGGTCTATCCACAAGAACTAATAAATCCACATCCATGAGGACTTTCTCTCTTGCTGCCCCTGCTATTTGGGATGAACTCCCGTAAAAGCTAGGATCCACAACTGATCTAAAAGATTTTCGGAAGTTACTTAAAACCACCCTATTCATTGAACATTTCAATGAAGATCCCCAAACTCAGTAATCTTCACATGGAAACTGTCTATTCCAACTCATATGCTGATTTACACAAACCAAACTAATGCACCAGTCCCCCTCCTATTAATCATACTACAATGTATATAGTTATGTTTCAAAACTCCCACCTTCCCCTTCGTTTACATAAAAACTCTTTTGAGATTATTTAAATCTTGAAGTATGAATTTATAAGAGACTGTTTAAGTTTTTTGAAAGGTAATTTTAATGTTTACAATTTGAAAGTTCTTTGTAAAAGTTATTACTTATAATTGAATGTTCTTTGTAAAAGTTGAAGTTAATGTAAACCGCCTTGATTAAATGAAAAGGCGGTATAGAAAAACTGTTAAATAAAGAAATAAATAAGTTGTAGGTAATAACCTAGTTTTCTGAGGTATGTGACCCTAGGCAGAAGCTCCAGTCATGCTGCCCCACACTCGAGATGTGCCACGCCTCCCAGTCATGCCACTCCCCCCATGCACGCTGAGTCATTTCCCCCTGTGCTGAGCCATGTTACCGCCAATTCTGGCGGTGAGGTACCGAGGGGGGGAGGCACAGCTTGGTTACAGGCCATATACTTTGATACACATGGCCTGCCACTTCTGACTCCCCCTCCAACATTAACTTCAGGGGTTCAGAAGTGGCAGGCCATGGGTGGGGGATGGGCAGGCCGTAACCCCAGACATACAGGGCCGACTACCCTGACTGAGTTAGCCGGGTAGTCGCTGAGACGTACAGCTGGACAAGAATTGGTTCCAGCCTGCACATCCAGGCTCTAGACCTGATTCTGATCCAATGGGGGCTGCAGGATTAGAATTGGGTCTAACTTTGCAAGCCTGATTCTGCCCGGCTGTACAGGGGCTGGACATGCATTAATGGAATTGGCCTCTAAATGCATAACTTTGCACTTGTCCAAATTAAATTTCATCTTCTATTTGGACATCCAGTCTTCCAATTTATCAAGGTCCTCTTGCAATTTTTCACAATCATCTTGTATTTTAACAACTTTGATATCATCTGCAAATTTGATCATCTTACTTGTTATTCCCATTTCCAGGTTATTTATTTATTTAACAAGTTTTTATATACCGCCTTTAAGCCAAGGCAGTTTACATAGAACAATAATATACAAACTTACATTAGTTGTGTTACACTGAACATGGGAATGTAAACTTGGAGTTAAATATGGGGGATTTACAGAAATCAACAGTAGGTGAATGAGTTATGATGTATACCGTTAAGTGATATCATTGGAACCAAAATATTCAATGAATAGATGTGTTTTTAGGAGTTTCATCAGATCTTGTGTGGACATTTATGAATATGTTAAAAAGCTGCAGGCCCAGCACAGATCCCTGGGGTACTTCAAAATTCACCTTTCTCCGCTGAGCATTTTGACAGAGCTGCAGACGCTTCATCTGCTTCTGCAAACAGCTCAGAAACAGAAAATTTCCACAGTCCAAATAGGCAAGAATGGTACATTGAACTAAGAGCCGAAAGTGATTTACTGAAATAAAAGTAATTGACGTAATCTGAAAAAGGACTTCGCTACAACAGAACTGATATGAACCTCAAATGATAAATTTTCATCCAGTAAAACTCCAAGAACATGGAGTACTGGGTCAGAGACTAAATTTCAATGTTTGACTGCCTGATATATCACCCACAGATGGATGGCCTCATCAAGCGATTCAATAAAACTCTGAAACAGATGTTTAAAAAGTTTGTGCAGGAGGACGGAATGAATTGGGACAGTCTCCTACCTTACTTGATGTTTGCTATCCACAAGGTATCTCAGAATTCTACGGTGTTTTCACCTTTTGAGTTGCTCTTCAGAAGACGACCAAGAGGCATATTAGACGTGTTAAGGGAAACCTAGGAAGAAGAACCCTGTGCCGGGAGTAATTTGCTAGACTAGATTATACAAATTCAAGACCAACTGAGGAAAGCCAGAGAGATGGCCAAACTCAGTCTGGAAAACGTCCAGGCCTAGCAGACCAAGGGCTACAATCAGGCAGCCATGCACCGCACCTTCCAACCAGGAGATAGGGTTTTAGTCTTGCTGCCCTCATCTGAGAGCAAGTTGCTCTGTAAATGGCAGGAACCCTATGAGGTGGAAGAGAAAGTGGGGCCTGTTGACTACAAGACTACCTAGCCAGATAAACAGAAGAAACCCAAAATGTACCATATTAACCTACTGAAAAAGTGGACTCCAGTGACCACTATGGTGGTACAGAGAGATGATTTTGGAACGGAAATTTGAGCCCTATCAGATCCAACTCCCTTATGGAGACCAGCTCTCTGCTACCCAGAGAAGAGATCTAGAAAGTCTGATCCACCAGAACCTAAAGATATTCTTCACCCATCTGGAATGAACCCACCTCATTTGTCATGATATAATTACTGCCCCTGGGGTGGTTATCTGGCAATGACCCTATCAGATTCCAGAGGCCTGGCAACAGGCCATTGCCAAGGAGCTGGAAGAGAAGCTTATCATAGGAGTTAAAGAAGAGTCTATGAGTTGCTCCCATTGTCTTGGTTCCTAAACGCAATAGAAGCATCAGATTCTGCATTGACTTCCAAAAAGTCAATGCAGCTTCTAAACTGGAAGCATATCCAATGCCCAGAGTAGATAAGCTAATCGAGCAACTATAGTGAAGCATGCTTTATATCAACCTTGGATTTGACCAAGGGATATTGGCAGGTGCCCTTGACTCTGGCTGCCAAGGAAAAGACTGCTTTTTTAACACCACAAGGTCTGTTCCATTTTACAATACTGTCTTTGGATTACATGGGGCTCCTGCCATGTTTCAATGCCTAGTCGACCGCTTACTGAGACCACACGAATATGCGGCTGCATACCTTGATGACATCATCATCTCCAGCAGAGACAGGACCACCCATCTAACCCAAGCCTGTGGAAGGCTGGGTTGATGGCCAACCCCAAGAAATGTTTTATGGGAGATCGGGACATTCAATACCTGTGATATTTAATTGGGAATGGGCAGATACGACCCCAACTAAAGAAGGCGGATGCCTTTGCCCAGGTCTCCACCCTGAAATCAAAGAAAGAGGTTCGGGCCTTCCTTGGCTGATTGGCTATTACCATCAATTCATCCCTAATTTTGCAGAGGTGGCAGAGCCATTAACCAATCTCCTCCAGAAGAGAGCTTCCAAACGGATTCAGTGTCAAAGGACCTAGACCTGGCCTTCCAGCATCTCAAGAAGGCTGTGTGCTCTGAACCTATCCTGATGAGCCCTGATTTCTCTCTACCATTTATTGTGCAAATTGATGCCTCAGAGGTGGGTCTAGAAGTCATTCTAGCTCAGGAAGTCTGGAGTGAATAACATCCTGTAGCATTCTTCAGTAGGAAGCTACTTCCTCGGGAGAAACATTATTCAGTGATCGAGAAGGAAGCACTGGCTGTCAAGTGGTGCATGAAACCATCAAATACTACCTGCTCAGCCGTCCATTTATGCTGGCAATGGACCAGTAACCTCTCCAGTGGCTGGCTCAAAATAAGGATTCCAATGGCCATATTATGCGGTGGTTTTTGAGTCTCCAAACCTACCAGTTCAAGGTCCGCAACAGGGCTGATCGGACACACCTGACTTCCTTTCTCAGGTGGGGGTCCTGAGTATGGCAAGTGCTCAAAGGGATATAGTTGAACTGAGAGGGAGGGTGTGTGATGGGGTCTGGGAGGGCATGGCTCACAAGGAGAGGTTAAGAATCCAACAGGCTGCAGGAGGGAGAGAGGCCCATTGAGACAGAAAGCTCCTTACAAGCCAGGCTGGGGAAGAAGTCCTGGTGTGAGGTAGGAAACTCAAGAAATGAATGACCAGACTTTATTCTTCTGAACTTTAACTTGTGGGCTGGGGGAAGGGCACTGTGAACCAGCTTGTGAAAGCAACAAGCTGGGGAGAGAATGATGACTAACTGAAGCACAATAAAAGTGGGGTTGTGTTTGTCACTGGAGGTCTGCTTGGCATTTTAAGAGCCCCTGGCCACTACATGCCACACCCTACCACAGTGCCCCTTTTACCCCTCTATCATCTAATGGTCCAGCTGACTCACAGGTTTTTTTGCTATGAATGTATTTGAAAAAAGTTTTTATTATGCGCTTTTGCTTACGCAGCAAGCATTTTTTCAAATTCTCTCTTTGCCTGCCTTATCAATGCCTTGCACCTAACTTGCCAGTGCTTATGATGTTTATCATTTTCGTCATTTGGCTCCTTTTTTCCATTTCCTGAAAGATGCTTTTTGGTTACAACAGCCTCTCTGACCTCACCTTAAAACCATGCTGCAGTTTTTAGCCTTCATTCCACTTTTCTTAAAGCATGGAATACAGCTGGTTTAAACTTCCAAGATAGTATTTTTATACAAGTATTAGTATCCTTTAACAATTCATCCTTCTGAACCATTCGCTCTTAGGCAACTCTCAGCTTTCCTCTAAAATTGTGTTTAAAAGCTGCTCTACCTCTTTTTTTAATGCCAGTAGCCTGGTTCCAACCCAGTTATGGTAGAGACCATCCCCCCCCCCCCTTCCAAAGAATGTTGCTCAGTTCCTAACAAATCCAAAACCCTCTTCCTTGCACCATCGTCTCATTCACGCATTGAGACTCACGAGCTCTGCCTGCGTTTTGTGTCCTGCATGTGGAACGGGAAGCATTTCAGAGAATGCTACCCTGAAAGTTCTGGATTTCAACTTCCTACCTAGAAGTCTAAATTTGGCCTCCAGAACCTCCCTCCCACACTTTCCTGTGTCATAGGTACTAACATGTACCAAGACAGCAGGATCCTTCCCATCACTATCTAAAACCCTGTCTAGGTGGCACGTGAGGTCCACTACTTTCACACCAGGCAGGCATTTTACCAAGTGATTCTCACGTCCACCAGTTACCCAGCTATCCACATGCCTAATGATCAAATCACAAACTGTAACAGCCGTCCTAACCCTTTGCTCATGGGCACATGTCCCTGAAGAAACCTCCTTAGTGCGAGAGCATTTTACATTACCTGGAGTACAGGTGTTAGCTACAGGAACACGTCTTGCCATATCAAGGTGATTCTCTCCTTTCATGTGACCTCTCTCCTCCATGGCAACAGAGAGGCTGCCAGACTGGAGGTGGGACTTCAGTACTATGTCCCTGAAAGTCTCGTCTATATACCTCTCTGTCTTCCTTAACTCCTCCAGAGATCAGACTTGGTCCCTGAGAGCAAAGATCTCCTGCCAACTAGAGCACACGTAAGACTCTCACCAACTGGGAGAAAATCATACATGTGACATCAATGCAAAAGACTGGATAGCCCCCATCTCACTGCTGGACTGCTATCTGCATCTTAGTTTTAAGGATTTGTTTAGATGTGGAAACAGAAACATGATGGTAGAAAAAGGCCATATGGCCTATCTAGTTTGCCCTTCTATATCAACTACTATAGTCCCTTTTTTCCTTTAAAGATCTTTTGTGTTTGTCCCATGCTTTCTTGAATTTAAATACTGTTCTCATCTCTACTACCTCTACTGGGAGACTATTCCATGCATCTTCCACTTTTTCCGAAAAGAAATATTTCTGCATATTACTCCTGAGTCTATCCCCTTTCTCCCTCATCCTATGTCCCCTTGTTACAGAGCTTACTTTCAATTGAAAGAGGCTCTCCTCCTGTGCATTTATGCCATGGAGATATTTAAATGTCTCTATCATACCTCCTCTATCCCGCCTTTCCTCTGAAAGATACATATTGAGATCTTTAAGTCTGTCCCCATATGGTTTATAATGAAAACCAATGACCATTTTGGTAGCTACCCTCTGTTTCAACTCGACTCCATCCTGTTTATATCCTTTTGAAGCTGTGGTCTTCAGAACTGCACACAATACTTCACATGAGGTCTCACCAAAGATTTATACAGAGGCAGTATCACCTCCTTTTGTCTGCGGGCCATTCCTCTCCCTATACACCCAAGCATCCTTCTGACTTTCACCATCACCTTTTCTACCTGTTTAACCGCTTTATGATTATCAGAAACAATCACACCCAGATCCTGCTCTTCTTTCGTGGACAGAAGTACTTCATGCCTTATACTGTACCGCTCCCTTGGATTTTTGCAGCGGAAATGCATGACCCTGTATTTTTTAGTGTTAAATCTCAGCTGCCAAATTCTCGACCATTCTTCAAGCTTAGCTAGATCCCTCCTCATGTTATCTACTCCTTCCTAGGTGTCTATTGAAGATTTTAGTATCATCTGCAAAAAGGCAAACCTTACTTGATAGCCCTTCTACAATCACAAGGTTTTTTACTTACATAAAAGTTGCTAGGGATAAAACATCTATTACAGGATTGTCCTAAAATAAGGGAATTATGGGTGGCTGTTGAGAAGTTGTGTACAGAGATAACTTGGGTACCGGTGCTGCTGGATCTAGCGCAGGTGCTCAATGAGAGGAAGGAAAGAGAGCTGGACGACTTGGGAACATTTATAGGGTACTGTATGATTGCAACGAGAATGGAGTTGGCGGTGTGGTAGAAGAAGCCAGACATGCTCAATAGGCGTATGGTGGTTAGGTGCTTGGATCATATTTTTTGTATGTGTGAGACAATGGCATATAAGCATCATAAGAAAGGTGCATTTGTAAGGATCTGGCATTAGTATCAAGCTTGGAGAAGTGAGCACCTTCCAGAGCCTTGGAACTGTGTGAAGGCAGCCGGCTTCAAAACATGGTTCATGGATACAATGCTCCAGTACCTATAGTTTAGTACTGGACTACTACAGGACGATTTCAGGTTGACTTGTCTGTGGTGCGAAATGGGGGAGGCAGGTATGGGTGGGGAAGAAATTTCCGGGCAATATGGAATAGATGGTACATCTTTATTTCTGATGTTTACCTTTTTGTTGTTTATTCAATGGGGGATAAGGATTGTGGGGAGGGGATATTTGAGAGGGGCTACTTGGGAGAGACATTGTAGAGGGGCATTTAGAAGAGTGTTTGGAATTAGCAAAGAATAATTGTTGATTACAATGGTCTCCGGAGTATATTATTATTAAATATGAGTTTATTTGTGAGAATTATTGTAAAAGTGAATAAAATACATAATTACAAAAAAAAAAAGCTGCTAGGGATAGTTGAACAAACACAACTATTCCTAATAGGTTTAAGGGACTTTGTTCACGTCAGGGCCTTAATTAATTAAGCTATATCTGATGAGGATAACCAGATTAACCTGAAAAAGAATTTATCCACCTCCATCTCTTTAAGAGATGTAAGAGCCAATAAATCTAAGATTATACCTGCGGTGGGTAGGAGTCGGGGTGGGTGGGAAGGAAGGAAATACTTAATAAAAGCTGGCTAGCTATGAGTGCCCTGACTGACTATTAGAGTTTGATTTAAGTAAAAGTTCCTTAAAATGCAATAACCCAACCCACCTTAAAAGGGCATATCTGAGGTCAAGATTGGGACTCAGGTGAAAAATACCAGGCCAAGAGCAAAACTGGAAAGCCCAGATCAGGAGGAGGAAAGCTCCAGGAGTATACTCACATTGAGGCACATTCTGCTTTGTACATCTCCGGGCTGTCCGGATGTACAAACATCCGGATGGCCAGGAGACACAGCTGATTCTGCTCCTGTGGGGGCTAGATGCTCCGCGGGAGCAGAATCGCAGCACAATGGCTGGATGCCCGGAACGTGCCCCTATTCAGGCACCCTGGACATCCAGCCACTTACCCGACTAACTCAGTCAGGTATCTTAATGGAGCCGTGGTGCCATGGCACCACGGCTCCATTAAAGAGCTGCGAATTCCCGCCGCTGCAAAAGTGTTCTTTCCCCACAGCCTGACCCCCATTGTGGCCTTCCAAAGTCAGGGTCGGGCTACTGGGAATCTCCTCCACCTCCTTGCCTCACTGACCTGGCCTTGTGCCCCCGTCTACCTGGCTGACTCCGGACATACAGAGCCAACCTCAGAATAGGCCCTGTACGTCCCGGGAGATGACCCGCCCTCACTCCACCCTCCTTCTGCCCTCCCCCCATCTAAGGCTCCTCATACAACTCAGATGTTCGTATGGGGAGTCTTTTTCTGGCAGACACATTTGGATGAATATTGGGGATATGCATCCAGACTGGATGTACATCCCCATTATTCGTGGTTGGGAATGACCCCCATTGTGTATATATGAACAAATGCTATATTATTTTGTGAAGCCTGCAAAAGGTAAGACATGTTACTTTTGTTCCGCTTTTGAATAAAGACTTTTTTTATGGTTATGATTTATTATTTATTGATATATCACCTTTCTTTTAACAATCAAGGCGGTTTTCAAAATTAAAAGAAAAATTGAAGAGCAAAGATTAGAAAGGAATTCCAGTATCGATAGGACAGAATAGGGAGTGACTAGAAAAAGTAGAAATCAGGGAG
Source organism: Ichthyophis bannanicus (assembly GCA_033557465.1). Classification (NCBI taxonomy): domain Eukaryota; kingdom Metazoa; phylum Chordata; class Amphibia; order Gymnophiona; family Ichthyophiidae; genus Ichthyophis; species Ichthyophis bannanicus. The sequence continues at coordinate 499,154,837 of CM066036.1, forward strand.
TGCAGAGAACTAGACGACAGATGGCAGTCAGCTCCCTCCCCCGCAAAGCAACCTTTGAGGGCTCAAATGCTTCCCCAAATAGATAAGTTTTGGATAAAGGTTGGAGGCTTAAGAGCCATAGGATAATTATTTCTAGATATACGACTGAGTGGTTGATCAGCTAATATTGGGACTTTTCCAGATGGCATTGCCAGTGGAAATTAGATATCTTGGATCCCCTGATGTACAAGTCCAGGAACTCCAGGAAGAAAAACTCCAGGAAGGACTCCTTTTCATAGCTAGCTAATCTGGCAGTGTGCCAAGCCCATAAAGCCCCAAAGCATGGGTAGTCCCATCATGGAATGACATGATATGGAGCACTCCTACTTCAAAACTGGCGTGCCCTATTGTCGTTTTAATAAGGTATAGGTGGTGGGGTATTATTGCTGATCCCCATGGACCAGCCAAAGTCACTCTCTATTCATAGCCAGTTTGAATTCTGTTAACCAACTCCCTTCAAATGTTTTGATATTGAGTCTACCAGTACTTTGATAGAGAATCCATCCAACTACATAAGGATCACAGAATTATCTGCTCCAAGGTGTGTGGCATCAACAAAGTTATGTAATGCAACGCCTTCAGGTTAACGCCCATTGCTTGTTCTTCAGCCCTGGAACATTCCTAAACAAAATGGCCTTTTTCTAGACAATTAAAACAGAATGGTGGTTCTGTGACCCAGGACCAGTATGTGGCTGAAAGCCATCCCTTCTACAAGGTTGGATGCAGGCAATACACTTTCCACCTGACAATTCTGGGATCCTGGAAGAACCTTTTCTCACATAGCCTGGGGTTCTTGAGCATCAGCTGAGCTTGATGAAATACATCAGCAACTTCCAGAGCCCCCTTCTAGATTAACCCTTTGGTTGTGGCTTATCCACTATCTCATAAGCAGAGTTAGGCCATCCAGAAGCTATTCCAGTAGAACTAATTTGGCCGCTTCAACTCTGGATTTCCCTTATGGTTGCAGCCACTTCCATCCTGCATCTTTCAACTGATAGAAGAGCTCTCCTGGACTCTCCCCTAGCTGGAGGATTCCTCTACAGAACAGCTGTCTGCAAGCTTTGGGGATAAATCCTCCACATTCAAGAATGACTGTCTTAACATTGCCATAGTTGCCCTGTGCTCTGGATTTGCAGCCTTGATGAAGGTTGTCCATTTAGCTTCTAGCTATTCAGCAAGCTGAGCCGTTCATTCATAGCTTACTAAGAAGCAGCCTGGATCTGCTCCCAAATTCATCTTGGGCATTACTGGAGGAAGAAGGGTAGGTTGAATTATGTTAGCTTTAAGGCTTGGGCTACATGTGTCAGAGAAGTCTATTGCTGCACCAGCTGTAGGGCTTGCTGCTGCTCTCATTGATTCTGTATGATATTCTGTAGCTGCTGTTGCCCCTCTGTCATAGCCCTGAGTAAATATTCCATCATTAGCTAGACAATTTTAACCGGTATTGTCCAGGTTAGCAAAAACCTAGAAGCTTAAACAAAATAAAAAAGTAGCCTATCTTTTTTTTTCCAACATATTTTAATAAAGGTGGAATCTAACAGCACAGTCAACAAAAACACTTGTCATGCTAATCGCCAGTACAGACAACTTAGTAAAGAATTTTTCCAACAAAATCTTCCCCTCCTCTGTTAGCCAGTATTTTCCCACTTATACAGTTATTTGTCAAGCTCCAGACCTCTGAGCAGTCTACCCCAATAATTGACTATGCAGCACTATAACCTAAGAATGACACAAAAAAAAGAAAACAGCATAACCTGCTCAATGTGATGACCTTGGCCGGTGCGTGTCCATTCAGTCCATTTCCCTTCCTTAGGAGGGAGTGATTGAGGGCCTTCCCGACTCCTAGATCAGTGGTTCTCAAACTTGAGGTCGGGACCCCAAATGGGGTCACATCAGTGGATGGGGTCACAGAAACATAGCCATTTCCTCTTCTCTCTGGACTTTCATTGTGACCCATGCCAAGTAGTGACAGTCACCAGTCAGCATGTGGCCTATAAGTCAGTGAACATTCAAAGGCTGTTGTCCCCTCCTGGGTAAGTTTCCTGTTAGGCTGGAACCCATGCCGAGTACTGTGATCTGTAAGCACACACTGACATGCTGACACAAGAGACCCTGTGCTGACTGCTGCTGCTGTTGCAACTACTGTTACTGCTGCCTTCCTGCTTTAGATGAGTGGAGGGAGTCGAAGGAAGCTGAAGACCTGCTATTTTGATTTCATCATCTGGGGTCACGTGAATTTTCAGTTGTTAAAATGGGGTCATAAGGGATAAATGTTTGAAAAGCACTGTCCTAGATTGAGTGTATGGGTCCCAAATTTTCCAGAAAATCCAGTCCTTCCCTTGCAGCCCATAAGTGAGTTTATCAAATTGAACTGCTTCCCCAACCTTTAAGTGCTAATCTGATATCGATGAGCTCTGTTTAGTGCACCACTTCCATGCTACTGCCATTCTCACTGCCAAAAGCAGCTATGCTCGCAACATCTTCCCACGTTACCGGAGGGATGATGTTAGAGAGGTTCCCAACAGCATCTCCTCGGGATCCAGACACAGCATCCCACCGAGTATGCTAAATTTCTCTCTCCACCTCCCCCCAATACTCCTTTATTACCGGGCACTCCCACCACCGGTGGAAAAAGGATCCCATACTCCCACATCCCCTCCAGCATAACCCCGTATCCCTTCTCTGAGCTTTACACAAATGCAGGGGGGTAGAGTATAATCTGTGCACCATCTGGAATTGCATTTACCTCCACAATGTAACCCAGGTACAGTGCCTAGCGAAAGTATTCATCCCCTCTGTGTTTGTCCTGTTTTGTCGTGTTACAACCTGGAATTAAAATGGAGTTTTGGGGGTTAGCACCATGTAATATACACAATATGCCTATGACTGAAGTTGCAAAATATCCTTTATTGTGACACAAACAATAATTACGACAAAAAAACAAACAAACTGAAATCAGAAGTGTGCATAGGTATTCTCCCTCAAAGTCAACACTTTGTAGAGCCATCTTTTGCTGCTATTATAGCTGCAAGTCTCTTGGGGTACGTCTCTATTAGCTTAGCACATCTAGTCACTGGGATTTTTACACATTCCATAAGGCAAAACTGTTCCAACTCCTTCAAGTAAGATGACTTGCATTGGTGTACAAGTCATGCCACAGATTCTCAATAGGATTGAGGTCTGGGCTTTTACTAGGCCATTCCAAGACATTTAAATGTTTCCCTTTAAACCACTCCAGTTTTGCTTTAGCAGGATGTTTAGGGTCATTGTCCTGCTGGAAGGTGAACCTTTGTCTCATTCTCAAATCTCTGGCAGACTGAAACAGGTTTTCCTCAAGAATTGCTCTGTATTTAGTGTCATCCATTGTTCCTTCAATCCTGACCAGTTTTCCTGTCTCTGCGGATGAAAAAATCCCCACAGCATGATGCTGCCACCACCATATTTTACTGTGCAAATGGTGTTCTCAGGGTGATGGGAAGTGTTGGGTTTGCACCACCATGGTGTTTCCCATGATGGCCTAAAAGTTCAATTTTCGTCTCATCTGACCAGAAAACCTTCTTTCATGTGTTTGGGGGGTCTGCCACATACTGTTGTACAAACTCCAAATGTGTTTCTTATTTCTTTCTTTAAGTAGTGACTTTTTTCTGGCCACTCTTCCATAAAGTCCTGCTCTGTGGAGTATACGGCTTAAAGTGGTCCTATGGACAGATACTCCCATCTCCACTGTGGATTTTTGCAGCTCCTTCAGTGTTATCCTAGGTGTCTTTGTGACATCTCTGATTAATGCCCTCCTTGCCTGGTCTGTGAGTCTTGTCAGGTTTGTAGTGGTGCCATATTATTTCTATTTTGTTATAATGGATTTAATGGTGCTCTGTGGGATATTCAGAATTTGGAATATTTTTTTTTAATAACCCAACCCTGATCTATGCTTCTCCACAACTTTATCTCTGACCTGTTTGGAGTGCTCCTTTGTCTTCATGTTGCTTGCTTAGTGGTGTTGCGGAGCCAGGGGCCTTTCAGAATAGGTATATTTATACAGGGATCATGTGACAAATCATGTGAGGCTGATTGCACACAGGTGGACCGTAATCAACTATTTATGTGACTTTTTAGGTTAATTGGTTGGACCAGATCTTACTTAGGGGTTTCATAGCAAAAGGGATGAATACATATACACCCACAACTTTTCAGTTTTTACTTGTTTTTTTTTTATATATACACGGTATTTTATTGTCATTCCACTTCACCAATTTGGATTATATTGTTAGATCCATTACTTAACATCCAAATGAACCTCCATTTTCATTCCAGGTTGTAATGCGACAAAACAGGATAAAAACCGGGGAGATGAATAATTTCACAAGGCACTGAACCTAGCTCCCTTTGTCCCCATAGATCTGAAAATTTACCCATCCCCCTCTCTTCCATATCCCTCACCAGCGCTGCAAAATCTAGACCTAAGAAAGGTCCATAGTCCCTTACCCTGGACCACATGGAAAAAGCTCCCGGAATCTGCCCCCTCCCCCCCCAAACGCACACCCTAGTTTGTTTAAGTAAGGGGCCCATAAAGGGATGCTGCAAGACATCCACCCCACCTCTTTCCCTGCCTCAACTCCCCATCCCCAACCATTCAAAAACAGATAAGGGGAGCCACTGCAATCCTGGCAGGTGGAGATAGAAGAGTCTGGCCACATTCATGAGCAATGCAGCATGATACTTTGTCAGGAAAGTTCACTCTGCCCTACACCTTGGAGCCCATGAGATGTCGTAACCCTATCCTTGCCCTCTTCCCCTCTCCAAACAAACCTTGCCAATCACCATTCCCATTTTCGCAAAGACCAAGCCAGAATAGCTATGGGCCGCTGGCCAAACAGAAACATAAATTTCGGTATGACATTCATTTTAAGAGATGCTACCCAACCCATCCAACTCAGATGCAGGGATTGCCACCGCCGCAAATCTTCCTCCACCCAGAGTATCAAGGGGGCATAATTAAGATGGCATAGCTCTGCTGGATCACCAAACAAATAAACCCCTAAATATTTGATCTTATGATCCACCCACCACAATGGAAACACTGGGAACTGAGATCTGAACAGGCTTCCCAAACTCATCACCTCTGTTTCCCCAAGTTTACAAGGAAACCAGACACCCCTGAAAAGGTGGGGATCTTTGCCAGCAATGGCGGCAGAGACTGTTGAAGGCAAGCTACAAATAACAAGGTGTCATCCATATAAAGCAATAACTTGTGTTCTGATGTTCCCACTCCCACAGGGTGGATACCCCTGTTTTGATGCACATGCACCGCAAAGGCCTAAATAACTATAGAAAAAGCATGGGAGGTAACAGGCACCCTTGTCGCATTACCCTGAATAGTCCCCGTTTACTAGCACCCGCGCTAGCGGGCCCTTATAAAGTGCCCTAAAGCCCTTGAATAAAGCCCTCCCCCCAATTAAGCTTTGCCATTACGGTGAAGAGGAAGCCCCACTCCACCTGGTCAAGTACTTTTACAGCATCCAACGCCACACACAAAGTGGGGTCTTCTGTCCACCCGGCATGCAGCAGATTCACCGATCTGCACACGTTGTTGGAGATGGCTCGGCCTCTTATAAATCTGGTTTAGTCTCGGTGAATCAAGGCAGGTAATACACTCTTCAACCTTCTGACCAAGACCTTTGCAAACAACTTAGCGTCACAGTTAATCAAAGCTATAGAGCAGTAACTTCCGCATTGGTTTGGCGGTTTCTCTTCTTTGGGCAACACAATCAAATTGGCCTGTGCCATCGTGGCCAGTAATGGAGTTCCAGCCAGTGCTTCTGAAAACACCTGTTCTAACAAAGGGGCAATTTCCTCTTTCATAAAATGATAAACCTCAGCAGGGTACCCATCCGCACCTGTGATTTTCTCTTTCGGCAGCGCCTTAATAGCTTCTTTCACCTCCCTTACTCTTACTGGTCTACTCAGGCTGTCGGCCATTCCTCCTTCCAGGCAGGGGAGATCTACAGACTGGATATATCTCTCCACTGCTGGGATCCCCATGATGTCTTTTGATGCATACAGTTGCTCATAAAACTTCCGGTACATCTCTCTTCCCCACAATTTCCCTCACCAAATGAGCGGTTCGCTGTTTCTTGAGCTGCTATGCTAACAACTCCCCAGCTTTGCTTCCCTGCTCCGTGTAGTTAAGTTTGGTCAAGCAGAGAAGGGGGCCATCCTTTCTGCCTCTAAGGGCTTTACCTTCGCCCTTGCGGTCGTCAGCTGCCTCAACACTGCTCGCGAGTCCGTGCACACATGATCCTCTTGCAGCTATCAAATCAATTCAACTAACTCCAAGACCTCTTTCTCATGTTCTTTTTTCCGCTGCGACACCAGCTGTATCAAAAGGCCCTGCAGGACAGCTTTCCCCGCATCTTAAAGGTTACTGCCTTACACGTCTCTATTGTCATTGGTTGCCATATAAGAAAGCCACTCCTGTTTCAATTCCCCAATACCTTGTCCTTCTGTAAGAGAGAAATATTTGCTCTACACTCTGATCTTCCTGCCCTCCCAGTCTGCCCACGCAGGACCCAAGGGCACTGACAGAACTGAAATATGAGATTGCAGGCCTGTTATTAGTAATCTGTGAACTATCATTAAAATCATCTGTAATACCTGAAGATTGGAGGATGGCCAATGTAACACCAATTTTTAAAAAGGGTTCAAGGGGAGATCCGGGAAACTACAGACCGGAGAGCCAGATGTCAGTACCGGGAAAAATGGTAGAAAACATCATAAAGAACATAATTACTGAACATGTAGATAGTCATGGCTTAATGGGAGACAGCCAACATGGCTTTAGATAAGGAAGATCTTGCTTTACTAATCTGTTATGTTTTTTTGAAGGTGTGAAAGTGAGTCAGTTGATATAGTGTTTCTGGACTTTTGAGAAAGCCTTTGACAAGGTCCCTCATCAGAGACTTTTGGCAAAACTAAAAATTCATGGGATAGGAGGCGGTGTACTATTGTGGATCAGGAACTGGTTAAAAGATAGAAAGTAGAAGGTAGGGCTAAATGGCCAATTTTCCCAATGGAGAAAGGTGAATAGTGGAGTACCCCAAGGAACTGTGCTGGGTCCGCTGCTTATTAACATATTCATAAATGATCTGGAAATGGGAATAACGAGTGAGGTTATCAAATTTGCAGATGACACAAAACTATTAAAAGTTGTTAAAACTCATGAAGATTGTGGAAAATTGCAAGAGGATCTTGATAAAATGGAAGACTGGGCATCCAAATGGCAGATGAAATTTAATGCGGACAAGTACAAAGTTATGCACCTAGGAAAGAACAACTCAAACTATGGTTACACGATGCAAGGTTCCACATTAGGAACCACCACCCAGGAAAAAGATTTAGGGGTCATCGTGGAAAACATGCTAAAACCCTCGGCCCAGTGTGCAGTGGCGGCCAAAAGAGCAAATAGAATGCTAGGTATCATAAGGAAAGGAATGGAAAATAAAACAAAGGACATTATAATGCCTCTGTATCATTCCATGGTACGACCGCACCTTGAATATTGTGTGCAATTCTGGTCGCCGTATCTTAAAAAGGATATAGCATTATTAGAAGGTATAGAGAAGAGCCACCAAAATGGTAAATGGGGTGGAAGGATATCCCTATGAAAAGAGGCCAAAAAGGTTAGGACTCTTCAACCTGGAAAAGAGAAGGCTGAGGGGAGATATGATAGAGGCCTATAAATTAATGAATGGAGTGGAATGGGTAAACGTAGATAAACTGTTTACATCATCAGAATATAGAAAGATTAGGGAACATGCAATGAAGCTACAGAGTAACCTATTTAAGACTAATAAGAGAAAATATTTATTCACTCAATGTGTAATCAAACTCTGGAATTTATTACCGGAGGATGTAGTAAAAGCTGTTGTTGTAGCCAATTTTAAAAAAGGTTTGGACAAGTTCCTGGAGGAAAGGTCCATAAACCATTATTAAAAGGGACCCATGATATCACTGCTTGACCCAATACAAGCACTGTGGAACCTGTGCCCTTTGGGGATACTGCTAGGTACTTCTGACCTAGACTGGCCACTGTTGGAAACAGGATACTGGCTTGATGGACCTTGGTCTGATCCAGTATATCTTATTTATTTAGGTGCGATTATATACCGCCTTTCATAAATTAAAGCGGTTTACAATGAACTCAAAACTTGCATTATAACATACATGCATTACATGGAACGTTTAAACAAGGTGTGTCATAGTAGTAAAATGATTAACAAGATAAGAGAAGTAAATTTAACTAGGTATAACAGTCAACTAATTACATTTGGTGTTTGAGTTAATTATGGATTGTTCTGCGCTGTTGGTCAAATGCAAGATTGATTTGGTTATTCCAATTATAGATGATGTTGTCATGTGTCTTGTTTTGGGTGGAGTGTTAGTTGATGTACTGATTATATGAGAGTTTGTTGGGTAGCCAGGAATGATTTGTTTTAAGTACAGTCAAACCTCGGCTTTCATGATTAATCCGTTCAAAAAAGTCTGACTAAAACCGAAATGTATGAAAACTGAAGCAATATTTCCCATAAGAAATAATGTAAATCCAATTAATCCGTTCCAGACACCCAAAAATATTCACAAAAAATACATTTTATAGAGAATAACTACATTTTTCATACAGAAAACAATGAGAAATAAATATAAATGACTAATGAAATGGATAAATGAACATTTAACATCACTTTTACCTTTATTGAAGACTCTTGTTGGCATATGGAAGATGGTGAGGAGGGGAGAGGGAGGAGGAGAGGTTATTGTTTGGAAGGGGAATCCCCCTCCATAAGGACCTCAGGTATCAAGGCCCTATCCGGGGTTACTTCCCTTCTTTGTTTTTTACTGGCACTAGGACCAGCTTGAGAGTCACTGGACCCCTGTCGCACAAAAAATCTGTCCAGAGAGGTCTGTTTCTGGTGTCTCTTTAAGATTTGCCTAAAATGGAACAAGGCATTGTCATTGAACATGTTGCAGACACGGCTTGCAACAGCTTTGTTAGGGTGAAATTTCTCCACAAAACTTTGCAATTCACTCCACTTTGCACACATGTCCTTAATCACTGAAGAAGGCACCTTCTCTCCTCTCTTCTTCCTCCTCCTCTGAAGCAATTTCCTCAGCTAGCGTCTGTTTGCTGTTCCAGTTGAAGGTCTTGCAGCTCTTCAGTGGTTAGCTCTTCCCTGTGGTCCTCCACCAACTCTTCCACATCCTGGCCACTCACTTCCAACCCCATGGACTTCGCCAAAGACACAATAGATTGCACAACAGGCGTAGAGTCATCAGGGTGAGCCTCAAACCCTTCAAAATTCTTCTCGAGGACACATTCTGGCCACAATTTTCTCCAAGCAGATTTCAACGTCCTGGAGGTTATTCCCTGCCAAGCCTTATCTATAAGGCTTATGCAATTGAGGATATTGAAGTGATCCCTCCAGAACTCTCTTAGGGTCAATTCAGTGTCCGAGGTCACTTCAAAGCACCTTTGAAACAGTGCTTTGGTGTAGAGTTTTTTGAAGTTTGAAATGATCTGCTGATCCATGGGCTGGATGAGAGGAGTGGTATTAGGGGGCAAGAACTTCACTGTGATGAAACTAAACTCCTCCAACAATTGGTCTTCCAAGCCTGGAGGATGAGCAGGAGCATTGTCCATTATCATGAGGCACTTGAGTGGCAATTGATTTTCCAGGAGGTATTTCTTCACACTCGGGCCAAACACTTCATTGACCCACTCAATGAAAATTTGCCTCGTGACCCATGCCTTATCGTTAGCCTTCCACATCACACACAATTTACTCTTGATGACATTGTTTTTCTTGAACACTCGGGGATTTTCAGAGTGATACACTAGTAAAGGCTTCACTTTGAAATCCCCACTAGCGTTACCACACAACAAAAGAGTTAGCCTATCCTTCATAGGCTTGTGTCCTGGCAGTGCCTTTTCCTCCTGCATGATGTAGGTCCTCTTTGGCATTTTCTTCCAAAAGAGACCTGTTTCATCACAATTGAAGACTTGTTAGGGGAGGAATCCTTCAGCCTCTACGTACTCCTTGAATTCATCAACAAATTCTGCGGCCCCAAGTTTGTCTGAACTTGCAGCCTCGCCTTGCCTTACCACACTGTGTATGCCAGTTTCCTTCTTAAATTTGTCAAACCAGCCTCTGCTGGCCTTAAATTCAGTAACATCAGCACTCGTTCCAGGCATTTTCTTTGCGAGATCCGCATGCAACAGCCTTGCCTTTTCACAAATTATTGCCTCCGAAACACTATCTCCCGCTGTTTTTCGTTGATCCACACCAACAATAACTTCTCAACATCTTTGATTGTTTGCGATCTCTGTTTCATTAGTGCATTTACTCCTTTCGCAACATCAGCTTCCTTGATTTCATTTTTCTTCATCAGGATGGAACTGATCGTTGATGCGGACTTCCTGTACATCCTGGCGAGATCGGCCACGCGTACGCCACTTTCATACTTTGCTACGAGTTCTTTCTTGAATTCTATCGTGTTTCTCGCCTTCTTTATCATCAAAGGGCTGGCACTCGGAACTTTCTTTGGCCCCATGGTGGCTTATTTAGCAGTCACACTCAATGAATGCGCGGGGTGATGCTCACTCAACGAGAAACAAAGGCAGACTGAGTCACGAACGCATGGGATGCTTTGTATGGGTGCTCGATTCCGGGAAATGAGTGGCCGAGTCATGCGGGCAGGCGGACGAGTTTGGTACGGACCATTTTCAGATCACTGCTCCCCTCAAAGTCTGTGTCAAGGCACAATGAGAACTTTTAGCAATTTGCAGTCAATCAGGAAGAGAATCAATCCTACAAGATGGTGCTCCAGAGGTATTTTTGGCAGACAGATCGTTTAAACTGCTGAGAAGGGAGAAAGATTAACAGCACAACGATCAAGATGCAAATCTTCAGCCAGACACCCAGAGAGGAGATCGGGCACAGAAATTTTTAAAAAAAGAAAAAACCAAGAAGGATCCACAAAAAAAAAAGCCTCCAGTAAAGGCACCAGCCACAGCCACAGCCACCGGAAACACCACTCTCCTGCTCAGGCAACCTGGAATGCAGAGCTGAGCATGCGTTCCAGAGCCATGTGGCAATGGCTGCAGCAGCACGGGCCCCCGAAGTCTCAGCCAGGCAGTAGAACAGCTCCTGTCACTTCTCTCACCTGGCCGATCGTCACAGGACAGCACACACACACAGATACAGCACTGTAATCTGATCGCCGACTCTCTCACCCGCCTCCGATTCCGTCTCAAAAGCAAATTGCAAGCTGGAAGAAATGCTCAGCAGCAAGTTTGGAAGACCCATCAGGACTGGCATGTTTGGAAGACCCATCAAAGTTTTACCGTCAGCAGGGAGTCCCAGCAGGGATTCCTCTAATTGAGCGTGTCGGAAGCATCAGATCAGCCACACCCTCACTCCTTGATTCTTGCTACTGTATTTCTCAAAGGATCACTGAAAGCAAAGAGGGCTGGATCGCAAAAACAAGCTAAGTACTGTATTTTACTGAACGACCCCCCCTGAAACGGACCATTTTAAAATTGTACGAAAACCGAGCAGATGTACGAGAACCGCGACAAAATCTCAATGAAGAAAGATGTCGAAAACCGAAGCTTACGAAAACTGGGGCATACGAAAACCGAGGTTTGACTGCAATTGATTCTCCGAAATGCTCTCTGAACAAGAACGTTTTTATGAGCTTGCGGAATTTGTTTAGATCTTTTGTATTCCTTATGTTGTCTGGGAGCGAGTTCCACAGCATTGGAGCATATAAGGAGAATGCCCTCTTTGTTGTAGTTGCCTTGCTGTTTCTGATGATTGAAGGGACTGACAATGCGTTTTTACTGTTGCTTCTTCTCAATCTAGTTTCCGGGTTGGAATGAATTAATGTTCTTAAGCTTGATGGTGATTCATTTTGAAGAGTCTTGAATATTGTGTGGAATATTTTAAATTTTATTCTGTTGGCTATTGGTAACCAGTGTAATTCCTTTAGAATTGGTGTAACATGTTCCTTTATTGGTGTTTGTATGATGACTCTTGCTGCTGTGTTTTGTGCTAGGTGGAGTCTGCAAATAGCTTGTTTAGGGAGTCCCATTAGTACACCATTGCAGAAATCTAGGTGTGGGAGGATCATAGCCTGGACTGTTGTTCTGAAGTGAATTGATGATAATTAATGGTCTTAGGTGTTGCAGCATCTTTAGTTTTGAGAAAACAGCCCTTGATATATTGTTTATATGTTTGGAAAAATTGAGTTGATGAACTAGAGTGACTTCCAGGTATCTTACTTCCTTTTTTACCTGTAGTATTGATTTGTTTATTTGATTGTTTCTGGAGGGGTGAACTTGGTATCTCTTGAGATGAACAAGACCTCTGTCTTCTTATAATTGATCTCTAGGTTATGGTTGGATACCCATGTGACGGTGGCTCTGAAGCAATCTTCTATTTATTTGTGCGTTGATTGGTTGATGTTGAAATGCGTGTACATCATGATATCATCTGCATAGAGGTGATACTGGATGTTGTGGTCTTGGATTATTTTGCAAACCAGTTGAATATAAATATTGAATAATAAAGCTGATAATGCTGAGCCTTGAGGGATGCCTAACTTTTGGATGAATGATTTGGACGTGTCTTATCCAACAGAACCCAACAAGTGAAATTAGGAAAAGTATGATCTGAACCACGTTAGCGTTTTTTCGTTTAGGCCAATTTCTTGAAGTCTGGTTAGGAGGAGCTCGTGTATTATGGAGTCATATGCTGCTGTGATATCTAGGAAAATTAGGATGAATCCAGATTTCTGATTTTCCATTCCCTTTAGTGTTATGATGATCCATTCCCTTATGTTCTTATGATCACTTGCCCATGATCTGAGATAGTATTTGGATGGATTCTCTACTCCCCAAAGTTTGGGGATGTGTTTCTTCGTATCAATAAGTAGTCAATCCTGGAGTATGTGTTAATACCTGGCGTATAGCACGTGTATTCTCACCTACCCCCCATTCTTAACTCTCCAGCCATCTACTAAGTCCCAATAGGCCATGCCTTCCCTCAACTCCTTCCCCTCCCTAGAGTGCAGCTGGGCTTCATACTTAGATCTATCCTCAGGCCCCAACACACAGTTCATATCCTCTCCCACCACCCCTTCAAAGTTACTCAGCCAGTCCTTGAAGAAATTATTTTTCGGGCCATTCGGAGTATAGAAATTTAAAAGAGACAGCTCCGCCTGTTCTACCCAACCCGTCACCCGCATTACCCTCCCCTGTATATTGCCCCCAGACTCATATACCACAAAGGAAACTCTATTAAGAATAAATATGTCTGCTTCTTGGAGTTAAAGGCTGAGCTAAACATCTGCTCATACCCCTGAGCTTTCAGCTTTGCATGTTCTCTCTGGGTCAGATGGGTCTCCTGAAGTAACGCAATATCTATGTGCATTTTGTGCAAATGTGTCAGCACCTGCTTCCTTTTGATCGGGCCGTAAATCCCTCTCACATTGAGGAAGCAATTTTAACCCCCCCCCCCCCCAATCATTGTCTGCCCATGCCTGGTCTCCAACTACCCAGTCCCCCAGCACAGCCATCCCCGCAATCAGCTTTACCATACACCCACCATGGAGCATTGTAGAACACATCAACCAACCACACCTAACAAACTCCCAATCATCATCCATTTCCATACCTCTGCTATCCGCCATCCGCTTCATTTTGTATTTTTTTAACTTTCTTAGGAAAGCCGTAACACTCACACTACACACACCCTCCTTGTCCCCCTGCACATCAACAAAGCAACCCCAACATTACTACCCACTCCACTACTCCCTCAACCACACTTGTACACTCACCACCCACCTCCCCATTTCTAAGTTTCCAGCATAAGTCCCCAATGTGTCCACTTCCTATTCTTATACCCTCCTTCTGTCTCCCCTGGCCCCCAGTTCACCTTTGGCTGATCGATGTGCAAAAATCATTATCATAAAATTATTGCCACAGCTCCCAGTTCTCCGTCAGTGTGGCAACCTCCCAGCCTGCGTGCTCTAAGTTGCCTCTGGCCTATTCCTGGTGTTATCGGGGTGAAGCTCTACCCTGGTACTCTGTTGCCTTGCTGTCAATTCCTTCTTGACATCCACTCCTGAGCTGCTCATGTGGCCCACCATCTCCGCCAATGTGTCTTCTGTCGGCCCTGCTGGTGTGAGCCTTCACTGATTCTGCCCTGCCCAGGCCTCTGACGACCTTCATTCGTTCTACTCAGGGCCGGATTTACCTTGAGTGAGGCCCTACGCCAACAAAAATTGTGGGCCCCCAGCAGGGGTGGCCCAAGGGGGGTGCGGGGCCTCATTTGCATAAATATTTGCATAATGTTACCATATACTAACTTTTAGTAAACGTGCCTCTCAATGAGTGTATGGATAAAGAAAGACTAAAAGATTTCTACATTACTATAATCCAGTGCCAACTGCCAGACACATTAGGAACTACTACAAACACTGCCCATTTAGAACCCATAGCAAACCCGCCGTATCCTAACAGCACTACCAGGACTCACAAAGCACCATACTCTACCAATCAAAAGGCAACACTGCAAATATTAAACCAATACATTTCAGAGAACAACAATACATGACCTACTGGGGAAAGAGAACAAGTGGCAATGTCAAATAGGAATTATATAAACAGAACACCTCAGCTCAGTTACACATGCAGAACATAGACCATCACCAAACAAGTAATCACAATTTAGAAACAGGAAGACAATAATTAAACTAGGAATCCCAAAAGCCAAACTTGGAATGTACAACACTGTAGAAATAAAACTATACATTAATTTGCTCTTGTACTAAACAAAGCGCAGACGTTAATGATGCACATTTACCAGAGCTGACATATTCCAATTAATAAATTCAAAATAAAGAGATATTTTTCTACCTTTTGTGCATTTTTTTCATCTGCAATTGCTCCAGCCACTTTCTTCTGGTTTCTTCGTGTCTTCTGCTAACTCTCCATCGTCTGCTGTCCATTTGTCCTTTCTTCTCTCTTCTAGTTTTTTTCCATTCTCTCTCTACATCTGCTTTAACATACTAATCTGTCTCCTTTTGCTCTTTCCTCATTCCTATTTCATCCACTCAAATTTTACCCCTCCATCCTCAATCCCCACTTAGTCTCCCAATACCCGGCCAATTGTAGATTTTTTATCCCTCCCACACAAAATATTTTTCCCTTCTCCATTTTACTCTTCCAGCCCCATCCCATTCTAATCTTCCCCCAACATCAGCTCCCTTCTAGTTCCAGCCTCACCCAGCATCCATTCCCTTCTAGTCCCTGCATCAGCCCATTTCCAGTCCTAGCCACCCATCAGCCCATTTCCAGTCCTAGCAACCCCCCAACCCAATACCAGTCCTAGCCCCCCATCAACCCACTTACAGTCCTAACCCCCCATCACCCCATTTTCAGTTTAAGCCCCCCTATAACCCATTACCAGTCCTAACCCCCCATCAGCCCACTTCCAGTCCTAACCCCATCAACCCATTTCCAGTCAGCCCCCCCTAGCCCATTGCCAGTCCTAACCCCCCCATCAGCCCACAGCCCATTACCAGTCCTAACCCCATCAGCCCACCTCCAGTCTTAACCCCCCAGCCCATTTCCAGTCCTAGCCCCCCCATAGCCCATTACCAGACAGCCCCCATCAGCCCACAGCCCATTACCAGTCTTAACCCCCCCAAAGCCCATTACCAGTTCTAAACCCCCCCAACAGCCCATTACCAGTCCTAAACACATCAGCGCTCCTCCATTCTTAACCCCCCCAGCACCTTTCCAGTCCTAGCCCCCCCATAGCCCATTACCAGACAGCCCCCATCAGCCCACAGCCCATTACCAGTCTTAACCCCCCCAAAGCCCATTACCAGTTCTAACCCCCCCAACAGCCCACAGCCCATTACCAGTCCTAACCCCATCAGCCCACCTCCAGCCTTAACCCCCCCAGCCCATTTCCAGTCCCAGCCCCAGCCCCCCCAATAGCCCATTACCAGTCCTACCCCCCCAATCGGCCTAAAGTAAAATTTAATTTTAAAAAAAAACTGCTGGCTGCCGCCGCGGGGCCCCCTCTGCTGCCGCAGCAGCATGGACTGACCCGCGGGGGCCCCCTCTGCAAGCTGAATCCGTCGGTTCCTCCCTCCCTCCGTGCAGGCTGTGAGAGGCGCGAAGGGAGAGTGTCTCCCTCGCGTCTCTGTTAAGCCCGCAGGGGCTGATGGGAACTTTTCCCATCAGCCCCTGCGGGCTTAACAGAGACGCGAGGGAGACACTCTCCCTTCGCGCCTCTCACAGCCTGCACGGAGGGAGGGAGGGACCGACGGACCCAGCTTGCAGAGGGGGCCCCCACGGGTCAGTCCATGCTGCCGCGGCAGCAGAGGTGGCTCCGCGGCGGCAGCCAGCAGTTTTTTTTAAATTTTTATTTTTAAAAAAAAGCTAATTTGTTCTATTTTTGTGGGCCCTTGCCAGCTGTGGGCCCTACGCCATGGCGTACATGGCGTATAGGTAAATCCGGCCCTGGTTCTACTGCTGCCTCAGAGGAATGCAGAAACTTTTCCATCACCTCTGGCAAATAAAGGATCTTCCGGATGCCATTAACTTGGAAGGTCAATTTGACTAGGTACCACATAGCTGCCTTAAAACCTCTTTGTGTCAGTTGCTCCCTACAGCACAACAGGTCCTGACATCTCTGCACTGATTCGGCAGCCAGATCAGGAAACACCATTTATTTTATCAATGCTTATATACTGCTTTTCAATGGGTTAAAGCAGTGTACATTCAAGTATGGCTTGTCCCCAAAGAGCTCACAATTTACGTTTGGTACCTGAGGCAATGGAGGGTTAAGTGGCTTGCCCAAGGCCACAAGGAATACCTGTGGAACTAGAAACCCCAGTCCCTCCGGCCCGAGGTTACTGTCATCCAGTGGGTTTTGGAACCTCCAGCCCGAGGCAACGTGCCCAAACCACTAGGCCACTCCTTCCACTATGACCTTCCAGTCATGTACAACACGTGTCCAGTCTTTCAGGCAGCCTGAATAATAAATTCCCGGTCCTGGAACCATAAAAGTTTAACAATGAATATTCTAGGGTGGGCATTGGGCTCAGGTCTCTCTCTCAGTTCTTGGTGCGCCTGTTGAAGCTCAAATTACCACAGTGGTGGGGACCCGGGAAAACATTTCTTAAGTCTCTTATAAACTCCAATAGGGTGTTTCCTTCCTCTCTTTCCAGAATCCCAAAGATCCTGTTAGATCTGCAGTCATGATTTTCGGAGTCCTCCAACTTTTCTTGCATCCAGGCCACTTGCTTTTTAAGCGAGTTCACATCCTCTGTTAGGCCTCGCTGCATGTACTTAGTCTGTGGCTTCTTCATGCCTCAGCTTCCTCCAGTCGTTCACCAAGCACCACAAACGTTTCCTCAATCTGGCTGAACGCCTTCTCCGCTGTTTCTTTCTTGGAGGCTCAGATCTCGTGCAGCACCGTCAGCAGGGCCGAGTTGCCTTCTGAAATCCCATATTCATGCTTGCTTGTGATGGATGAGCCCGGTGAAGGCGGTTGTAAATCCGCTCCCATGTTTTTTTTTCTGCTGCTTTAGCCTTTGCAGTGTACAGGTCTCTAATTGTTTTAGCAGCTTTTATTTTCATTGCTTTCGGCATTCTACGTCCAATTTCTTCTATGAAAGCTGTTGTTGTTTGGGTTATTGACGAAATGTGCAGGATTAGGGAGGAGAGCCCTCACACAAATTCCTTATCATCCTGCTATACTAGTCCAGACGAATGGGTTATGTCCCCCTGCCAGCAGACAGAGGCAGATTTGAGAAACTTTCAGTGATGGCATCATCTGGTATATCCTCTGGTACAGCACTGAGAGAATAAAATATTTTTTGCCTCCAGCAGGTGGCAAGCTGTGTGGATTGGCCTGATTCTACTTGCTCATAATATGGTGCCAGGGTCTTGGATTGAGTTTGATTCTCCTCATGCTCACTATGGTGCATGGGCCTTGGATTGAGTTTGACTCTCCTCATGCTCACTATGGTGCATGGGCCTTGGACTGAGTTTCGAAGGACCTGATAGCTCAGAGCATGGGTATGTCCACGTCTCCTGGAGCTGACAACTGCCCTGTATTCACGCTGTTTCCTGTAGGTTATGAGTGCTGGAAAGCCGGAAGAAGAGTAGGAGAGCCCAACGGGGCCCCTGAGAGGGGTTGGTAAGTTGGGCCCTGGTGCCCCTTCCCGCTTGCTGTCTTAATCTGATATTTGCTATTTCTTTGCCTATTTTTTCTAATTTGGGGTAATTTTTTTCTAAGTACCTATTACCCCATTGATTTCAATGGAAGTTACACAGGCTCTCTGCTGCTTTGAATAAAGCAGCTTCAATTTAAAAAAAAAAAGAAAAAAAAGAAATAGACCTTCTTCAGCCAGGCCTCCCTAGGCCTGTGTGCATCTAAAGCCTCCTCAATAAGGTTTCCCTGGTCAGCAATGGCGCAATGCAGCCATGGGCTCTAGCATGTTTTCATCATGGCTTCAGTTTTTGGTCCCTGGTTGGGCTATGATGCCCAGGGCATTTGGTCACCATCCTGAGAAAGGAGTATTGGCAGGAAGGCACTAGCCATGTGCCATGGGGCCCTTCGGGGACCCAGGGCTCCACCTGTGTGCTGGCTTGTGTTGCAGTTCCTGAAACAGTCTCTAGGCTGTACTCAGTTGGCTAGCTGCTTTTCAGACCCCTGCAGGGGGATTTGGGCATCTGAGTGCATCGTCCGGGGACCCCTGATTGTTGTTCTCATGAGCAGCTAGAGAGATCATGGCTCTTGCTTCACCCTTACGCACCTCTATTCCTAAGTGAGCATAGCCTTACCCTACGGGAGTCAACAGAAGGGCTCAAGTGATGTTCCGGCTCCCGCAAGATAAGTCTAGCGGATGGAGTGGTGGTTTCCTCATGGGCCAGGTGGGATCCCGGCAAGATCCATCTTTTCTCAGCCATACCCTGTTAAGGCCTTAGGGGATGTTACTGTTGACCTATAGATTTTGGAGCTGGCTTTAGAGAAAGGGTAGCAGACTGGTCCCTGGCAGACCCACTGCTCTGTAATATTCCACTGTCTCCAGGTCCCTAGCTGTAGTATATGGGCTTTTAAGGAGGAAACCCCAAACTGCCCCTTGGGGTCCTGAAATCCTGTCTTGGCTACTCGCTTGGCCAATGACAAGATGGACAAGCCCCCTTTGGGCCCCTTGGGGTGAAAGTCTGGTTCGTGGACATGACAAAGCACATGACTGTCCCAGAAGCAGGGGTTGCTGCATGTGCGGAATCTCACTTTGGAAGGTTTGAGGTCATTCAGAAAGCCTTTAACTTTCGGGCATTGTTGGGGGCACACCTGGAAACTAGCCCTTGGATGAGTGCTCCTTCATCTGCTGGTGGCTAATGGCTCTGGTCAGAAGGGCTATGGCCCCTTGCTCCTAAGACTGCAGTTTGTTCCTGGGAACATCTGGCTTGGGTTGGGGCAGATGATCAGTGAGCCCAGTCTCCTTCTGGAGACTAGCAGGCTTGCAGTGGCCTGCTGAGATGGCAACTGTGGGTTGAGGCTTATTCAGTTTCTCCCAGCTCCATGGCTATGGTACTTGCCAGTTAGTAGTTCTGGAGTTCTTCTGAGGATGGCTCTGGTCTGTGGCAGAGCAGTTTCATTACGGTTCACTTTTGTTCCAAGAGAAGAAGACTGATCATAGATACTCCACGAATAAAGGCATAGAAGGGTCAGGTAAGTTTTAAGGCTGTGCATACAGCATGCAGTTGCCCTCCGATGAAAGGGAATCCTTGGTGGCTTCGGTTACAGAAGGGGCAAGCTTGGCAGAGTTTCTTGTGGCCCCAGGTCACCTCCGAGAGCCCTTGGCAACTAATAGTCCCATTCATAGTCCCTCCTGAGGTGCAGTCAGTTGGGGTGTTACTCAGTCTACTTCCTCTGAGTGCAGCCATACTTTTCTGGGGTCTATATGTAAGATCTTATTGGTGGGCTGACCCTTTACAATCCATTCTCAAGCTCTTTGGCATCTGTCGAAAGGTGTCTGTGCTGCAGCCCTTGGCTTCAGATACTCCTTTCTGGCTCTTTGGATGGCTCCTTTCACTGGGAAGCCTTCATCATCCTTTTTTTCAGGAGATTGCTTTAAAAATATACAAAACCTGGGCAGGGCAAAGTTACTTTCTTTTTGGTGCTTTAGTAGAAATTTCCTTGAGCAGAGTAGGTTGTTGAACTCTAGTAACCTTCTCAGCTTTGGAAACTGCTGACACCTAATCAGGAGTTAGTGGGCCTGATTACCTGAGAGCAGCTGAGGCCTGCATAAAAGGCTCCAGAACCCTGACCTGTTGAGACATTCCTAACAGGGGCTCTACAGGTCAAACAGTAAAGATTTGATGGTTTATTTTTATTAAAGCTCTTTAAAGGGTTTTTGTATATTTTTAAAAGAAAGTTACATTCTTTTTGGTGCTTTAGTAGAAATTTCCTTGAGCAAAGAAGGTTGTTGAACTCTAATAATCTTCTCAGCTTTTGGGAACTGCTGACACCTAATCAGGTGTTAGTTCCCTCCCTACCCACTGTCGCGCCTCCCCTTGCCAGTACCCGTAGGTAGGGGTTAAGGAGGTTAAGTCCTTCTTTAAACCAAGGGCCTTTCACTTCCTGGAGCAGTGCTTGTTGGGAAGTGTAGTTTTTACCATCAGTTTTAAAAGAAGAGTAGTGTGACTCTAAGTGATTATAAGCAAAGGGATTTATTTCCCCTCCCGGGGTTGGACTTTTACAAGGACCAAAGAAGAACACAAATTAACTGCTCCTTGCAGAAAAGGACAAATTAAATATAGCTTTCTTCAGCAAACAAACATCTTTCTCTTTCCAGCAATTAGAGCTTCAGCACATGGTTAATACAGTTCTGTTCCTTCACAGCCAGCATGTATTCTTCTCACCACAAAGTTTAAAGCAAAGATATAATTTGTTCAGAAGAAATTGTTGTACAGTCCATCTCCTCTGTAGGATAACTCATGCTAGGTGGTTCTGTATCCATCAATTCCACCTCTGAACTAGCCTTAATTTGGCCCAGGCTTTCCAGGGCCGCGCCCTGTCTTCCAACCCTGAGCCCGTCAATGCACACAGGGTTTAAATAGGGCCTAAAGCCATTATCATGGCCCCAATTTTCCTGGCTGTTACCTCCACACGGATTCCGGTAACCCCAGCCCTTAGGCTTACCTGGGGACCTGGCTTTTGAGGCCTTCCTCTGAAGTTCCCCTGTACCGGCTGGTTCCCTGTTAAACCAGGGGGAAACAGTTCTCAACTGCTTCTTGGGCTGCTTGTAAGGCTGTGAGTGCTTCAGCTGTTCTGGTCTGCTTCTCCTATAATTATCCACCGAAGCCTCTGACCTCTCGTCGGCTGAAAACTCTGCCCACCTCCTGACCGGGCATCTGCTTTCCTCTCTCTCCTTCCCCTTTCTGCCTGCTGGAGCCTCCTTATGAGACTGCCCTTCTGGGTAGGGTCTAGTCCCGCCCCCTAGCAGGTGTTCCAACTTCCCCCGTGACTCCTGGCTATATTGATAGCAGGGGCGTGTTTCCTTCTCTTGTGTTTTGTTTCCCGGGCAACTAGTAGCCATGTGTCTTTGTTTATCCCTCAGCCCTGCATTCTCTACCTGATTTTCTAGCTTCTCTGCTGGGCCAGAAGGGCTTGCTACATCACACCACCCAACCCTAGTGAGCAGTCTTGCTTTATATGGCACCTTCCCATTTAACCAAGTATAGAGACTTGGACCAGCACATATTGAATATAATTAAAGAGATTTAACTGCTTTTTCTCTGAAAGGACAGCTGGGAAACCGGCTGGTACTTGGTAGATCTCTCTCTTTTGCTTTAACAGATACCTAAGCTCCACGAACAGAAAAATGGCTGGGAAAAATTGTATTGCTAAAGCTGTTGCCCCTGTTAAAGCTTCTGCCTCTGTCCAGACAGAGGTCCTAATGCCAGTTGAGGGACCGGTTCCATGTGCAGGGTGCCAGCATGCTGAAGCTCTGAGGAAACAAGTGGAGGAACTCAGAGAGGAGGTGGCGAGGCTGAGGAGCATTCAAGACAGTGAGAAGTACATTGATGAGATGCTTCTTGCAGCAACCAAGCTCTCCAGCAGAGGAGAAGATGGGTGCCAACAGAATGTCGATGGTTGGACACAAGTCACCAGGGCCTGCAAAATCACCAATCTAACTTCTCCAGCCCTTGAACTGAAGAACCATTATGCAGCCCTGGAAATGGAGGAGGTGAAAGCATCCCTGGAAAGGGAAGAACCAAAACTCAAGTACCCCAAAGTTGCAGAATCAGTGACCACAAGGAAGTAAAGGGTAGTGGTGGTTGGAGACTCTCTTCTGAGGGGTACTGAGGCGTCCATCTGCCGACCAGACTTGATGTCCAGAGAAGTATGCTGTCTGCCTGGTGCCAAAATCCAAGATGTTACAGAGAG
Organism: Ichthyophis bannanicus; assembly: GCA_033557465.1. Classification (NCBI taxonomy): domain Eukaryota; kingdom Metazoa; phylum Chordata; class Amphibia; order Gymnophiona; family Ichthyophiidae; genus Ichthyophis; species Ichthyophis bannanicus. The sequence goes on from CM066036.1 coordinate 499,177,414, forward strand.
TTTGCCGAGACTCATCAAGCTCACTGACTATTACCCAATGTTGCTAATCCATGTTGGCACAAATGATACTGCCAGGTATCCCTCGGAACATATCAAAAGTGACTTCATGGCTCTAGGACAGAGGGTGAAGCAGTTAGGTGCACAGGTGGTATTCTCTTCAATCCTCCCTGTTGAGGGTAAAGGCCAAGGCAGAGAGGCTCGCATCCTGGAGATGGAATGCATGGCTGCGTGGATGGTGTCATCGAGAGCGTTTGTTTCCTAGACCATGGGATGCTGTTCCAAGGCTTGCAGAGCAGAGATGGCATCCATCTGTCCAAGAAAGGTCAATGCGTCTTCAGTAGTAGGCTGGCTAATCTACCGAAGAGGGCTTTAAACTAGATTAGTTGGGGATGAAAGCCCCCAGGTAGGTGAAAGCCCTCAAGTAGGTGATACATTAAATACCTTTATGGAAATGGGTAACAGGGGTAACATATGGAAAGCAGTGTGTATAAATGCCCATAGCATGGGAAATAAGATCCCTGATGTTGAAGCTTTGGTGGGAGTGGCTGACTTGGATTTAGTGGCAGTTACAGAAACGTGGTTCACAGAAAACCATGATTGGGATGTAACTATACCTGGCTATACTTTATTCAGAAAGGATAGGGTAGGAAGAAAGGGAGGAGTGGCACTATTTGTAAAAACTACTATTAAAGCTTTGGAATTACAGAGCTTAAAAGGGAGAGAGGAGGGATTGTGGGTTAAACTAGAAAGAGGAAAAGAGAAATCTATTTGCATTGGTGTGATATACAGACCTCCCTCACAAGAGGAAGAGGTGGACAGAGAGTTAATTGAAGACATATGCAGCATTGCTAGGAAAGGGGAAGTGCTACTGATAGGAGATTTCAATATGCCAGATATTGAGTGGCACATTCCTGCTGCAGTATCATCTAGAAGTAAGGAGATCCTGGATTCTCTACAGGAAGAACTATTCAGGCAATTGGTAACAGACCCTACAAGTGAAGGGGCCATACTGGATTTGGTGCTTACCAATGGTGAAAGTGTTTCTGATGTTGTAGTGGGAGATCATTTTGCATCCAGTGATCACCAGATGGTGTGATTCAGTATTAGGACTAGGGCTGTTAGAATCCATTCAAAGGTGAGGATCTTAGACTTTAGGAAGACTAGCTTTGCCAAGATGGGCCAATACCTCAGGGAGTCATTAATGGGATGGGAACAGCTGGGGGATGTAGAAAAACAGTGGGCAAAACTGAAAGGGGATATTTTAAGGGCAACCAACCTTTTTGTTAAAATGGTAAATAAAAGGAAAAGGAAAACACTATGGCTTTCGAAAGAAGTAGCTGAAAAAGTGAAGAAAAAGAGGGAGGCCTTCATAAAATACAAGAGATCACAGAGAGAGGAAGACAGGCATCTATATTTGGAAAAACAGAGAAGCTAGCAAAGTAATCAGGAAGGCAAAGATTCAAAAGGAGGAGGAAATAGCCAATGCAATAAAATGGGGGGATAAGACATTTTTCAGATATGTTAGTGAGAAGAGGAAGGGAAAAAGTGGTATTGTCAGACTCAAGGGTGCAGGGGAGGAATATGTAGAAGCTGATAAAGCGGAATTGCTTAACAAATATTTCTGTTCTGTGTTCACAGATGAAGAACCAGGAGCAGGACCTCAGAAAACACCCACAAACAGGAACAGAAGTGAGGGACATCTTGAACAATTTTCAGTAACTGTGTTCGTGAGAAACTAGCTCAACTTAAAGTAGACAAAGCGATGGGACCGGATGGGATACACCCTAGAATACTGAGGGAACTTGGGAACATTCTAGCAGCTCCACTGACTTTTTCAATGCCTCGTTGGAGTCGGGAGTGGTGCCAAAGGACTGGAGAAAGGCTCATGTGGTGCCTTTACACAAAAGCGGAAGGATGTGGTTGAAAACTACAGGCCGGTTAGTTTAACTTCAGTGGTGGGTAAATTATTGCAAATGCTGCTGAAAGTAGTGAGGTTTCTGGAGTCCAGCGGATTTCAGGATCCGAGGCAGCATGGATTCACCAGAGGCAGGTCTTGTCAGACAAATCTGATTGATTTCTTTGACTGGGTGACCAGGGAGTTGGACTGAGGGAGAGCCCTAGATGTGGTGTATTTAGATTTCAGTAAAGCCTTTGACACTGTTCCTCACAGGCGACTTATAAACAAATTGAGCACCCTTGGGATGGACCCTAAAGTTACTGCTTGGGTTAGAAATTGGTTGGGTGGGAGGCGACAAAGAGTACAGGTAAATGGAGCTCACTCTGAGGAGAAGGATGTTACCAGTGGTGTGCCCCAGGGATCTGTCCTTGGTCCGATTCTTTTTAACATCTTTGTTAGTGATATAGCGGTAGGGCTGTCGGGTAAGGTTTGCCTCTTTGTGGATGATACCAAAATCTGCAATAGAGTAGACACCCAGAAAGGTGTAGATAACATGAGGAGGGATCTAGCTAAGCTTGAAGAATGGTCTAGAATTTTGTCAGCTGGGATTTAATGTTAAAAAATGTAAGGTCATGCATTTGGGCTGCAGCAAACCAAGGGAGCAATATAGTATAGGGGGTGAAGTACTTTTGTCCACTAAAGAAGAGCGGGACCTAGGCGTGGTTGTGTCTGATGATGTTAAAGTAGCTAAACAGGTAGAAAAGGCGACAGCAAAAGCTAGAAGAATGCTTGGGTGCATACGGAGGAATGGCTAGCAGAAAAAAGGAGGTGATAATGCCTCTGTATAAGTCTTTGGTGCGACTTCATTTGGAGTATAGTGTGCAATTCTGGAGACCGCACCTTCAAAAAGAAGTGAACAGGATGGAGTTGGTGCAGAGGGTGGCTACTAAAATGATTAGTGCTCTTCATTGTACTTCAAGATACGCACACTCAGGCATCTACGCTCATTACTGGACCCAGACGATTTTAGAACCATCTTCCAAGCACTTATCCTACCACATTTCGATTTCGCCAATTCAATTCTACAAGGTCTCCCACAATCCACCCTAAGTTCTCTTCAACTTGCCATGAACACTGCTGCAAAGGTTCTACAAGGAGCATCCAGGAGTGATCACGTGACACCAATTCTCAAATATCTTCACTGGCTCCCGATACAAGGCAGGATCATATTCAAAACCCTAATTCTCACATACAAGGCCATACATGGTTTGTCTGCAAACTCTCTAACTGATCTCACACAAGTTCTACCTACAACTAGAGCCAGAAGAAAAATAGCGACAAACACCCTAATTATGCCGAAGGCCATAACAACCTGTAGCCAAGCAACAGCAAACAGAGCCTTCATGTTTTGCGCCCCAAAACATTGGAACTCCCTACCACCTGAAATTCGTGCCATAACCGGCATAGTCCAATTCAGAAAGGCCCTCAAACATAACCTATTCATCAAATACTACCCTACATAAAGTGCTTAATATTTACCACAAACTTAACAGAATTCCCGCCTTTTCCAAACATTATTGATAATATTACATAATTACTTCTCTCATGTGATTGAATTAGCAGATTAATATTCTATGTATATAGTTCAATGTATATAGTTTTACCCCCATATTATCCATGTTTATCTTATCCAAATTTATTTTCCTGTTTTATGTAATACCGAGCAGCCTGTTGTTCTGGTCTTTGGTTCTCTGTAAACCGCGCTGATTGTAAATAGCGCGGTATATAAAAAATTGAAATAAATAAATAAATAAATAATAAATAAAAATAAAATAAAAATGTACACCTTAGAGGAAAGGCGGGATAGAGGTGATATGATTGAGATGTTTAAATACCTCCGTGGCATAAATGTTCAGGGAGAGAGCCTCTTTCAATTGAAAGCAAGTTCTGCTACGAGGGGACATGGGATGAGGGTGAAGGGAGATAGATTCAGGAGTGATATGCAGAAATATTTCTTCACGGAAAGAGTAGTGGATCTGTGGAATAGTCTCCCATTGGAGGTGGTAGAGATGAGGACAGTAACTGAATTAAAAAAAGCATGGGACAAACACAGAGGATCGCTAAAGGTAAAAAGGGGACTGTTGTAGTTATTCATATGGAAGGATAGACTAGATAGGCCATGTGGTCTTTTTCTGTCATCATATTTCTATGTTTCTTTTCTTGTCCTGACTGAATTGTGGTCCTGCCTTCTTTTGTAGGAAAGGGTCTTTGAACAGAATCCTTGGTGCATCTGGCAGATGAGTATGGCGTGTTGCTTGAGTACATAGCAATTTCTCATGCCTCTGATCGAATCTTCTCCATCCTCAGCAGTTTGAGAGATGTGCTGTTGGGGGTAGGGTGCATCCTACCTGGTAAGCACATTCAGGCGTTGCAGTTCACAGCCTGGTGTGCTACCCTATAGACAGGAGTCTGCCTGAGGATCCTCCGAAGTTATACAGCGCCTGACTTTTGCTGATCGCCTTTGTGAAGTCCTCCAGGATGCTTTTGTAGGTAATTCAGATGACACCTTTGACAGAGTAGTCTGTCTTGTTTGTTGTCTTCCTCCCATCCCAGGTCCTAACTGCTTGGGTACATCCCACTTGTCTGTATTTATTTATTGTTCTTATATACCGCACTCTTAAAAATCAGCGCGGTTTACATACAACAGTATTGTGCCAGTAAGGCACTTACAATGAACTGGATAATTGAACTTGGGTTTCAACTGGGGGTAACTATGGTCTAGCAGAATGATAAGGAAGGAGAGATTTTAATTATACCTGATAATCTCCTTTCCTTAAATCCTAATAGAACAGCTCAGGACCCACCCTGGAAGAATCCTTTGTAGGTTGGAAAGCCTGCTGCCTTTTGGTCACATTAGTGATGTCAATGCCTGGGAGATTCTTTTTGAAGGTTTGGGAGGTTCTGACTGCTGTGGAAGATCTAGTCAGCCTTATGTTCTGACTCCAGTTTGTTCATTGTAAGAGATCCAAGTACTTGTTCATGCTGTTTGTGACAGAGAATTTTGTGTTTATTATCATTATCTGAATATTTCAGTTTTGCTTACTGCTTGGGAAATGTCATACTGTTTTTTCTCGGTGCTGTACTAGAGGATATTCCAAGTGATAACATCACTGAACATTGCTCAAGTCTGCCTCCATCTGCTGGCAGGGGGACATAACCCACTCGTGGTCTGGTCTTGCAGGATTCAAGGAAAAGAGATCAGGTATGATTAAAATCTCCCTTTCTCCTCCCTTTACGTATTAGGGTAATTGTGGGATAGAATAACTTCTGCTGATATTCTCCAAAGAAATTCATATATAATACTGAGTATATTCCTAACAGGCATTTCTAATAGGGGCTATTTATATTTCAAATAAAGGTTAGAATTTGTTTTTTTTTTAATTGCTAGCTCTCTGACTGGGAGCTCTTAAAAGGATTTTGGTACATTTTTAAAACAAAGTTACATTATTTTTGGTGCTTTAGTTTAAAAGGAAAAATATTTTAGTGGGGTAGGTTTAAAACTCTGCTTTAGTACCTTTCTCAGCTCTTTGGTGCTACTGACACCTAATCAGGAGTTAGTGGGCCTGATTAGCCTGTGAAAGAACTGAGAGCACATATGGAAAGCTGTGTGTATAGATGCCCGTAGCATGGGAAATAGGATCCCTCATGTTGAAGCTTTGGTGAGAGTGGCTGACTTGGATTTAGTGGCAGTTAAAGAAACATGGGGGCTTGTTTACAAAGCCGCGGTAGCGGTTTGCGATCGTAATCGGAGCCGCGGCCCCATTGATTTCAATGGGGCCGCGGCTGCGATCGCGAACCACTACCGCGGCTTTGTAAACAAGCCCCATGGTTCACAGAAAACCATGACTGGGATGTAACAATACCAGGCTATACTTTATTCAGAAAGGACAGGATAGGAAGAAGGGGAGGAGGAGTGGCACTATATGTAAAAAATAATATAAAAGCTTTGGAATTACAGAGCTTAAAAGGGAGAAAGGAGGCACTATGGGTTAAACTAGAAAGAGGGAATGAGAAATCTATTTGCATTGGTGTGATATACACACCTCCCTCACAAGAGGAAGAGGTGGACAGAGAGTTAATTGAAGACATATGCAGTATTGCTAGGAAAGGGGAAGTGTTACTGATAGGGGATTTCAATATGCCAGATGTTGATTGGCACATTCCTACTGCAGTATCATCTAGAAGTAAAGAGATCCTGGATTCTCTACAGGGAGAACTATTCAGGCAATTGGTAACAGACCCCACAAGTGAAGGGGCCATACTGGACTTGGTGCTTATCAACGGTGAAAGTGTTTCTGATGTTGTAGTGGGAGATCATTTTGCATCCATCAGTCACCAGATGGTGTGGTTCATTATTAGGACTAGGGCTGTTAGAATCCATTCCAAGGTGAGGATCTTAGACTTTAGAAAGACTAACTTTGCGAAGATGGGCCAATAGTTCAGGGAGTCATCAGTGGGATGGGAACAGCTGGGGTATGTAGAAAAACAGTGGGCAAAACTGAAAGGGGATATTTTAAGGGCAACCAACCTTTTTGTTAACATGGTAAATAAAGGTAAAAGGAAAAGGAGACCGCTATGGTTTTCGAAAGAAGTAGCTGAAAAGGTAAAGAAAAAGAGGGAGGCCTTCATGAAATACAAGGGATCACAGAGAGAGGAAGACAGGCATCTATATTTGGAAAAACTTAGAGAAGCTAGCAAAGTAGTCAGGAAAGCAAAGATTCAAAAAGAGGAGCAGATATCCCCCCATTTTACTGCATTGGCTAAGACATTTTTCAGATATGTTAGTAAGAGGAAGGTCAAAAGTGGTATTGTCAGACTCAAGGTGAAGGGGAAGAATATTTAGAAGCTGATGAGAATAAAGCGGAATTGCTTAACAAATATTTCTGTTCTGTGTTCACAGATGAAGAACCAGGAACAGGACCTCAGAAAATACCCACAAACAAGAACAGAAGCGAGAGGCATCTTGAACAATTTTCAGAAGACTGTGTTCGTGAGAAACTAGCTAAACTTAAAGTAGACAAAGCGATGGGACCAGATAGGATACACCCTAGAATACTGAGGGAACTTGGGGATGTTCTAGCAGCTCCACTGACTGACCTTTTCAATGCCTCGCTGGAGTCGGGAGTGGTGCCAAAGGACTGGAGAGAGAGGCTCATGTGGTGCCTTTGCACAAAAGCAGAAGTAAGGATGTGGTTGAAAACTACAGGCCGGTTAGTTTAACTTCGGTGATGAGTAAATTATTAGAAACGCTGCTGAAAGAGAAAATAGTGAGGTTTCTGGAGTCCAGCGGATTACAGGATCTAAGGCAGCATGGATTCACCAGAGGCAGGTCTTGTTAGACAAATCTGATTGATTTCTATGACTGGGTGACCAGGGAGTTGGTCTGAGGGAGAGCCCTAGATGTGGTGCATTTAGATTTCAGTAAAGCCTTTGACACCGTTCCTCACAAGTGACTTATAAACAAACAGCACCCTAGAGATAGACCCTAAAGTTACTGATTGGGTTAGAAATTGGTTGAGTGGGAGGTGACAAAGAGTACAGGTAAACAGAGTTAACTGTAAAAAGAAGAAAGTTACCAGTGGTGAATCCCAGGGATCTGTCCTTGGTCCGATTCTTTTTAACATCTTTGTTAGTGATATAGCGGAAGGGCTGTCGGGTAAGGTTTGCCTCTTTGCGGATGATACCAAAATCTGCAATAGAGTAGACACCCAGGAAGGTGTAGATAACATGAGGAAGGATCTTGCTAAGCTTGAAAAAAGGTCTATAACTTGGCAGCTGGGATTTAATGTTAAAAAATACAAGGTCATGCAGTTGGGCTGCTGCAATCCAAGGGAGCAATATAGTATAAGGGTGAAGTACTTTTGTCCACTAAAGAAGAGCGGGAACTAGGCGTGGTTGTGTCTGATGATCTTAAAGTAGCTAAACAGGTAGAAAAGGCGACGGCAAAAGCTAGAAGGATGCTTGGGTGCATACGGAGAGGAATGGCTAGCAGAAAAAAGGAGGTGATAATACCTCTGTATAAGTCTTTGGTGCAACCTCATTTGGAGTATTGTGTGCAATTTTGGAGACTGCACCTTCAAAAGGATATAAACAGGATGGAGTCGGTACAGAGGGTGGCTACTAAAATGGTTAGTGGTCTTCATTAGAAAGCATATGAGGACAGACTTAAGGATTTTAATATGTGCACCTTAGAGGAAAGGCGGGATAGAGGTGATATGATCGAGACATTTAAATACCTCCTTGGCATAAATGCACATCGGGAGAGCCTCCTTCGATTGAAAGCAAGTTCTGCTACGAGGGGACATGGGATGAGGGTGAAAGGAGATAGATTCAGGAGTGATATGCGGAAATACTTCTTTACGGAAAGAGTGGTGGATCCGTGGAAAAGTCTCCCAGTGAAGGTGGTAGAGATGAGAACAGTACCTGAATTTAAAAAAGCATGGTACACAGAGGGTCTCTAAAAGAAAAAAGGGGACTGTTGTAGTTATTGATATGGAAGGACAGACTACATAGGCCATGTAATCTTTTTCTGTCGCCATTTTTCTATGTTTCTATATTTAGGAAGGTGAAGCTAATTATTCTAATATAAGGGATTATTAAAGGCTACGTTAAGAGATAGGCGTAGTAGTGTGTTAATGTTTTACTAGGTAGCTTAGTGCCGTTAGATAGATTTTAATCATTAACAAAACCATTTCTGTGAAGGGAAGTGTAGTAGTTTGGTTTGTTTTAATTTTCCAATAGATGTTTTTTGATCTGATGTAATATTTACAGCTTACCTTTTTCATAGGCAGGGTTATTGCTGTTTTGGGATGACAGGCTTGTTATGTAGCTCCTGAGTGCCTTTTTCTACAGGGTATTGTTATTTCACAGAGTATCTTTCAGTGTTTTTTTATTGTACAGAAGGCCCTTGGGACTTTTTCTTACAGTGTAAATTAATTTAAAGGTGGCATGGGTGGGGGCTATGCTGTATGGCTAGGTGTAATGCATGGAAATATCAGTAACGTGCCCCCTCCTCCGAGACCTGCCTAGATTTTTCTTTAGAAGTTCCACCACACACAGTCTGTGCCCACTGAAGTTTCAGCTTACCCCTTCCTATCCTACCTAGTGTGACCTGACAGTCCGGTTTCTCAACCATTAGTACAGTGTCTGTTCACAAGTTGTAGCCAGATATTTCACTGTCTGGCCAAAGTTCATTACTGCCAGGCCAATAGGCAGCAGCACCTTCCTCTTCCCCACCCTACTTCTGTCCACCTCCCTCATTCCTTGATCCCTTATTTGTTTTTGTAATATTTCCTGTACATTCTGGGCTTTTTCCTTCGTCATCTTTGCAGTAATAGTAGCAGCAATAAAGAAGAAAGAAGGATAACTTGTATCATGGAACATTCCATCCTATGCGCTGTGCAAGGCTGTTACTTGTTCTGCCCCCATGTCAACAGGAAAAGTGCATCAGAAAGGGTGTGACATGGAAGATGTTCAGTTGCACGTTATTCCCATTTCATGTTACCACTCTTGCTGTGAGCAGCATGATGGAAGGAGTCACAGAAGGGAGCAAAGTTTGAGGGAGGTGGTGGTATGTGGGAGGTAGGAGACAGAGGGGATAAATGCTGGACCAGGTAAAGGGTAATAGCAGAGAGAGAGAGAGTTAGAGGAAGAAATGCTGGACCATAGGGAATAGAGGGGGTAATGCTGGACCACGAGGGGAGAAAGGTGGAAGATGCTGGATGGAGGGAGGGAGGAAGAAAGAGAGAAGGGATGATGCTAGGCCATGTGGGGGGGGGGAGGGTTAAAGATGCTTTTGAGAGAGAGTGAGCTAAGATGCTGATTGATGGGGGTGGGGGGGAGACAAGGAAGATGAGGCTGGTAGATACTGGGGATGGGTGAAGGGTCTAGCAGATACTGGGAGTTAAGTTAGAATAACATGGCTGATTTTAGAAGGGTCTGATGTTGGGACTTGGAGAAGAGGACTGATGCTGGCAGATATTGAAGATGGGGGGTATCCTGAGAGAGGGATCCAATTAAGGGGCTGGGAAGAGGAAACTGGCAGCTGATGCAGGATCTGGGAGAAAGGGCTGAAATTGGGGAATCAATTCTGGAAAAAGCCACAGGTAGTGGAACACTTTTTGTTTGGAGGGGCCCAGGCCCTTTAGTTGCTAATGTTATGTTGGGCAAAATATTGGTGGGACCATGATCCTAGCTCACCCTATTCTGCTGCCTATGGATTCTAATGCTGGGAGAAGAGTGCTAATTCAAGGACTAGGGATGGAGAAGGGATCGGATATTGGCAGATGCTGAGAGGAAGGAAGGTGGAGGTAGGGAAGGAAAGGTACCAGTGCTGGGGGACAGGGGAGTGTTCCAATGCTGGGGTCAAGTGGGGGAAAATGAGGAAGAATGTATGCTGGGGGGAGGCAGTAGAGAGACAGATGGGTTGATACTGGGGTAGGGGAGAGACAGGGAAATAGATGATGGTGAAGGAAGCAAGGACAGGTTCTGGGAACACGGGGGTGGCAGAGAACACAGGGATTCAGAATTAGGAGGATGGGCGGAAGAGCAGAAAAACAATTGGCTGGGTATCTGGAATATGAATGGGCATTTGGAGTTTGATTAGAGTGGGATGATGGAAGACTGAAAAATTGAATTGGGATTCAGACATTATAAGGAGAGAAGGGATTGTGTGACTGGATAAAATGTACCAGCAGGGATGCGAGATGGTGCAGAAAGCTGGAGAGATACTGTGAAGGGTCTGGAAAAGTTAGGGAGGGATCAAGAATCTGTGGAGAGGGTGAGAGATAAAAAGGGGACAGGGCTTTGAGGAGGGTGAAGTGTATGGAAACAGAAAGGTAAAAAGGGGAATGGGAGGCTGGGTAGGGGCTAACAGGCAGAAGAAATGAACTGGGGGTGGAGAGAAAATGAGTGACAGGGAAGGGGCTGGGGTTGGTGAGACGACAAGAGGCGTAGGAAGGTAAATCAGTCTGAAGAGGGATTGAAGATGGAGGAAAAGAAGATGCTGGCATCTCTAAACCAAACATGCCGGCTGCCTTTTGCTATTTACCTTCTGCTTGGTCCCACTATTGTTGCCTGATATGTCCCCATAGCATGCATGGATTGGTAGTTCCGATTTCCTATTGCTCACTCCTAAGGAAATCGGAACTATGTATCTGAAAATGTAATGGAGCAAAATCGGGACTGATCAGCTGACATGAGGTAAGGTGGCAACTCCTCAATTCCTGACTGGCCAACCGTCAGATGTGCACAGCAAAAGCAGATAAAAGTTATTTCTGGGGATGTGTCTTTACAGCAGGCTCCCCCTCCCCCGCTTCCGCCTGTCGGGATCGGAGGCACCCCCTCTCTGTCACTGGAAGGGTAGCCAGTCCTAATCTGTGGAAAAGTTGGCAACCCCAGCCCTCCACAACTCCCTGCTCTAAATACTCCACCTAACAACGCTGATCACTCTCGCTCCCAAAAGTGTGTGAAAAGCAGAAATAATAAAAACAAGGTTTAGAACTAATCTCCAGCCAAACAAGAGGCAACAGAGGCAAGAACAAGCAGAATTGTTAGCCTTGTGAAGGCTCTAAGGAGGAGCTGCTGTCTCAAATATAAAGCAGCAGGAAACAGACGCCTTCGCTATATATATTTATAAATAAGCCGCTACTCCTGCGTTTCCTCCTCCAGCTCTTCACCTTATGTGCCAAATAACAAACTGGGACAATTTAAATAGCTCTTTAAAAAAACCCACAAACCCTCTCCTCGAAACCACTCCCTATCCAACAGCATAACCACCGCCGCCCTGAGCGCTGTCATCGCGGGAGTCCAACCGCCACGTCCTGATTCCCGAACCGGTCCGGGAGGAGCAGCGCTTGCGCATCCACGTCACGTGCTGACATCACGCGTCCTAGGCCAGCAGCAGTGGCAGCTGCCGTGACTGAGGTCACCTGAGAAAGAGAGAGAGAAACTGTGCTGGAATGTGGGCGGGAAGGGGAGGCGGGACGCCCTTCCTGCTCCTCACGCCCAGGCCGGTTTCTCCTGCGCACAACTCTGGTTCGGAGAACGGTGGTAAACCCGCGGACCGGGAGACTCTCGGTGTCTGAGGCTCAGCGTTCGCAGGTAGCCGGAGGCGGAGGGCGGCGCTGGCCGGTCTTGCTTGGCGCCGCGGTCACTTGCCCCAGGACATTCCTGTGTTTTCCGCGCAGAAGGGAATAGACAGCACACCGTTCGCCAGCCATTGGCAGGAGGAAGTGCTGTAGGTTTGTTATCTATCACCTATTTCCTATCGGAGTCACTTTTATTTCTTCTCAGGTGGATTAGCGGAGCGGATCTCACGGCTTTCCACTACTTCAGGAGACTTCGTTGCCGGACTGGTTATGTGACAAGCTATCAAACTTCACGAAGTGACATCTTGTTTAAATGCAAATGCACTTTTCTGCTGGACAGAGTGAGCTGCAGGAGTTGAGGGGGATTTTGGATGATTTGACATTTTAAACTCTTTTGTTGATGTAAAGAAGCCCTCTTCTTTTAGATTTATGATGAAAACGTCTTCCACCTGCGTGCTTTGGGCGGAAAAAATCTCGGTTTGTCTCTAAATGCTGGATTATACTGCCATGTTCTTGATTGCGAGGTGGAAGTGAGCGTTCCTAGATCATCACTGGTCTTGACGTGGAATGAAAAAAAACATTATGAAGATTTTAAGATCTTGAAAGTACATTTGGAAAAGTGGAGAAGTGTTGAAGGAATGGCATCGAAGGAGAGATTGTACGAGCTCTGGATGCTGTACTGCAATAAGGTACATACTGATGGAGTTAAGGGGGACTTATTCATCCACGTTTATAATAACATACCTAAGTATATTTTGGTTGGACGAGGAAGGAGAGAAAAATGGCCAAGGCCCAATAGTGTTATCTTTTCCTGCTTATTCAATTTACATGTATTCAGTTGCCTGATATGTTGGTATGCAGGCTGGCCTCTAGAGTTGATCCAAGGTGTTGGCACCTTAGGCAAACCTTAAGCCTTATGACCCACTTGCTGTTTAGCTTTGAATGCCCTGCATTTTGCCAACTCCTCTCAAGAAGCTGCTGCCCTAGGCAGCTACCTAGTTTGCCTAATGGTTAGGCTGGCCTTGTTGATATGATGAATGTGAGGAATTTTGCTATAAAAACACACAAGCCTCAATGAAGTTAAGTGCTGGGCTAGAATCCGGGCCAGCCCAAGTGTTTCTGTTGCACCATGCGCCGAGCTGCTGATTCAGTCAGAGGGGTGGGGGGAGGGTTGGCAGCAATGGGCTATGTGCTTCGACACCCATGGCTTGCCACGTCTGACCACCTTGGACACAACTTCCTGCCGGAGGGGGGTCAGAAGCCGCAGGCCATATTAGCCAAAGCACGTGGCCTGTCACAGGTACCAAGCCACTCACGGAGGTCTACCCCCTAGGCAGTCACCTAGTGGACAGACCGGCCCTGGTTAGAATGCTGTGTGTTTACTGCACAGCATTTTGATACACGTGCTAAAAATGTTTTACTCCTAATGCACTAAACTAATGGCATGCAAATTCTTGCTGCAGCTGTTTGCTGCATTGTGAGTAAAATGTTTCCTGTCAGTGCATGAGGAGGAAATGGATCAGGTACTGACAGGAAGGAAGAAAAAAAAAATAGACCTGCCAGAGTGACTCGTCTCCCTGTCTCCTGTCACCCCACACGTTTTCCCTGGTAACTCAATAGATCCCAGACCGCCCCCCCCCCTCACCCAACATCCCCCTGACACTTTATACCCCCCACCAGTTCTGATTCTACCCCACCATATATTCCACCTCCCCCCCCCCATAGGCCTATAGGGTTCTGGGCACCTCTGACCCAGGCACCACACTTAGCCTCAGATGACTTCTTTGTTTCCATGCCACATCTTTAATCCAGTGCTGAGCTGATATAAAGATTCAGCACTGAGAGAAGAGTAAAAAAAACTGCACTGTTTTTACATTGGGAACAATCTATTATTAAGTTGTTTGCATGTCCTCTGCACTGTCCTTTTAGCCTACTGGTTTTAAGCTGATGTTCCCACCTTAAAAATTCTTTCTGCATTGACTGTAAGATTAGCATGGAAAATCTTGAGCAAACTACTGCGCTAAAGAATAGCACAGCTTGCTGTATCAGGGCCATCAGAAGGTGCTTGTGCTTAAAGGTGACCTATGGTTCTTGAGTTTATAGTTGCTTTATTGTGGAGTTGGCACTGGCTAGCTAAGTTATCTAATCCAATTTTGTACTCATTCATGTGTGTATAATGGTTGGTATTTTTAGGACAGAAATGTGTGTTGTGGGTTGTTGTTTTTTATCTGAACAGTACAAACATTGTTATAGGTATTCTTATCTTACTGCAGCATTCATTTACTATCTGTCTTTTTTCTCTCTTTTGCTTCCTTCAGTTTGGAAGTAAATAAAAGAATGTTGAGCATTCACACTGCAGGGTTAAAGTGCCCTGAAGTTAATCATTATGGCAAGACAAGAGATGCAGATTGAAGTATATGCAGAATCTAGCATTTGTGTTGCAGAAATCCAAGAATAGTACACTATTTGGGAGGAAAATTGGTGAGGTACAGACAACCCCTAAATAAGAGTGAGATGACATTCAAAGACTATTGACCCTATTTTCTTCTGTGACTGCATGCTGTGCTACCACTGATCCTACTTGGTGAGTGGTCTTCTTGACAACCTGTTCAGATAGGCAGTCTGGGATGTCCAAAGCTTTCTGAGCCAAACTTAGTCCACCCAAAGTGGTGGATGCTGTTAAAAGGAAGCCAGGTGAGATGGTGTGCAGGAATGGTTCCTTACTAGTTATTTGTAATATAAGACCCCAGTTGCCTTTGGCTACGTGCTTTAGTTTAGTTTTAATTTAGTTTATACAATTTATTTAACCGTCTTTCTGACATGTTCACATCTAAATAGTGCACAGCTTAGTTAGATTCTCTGACAGGAATTAGACAATTCTGCAGTAGTCTACTTAATCTAGGCTTAGTGTCCCTCACATCTCCCTTCCAACCTCCCCTGCCCCGATCAACCTGTTTTCACCTGTAACACTCAGGTTGATTTCTTATTTCTGAAAATTTACTTGGTATACATAAAAAAGCTTTCAAATGGATATTAAACAAAATTTCTTTGTAGTACTCTCTGTCAAAGGAACCTTTTTTCTTTCATTTATGTTAACGACATTATTTATTATTGTTACTGATGCTGTTTCTCTTTTGCAACCTATATCTTTTCTGCTGATATTTTTGCCTACATTTTTAAAAGAATAAATATGAAAACTAGAATCAGTAATCACTGTTTTTGGATGAATGGTTTGAGTCTTTTAGAATACCACTTCCCTATTTGAGCATTTACCTAGCAGTCCCCATCAACCTGCTTGACAGCAGTGCGGCTCTAGATCTGAAAAGGATGGGTGTTAAAAACATTTTCTTGCCTCCAACTCTCTGACCCTCCATCGGTCATTTTGTTGGCAGCAATTATGCTAATTACAAAGATGGCAGCAACCTCACCAGTGCCTGCACTATGCAGACTGATATATCCCATTGAGAAACCAGGGCACAAATCCCCCTATTGCTTCCTGTGATCCCGGGAAGTCAGGTGCAGACCCAAGCTGTAAGTCCTCCTGTGCAAGGACATACTCACTATACTTGATCATAACTCATTCTAAACTTGGAATTGGAAACACAAGTAATTCTGCACATCATATTCAAGTATTTCCTTGGGCGTTAATTATGGCACCCAGTGTTCGGTGAAATTATTGAAATGTCCTGGCCTTTCTAATATTTCCTGTTCAGCACACTTCTTTATTGTCCTTCATCCACTGCTGCTGCGGTTCTGTCCTGCCCTAACCTTTTTGTCCATGCTTTATTCCATTCTCCCATATCTGCTCCCTTACCTGTCACTTCTGCTGGGACTGGCATTCTGAGCTTTGCTTCTCCCTTCACCCCCTGGGATCTCAATAGCTCTATAGCAGATGGGACTGCCTAGAAAATGGGTGTGGGAAGGGTGGCACCCAAATTGTGTCTTTGGTCTCTAGTGGCCCATAGTGGCAAGAACCTAGGGCTATGGGCACATAACTTACATTGTTTCGTAAGTATTAAAAGCTTTAATATAAATGTGTTCTCACCTTTATGTTTGCAAAAATGCTTTTTTTGTTTTTTTTTTCTATTTCAGTTTTTTCTTCCTAGTTTTCTTATTTTTATTTTTTTTGTCTTTTTTTTCCTCATTTTCTTTTCCTCTTTATCACAGTCTGGATTTAGGCACAGGCAGCTGCCTAGGGTGCCAGATTTTGAAGGCACTGGCTATCTAGGCTAAACATGATTCTGATTTCACGTAATTTAGGATTTGATCTATGGGGGGGGGGGGAGAGGGAATTCTGCTTCGCACTGCTCTCCAATTCCGACATTTTGAAATCTGGCCTTGATTTTTCCTTTTACCTCACAATCTCTCGATATAGTTTCTGTTTCACTGGTCTATCTTTTTCCTCTTTATCCTGAAGTTTCTCCTTCCTTTCCTTCATCTCTTGTTTTGATCTCATTCCTTGCCTCTCCAACTGCTTTACCTCTTCAAAGTCTCATCTTTCCTCTTGTTTCTCCCTCTAGTTATTCCCTTCATACTCTCCAACCTGCAGTGCTTTCTTAGCTACTGTATCTTCTGCAACGCATAGCTCTGTTTATTTTTAGCTGTATAGAGGGGGTGGTAAGCAGGGAAGAAGCGTCAGGCCTGAGCAGTGCAGCGGGAGTGAGGAGGGGAAAGTGTAGGCTAAATTACATTGGCTGTAGAAAGGAAAGCCTGAGGACCACAAGAAAGTTGGATCTACACAGCTTTGTTGGCGAGAGCAAGAACTGGGTAGCAGTGGTATAGAAGGGGGATGGTGGGTGTAAGGCAGTGGTGTGCCAAGCTGTTGTGAGAGTAGAAGGAAGCATGAGCCCATATTGTGCAATGGATTATCAGCAATGCTCAGCTGGAAATTTCCCATAATCTGCAGTGAGGCAAATGCTGGGAGGCAACTTTTATGATAGCATCGAAAGAGTGGGAAACTAGAGGCACTTGATATAAATGGTGGGCAAACATATATATGTCAGTATTTTTGTATAAATCATTGATAAAAACTGGATAGAGCATTACGCCAAATGGACCAGGTCTAGTTTTAACTTTAAACAGGATATACAAACTAGCATTTTTTTTTATACAGAATATATGCAGATCTCTTGTCAATACTCGGGGTGTCCTGAAAACTAGACCTGAATATGGCCTTAAAGAACTGGAGATGCCTACACTTTGAGATGTGCAATATTGCAGTGGATAAGAAAAAGGATCAGAGTAGGTGGACTTTGTGGTTTTCATTTGGTATGAGTTTGTGTTCATAAGTGTGTGTATGTATACATAGAGAGAAAAATTACTTACACTCTTTGATCAGGCTGTTTTTGCTTCTCACCTCGGCCTTCAGTGCCAGGGGAGTGGTGAGTCCGTAGGTGCGTTCCTATAGTCGGCGTACATGGCCGAGTCGGAACGTGGCAGATGCACTGCATGAGGCAGCCGCCGGTCCCTCTTGCTGGAAATCAGCCTTTGCCACGGCCGTGTCCATGTCCAGGAGAGCACAGCTGTCACTGAACGCTTAGCAGATGATTTGGGAGCCTCAGGTGCATCGAGTTCCTCCGACATTCGAGTCTGTCAAGGTGGAGCGTTTTTATAGCAGAAGATGGGAGCGCAAGTCTCCATCAGATCCATGATTGCTCAATTGGTGAGCCGTTGGGGTCAGCCAGAGACTGCCCCATTGAGCATCCACTCCCCTGGATCCAGCTGGATTCAATTGAGGTAGTCACATTCTTCTTGTCAGCCACATATGCCGTTGAGATCACTTGCAGATTGGCCTCTGCCCATGCCAACAACAGACCGATCTCCTCTCTCAGCTGCATGCTGCTTGTGCCCCCTTGGCGGTTGATATAAGCCACTAGTGGCATTACCAGAGAACACTCTCACCGCCTTCCCGTGCAATAAGGGCCAAAACCTCTGTAGCACCAAGAACTCCAACCGATTGATAGACCATGCGCTCTTGCGAGGGACCAGAGACCCTGTGCTAACTGGGATTCGCAGTGCGCCCCATCTCAACAAACTGGCATCTGTCATCATTGGGATCCAATGTTGAGTCTATGGGCATTCCTGCTAACAGCTTGTATGACTGCAGCCACCAACGAAGAGCTACCCAAACTGACCCCAGACAGGGAAACTGATGGGAGAGTTGGTGGTGCTGAGCTGACCACTGCCACAGCAACGTCCTCTGCAGTGATCTCATGTGGGTGCGAGCCCAGGGCACCAGCTTGATTGATACAGCCATCAACCCCAGTAGTTGTAGATAATGCCACGCCATCAGCGTCTTCATGCGGAGAGATTAATGGACCTGATATTGCAATGTGATTATTCTGTCCCGCAGCAGAGATACTCTGCCTATGGCCATCTGAAATCAAGCTCCCAGATACACCAAAGTTTTGAGATGGCTGGAGTTGGCTTTTGGCAAAATTCACAACCCAGCCAAGATTCTGCAGGTAAGTGATAACATGTTCCATGGCCTGTGTGCTCTCTTCCTTGGATTTTGCCCGCTTGAGCCAATCGTCCAGGTAAGAATGCACAAGAGTCCCTTCTTGTCAGAGTCCCACTGCCACTGCCACCATCACCTTGGTGAAGGTGTGTGGGACAATCGCCATCCCGAATGGCAAGGCCTGAAACACCAATTCTTCCCTTCAAAAACCGCGAACAATGCAAGACTCTTCCTCTTGCAGAATCTCGCCTTCCTCAAGTTTCCAAGTCTCAGCTTCCAGGTGGATCAGGCGCTAGAAGTGGTAGAGGAAAGCTTGGCTAGCAAAAACAGACATAGAAGCAGCTTTCCAATTATTGCCAATCCATCTCTCATACTTCCCTCTGTTAAGCTTTAAATTCTCGGGCAAATTCTACTTTGACAAGTGCTTACCCATGGGGGAGTGTGATATGCGCATAGTTTGAGAGGTTTAGCTTGTTTCTACAGTGGGCGGAGGAGAAGATAATGGGGGAGGGCAGAATTGTACATTATCTGGATGACTTCCTAGTAACGGGGTTGGGGGCAAAAAATTGCCAGGAGGCTCTCTGTACATTTTAGGACAAGGCAGGGGAACTGGGGGTCCCATTGGTGCAGGGCAAACAGAAGGTCCAGGGCAGGTGCTGACTTTCCTGGGGATTGAGATTTGGTTTCTATCCAGATGGTCACCAGGTTGCCTCAAGGCAAGCTGGCAGCAGATGTGGTCTCAGCCAGGAAGGTCACATTGTGGCAGCCCCAAGCATTGCTGGGGCACCTAAATTTTGCATGCAGGGTGGTGACCATGGGACCTTCAACGGGTAGCTAGCAGCAGAAACAAAGCATGCAAGGTGCAGCCACCACTTCATCAGGGCAACCGCTCAAATGAAGGAGGACCTGAAGGTTTAGCAGGCGCTCGGCAAAATACAATGGCTTGAATATCTGGTGGGAGACACCTGTCAGCAACAGAGAACTCATATTTTTCTCAGATGCTTCAGGCAGCCTTTGGCTTCGGTATGTATTTTCAGGAGAACTGCTGTGCAGAGAGCTGGCCAACTGAATGGCATAAACAAGGGGCAACCAAAGATGTGGCATTGTTAGAGCTCTTCCTGATCGTTGTAGCAATGACCATCTAGGGGGAAATAAAATTAGGGACAAGAGAGTACCGTATTTCCCGGATTATAAGTTGTGTTTTTTCACATCGGAAAACCATGGTGAACCTATACACTGGAGTGACTTATCTTGTAAATTTACATGGAGGTCAGCCCTTTGGTCTCCATCAGCTGAATGAGGGTGCTTCCTGCTGGCTTTCCTAATGGTCAATTACTGAAACCAGGCCCGACGTGAAGCACCACGGTGTGGCAGGAAAAAGTGAAAGTCTTGCTGAAAAATGCTGCTGCTGCTGAGCCAAAAAATTCCTGCTGAACCCTCCTGCTGACGGAAGTCACGGTGGGAGCCAACTCCTTGCTACTCACTCTCTCCTCGAACTAGGAGAGGTGGCGGGGAGAGGAGCCAGGGGCCTTAAAGATCTGGAACTGCGATAGATTCTGTAACTACCCTAAGGTACTGTATTTCCCAGATTATAAGTCATCTTATAATACAGGAGTAACTTATATTATAAATTTACATGCAAAAAAACCCAAATTGAGCCACTGAGAATTATATACAGGAGTGACTTATAATCTGGGATATACGGTAGTATTCTGGTCAGATAAGCAGTGGTAGTCTAAGCAAATCAACCAGCAAACTGTAAAAGTAAATGGCTGATGGGACTAACTGGATGGCTAGCTTTACATAGCTTAGAATTGAATGCACATATTGCAGGTAGGCATGTGCAAGGGGGCAAGAATGCCCATTGCTGATGCTCTTTCACGTTTTCAGTGGGAATGCTTCAGGCGCAGAGGACAGACTGACCCGAATGCCAACCCAATTATGAGAGCTTGGGGCAGTGAAGATAAGGAACTCCTTGGCCCCAAGCACCCGGAGGAGTTACCAGAGAAGCTGGGCAACGTTGGCTGAATTCACACATGGTGTATGTAAAAGGGGCATCCAGAACACAAGTTGGGGCACACCTGCAGGCATAGCATTTTACTGGAAGTTGAGGGGGGGTGCCTGACCTGTTGAAGGCATTTACCATCTGGAAAATGACGGAGGCATGGGAAAGGCTGGAGCCAAAGATGCACGATGAGAGACTCTCGGTCACCTTGTCTGCAATCAATGTGACTCACTTGTATGATGGCATGGAGGTCAGGTTGTTTAAGACTGCATTTCACATCAGCAAGATAATAGACCCAGCAAAGACAGCAGGGGAAGGCCCAGGCCTGCAGGCCAAGGACATAGCTAGGGATGCCAGTGGGGCGACACTGTTCATATGATGCTCCAAAATGGACCAGAAAGGCAAAGGTCCAGAGCATTAGACTCGCAAGGTCAGGGAACCTGGCAACCTGCCCGCCGGGGCATTGGAGACATTTGCAGAAACCGGCCATGGTTAGGGAGTATTTTCTTTAGGCATCAAGACGGCAGCTGCCTATTGCAATTCCAGTTCAAAGCTGTATGGCTGATGGGGTTAGTGGGGGTGGAAAGGAAGGGCTTGCCAACACACTCATTTAAAATAAGGGCGGCCACACTGATGAACAAGACGGGGCTTGGGGCCACCGCAATTAAGGGAATAGGTACTGTAGGTGGCAGTCAGATTAAATATAAACCATATCAAGTGAGGGGAATGGATACAAACTAGGGGCACAGGGGCTAAATCGTTATATTATGTCATTGCAGGGCCATGTAGGTTGATAGTTTGGATCATCGGGACTCCTTCATATATAGGGCAAAAGCACAGCCAATGGGAAAGCAGCTGGGATTCCAGTCCAGCACAATCACAATCCAGTGATTGGGCAAGAGGGGAATGCTGTGGGTAGTATCTGATGCCAGCATTGCACAACTGGGCTGAAGGGAGAGCACCTTCAGACTGGATAATCCTAAACCTAGGAGGCAATAACCTCACCAGCACAAAAAACATTGATTTAATCAGAAGAGTAAAGGGGGACCTGGCCCAATTAAAAGCCACATGAAAGAATGTAAGTATCAAGTGGTCCCACATACTGCCCCACATGGTATGAAAAAATGCCCGGGATCCCAAAGGGATAGAAAAAGCCAGGAGTAAGCTCAATATGGAAGTAGGTAACTTTCTTAGGGCTTTGGGGGGGGGGGGGGGAGTTTTACACAGGAGACGGCGTACACTTATTGGAGCAGGTTTATGATATCCTCTTGGCTGGGCTGCGAGAAGCAGTGGGCTCGGTCTTGAGGTTGGGATAGTCTGGTGCAAGGGAAGGGTGCACCCTCCTGATAGTGGGACCTCACCAGCGAAACAAAGGGGAGAAAAACAAGGACAGAAGGAAGCTCAGGCACCAAAATGGAGATGTCTGGGCTGGCAGCAAAAGGTGGGCTGGGTGCCGCATGGCAAGGGGGTAGCACCTGGGTGACCTTGGCAGATATGGGGAGGCTGGAAAGAAGGGACTCCCAGCTGATAGGGCGGACAGCTGGGATGGACAAGCGGTTGCAAGGAGCGGTGGCCAGCGTTTTGGAGAGAGGGGCCTCCAGGAGCAGCCTTCCTCCACGGAGTGGGTAGTTAGGCTTGGGGGCGGGGGGGAGAGCTCAGCCAAGCAATAACAGAACAATGGACTGCGGACACTAAATGGGTCCCTCCTTGGAACTGGTAGTCATTCAGGGTTACATGTGGGTCTTGATTTATGATCTGTAAGATATACACCCTTGTGCTCAAAGCTGTTAATAAAGAGCAGTGGCCTTTTGCTCCCACACAAGAAAGAGGCAATGCATGTTATGTCAATACTGGAAAGGAGGGGGGGGGGGTTGAATTGCCTAGTCATGCTCTGCACAGGTTATGTACATTAGGAAGACTATGAAGAAAAGCAAGCAATGGGTTGGATAGGTGAGTGATATGAAGTGCCTGCTTCTGATTAGACCCTCAAAATATTACTGAAACAAACAAAAAATACATATATAGGTTTGACTTCCTCAGCCAGAGACCTTGCTGGATATCTGTTCAATATCTGAACTCAGTCCTTGAAATATAGGCCAAGGTATTTTTCTAAAGTTACTATTTAATAAAGGCTGAAAATTGGGCTTTTTTTTTCTTTTCTTTTTAAACAGCAATAGATTAATCACAGGAATGAAGACCTACAAAGCAATTAAAAGATGTATAGTTAAGGAAATTTTATTTAAAAAAAAGTATTTATAGCCCTCACAATAGCCAAAAAATAAGCAACTAGTTTTTTGAGCAACTTATGCAAATGGACAAAGTTTAAGCTGCAAGAAACTTTCCAAAAGTATGCAGAAACGTAATCCAGACTACTCTGCTCAGAGTGCTTCTACCCAGTGTGCCGCTTAGTAAACAGACCCCTAAGTATAAGAGGTAGGAGTGAAATAAGGATGGATGCGTAGTGCTGCAATCGCATTCAGGCCGATGCAGAAAACAAATGCGACCTTTAAGCACAGATAACACCACTTTTAAGCACACCTGCTGCTACTGTCAAATGCAGAAAAGAGACAGACATGCACGTAATTAGCAATGGAAAAACGAGTGCACAATTAATGCCAAGAATATTTAAAGTATAGGCTAATAAACTGGTATGCAAATATTAGCTGCTCCCGATGCAGAAAAAACATGTAAAGGATTTCGCAACCAGTCTTGGCGGCAGCATCTCCATGCCTGGGTCAGAGGTTGCTTAAACATCTAGCACACCCCCCAGCTCCCCGACAGTATTTTGATGGCATCGGGTGCTTTCCCCAATGCCTGGATCATCTGACGAGAAGCCATCAAAATACTGTTGAGGACAGTGCCCCTGACATAAAGCAAATCCCTGGTGGCCCAGAGGCCCCAAAACCCCCACCTCCTACCCACTATTTAGAAACTAGTAGGAGCGCTGTCCACGTGCTCCCACATTCTTGCCCCACCATTTTATTCAGCAGGTTTTTTTATACTGCTTTATCATTTCAGTCAAAGTGGTTTACATTGTAATTTCAATTTTGCAATGTACGTTAAACAGGGACATGGATTTTTCTGAGACAATGGTGAGTTATCATAGTTAAGTGACACGCCCAAGGCCACAAGGAGTGCTAATGGGAATCAAACCTTGGTCTCTTGGTTCCCAAGCCAGTGCTCTAATCATTAGGCTACTCCTGTTATGTCAATCTGATGCTACTCAGTGCATCCCAGGATGCACCGTGCGGGGCCAGGCACCACCATTTTTCAAGATGGCGGGGCAAGAGCGGGAGTGCATGGCCAGCGCTCCTACCCGTTTCTAAAGAAACCAGATGGGAATGGGGGGGAGGGCCGGGGCCACCAGGTTGATTTTTAGTTAGGAGGGGGGTGGGGGGAGGAATTGGGGATTTGCTTTCTGTCGGAGGCATCTGCCCCTGACAGTATTTTGATGGCATCGGGAGCTTTTACTAATGCCTGATCATCTGAGGGGAGATTGACATTTCCTCTCAGATGATCCAGGCATCAGAGGAATCCCCCGATGCCATCAAAATGCTGTGGGGGGACTCGTATGCAAATTAGCCATGCGGTTCTCCTGTTTCTCTGGGATAGCATGCCAATTAGCGCCGACTTATGTGCATGTTTGGCTTGCTTACTCAGTTTAACGCTGCCATTTGTGCACAGTTTAACGTATGACTAATGCATGGCTAATTTGCATATGATCCCCTTTCTGCATGCCCATTGAAGTCATGCGGTACCAGTGTGCTGCAGATAGGCGTAAAGTTGATAGAGCGCGACTTCAGCGCTGGCTTTCTGCATCAGCCTGATAAGTTTTTAACTGACTGATAAGCGATAGAACATTGCTCACACAAGAAAATATGAACTGTCCCTAAACTGAAAACCGAAACAGCATGGAAGAGTGATCTTTATCTACATGTTGTAAATACACACAGAACTGAAGACTTAACAGTTAGACATCAACATTCAGCAACTTGGGAATCTTCCTCAAAGCAATTAAGGATTTTTGACTTAGTATTTCACTGGGAGACACCTGTACTCAAAGGGAGTACAGCTTGTAAGTGGACAAATAGAACAGCAGGTTACAGAACAGCCTCTTACTTAAGCATCTAGCCCAACAAAAGAACAGCGTTTGTCAAGTAACAGACCACGAAAGCTAGTGTATGAAAAACCTTGCTCACTGAAACAAAAGAATAAACTTGATGTACTAGGAAAAGTACAGATGATTGTTCATAATCAAACACTATCCCTCAAA
Source organism: Ichthyophis bannanicus (assembly GCA_033557465.1). NCBI lineage: Eukaryota > Metazoa > Chordata > Amphibia > Gymnophiona > Ichthyophiidae > Ichthyophis > Ichthyophis bannanicus. The sequence goes on from CM066036.1 coordinate 499,202,194, forward strand.
ACCTTGCCTAAATGAACACCTAACAAAGTAATGAACCTTCCTGTGTTCTAACCAGAATTGACACTCGTTGAATGATTAACCAGCTTAAATAAACAAAACTAGACATGGGGCATTCCATTTACAGCGAATATACTGAAGAAAAGTTAAAAAAAAAAAAAAGTTTCCCAGAAAATATTGCCTCAAATGTAGTCTAATGGCCACTAAGGTTTTCTTTAGTCTACCAGGAATGCTAAACAATTATTATGAAGGGCTGACAATTATGAAATAAGCTACAACCATCATTTTTAGAAAGCTGGCGCAGCATGTACACATGTAAAAAATGGGTTTACATGTTTAAATGGCACAATGTAAGTAGTCGTTTTAGACTACTGAAAAACGTGTGCATTTCCTATTTAGCAAAAATAAAAACACACACCTTCATCAAATCTAGATATTAGATTTACACATGCCATGAAGCATACACAAAATGTCAGCTAAATACTCATTTTGGACCTGGGGTTTGGAGGACTGACGGGAAAGGCAATATGTACTTTACCGCAGAAACACACCTCAAAAATGCAAAAACTTAAGTTTTGTAGCTGCGCTCCTTAACTAGCTCCCCTTAGACATCCAGTTTTGTAAAATCTGGTACCTACTGTACATGAATAAACTGCAAAATTGCCATTTACAGGTTCAAAGCCCTGAGTGATATTGCTCTATTTTTGACTGTTTTGTAAAATGGCTGTTCCTGCTGGACATGCTGCTAAATACATATTGCTTTTTGTAAAATACCTCTAAGGACATGTAAAAATCACAGGATCGAAATGGCCAATTGCAAAATAAGCCATAGGACTAAATGAAAATGGAATTTGTAACTGATGAAGGTACAGTAATCTATGCACGATCTAAAAGTAGATTTATAATGTTTTTACCCACAAGAAAGTATCAAACAGATACAGGTCAAATTTATTTAACAGGATTTTTATGCCACTTTATCATTTCTGTCAAAGCGGTTTATATTGTAACAAACTTGGTAACGTACATTAAACAGGGACATTGATAATTTGGATTTTTCTGAGACAATGGAGGGTTAAGCAACTTGCCCAAGGCCACAAGGAATGCTAGTGGAAATTGAACCCTGATCTCTGGGTTCCCAAGCCAGTGCTCTTAACCATTAGGCAGCTACTCCACTCAAATGAGTTGTCCTCGATCACACAGAACATCGAGTCTGTATTTGAACCTAGGAGCTCATTATATTTAACTCCAAGAGCTAAGTAAATGTTCTGCTGAGATCACAAGCTGTTTTTCTATATGATAAATTTGATTTTAAAAGAATGATAATATATTAATTTTTCAAGATTATCACCATAACTAATCAAAAATTTTAAAAAAAAGGTATAGACACCGCAATTCCTTTATTTTAAAAGAACTTACATTACATTCTATTTATTCCATTGGAGGCTGGAAGTCAAAAGCCTAAATTTGCAAAAAAATACAGCATACCCGATCAAAAACATTCATGTCACCCAGTTTACTTGCAGAAACCAAAATCATTCCCCAAAATACCATACAATTAAGAAAAACAATGCTACATGCCAAGACTCCACATTACTGTATCTGTATGGGAAATGTTAACATTTCATCTTATGCAAATGAAAACCTTGTTTAGGAATAAAGAATATCAAATCTGCTCTACAAATGACAATAGAGAAACAAATCTAAAGCATAATGTTTACATACAATTTATAAACTGTGTATATCACACTTTCATACCTCCATTACTAACATGCAGTTCAGCTAGTTGTCAAAATATTTGTCTGAAAATATCTGTGCTGTGACTAACATCATTAGACCTTGCATGCCAGTGCTGGTGCAGGCCCACCTGCTTGGAATTGTTGCTGTAGAAACAGTATGGAAGCTGACTAAGCCTAAAATACAAACTCTTTGCTCATTGTTTGGTCCTGCTAGCAAACATTCTCAGAGGGGAAACAAGAATGTTTTAGAAGAATTATGCTATATTCAGTGTCAAGAACAAGAAACTTGCATGGAACTAAAGTGTAACAAATCCAAACAAAAAAAACATAAGATGATGCCTTTTTAATGGACCAACTTTAATACATTTCTCAACTAATTTTCGGAAGCTTACACTTACAGGTCAGAACGAAATGAGCAAAAGATGGCAGTACTAGAAAATGTGTGAATCATAAAAATAAAAAGCATTACAATGATAGCATAAAGGGGATAGGGAGAGAGGGGTAATAAGCAGTAGAATATTATGGCTCAAAGAATTCAGAAATCTGGTTTTTATCAGTTTTGGAAGTGTCCAATTAAACTTCAAAAGCCTTAACTTCCTGGATTATTTTGAATTTCCCTTTAAATGTTATGATCAGGTCATTGATGTAGTGGCCCGACACTGACAAATGGAAGTGTCATCTCTGTATTCTTATCTTGTCATGTGGATCCTGTGGTTGTATAAGTCTTTTTCTTTAACATCAAGCTTGTCTCACTACTATGGCATATTTTTTGAATAACAGACACTACACTAGAAGAGCACAAGCTTGATCCCACTGTGCTGAATATTTTTCCCTGACAGATGACTGCGAGGTCCTGTGTACGGTGTTGGCACAATTTTAGTTTCATATATTACAGGTCCCTCACCAGGTTTGCAGCTTGTCATGCTGCGAGGGCTTTTGTGCATTAGTGATGCTGAGAGCTAAGCTGTCGGTAGCTTAACTATGGGCATGGTCTCCTAAGATGGACAGCTCTCAGCTGAGGTGCCAGACTAATACAAAATGGGACAGTGTTGGTGGCAGAGGATCACATTTCAGTGACAACGGCAACAGCATTAGCATTACCTGCATGAAGAAAGGTTGGACAATCTATTTCCGTATCTTGCCACCCAATGAATAGTCACAACAAAACACATTGCATTGTAGTGCTGAAAGATGAGACCCCCAGGTTGGAAGGCACTCATCTGGCTACTGAGGGTAAGCTGAAGACTTTTCAAAGTAAAGTCAGCATTTATGATGTGGTTGGATCAAAACCCTTGGGATGTCAAACTGTTGATGTCTTACATATCGGGACGTGGAATGTATGAAGCATTAACCAAGGGAAGTTGAAGGTGATCAAGAATGAAATGGAACGTATACAATTCGATCTTTTAGGCGTCAGTGAACTGAAATGGGCTGGCATTGGACACTTTGCATCTAATGATCACTTTTTTTTTTTTAAGTGCCTTCAAGTCAATGCTGACTCCTGACGACCCAGCAGCTTCTGGGTTTTCTTAGCAAGGTATGACCGAAAGTAGACTGCCAGGCCTTTTCTTTCAAGGCAATAGAGGGTAAAGTGACTTGCCTAAGGCCACAAGGAGTGCTAGTGGGAATCGAACCGAGATCTGTTGCTCTAACCACTAGGCTACACATGGTATACTATGCTGGAAATGAAAGACAAAGAAGAAATGGTGTGGCATTTATAATTAAGAAGAAACTTGCAAGAACTATAATGAAATACAATGCAGTCAGTGAATGTTTAATTTCTATTAGTCTATGAGGAATGCCCATCAACAACACAACTATTATTCAGGTACAGTCAAACCTCGGTTTTCATTTGCCCCGGTTTTCATACGCTTCGGTTTTCAACGTCTTTTCTGACTGAGATTTTGTCCCGGTTTTCATGCATTGCTTCGGTTTTCAACGTCTTTTGACTGAGATTTTGTCCCGGTAGCAGGGAAGAAAAGCTGTCAACGTAAGCAGGAGATGTTGCATGAATGTGGGAGGCAGTTCTTTCTCTTGCAGGGTACGTCTGAAGCTATATCATTAAGATTTTCTGCCATTCTGAAGCATTGAGCAGATAATGTAAAGGTATTTTAATGGACTGAATTCAATGTGATTCCGAAGAGAGCTGGGCACAGCAGCTTGTCAGGGGTGGCTAAGGCCAGATGTTAACATACTGTACTGTACAGTACTGTACTTAGCTTGCTTTCAGTGATGTTAAATGTTCATTTATCCATTTCATTAGTCATTTATATTTATTTCTCATTGTTTTCTGTATGTAAAAATATAGTTATTCTCTATAAAATGTATTTTTTGTGAATATTTTTGGGTGTCTGGAACGGATTAATTGGATTTACATTATTTCTTATGGGAAATATTGCTTCAGTTTTCATACGTTTCGGTTTTAGTCAGACTTTTTCGAACGGATTAATCATGAAAACCGAGGTTTGACTGTATATGCCCCAACAACAGCTGCAGGGGAGGTAGAGGTTGAACAGTTTGATCAAGTACAAGCTGAAATTGACAGGACATGCAAACAGGATATCCACTGCTTACCCTAGGATAACCATTCTGGAAGCATTGTGGAATCTATGTACCTTTTTGGGAACCTGCCAGGTACTTGTGACCTGGATTGACCACGGTTGGAAACAGGATACTGGGCTTGATGGACCTTGGTCTGACCCAGTATTGAATTTCTTATGTTCTTATGGTAGTCATGGGTAACTGTAATGTAAAAGTTGGCAACAAAGAAGAAAAAAGTGGTTTGACATTATGGACTTGGCAACAGAAATGAGGCTGGAGAAAGACAGACAGAATTCTGCCAGACCAACAATCTATTCATTTCAAACACCTTTTTCCAGTAACACAAGCGGCGACTGTACACATGGATTTCAGCCAATGGATTGTACAAAAATCAAATTGACTACATCTGTGGAAGTCAATGATGAAAAAGCTCAATAACAAAGACAAAACCTGGAGCGGCTGTGGTACAGATCATCAACTAATATTCCAGGGCCTCCCTCCAGTCCAGACAAATAGATATATGCTCGCCAACCAGCAGGTGGAGACTGAGGAATACTGGCTCAGACTACTTATATTGAACTGAGAAAGTGTTCCTCTGTCTCCAAGCAGGTGGTCTGCATAGCCTGTGGATGGTGGAGCCTTGCTGTTGATCTTTGGCTTACATTTTTAATTAGCGGTGCAGAACCTGGGGGCCCTGGGCCTCTTCCCTGTTCTCCCCCAGTAGCCCCCTCTATTTGCTCCCTCCCTTTCCTCTCCCCAACCTTAGGGAGAGGCCAGAGGTAGAAGCAGTGCTGCCTGCCTTGTCTGTCTTCACCATTCAACGGTGGACTCTAGTCAGTAAAGAGATTTAAAAAAAAAAAAAAAAAAGCAATTCAGTACAGGCAGGCAGGTCGCAAGAGAGCATACAGCACATCTTCATAGATCTGAACCTCGGTTTCCATTTGAGGGGGCAAACCGAGTAAGTCCCTCGGGCCCCAGGCCTTGCTTTTCTTGTGGGGAAGCTGATCGCACACCCCGGCCACCTGGAGGGGGCCTGGTGTGCACTGTGCGGCAGCGCAGGGCTCACTTATCGGAGCTCGGGCTTTGCCATGTCTGCCACAGGATAGACTAGCTAGCTGCAGCCAATTTAGAAGGGTCTGAAGAAGGAACAGGAGTTTCCTGCGACAGTGGGGAAGCCATGGGAGCGGGTGGCGGGTCCGCAATTTTGTTGGGAACTGCCGCCATGCTGGATCTCTCTGCCCGGGATGCAGAGTCGCCTCTCGGGCATCCGGAGCTGCAGGATTCCTGCTTTTTTCATAGAGGGAAGGACATGCCTGCAGCTGTGGGGGGAGCGGGATCGGCCCCTTTTTTGCCTGAATTTTTGCTCCTGCTTCATCAGGTCTTCCTGATGAAACAGGGAGCTGAAGGGCTCTGCAGGGCCCCCCCCCCTCCCATGCCCGTAGACAAGGGCACTCTGTCAGGCAAACATCCTAGGCAGGATTTCCTGGATAGGGAGCCGGAAGTGTGCTCCTTGACCTCCCTGGGGTCTTGGAGGGGCCCTCAGATCTGCTGGACCAAGCTCAGGAGGAGCTTGAGGAGGGGGGAGCTCCCAGGGTGGAGGGAGGCAAAGGATCCCTCTACAGGCAGGATCTTTCACCCTGCCCAAAAATGGGGAAACTGTAATACTAGAGGCCATAATACGAAGCTGCAAGGGGGTAAACTGATAGGCAATGTCAGGAAATATTTTTTCTCTGAAAGGGTGGTGGATGCTTGGAATGTCCTCCCGATGGAAGAGATGGGGGCAAATACAGTGACAGAATTCAAAATGGATTGGGACAGACACAATAGATCCCTTTATAGAAACAAGATAAGATAAAATCAAAATAAACTTAACTGTCTCTGATATCTTAACAAGTTGAGGTGACCTGCACGGAGCGGTGGGCACATCCCTAAACAAAGGCATGGGGAGGGGTGACCTGTATGGAGCGACGGGCGCACCTACTCTTGCCACCTTGCTGGGCAGACTGGATGGACCATACTGCCATCATATACTGTGTTACTATGTGATGAGCTCCTGGCCTTGATAATGGAGTCCCTAATCACCCTTCATATTTCACAGCCCAGAGCAGTGGGTCTGGACACGGACCCGGAGGAGGACCCTCCAAATCCTTCCCGCTTTATAGGGCCCTGCGGGCTATGACAGAGGAAGAATGGAAGACCCCAGATGCAGGGCTGTGTGTGTGTGTGCGCGCAGAGCATGGCTCTGCTTTACCCCATCCCGCCAGAACAGAAGGAGCAGCTGCATCTCCCTAGGGTGGAAAGCCCTGGTGGCGGCTGTTACCCAGAAGACCACCATTCCTGTTGAGGGGGGGTGCAGCCTTAAAGGATCCATCAGCTGGCGTCTGGAGGCGTTACTTAAGCAGGCCTTTGGGGTTGCGGTCTTGGGTCTGCAAGGGGCCATCTGTGGCCTGTACTTGCCTCTGCTGATACCAGGATGCTACTTATCCCTTGATTGCAGGGGTCCCGTGCCGCTCCGCAGACTCACAGCTAGAATCCGGGCGGCCTTCCTCGCCAAACTACTGTATGATCTTTTGTGGGTCTCCACCAAGGGCATGGCCTTGGTAGTGGCGGTCCTACTCCTTCTGTGGCTTTGCCACTGGTCAGTGGATATAGCCTCCAAAATGAAGCTCTCTTGGCTCCCCTTAGGGGGTATGTTGCTTTTCGGGAGGACCTGGATAAGTTAGTAAGGTCTTTGGGAGAGAGACCAAGGTTCCTGCTTGCTGGAGGACAAGCACAAATCAGCTAGAAGAGGCCAGGGCCACGGGCGGAGCAGGGGTCCTTTTAAGGATTTCCCCCCACCCGAGGCAGCAACTTCCAAAGGACTTATTTCCTCCAGCGGGATTAGTCCTTTCAAAGAGGATCCTGGGGTGACCATGGCTTCGGTCCCACTGCCCCAGCCCCAACCAAGCCTGCCCAGTGAAGGTGCGGGGGTTCTGCCGGTGGGCGGCCGCCTACAACATTTTCTCCCCACCCTGGGCCTAGATCATGTCAGATGCCCGGGTCTTGGAGGTCATTCGTGAAGGGTACTCTCTCGAATTTTGCTAGGCCCCTGGCAGACCTCTTCATGTTCTCCCCCTGTGGATCGGCTCACAAAATCAGGGCCATGCAGGAGATGCTCGGACGGCTGTTGCAGCTTGAGGCAGTGACCCCAGGGTTCCAAGGACTGAGTGGGGTCTAGGCTGGTATTCCATCTACTTTTGTGGTTCCCAAGAAGGAAGGATCCTGGCGCCTGATCCTAGACCTGAAGGGAGTCAACAGGGTTCTCAAGGTTCCTTGGTTCTGCATGGAAACCTTATGGTTGGTGATAGTGGCGGTATGCGAGGGAGAGTTTCTTACCTCCCTCGATCTCACAGAAACCTATCTTCACATCCCCATGAGGCCGGAACATCAGCGGTTCCTCTGCTTTGCAGTGCCTGTGGGACACTTTCAAATCCAGGCTCTTTCCTTTGGGCTGGCCATGACCTGCAGGTCTTCACCAAGGTCATGATGAAGGTGGCAGCCCATCTCTGTAGCCAAGGGGTACTGGTCCATCTATACCTTGATGACTGGCTGATCCACGGAAAGTCCTTAGAGGAGAGCCCAGGTCACAATGGAGACTGTGGTATGCTGTCTCCAGCAGTTCCACTAGGTAATCAATCTTCAAAAAAAGAGTTGCTTACAGCCCTCACAATCGTCGGAGTATTTGGGTGCCCGCTTTGACACCCACAGTGGCAAGGTGTTCCTCCCAGAGGGGAGAATAGTAAAACTCTGGGCTCAGATTAATGGACTCTGTTGGACCCCGAGGCCTTGCGCCTGGGATTATCGTGAGGTTCTGGGGTCCATGGTGGTTTCTCTGGAGCTGGTAAAGTGGGCCCGCCTCCATATGAGACCATTGCAGGCCCTTATTCTAGCCTCGTGATTGCTACTGTGTCATTCCATGGAGATGCACGTCTCCCTCTCTGAGGGTTTGGTTCAGCCTCGGATGGTGGCTGAACACCCAACCAATCTGGAGGTAGGGATGCCTTGGAAACCCCCCAGTGGGTGGTGGTCACAAATGATGCGAGTCTCTCCAGCTAGGGAGGATACTGCTAGGCCAAGTAGCTCAGGAGAGAGAGTGGCCGATCAGTCGTCATGAAAGAAGGGCAGTCCAGTTGGCACTAGAGGCGTTTTCCCCATTGGTGCACCATGGTGGTGTGACTCCTGTCCGACAATGCCACCACAGTGGCCTACATCAATCAACAGGGCGGCACTCAGAGCTCACAGGTAGCGGAGGAGGCCCTTCAGCTGCTCCAGAGGGCCGAAGTGCACCTTGTTGCACTGTCGGCAGTGCATGTAGAGGTGTAGCAAATGTCCAGGCAGATTACCTGAGTCACTACACCTTGGATCCGGAGGAGTGGTAACTCTCAAAGGAAGTTTTCCAAGCCCTGGTAGTGCATTGGGACGTGCCGATAATGGATCTGATGCTCAAGCACAGAATGCCAAAGCACCTTGCTTCTTCAGCCAACAGCGCTCCCTAATGGCAGAAGGCCTCAATGCACTTGTACAGCTGTGGCCCGGGACTGCTGTACTGTATGTGTTTCCGCCCTGGGCACTGATAGGGTGGGTTCTCCATCACATTGAGGCCCATCGGGGGCAGGTTCTGCTGATTTCCCTGGACTGGCCAAGCCAGCCCAACCTCATGTGTCTCCTGGTGGCCAATCCCTTCAGTTGCCACAGGTTCCGGATTGCTTGACTCGGGATCCGATGTGCATGCCGGATATGGATCGATTCTTGCTTATGGCTTGGGCCTTTGAAAGGGCGTGACTAAGGCGCCATGGTTATTCAGGGCCAGTTATGGCCACTTTGCAGACGCGAAGGCGCTCCTACCCTGGCCTATATCAGGGTTTGGTGCCTCTTTGAGGCCTGGTGTGAGGATCGGGATGTTCAGCCCCTAAAGGCTCTTGTGCAAGTTATCCTGGGGTTCCTCCAGGTGGGCCTTGACAAGGGCCTGGCACTGGGCTCCCTGTGAGTGCAGGTGGTGACCCTAGCTTTCTACCGAGGCAGGGTCTAGGACAATCCCCTGGCAGCCCTCATTGATGTGGTACATTTCCTGCGGGGTGTGAAACATTTGTGGCCACCTAGCCAGTCACTGGTCCCAGCATGGGATCTTAATCTTGTCCTGGTGGCTCTTGAAGGTCCCCCCCCCACCCCCATTCAAGCCACTCAATACAGACTCGCTTAAGGATCTCATCCTGAAGGTTACCTTCCTGGTAGCTATTTGTTTGAGGCGCATTTTGGAGTTGCAAACCCTGTCCTATAAGGAGCCCTACTTGGTCTTTTCCAAGAAAGGGTGGTCCTGTGGCCTGTTCCATCCTTTTTGCCAAAGGTGGTATCAAAATTCCACCTCAGTCAGTTGGTTACGCTACACTCCTTTGCTGGCCAGCAGGACGCAAGCAAATTTTGCTCTGCTGCATGAAAGTTGTGCATTTGCAGTGCCTTGAAGCACTACTTGAAGGTCACTCGGCCATTTTGCCGTTTGGAGCATCTGTTCACTCTTTTTGGTGGACCCTGGAGAACGGAGTCTGCCTCAAAAGGTGTCCACTGACTGTTGGATTTGGGAGGCAATTGCCTCAGCCTACATTCTGAAGAGTTGGCAGGTGCTGGCGGACTTACAAGCTCACTCCACTAGTGCACAGGCTTCCTTCTGGGCTGAGATGGGGAGGATGCCATTCCTGGATATTTGTAGGGCAGCCACATGGTTCTCTCTTCATGAGGGAGGAGTGGCTCAGTGGTTGGGACAGGCCAGAGGGACTGGGGTCTCTAGTCCCATGGCCACTCCTTGTGGCCTTGGGCAAGCCACTTAACCCTCCATTGCCTCAGGTACACTTAGATTGTGAGCCCTTCGGGGACAAGGGAATAAAAAGTACCTGTTAGTATACATGTAAACCGCACTGATTCTAAATAGCGTGGTATAAAAAAGAAATAAATAAAATTCCTTTACTCTGTATTACCACCTGGATCTACAGTCCAGACAAGACACACATTTTGGGGTAACAGTGCTGCGCGCAGGGATTTCTGGACCCACCCATCGTTAGTACTGCTCTTACATCCCATTTATCTGAACTGGACTGGAGGGACACCCTGAAAGGTGAAATTAAACCTTACTTGCTAATTTTCTTTCCTGTAGTTCTTCCAGTCCAGTTGTCCAGGATCCACCCTTGGTGTGTATCAAGACAAGACGAGAAGTACTACAATGACACATGCAAGGAAATAGAATCAGAAATAATTACAGGAAGAACAAGATCGGTTTCCTAAAGCTACAAGAGTTAAAGAGAAAATTCCAGCCTCAAATTAGAATGCTACAAGATGCTCAAAGAGCCATGTTGAATGATGCTAAGAAGATCAAGAAAAGGTGGAAAAAATGTACACAATCATTATACCATAAAGATCAAGTGCACCAACTGCTGTTTCAACCTATACCTTATGATCAGCAACCACTGGTGATGAAAGAAGTTGAAGCAGCATTGAAAGCATTATCAAAGAACAAAGCACCAGGTATTGATGGCATTCCCATTAAAATATTACAGCAATCAGATGCAGCTGGTACCATATTTACAAAGCTCTGCCAGGAAATTTGGAAGACAACATCATGGCCAACTGACTGGAAAAGATCTGTGTTTATACCAATACTGCAGAAAGGTGATTTGATTAACTGTGTGTAAATTATCGCACAATTGCTCTGATCCTATATGACAACAAGATTCTACTCAAGTCATTCAACAGAGACTACAACCATAACTGTAATGAGAACATCCTGAAGTGCAAGCAGGGTTCAGGAATGGACGAGAAACGAGAGACATTATCATGGATGTGAGATGGATCCTTAAAGGCAAAAGAATACCAAAAGGATATCTCTGTGTTTTATTGACTACAGCAAGGCTTTTGACTGTGTAAACCATGAGAAACTCTGGGCCACATTAAGAAGCATGGATATACCTCAGCATCAAATGGAACAAGGAGAAACAGCATGGTTTTTAAAATCAGCAAAGGTGTATGACAAGACTGCATATTTTCTCCCTACCTGTTTAATTTATATGCAGAACAAATCATCAGAGAAACAGGACTGTGTGAAGATTGGTGGAAAACAACCTTCGCTATGCCGCTGATACCACAATATTGGCTGAAAATAAAGATTATCTGAAACATTTGCTTTTCAAGATCAATAAATAGTCTTAAAATGGGCCTGCACCTTAACAAAAATAAGATAAAGATCCTGACAACTGGCAAAAATCAATAAGTTCATTGTTAATGGAAAAAAAATTGAAATAGAAGACAAATTGATGTCTCTCTTCATACAAAAATTTGACTTGTCCAAACCATTGTATTTTCAATAATATCATACAGATGTGAAAGTTGGACAGTGAAAAAGATAGGAAGAAAATAGATGCCTTTGAATTATGGTGCTAGCGAAGAATACTATGTATACCATGGACTGCTCGAAAAACAAACCAGTCAGTACTAGAGGAGATAAAACCTAAGCTTTCTTTAGAAGCTCAGATGACAAGACTTCGACTTTCATACTTTGGCCACATCATGAGAAGAGAGATCATTAGAGAAAAGCATCATGCTTGGCAAGTTTGAAGGACAACAGTGAGATGGATCAATACCATAACAGCAGCTATGGAGGCCACTCTATCGACAATGAGCTGTCTGACTGAAGTCCGAAACAATTTTGGACAACTATCCAGAGAGTTGCCATGAGTCGACATTAACTCGATGGCACTTAACAAGAACATATTACAGGGATCTCTTCCATTCTCTTCTTTCTGAATTACTGTTAAGTCTTACGCTTTTTTTTTTTTTTTTTTACACTTCAGATTGGCAGAAGTAGCCTTTTAGCTTCTACCTAGAGTACAGAATATTCCTTTGAGTGACTCATTCTGCTATAGTGGTTATAGCTTTATGACCTTTCCTTCCATAAAGTTTCCAAAGTTAGTCAAGAAATGTATTTTGTTAGACCAATAAAAAGGTATCACTTTTTTTTTTAAACTGTGCATTCAACTTGACTAACATGGCAACCACATTACTTCATCTAAAGAAAAACTTAGCACTGTTCTGTGAGAGCTTCTTAAAAAGATCTTTCATTACAGTGGATATCAGAGTTTCATTTTTTTTGATATACTGGAAAATAAACAAAAAAACAAAGTTTTAAGCAGTGCTTTCACTGTAGATACATAAGAAGCACCACAACTGTAACAATGTAAGGCTGGAATTTTTCTCTCAAGTAACTCAAGACTTATACTGAGCCATAACTTGCTTACATAGCAGTAGCCAAAATCATCATTCACAACTACTGTAACACTTGGCAGAATGCTTAGTAAATGCATACTCTGCAGCTACAGACTCCAACCAAAAATTCAGACAACATGCTGTAAAGAAGCTGGGCAAACTATCCCAGGCAGCATGGTTTTGTGCCTGAATTTAACAGAATCTGTCAGAGAGAACACAAACACCCAAGAGAAGGGTGAATTTCAAATTACACAGGTACACTAAAACAATTTTTTTTTAAACTGCCTCTGTTTTGATTGAGTTTTTACGTTTTTTGGTGCGCTGAATCCAAATCTGGTAACCAATTTGCTCCATCACGTACAGATTTTTTGCTACATTGGGTTAGCAGTTTGAGGTGAACGTTTCAGATTGAGTGCGATCGAGATAAGTTTCTTGGATGAATTCTTTATACTAATTGTTTAGTAGTTATTCAAATAAGTATAAAGAAAATTGTAACAAGGCAGCACATAAGAATAGAGTAATGTCAACAAAACACACTGTGATGGTAGCAAAATTGTCTGCACTTAAAACAGCCACATACATGTGCACAAACATTGAGCATATAAGAGCGAGGTTAGACACAAAGCAAAGCAAAGAAATGTGCAAAAAATGTTGTACAGGTATGTATGTAAGAATAGAAAACGCAAACCGCACCATTGCAATACATGAAGACAAACACCCGATGGTGTAAAAATAAAATTCTAATAAATGAGATCCGACACTGTGGTAATAACTAGCAAATTTTTATTTCAAAGTTTAGTAAAAACACGATATTTGTCAACACAGTTTAGATTTTAAAGTCATTCTTGGGTCAATCAATCTCCTGGTGGGCCCGTTTCTTCTTCCCCCGAATGCTTCTCTTGGTGCGCTGCTTGGCGTATTTTTCATCTGGGGTTTCCCGCAGCAGCAACCAGCAGAAATCAGCCATCATAGTGGTGTTCCAGCTTCCTTGGTACCTTCTCTCTGCGTCCTTGATGTCCTGGTGAAACCTTTCACCTTGTTCTTCACTGTACGCCCCCAAGTTTTCGGGAAAGTAGTTCACATGGGAGTGCAAGAAATGGACTTTCAGGCTCATGTTACAGCCTTGTTCTTTGAAGGCATTGAGCATCCTGGCAACAATATCCTTATAGTTCTCATCCCGCCTGTTCCCCAAGAATTTGAGAACAACATCCTTGAAGGAATCCCAGGCTTCTTTTCCTTCTCAGACATCGTTTCAGCGAATGCTCCATCTGAAATGAGTTTCCTTATATCAGGGCCAACAAACACTCCTTCCTTTAGCTTTGCTTCAGAAAGTCGGGGGAACTTTGAGCAAAGGTACCGAAAGCACTCACCATCTTTTGGAAGGGACTTGATGAATTGATTAATGAGACCCAACTTAATGTGGAGAGGTGGTAATAGAATTTTATCACGAGGTACCAAGCTCTCATGAAGAACATTTTTCTCACCGGGTCTCAAATACTCCCGAATTGGCCAGTCTTTTTTCCCCCAGTGTAGGTCGCGGGCCCGGCTATCCCACAAGCAAAGGAAGCAGGGATATTTGGTGAAACCGGATTGCTGCCCTAATAGCATGGATAGAATTTTAAAGTCTCCACAAATCATCCACTTATGCTCATCATAACGAATCTTCTGAAGAATCAGGGCCAAATTCTCGTATTTTTCTTGGAGAATAACAGAGTGAGCAATAGGAACTGAAGCGAATGTGTTGCCATTATGAAGAAGAACACCTTTTATGCTGTCTTTTGACGAATCAATGAACAGCCGCCATTCAGCAGGATCATACTTGAGTTTAAACTTTTCCATCACTCCGTATATATCGTTGCAAAATACCAAATCTTCCTCTTTGCTGAAATACTTCAAAAATTGTGTCTCGTGGTTGCAGTACCAATGAAAAGTTGTTCCTGGTGACAATAGATTTTTCTGTTTAAGCCGAGAACCTAGCAGTTGGGCAGCATCTTTTGGGAGTCCTAAATCCCGGACTAAATCATTCAATTCAGCTTGAGAGAAAAGTTCAGGTTTCGGATCTGGTTCAGTTTCAAACTCGGAAGTACTGGACTCATCGGGAAAAGCCATCTGATGAGTCTCATCATGATCAGAACCGTCCACACAAATATGATCCAAAAATTTTGGTGGTTCAGGCACAGGTACTTCGTTGCTATGAGGCATAGGCCTAATTGCTGAGGGAAGGTTGGGGTAACTTATTACGTTCTTCTTTTTTAAGTTGTATCCCTTCACAATGCAAGAGCAAAAATAGCAGTCACTGCTGTGGTCTCTTTGTTCACGCCACATCATAGGTATTCCGAAACGAAATGCTTGTTTTTTACCTTTCATCCATAAGCGTAGATCTTCCTCTCATGTCTTGCACACTTTGTGAGGAGCCCATGGTTTGTCCTGATCGCCTAACTTCAAACCGAAATAGGCGAAATATACTTTTTTAATAAATGCAGAAATGTTCCTCTGCCGCTTTTTCACGGTATATTCCCCACAAATAAAACAAAAACTGTCCGGAGAGTTGACGCAACCTCTGGCTCTGTGAGCCATCACAAATACACAGCACTGCAAACTACAACTGTAGTGAACCACTTCGGAATAAAGCTGGATTACGACTGAGCAAAGAAAAGGTAATAATGAACTTGCAAGAAACTGAAATTTGACAGGAACGTTCATGTCGCAACCACCGTCTTTGAGCGAGCGAACGAGGCGAGGCGAACAGGAAAGAACATGCGCCAGCGCGAGTACTTGATTTAGTCCCCCGCCTCCCAATTGTCCTGTTAATGTATAAAATGAATACAAAACACTCTAAAATATCATGAGGGAGTGTTTCTAGTTAGTTAACCATTACAACCTCTATTTTGGACCAAGAAAATAAACTGCAGTCGGCTAAAAAGAAATTATGTGAACATTCCTTATATGGGTAAGAAATCTAATTTTGCAAGAAAACGTGACGTGATGGAACATTTTGGCTATTTTTCCTGGATTCAGCACCCCAAAATCTATAGGAATCAGTTGCAAAACTGGAGGCAGTTTTTTGGTAGTGTACCTGTGTTATTAATCAAACAAAATCCCTCATAGCGCATCTTGCCACTTCTTCAGCTGATTTAAATATCAAAATAGACTGGCTGCCTTTTTAAAGCAGCAATCTCAAGCACAGCAAAGAAAATGTGTAAGCAGATCCCAGTATATTTTTGTCTTCATTTTTATGAATGGCAACAAACATAATACATTTTTTTGACTAGCATTCGAAAGCCACAGAGAAGGAAGGAAGGGGGGGGGGGGATGGTTGTTTGGAAGGGAGAGAGAGAAAAGAAGCAAATCATTATGGAGAAATGGGCTTAAGTGTAGGTAGGTGTTACTAAAAAAAAGCATATCTGCTTGTTTCCTTCACTGTACCCTGTTGGCACCCACCTGTACAAGAAACACATTTGTGCCATCATGGTGATTTGAAATATTATATGTACACAAGATAAATACTCAACCAGTGTGAACTTCTCTTTTCCCATTGTGATTATTTTTGTTTTATGGACTAGAACATTATATCTGAAATTTTATGCCCTGCCTTAATGTTTCAGAGGTGGTAGGAAATTTAAATATCATCATGGAGGTGGCCACACTACTTTTAGTTTGTGAAAATGGTAGTTAGTCCCATAAAAAGGTATATCACTTTATATATTTTTTAGTTATTTTAATTAACCATTAAAGTGGACTAACACAGTAACTTGATTAATTTCTCCTCTGTAGCTTCTCATTCTTACCTCAAATCTCCTTACACTTCACATCCTCCCTCACCTACAATCCCATTTTAACCCAATTCACAATAATGCAGTGCCACAGATTCCATTCTTGAAAACCTTCCCCACCTCTTTAATCTCTAAGCATGTCCCCACTTTTCTGGCACATTCATATATACGTACATAAATGGGCCACAGGTGACATTTCTTAAGTGCCAATAGTTCCACTTTCTTTGCAGCCTTTTATTTTTAAATCAGCATTCACACTGATGATTAACAGAAGATAGTAGGAGCAGCAGCACTTGAGAAGCACTTTTCCTCTTCTCAACACTGCAACCCATTCACTGGAGTCCCTCCAATCCAGTTAAATAAATAAATAAAAATCCAGACACATGGGTTATCCTCATCCACCAGCAGATGGAGACTGAGAACAACAAACTCAAATCCTCTCTCTTAAGTAGCCTGTGCTCACCTGCAGAGCTAGTACAAACCTCACAAAACAGCAGAACAGAGTCCCAAATCTCCATTCTCCACAAGCCTGCGACACCCAGGAAGAGTTTCTGCCCTGAATATCCGTGACTTGCACGCTCAGCTTTTTATTTTTTTGGGGAAGAATAATACACTAGGCTCCCCCCCTGAAAGGACCAGAGATCCACCACTGGGGATTCAACTGGCCAAAGAATCGCCTGCACACTTTTAACAGTGTGGGCTTTGCGATCGTGCTGGCGGGTGGCTGGCGTTCAGTACAGCCGCGGAACTGAAAGAGAAACGTCCCACGGCTGTATGGAGAGTGGTGCCATGGAGACATCCAGACCAGTCCTCCTGTATTCTATTGGATAAGCGGTGAGTGTGAGGGAGAAGGACGGCTGCTCTGGGGCAGGTGGGGGGAGAGAAGGCATGGGAAGACTGCTGATCTGGGGCAGGAGGGGGAGAGAAGGTATGGGAAGGACTGCTGATCTGGGGCAGGAGGGGGAGAGAAGGCATGGGAAGGACTGCTGCTCTGGGGCGGGGGGGGGGGGAGAAGGCATGGGAAGGACTGCTGCTCTGGGGCGGGGGGAGGGGAGAGAAGGCATGGGAAGGACTGCTGCTCTGGGGCAGGGGAGGGAGGGAGAAGGCATGGGAAGGACTGCTGCTCTGGGGCGGGGGAGGCAGGGAGACGGCATGGGAAGGACTGCTGCTCTGGGCCGGGGGAGGGAGGGAGAAGGCATGGGAAGGACTGCTGCTCGGGGGCTGGGGAGGGAGGGAGAAGGCATGGGAAGGACTGCTGCTCTGGGCCGGGGGAGGGAGGGAGAAGGCATGGGAAGGACTGCTGCTCTGGGCCGGGGGAGGGAGGGAGAAGGCATGGGAAGGACTGCTGCTCTGGGCCGGGGGAGGGAGGGAGAAGGCATGGGAAGGACTGCTGCTCTGGGCCGGGGGAGGGAGGGAGAAGGCATGGGAAGGACTGCTGCTCTGGGCCGGGGGCGGCAGGGAGAAGGCATGGGAAGGACTGCTGCTCTGGGGCGGGGGGGGGGGGAGAGAAGGCATGGGAAGGACTGCTGCTCTGGGAGGGGAGAAGGCATGGGAAGGACTGCTGCTCTGGGAGAGGAGAAGGCATGGGAAGGACTGCTGCTCTGGGGCCGGGGGGGGGGGGGGAGAGAGAAGACATGGGAAGGACTGCTGCTCTGGGGCCGGGGAGGGGGGAGAGAGAAGACATGGGAAGGACTGCTGCTCTGGGGCCGGGGGGGGGGGGGGAGAGAAGGCATGGGAAGGACTGCTGCTCTGGGGCCGGGGGGGGGGGGGGGAAGGCATGGGAAGGACTGCTGCTCTGGGAGGGGAGAAGGCATAGGAGGACTGCTGCTCTGGGAGGGGAGAAGGCATGGGAAGGACTGCTGCTCTGGGGCAGGGGGGAGAGAAGGCATGGGAAGGACTGCTGCTCTGGGGAGGGAGGGAGAAGGCATGGGAAGGACTGCTGCTCTGGGGCAGGGAGGGAGAGAAGGCATGGGAAGGACTGCTGCTCTGGGGCGGGGAAGGGAGGGAGAAGGCATAGGAAGGACTGCTGCTCTGGGGCGGGGGAGGGAGGGAGAAGGCATGGGAAGGACTGCTGCCCTGGGGCGGGGACGGGAGGGAGAAGGCATGGGAAGGACTGCTGCTCTGGGGCGGGGGAGGGAGAGAAGGCATGGGAAGGACTGCTGCTGCTCTGGGGCAGGGAGGGAGAGAAGGCATGGGAAGGACTGCTGCTCTGGGGCTGGGAGGGAGAGAAGGCATGGGAAGGACTGCTGCTCTGGGGCGGGGGGGGGGAGGGAGAAGGCATGGGAAGGACTGCTGCTCTGGGGCGGGGGGGGGGAGGGAGAAGGCATGGGAAGGACTGCTGCTCTGGGGCGGGGGGGAGGGAGAAGGCATAGGAAGGACTGCTGCTATGGGGCAGGGGGGGGAGGGAGAAGGCATTGGAAGGACTGCTGCTCTGGGGCAGGGGGGGGAGGGAGAAGGCATAGGAGGACTGCTGCTCTGGGAGGGGAGAAGGCATGGGAAGGACTGCTGCTCTGGGGCCGGGGGGTTGGGGGGAGAGAAGCCATGGGAAGGACTGCTGCTCTGGGGCCGGGGGGTTGGGGGAGAGAAGACATGGGAAGGACTGCTGCTCTGGGGCCGGGGGGGGGGGAGAAGACATGGGAAGGACTGCTGCTCTGGGGCCGGGGGGGGGGGTGAGAAGGCATGGGAAGGACTGCTGCTCTGGGGTGGGAGAAGGCATGGGAAGGACTGCTGCTCTGGGGCCGGGGGGGAGAGAAGGCATGGGAAGGACTGCTGCTCTGGGGCGGGGGGAGGGAGAAGGCATGGGAAGGACTGCTGCTTTGGGGCGGGGGGGGGGAGGGAGAAGGCATGGGAAGGACTGCTGCCCCGGGGCCGGGGGGGAGAGAAGGCATGGGAAGGACTGCTGCTCTGGGAGGGGAGAAGGCATAGGAGGACTGCTGCTCTGGGGCAGGGGAGGGAGAAGGCATGGGAAGGACTGCTGCTCTGGGGCGGGGGGGGAGAGAGAAGGCATGGGAAGGACTGCTGCTCTGAGGCAGGGGGGGAGGGAGAAGGTATGGGAAGGACTGCTGCTCTGGGGCGGGGGGGGGGGAGAAGGCATGGGAAGGACTGCTGCTCTGGGGCGGGGGGGGGAGGGAGAAGGCATGGGAAGGACTGCTGCTCTGGGGCGGGGGGGGGGGGAGGGAGAAGGCATGGGAAGGACTGCTGCTCTGGGGCGGGGGGGGAGGGAGAAGGCATGGGAAGGACTGCTGCTCTGGGGCTGGGGGGAGAGAAGGCATGGGAAGGACTGCTGTTCTGGGGCGGGGGAGAGAAGGCATGGGAAGGACTGCTGCTCTGGGGAGGGATGGAGAATGCATGGGAAGGACTGCTGCTCTGGGGCGGGGGGGGGGAGGGAGAAGGCATGGGAAGGACTGCTGCTCTGGGGCGGGTGGTGGGGAGGGAGAAGGCATGGGAAGGACTGCTGTTCTGGGGCGGGGGGGGAGAGAAGGCATGGGAAGGACTGCTGCTCTGGGGCAGGGGGGAGAGAAGGCATGGGAAGGACTGCTGCTCTGGGGCGGGGGGGGAGGGAGAAGGCATGGGAAGGACTGCTGCTCTGGGGCGGGGGGAGGGAGAAGGCATGGGAAGGACTGCTGCTCTGGGGCGGGGAAGGGAGGGAGAAGGCATGGGAAGGACTGCTGCTCTGGGGCGGGGGAGTGAGAAGGCAGGGGAAGGACTGCTGTTCTGGGGCGGGGGAGGGAGGGAGAAGGCATGGGAAGGACTGCTGCTCTGGGGCGGGGGAGTGAGCGAAGGCATGGGAAGGACTGCTGCTCTGGGGCGGGGGAGGGAGAGAAGGCATGGGAAGGACTGCTGCTCTGGGGCAGGGAGGGAGAGAAGGCATGGGAAGGACTGCTGCTCTGGGGCTGGGAGGGAGAGAAGGCATGGGAAGGACTGCTGCTCTGGGGCGGGGGGGGGGAGGGAGAAGGCATGGGAAGGACTGCTGCTCTGGGGCGGGGGGAGAGAAGGCATGGGAAGGACTGCTGTTCTGGGGCGGGGGAGAGAGAAGGCATGGGAAGGACTGCTGTTCTGGGGCGGGGGGGGGGGGGGGAGAAGGCATGGGAGGACTGCTGCTCCGGGAGGGGAGAAGGCATGGGAGGACAGCTGCTCTGGGGTGGGCGGGGGGAGAGAGAAGGCATGGGAAGGGGCTGCTGCTCTGGGTGGGGGGGGGGGGGGAGAAAGCATGGAAGGGCTGGAAGTGAATTCATGCTAGGAGGGATAAGGCCTAGAAGGGAACTAATGCTGGGAGGGACAGGGACTTGAAGGGAGTGGTTGCGATCAGAGTGGAGAAAAAGGCTGGGGAGGAGGGCATATATTTTGTCTAAGATGGAAGAAACACAGTTATTTTGTGTAAGAAGGAAGAAAGAAGGTGGATGAAGAGAGAGAGAGAGTGGAAAAACATAAGAAACGAGAGAAGAAAGGATAAATGGACAGCAGACAATGGAGTTAGCAGAATATATGAATTCAGAAAGCAAAAGAGAGAGACTGAGGCAATTGTGACAGAAAAAAAAATTGCCCAAACAACAAAAGAGAGAGAGAAATTATTTTATTTTGAATTTACTAACTGTAATGTGTCAGCTCTGGAAAATGTACATCACTGATGTCTTTGTGTGTGTGTTCACTACAAGAGTTTTATTTCTCCAGTGTTGTGGTGCATTCCAAGTTTGGCTTTTGAGGTTCCCTGTTCAATCATGGCCTTCATATTTCTAAATTGTGATCCCTTGTTCTATATTTGATGATGGTCTGTCTATGTTTTACATATATGACTGAGCTGCGGTATTCTGTTTGTGTAGTTTCTGCATAGGAGTCCTACTTGATCTCTTTTCCCAGAAGGAGATGTATTGATTTTCTGAGGTATATTGGATTTATTTTTCAGTGCTGCCTTTTTATATGTAGTCTCGTTCTGTGTGAATTCTGGTAGTGCTGCTATGATATGGCAAGTTAGGTATGGGTTCTAAGTGACCAGGATTTTGTAGCACTTTCTAATGTACCTGGTAGTTGACACTGGAGGATGGTAATGTAGAAATATGGTAACCTTTCTTTATCCTTACTGCCCATGAAATTGGTATTAAGACACTCGCTCATTGAGACATGTTTACTAAAGGTTAATGCATATTCACAATTGCTAACACACACTAAGTGCAGCAGCACCTATTTATTTCTATAGGCGTAGTGGCATTTAACGCACATTAATATTTAGTAAACTTGTCCCTAATTCATTGCTGGGACAAAAAAGAGCTCCTTTGGAAGCCTGAAGTTGACTGGGATCAGATATGCAGCCAAACGGCACTGTTTATAGCCCCCAGGGATGTGAGCGGGGAAGAAGAGAGGCTCAGCCAATTTTAAATAATGGTCTGGATGCTCAGAAGAACTATGAGCCTATGAACTAAGCATTTATTCCCCCATTCTACAACATTTTTTTCTCCTATCATTTTAGTGTATTTGCAAAAGGAGTGTTTTTTACTAATTTACGACTATCACAATGAGCCAATCGAAAAAACCATCTGGGGCGATGTTCAGAAAATGAAGAAAAGAACTCCAAGAAAACCAGCAAAAAATGCATCAAGCAAATGCAGAATTGGCTTAATGTTTCCCGGTTAGATACTAGCCAAACACAGATTGATGATTCCACCCAGTCGGGCATAGGTGATATTGAGAATTACAAAACACTAGCACCTACTGAAGAGGAAGTGGCTGAAATTCTGGATGTTGCTGGCTCCACCAGTGGAAGTGGTGAAGTTAACGAACCAATGGAAGAAGATCCACAGAAAGCAAATTTTCATTTTGATGATCCTGTGACGTGGCCTCCAATCACTGACAAAGTTAGGTGTATGTTAGTTTCTCATGGGCCAGAACAAAATGATATAGACTGCAATTTTCTGAACAGTTGTTCTACTTCTGGAAAATGGCTTTTCAGTAAAAACTGGTTTAAAAAAGCTCTTCCGAATGGTGAAAAGGTTCACTGCCAATGGCTCTTGTATAGTACATCAAAGGATACAATATATTGCTTCTCATGCATGCTGTTCTCCGGTGTTAACAACTGTAAATTTTCAGATCCTGCTAAAGGTTTTTCGGATTGGGTTCACCTGAACCCCAGGATTCCAGAACATGAAAACAGCTTAGAGCACAGAAAATGCTACCATCAGTGGAAGGAGCTCGAAAGGCGTTTGAAAAAAGACAGAACTATTGATGATGACTTACAGAAAGCATTGAAAGGAGAAATAGAAAGGTGGCACAACATATTGAAGATTATCATTGATGCTATAATGTTCTGTGATCGAAACAATCTTGCTTTGAGAGGTACTGGTGAGGTTATTGGAAAACCAAACTGTGGTTTGTTTCTGAAAATCTTAGAACTAATAAGTCATTACCACCCAGGGTTGGCTGAACATATTGTAGCTGCTAAAACAGCAAAAGCATCGATGACATACTTTTCTCCACGAATACAAAATGAGTTAATAGCGCTGCTGGCTGAAAAGATGAAGAAAGAAATTGTATCACAAATCAAAGAGGCTAAATATTATTCTATTCTGTTTGACAATACACCTGATGTTTCTCACAAGGAGCAGTTAACCCAAATTATGTGGTATGTTTTAATTAAAGATGGTCAGTGTTCATTGGAAGAAAGTTTCATCGATTTCATTGAAAGTCATGATAAAACTGGCCTTGGGCTGGCCAAAGAGATTACAGGAAAATTAGAAAGTGATGGTTTGGATACAAAAGATTGTAGAGGTCAGGGATATGATAACGGAGCAAATATGGCAGGCAAGTACAGCTGAGTGCAAGCCCAAATTAGTGGTCTCAATTCCTTGGCTAGATTTAGAACATAAGAACATAAGATATGCCATACTGGGTCAGACCAAGGTCCATCAAGCCCAGCATTCTGTTTCCAACAGTGGCCAATCTAGGACATACGTACCTAGCAGTTTCCCCAAGGGACACAGGTTCCACAATGCTTGTACTGGTTCAAGCATTGATATCCTGGGTCCCTTCTTAATAATGGTTTATGGACCTTTCCTCCAGGAACTTGTCCAAACCTTTTTTAAACCCAGCTACACTAACAGCCTTTACTACATCCTCCGGTAACAAATTCCAGAGTTTGATTACACGTTGAGTGAAAAAATATTTTCTTTTATTAGTCTTAAACAGTTTACCCTGTAGCTTCATTGCATGTCCCCTAGTCTTTCCATATTCTGATAAGGTAAACAATTTGTGCCATGTGCAGCCCATTCCCTCAATTTCGTCGGAGTTCATGCAGCTGAGGTTTCACCGCTCATGATAACATTCTTTGATTGCATTCAAAAACTGTTCACATTTTTCTCAGGCTGTACAGTGAGGTGGGAATGACCGATGAAGGTGTCGACTATTTCTTTGAAAAGTAGTACTGTAACTAGGTGGTCTGCTAAAAAAAAAAAAAAAAAAGAAGCAGTTTCTGCACTGTTGACACAAATTGAAGGAGTTTATAATGTTCTACAAAAATGACTGGAGCCGTAATCATGATACAGTATCAGGTGCTCAAACACTTCTCACACAAATCAATTTTGAATTTCTTTGCTTGCTCCATCTATGGTGTCAGATTCTTACAGTCATTGACAGAGAGAACCACTGCTTGCAATCAAAGAATATATCAGTTGATACAGCTTCAAAATTGTTGCAAGGTTTGTCATTGCAGATACAGTATAACTATCTGAAATTGTATATAGTTCCCCTGTTGAATTCCAAGTTCAATCCCCTGTTTCATTGTAAGTGCCTACATTGCACATTATCGTTATATGTAAACCGCGCTGATTTTTAAGAGTGCGGTATATAAGAACCTTTAAATAAATAAATACATAAATATATGTGTGACAAAGGTATCACAGAAATAATCAATGCAGCAAAGATAACAGCTCAAAGAATTGACATTGTACCAAGTTTTGCAACAAAGAGGAGACATAAAGCCAAAGGAATGTGTCTGAGTGAATCTGATGGTGATCTTCTTACACCGGAAAATAATTTTGAGAGAATGCAACATGGTGTTTGACAGCCTTATAACTCAAATGCAGTGGCGTTTCAAAACATTAGCTGGGATGTCTTCTGACTTTGAATTCCTCACTGGCAATTCTCTTGTGACGTTTTCAGTGGAAGAAGCCAAAAACTATGCAGCTAACCTAGCTCGAAAGTATGACTGTGACTTGGATATGCTGGAACTGATGACAGAAACTGAGTTTCAAATTTTAGGCAAATATATTGATTGCTGATTTAGGCAAAGCTAATACTATTGACCTTTTGCAACTTATCCATATGTATTCCTTAAAAGATGCATATCCTAATATAGAGATTACGCTTAGAATTTTTTAACAATTCCAGTCACTGTTGCTTCTTGTGAATGTAGCTTTAGCAAGTTGAAGCTTGTAAAAAATTACCTTAGGTCATCGATGGGCCAAGAACGTTTGTCCAACTTGGCAATTTTGTCTATTGAACATGAAATAACTGACACTCTCAGTTACGACAGTGTCATTGATGATTTTGCTGTGCAGAAAGCAAGGAAAGTAATTTTGACATAATTGCGTTGATGATTGGATTTGTGCTCCAGTTCTTCTTTATTAGTTTGGTTGGTAAACTTTGGTTTAAAACCCTATAACATTATGCTAAACATTTTACCAAAGACCAGTTTTCTACTTATTAATTTTGCCTTAGTGGATAGTGAAGTCACATTTGGCTAAATTTTAAATATAAGCTAGATTTTGTATGAAGATGACACCTACGTTAGTTACAACAGCTCCTTGTTGACTGTTACCTGATAGTGTTTTTACATGGTCGTATTAGACAATAGACCTGTATAAAGTTGTCTAAAGTTGACTGTGGGTTGCATAGACTCATAACTTTAGTTAACTTTATACAGTCCTATTGTCTTATACGGAGTGGAGGAGTAGCCTAGTGGTTAGAACACTGGCTTGGTAACCAAGCAACCAGGGTTCGATTCCCACTAGCACTCCTTGTGGCCTTGGGCAAGTCACTTAACCCTCCATTGCCTCGGAAGAAAGGCCTGGCAATCTACTTCCGGTGACACTGCCAAGAAAACCCAGGAGCTTCTGGGTCGCCAGGAGTTGGGACTGACTTGAAGGCACACATTGCATTGTCTAATACGACCATTCTTTTTGTTTTATGATGTTTTCAGTTTGTTATTGTTTGTCTAATTTATTGTTATGAATGTTATTTTGTAAGCCTCTTAGATTTTGATAAGCGGCATAGAAATGCTTTTAAATAAATAAATATGTAACTGATAAAAGTCTGATGTCATGGTGGGCACCAGTTTCGCAAGTTGCACAGGGCGCAGTTATAGCTTGGTACAGCCCTGTCATGTATTATTGTTTGAAGGTGATTAACTGATAAGCTGTTGAGGATCTTGAAAACTGTAAGGATGGCTTTAAATTTTGTACGTTCAATGACAGGTAGCTTGTGAAGCTGTTTGAGCAGTGGAGTTGTGTGCTCAGTTATTACTGCCATTGCAGAGGGTATGTGCTGCTGGGTTGAGTGCTAGTTGAAGTGGGTAGACTGTTTTCTTAGTTAGGTCTCGGAGGAATGAGGTTGCAGTAGTTCAGTTGTGGGAAGATGGGAGCTTGAAGGACTGTGCCTAAGTGTTTGGTAAGGAGAGGCTTGAGATATTGTACAGTCTTGAGTTTATAGTTTATGCACCTAGTGATGTTTCTTATGTGGGAGGAGAATGTTAGGTGTTGATCAAGGGTGATACCTAGATAACACAGGTACACTAAAAAAAATTTTTTTTTAAACTGCCTCTAATGTTTCGATTGATTTTTACGTTTTTTGGTGCGCTGAATCCAAATCTGGTAACCAATTTGCTCCATCACGTACAGATTTTTTGCTACATTGGGTTAGCAGTTTGAGGTGAACGTTTCAGATTGAGTGCGATCGAGATAAAAGTTTCTTGGATGAATTCTTTATACTAATTGTTTAGTAGTTATTCACATATGAATAAAGAAAATTGTAACAAGGCAGCACATAAGAATAGAGTAATGTCAACAAAACACACTGTGATGGTAGCAAAATTGTCTGCACTTAAAACAGCCACATACATGTGCACAAACATTGAGCATATAAGAGCGAGGTTAGACACAAAGCAAAGCAAAGAAATGTGCAAAAAATGTTGTACAGGTATGTATGTAAGAATAGAAAACGCAAACCGCACCATTGCAATACATGAAGACAAACACCCGATGGTGTAAAAATAAAATTCTAATAAATGAGATCCGACACTGTGGTAATAACTAGCAAATTTTTATTTCAAAGTTTAGTAAAAACACGATATTTGTCAACACAGTTTAGATTTTAAAGTCATTCTTGGGTCAATCAATCTCCTGGTGGGCCCGTTTCTTCTTCCCCCGAATGCTTCTCTTGGTGTGCTGCTTGGCGTATTTTTCATCTGGGGTTTCCCGCAGCAGCAACCAGCAGAAATCAGCCATCATAGTGGTGTTCCATCTTCCTTGGTACCTTCTCTCTGCGTCCTTGATGTCCTGGTGAAACCTTTCACCTTGTTCTTCACTGTACGCCCCCAAGTTTTCGGGAAAGTAGTTCACATGGGAGTGCAAGAAATGGACTTTCAGGCTCATGTTACAGCCTTGTTCTTTGAAGGCATTGAGCATCCTGGCAACAATATCCTTATAGTTCTCATCCCGCCTGTTCCCCAAGAATTTGAGAACAACATCCTTGAAGGAATCCCAGGCTTCTTTTTCCTTCTCAGACATCGTTTCAGCGAATGCTCCATCTGAAATGAGTTTCCTTATATCAGGGCCAACAAACACTCCTTCCTTTAGCTTTGCTTCAGAAAGTCGGGGGAACTTTGAGCAAAGGTACCGAAAGCACTCACCATCTTTTGGAAGGGACTTGATGAATTGCTTAATGAGACCCAACTTAATGTGGAGAGGTGGTAATAGTATTTTATCACGAGGTACCAAGCTCTCATGAACATTTTTCTCACCGGGTCTCAAATACTCTCGAATTGGCCAGTCTTTTTTCCCCCAGTGTATGTCGCGGGCCCGGCTATCCCACAAGCAAAGGAAGCAGGGATATTTGGTGAAACCGGATTGCTGCCCTAATAGCATGGATAGAATTTTAAAGTCTCCACAAATCATCCACTTATGCTCATCATAACGAATCTTCTGAAGAATCAGGGCCAAATTCTTGTATTTTTCTTGGAGAATAACAGAGTGAGCAATAGGAACTGAAGCGAATGTGTTGCCATTATGAAGAAGAACACCTTTTATGCTGTCTTTTGACGAATCAATGAACAGCCGCCATTCATCAGGATCATACTTGAGTTTAAACGTTTCCATCACTCCGTATATATCATTGCAAAATACCAAATCTTCCTCTTTGCTGAAATACTTCAAAAATTGTGTCTCGCGGTTGCGGTACCAATGAAAAGTTGTTCCTGGTGACAATAGATTTTTCTGTTTAAGCCGAGAACCTAGCAGTTGGGCAGCATCTTTTGGGAGTCCTAAATCTCGGACTAAATCATTCAATTCAGCTTGAGAGAAAAGTTCAGGTTTCGGATCTGGTTCAGTTTCAAACTCGGAAGTACTGGACTCATCGGGAAAAGCCATCTGATGAGTCTCATCATGATCAGAACCGTCCACACAAATATGATCCAAAGATTTTGGTGGTTCAGGCACAGGTACTTCGTTGCTATGAGGCATAGGCCTAATTGCTGAGGGAAGGTTGGGGTAACTTATTACGTTCTTCTTTTTTAAGTTGTATCCCTTCACAATGCAAGAGCAAAAATAGCAGTCACTGCTGTGGTCTCTTTGTTCACGCCACATCATAGGTATTCCGAAACGAAATGCTTGTTTTTTACCTTTCATCCATAAGCGTAGATCTTCCTCTCATGTCTTGCACACTTTGTGAGGAGCCCATGGTTTGTCTTGATCGCCTAACTTCAAACCGAAATAGGCGAAATATACTTTTTTAATAAATGCAGAAATGTTCCTCTGCCGCTTTTTCACGGTATATTCCCCACAAATAAAACAAAAACTGTCCGGAGAGTTGACGCAACCTCTGGCTCTGTGAGCCATCACAAATACACAGCACTGCAAACTACAACTGTAGTGAACCACTTCGGAATAAAGCTGGATTACGACTGAGCAAACAAAAGGTAATACTGAACTTGCAAGAAACGGCAATTTGACAGGAACGTTCATGTCGCAACCACCGTGTTTGAGCGCACGAGGCGAGGCGAACAGGAAAGAACATGCACCAGCGCGAGTACTGGATTTAGCCCCCCGCCTCCCAATTGTCCTGTTAATGTATAAAATGAATACAAAACACTCTAAAATATCATGAGGGAGTGTTTCTAGTTAGTTAACCATTACAACCTCTATTTTGGGCCAAGAAAATAAACTGCAGTCGGCTAAAAAGAAATTACGTGAACATTCCTTATATGGGTAAGAAATCTAATTTTGCAGGAAAACGTGACGTGATGGAACATTTTGGCTATTTTTCCTGGACTCAGCACCCCAAAATCTATAGGAATCAGTTGCAAAACTGGAGGCAGGTTTTTGGTAGTGTACCTGTGTAATTTATCTCTTGTCGTAAATGAAGTTGGCTGCCATTTAGGTTTATAGTGTCCAGCGGGATGAAGCTGCTGTCTCTGATGATATATAGAGGTTCAGTTTTATTGATGATCATGATATACTGTATAAGCACAGCTAAATAAAAAAAAATATATATATATATACATCGCCCAACTGCAGCATGTCCACTAACGTCTTTGACCCTTTGTTCTGTGATTTAGCTCAGTGTTACTCATGAATTTGATTTAATGGTCAAAACTCTTTAGCAAGGACTGTCATGCTCTAAAAAGGTGGTATTGTCTATTAATCTGTGTATTTTTTCCTCTTAATTTACACGTAATAATTTCCAAATTTAGGTTCTGTTTTCTTTGTGTGTTAATTTTTTCCTAGCTTTGTTGATCTTATTAATGAGCTGATCATGAATAATTTCAAGTGATTGTTTTGAGTATGACATCTTGATCCATGATTTCTGGCTTATGGTGCTGTGAGTGTGCTCACTTGTAAAATGGAATCAATTACTGTGGGAATGGTGTGAGCTATGTTTAGGCAACAGAATAACTGGAAAAGCATTTCACAGCTGCTAGCTGTTTCTCAAGAGTCTGCTTGCTGAGATTAAGAGTTGTGATTCTAAGCTGGCTTTTTTAAAACTGCACTGGTTAAATTTTAATTAGGGTTAAAGTGGAAATGCATATCATACCTCGAGCAATAACATTGTGTTGTGATATGATGGCAGAAAAAGACTGTATAGCCTATCTAGTCTGCCCTTCCATATCAACTACTATAGTCCCTTTTTTTTGCTTTATTGTTTAGAGATTATCTGTGTTTGTCCCATGGTTTCTTGAATTCAGATACTGTCCTAGTCTCTACTACCTCCACTGGGAGTCTATTCCATGCATCTATCGCTCTTTCTGTAAAGAAATATTTCAGCATATTACTCCTGAGTCTATCGCCTTTCACCCTCATCCTGTGTCCCCCTTGTTGCAGAGCTTACTTTCAATTGCCTTATGAGGAAGTCCACTGATTATTTTGGTAGCCACCCTCTGCACAGACTCCATTCTGTTTATATCCCTTTGAAGGTATAGTCTCCAGAGCTGCACACAATACTGCAAATGAGGTCTCGCCAAAGACTTATACAGAGGCACTTTCACCATCTTTTTTTTTTTTTTTTTTTTTTTCCCCCCTGCTGGCCATTCCTCTCCCGATGCACCCAAGCATCCTTTTGGCTTTCGTCTTTTCTACCTGTTTAGCCACTTTGTTTCTGATCTTAATCATGCCCAGGTCCCGCTCTTCTTTCATAGGCAGAAGTACTTCACCTCCTATACTGTACCATTCCC
Source organism: Ichthyophis bannanicus (assembly GCA_033557465.1). Classification (NCBI taxonomy): domain Eukaryota; kingdom Metazoa; phylum Chordata; class Amphibia; order Gymnophiona; family Ichthyophiidae; genus Ichthyophis; species Ichthyophis bannanicus. Next base: position 499,232,457 of record CM066036.1, read on the forward strand.
TTGGAGTTTTGAAGCCCAGATGCATGACCCTTCATTTTTTAGCGTTAAATCTCAGCTTCCAAATTCTTGACCATTCTTCAAGCTTAGTTAGATCCCCCCTCATGTTATCTATTCCTTCCTGGTTGTCTACTCTATTGCAGATTTTAGTATCATCCACAAAGAGGTAAACCAATAGCCTTTCTGCAATCTCACTAAAAAAATGTTAGAATTGGACCAAGGACAGATCCCTGTGGCACACCTCTGATAACATCTTTCTTCACAGAGTGAGCTCCATTTTTTGTACCCTTTATTTGCTTCCCACTCAACCAATTTCTAACCAGTCAGTCACTTTAAGGTCCGTCCCTAGGGTGCTCAGTTTATAAGTCACCTGTGCAGAATGGTGTCAAAGGCTTTACTGAAATCTAAGTACACCATATCTAGGGCTCTCCCTCGTTCCAACTATCTGGTCACCTGGTTACAAAAATCAAATAATTTGTCTGATAAGACCTGCCTCTAGTAAACCCATGCTACCTCGGATCCTGCAATCCATTGGACTCCAGAAACCTCACTATTCTCTGTTTTAGCAGCATTTCCATTAATTTACTCATCACAGAGGTCATACTAACTGGCCTGTAGTTCTCATAGTAACATAGAATATGACGGCAGATAAAGACCAGCATGGTCTATCTAGTCTGCCCTGCAAGGTGGCAAGAGTAGGTGCACATGCTGCTCCGTGCAGTCACCCCTCCCATGCCTTTGTTTAGGGGTGTACCCACCGCTCCATGCAGGTCACCCCTATTTGTTGAGATATGAGATGGTTACGTTTATTTTGATTTTATCCTGTTGCTATAACCTCATACTTCCGCTTTTGTATAAAGGGACCACGCGTGCCTTTCTCCAGTCCTCTGGGACTACTCCCAACTCTAAAGAAGCATTGAAAAAGTCAGATGGTAGAGTTGCTAGAACTTCCACAAGCTCCTTCAGTACTCTCAGATGTATCCCATCCAGCCTATCGCGTTGTCTATGTTTAGTTTAGATCCCCTTCACTTCTGTAACTATTTGTGGGTGTTGTCTGAGGTCCTGCTGCTGGCCCTTCATGTATGAACACAGAACAGAAATATTTGTTAAGCAATTCCGTTATATCCTCATCAGCTTCTACATATGCCTCCCCTTCACCCTTGAGTCTGACAGTACTCCTCTTGCTAACATATCTAAAAAATGTCTCCCCACACCCCTATTTTATTGCATTGGTTATTTCTTGTTTTTTTGGTATCTTTGGTTTCCTGACTACTTTTCTAGCTGCTCTAAGTTTTTCCAAATATTGATCCTTGCTTTCCTCTTTCTGTGATTTTGTATTCTCCAGGAACAAGCAGGAAGTCAGTCCTCACATATATGTACAGTAGGTGACGTAGGCACCGACGGAGCCCGCATGGAGCATTTACCCAGCTTTCAAAGAAGACCTTTGGGAATGCCTTTGGGAATGCTGGTCCCCTTCCCACCTAAGGGTGTCATCTTACTCTGTCTCCCTTTTTTTGCAGAGCCCTTCGGATGTGCATCTTTTTTCCCTGGGAAAAAGTTTTTTTTTTTCCACTAAGTACATATTTGTGCTTTCCGGCTAGCTCCTGTTTCTCCTCTCGCTTCTTGAGCACCACTGCTTCAGCGGTGGGTCTCAGGATCCATTTTTTCCCTTCTTTTCTACCTTAGCACTTCGCGCCCTTTTTAACCCCTGGCTGCAATGAGTCTTCAACCTTGCAGGGGTCCTTTTTGCTCCAGTTGCCTCTGGTTTCAAAAAATGTGATCGGTGCTCCAAAAACATGTCACTCACAGACACCCATAACTGCTGTCTCCGGTGTCTGGGCACCAATCATGACCTGGAGCAATGCTCCTTATGCAAGAAGATGTCCTCTAAGGCCATCCAGAGTCTCTGGCAGAAGCCAGGATGATATCTTCCATAAGGCAGTCTCAACCCCGGTATCCTTGGTAGCCTGGCGCTGCCAGGCCCCGCAACCCTTGGAGCTGCCCAAGGTTCCCCCGCAGGCCTGCAGGCACTCCGACTGGGGTCCTTCAAGTGTGAGCTGAAGAAGAAGAAAAAGACCGCATGGACGTCGTCCGGGGGGTTGGACAAGCGTGAGAAGTCATGCGCCCAGTACTTCAAACCCCCTGCGACAGTTCAAAGAGTCGGAGATGGAGCGGCCGAGAAAGGTACCTCGAACCAATGTGGAGGCCTCCGGTGATGGTGCCTGGTCTCCTGAGAGCAATCCCGGCGAGGACCTCCTCTTTTCCTTGACGTCTGATCCTGTCACCCTGACGTCGGTGTCGCAGGGCTCCACTCCAGAGTGTGAGGCCCAAATTCTGTCCTTGGAACGTAACGTTTTTGCGATCCTCGCTGCCCAGCAGGTGCAGATGCCTGCCCTTGCCGGCACGTGCCATGAGACCACAGGGCCCTCTACCTCGAGGACTAAAACAGGCCGCTGCAGTGATCCCCAAGAGCCAGATGTCTCGTGAGGATCCTTGGCGAAGGTCTCTATCTCCTTCCCATTCCTCAGGTGTGAGATCATCTCAGGCAAGCGCCTCCGACTCTGGACAGGCTCCAACCTCAGGATCCCGGCATAGGTCATTGATCCACCTTGAACTGCCTGATCTTGAGTCCTCCATGGACTATTTGGAGTGGGTATCTGATGGGGACACTTCACTAGAGACTCAGACTCATTGAGACTTCCCCTTGGACCCATCCATGCCGACCCAGAGGTGGCAGTCCCCTCCTGAGCACACCTCTTTCCTTGAGTTTGTCCATGCTATGGCGCGGGCCCTTGCACTTACCACAGAGTCGGAGGAAGAACCTTGAGTGGAAGAATTCGATATCCTGCAGTATGAGGCACCACCAGAAAAAAACTCATGTTTGTAGAGCCGATTGTGAATTCCATGCTCTGAGCAGGCTGAGGCTTGAATGAACCTTCCATGGTGAGAAAAGTTTAACTCTGGAAAGCAGGGAACTGACCCCCAGGAACTCAAAATCTTGGGGGAGAATTGGGCTGCCTCTAGGATAAATGCTTTCCAACTCCAGCATGTTCAGCCAGAGCCCCGCAGGCCTGTGTTGCATTTGGCCCTGACCAAAGACACTAACTAGGTCAGTTCAAGGTCCAGGTATTGGCAGCCAGCCCTATGCATATGGAGAGGCACTGCTACTGCCACTATTATCCTGGTAAAGGTATGGAGAGCTACATCTAGGCTCAAGACAAAGCCTGGACTCAAGAAGGCGACATAGAACACAGAGATGGAGAAATGGCTAATGCATTGACAATGAGAAAGCAATTAATGCCATGGTGAGGTTAGAGGGGCAAGAACATCCCTCACCTGAATGACAGCATGAAGGACCACATGCAAAAATAAGATTGAATCCGAAGATAACCAACTCTAGATCCAGAACATACGGGAAGGGATTTCACTTCTTAGATATGCAAGTCAGGGGGAACATCTCTGGGTCTGAAACAATCTGTCACTGCCAGAAGTGCTAAGGAGTGCCCAGAAATGTCTCCCACCTGAGCTGAGAGATGCAAGGAGAAACTCCCAGGGAGACCATCCTAGCACTGATGAAATTGAAACAGTATGCCTTATAAGTTCCAGGCTGGGCTGAAACCGGAACGATAGAAAAGTGACTTGCCAAAGGAGCTAATTCTGTTGTCTAAGGCCCCTGAAACCCACTACTTTAAAATAAGAACATAAGAACATAAGATATGCCATACTGGGTCAGACCAAGGTCCATCAAGCCCAGTATTCTGTTTCCAACAGTGGCCAATCTAGGTCATACGTACCTAGCATAGCAGTTTCCCCAAGGGACACAGGTTCCACAATGCTTGTATTGGTTCAAGCATTGATATCCTGGGTCCCTTCTTAATAATGGTTTATGGACCTTTCCTCCAGGAACTTGTCCAAACCTTTTTTAAACCCAGCTACACTAACAGCCTTTACTACATCCTCCGGTAACAAATTCCAGAGTTTGATTACACGTTGAGTGAAAAAATATTTTCTTTTATTAGTCTTAAATAGTTTACCCTGTAGCTTCATTGCATGTCCCCTAGTCTTTCTATATTCTGATAAGGTAAACAATCGATCTACGTTTACCCGTTCCACTCCGTTCATTAATTTATAGACTTCTATCATATCTCCCCTCAGCCGTCTCTTTTCCAGGTTAAAGAGCCCCAACCTTTTTAGCCTTTCTTCATAGGAGTAGCCTTCCATCCCCTTTACCATTTTGGTGGCTCTTCTCTGAACCTTTTCTAAAATTGCTATATCCTTTTTAAGATATGGCGACCAGAATTGCACACAATATTCAAGGTGCGGTCTCACCATGGAACGATATAGAGGCATTATAATATCTTTTGTTTTATTTTCCATTCCTTTCCTTATCATACCTAGCATTCTATTTGCTCTCTTGGCCGCCGCTGCACACTGGGCCGAGGGTTTTAACATGGTATCCACAAGGACGCCTAAATCTTTTTCTTGGGTGGTGGTTCCTAATGTGGAACCTTGCATCGTGTAACCATAGTTTGGGTTGTTCTTCCCTAGGTGCATAACCTTGCACTTCTCCACATTAAATTTCATCTGCCATTTTGATGCCCAGTCTTCCAATTTATCAAGATCCTCTTGCAATTTTCCACAATCCTCCTGGGTTTTAACAACTTTAAATAGTTTTGTGTCATCAGCAAATTTGATAACCTCACTCGTTATTCCACTTTCCAGGTCATTTATGGTACGGGTGTGCTCAGAAGGAACAGATTGAGATACATTCCTACCAGATGCCCCTCAGGAGGGACACTGGCTTCCAATGAGGGGAAATACTGGCTCTGAACAGCACCATGGAGGTGACTCAAGCATGCCAGAAACCCTGCCAGAAATACCACTACTTTGACAGAGGCCCTGAAGGACTCCCCTTTGTCTGAAGGTAACTGCAGGCTCCAAGGCTGGCCCCAGAGTTTGTTCAAGGTGTTGGCATCCTAGGAAAACCTTAAGACATATGCCTCCAGGCTGTTAGAATCTATTGGTTAGCTTAGAATGCCCTAATCTTCTGCTCTGATGCCCTAGGTGACGGATCAGTTTGCCTAATGGTTGGTCTGGCCATTCTAAATTCTGTGCACAGCCTTAGAAGGCCCAATGGTCTTTCTGTGCCTGTCTTCCAAAGGTCTCTATCAGTGAACCTCTTCTCCTGGAGAGTGGGAATGCACCATCACTGACCCGAGCCCTCATCTGCTTAATGTGAGCACTACTACTACTGAACATTTGTATAGCGCTACAAGACATACACAGTGCTGCACAGACACATATATAAAAGACAGTCCTTGCTTATCAGAGCTTATAATCTAGTCAAGACAGTCAACACAGTAGCTGTAGACATAGAACACATCTAGTGGGGAATAGTAAGGAAATGCAAAGGAGATCAGGCGAATCACGATCTGAAAGTGGCAGCGAAGAGGTAGTTTTCAGCCTGGATTTGAAAAGGGCCAGAGATGAAGCCTGACTACAGACTCGGGTAGTTTTTGTTCCAGACATAAGGAGCCACAATGTGAAAGGAGCAAAGTCTAGAGTTAGCAGTAGAAAAGAAGGGCACATATAGAAGTGATTTGCCAGAGCACTACCAACTGGTCAGACCTACCTTGGAGCTGGAGAGACTGCCCCAGCGTTAACCTGCAATGGCCATCTAAGTGGGCTGCTGTGAGTATCCTAGCATGCAGCAGGAGATTGGGCTAAACATTTTACCTAACCCAATTTAGGTGTTACCAGGAATCAACCAACAATCTCAGGAGCAAAAGGGCCATGGTTCTATGGATGTAGCTACTCGGCCACCTGCATAGGGTAGAGCCCTCATTATCCAGGGCTAGCCTCTAGGTGTGCAAACACCACTGCTCGACAGCTGAAACTAGCTACTGCTAAGACCTTCTGTAAAACCTTGATCCCTTCGAACCAAGATTTTCCCATGCAGCACCTTCCACCACTGGGGATGGTCATGCATCTTGTCAAAGCTATGAACTGATCCTGCTTGTCGGGCTGAGACAGGCCCCTAGGTCTTTGGGGGGGCACAGTGTGTGGGTATTTTTCTTCCGGATTTTCATGCACTACTGCATAGGGACATAGTGAAACTGGAATGTAGCAGATCCGTGGATACACCAGGTGGAAAGGAGCCCTGCCTGAGAACCTCATCCAAAATCCAGCTCCATAGCATGTGGAGCTACCATAACATCCTGTAAAGGACCTAAACAGGGCATGGCATGGGAAAAAGGGCTCCTTTTTTTATTTTTTTTAAAAAGTCTACCCATCTCCTGATGGGGGACCCACCACTCTGTCTGCCTCAGACTTATCTTCTGGTGGCTGGAACTTTGAGTCCTCTAGCCAACCCCAGTAGGGGAAACTGGACTCGTAGAGGAATCTCGAGTGCAGGGGCAAAGCCTGGTCTGTGATCTCTCTAACTGCCTGTGAGACGCATTCAGGTGTCCTGGCTCCCTAGAGAGTATGCTTAGGCCCCAAATACCCCCCCCCCAAGGGGGGGCATATAAGCAGATAGCCAATAGAATACAGCCCAAGGGCTGTTTTAGGATTTGTAATGCAAGCTGGCCCACAGGTAGGGCCTCGGGCCCTTAGGGATCATCAGGCATGAAGCTAGTGCCATTCTGCCATCCTCTGCCAGGCCTAAACTGCCATCTGAAGTAGCTGCAGAGCTCATCAGCCAAAAAGAAGAAAAAATCAAGGAGCAGCATAGACAGCATAGCAAGTGTGGAGGAGTCTTTGGATGCTGACCAAAAATATCTCTAGAGCATTGCAGCCCTGTTGGGGCAAAAATCAGTAGCTATAGCAAAAAAAAAAAAAAAAAAAAAAATGCTAGCGGCTGCAGGCTGCTTGGCCATATGGCTGAGGACTGTATTGGCAAAAAAGAAAAAAAATGCGCCAACAAAAAGGAGCAGGGCTATGGTGAAAGAGATCCTCAGGCCTGTCAGGCTGACTGTGGAGACTTGATTAGGGAAGGCCCAGCTCCTTCCACAAGACTGGGGAGGCCCAGCTGCCGAGTAAGGCATTTTTTTCCAGTTTGAAGCTACTTTATACGAAGTAGCATAGAGCCAATTGTGTCCCATTGAAGTCTATGGGGGGCAAAATGGCACTTAGAAAAAAAAATCAAGAAAAAAATTGATGAAAAGTCTCTGAAAACAAATTAGGACAGTAAGAGGAAAGGGGCCTGGCCCCAACTTACTGCCCCCGCCCCTTCAGGGGCCTTGTGGTGTGGTTCTGCTCCTCTTTCAGCACACCAATGCTACTAACCTGTAGGAAACGGCTCCACTCACACCATCCCCATTGGACAACAATTGCTTGTTTTCATCTTACTAAAATTCTTCTGGCTCAGTGCTGATACAAGACGTTTCTGTCACTTATTTAAATAGATTCTGCGCTAAATAAAGAACAATATTTTGCCATCACAGTTGGTACAGTAGGCATTCCTTTGACAGTACAAATAACAGAGTGGGGCATTGAGCTAGGACACCCATGTAGAAGTAGTGCCTTCAAGTAGTAAGATCCTGGTGACTATTGCAAAAAGGCTTACATACACAGTTCACATCTTAGTTTGACAGATGCCCTCATTTTATTGACAGATTTTTAAGATACAATTCCAGAGAGCTTATCCCTTCCTTATCAAAAGGGCTAATAAATGTATTTTGTTTTGTTTTTCAAATAAGGATTTACGTTTAACAGTTTCTAATACATTTTCTGAGGGCTAGACAATTTCCTTATCTATGCCAGACCAGTCCAGACAAGTGCAGTTTTCACTTCCTTCTTCCAGTGGGTGAAAACAGGAAAAAACATTTTGCCCTCTAGATAAGCTAGTGAAGCTGGGAGGAATGTCTGTATTCTCGGTCTACAGCCGAGCAGGTGGTTGAGCTGGTGGCAAGGATGAAATTCTGTGACAGAGACCCTGAGGTAGTCTTCCGTATGGACAACTGAGGAGAGGTTTAAGGTGGCAGCTGAGGGGTCAAGGCTACTTCCCGGCAGCTTGGTTACACTACTGGCTGAAAGAGCAGACCTACACTCTCTATGAAGGGCTGCTCTTCCAGATGCATAAAGCTTTTTTTAAAAGAAATGGCATGGACAGATGTGCAGTTATCAGTGTAGATGCCACGAGAGCATCAGCCCAGAGTGCTAGATCCCTGGCGTCAGAAAGGGGGGGGGGGGAATATGGCAGGATATATGATGGCAGAGTCAGAATCATGTACGTTGAGAGAGTCTAATATGGGGTCTGTCCTGGACTAGATGAGTATGGTCCGCAAGTGGAAAAAGAAGGGAATCAATCCTCTCTGTGTGAGGTGGAAGTGGCTGTGGTGTGTGTTTTGAAAAGAAAAACTGGCGGACTTAATCTTTCACTTTACTAAAGCCCTGACAATTGAGAATCCATAAGATGCAAAACAACTTGTAGGGTAGCCATAAGAACATAAGATATATGCCATACTGGGTCAGACCAAGGTCCATCAAGCCCAGTATCCTGTTTTCAACAGTGGCCAATCCTAGGTCATATGTATCTAGCAGTTTCCCCAAAAGACACGGGTTCCACAATGCTTGTATTGGGTCAAGCATTGATATCCTGGGTCCCTTCTTAATAATGGTTTATGGACCTTTCCTCTAGGAACTCGTCCAAACCTTTTTTTTAAACCTAGCTACACTAACAGCCTTTACTACATCCTCTGGTAACAAATTCCAGAGTTTGGATTACACGTTGAGTGAAAAAATATTTTCTTTTATTAGTCTTAAATAGTTTACCCTGTAGCTTCATTGCATGTCCCCTAGTCTTTCTATATTCTGATGACGTAAACAATTGATCTAAGTTTACTCGTTCCACTCCGTTCATTAATTTATAGACTTCTATCATATCTCCCATCAGCCATCTCTTTTCCAGGTTAAAGAGCCCTAACCTTTTTAGCCTTTCTTCATAGGGGTATTCTTCCATCCCCTTTACCATTTTGGTGGCTCTTCTCTGAACCTTTTCTAATAACGCTATATCCTTTTTAAGATACGGCGACCAGAATTGCACACAATATTCAAGGTGCGGTGTCACCATGGAATGATATAGAGGTATTATAATATCTTTTGTTTTCTTTTCCATTCCTTTCCTTATGATACCTAGCATTCTATTTGCTCTCTTGATCGCTGCTTCACACTGGGCGGAGGGCTTTAACATGTTATCCACGATGACACCTAAATCTTGTTCCTGGGTGGTGGTTCCTAATGTGGAACCTTGCATCGTGTAACCATAGTTTGGGTTGTTCTTCCCTAGGTGCATAACTTTGCACTTGTCCACATTAAATTTCATCTGCCATTTTGATGCCCAGTCTTCCAATTTTATCAAGATCCTCTTGCAATTTTCCACAATCCTCTTGGGTTTTAACAACTTTAAATAGTTTTGTGTCATCTGCAAATTTGATAACCTAACTCGTTAATCCCTTTTCCAGGTCATTTATGAATATGTCAAAAAGCAGCGGACCCAGCACAGATCCCTGGGGTACACCACTATTCACCTTTTCTCCATTGGGAAAATTGGCCATTTAGCCCTACCCTCTGCTTTCTATCTTTTAACCAGTTCCTGATCCACAATAGTACACTGCCTCCTATTCCATGACTCTTTAGTTTTGCCAAAAGTCTCTGATGAGGGACCATGTCAAAGGCTTTCTGAAAGTCCAAATATACTATATCAACCACCTCTTGTCTACCTGTTTATTCACACCTTCAAAAAAACATAACAGATTAGTAAGACAAGATCTTCCTTGTCTAAAGCCATGTTGGCTGTCTTCCATTAAGCCATGACTATCTACATGTTCAGCAATTTTGTTCTCTTTGATGGTTTCTACCATTTTTCCCGGTACTGACGTCAGGCTCACCAGTCTGTAGTTTCCTGGATCACCCCGGGAACCCTTTTTTTTTTTAACTTCTGTTTATTAATGCACGTCATCACAAAAACACACATCAGTACATACATAACTCCCCCAAGCGGGGTTGTCTCTTATCCACCACCTGGAGGCACACCATCAGGCAGTTGTGGCATTACATTTTTACCCCTACTACCCCCCCAACCTCCCCCTCCCTCTCGTAGCCTCCTCCAATGACGAAACAGGGGAAAACACACACCAGTCCCTAGCAACCCTCTTCCCTATCTAGTAAGGCCTTCCCCTTCTCCCACCAAGCAACCCTCCCCTAGTTCACCTGAAGTATTTCATTGCGGGTTTGTGAATTCAATTTCCGAATGTATGGTTCCATACCAGCAGAAATAAAGGTCAGCGTTTGACATGTTCCCTCGCTCCCCGCCTCTCGAAAAGCATCAGTTGATGAAAGCTGTTGCGCCATTCCCAAAAAGTGGGGGCTTCCTGCTCTCTCCATCTATGCAATATCTGTCCCTTCCCCACCAGACATGCCTTCCGCACCAGTAAACGTTCCCACCTGCCCTTGGGATGAAGTGGTCCAAGTTGATCCAAGACCACCAAGGGCCTGGTCCAATTAATCTGTTGTTGGATCAAACTGCTCACATAATTACTAATTCTTGCCCAATAACGGCAGACTTTCTGACATCCCCACCACATATGACTCAGATCTGCCAGGAAACATGAACACTTTGGGCAACCCCCGTCTGTGGTAAGGTGGCTCCGCAGCGCTCTCCTCGGGGAGAAGTGTGCCCTAATGATGCACTTGAACTGCACCTCTCTCCACCTAGCCCCTTCTACCAATCCTGCTATCCGCCCCAATGCCTTCCCAATCTCACTCGGGGCGATCTCCACTCCCGGCGATCTCCACTCCCAGCTCTTCCGCCCATAAAGCCATTTCCGGCGAGTAATTCTGTGGAACAATGTACCTATCCAGCCTTTTCTTCAGATCCGAAATGGTGGGATGAGACTCCTCCCCCAAGTCAAAAAATTCCAATATCTTCGCTGAGCTTTCTGCTGATAGCTCACCCGCTGGGAGGGAGGCCACATAATGGGAGATCTGAACATAAGCGAACCACTGACGTTTGCTCAATTCATACTCCCTGCAAAGGATCTCAAATGATTTACATTGCCCCATTGAGTTGACCACATGGCCTAGGTTCCGAATCCCGAGATCCTGCCACTTCTTAAAAATTACGGTCTCCGAGCCCGGAGGGAACTTTGTTACCCTGCAGCCTTCGGAGATCTATCCCAATACCTATTCAGTTGTTTCCAAGTACATCTCACTGAGGTCAACAGTACACTCCCATTTAATCTTGCTGGAAGATCTGACCCCTCCAAGTGTAAGACCACCAACAAAGAATGGGGAGCCACGAAGGCTTCCTCAAACGCTCGGGGGGTAAACACTTCCATGTCCCCTAAATGCCTCGCCTGGCAGGCCAACGCGTAAAGCCGTAAATCTGGGATCTCTTTCCCCCCCGTCTCCACCCCCTTCTTAAACGCCTCAGCGGAATACAGGCCCTGGACCCCTTCCATAAAAACCCCTGAATCTCCCGATCCAAACGGTTTAAATCATGTCGCAACAGCCACACTGGGAGAGTTTGCAACCAGTACAACACCCGGGGCAAAACCACCATCCCCCACCACTGCCACCCTTCCCAACAAAGACAACGGAAGCGGACTCCACGCCTGTAACTGTGTATGCAGCTTAAGGAAGATCCTCTGAACGTTCCGCTGATACAGCTCCTTCGGCTCTCTAGGCAAAAGAATGCCCAAGTAGGTAAAGCAATCCTCCGCCCATTTAATTGGAAAAGTACTACCCCATTCCCCTCGAAGTTGTCCAGACACATCTAGAGCCTCTGACTTATCCATATTAATACGAAGTCCCGTGAAGCTGCCAAACCACGAAAATTCCTCTAACAACCTTGGCAACGCCTGTTGCGGGGATAGCAGATGTACTAGCATGTCGTCAGCAAATGCTGCTATCTTGAACCCATGTGCCACGATCCGCACCCCCCGGATATCCTTGGAAGCTTCTATCCTTCTTACTAGAGGGTCCAGTGAAAGCACAAACAGGGGGCATCCCTGTCGTGTACCTCTCTCCAAGGAAAACTTTTCTGACAACACTCCATTACATATCACCTCTGCAGTAGGTTTCCTATAGAGAATATCCACCATACCACAAAAAGATGGTTCCAGGCCATAATAAGGTAACAGACATTTCAAGTATTGCCAATTCACTTGATCAAAAGCTTTTTCCGCGTCAAAACTAACCAAAAGTGATGGCAAATCTCTATTTCGCACGCATTCCAACGATGTCAGAATCCTCCTCAGGTTGCGCACAGCATACCGTCTCTTCACAAAGCCCACCTGCGACTCGTGCACCAATTCACCCAGTAGCGAAGCCAACCGATCCGCCAGAATCTTAGACATCACCTTCAAGTCAAAGTTTAACAACGAAATTGGCCTGTAAGAGGCCGCTTGTGTATGTCCTGGCTTGGGGATTAATATAATGTGTGCATGATTGTCACCCCATGTAAATGTACCGTTTTCTGCTCTCTGGTGATACACCGCCATCAAAGAGGGGGACACAAAATTTTCCAAAAAATTGTAAAATTCGGCCCCAAATCCATCTGGACCTGGCGTCTTATAGCAACTAGCTTTCTGAATGACCTGCTGCACTTCTTGCAGCGTTATTGCTTTATCCAGTTGGGCCCACTGATTGGCCTCCAAGCTTGGCAGCTTTAATTCTCACAAATATTCCTCCATTCTATTCAGACCCTTCCTCCCCAGCATACAGCTTTTGGTAGTAGGATCGAAACACTTGGGCAATCGCCGGTCCCTCTTTCTGCAGCTTACCCTGGCTATCTCGCAACGCCGCAACCAATCTAGTACCCCTACTACTTTGAAGACACCATGCCAAAAGCTTCCCCGGCTTATCCCCAAAACGATATAACTGATATCGGTAGTATGTGAATGATTTCTTCGCTCTTTTATGCAATAGATCATTCAAAGCTACCTGCGCCTCCCACAACTTCTTTTTGTTTGTTGCATTGGGGCAGCTTGCCCATTTCTGTCTCTTTCCAGTCAAACAATCTACTCAGTTAATAATCTCCATTTCCGTGCCACATATCCAGTGATATCGCCCCCAAAACTACTTTGGCCGTTTCCCAAAACAACTCCGGGTCATTTTTATGCTGCTCATTATGTTCTGCAAACTCTTGCCACTTCTACTTTAAAAAGATATGAAACTCGGTATCTCTGTAGAGATCTAACGGGAATCTCCAAAATCTAGTCTGTGAAGCCGTGTCATACCATTCGAGCTCCACCCAGATCAGTGCATGATCTGAGATCTCAGTAGGACCTATCTGTGCTTCCACTGTCCTGGCAAAAAGCCCCTTTGATACCAGGATATAATCTATCCTAGCACTGGACCCATGGGCTCGTGATTGGTGGGTAAAATCCCTGCCCGTCGGATGCAGTAATTGCCACGGGTCCACCACCTCCAATCTACGTCGCAACCCTTGCAACACTCTAGCAGTCTGTGCCCTTGTCCGATCTCTCCCCCGTGTTGTATCCAGGTCAACATCCAGCACCCCATTTAAGTTCCCCCTCTTAATATCAACGGGACCTCTGGCATTTGCTCCACCCGGGAGGCTAAGCATGCGTACATCGCCCGATCTAACGTGTTGGGACTATACAAATTGCCCAACACTATAGGCTTCCCCTCCAAAAGCCCATATGACAGCAAAAATCGACCTGCCGGATCTGTATACATCTGCTCCCTTATGAATCTAACCAGTTTATGAATCAAAATGACCACTCCACCCTTTTTTTTCCCTTTGCAGGAGCCCCCCATTCTTGTCCCACCCAATCTATCCTCAGTTTAAGGTGTTCTTCAGCTGTCTGGTGGGTTTCCTGTAGCAGGGCAATATCACATTTATTTCTCTCTAGGGCTCGTAGAATTTTGTACCTCTTCACCAGACTTCCCAGGCCACACACATTCCATTAAATTATCTTCAGGTTAAGGAGTCTGTGTCAGGCTCATACTTCCCTTCACTTACTAGTACCCAAGGAGTAGCCCTTCCAGCCCGGAGCCCCTCCAGCCCGGAGCCCCTCCTTTATAGCCCTATCGTCCTCATTATCCACCACCAATCCCCAGTCTAGGCTATGAACCTCCCCCTTCCCACCCCACCCCCTTGCTCCTTCTGCCCCCCTCCCTGTCTCCCACCCCCCTTCCAGCACCCTCTCATCCTATTCCTCTAGTCCCTCCCTCTCTCCTCCTAGTTGAGTCACTATAGATGTGTATGGGCTTCCCCTTCCCCCAACATGTCCCCAGCCCCCTACCCATTAACTCTTCCCCCTCTCCCTGCCCCAAACGTTGGCCCGGGTGGCTACTATCCCACCACATCCTAACCTGGAGACAGAGTTTAATCCCCCCATAAGGGAAGTGAGACAGCAGTTAATAAAATGCAATAAAATACAATGAAATACAATACAAAACAATCCCATCTTAATCTGACATATAGGAATACGCAACAATTTCTGAAGTAGTAACCGGTTCCAATCCCCAACCTGTCTCCCCCCCTATATATGCTAACAAACATTGTTCTTACCCCCAGCCGAGGGCAATATTAGCAGTCCCACTTAGTGAACTCTCTAGCACCTGGTCCGGGCACTACTCCTGTACCTCCCGGCTGAGCTCCTCTCTACTCGCCCTCTATCTCCATCAGCTGTTTTCATGGCGCTTCAGACTGCTCCTCTGTAGGGCATGACTCACTCTGCACCCGGTCCTCTAGATACTTGGTCGCCTCTGCCACTGTTTCAAATACCCGGTGCACTCTGTCATGTGTAATGTGCAATCTAGCTGGGTATTGCACCGTGAATCTTATATTAACCTGTATCAACCTCTGGCACACTGGCGCATATGCTGTCCTGCGCTGGCTCAGAGCAGCCGAGTAATACTGCACCACTCTCAACTTCGTGTTTTCTTTCACAATAACATCTTTCTTTCGTGCGGCCCACAATACAGCCTCCTTTTGTGGAAATTGCACACCACTCTGGGCCTGTGGTCTCTCGTTTGTTTAGGCCCAACTCTGTGCGCTCGCTCAATTGCGATTTTTCCACTCTGCTCTGCTTCCTCCACAATCTGCATAGCCAGATTTTCCAAATACTCTCTCAAGTCTCTGTCTGTTACAGTGTCCGGTATGCCCAGAAAGCGCAAATTGTTCCGCCGGGATCGATTCTCTATAACATCCAACTTCTCCTCGTGTGCCTGTATTACTGTCCGCATGCGTTCCACCTCGTGCGTTAGCTTTCTTTCTATTAAAGCTATTTAATCTGTGAACCCACTATTTTTTTGTTAAATAAGTCAGGGCATAGTAGCAGCAGTTTAAGTTTAAATTTAAAACACAGAAGAGAACTTTCTGATTACATTTCATACCCAGCAGAGAGCTTATAGTTTTAATTTAATAGTCACTCAGGGCCTAGTATCAGCAAAGTATTTTTAGTTTAAATTTAAAACACAGAAGAGAGCGTTCTGGTTAAATTTAGAACCCAGCAGAGAGCTTGTAGTTTAAATTTTATAATAAGTTAAAGCCTAACAGCAGCAAAGAGCTATAATTTAAATCAAATAAGAATATAGCTTACCTCAACAGCATAGGACAGGGTACGGTGTAGCAGCCCTCTTTTAATAAGTGTTATTTCCCTCCCTCCCTCCCCACACCCACCCACCCCTGGGATAATCGTAGCTTTATAGGTACTTACACATCTTAAAAGACAGGAGGTACTCTCAGGTGAAGCTTGTTACCCAAATCAGACATACACTAAGGACCTGAGATTAATTAAGCTTCAGGTGAACAAGGTATATTAAACGTATTAGGTACAATTTTATTGGTATAAATATCCATAGCAACCCTTAGTAAGTAAGGAACTTAAAGATCTAAACAAAAACTTAAAACTAAGATGCAGACAGCAGTCCAGCAGTGGGATGGGGGCTTTCCAGTCTTTTGCATTGAGTGTCACATGTATGATTTTCTCCCAGTTGGTGAGAGGTCTTACGTGTGCACTAGGTGCAAGGAGCTCTTTGCTCTCAGGGAAAATGTCCGTTCTCTAGAGGCTAGAGTAGCAGACTTGGAAAACATAAGAAAGACAGAGAGGTACATAGACGAGACCTAAAGGGATATAGTCTTGAAGTCCCACCTCCAGTCTGGCAGCATCCCTGTTGCCATGGAGGAGAGAGGTCACGTGACAGGAGAGCATCACCCTGGTGTGGCAGGAAGTGATCCTGTAACTAGGACCTGTCCTCCCAGGTGATGTAAAAGCCTCTCGCACCAAGGAAGTTTCTCCAGGGCCATGTGCCCATGAGGGAAGGGTTAGGACAGCTGTTATAGTTGGTGATTCGATCATTAGGCATGTAGATAGCTGGGTGGCTGGTGGACGTGAGGATCGCCTGGTAACATGCCTGCCTGGTGCGAAGGTAGCGGACCTCATGCGCCATCTAGATAAGGTCTTAGATAGTGCTGGGGAGGAGTCTGTTGTCTTGGTACATGTCGGTACCAATGACATAGGAAAATGTGGTAGGGAGGTTCTGGAGGCTAAATTTAGGCTTTTAGGTAGGAAGTTGAAATCCAGAACTTCCAGGGTAGCATTCTCCGAAATGCTTCCCGTTCCACGTGCAGGACCCAAAAGGCAGGCAGAGCTCCGGAGTCTCAATGCGTGGATGAGACAATGGTGCAGAGATGAGGGGTTTGGATTTGTTAGGAACTGGGGTACATTCTGGGGAAAGGAGGGGCTCTTCCGAAGGGATGGGCTTCACCTTAACTGGGATGGAACCAGGCTGCTGGCATTAACTTTTAAAAAGGAGATAGAGCAGCTTTTAAACTAGATAATAGGGGAAAGCCGACAGTCGCCCAAGAGCAGATGATTCGGAAGAATGTATCCTTGAAGGATACTACCAAAAGCAGAGAGGTTCCAAAAAAGAGTAAAGTAGCCCAAATGCCCTCGAGTATGGAGCAGACAGAGCTTAAAGATCCCAAATTACCCATGTCTACCAATAGCCAAATTAATATGAATAAAATACAGTCTCTAAAATGCTTGTATGCAAATGCTAGAAGTCTAAAAAATAAGATGGGAGAGTTAGAATATATAGCACTAAATGAGAGGTTAGATGTGATTGGAATATCAGAGACATGGTGGAAGGAGGACAACCAGTGGGACACTATGATACCTGGGTACAAACTATATCGTAATGATAGAGCTGATCAAATTGGTGGAGGGGTTGCGCTCTATGTTAGAGAGGGCATTGAGTCAGAAAGGATTAAAGTTTTTTGCAGGAAACAAAATTTGCTGTAGAATCTCTATGGATTGAAATTCCATGTAAAAAGGCGGAAGGGGATGGCGATGGCGGTGGGGGTGTACTATCGACCGCCTGGCCAGAATGAACAAATGGATGATGAAATGCTCAAAGAAATCAAGGAAGCTAACAAAAGTTACAGCGCGGTAATAATAATGGGCGATTTCAATTACCCCAGTATCGACTTGGTCAGTGTCACGTCAGGGAGATAAAGTTTCTAGATGACATAAATGACTGCTTCTTGGAGCAGCTGGTTCATGAACCGACAAGAGGGGAAGCCATATTAGACCTAGTCCTTAGTGGAACACCAGATCTAGTGCAAGAGATAAGGGTGTTGGGGCCACTTGGCAATAGTGATCATAGCATGATTGCCTTTGATTTAATTAGTGGAGGAGGGATAGTAAGGAAATCCACAGTACTACCTTTTAACTTTCGAAAGGGAGACTATGATAAAATGAGGAAAATAGTTAAGAAAAAACTAAAAGGAGCAGTTGCAAAGGTTAAAGACTTACATCAAGCTTGGGTATTGTTGAAAAATACTATCTTGGAAGCCCAGACCAGCTGTATTCCACGCTTTAAGAAAAGTGGAAGGCAGTCCAAAAAACTGCCAGCATGGTTTAAAGGTGAGGTCAGAGAGACTGTTTTTGCCAAGAAAACATCTTTCAGGAAATGGAAAAAAGAGCCAAACGATGAAATCTGGAAACAGCACAAGCACAGGCAGGTCAAATGCAAGGCATTGATAAAGAAGGCAAAGAGAGAATTTGAGAAGAAGCTTGCTGCGGAAGCAAAAACGTGAAATAAGGATTCTTTCAAGTACATTCGTAGCAAAAAACCTGTGAGAGTCAGTTGGATCTTTAGATGATAGAGGAGTTAAAGGGGCACTAAGAGGCGACAAGGCGATAGCGGAGAGACTGAATGAGTTCTTTGCTTCGGTCTTTACTGAGGAAGATTTAGGGATGTTACCCATGACTGAAGTGGTATTTAAAGGTGTGGAAGAATTGAAGGAAATATCGATACATCGGGAAGATGTATTACAACTATTAGATAAACTGAAAACCATGCATTAGTCCCTTTTTAGAATAATTTCTTTAGGATTGTTTTAAACTTGGAGAAGAAACCCCCACTCCTGGGGGAAAACTAGTAATTTTCTAGCCATAATAAACATATTTTTTTTTTTTTTTTTTTTTTTACTAAAAACAGAACATATTTTCCAGGAGAGCACATCTCCTGCACGTGGACTCTAATTTTAATTTTTTTTTTCATTTCAACTTTTAAATTCACCAAAAATCAGTACGTTTACATTGAAGCTACTGTTTCTTTAAGGCAATCCTGTCTTCCTACACAAGCCCAGGGCAGATCTGAAAACCTCAGACTTTTTAACTCATTCTTTGAATAGGAGCTTCTTAGCCCAAAAAACATATTTGTGGCTCTCGGCCTCTCCCCTAACTGGGGAACACTTATTTACTTCTAATTTTATTTTATCTTAAACCCAGCTCCTCTGCTTCATTTTTTTTGTTTTTTTTAATTAAAAAAAAAAGAAAAAAGAACCACAAAAATCCCCTGACTGTCAGCAATCAGCTTGAAAAGCAGCCCTAAGGACAACAAAACACAAGCTAGCCCTCAGCTTCCCCCAGGGAGACCCAGGTCACCCCTGCCAGGTAAATCTTTTTATTTTTTTAGCCTCTAGTTACATTAGGCTGCTACACTCATGAAGAAAACAAAATGATATAAATGCAGAGGGTAGAGTTAAATGTACAATTTTCTCAATGGAGAGATGTATAGTGAACTACCCCAGGGATCTGTGCTGGGTCCGCTGCTTTTTAACATTCATAAATGACCTGGAAATGGGAACAAGTGAGATGATTAAATCTGCCGATGACACAAAATTATTCAATGTTGTTAAAACACAAGAGGATTGTGAAAAAGTGCAAGAGGACCTTGATAAATTGGAAGACTGGACGTTTAAATGGCAGATGAAAGTTAATGTGGACAAGTGCAATGTTATGCACCTAGGAATGAACAACCCAAATTATGGTTACATGATGCAAGTTTCCACAATAGGATCCACCAACCAAGAAAAAGATGTTGAAACCCTCCGCCCAGTGTGCAGCAGTGGCCAAGAAGGCAAATAGAATGTTAGGAATCATAAGGAAAGAAATGGAGAATAAAACAAAAGGATATTATAATACCTCTATATTGTTCCATGGTGCGACCGTACCTTGAATAGTGTGTGCAATTCCGGTCTCTATCTTAAAAGGATATAGCGGAATTAGAAAAGCTAGAGAAGAGCCATCAAAATGGTAAAGAGCATGGAAGGATACCCCTCAAGGAGAGGCTTAAAAGGTCAGGGCTCTTCAACCTGGAAAAGAGACGGCTGAGTGAAGATATGATAGAGGTCTATAAATTAATGGAATGGAACAGGTCAACATAGATCGATTGTTTATGCCATCAAAAAGAAGACAGACTAGGGGACATGCAATGAAGTTAGAGTGTAACCTGTTTAAGACTAATAAGAGAAAATAATTTTTCCATTCAATGCGTAACCAAACTCAAATTCCTACCGGAGGATGTCGTAGAAGCTGTTAGTGTAGCTAGGTTTAAAAAAGGTTTGGACAAGTTCCTGGTGGAACTGGGAAATCCACTGCTTGTCCCAATACAAGTATTGTGGAACCTGTGTCTTTTTGGGAAGCTGCTAGGTACTTATGACCTGAATTGACCATTGTTGGAAACAGGATACTGGGCTCGATGGGCTGGTCTGACCCAGTATGGCATATCTTATGCCTTATCTTTCAGCAGTCTTAAGGATTTGTATTCTCAAAACTCCTTAACAATTTCTGAAACTCCTCTCTATAAGGCAGTTTGATAAGTCTCGCCTTTGACGCAGAGTCTGCTGTCCAATAAATGTAGCCATAAGTCCTGTCTGGTGCCCACTAAGGTTGACATAAGCCTCACTGTTTTCCTAACTAAGCCACAATGGGTAACTGCCACAAAGGCAAGTACCGACTTCACCATGCTTGCTCCTCCATAAGCGATAACGTCAAAGACGGCTTTTTTCCAATGTGGTATTGCTCGGGACACATATGGCAGCAACAGGGCATCAATTTTATAATCCTATGAATCTCTTAAAGCTGCTCTACCTTCAACTGGAATTGCAGTGCATTTGGTTACTCCTGCCACCAACATATTTTATTTATTTAAAGCATTTGTTATACTGCTAATGGCAGCTCTGTAGGGTAAGCATCTAAGTGGTGCATACAATGAGTAAGTAACAGAACAAGCAAATAAAGAGACAAAGCACAAACCTTTTAAAAGTTTGCCTCGTTGTTCCTTCGGTAATAGATACAATACTTCCATTGCCTGCAACTCCCTCAATATCAATTCAGGATGCTCCCAGACATCTAGCATTTTTTGTATTGATATATAGCGGGGAAAAGATTTTATCGTTTTTCTGCGGCCTATGAGTTTTGAAGAATTGAAGGAAATATCGATACATCGGGAAGATGTATTACAACTATTAGATAAACTGAAGAGTAGCAAATCACCTGGGCTGGATGATATACATCCAAGGGTGTTGAAAGAACCGAAATATGAGATTGCAGAACTGCTATTAGTAATCTGTGAACTATCATTGAAATCATCTGTAATACCTGAAGATTGGAGGATGGCGAACGTAACACCACATAAAAGGGTTCCAGGGAAGAGTCATGTGATGTGGTGAGCTTGAGCGGATGCGGATCACTTGAGCTCCGGGCCCCCCTCCTCCATACCGGCACATAGAACTGTGATTTGGCCGCAGAACCGCTCAAACAACAAGTGAGGCTGTGCAGGGAGCAGGCACAGTCCGTGAAAGTGCGCGATGGCAGCGGCGATAAAAGCGGGGAGACGGGAGAAGGACCGCATGGCGGGGCAACAATAGATGGCGGATGTACCTACAGCACCGAGCTCACCAGCCTCACCGGCACTCATTGAGGAGATTTCAGCAGCGGTGGCTAGTGCGTTGTCAACTCAGTTTGAGGCACTGCATAGTAAGATGGACATCTTACAGAGTTCCATGGGCTCCCCTGGCAGCAGGATGCAGGAAGCAGAGCTAGTATTGTGCAGAGCGAGGAGGTAGTGGAACATAAGAACATAAGATATGCCATACTGGGTCAGACCAAGGTCCATCAAGCCCAGTATCCTGTTTCCAACAGTGGCCAATCTAGGTCATACGTACCTAGCAGTTTCCCCAAAAGACACAGGTTCTGCAATGCTTGTACTAGGTCAAGCATTGATATCCTGGGTCCCCTCTTAATAATGGTTTATGGACCTTTCCTCCAGGAACTTGTCCAAACCTTTTTTAAACCCAGCTACACTAACAGCCTACATCCTCCGATAACAAATTCCAGAGTTTGATTACACGTTGAGTGAAAACATATTTTCTTTTATTAGTCTTAAATAGTTTACCCTGCAGCTTCATTGCATGTCCCCTAGTCTTTCTATATTCTGATAACGTAAACAGTCGATCTACATTTACCCGTTCCACTCCGTTCATTAATTTATAGACTTCTATCATATCTCCCCTCAGCCGTCTCTTTTCCAGGTTAAAGAGCCCTAACCATTTTAGCCTTTCTTCATAGGAGTATCCTTCCATCCCCTTTACCATTTTGGTGGCTCTTCTCTGAACCTTTTCTAATAACGCTATATCCTTTTTAAGATACGGCGACCAGAATTGCACACAATATTCAAGGTGCGGTCTCACCATGGAACGGTATAGAGGCATTATAATATCTTCTGTTTTATTTTCCATTCCTTTCCTTATGATACCTAGCATTCTATTTGCTCTCTTGGCTGCCGCTGCACACTGGGCTGAGAGTTTTAACATGTTATCCACAATGACGCCTAAATCTTTTTCCTGGGTGGTGGTTCCTAATGTGGAATCTTGCATTGTGTAGCCATAGTTTGGGTTGTTCTTCCCTAGGTGCATAACTTTGCACTTGTCCACATTAAATTTCATCTGCCATTTTGATGCCCAGTCTTCCAATTTATCAAGATCCTCTTGCAATTTTCCACAATCCTCTTGGGTTTTAACAACTTTAAATAGTTCTGTGTCATCTGCAAATTTGATAACCTCACTCGTTATTCCACTTTCCAGGTCATTTATGAATATGTCAAAAAGCAGCGGACCCAGCACAGATCCCTGGGGTACACCACTATTCACCTTTCTCCATTGGGAGAATTGGCCATTTAGCCCAACCCTCTGCTTTCTATCTTTTAACCAGTTCCTGATCCACAGTAGTACACTGCCTCCTATCCCATGACTCTTTAGTTTTGCCAAAGGTCTCTGATGAGGGACCTTGTCAAAGGCTTTCTGAAAGTCCAGATACACTATATCAACCGACTCACCTTTGTCCACCTGTTTATTCACACTTTCAAAAAAACATAACAGATTAGTAAGACAAGATCTTCCTTGTCTAAAGCCATGTTGGCTGTCTCCCATTAGGCCATGACTATCTACATGCTGAGTAATTTTATGCAAAAGTCTGAATGCAAAAGACTTTGAAGCCCCTATCTCACTGTCTGCATCTTAGTTTTAAGGTATTTTTTAGGTATTTAAGGTACCTAAGGTATTTTAAGGTATTTTTTAGGTTTGCTGGGGATACTTATGCTAATACAGCTATATCTAATACGTTTAATGGACTCTGTTCATCTCAAAAATAATTTAATCTCAGGTCCTTAATTAATGTATTCCAGATGAGGATAACCAGCTGCTCCTGAAAGTGAATACGGCCACCTCCTTTCCTTTAATAGGTTTAAGAGCATATAAAACTATCCCTGGGGTGGATGGGAGGGAAAGAAGGCTTAATAAAAGCTGACTTGCTACACAGTGCCCTGAACTGTACTTCTAAGTTAGTATTACCAATTTTCTGATTCTCACAGCCCTTGGTTTGATAGAGGGGGGCCTTTCAAATTGCCCCTTTGATCTTCACTTGCCTTTTAACACTTATTTAAGACAGCTTCACAGATCTTTTGTCTTCTAATTGGAAGGCCTCTTTGTAAAGGTCACTAGAAACAAGTTTATTTCTTTCTACTCGGAAACTATTTATTCTACTTGTATGCTAAACTATACTCAGATTTGATATAAATAAAAAGCTCTCTAGAAACAAGTTTATTTCCCCAGACATGTGCTCCTTAACATTGGAGAATTTCACCACAAACTAAAAGCCCACCTGTTCCTGGAGCATTTTTGGGTCTGTCACGTAGTATTCTACCGCAGCTCCCCAACGCTTTTGTTGTTCACCATGTATAATAATCCCCCCCCCCCCCCCCACGTTTGTGGAATGTTAAGATTCACTTGTTCTCTTGTTAAAATTGTTTAACCTGTTATCAACCATGTTTCATGTAAAGTTTTCACGGTCTTGTTCCCTGTACACTGCTGTGACTGTAGATACAGCGGTATAGAAATGTTGCTAAATAAATAAAATTGCCACAAAATTGAGGAAGAATCTTTAGTAAATAGGCCCTTAAGTAAGGCAGATTAGCATTTCAAAGACTGCTTTAAATACACTACAGTTTGAAATAAGAAGCTACATTCATAAAAAAAAAAAGCCTTTGTAAGACAGACGGTAGTGTGATCTTGTTTTGGATCAGTAACACCTTATGGGCCAAATTGCTGATTATCAACGATTAGCTGCCTGATCAAAGACTTTCTAGAGGGGTCATTAAGGGGTATGTTTACTAAACAGTGGTAGTGGCTTCTGTGCTATATTGGAGCCGTGGCACCATTGAATTCCCCATTGGGGAAGCCACTACCGCTGTTTAGTAAACATATCCCTAAGAGTCAACATCAACTCAATGGCACTTAGTGACAATGACCTTTTTTTTAATCCAAATATTTCTGTATTCCTAACCAACTTGGTTTTCAACATATTGGGTTCTGAAAGAACTTGGTTATCTCTGCTGTTTTCATGTTGCTATGTCGAGAAAAAAACATTTTTAAACTATAAAGTTAGGAAGAACTTATTTACAGATCAACTATATATATTGCATTGGTCAGTGTTTATCGTTATTACACAGTGAAGGAAGTGTAGTCATAAGGGAGACCCAGATTTTATGTAGTATCTATAGCTTTGGGTCTTCAAGTAACTTCTGGTAATAATCTGGTTTAGAAGTGGTACAAAATTGTACTTGTTATATATGGACAGTATTAGTTACAACAGTAGTGTGCTGTGCTCTAAACCACTGGTGGAATCTGTTGGTTAAATTATGGTGACAGTTTGATTATATTTAATAGGAATCTCAAATTGTTAGACGTTTTGCAGCAGCACTTCAGGGCATAATCATTTAAAAACAATTGTCAGTTAAGTTTAGCATTCTTTCAGATTTGTAGTGACTGGAGAGTGTTGCCTCTGGGACAGGCTAAGAATTTGGAATACAAATCTTAAAATAATCTCAGGTTGTTTCATTTCTTAGACTAGTTGGCAGCCAGTTAAATGTGGAATGTATATTGGACATTGATCATCTTTGTTCTCATTGTTGAGATGACATTTGTACCTGTTGAAACCTTTTTTTGCCTTACAGATATTAAAAATAGACCACAAAATTGAGTTCTTTTCAGAAAACAAGTTTGTGGCTGTTTTCATTATTTGGTTCTCTGGTTAAGTATAATGCATAGCCAAACTGTAGCATGCTGAAAACAAGCGAACACATAATACTATCATTTTTATACAGCAATAGTGCTACATGTTAACATGATGGGTTTTAACTATGGAATTATTTTGAAGTGTAGTATAGCACACAATTTCTATTTATTGTTTATAAAGCTGGGGTTGGTATATTTTGGGGATGTGTATAGTGGAGGAGTAGCCTTGTGGTTAGAGCAACTGCCTAGTACCCAAAAGATCAAGGGTTTGATTCCCACTGGCACTCCTTGTGACCTTGGACAAGTCACTTTACCCTCCATTGCCTTGGAAGAAAAGGACTGGCAATCTACTTCTGGTGATATAGTCTAAGAAAACTTAGAGGCAGCTGGGTTGCCAGGAGTCAGCACTCATTTAACTGCACTTTGACAATTTTTGTCCTCTAGTCTGTTTTGGCCTTTTTTCCTGATTTTCAGACTTTTTTTCCCCATTTGCATACTTTTTTTTAAAATTTAAAATTAATATATTAGAATGTAATGTGCATTAATCGACTTAATGCACATTGATTCGATTTAGTGCACACTGAGCTTAAGGTGTGCTACAAACTGAATGCATGCTAATAAATATACATCCTTAGTGTACCGTCTCATCAGAAGCCTCATTTCTTAAGATGATACTGCACTTTGTCATCATGCTGTTTGGCTGTATTGCATTTTCTGTAGAGCAGAAAGCAGCCAGTAACTTCAGGCATCTCTTGTTTTGTTTGGAATATGGTTTGTGATTGTATATTCCTTTATCCTACTAGTTCAGTCCAGCTGAGTGTGTTATGCTCCTTTGCCAGCAGGCAGAGGCAGACTTAAGCAACTTTCAGTGATGCCATCACTTGGCATCTGGTGCAGCACTGAGAAGCCATTACTTTCTGTCTCCAGCAGGGGGGCAAGGTGTGTGGGCTGGTGCTTGCAGTGCAGATAGGTCTGACTCTCCTGGTCCACATTGCAGTGCAGTGGCCTCCAGATTGAGTATGTAAGGCCCAGTGGTGCTCAGAGCTAGTGTACGCCCTTGACTTCTTGAGCTGACAGTCACCCAGGATCCAGTGCCGCTTCCTATGGATTTCAAGCACTTGGTGAGCCTGAAGAGGATCAGGAGACCCCCAAGGGGGGCCTCTGAGGAGGGTGAGGTCAGGTACAGTGGTGTGCAAAAGTCTGGAATCACTTGTAAATTTGATGTTTTTTTCAACTTCGTGACCTTATATCTTAATTTCTTTTTCCTTCCAGTGGCTTTTTCTGTGTATCTCATGATAAGTGATAGATTTGGCTATTAGGGCCAACTTTTAGTATTGGTTTGGCCCTTATTTTCTGAGTTTGTTCCCCATAGTTGTCCGGTTGATAGATTTTCTGTGAAAATCGCATAATGTACATCGTTGGCCAACGATATATTATTGTAAGTATGCTTTAAAATATTATGGATGCACGCCAGGTTTCCTTCAAACTAATGTATGTGGCCTTGAAAAAGGCCATTTTTATGTGTCAGTGATTGCTCAGTATTTGATGGGCCACCCTTTGTTCTTGATCACTTGACTGTACCTTGTCGGCATTGAATGAACCAGTCTGACAAGGTGATCATTGGTGACAACGCGGTTCCAAACTGCAATGAGTGACTCAATCAGCTCACGCTTTGATGTCTGATGCCTCTTGGATATTTCTAAGGCCACCTTGTGCCACAGGTTCTCGACTGGATTCGGATCTGGAGACTGGGCAGGCCAGTCCATTGACTTGATGTTGTTCCGCTGCTTCCAGCTGATCTCCTGTCTGGAGCGATGGCAGGGTGCATTGTCATCTTGGAACAGGAACTGGCCAAGAAACAGCTGGTGTGCTGATGGCACCATGCACTTTTGCAGTATGGTGATGTACTTGGCCCTGTTGACCATTCCATCAACGATGTGAAGATGTCCAACACCACTGGCAGCCATGCAGCCCCAGACCATGACCTTCAAAGGATGCTTCACAGTGAGGTTGAGACACTCGGGCTTGAATTCCTCTCCAGGAAATCTGCTCACATAGGTGTGGGCTTGGTTACCAAACAGGCAGAAGGTGCTTTCATCGCTGAATAGCACCTTTTCCCACATTTCAGTCGACCAGGTTGAGTGCTTTCTCGCCCACGCGATCCGGTTGCGCCTTGGTATGTCGGTCATCAGTGGCTTATTCCATGCTTTGCAGCCCTGGAAACCAAACTGCAGGCACCAGCGATGAACTGTTGATGAGCTGACACTGACCTCACTCTTGTCTGACCACTCTAGAAGTAGCCGAGGAGAGGTCAACTTGCGATTAGTCAGTGAAATGCGTCATCGTGTGCAGTCCTGGCGTGATGATGCACGTGGACGACCTGAACGAAGCTTGTCCACCACTGAACCCGTTTATTTCTTCTTCTGTACAATCTTAACAGTGCTCTGACTGCAGCCAACTTTCCTGGCTATCTGACGACTTGAAAATCCTTCCTCGCTCATAAAGGGTACACAAACACGCTCCGCCAACGTCAGGGTCCGAGTCATCTTCATGGTCGATCCAGTAAGCATATGAAATTCAAAAATTCTGCGCGTTTTTATAGCTGCACTGTTGGCTAGATATCTGCATTGTGATGGGTTAGTGCATATTGGATAATCTCAATCCAGTTTTGACGCAGGATCCACAAAAATCACAGTAGCTATCTCCCAGTGTCTGTAAAGTATTTAAACTGGAAGCAAGGAATGCAAAAAAGTAAACTCTAATAGCCAAATGTATCCCTTTTAACGTGGTAGAAAGAAGAATATGCTGGGCTAACGCAAAATAAAAAAAAAAAAGTTAGAAAGTATGAAAAACGCAAAACTCACAAGTGATTCCAGACTTATGCACACCACTGTAAGTTGGGCCCAGGCTCCCTTCCCTCTTGCCTAAGTGTCTCTCTTCACAATAGTTTGTGTGAAGCCTTTGGCTTTGCTGCTTTTAAATAAAGTAGCTTCAAACTTCAAAAAAACATAAGAATAAAATTGAAAGCTTGTGTGAGTGTCCAAGGCTTCCCTACTCGGGTTTTCCTGGTTAGTATGCCAGGCCTTGGGACTACCTTTTTGCTGTGGCTGTTTTTGTTTTGTTTTTTCCCCCACTCAGCCTTTATTTTATTTATTTATTTTTTAAACTCTGCTCTGCTGTTGCTGCTATTTTTAGCCATGTGGACCTTAGCGGGCTTTTACTCCAGTTGTTGCTTTTTTCCCCTGATGTGGCTACAAAGCCTGAGGCTTTTTTTTTTGTCTGTATTCTGGGCCCCCCATGAGGGTGCCTTAGGTCTGGTGACATTCAGGTGCCCCTGTGTATGTGTGGTAATTTATATTGTGTTTCTGTATGAGCTTGCAAATTGGTTGTATGTACAAGTTAAAAAGTAACACTGAGAAGGGACGATCCATGGGTAGGCCCCGCTGCGGTTTGAATGGTTTGGAAGTGTTGTCCTTTTTTATATCTTGGCTTGCTGCAAGTGTTCTGACAGGTAAGACTGGAACTAAGATGGGGAGCAGGGGGTTGTGCTGCTTATTCCTATGTCCATCAGCCGTTCTATGAGTTTTTATTATGGTTTATTGAATCAAAGGTGGCCGCTGTATCAAGGACTATAAGGATGAATCCTTGTTTGGTCTGTTCATTTCCTTTGAGAATCCTTGTGATTTCTTTTCTGCTGGACCCTGTTTATGCCCTTTCGGAATAGTATGGTGGCTCTACAGGGTGCGGAGCCAACTTTTGATTGGGGTTATCAAGCAAGTCCCCTGTACCTGGCAGATCAGTGTGCTGTTCCATTTATGTTTCTTGCTGACCTTATGCATCATGGCATAGAGTGTTAGGGAGAAAATCCCTGAAATGGGTCTTTGGTGTCCTATGGTCCTGTCTTGGCTGTTCCTTTTGGTTCCAAGGTGAATGGGATCAGCCTTTGGGCCCCTGGAGTAGGAATTTTATTCTCGACTATGGCTAATGTAGTACCATCCCGGTGGAGGGAGGTGCTGCGTGTGAGAAGTCTCATTTTGGAACATTGAGGTCCTTAAGAAGGAATTGGCATTAGGTGACATGGACTCTCAGGCAGTGCTGGATGCACACTTACAGGATAGGCTTTGGATGAGGGTCCCATCCTCTGCTGGTAGCCCTGTGGTTCCAGAAATATTGCTACGTTTCCAAGGTTGCTGGTGGTTCTCTGGAATATTTAGCATTGATTGGTCCAAATAGTCATTAAGTCTGGTCTCCTGCCGGAAACAAGGAGACTTGCTTACTGCTTGGGAAGTGTCCTACTGGCTTTTCTCTGTGCTTCACCAGATGATATACCAAGGGATGATTTATTGAAAGTTGTTCAAATCTGCCTCCACCTGTTGGCAAGGGAGCATAACCCCTTGGCTGGACTGGTCTAGCAGGATTCAAAGAAAGCAAATTCAGTTCATCCACGTCCCTCTGATCCAGTCCAGATCAACCAGCAGCTGGATACTGATCTGCAAATTTTCTCCTTGTGATGTCGCGCTATACCCTCTGAGGCTCCCCACTCCTTCCTCAGTACTTCAGTCTACAGCAGATTTGGCACATCCATCCAGTCATTGGTCTGGATGGAGTGGATTGTTCCCAGAGACTCCCTTAGTTGTTTCTTGTCCTGGACGAGCAGAACTGTTCCTGGCAGGGGGTCTCAGACTGCAGTGCTTGCGCACATACCCCCCCCCCCCAAACCCCCCCCCCCCCCCAAAAACCCCTCCTTAAGGCAAGAAAATTCCTCCCTTTAGAGCAGTATTTCATTTAGAGCTATTTCATTTTGTGCGGCCTGGCAGTCAATCTGGAACCCTTCAGTGGGCGGGAGGAGACCCCTGCGGGAGTACCATGAGGAGCCTCGAGAAGCTGAGCGTCGTCCTCTTCAGTACCCACAGTGAGTCATTGTGTGTGTGTGTGTGTGTCTGTGTGTGCGCATTTGTGGAAGCCATTTTCGGATGATTCTTACCGCTGACGCAGATTCATGACACTTGGCCTTTCTGTCTCATTCATTCATTCATTCATTTTTACGTACTTACTTACTAACGTACGTACTTACTTACATGTATACCACCTTATCCTACATTATGCCAGGGACTAAATCTTTTTGCATGGCATGTGGCGCACATTGGGGCTCTCTCTCTCAGGCGGGCTGTTGCAAGACGTGCGAGAGAGAGAGCTGCGAGCTAGAGGAATGTTGGGAGGAAGATGGTCTGTGCCCGGGGGGGGGGGGGGGGGTCGCAGGATTCAGAGGGAAGCTGGAACAAGTATCATGACTTCTCTTTCTGACGCAGGAACTTTCCCGCACTTCCTGTCCAGTGGCCATTTTGTCAGGAAGCCCAGGAACTGCTACAGTCATCTCAGATAGAGAGCTGGGGCAGACAGCTGCTAGAGGGGAGGCTCAGGAACTTCTCCAGTCAGCAGCGATTTCAGATAAGAATTCTCTCTTCTCTCCGGAGTTCATCCTTCTGCTTCACAAAGCCTTCATGCTGAAAAAGGGACAGGCACAAGAAGGGCTTGTGTTTGGCACTCAGCATGCGGAGCTTAAGCACCCATTGCTTATGGAGGCCGAGCATGGTTACCCTAAGTGCCTGAGGCGCTCTGAGGTCCTGCTGCAGGAAGACCTGGTCTCGGGGACTTCAGAGGGCTTTGAGGACCCAGGAGAGGATCCTTCGAGCCAAGGCGAAGATCTGGACCTCCTGGAGCAGAATGGGGACCTTCCTCCGGGAAAGGATCCCGCAATAGTCGGGGTTTTCCGCAAGGAGGAACCTGTGACACTTATCTCCCAGTCCCTAGTGGCTCTAAATACTCCTTTTCGGGCTCCGGAGGCAGAGGTTCCACTGGAAGATCCACTCTTTCATATGCACACCTCAGCAGACTTTCACGGTGCACAAAGCCATCATACAGATTATTGAAGCGGAATGGAATATTCCGGAAGAGGACTTGTGGGGTGGTCGCACTATGGGTCAGCTGTACCCAGTCCCCAAAGCGGAACAGGAGCTATTTTGGACCCCAGAAGTGGATGCCTTGGTCACGGCAGCAACCAGAAAGGCCACGATCCCTGTAGAAGGGGGAATGGCCCAATGGGATCCTCAGGATCACTGACTGGAATACCTGCTGAAGCAGGCCTTTGAAGTCAATGCCTTGTTGTTTCAAGCCTCTATTTTCGGGTCTTAAGTCACAAGGGCCTGCATGCATTGGGTGCAAGCATTGCCTGACCATCTTGGAGGGGAGTTCACGGAGCCTCTCGAGCTGCCCAAGTTAAAGTCTGCATTGGCATACTTATCAGACCTCTGTTATGACTTAGTGCGTGCCTCATCCAAAAGTATGGCCTTGGTGGTGGCAGCATGCAGGTTTTTGTGGCTCCGAAATTTGTCGGCCGATGTCTCTTCAAAGATCTGCCTTAGTAAGCTTCTTTGCCGGGGGAGACTGTTTGGTGAGTCCCTCCAAAGAGTTGGTTAAGGACTTGGGGGAATCTAAGGGGGGTAGAAGCCCAAAGGACAAACCCCAGGGGGGGGAAGAGGACAGATGGCCCAGGCTAGAGGAGGATCTCAAGATTTCTGCTGTTTTCGGGCAGCGAAGTTTGCACCTCCACAAAGAGGATGTTTCCCTTATCGTGGTCAGCCCTTTTGGACCCACAGAGTGGGCCGAGGGTACTATTCAGCGGCCGCTAACGCTGCCAAGAAGACCCAATGAAGCCAGGGGGACCCAGGAGGTCAGGGAGTGCATCTAAGGCCATCTGCAGCATTTCCTTCTCTCCTGGGTCTGCATCATCTAGGACCTAGGTGCTGGAAATCATATGTGAAGGGTATGCTCTCGAGTTCCAGCACACTCTGGCCAACACGTTTGTGCTGTCACCATGCAGAGCGTCGGGCAAGGCCCAGGTGGTAAAAGATATGTTGGATTGCTTCTTGGTTCTGGGCACGGTAGTACCAGTCCTGCCAAACCAGTGCAGAAGTGGTCGTTACTACGTTTAGTTTGTGGTACCCAAAAAAGGCCGGAACCTTTTGTCCAATTCTGGATCTCTAGGGGGTCAACAGGGCCCTCTGGGTGGCCCATTTTCGTATGGAGACCCTATGGGTCCATACTAGTGGTGGTGCAGAAGGGTGAGTTCTTTACGGCATTGGACCTCACAGAGGCCTACTTGCACATCCCCATACATCCAGAACATCAAAGGTTTTTGCAGTTTGCGACATTCATGGGTCACTTCCAGTTCCAGGCGATGCCCTTTGGGTTGGCAACGACGCCCAGAACCTTCACCAAGATCATGGTCATTGCAGCAGCGGCATTCAGGAAGATTGTACTGGTGCACCCGTATCTGGACGACTGGCTCATCCAAGCAAAGTCGGAAGCCAAGAGTCAGGAGGTGACTTGGAAGGTGATAGTTTTCCTGGAAGAGCTCAACTGGGAGATCAACACAGCCATGAACTAGATGTTCTCATCTCAGTGGCTGTTATACCTGGGTGTGGACTTCAACACTGAGACGGGACTGGTGTCTCTTCCGGTGCAGAGGATAGAGAAATTACATTGCTGCGTCGGTTCTTGTGGATGTTGAGACCGTTGGCCTGGCATTACCTGCAGGTCTTGGGTCTGATGGTGGCAGCTCTCGACCTGGTGCCCTGGGACAGAGCTCACATGAGGCCACCTCAGAAGGCATTGCTTTCTCGATGATCACCTCAGATGCAGCCTCTGTCCTGCCAACCTCTATGTCCGGGGGACACCAAGACTGTCTCTGTTCAACCACCATTGCAAGACAATCTAGAGAAAGGAGTGTCGCTGGAACCGCCGGATTGGGTGGTAGTGACCACCGATGCCAGTCTCTCCTTTTGGGGGGTGCATTGCTGCTCTCAAATGGCCCAGGGACGATAAACAGTGGAGGAGAGCGCATGGTCCATCAATCGGTTGAAGCTCAGAGCGGCCTGGAAGGTGTTTGCTCATTTCACGCCCATCCTCAGGAACTGAGCGGTACAAGTCTTTTCGGACAACGCCTCGATGGTGGCCTATATCAACAGACAAGGAGGCACGGGAAGCACCGTTTTAGCAATCGAAGTGGAACAGATTCTGCAGTGGGCCGAACAGCATCTGGTAGCGCTATCAGCTGCCCACCTGGCTGGAATGGACAAAATACAAGCAGATTATTTGAGCAGGCATCTGCTGGATACAGCAGAGTGGCCGCTGGGGGATCTCGTGTTTGCGGGCATAGTAGATCGCTGGGGGCCACCAGTGATGGATCTCATGGCGTCAGCAAACAGAGCCAAAACAAGTCGTTTTTTTCAGCAGACAAAGAGCCAATGTCAGAGGGGCTGGATGCCCTGGTGCAACTGTGGCCCCAGGCAGGACTACTGTATGTATTTCCTCCGTGGGCCCTCATCGGTCATCTCCTGCAGAGGATTGCAGGGCACTACGGTCGCGTGATGTTAGTAACCCCAGGTTGGCCTTGGCATCCATGATACGCAGATCTGATCAGGTTGGTGGTGGACCAGCCTTGGTGTCTGCCGGTGTCAGATGACCTGCTCGCAGAGGGACCGGTGTTCATGCCTCAAGTGGATCGATTCTTGCTTATGGCCTGGCCCTTGAGTGGGCTATGCAATGGCGATGATCACACCCTTTTAAAGGCATGGAATAATTCTACCTCCTTATCTTTTTTTCTGCATGTGGTGCATCTTTGAGTATTGGTGTGAGTCGCGGGGTGCAACCATCGGGAGCATCAGTGGTAAATGTTCTGGAGTGTTTGCAGGTGGAACTGGATAAGGGGCTTGCGCTGGATTCCCTAAAGGTTCAGATAGCTGCTTTATCCTTTTAGTAGGGTAAGATATATAAGGAGTCTCGTTGGCATGCCATTCGGATAGTTCCCATTATTTGCGGGCAATGAAACAGATTTGGCCACCTGGAAGGACCATCTTTCCATCACGGGATCTTAACAGGGTCTCCGTTCGAACCCCTCGGTCATTCAACTCTCAAAGACCCGACCTTAAAGGTGGTTTTCCTGGTGGCCATCTGTTCGGCTCAATGCATTCTGGCTACATTTCTGATTCTGGCTAAGGAGAGAGTAATTTTGCGCATGGTTCCATGATTTCTGCCAAAGGTGGTCTCACCTTTTTATGTCAACCAGATTGTGACCCTGCTGCTTTCTCCCGCGGAAGAGGTGGGTGCTACCGACGGGGACTGCGCAGGTTGGATGTTCGCAGAGTGTTGAAGTGCTACCTGAGGCACACCCAGGTCCTTCCGTAACTGTGTGTCTTTGTGCTGTTTGGAGGTCCTCGAAAGGGTGAGGCGGCCTCTAAAGCGTCCATCTCTCACTGGGTGAAGGAGGCTATTTATTTATTTATTTATTATTTATTTATTTATTTAAAGTCTCTTTTATACCGCGCTATTCAGCATCAGCGCGGTTTACAATAAACAGTGAACATACACATTTCCAATAGTACTTTGTGTTTACATATGAACAGGATATTCAACTTGGCTAACAGGGTAACTATGTACAACCACAATATATACAATATATACAATTTGTAGGCTATCTCCTTGGCCTATCTACTTAAAGGGAGGCCAGTCCCAGAGGGACTGTGGCGCATTCCACCAGAGCCCAGGCAGCGTCTTGGGCCTAGTTTAGCCTGGTGCCACCAGGAGATATCTGCAGGGTGGCACTTGGTTGTCGTTGCATACCTTTGCTAGACACTACCACGTCAATGTGCAGTCGACAAAGGAAGCACATTTCGGAGATCATGTCTTGAGGGCAGGGCTCGCAGGTCCCTCCGGTCAACAAGTACTGCTGTGGTAAATCCTATTGGTCTGGACTAGACTTGAGGGACGTGGATGAAGGTGAAATTAGACCTTATCTGTTAATTTACTTTCATGGAGTCCCTCCGGTCCAGTCCATAACCTGCTCTTTTCTGTTAGGTGTGTGCGAGCCTGGAAGGTTGGTTGGAGTGATTCTGGAAAGCATAGAGGGTTCGTGAGCCTACTGTCAGAGGCTCGTAGCCAGACTCTTTTTTTTTTTTCTCACAATCTGGGGTGTGATTTGAAAAAAAAAAAGAAGAAAGCTAAGAAAGTGAGGCATCAACCAGTTGTCTCGGGTGCAGTGTGTGGAGCCATGATAAATGGCTCTGTTCTGTGAGTTCTCATACTAGTTAGTTGTTTAAGTCAAAGAAAGTTGTTTCTGCTTTGTTAATGGTGTACTGAGGAAAGAGAGGGGGAGCCTCAGAAGGTATAGCATGACATCACAAAGAAAAAATTTGCCTATCAGTCTCCAGCTGCTGGTCGACGGGCCCTACCCTTTGGTCTGGACTGGACCGGAGGGACTCCATGAAAGTAAATTAGCAGATAAGGTCTAATCTCCAGGAACAAGCAGGAATGTAGTCTTCACATATGGGTATCGTCGGCACTGATGGAGCCTGCGTGGGAATGCTCCCCAGCATCCTATAGGAAAGCTTTTGGGAGCATCCCACTGTGCCTGCGTTGCTGCCTTTCCAACTCTCCAACTCTCCAACTCTTCAGTTTTTCATTTTCCGCGTAGCCGACAGGCAGCAACTCCTGTCACCGCAGAAAACGTTCTTTTTTTGTGGTCGCGTCTGCCTTCCTGTCGATGCCCATACCGGTTCCACTGGTCTCTTCTTTATTTTCTTCTTCTTTTTCTTTAAAAAAAAAGAAAAAAGTTTGTTTTTGAGGGTCTGTCCCCTCTTGGTGCTTCGGCGCCATTTTGGGCACTAAGCCCTGTGTTTTTTTTCTCAAAATGGTGAAACCATCCAGTGGTTTCAAAAAATGTTCAAAATGTGGCGATACCATTTCCGCTACCGACACCCATGACTGGTGTCTTAAATGTTTGGTCCCAGACCATTCTCCATCGGAGTATCTCCTCTGCAGAAAGATGACTAAGAGGGTCCTGCAAAATAGAGCTGCCAAACTCAGCACCCTTTTTGCCTTGGATGCAATGTCCATTTTATCAACGTAGTTCAGGGCTTCATCTTCCTCCCATGGATCTCAGGTAACCAAACCCAGGTCTTCATCGAAGACTGTTCGGTCCTCAAAGTGTAGATCTCCTTCTAAGCATTGAAATGCTTCCAGCATTGCCCTTGAGGGAGAATACACCGGCCAAACATCCCTGGCGGGAGGTTCTTGCCTCCAAAGCATTAACGGGGTCCCAAGATGTTCCCGAGGCATCCACCTCCGGAGAGCTTTTGGTGCCATGTTCTGGGGTCGTGGCCCGCTCCGCTGGTACTGACATCCAGACATCAGCAGGCTCCATGGATCAACGCATCCTAGCCATTGAGCATAGCCTAGCGGCCTTGTTAGTAGCCTTTGTACCGCTAAAGCCACTACAGTTGGTTCCGCAGCCATCGTTACCGGTACTGGATGTATCTGCAGCTACTGTTCTGCCTCTCTCCATGCTACCACCCATGCCAGCCCTAGAATCGGTGTCTGGCATAGAGGGTCCGGTATCGAGGCATTCCGATGCCAACTTCGATCGGTACCGGCGACAGGCAGTACGGGAGCACCCGGCCTGTCAATACTTCGAGTCTTCAGAATCCGATGATTCTGATGAATCCATCGATACTGGAGCGGTTCTTCCGGTGGATCCCTCTCCTTCGCCACAACGGCGGATATCTTCTCCGGAGGACATGTCTTTTCAAGACTTTATACGGGATGTGGCTCGGGGCCTCTTGATCACCGTGACTCCCGAAAAGGAACCGAGAGCTGAAGAACTTGAAATTCTTCAGTATCCGACAGCCCCCAAGGAGGCTGCAAACCTTCCCATACACCGGATTCTCCATGATCTCATGCTTTGAATGTGGGAAACACCATTGACAGTGTCTCCACATTCCCAAAGACTCGATACAATGTACTGGGTACCGCAGTGTCCCGGGTTCCAAAAAATACAGTTACCACACCATTCTATGGTCGTAGAATCAGTGATGCACCGTATCAAAAGTGCTAAGACACATTTTTCTAATCCTCCGGGCCTTGAGGCAAGGACTCTCGATGCCTTTGGTCGTCAGTGTTTTCAGGCCTCTATGCTGTCAGCCAGAATAAGTTCTTACATATTCTACAATGGGTATGTTTCTTCGAGAGGTTATTAAAGATTTGAAACTCATGGCCCCTCTTCTCCCCGATGACAAGAGGGACAATTTTCTTACTCATATGTGAAGACTTCATTCCTGCTTGTTCCTGGAGATAGCATAGTTACTCACCTGTAACAGGTGATCTCCGGGAACAGCAGGAATTGAGTCTTCACAACCCACCCACCCACCTCCCCCTGGGAGTTGTATCTCTATCTCTATCTCTTCTTTCCTTCTCTCCTTTTGTCTCAGCTGCAAACCCAACTGAAGAGGGAGAGTTGGAAAGGTGGGAAGGCAGCAGCGCCGGTGCAGTGGGATGCTCCCAAAAGCTTTCCTATAGAGTGCTGGGGAGCGTTCCCGCGCGGAGGGTTGGTGCCGATGATACCCATATGCGAAGACTCAATTCCCGCTGTTCCCAGAGATCACCTCTTACAGGTGAGTAACTACGCTATTTCACTTTATGTGAAATTTATTCTTTGAACTTTTTTTCTATTAACAAGTTAGATTTATTAATTAGCTTGTGTTGCCTCTCAGTTTGGGCTATAACATCCAAGTATGAACACACATTCAAAAGTGTATTATATGTAGGGTTGATATGTGTAGGCGCGCAATAAAATAATGTAGCCCGATGACTTTTATAATATAGTAATGCAATGTGTGCCTTCGAGTCAGTCCTGACTCCTGGCGACCCAGAAGCTCCTGGGTTTTCTTGGCAGTGTCACCGGAAGTAGATTGCCAGGCCTTTCTTCCGAGGCAATGGAGGGTTAAGTGACTTGCCCAAGGCCACAAGGAGTGCTAGTGGGAATTGAACCCTGTACAGTACTTTAAAACTTGGTGACCTTTGTTCTTTTCCCACTACCACATGGCAGTTGTGTGAGCCCGCTAGTATTTGATCTACTTAAAGCAATGGTGCCTCCTACTTGGGGATACTCAAAAGTAAGTGCATGTTCATTTAATCAACTGAGCGCCAATCATTATGCCTCACAAATTCAGTCCCTCCCCCCCCCCCCCCATTTTTTCAAAATGCCAAAAAAGTGCCTAAGAATGATTGATTGTCAATTGAAAGTACAAAGTATTAGAATGTGAAACACTTAAATAATTTGTTTCTGAACATTTTATTTAACCTGTAAAGGCAGCTATACCAAGGTTCATGGTTGTAATCCACTGAGGCATAAACTTTAAACATATTCCAGAAATGAACTGCTTAGCACTCAAATGTAATGCAATGTTTATTCAGAGCATAAACAGCAGTCCAATGTGGGCTTTGTTATGACATTATGTCCATGTCTGGGAAAATCTTCAGTGTTGCATGTTTTCTGCTTGTATTGTCTCCTTCAGAAAGGTAGTATCATTTGCTGTGGTTTAAAATTAGAAAAAAAACCCACACCACTGACTTAAGATGTTCATGAGTTAACCAATGGTAATTTAGGCCAAGAACATGTACTATGTGAAGCAGAAGCCCATTTAAAGTTGCTCCAATTCAATTGGATACATGCTATATTTTTCTTTGTGAAGCCACACCCCCTTTAAAATTTCAGTGGCCTGGTTATAGGCTGTTAGGATTATATAGCAGTGTGTGCACGACAGGATAGTGTGGTCTGGTGGCCATCACTACATTATTGCTGTGTGAGTTGCAGCTTGGAGAAGACAGCTGAGGGTAGATGTGATACAGCTCTATAAAATGAGTGGAGTTGATTGAGTAAACATGAATTGGTGGTTTACTCCTTCAGAAAGTATAAAGACTAGAGGGACATACAATGAAGCTGTAAAGTAGTACATTTTAAGATTAATCTGAGAAAATATTTCTTTACTTGATGCATAATTAAGCTTCAAAAATTATTGCCAGAGGATGCAGTTAAAGATGTTAGTGTAGCTGGATTTAAAAAAGGTTTTGACAAGTTCCTGGAAGAAAAGTCCATAAGCCATTAGTGAGCGGGGGAAAAGCTACTGCTTATCCTTGGGATCAACTGCATGTCTACCTTTTTGGGATCGTGCCAGAGACTTGTGACCTCAATTGACCAGTTTTGAAAAAGGATACTCTGCTTATTGGACCAAATCTTATGTTCTTATGAGTTGGGTCAATGCAATGTAATCTCAGGAAATAACTCTCCAAAAAAACATTTAGAGCAAAAATGGAAAAATGATCTCTGTCTCTCCCAGCCAAGACTACATATCTTTCATATGCTAGGCTTTCCTTTTAACATCAGTCCAGAAGAACTTGTATTCCATATGTCAAAAAACATTACATTTATTTCCAAACTAAAAAAAAAATACAAAAAAATTTTTTTTCTCCACTCATTTAAAAACTTTGTTCACAGCTTAATGTTAATATTTTGATGAAAGCTTTTTTTTTTTAATGTTCCATTGTCATTGCCAATCCACAGCACAATTTCATAATACTTAGTGATATTGACCAATGCTTTACTTTATGCTATTGCCTGACAAAGGCCTTTTTTTCTCAGGTCACTGCTGCATCAGGGGCCATGAAAAATTCTCCTTCAAAAGTACTAGAGAATCTTTCTCTTTCAATCTGCTTCATATTATCGGCAGCTGAAGACAACAACTAAAATGCTGATGATGATATGAAGCACACTGAAAGAGGAAGATTCTTTAGTACTTTTGTTGGAGAGTTTTTCATGAGTTGGCATGGTGGCTTCAAACTCACCATCTGATGGGTCCTGCTGCAAACCCTTTGTGGTCATCTCGACAGCTTCAATTGCTGTGCAAGAAGTGCCATTCTTCCTTCCAAATGTGATCTCTCTTCAATCTGACGGTCATTCTGCCCTCTCTTTCAGAGGAGGATCTTTGGTCAGATCCCTCTTTACATCGGCTCGACATGAAGAAAGTATTGCTTAGATACCTAGAATAGACAAACATCTTTCGTCAGTCGAACCATCATTTTGTTCTTTTCAATGGTCTGATGAAAGGAGAAGCAGTAGCCAAGTCCTTGATCTTCCCTCTGGATCAGAGAGGCCATTGGCTCAGTGTACCTTTTGGCCAGGAATCAGGTACTGTGGAAGGAGTCGAGGCTGGCTCCATTAGGTCTCGGGTCGCCTCCTGCACTCAGTCTGCATTGGTGTCTATGGAAAACATCTGTAAGACAGCTACCTGGTTCTTTAGTACCTTCGTGAAACACTACAGATTGCAAGTGCCAATGACACCTTTGGCAAGATTGTTGTGGCTGGCGTGTGTTCCTCCCATCCTGGGCCCTGACTGCTTAGGTATGTCCCACTCATCCGGACTGATCTAGCAAGATGAAGAGGAAGGAGAAATTTTAATCAAACTTGATAATTTATTTTCCTTGAATACTGCTAAAACAGTTCAGGACCTGCCCTTGAAGACTTTCCTACAAGTTGGGAAGCCCTACTGCCTTTACATTGTTTTATTGTTGTAGTGCCTGATCTAGATTAAACTGTGGTTGTGAGCCAAATACTTGTTCCAATTGTTTGTTCCAATGGTTTACTGTTTTTGCTAATAGTTGAGTTTTATCTCTGAGTTTTTCAGTCTTGCATTCTGCCTGGCAAGTATCTTACTGGCTTCTCTGTGCTGCATCAGTGGTTATGATTTCTGATGACCTTAATTGAAAAATGCTCGTCTCTCTCCACCTGCTGGCATGGGAGCATAACCCACGCGTCTGGACTGGTCTGACAGGCTTCAAGGAAAGGACATTATCCAGTATGATTAAAAATTGTCTATAGTTACTTTCAGATTGCTAAATGCTTTGGAGTTGCTTTATCTTAAGGAGCAACTTGTGCCATATAGCCCATGCAGATAGCTTAGATTGGCAAAATAGGCTGTTCTTTGTGTCCTTGCTATTAAAGAATGTAAACTTCAGGAGACTTGGGATAAGGTATTCTTTGTTCTCCATGGATTTTGGAATGCCCTAATCAGTAAATCAATTGTTTAACTTTTTGGAAATTTAGAAAAGTTGTGGAGTGACCTGGGAATGCGTTTCGATATAGAGAACTGGATTAGAAATTTGTTGACCAATACATATAGGAGAATAGTGGAAAATGAGATTCACTTTGAGGCGAGAAAGGTGATTAGTGGAGTGCCTTAAGGATTAGTCCAGGGAATGGTGCTATTTAATACTGTTGTGAGCAATATTGTAGAGGGTTCATGTTTATCATTTTCGCATATGATACGTGATCAGAGAAAACCTGAAAAGTAATTTAATTCTTACCATTTAAGATTTAGTGCCATAAAGTGCAGTTTGCGTTAGGGTTGCAGAAATCCATAGGAGTTTAGTTTCTTGAATGATTTTCTTGACCGCTTTTCGAGAGGACGCAGCAAAGTGTTTAGATGATGGGAAGGAAAGACTGATGTGCACCAGTTATGAGAGACCTCATGATAGTGTCTGATCTCAAGGCAGTAGCTAGAAGCACCCCCATACAAAAAGAAGTCTGCATTTGGCATCGGAGCGGGCGGAAGTGCAAACAGCCTTGCAGCATCAGAGATTTAGGCAAGTACTGCGGGGCTGTTTGAAGCCATTGCCACCACTGCAGGTCCTGGAGAGGGGCGGCAATAGGGGCCGGGAGCAGGAGCAGGTGGGCGCAAAGGACAAGGTTCACTTAGGGGTGCCTCATATCTTGCACAGGCCCTGGCAGTAGGAGAAAAGCATGGTTCCACATTTAAAGGTGAGGCTCACCAAGGTGGATTGCTGCTGCCAGAAGTATTTGTTGGTTGTGAGGGGAAATGAGGAAGAATGTGGGCAGCGGCAGCCTCCACAGCTGGGAAATCAGTGAGGTGGCAGCAGCCCTCATGGCCTACAGGTCAGTGGTAATCAGTGGCTTGGGGTGAGAAACTGAAGAGTAGCAGGGGAATGACAATTCAGAATTTGGATATCAGCAAGGGTGTGCTAAGGAGGAGTAGCCTAGTGGTTAGAGCAACAGCCTAGTACCCAAGAGATCAGGTTTTGATTCCCACTGGCACTCCTTGTGACCTTTGGGTAAGTCATTTTACTCTCCACTGCCTTGGAAGAAAAGGCTTGGTAATCTACTTCCAGTTATACCTTACAAAGAAAACTAGGGGCTGCTGGGTCACCAGGAATCAGCACTGACTTGATGGCATGCGTTTAAAAAAAAAAATGTGGTAGCTTGAGTTCCAGAGATTAGAGAAGTAGAGACCTGCACGAGTCAGAAGGTCAGCAACAGCATTAAGGATAGGAGAGGGTTAAGGGAATAGGAAGAGAAGAGCAATCAGGAATGGACTGAGAGAGGGTAGATAGGTTTGAGGAGGGGATTGACTCACTGGTGGATATGAACTTTGGATAGAGAGAAGAAGACTGATGGGAGACTGTTTCTCTCTCGCCTCCCCCCTTCTCTAACAGAGAGGGACTGAGGGGGGAGAGGCTGATAAGGAAGTGGCCCAAGGAGACAGAGGTTGATTAGGATGGAAGGAGAAACTGATGAGAGGGTCTGTAGGGAGGCATATGAGAGATGTTTATTAAAATTTGATTGACCGCTCTTCATAAAACAGCAGAGCGGTATACAGACTAAAGTAAAAAATTAAAGGCAGAAAAGAGTGCCAATAAAAACAGGAAAGAGTTAAAACAATCATACTAAGGAGAAGAAGTGGGTAAGGTCAGGGTGGGGGTAGAAGGGGACGGAGAGAGCAGTAATTATGAGGGTGGGAAGTCATGGACTACGGTAAAAAAGATGAGTTTTCAGGAGGTGTTTAATCTTAAGATACAAAGATTCCAGTTGCAGAGCAGAGGTGGGGGAGGGGGGGCATTCCAGAGGGCAGGGGCAAGAAATTAAGATGCTGAAGAACATGTAGAATCAAGATGAGCCTGAGAAACAGAGGGGTGGGTAGAGACTGGAGGAGTAAGAGATCGGAAAGACAATGGGGGTAACAAGTATGATGTACATGATGGACTAGGGTAAGGATCTTGTATTGCGGGCAGTACTTGATGGGTAGCCAGGGATGGTGAACTAGGAGGGATGAGACATGGTCATAACGTGATGCATGTGTGAGAATGCGTACAGCAGTATTCTGGATGACTTGTAGATGATGATTCTGGT
Source organism: Ichthyophis bannanicus (assembly GCA_033557465.1). NCBI lineage: Eukaryota > Metazoa > Chordata > Amphibia > Gymnophiona > Ichthyophiidae > Ichthyophis > Ichthyophis bannanicus. The sequence continues at coordinate 499,275,446 of CM066036.1, forward strand.
ATTGAGGGAGACCGAGAAGAACTATGTTATAATAATCTAACCTTGAAATAACAAGAGTAAGCAAGAGAGTAGTGAGTGACGAGGATGAAAGGGAAGGGGTGGGATGGCAGGGGAAATGTGGGGGAAGAGACTACAGGGTCAGTGAGACTGGTGGGAAGATAAGAGGGGATGAGGGAATAAGAGTTTGGTGAATAACTGGTGGGGAGGGTCTGGGGTGAAAGACTGAGGATGGAAGGAAGGAGTGATAGAGAAACTGGAGAATTTGGAAAAGTGTGACTGGACTCGGAATTGAGAGAGAAACTGGGGGAGGTGTGGGATAGAGAGAATGTGACTGATGGACAGACTCTGTACTCCCTCCCGCAAAAAATAAATTTTGTGATTTGAAAAAGGGCCTATACTCTTCTAAATTCTGAAAACACCTGGTCTAAATAGAAAGTAAGCTCTCCAGGTATTCTCTCCTTAAACCCAGCTAGGAATCAACTACATCCAGCACTTTCATAGTGAGGATCTGGGACGGAAGGTTACATTTGTAAAATCTAGCCCCACTTAGCCTTTGCTTCCAGTACCTGGTGATGGGATTTCCAGTCCTTATTCACTATTATTTTTCATCTTGGCCCCAAGAATTGGATTATCTGACCTGTTTCATCCCCTGTTTTCTGATGACCTAGGGAGAGTGTTCTTGAGTTTATCCTTTCTCTGTCCTTTTGCATCCTGTAGAAAGTGACTGGAGAGCCTTCCTGTGGGCCCTGAAAGGCGATTAGTCATTGCTTGCCTCTACCTGGAAAAAAGATTCCTGGACTCTCCACTCACTGCTTTCCATGATCCAAAAATGGGATTCCTGGACCAGTCCTGAATATGGCAGCAAAACCAGAGGACAGATACAGTGGACATTTTTCTATTGGTAGTTGTAATATGTGCCAAAATGCAAGTGTCTATCCAATTTTGTTCCTGTTACAATGCCATAGTTCCCAGATCATTTTGCTTTCCCTTCAGGTTTTTGCAGCTAAGTATATCCTTTGTGCTTATTTCATAGTTTCATGAATTATTGTGTAAACCTCCACCTCTACTGGGAAGCTTTTCCATGTCTGTTCTCTAAGGAGATGCTCCTGTTTTCTTGAGTTTGTCCCCTTTTGACCTCTTCCCTCCTCCCCCCTTAACTGCCTCTCTATGGAAAAAGTTTACTGCTTGTGCAACATTTACAATGTTGAGCTATTTTAAAGTTCCTTATTTCCTCTTCTCCTCTAGGACTTATATGTTTTGTTTATACATCTCATTTCTTAGGCGTTTTTGATGCAGACATTGCACTAGTTTGGTAGCCTTTCTCTGAAATACCTCTGCTTTGTCTCTGCTCTTGTGTGGATGTGTGACCTCCATGAATGGGACATAATACTTTAGGTGAAAGCTCTCCTAATGATTTGTACAGGCACACTTTTCACCATTTTTATTTTTCTTATTCTTCTCATTAACATCTCTTCTTAGGCACCTCTGCATTCCCCTGGCTCTTGCCTGTCATGTCTCACTGGTTCTTTTTTCAGCACGGACATCGCATACGACCACCCTGAGATCCTGTGTCTGTTTTGTTACACATCAGTATCTCATATTTTGCCATCTACTGCTGTTTTAGATTTTTGCACTTTTGGTTTTGCTTATTTAGAAGATATTTCAACCAAGTGTGCAGGAAATGCCTCACCAGAGCATCTACACAAATGGAATGTATTGATATATAGATAATGCTTATTTATGTTTGTATTATAATCTTCACTTTAGGCAGGCAGTAAAGACATGGTTGGAGTTTTGGAAACTATATAAAATATGGGTATGGCTAGTAAAGGAATGTGATGAAATGGGTGACTTTGGAGGAGTAGTGATTTTTATTGTTTTGTTCTTAAAATTACATCACACTGAAATATACATAATTATTAATCGACCTTGTGCAGTCTCTGTCAAATTGAAACTGGAATAAAAGTATATTAAATTAAATTGAAAGGCAGGTACTTGGTTGACACATTGTACTCAATGCTCAGATGTGTTTATACCACATATTTAAAATCTAAATTTGCATAACAAAACCTATCATCACCAGTATTCAAAATTTTAGACCAGTAATTATATAAAATATAAAATAAAATGAGTTACAGTAGCCTATGCAATAGATAGTAGCTTTGTTCTTGCATATATTACTGAGATTAGTATAGACATGCAAGATGTCAATTTTAAATATGATTTTTTTTTCTCCATTATTTCTGGGGAAAATTATTTATATATAGAATTGTTAACATTATATGCAGAAAACACATCATAAAAATTACAGAACACTTTGATCAACAAAATATAAAGAAAATAGATAATTCTACTTGAAAAGAAATTCAAGGTCAACCCTGGTAGCCTGTATACTTTGAGAGGGATGGGGTGGAGGAGTAGCATAGTGGTTAGAGAACTGGCTTTTGGTAATCAAGAGACCAGGGTTCAAGTCCCACTAAGATTCCTTGTGGCCTTAGGCAAGTCACTTAATCCTCCATTGCCAAGAAAACCCAGGAGCTGCTGGGTCACCAGGAATTAGCACTGACTTGAAGGCACACGTTGTTTGTTAAGAGAGGGATTGTACGTAATCAAAGAATGGAGACAAAGGAAAAATTCCCAGAAACAGATATATCTCTGATTCAGGCTGGTTAATCTAAACAACTACAAATACTGTCCTTCTGCTCTTTCGCCATGGTTCCAGCTTGCCCCTCCACTGGAATGTCAGAAGACAATTTATTGAAAAATGCTCTTAACTGGGCAGTCAAAGAATATGTAGCTCATCTCTTAATACTTAAGAATACATTTACAAGTTAAATGTAAGGCACCCAAATCCCTCAGTTCTTGATGTATCAATAGAGAAATCTTTCTTTTATCTTGTGATGCTCTTGCAAGTTCAGGAAAAATCCATACTCTTAGCCCAAGAAAAGACACTAAAGAGTTATGAAAATAGACATTGTACCATATGTACATCCTGCTCAAACAGTCATCCAGGAGAGTAGCTCAGTGTTAGGCACTTTCGCATGAGTGATAGCATCTGTTTTCGATGCTCTATCCATGTGTTTTCTCTGTCCATATGCATAGGTTTCATTATGTTTTGCGCAAAGAATCCTGTGGGTTCAGATTAGACAAATGGATGAAGAGTGCTGCATTCTGCCCAAGGGGAGTAGCATCTCCTGCATGCAGAAGACTAGAACAAGGTCAAAATCTTGGCAAAGAGTTCTATAGGAAGAGGAGAGAAAGGCAGGTTGAACTGAGGCAAGAAGATGCAGAGAAAAAGAGAGCAATTTAAAGGGGTGGTGCTCTTGGGGAAAGGAAGAATGGGGAGTGGTGGAGGGGGCAGGGGGTCAAAGTGCAAAATGGAGGGAGAAAGGGAGATAGTTTGGGAAGGGGAACAATGTGGGGGGGGGGAGCAAGAGAGGAGCTGAGGAAGGTGGGGGGTGGGAGTGGAAGAGGGCAAGCAGTTGGAGATTGAAGAGATGAATGCATGTCAACAAAAGTTACAATATGTATATGCCAAACGTTGCAACCCCTTAAATAAGAAATGCACAGGCGCATGTACATGCAGACACATGTATGCACATGCAGACACACGCGGACACATACACAAGCAGAGACCTGCACCACAAGCAGACACATCCAACCTCGCTTGCGCATGCAGACACCCCGACTGACCACATGCAGATATGCATGCAGACTCCCCCCACACTCCCTGCACATACACGCAGACACCCCCACCGACTGCATGCAGACACGCACGCGAACACAACCCACACCCCCACGCATGCACACACACGCAGAAATCCCAACCCCTGCACATGCACGCATACATCCCCACGCATGCGCACACACGCAGGATTCCCAATCCCCCCCATGCAGACATGCATGTAGATATCTCCACCTGCACACACACAGGCACACCCACCCCACGTGTGCATACATGCAGACACCCCCATGCGAGGACACGGACGCATGCACCCCCTGTACACATGCACATGCATGCAGACACCCCCCCACACGTGCACACTTGCAGGCGCACACATGCAGACACCCACATACGCAGACACCCCCCCCACACACACACACTCACACATGCTTGCTCATGCACGTACACACGCTCGTGTGCACACGCACGCACGCATCCCCATGGGCACGCACGCACGCACGCATGCATGCAGACACCCAGTTGTTTTTGACAAATGAAGGCATATTGAAGGGTTACATAAACATAGAAACATGATGACAGAAAAAGGCCACATGGCCTATCTAGTCTGTCCTTTCATATCAACAACTACAACAGTCCACTTTTTACCTTTAGAGATCCTCTGTGTTGGTCCCATGCTTTTTTGAATTCAGTTACTGTCCTCATCTCTACCACCTCCACTGGGAGACTATTCCATGGATCCACTACTCTTTCCGTAAAGAAATATTTCCGCATATCACTCCTGAATCTATCTCCCTTCACCCTCATCCCATGTCCCCTCGTAGCAGAACTTGCTTTCAATTGAAAGAGGCTCTCTCCCTGAACATTTATGCCACGGAGGTATTTAAACATCTCAATCATATCACCTCTATCCCACCTTTCCTCTAAGGTGTACATATTAAGATCCTTAAGTCTGTCCTCATATGCTTTATAATGAAGCCCACTAATCATTTTAGTAGCCACCCTCTGCACCGACTCCATCCTGTTCACATCCTTTTGAAGGTGCGGTCTCCAGAATTGCACACTATACTCCAAATGAGGTCGCACCAAAGACTTATACAGAGGCATTATCACCTCCTTTTTTCTGCTAACCATTCCTCTCCGTATGCACCCAAGCATCCTTCTAGCTTTTGCCGTCACCTTTTCTACCTGTTTAGCTACTTTAAGATCATCAGACACAACCACGCCTAGGTCCCGCTCTTCTTTAGTGGACTGTATTGCTCCCTTGGATTGCTGCAGCCCAAATGCATGACCTTACATTTTTTAACATTAAATCCCAGCTGCCAAATTCTAGACCATTCTTCAAGCTTAGCTAGATCCCTCCTCATGTTATCTACACCTTCCTGGGTGTCTACTTTATTGCAGATTTTGGTATCATCTGCAAAGAGGCAAACCTTACCTGACAGCCCTTCCGCTATATCACTAACAAAGATGTTAAAAAGAATCGGACCAAGGACAGATCCCTGGGGCACACCACTGGTAACATCCTTCTCCTCAGAGTGAGCTCTATTTACTTGTACTCTTTGTCGCCTCCCACCCAACCAATTTCTAACCCAAGTAGTAACTTTGGGGTCCATCCCTAGGGTGCTCAGTTTGTTTATAAGTCGCCTGTGAGGAACAGTGTCAAAGGCTTTACTGAAATCTAAATACACCACATCTAGAGCTCTCCCTCGGTCCAACTCCCTGGTCACCCAGTCAGAGAAATCAATCAGATTTGTCTGACAAGACCTGCCTCTGGTGAATCCATGCTGCCTCGTATCCTGTAATCCGCTGGACTCCAGAAACCTCACTATTTTCTCTTTCAGCAGCGTTTCCAATAATTTACTCACCACCGAAGTTAAAGTAACAGGCCTGTAGTTTTCAACCACATCCTTACTTCCGCTTTTGTGTAAAGGCACCACATGAGCCTCTCTCCAGTCCTTTGGCACCACTCCCGACTCCAACGAGGCATTGAAAAGGTCAGTCAGTCAGTGGAGTTGCTAGAATGTCCGCAAGTTCCCTCAGTATTCTAGGGTGTATCCCATCCAGTCCCATCGCTTTGTCTACTTTAAGTTGAGCTAGTTTCTCGCGAACACAGTCTTCTGAAAATTGTTCAAGATGTCCCTCGCTTCTGTTCCTATTTGTGGGTGTTTTCTGAGGTCCTGCTCCTGGTTCTTCATCTGTGAACACAGAACAAAAATATTTGTTAAGCAATTCCGCTTTATCCTTATCAGCTTCTATATATTCCCCCCCCTGCATCCTTGAGTCTGACAATACCACTTTTGCCCTTCCTCTTCTCACTAATATATCTGAAAAATGTCTTATCCCCCCATTTTATTGCATTGGCTATTTCCTCCTCCTTTTGAATCTTTGCCTTCTTGACTACTTTGCTAGCTTCTCTAAGTTTTTCCAAATACAGATGCCTGTCTTCCTCCCTCTGTGATCTCTTGTATTTCATGAAGGCCTCCCTCTTTTTCTTCACTTTTTCAGCTACTTCCTTCGAAAACCATAGCGGTCTCCTTTTCCTTTTGCCTTTATTTACCATTTTAAGAAAAAGGTTGGTTGTCCTTAAAATACCCCCTTTCAGTTTTGCCCACTGTTTTTCTACATCCCCCAGCTGTTCCCATCCCACTAACGACTCCCTGAGGTATTGGCCCATCTTCGCAAAGTTAGTCTTCCTAAAGTCTAAGATCCTCACCTTGGAATGGATTCTAACAGCCCTAGTCCTAATACTGAACCACACCATCTGGTGATCACTGGATGCAAAATGATCTCCCACTACAACATCAGAAACACTTTCACCATTGGTAAGCACCAAGTCCAGTATGGCCCCTTCACGTGTGGGGTCTGTTACCAATTGCCTGAATAGTTCTCCCTGTAGAGAATCCAGGATCTCCTTACTTCTAGATGATACTGCAGCAGGAATGTGCCAATCATCATCTGGCATATTGAAATCTCCTATCAGTAGCACTTCCCCTTTCCTAGAAATGCTGCGTATGTCTTCAGTTAACTCTCTGTCCACCTCTTCTTCTTGTGAGGGAGGTCTGTATATCACACCAATGCAAATAGATTTCTCCTTCCCTCTTTCTAGTTTAACCCATAATACCTCCTCTCTCCCTTTTAAGCTCTGTAATTCCAAAGCTTTAATAGTAGTTTTTACATATAGTGCCACTCCTCCTCCCCTTCTTCCTACCCTGTCCTTTCTGAATAAAGTATAGCCAGGTATAGTTACATCCCAATCATGGTTTTCTGTGAACCATGTCTCTGTAACTGCCACTAAATCCAAGTCAGCCACTCCCACCAAAGCTTCAACATCAGGGATCTTATTTCCCATGCTATGGGCATTTATACACACTGCTTTCCATATGTTACCCCTGTTATCCATTTCCATAAAGGTATTTAATGTATCACCTACCTAGGGGCTTTCACTTACCTGGGGGCTTTCTTCACCCATCCCCAACGAATCTAGTTTAAAGCCCTCTTCAGTAGATTAGCCAGTCTACTACCGAAGATGCGTTGACCTTTCTTGGACAGATGGATGCCATCTCTGCTCTGCAACCCTTGGAACAGCATCCCATGGTCTAAGAAACCAAAACGCTCTCGATGACACCATCCACGCAGCCATGCATTCATCTCCAGGATGTGAGCCTCTCTGCCTTGGCCTTTACCCTCAACAGGGAGGATTGAAGAGAATACCACCTGTGCACCTAACTGCTTCACCCTCTGTCCCAGAGCCATGAAGTCACTTTTGATACATAGAAGATCAATCCCTTGTTGAAAGCTGAGGATTTTGATTGGCACTGTGTAGATATGATCTTAGGAATCAGTTACTCTTGGGAAGAACGGTGGGGCTGTTGGACAACAGCATTGTTTGCAGGTGCATCTCATTATGTTTAGTTGTCATACTTGGTGCTGAGCCCTCAAGCAGACCTAGCAGATTGAAGCTACAGTTTTTTGTATGGGTTGTATTTTTGACTAGCATTTGATAGGCTTCTGCTCATTTTTCTCTTTTCTGGGCATGGAAACATTATCTAGGAATCTGATAATATTTTTTGCCATTCTGCTCTAGCTTTTAGATATGAACCAACACCTGGAAAACTCTTGCAAATTTACTGTAGTTGAAAATGGTATAATTTTTTTTTTTTGCAATTTGGATTGCCTCCAGAATTGTTCATAAGTATAGGGTGGCTATGCATCCTTTAATAGATCTGCATAATTTTCAAAGATATACAAATGAGGGTCATAGACCATCTTTGGAAAGCCAAATCCCTCTTTTGGATCAGCCTTGGAGTTCCAGCCCACACAGAGATTTTTCTCCTCTCTCCGATGTTCTAGCTTTATTTCCTATCTATTTATAAGCACCTCATTGAACAGCTGTGAGTTTCCTTTTTTCTTTTTGTAATGGGGATGTTTTGCCCTAACTCTTGCAAAATCATCTTTGCTATCACAAGTTTTGATAAAGTCCTGTGTTGTCCTTTTCACTGGGACTTTATAGGTAGCACTGGGTCAGTATTTTCTAGGCATGCCTTGTCATTTAATAGCAAGATGTAATTTGGAATCCAGTATATAAATTGAGTCTTATGTTTTCTATCTCTTTTAGAAAGACCCAGACTACTTGAAATTGTGGCTGGATGGTTTTGTTTCCAGCTATGAACAATTTTTGGATGTGGACTTTGAGAAGATGCCCACCAGGTAGGTATATACTGTGTTCTAGTTTATAATAGAAGGAAATTTAAAGATTAAAGGTCCATGATTACTAAATTGTTGGCACGTGCTATCTTCCACCATGTTCACAGAAATAACATGGATACTGCAGTAGATAGCACGCGCTAAAATTTAGTAAACATGGCCCAAAGGGAGCACAGATTAACTTCATGCTGTAAGTACACTGACTGATGCTTATGTTTCAAATAAGAATAATTTGTTTATTTAATTTCAATAAATACCTTCCCTGTATAACTATTTAGGCAGTGCTTGCCATTTTTGGGGTGCTTGCTGATTGCATATTTATGCATTTGGGGGTCTGTTGTAGGTTTTCAAAACCATGATACCATCAAACAATGACAAGCTGCATCAAGTGTGGTTCCTCTCATCTCTTCTCCCCCAGTTTCCAAACCTTATACCCTCTAGTCCTCACATTCCATCCCCCCCATCCCATCCATCCCAGGCCTGTGTCTCCCTGGTGGTAGAGGAGAACGATACGTCATAGCTGTGTCTGTCCCCTCTACTGAACAGTTTATAATGGCTTGAACTACATAGTTCAAGTAGTCTTGTGAGACCTTGCAGCACTGCAGTTCAGTTCTCTAGGCCAGTGTTTCCCGATCCTCTCCAGGAGGCACACCAATCCAGCCTCATTTTTGGAATTGCTACAATGAATATTCATGAATTGATTTGCATATACTGGGAGGCAAATATTTAGAATAAGCTGAGTTCCTAAATTTAGAATACAAGTTAGGTTTCTAAATGTATCCCCTATTTTCCTTGAATAATTGGGTCCTTAGGCTCATATATTTGAAAGACATTTACACAGCTTACAGGCCTGTAAACAGTGTAAATGCTGCTGAATGGGATATTCATCAGCACTAACATGGTTAGTGCTGCTGAATATCATCAATGCCGCTACATGCACTGATTCTAACTGCTTAGCATCGGGGCATGTTGTGGATATTCCAGGAGTGTCACCAGATACTAACTGGCCAGTGGTGATATTGCACCGCTGCCTTGTTAGCACCCATGGGTGAAAGATAGGCCAGAAGAATATTGGGCCCTAAGATTTTAGCTAAAAAAATCACTTTAATTTAGGAGTTTTAAAGCTATGCTCAAAAATGTCGGCCTGCCATTCATTGGTTTAGATTTATGAGCATAATTTAAGTGCCTAGTGCTGGAAATCCATGCTAAACTCCTAAATTTCTGCTTTGCCCTTAAATCAATCCCTGCTGTCGCTTGCTTTTTAGACTTCTTTATTTAGGAGTTTAGTGAAATTCTGAGCATAAACGTAAGGCACTCGGCTGTAGTACATTTTCAGAGAGGCCAGTTTGGAAGCCTAACTCTCAAAGGTAGGAGCATAACCTCTTTTAATACTGACCTCTTGGTTTCCGGTGTATGCAAAGCCATCTCATGCATTTTTATTATGGATATCCTGAAAACCAGATTGGTTAGGCGTGTCTCCAGGAAGCTGACCATTAGCAGAGAAAGAGACTACTTGAGTTGTGTGGTTAGGGCAGTGATGGCTAACCTTTTTGAGCCCGAGTGCCCAAACTGCCGCACAAAACCAAAGAATTTCCTCAAAGTGCCAGAACGTCAATTAAACCTTAACAACAATATTTTAGAGCCTTATAATGATGTTCCAGATCACCCATTTTGGGCAAGGATACTGGGGCGTTACAAATTACACAACACTTGTCTTTCACCATGATGAAGAAGTAGTCCATTTCCCATTCATCATGAAAGTGGTAGGTTTTGCTCTTCTTTGGAACCCAGCTCCCGCGCGGGTCCTATAATCTCGCGAGAGGACGGCGCACGAGCCCTAGCGTGCAGCTTCTCGGCGAGAGGCGCGCAGAAGCTCCGACCAGAAGGGGAAGCGCGGGGCCGGGCTGGGGCCTTTCTCCTAGCACAGGGGTCTGCAACCTTTAAGACATAAAGAGCCACTTGGACCCGTTTCCGAAGGGAAAAAAAAAACTGGGAACCGCAAAACCATTGCGACATTTAAAACAAATCTAACACTGCATATATTGTTTCTTACAGTGTACCATCATAATCACAATCACAATCATAGCCTGAGGTAAATATGAGGGCCCAAATGTAATCCACATTATAAATATATTATTATATTATTGTCACTTTTCTTTTAATATTTTTTTGACCCCCCTCAGAACTACTTTTCATAGAAAACGTTAAATTTACTTACCGTATTTTCCGGCGTATAAGACGACTGGGCGTATAAGACGACCCCTACTTTTCCTGTTAAAATATAGGTGTTTGGCCTATACTCGCCGTATAAGACTACCCCTCTTCCAGCGCACACCAAAAAAAATACGCCGGAAAATACGGTTAATTAATCACAACAAGTAACAATATTTGATTTCAAAATTATGATGATTTTGTAGTCAAATCACTAATATGAAATAAAATTATTTTTTCTACCTTTGTTGTCTGACCAATTTATTCTCTGATCATGCTGGTCCCGATCTGAGGCTTCTGCTTTCCTGTCTTCTCTTAGCTCTGTTTCTGTGGTCTATGGTCCATCTGCCATTTCTTATCTCTTCTTTCGTTTTCTTCACTTCTTTCCATCAGCCTATTTCCAGTCCCAGTAACCCTCCCCAGTATCAGCCCCTTTCCAGTCCTCACTCCCAGTACCTTCCAATGTCAACTTGCATTCCCATGATTGCCACTGGTGTCCATTCCCTTCCAGTCCCCCTCCTTCCCCACTGACCAGTCCCTTCTAGTACAAATACCATGGCAGCCCCTCTCAGATCCACTCCCTTCCAGTTCCATTCTCCCATCCCCTCGCATCAGCCCATTTGTAGCCTTAGCCCCCAGTTTTCTTCCAGGGCCAGCAGCTCTATCCTCCCCTCCCCACAATCAGCCCATTCTCAGTCAAAGCCCCCCAATCAGCTCACTTCCAGTGCTAATCCCCCCTCAACCCCATTACCAGTGCTAGCCTCCCCTAATCAGCCCAATACCACCAGTCCTACCCCCCCCCCATCACCAGTCCTATCCCCCCATCAGCCCATTTCCAGTCCTAACCTCACCGATCAGCTCATTTCCAATGCTAGCCCCCCATCAGTCCATTATCAGTCATACCCCCCTATCAGCCCATTACCAGTCCCAACCCCCCCCCCTTGATCAGTCCATTCCCAGTCCTAGCCTTCAACCCATTACCAGTCCTAGTCCCCTCCCATCTGCCCATTACCAGTGCTAGCTCCCCCATCAGCCCATTATAATCCTAAGCCGCAATGTCTCTCGCCTCTCTCCAGCATTTATCCCGTCTGTCCAGTATGTCCCTGTCTCTCCCCTTTGTGCATGCCAGCCCCCCTCCCTCCATGTCAGCCCCCGTCCTTCCATCTGTCCATGTCAGCTCCCTCCCTCCCTCCCTGTCAGCCCCACTGTCCATGTCAGCCTCCCTCCATGTCAGTCCCCCCTCTGTCCATGTCAGCCCCCTCCCTCCATCTATCCCTCCTTCCATGTAAGCCCCCCTCCTTCCATCCATCCATATCTGCTGTCTCCCTCCTAGTTTGCCCCCTCCTTCCATCCATCCATATCAGCTCCCTCCCTCCATGTAAGCCCCCCTCCTTCCCTCCATCCATCTCAGCTCCCTCCCTCCATGTAAGCCCCCCTCCTTCCATCCATCCATATCAGCTCCCTCCCTCCATGTAAGCCCCCCTCCCCCCATGTCGCTGGGAGCCCCCCCCCTCTCCCCATGTCGATGGTAGCCCCCCCCCTCTCCCCATGTCTTCCTCCCTTCGTCTGCAGCCGCGGCTCCCTGCCTGTTAGGGAACCGCGGCTGTGCTTGTAAAATCGTTGCGGAGCCCTTCCTGTCTTGACGGGCTCCGTGCAGCATTGTCCCGCCTCTAAAGGAAGTTGTACTTACAACTTCCTTTAGAGGCGGGACAATGCTGCACGGAGCCCGTCAAGACAGGAAGGGCTCCGCAACGATTTTACAAGCACAGCCGCGGTTCCCTAACAGGCAGGGAGCCGCGGCTGCAGACGAAGGGAGGCAGACACCTGTCCTAGCGGACCTTCCCGCGTGCCAGCTGCAAGGCCTTCGCGTGCCACAGCTGGCACGCGTGCCATAGGTTCGCCATCGCTGGGTTAGGGGATATTGAACAAGAAGGTATGAAAAATGAATCCCTCTCCTCAGAGTCACCAGCAGAGACCTATGACAAAATCAGGACCCATTGTTGCATAAACTTTTAATTTTATTCATGTGCCGTCTTAATGTTTTTATTGTTTTATCTTTTTGCTTAGGGTGGATAATACGCCTCCTGAACTATCGCTTCTTCCTGATAACATTCTGCAGGTCCTAAGGGTGCAGCTGCTACAGTGTGTACAAAAAACAGCAGATGGACTGGAGGAGGAACAACAGACTCTATCACTTCTGCTTGTCAAATTCTTCATTATCCTTTGCAGGTGCTTTTCTTGTTTGTAGCTCTCAATGTTTTTTTTGTCTGTCATATTCGTATTACCTTTCTTTCTTATTCTATTTGACAGTTTAGAAAAAGAAATGAAGAATTTTTAAGTACAAAATCATTTATTGATTTGTTTGTTAAATTAAATAAAGCCCTCATTCACAACTACCTGGGGATTTTTTCCTCTAATTTATACCCCTGTGCTTCCAACATATCTAGTTGCTTCTTGCAGTGATGGTACTAGACTGGGGGTCATGCAGTTTTAGACTTGGTGTTATCCTTAAGTAATAACTAAGCCCAGAAGGCCAGGGCCTTCCACATGACAGCTTCCATTGTTTTAGATGATGATGAGGTCAAGCTCAGTGATCTGTAGTTTCCTAGGTCTCCCCCTAGATCTTTTTTTTTTTTTTTTTTTTGAAACATTTATTTTATTAACCATCAGAAAAACATAGAAACACATGCCCCGGGAGTCATAGCGACTCTTAATGTCCCCAGGGGCTATAGTACATCGGTACAAAATTAAACCTGAACATCCAATGGTGTTTACCTTTTTATCCCCACCCCCTCCTCCCTTCCCTGTTTATGTTTATGTTTATGTTTGTTTATTAAAATTTGATATACCGCCCGTTCAAGAAGATCAGAGCGGTTTACAATATAAATATCACATAAAAACAATCAAAGAAAACAAATAAAAACAATCATAAAAACCATAGCCAGAAAAGAGGAAGAGAAATACAATCTTAATAGGAGAGAGGGGGGTTAAAGAGCACAACATAGACAATGTAAGAGATAGCTCATACAAAAGGGGAGGGAAGGTCGAAGGCAAGGGAGAAGAGGTGGGTTTTTAGATTACATTTAAAGGTAGGATGGTGAGGTTCAAGCCGGAGGGAGGGGGGAAGGGAATTCCAGAGGGCAGGAGCTGTGAAAAAGAAGGCTGAGGAACGGGTAGATTGGAGGTGTGCTGAAGAAGGGGAAGGAAGAGTGAGGCGGTTGAGGTGAAATGAACGAGGTGTGCGTCTAGGAGTGTGATAGGTGAGGAGATCGGCCAAATATTGCGGGGTGTTAGTATGGAAAGCCCCCCCCCTACTGGATTCCATAGAAGACCATGTGTTCTTGCTGTGGAGGTAAGTACTATCCCTATATATAGTACTCTAGGCATCTGCACCTGCCCTCTGCTCCTCCATTTCGCACCCACCAAACATACATTCAGACAACAACTCTTTACCCCCTGGCTAGGGCTTCCCGGTCAACCATCCCCTCATCAGCCCAAAGACAAAATCTCATTGCAAGCCCTGGGCGTTAAGGTGTCAATATAACTACCCCAAATGGAGTAAAATGCCTCCCGTTTTGGATCATTCCCTTTCGCCGACAAACTTTCCATGAACATCAGTTGGTGGAGATGGCTATGCCACTCCCAATATATTGGGGGATTTTCGTCCCTCCAATTTTTCAGGATCGGTTGTTTCCCTACAACACAGGCTTTCTGGACGAACAGCCTCGCGGAGCGCCCTTTAGGTAAGGCAGGACGCAGTGAGTCAAATAAAACTATCCAGGCACTAAGCCTCACCTGCTCACCCAACAGTCCCCCCCAAATAAGTCTGAATATGACCCCAGTAAGATTGTATCATGGGGCAGTGCCACCACATGAATTAAGTCTGCATGACATTGCCTACACCAAGGACACTCACCCAGGTCAGAGAGACCACTGCGAAGGGCTTGCAAAGGGGAGAACTGCATATGATTGAGTGTCAGGAACTGAAGATCCTGCAGATGTACTGGTTAGAGAAGGTGGTGTATCTGCTTGCTAGCTCCCAGTAACTTTCCAGTGTGTATGGGCTCCCTTTGGTCACTCACCCATGTGGACTCCAAAGCAGACAGGTCTTGTGGCAAACCCCAGTCCATCATTTTCTGATTGTATTGAGATATTGACACTGCTCCAACATCATCCTCATCCAAATCAAAAAAATCCATTATCTGATCTACCTTTTCCGGCATCGATGCTGCTTGAGGGAGTGAATTAATGTAGTGATGAAGTTGACAGTATGCAAAGTGATGCCTAGTCTCCAAGCCATATTCGTCCCGCAAAGTCGAGAAAGACTGGATTGTTCTCTGGTCATTGACAACCTCCTGGAGGAGCCGAAGACTCTGTTGCTCCCAAAAGCAAAATGAACTTACCGCCATACCAGGGGGAACCTGAGGATTACCTGAAATAGGCAAAAAACCTGACACAGTAGGGGAAATCTGCCACCGTGTACGAAGGCTGCGCCAAAGGGGAAGCAATCTGCTCTCCATATGGAGGACCGCCAACAAGCTGTGGGGAGAAGCAAAATCCTCTTCAAATAGATGAGGGATAAACGTGGAGGTAAACCCTAACCAATCCTGCAGATGCCTCATCAGACAAGTCGTGGCATTTTGTTGAAAGTCAGGCAACCTAAGCCACCATATTTCCATCCAACTCTGAGCTGAGTCATTGCCACCCTTGCACGATGCCCTCGCCACAGAAATCTGCAATCTCCCTGTCAAGCTGCAAAAGATCCTGCCATCGAAAATATATCGGAAGCATTTGTAGATAATACAGAATCCTTGGAAACAGGGTCATGCAATATGCTTACTCTCTACCCAACAGGGACAAGTGTAATGGGGCTCAATCTCGCATAGGGACTCGTAATTCAACTGGTAGAGCTTTTGGGATCTTGGGGCAGCTGAATCCCCAAGTAGATAAATGCCCCCTCTGCTCATCGACGAGGAAAAGTGAGGCCTCACAAGGTGCAGAACTAACCCAAAACATCCAACGCTCCTGACTTATCTCAATTTAATTTAAATCTAGCCTCTGCCCCATAGTGCGAGAATTCATCCAACAATATGGATGACGATACACAAGGACGAGTTATGTGTACTAAAATATCGTCCTTAAATGCTGAAATTTTGAATTCCGAATGGCCAATCACAATCCCACGTACCGCCGCTTTGGAGGCGATCGTATGAAGAAAAGGATCTAGGGAGAGAACGAACAACTCTTTCTCATCCCGGCCCCAAGTCAAAGGCCTCTGACAGAATGGAGTTCACCGCCGCCGCCTTAGATCGCGAATACAGCACCTTCACCATTAGAAGAAAGGGTTCCTGTGTCCCATAGCTAGGAAGGACTGCAAACAATTAATTCCATCCCACTTGTTAAAGGCCTTCTCGACATCGAAACTAATAAGTAATGAAGGCTGGCCATGTTTGTGTACCCACTCTAAGGATACCCGGATCTTCCACATATTGTTAATAGCATAACGCCCCCGAACAAACTCCACCTGAGAGTCCTGGAGCAACTCTGGGAGCACCTGTGCTAGATGATTGGCTAGGATTTTTGCAAAAAGTTTAAGATCGTAGCAGGACGCAGCCATCAATGGGTCCTTCCCAAGTTTAGGAAGCAGAGTGATATAGGCCTGGTTGTCACACCACCCAAAACGGCCCTGCTCAGTACGCTCCTGGAACACATCCACCAGGGGAGGAGTCAACTAATATTGCAAGAATTTATAAAACTCTGCCTTAAACAATTGGGTTCAGGGGCCTTACAGCATACAGCCCTCTGAATTCCCTTCTGAATTTCCTCCAAAGTAATGGGTGCCCCCATCACCTCTGCCTTGTCTGTCTGACAGCCGTGGCAGCTGGAGGCCATCCAAATAGACCGTAATACAGGCCAGGGATACTGGGTCGGCTGTATACAAATTCTTATAAAACTCTTGCAACTTCTGTGCAATTTGTCTTGCCACATTGCAGGTGACCCCCAGCATCTTGCAATGCTGCCACTGTACAGAAGCCACGATCTCCCTGCAAACATCGTGCCAATAATTTCCCTGCCTGATCTCCATATTTGTAAAGCTGAAACTTATAATAGAACATTGACTTTTTTGCTCTTTGATGAAGAGGTTTATTGAGAGAAGCCCGTTATCTCCAGCAGATCAGATTTCGTGTGCAGTGTGGGGCTGTGGGCATGCCAGCGACGAGCCGCCACCACTTCCTACTTCAAACATACGATTCGTGCATTCAACAGCCACCATTTACGAACAGAATAGGCGATTATATCGCCTCGCAGTACTACTTTCGCTATTTCCCAATAAAGCTTGGGGGTGTCTTTATGCTGGGAGTTGTGCCTAGCAAAGTCGTTCCAATGGTAACTTATAAAGGAGTGAAAGGTCTCACCCCGGTACAAGTCCAGTTGAAAATGCCACAGTCTCGCTTTAACTTCAGTCGTATTCCAAGTGACCTCAAAACATATTGGGGGGGGGGGGGGAACGACATGGTCAGAAATCTCCCCAGGACTAATTACCACTTCTGTCACCTTGTCAAAATGGAATCAAATGCCAGGATATTGTCTATACTGGAGCTTGTACCATGTGCTCTTGATAGTTGCGTATAGTCACGTTCCATGGGATGGAGGACGTGTCATGGGTCCATCAAGTGCAATTGATGCTTAAGACTGCAAAGCACTTTGGAAAGGCTACAACGTGTCCCCATACTTCCCTGGGAGGCATCTACACTCTGATCTAAAACAGCGTTAAAATCCCCTCCGACTATTAGTCCCATCTCAGGTAGTTGTTTGAGATCAGACGCCACCTTGAAAAAGAAGGGGAGCATTTGCCCCATTAGGGCCATACACATTACACAAGATAACAGGAGAGCCTTTCAGTGTTCCTGTATAATAATACATCACCCCATGGAGTCCACCATTGTCTTGGAACCCTCAAAGTGGAGGGCCTTATGCAATAGGATTGCTACTCCTTTCCTTCCCATGGCAGGGGCATCAAAAACCTGGCCCACCCAGTCCCTCTTCAGTTTTGCATGCTCTGCCTCGAATTGGTGAGTCTCCTGTAAAAGAGCGACATCACACTGGTGTTGAGCTAATGCACGGAGAATCTTATAGCGTTTGACTGGGGAGCCCAGCCCACACACATTCCATGAAATAACCTTCAACCTATTCCACAGTCAGCCATATCAGCAACAGCACACAGAAATAGTACAGGGGCGCCCCCCCCAGCCTAGGATGCCCCCCTTTTTTTAACCAATGATGCCACAGTGAAGGAGATTCGAGCCCCTTTTTTGTTTTCCTGTAACAATCCAGTTATTCCCTTCCCTTCCCTTTTCCCCTCCTCCCATCCTAAGAACCACTGATGAACATGTCAGGGTTTCTCCCCCCCCCCCCCCCAGCCCCTTCCACCGATCACACTCACGGATGCCCCAAGCACACCACACTCCATCACCCACTCATCCTTTCTGTCTCTCAGTCTTTTATATATAACCGCCTTCCAACCGATTACAACAATCCCAACTGGTCCAAGCACCCCCACCCCATCCCCCAATCCAACTTCCACATCTGCCTATGTGAGAGCAACAATTGTAACAGGTAACCAAACAGATATTCAAATTCCCAGGGGAAAAGTTACTCAAGCCTACCCTCCCCCTGCAACATGGGCTAAGGTGACCCACAGCGCAAGGCACAAACAGACCTCCATAGGCAATATATGTCCCAATCAAAGTTCTGCCATTTTGTTCCAGGATCCCAGCTGAGCTCGAAAACCTGCAACACAATATATTCACAATTTCAGCCATGATAACACCTTGGGCACCCCTCTGTTCCTCGACTTGGCTATGAGAGAGTTGGTTAAGAACATAAGATATGCCATACTGGGTCAGACCAAGGTCCATCAAGCCCAGTATTCTGTTTCCAGCAGTGGCCAATCTAGGTCATATGTACCTAGCAGTTTCCCCAAGAGACACAAGTTCCGCAATGCTTGTACTGGGTCAAGCATTGATATCTTCGGTCACTTCTTAATAATGGTTTATGGACCTTTCCTCCAGGAACTTGTCCAAACCTTTTTTAAACCCAGCTACACTAACAGCCTTTACTACATCCTCCGGTAACAAATTCCAGAGTTTGATTACACGTTGAGTGAAAAAATATTTTCTTTTATTAGTCTTAAATAGTTTACTCTGTAGCTTCATTGCATGTCCCCTAGTCTTTCTATATTTTGATAAGGTAAACAATCGATCTACGTTTACCCGTTCCACTCCGTTCATTAATTTATAGACTTCTATAATATCTCCCCTCAGCCGTCTTTTTTCCAGGTTAAAGAGCCCTAACCTTTTTAGCCTTTCTTCATAGGAGTACCCTTCCATCCCCTTTACCATTTTGGTGGCTCTTCTCTGTACCTTTTTCTAAAATCGCTATATCCTTTTTAAGATACGGCGACCAGAATTGCACACAATATTCAAGGTGCGGTCTCACCATGGAACGATATAGAGGCATTATAATATCTTTTGTTTTATTTTCCATTCCTTTCCTTATGATACCTAGCATTCTATTTGCTCTCTTGGCCGCCGCTGCACACTGGGCCGAGGGTTTTAACATGGTATCCACAATGACGCCTAAATCTTTTTCCTGGGTGGTGGTTCCTAATGTGGAACCTTGCATCGTGTAACCATAGTTTGGGTTGTTCTTCCCTAGGTGCATAACCTTGCACTTGTCCACATTAAATTTCATCTGCCGTTTTGATGCCCAGTCTTCCAATTTATCAAGATCCTCTTGCAATTTTTCACAATCCTCTTGGGTTTTAACAACTTTAAATAGTTTTGTGTCATCTGCAAATTTGATAACTTCACTCGTTATTCCACTTTCCAGGTCATTTATGAATATGTCAAAAAGCAGCGGACCCAGCACAGATCCCCGGGGTACACCACTATTCACCTTTCTCCATTGGGAAAATTGGCCATTTAGCCCTACCCTCTGCTTTCTATCTTTTAACCAGTTCCTGATCCACAATAGTACATTGCCTCCTATCCCATGACTCTTTAGTTTTGCCAAAAGTCTCTGATGAGGGACCTTGTCAAAGGCTTTCTGAAAGTCCAGATACACAATATCAACCGACTCACCTTTGTCCACCTGTTTATTCACTCCTTCAAAAAAACATAACAGATTAGTAAGACAAGAACTTCCTTGTCTAAAGCCATGTTGGCTGTCTCCCATTAGGTTGTGACTATCTACATGCTGAGTAATTTTATTCTTTATGATGGTTTCTACCATTTTTCCCGGTACTGACGTCAGGCTCACCGGTCTGTAGTTTCCCGGATCACCCCTGGAACCCTTTTTAAAAATTGGTGTTACATTGGCAATCCTCCAATCTTCAGGTATTAGAGATGATTTTAATGATAGTTCACAGATTACTAATAGCAGTTCTGCAATCTCATATTTCAGTTCTTTCAACACCCTTGGATGTATACCATCCGGCCCAGGTGATTTGCTACTCTTCAGTTTATCTATTAGTTGTAAGACATCTTCCCGATGTATCGATATTTCCTTCAATTCTTCCGCACCTTTAAATACCACTTCAGTCATGGGTAACATCCCTACTTCTTCCTCAGTAAAGACCGAAGCAAAGAATTCATTCAGTCTCTCCGCTATCGCCTTGTCGGCTCTTAGTGCTCCTTTAATCCCTTTATCATCTAATGGACCAACTGACACTCTCACAGGTTTTTTGCTATGAATGTACTTGAAAAGGTCTTTATTTTGCGTTTTTGCTTCCGCAGCAAGCGGAGCGCAACCCCTCCACCAATTTGATCAGCTCTATCATTACGATATAGTTTGTACCCAGGTATCACAGTATCCCACTGGTTGTCCTCCTTCCACCATGTCTCTGATATTCCAATCATATCTAACCTTTCATTTAGTGCTATATATACTAACTCTCCCATCTTATTCTTTAGACTTCTAGCATTTGCATACAAGCATTTTAGAGAATGTATTTTATTCATGTTAATTTGGCTATTGTTAGACATGGGTAAATTGGGATCTTTAAGCTCTGTCTGCTCCATACTTGAGGGCATTTGGGCTTCTTTACTCTTTTGTGGAACCTCTCTGCTTTTGGTAGTATCCTTCAAGGATACATTCTTCCGAACCATCCGCTCCTGGGCGACTGTCGGCTTTCCCCTAATATCTAGTTTAAAAGCTGCTCTATCTCCTTTTTAAAGGTTAATGCCAGCAGCCTGGTTCCATCCCTTCGGAAGAGCCCCTCCTTTCCCCAGAATGTTCCCCAGTTCCTAACAAATCCAAAATCCTCATCTCTGTACCATTGTCTCATCCACGCTTTGAGACTCCGGAGCTCTGCCTGCCTTTTGGGTCCTGCGTGTGGAACAGGAAGCATTTCGGAGAATGCTACCCTGGACGTTCTGGATTTCAACTTCCTACCTAAAAGCCTAAATTTTGCCTCCAGAACCTCCCTACCACATTTTCCTATGTCATTGGTACCGACATGTACCAAGACAGCAGACTCCTCCCCAGCACTATCTAAGACCTTATCTAGGTGGCGCGTGAGGTCCACTACCTTCGCACCAGGCAGGCATGTTACCAGGCGATCCTCACGTCCACCAGCCACCCAGCTATCTACATGCCTAATGATCGAATCACCAACTATAACGACTGTCCTAACCCTTCCCTCATGGGCACATGGCCCTGGAGAAACTTCCTCGGTGCGAGAGGGTTTTACATCACCTGGAGGACAGGTCCTAGTTACAGGATCACTTCCTGCCACACCAGGGTGATGCTCTCCTGTCACGTGACCTCTCTCTTCCATGGCAATAGGGGTGCTGCCAGACTGGAGGTGGGACTTCAGGACTATATCCCTGTAGGTCTCGTCTATGTACCTCTCTGTCTGTCTTATGTTTTCCAAGTCTGCTACTTTAGCCTCTAGAGAATGGACTTGTTCCCTGAGAGAAAAGAGCTCCTTGCACCTAGTGCACACGTAAGACCTCTCACCAACTGGGAGAAAATCATACATGTGACACTCAATGCAAAAGACTGGAAGGCCCCCATCCTGCTGCTGGACTGCTGTCTGCATCTTAGTTTAAGTTTGTCTAGATCTTTAAGTTCTTACTTACTCGGGGTTGCTATGGGTATTTATACCAATAAAACTGTACCTAATACGTTTAATATACCTTGTTCACCTGAAGCTTAATTAATCTCAGGTCCTTAGTGTATGACTGATTTGGGTAATGAGCTTCACCTGAAAGCACCTCCTGTTTTTTAAGATGTGTACCTATAAAAAGCTATGATTATCTCAGGGGTGGGAGGGAGGGAAATAACACTTATTAAAAGAGGGCTGCTACAAAGTACCATAAGAACATAAGAACATAAGATATGCCATACTGGGTCAGACCAAGGTCCATCAAGCCCAGTATTCTGTTTCCAACAGTGGCCAATCTAGGTCATACGTACCTAGCAGTTTCCCCAAGGGACACAGGTTCCACAATGCTTGTATTGGTTCAAGCATTGATATCCTGGGTCCCTTCTTAATAATGGTTTATGGACCTTTCCTCCAGGAACTTGTCCAAACCTTTTTTAAACCCAGCTACACTAACAGCCTTTACTACATCCTCCGGTAACAAATTCCAGAGTTTGATTACACGTTGAGTGAAAAAATATTTTCTTTTATTAGTCTTAAATAGTTTACCCTGTAGCTTCATTGCATGTCCCCTAGTCTTTCTATATTCTGATAAGGTAAACAATCGATCTGCGTTTACCCGTTCCACTCCGTTCATTAATTTATAGACTTCTATCATATCTCCCCTCAGCCGTCTCTTTTCCAGGTTAAAGAGCCCCAACCTTTTTAGCCTTTCTTCATAGGAGTAGCCTTCTATCCCCTTTACCATTTTGGTGGCTCTTCTCTGAACCTTTTCTAAAATTGCTATATCCTTTTTAAGATATGGCGACCAGAATTGCACACAATATTCAAGGTGCGGTCTCACCATGGAACGATATAGAGGCATTATAATATCTTTTGTTTTATTTTCCATTCCTTTCCTTATCATACCTAGCATTCTATTTGCTCTCTTGGCCGCCGCTGCACACTGGGCCGAGTGTTTTAACATGGTATCCACAAGGACGCCTAAATCTTTTTCTTGGGTGGTGGTTCCTAATGTGGAACCTTGCATCGTGTAACCATAGTTTGGGTTGTTCTTCCCTAGGTGCATAACCTTGCACTTCTCCACATTAAATTTCATCTGCCATTTTGATGCCCAGTCTTCCAATTTATCAAGATCCTCTTGCAATTTTCCACAATCCTCCTGGGTTTTAACAACTTTAAATAGTTTTGTGTCATCAGCAAATTTGATAACCTCACTCGTTATTCCACTTTCCAGGTCATTTATGAATATGTCAAAAAGCAGCGGACCCAGCACAGATCCCTGGGGTACACCACTATTCACCTTTCTCCATTGGGAAAATTGGCCATTTAGCCCTACCCTCTGCTTTCTATCTTTTAACCAGTTCCTGATCCACAGTAGTACACTGCCTCCTATCCCATGACTCTTTAGTTTTGCCAAAAGTCTCTCATGAGGGACCTTGTCAAAGGCTTTCTGAAAGTCCAGATACACAATATCAACCGACTCACCTTTGTCCACCTGTTTATTCACTCCTTCAAAAAAACATAACAGATTAGTAAGACAAGATCTTCCTTGTCTAAAGCCATGTTGGCTGTCTCCCATTAGGTCATGACTATCTATATGCTGAGTAATTTTATTCTTTATGATGGTTTCTACCATTTTTCCCGGTACTGATGTCAGTCTCACCGGTCTGTAGTTTCCCGGATCACCCCTGGAACCCTTTTTAAAAATTGGTGTTACATTGGCGATCCTCCAATCCTCCGGTATTAGAGATGATTTTAATGATAGTTCACAGATTACTGATAGCAGGTCTGCAATCTCAAATTTCAGTTCTTTCAACACCCTTGGATGTATACCATCCGGCCCAGGTGATTTGCTACTCTTCAGTTTATCTAATAGTTGTAGGACATCTTCCCGATGTATCGATATTTCCTTCAATTCTTCCACACCTTTAAATACCACTTCAGTCGTGGGTAACATCCCTACATCTTCCTCAGTAAAGACCGAAGCAAAGAATTCATTCAGTCTCTCCGCTATCGCCTTGTCGCCTCTTAGTGCTCCTTTAACCCCTTTATCATCTAATGGACCAACTGACTCTCTCACGGGTTTTTTGCTACGAATGTACTTGAAAAGGTCTTTATTTCGCGTTTTTGCTTCCGCAGCAAGCTTCTTCTCAAATTCTCTCTTTGCCTGCCTTATCAATGCCTTGCATTTGACTTGCCAGTGCTTGTGCTGTTTCCAGGTTTCATCATTTGGCTCTTTTTTCCATTTCTTGAAAGATGCTTTTTTGGCAACAACAGCCTCTCTGACCTCAGCTTTAAACCATGCTGGCAATTTTTTGGACTTCCTTCCACTTTTCTTAAAGCGTGGAATACAGCTGGTCTGGGCTTCCAAGATAGTATTTTTCAACAACACCCAAGCTTGATGTACGTCTTTAACCTTTGCAACTGCTCCTTTTAGTTTTTTCTTAACTGTTTTCCTCATTCTATCATAGTCTCCCTTTCGAAAGTTAAAGGGTAGTACTGTGGATTTCCTTACTATCCCTCCTCCACTAATTAAATCAAAGGCGATCATGCTATGATCACTATTGCCAAGTGGCCCCAACACCCTTATCTCTTGCACTACATCTGGTGTTCCACTAAGGACTAGGTCTAATATTGCTTCCCCTCTGGTCGGTTCATGAACCAGCTGCTCCAAGAAGCAGTCATTTATTTCATCTAGGAACTTTATCTCCCTAGCATGTCCTGTTGTGACACTGACCCAGTCGATGCCGGGGTAATTGAAATCACCCATTATTATTACTGCACTGTAACTTTTGCTAGCTTCCTTGATTTCTTTGAGCATTTCATCATCCATTTGTTCATTCTGGCCAGGCGGTCGATAGTACACCCCCACCGCCATCGCCTTCCCCTTTTTACATGGAATTTCAATCCATAGAGATTCTACAGCAAATTTTGTTTCCTGCAAAACTTTAATCCTTTCTGACTCAATGCCCTCTCTAACATAGAGCGCAACTCCTCCACCAATTTGATCAGCTCTATCATTACGATATAGTTTGTACCCAGGTATCACAGTGTCCCACTGGTTGTCCTCCTTCCACCATGTCTCTGATATTCCAATCACATCTAACCTCTCATTTAGTGCTATATATTCTAACTTGCGGTGCGGTGGATGGAAGTTCTGTCTGAATAAACTGCAACGTAGACTCTGACTCAATGGTCCGCTAGGTGCCATTAAAGAGTACTCACAGTCTGGCCGGGTATAGTACTGTGAACTTCAGCTGGGCATCTATCAGTCATTGACAGACTGGGGCGTAGGCAAGACGACTCCGACTCAGCACTGCGGAATAGTCCTGTGCAATGTGCAGGGAGAGGCCTCCATGATTCCTGGCAGCTCTCAAAACCAGGTCTTTCTGCACAAAGTTAAGAAAGCATGCCAGCACAATTCTGGGGCAGTGATCCGACAGTTGATTTGGTCTGATTCTGTGGGCCCTCTCCACCTGCAATGGTCTGCATTGGTCCCCCAAAGGTAAAAGCTGGGGTAATAAGGTCTCAATATAGCCGCACAGCTCACAGTTTTTAATTGTCGTCGGCACGCTGAGGAAATGGAGGTTGTTCCTCTGTCTTTGATTTTCAAGATCATCCAGCTTAAGAACATGTTGATCCACTAGTTCCCATAGCTGGTTAATCTCGTGGTCCGTTAAAGTGGCAGCATCCTCCGTAAGGAAAATACTGTGCTCTGCTTCTTGCTACTGCCCGCTGGTGGTTTCAACTGTCTGCGCTATTGCATCCAGCTTGCTGTCCAGTTTTTCAAACTGGGAGCTGAAGGCGCCCACCACTGCTGAAGTAACCTCTTCTACCAGAGTGGTTTGAGAGGGTGATTGTTGGGAAGAGGGAGCCTCCGCCTTCTTAACAGGGGCCGTTCCCACCTTCTTTCTCCCAACAAGCCAGTTTCATTTCCCTCTATCACACTGCAATACCTGGAGACACTTCGCAGACCCCTGGAGCCAGTTGGGTCAGTCAGTGAGTATTTTTGATGCTGATCACTCTGCACACTGGGACCGACTAAAGATAAAATCCCAGAGAGAGAGCAAAGCACATCTGCTCCCTTGCAGCACATCACGTGGTCTCCCTAGATCCCTTTTTAAAGATCGACATTTCATTGGCTACAGTCCAGTCCTCTGTTATAGTGATGGATTTTTAATGATAAGTTATGTATTAACAATAGCATATTTGAGCTCCTGGTTCTGGTGATTTGCTACTTACGTAGGTTTGTGAATTTGATCTTCATATCTTTTCCTGATTCACAATAATTTGTTTCAGTTCCTCTGAATCTTAACGATAAAGAATGGTTTCAGTGTGGGTATTTCCCTAACAACCTTCTGTTATTCCCTTATCTCTGAGTGCCTCTTTTAACTCCCAGTCATCTAGTGGTCTAACTGACTTCCCTGCAAGCTTCTTGTTCTTGATATATGTGATAAAGTTTTTATTATCAGTTTTGTCTCTGACAAGTTTCTTCCTCAGATTTTCTCTTGAACTACTTTAATAATATTTTTTACATCCATTTTACCAGTGCTTATGCTGTTTCCTATTTTCCTCATTAGGTCCTGTGTTCCATTTTTTTAAAGGATGCCTTTTTAGCTTTAATAGCCTCTTTCTTAGAACCATTTAACCTTCGTAGTGTTTGATCTTTTTTTTTTACTTATTTTACATTTGTGGAATATCTTTTCTATCTGGGCTTTTAAGATGGTATGTTTTAAGCAGTCAAAACACAAAAGAATTCTCCTTAATGCTGATAGTGCTGTGAAAAATATACATTTATAAAAAGTACAATTGAATGGCTTCATTCACTTTGAGCCAAATTTCTTCAATCGGAAAAAAAATGCTCATAATGTAGGATACATAATTTTTTTCTTAAAAAAATTAAAAATAAATTCATATTTAAGAGCTTTGTTGGAAATGTATGATTTATAAGTGTGGGAAAACCAATGTAATGATTTCACGGAGTCTGAGGTTCCTTTCTCTTATCAAAACTATTTTTTGTAGATGTAGTTGGTCTAGAGTGAGGTTACTCACTGGGGATTTCTTGTTTTTGCCTTGTATTTTTAAACACTTTCTAGGCCATGATTACTTATCATAGTATCTTTTACATTTATCATAGTCTCCCTGTATTTTCCTCTTTTAATTTGCTTCCTCTGGTAATTGATTCTTCCTCATTTCATAGGTATGCATGTCATATCCCCTGTGTGCTTTTGACCTACCTGTAGAATGAAAAAATTGTTTTCAGTAAGTTGATTTGTTATCTAGGCACAAATAACTGGGGTTCCTTGTCTTATAGAAATTTGTCCAATGTGGAGGAGATCGGGAGCTGCTCGTATATTATCCATGTCATTACTATGACCACACTCTATATACAGCAGGTAAGTGATGGGTAAACACACTTTTCCTTTGTAACTTCCTGGTTAAGATATTGTTTTGGGGGTTCTGCTTGTATTGGGAAGATAAAAAAAATCTGTAGTTAGGAAGATGCTGTTTAGAAGGAGAGAAAGATCAGCTATGTAATGTTCATATTGTGTATGTGTGTGTGTATATATGTATATGTGTATGTATATATATATATGTATATGTATATGTATATATATAATAAGAGTTTGCATTAGTAAACCTAGTTTCACTGATCTAAATTTAGGAGTTAGGTCAGAAAATGTGTGTAACTATTATATTTACGTTATCTCATCCTCTCATTTTTCATAACAACCTTTCAATTTATTTTATTTTATTTAACTGTATTTATATACTGCTTTTCACCAGGTCAAAGTGGTTTCCATAGAACAAAACATTATACATTGAACGTTTGTTATTCAAGCAAACATTTTAACATCTGAACATTTCGAATATTTTGTTAATATAACTTTTAACATTTAATTAACATAAATATCTAATTAAAATTTAACTGATACATACAATCTATTTACATACATGGGATTTATTGGGTTGTATTATGTAGTTTAGGTGATTAGGTAGGGGGTCCAAAGTGTTCTGCAAATAGATAGATCTTTAAGTGTTTGCGGAATGTAAGGAAGTTGGTAATGTTTCTTAAGGTGTTTGGGGTAGAGTTAATCAGATCAAATCTGGCTTGAGGGCATAGATACATTATCAGATCAAATGATATGTGATTATACTACAGTATTTAGTCTTTAGTTCCATTATGTACTCTGGACTCTAGGGCTCTAAAAACCTTTGTGCATGCCCTTGTGATAACACGAGCGGATTACTGTAATTCTTTGCTTAGTGGCACCTCTCAGGGACAACTGAGGAAGCTTCAGCTTGCGCAAAACGCAGTGGGAAAGCTGCAGTATGGTGTACGAGAAGAGACCATGTTTCTCCTCTTCTGAAAGGACAAGATTGGCTCCCCATATCCATCTGTGTACATTTTAAGGTTCTTTTATTAGCACCTAAGGATTATTATGCAGGTCTCCCTTGGTATCTTAGCGATTGCTTGATTCCTTATGTACCTGCAAGAACTCAGATTTTCCCAAGAAAATTAGTTGACACTTTCAACAAAAACCAGGCTGCGATTTAGTCGTCTTTTTTTTTTTTTCAAAAGAGTTTATTTAGGTATTTCCTTATTGTTCCTCCAGTTCAGTCCTCTACCTCCGGGTTGTCAATCTCCTCCTGCAGCTTGGAGACTGGTATGTCAGAATGATGACATCACTGGATATAGTTTGCTGCACTCTCTCCTCCATTCCAGTGTGACCAGTCTCCATGCAGCAAGAAGACTTGACGAGCCTTAGGAAGGGGGCTCTCTGGAGGAACAGATAAGGAGCTAGGTGTTAGTTAGGGTCTAATTTGGCTATCTGATTGGCATTTTTATTTGATCACTGTCTCTTTAAGAAAAAAAAAAAAAAAAGATTGAAGGGAGTTTAGGTTCAGCACTCTGTGGCCGGCTTTTTTCCTCCCTGCCCCTGCACTTTCTATGGGGTTGCTAGTTTAAGGGGCGAGTTTTGTTTCCCCTAGTGCTAGGAGGTTCTCTCCCCCCGGACTATACGGGGGAAGAGCCCTTCCTTTTCAATCCGGGCCAAACAGGTGCTGCGTCGGTGTTTCAGCAACTGCACCAATTCTGTGCAGCTCTACTCGGGAATTGAGGTTTCTGACAGAGATAGCTTTTTCAGGCACCGAAGCAGCAGTCCTGGCTGGTAAGCTTTTCACCGGCGTCAGGCTGCTTGTCCAAGCGGCGATCTTGCGTCCTCCGGCCCTTAGGCGGCTGCGGCTGCTTTTGGCGCCCTTTTCTCTGCTTCGGTAAGTTGGCGGCGGCCATTTTGAGTACCGCGCGGCAGCCGCGTGCTCTTTGGAGGGGTCCCGTTTCTGTCCTTCTCAGTGTCCATGTTCTGTTTTCATTTCTTTGTTTTTATTTCTTTGATTTATTGCCTTTTTATGAATTTTGGGGCAAGTTTTTTTTTCTTCCTTTTGTTTTCAGCTACTTCACTGGGTTGGGGGAGGGGCTGTGAAGGGGATCTCTCTCCCGGGGAGCAGGGCGTGTGGAGTTCCAAGAACGTTTTTACTAACCACTGCAGTGGCATAGCCTGTTGCGTTCAAAAAAAACAAAAAAAACCCCAGAAGACACCAAGATAAATAGACAGGCACAGGCGTACCCGGACAGGACGTTCAGAGAGGTCTGCCTTATGGCGGCTAGACCCCAGTGTATTGTCTGTGGCACTAGGCGGGGAACAGTAGCAGAGACTGGGGTGTGCAGAGGGTGTGTCATCCTTTCTGCTACCGTAGAGCAGCAGATGGAGCCCAAGGAATCCCCAGAGGCACAGAGTGCGTCCGCAGGAGCGGGGGTTTCTTCACCGCGGTCCCTGGCGCCCGAATCAGCGCTGGAGGAGTTGGCGGGAACATCCAGCGCTTCTTTGGCAGCACAGCCGTCGGGTCTCGGAGTTCAGCCCCGAGTTTATTTTACTCATGCATCAGGCCTTTTGCCTGCGTCGCCAGAGCAAGGGGTCGACCGCTGGGGCATTGGCATCCCCAGTTCCGCAGCTGGAGGCGGTCGCTGCCATGGGTGAGGAACCGCCGGCACCTAAACGGACACGGATGAGGGATCCGGCTTCGGAGGACGAATGGCCGGAAGCCCATGATCCCGATTGGGATCAGAACATGGAGCCGCAGGATCTCGAGGAAGGGGAGATCCCTGAACCCGAGGATCAGGCTAAGATTATTCGGGTCTTCCGCAGAGAAGAGCTGGCGGCCTTAATCACGGAAACCTTGCAGATGTTGAATTTAGCTAAGCAGGCCGCGGTGGAGGATGACGTCGAAGATCCCGTCATTTAGGCGGTTCGGCAGACACAGGTGGTGTTTCCCGTTCACAAAGTGGTCGACAAAATAATTCAGGATGAATGGGATAAGCCAGAGGTGGGTCTACGGGGCATTCGGACGCTGAATAGGCTGTATCCTCTGGCTGATAAGGACAAGGACAGGTTCTGGGCCCCGCGGGTGGACGCGGTCGTGTCGGCAGTTACTAAGAAAACCACCATTCCGGTGGAAGGTGGTGCGGCCTTGCGGGATGCCCAGGATTGCCGGGTGGACAGCTTCCTAAAGCAGACCTTTGAAGCGGATTCCCTGTCGCTGCAGGCCTCCATCTGTGGTGCGTGGGTTGCCCAGGGCGTTTCTGCGCTGGGTACAGCGCCTCCGTCAGTTTTCGTGTATGACTGCTGATGAGTTGAAGGAGCTGGATCGGCTGGAGTCCGGGACGGCCTACTTAGCGGATGTGCATTATGACTTAATCAGGGCGTTAGCCAATAGTATTGCTTCTGTAGTGGCCGCTCGGCGTTCGGTGTGGTTGCGGAATTGGGTGGCAGATGGACCTTCTAAGTCGCGCCTTGGTAAACTTCCCTTTAAGGGTGGTTTACTGTTTGGTGAAGATTTGGATAAGTTGGTGAAGGATCTTGGTGAGTCCAGGGCGGGCAGACTCCCGGAGGATAAACCGAAACCAGGGAGGTCTGCGCAAGGCTTTTGGGACCAGTTTTGCGATTTCCGGAAATTTCGTTCGACGCGGTTCGGTAGTTTCCAAAGGGGCAGGTATCAGTCTCGGGTCCAGTGTTTTCGGGGGTTTCGAGGGGCCTCCCGGGGGTTCTCCTCTAACCCTGTGTCCGCACAACGTAAGCCACAATGAAGCGAGGCGGGTCCCGGTGGAGGGGCCTCCGATAGGCGGGCGGCTTCGGGAGTTTCTTTCCGCTTGGACCCACATCACCTCCGACCAGTGGGTGTTGGAGATAATCCAACACGGCTATGTCTTGGAAATGGCTTGTCCCATACGAGATTCCTTCGTTATGTCTCCGTGCAGAGGACCCGCGAAAACGGCAGCCGTTCGTGCAACATTGGAAAGGTTGCTTCACTTGGGGGCTGTAACAGAGGTGCCCCCAACCGACTGCGGCTTGGGTCGATACTCCATCTATTTTGTGGTTCCAAAGAAGGGCGGAACCTTGCGGCCCATTCTAGACCTCAAAGCTGTAAACCGTTGTTTGCGGGTGCCGCATTTTCGGATGGAGACGTTAAGATCGGTCCTAGTGGCGGTTCGACGCGGAGAGTTTCTGACATCTCTGGATCTTACGGAGGCGTATTTGCACATTCCCATCCGGGAAGCTCATCAGAGGTTTCTCTGGTTTGCGCTTCCTTGGGGTCACTACCAGTTTCAGGCCTTGCCTTTCGGTCTGGCGACGGCGCCGTGGACCTTCACCAAAATCATGGTGGTGGTGGCGGCGGCGGCGGCGTTGCGCAAGGAAGGCATCCTGGTCCATCCTTATCTCGACGATTGGTTGATTCGTGCCAAGTCCGTGGAGGAGAGTGTCCGGGTGACGGACAGGGTGGTGCAGTTTTTACAGAGTCTGGGTTGGGTTGTCAACCCAGCAAAGAGTCACTTGACGCCCTCACAAGACCTCGAATATCTCGGGGTTCGGTTCGACACCTTGTCAGATCAGGTGTTTCTTCCACAGAAACAGGCTGAAGCCCTGCGGTCCCTGATTCGACAGTTCCTGTTGGTGTCGGCGCCGTCTGCCTGGGATTATCTTCGGGTTCTGGGGACCATGGCGGCGACACTGGAAGCGGTGCCTTGGGCCAAGGTGCATATGAGACCGTTGCAGCGAGCGCTGCTCCATCGCTGGTCGCATCAGTCCGATTTGTTGAGCAAGCGTCTGCCTTGCCCGCTCGATGTCCGGCGATCTCTTCGGTGGTGGCTTCGCCGGTCGGCATGCTGCTGGACCAGCCCAACTGGACTCCGTTGTTGACGGATGCCAGCTTGATGGGTTGGGGGGCTCACTGCAGAAATCAGTTTGCGCAGGGGCAGTGAACCCCCCTAGAGTCCTCGTGATCGATGAACCATCTGGAACTTCGGGCGGTTCTCCGGGCTCTTCAGGCGTTCGAGGAGATGGTACGGGGTCGGCCCGTGCGGGTCCTGTCCGACAACTCGGCGACGGTCGCGTACATCAACCGTCAGGACGGCACGGGGAGTGCCGCAATGGAGGAAGAGGCGGACGCGTTCGCTTGGGTAGAGCTTTGGTTGTCCGCGATCTCGGCAGCGCACATTGCAGGAAAGGACAATGTCCAGGCGGACTTCCTCAGCAGGGTACGAGTGGATGCCGGCGAATGGGAGTTGCATCCCGAAGTTTTCGAGCAGATAAAGGCACATTGGGACTCCGGTAATGGATCTGATGGCGACGTTTCAGTCGGCGAAGGTCGGTCGGTTTTTCAGCAGGCGACGGGAAAGGATGTCGGAAGGCATAGACGCGCTTTTGCATCGATGGCCGTCGGAGGGTCTTCTCTACGTTTTCCCTCCTTGGGCGTTGATAGGCCGGGTGCTTCAAAAAATCGGGGCTCACTCGGGGAAAGTTCTTTTGGTGGCACCCGACTGGCCGAGGCGTCCATGGTATGCGGACTTGGTACGTCTTCTGGACGGAGATCCCTGGCAACTCCCAGAGAGAGTGGATCTGTTGCTTCAGGGTCCACTTTTCATGCCCCACATGGATCGGTTCTCGCTTACGGTATGGCCATTGAGAGGGCTAAGCTGAGCAAGAAGGGTTACTCTTCGGCAGTCGTGGCGACCTTGCTTAGGGCACGTAAACAGTCCACTTCCTTGGCATATGTGCGTATCTGGCGTATCTTTGAGGATTGATGTTCATGGCGTCGGGTTAGGGCGGCTACGGTGTCCATCCCGGTGGTCTTGGAGTTTCTGCAGGACGGTTATGATAAAGGTCTGGCAGCCAGTTCCTTGCGCGTGCAGTTGGCAGCCCTCACTTGTTATCGGGGCAAGGTCAGCGGTGTCTCGTTGGGAGCTCATCCCGATGTGGGTCGATTTTTTTAAAGGCGGTTTCCAGGTTGCGCCCGGTGCGTAGAGTGAGCGTGCCGCTGTGGGATCTCAATCTCGTCCTGGCGGCGTTGTTCAAGTCTCCCTTCGAGCCGTTGCATCATGCGTCGCTGAAGGATTTGACGTTAAAGACTGTGTTCCTAGTAGCGATTTGTTCGGCTAGAAGGATTTTGGAGTTGCAAGCATTGTCGTGTCGGGAGCCTTTCTTGTCCTTTTCTAGGGAAAAGGTGGTTCTGCGGCCGGTGCCGTCCTTTTTGCCTAAGGTGGTGTCTCCGTTTCATTTAAATCAGATGGTATGCTTGCCCATTCTAGGTTCTTTGCACAGCGGCGAGGCTGATCGCCGTCTCCGTTTTCTGGACGTGAAGAGAGCGTTGCATCAGTACTTGGCGGTCACGGAACCATTCCGCAAGTCTGATCGGTTGTTTGTGTTTGGCAGCATGCGAAAAGGTGAGCCGGTGGCTAAGGCTTCCATTGCCAGGTGGATTAGAGACAGCCTATAGAAAAAGTCGTTCACTATCAACTCCAAAAATGCAGAGGAATAGTATTCTTCAACTTGCCTTACAAGCCAATCACTCAAGTGTAAAACAAGGTCTCAGATTTTACAAGTGCTACTTCCCGACA
Source organism: Ichthyophis bannanicus (assembly GCA_033557465.1). Lineage (NCBI taxonomy): Eukaryota > Metazoa > Chordata > Amphibia > Gymnophiona > Ichthyophiidae > Ichthyophis > Ichthyophis bannanicus. Next base: position 499,309,169 of record CM066036.1, read on the forward strand.
ATCGTCATGGAAGAAAAAGCACATAAATACATCAACGACCTTGTATGGATTAACTTAGAGTGAACCAGTCCTATTATTCAAAACATGTATTCCAACACTTTACTCAAACACTTCAAAGAACTGGGCTAGACTTTTAACTGTTCTACTAGTCTCTTTTTATCATCGAGTAAGCCAGTCTTACTTTTCTATAAAATGAATGATTCAATAGTTCTATGAACTTTTCACTTGAAAAGGCTGGCTGGACTTATCATTACTCGGTAGTTATTTTTCCTGATCCCGACGCTTGCCTTAGGTACCAATCTAGCGTTTCTCTTCTAGGGTTCCTCAGGGGATCCTGTTATAAACTTTTATCGATGTTCTAATAAAACAGAAAATGGAAATATTAGCTAAAACCCCTCATACCACACCTCCACCAACATTAAACTTACACTAATAACGAACCACCATTAAAAATCCATTAAAAAGCCTTACCAATGATGCTGCCGACGTTACAATTTCAATCGCAACCCTTCTTGCTCTAACCCCATTCTTTCTCTCGGGTCGAAAAAACGCCGCGCATGCGGGGTAAAGCTCCCCCACCATATTTAAAACCCCACTAATTACCATAACCTCCTCCTACAATACGGGCTTACTCAAATGTAACGAAACCACAATCCTTCAGATGTAGCAAAAAAAGGAAGAAAAGAAAAAATACTCCTAACCACTTGTAAAAAACCACCAAAAATTGCAAAAAATACAGAAATTACAATAGTTCCAAGCTACGTGTCAGTTCATGTGATCGAATCACAACATTTCCTCTCACCATAATAACATAAAGTTATTGTACCAATAGTTGAAAATTTCAAAAAGCGAATTCTATCCAAAACCTTCATATTATTAACTGCACACCGACCAATCTATCGCTATGTTAAGGCCATAAGGTTCCACTGTGTTTAACTTAAATATCCAGCGTTGTTCACGCCTAAGCAATTCCAGGTCTAAAGTCCTACCACAGTTACCTCTCTGCACTTGATCTATGCAGAGACAACGTAAATCTTGGAATTCATGACGCTCAAGTAAACAGTGCCGCACAATCGGGGCTTCCTGCACTTTATGTTTTAATCTACTCTTGTGCTCACGCAGACGTGTTTTAAACTGGCGTGAAGTCTTGCCTATATAGGCCAGTCCACAGGGGCACAAGAGTACATACACTACATTGGTTGACTCACATGTAGTGGAAAACCGCAACTTTACTGTCTGTACTGCGTAATGGAATTCCGAGACTGTTAGAGTAATTGAACACATTTCACATTTCCCACAAGCCTGGTGGCCCTTCACTCTCAATGTGGGAAAGGCTTCCAATGGGCCTATCACTGCTGGACTTAACCTTTCTTTTAAATTACGGTCCCTCTGCCATACACACCGAACTCGTTTGTCTGCAAGCCCTGGGACAACTGACAAAACGTTACTATGTTTTTTAATTATTTGCTGGATCGCTACGCTCAAAGGGGAATATTTAGTAATTAAATTGACGTTATTCATATCGACATCACTACATCCAGGTGTCACCCGTTTGTGCAAAAGTAAACTTCTACGGTTATAGAGTGCCCTATGATACGCTCTACGTACAATCTTACCGGGATATCCCCTCTCTAGAAATTGTTTACTAAGTTGTTTGGACTTATGCTTGTAGTCCCTCTTATCAGAACAGTTCCTCCGGAACCGTAAAAATTGGGAGAGTGGGAGACTCTCCTTCAAGCATTGAGGATGCAAACTCCTAAAATGTAGGAAAGTGTTTCGATCTGTCGATTTTCGATATACTGAGGTCTCCCAACCTTCACTACCTCGAGTGACCAGGACATCCAGATATGTTAGTGTCCCTGTGATAGACATGAGTAAACTTAATGTTGGTATCTAATCGGTTAATCCAGTCTATGAAAGTTAAAAGAGAACCCTCAGTCCCCTTCCACAGTAAGAAGATGTCGTCTATATAGCGGCGCCATTCTAAAATGTTAGGGATATACGGGGAAGACTCTAGCCATTGACGTTCAAATTGTGCCATGTAGAAATTGGCTACTGAAGGGGCGCAAGTTGCGCCCATAGCCACTCCGGAAATCTGTTGATACAGAGTACCCTGGAACGTGAAATAATTTTGAAAAATCGCTTTACGTGCTAAATTCAACAGAAAAGTAAGTTTCTCTTCTGACATATCTTCCCTCTGTACCAATTCCCTCTCAACCACTTGTAATGCTGCCCCTTGTGGGATGCTCGTGTAAAGGGACACTACATCTAGAGATACTAATATAACCTCCTTATTACAAGACCATTGGTTCATATCTCTTAATATGGTCAAAAAATGAGTTGTATCTCTCAGGTAAGATGGAATTTTGATTAACAGAGGCCGCAAAAAAGAATCAAGAAAAACAGATAGTGGCTCTAGGACACTCCCCCTCGTAGAGACAATAGGTCTACCAGGGGGTAGTTCCAAGTTCTTATGAATCTTAGGTACAGTATAGAATTTAGCAGTAACTGGATCTGAAACATTTAAATAGCGATATTCTTTTCTAGTAATCAATTTTGCTTGTAACGCTTCCAAAGTTATATTTTTAATTTCTTGCTGCAATATTTCTCTAGGATCAGATTCTAAGATCTTATAAACAGTTGTATCTTGTAGCTGGGACAGAGCTTCTGAAATGTAATAGTCTCTCGTCATCACGACCACAGCTCCTCCCTTATCTGCTCGCCTTATTACTATATCAACCCTCTTCTGTAAATCTAAAAGAGCAGAATTTTCTTCTTTAGATAACGCAGTGTGATATGAGAAATGAGTTCGTTCCAGTTCTTGTACATCTCGCCATACTAATCTTTTAAACACTTCTATTGCCGGAGGAATCGGACTTGGGGGAGACCATGTGGATTTAAGGGGTAACCGTCCCTGATTAGATGTCCCCGTCTCAACTGGTGTAGAAACTGATGAATCCTTTGTAGAGAAATAACTTTTAAGATGAAGTTTTCTTACCAGACCTTCAAGGTCAACTCGAAATTGAAATAAATCAAAACTGATACTAGGAACGAATGATAGACCTTTATTCAATGTGCCTGAAGCCCCTCGGGGAGGGGATCGTGAACAGCGTCTTCAGACACTTGAACAATCATGGATATTTAAGCTTTCTACAGTTGAACCAGCAGGGCTTAACAAAGAGCTGGATTGGATAAGTGTCATTTGACCTGTTATCATATCATTAGCATTGGTTTTCCAATTTCATGATGTCCTTGTTTATGATTGGTTAGTTTTTGACATATCTCCAGGAACAAGCAGGAATGAGTCTTCACATATGGGTACGTCGGTACCGACGGAGCCTGCGCGGGAACGCTCCCCAGCGTCCAATCAGAAAGCTTTTGGGAGCATCCCACAGCGCCTGCGTGCTGCCTTCCCGCCTTTCCCAACTGTCTCTCCTCGGTTCTTCTTTTTCTGCGGAGCCAGCAGGTCGTGTTCCTGTCACCGCAGAAGAATTTCCTTATTTTTTCTTTATTTCTTTTCTGTTGCGTCTGCCTTCTTCGACACTGTACCGGTACCGCCGGTCCTTGTTCTTTTCTTCTTGTAAAAAAACCCCCCTTTTTACCGTTCTTTTTCTTCAGGTGCACTTCAGTTTTGGGCCTTAGGCCCAAAACTTTTTTTCCTTAAATATGGAGAAGCCTGCCTCAGGTTTTAAAAAGTGCACAAAATGTGACGGTACTATTTCTGTCACCGACACCCATGAATGGTGTCTAAAATGTTTAGGTCCTGACCATTCCATAGCAGATTGTGTGTCCTGTTCCATGATGTCTAAAAGAGGTCGGCAGAACCGAGCTGCCAAGCTCAGTACCCTGTTTCCCTCTGATGAGGCTTCGGTGGCATCGACGTCTTCCAGGGCTTCTTCTTCCTCACATGGATCTCAGGTAACTAAACATAAATCCAGCCGGTCCTCGAAGGGTAGATCTCCTTCTAAGCATCGAGATGCCTCTGGCCTTGCCCTCGAGGATTCTGCACTGGCAAAATTACCCCGGTGGGAGTCTTCGGACTCTAAAGCATCATCATCGGGGTTCCAGGATGATCTCGATGGCGTGGCCTCGACAGATCTCCTGGTGCCATGCTCTGGGGTACCGGTGGCTTCCACCGGTACCGACTTCCAGGCATTGGCGGTGTCGATGGATCAGAGGATTCTGTCCATTGAACGCAGTCTGGCGGCTTTCCTTGTGGCATCGACGCCCGTGGTACCGTAACAGACTTCTCCGCCAGTACCGGCTCTAGCATCGCCATCGGCACCGATCCCGGTACCGGTGGCATCGACATCGTCATCGGTGTCTGCTATGCCGGTATTCTGTCCTCTAAAGCCCTCTGGTACCGATACCCCGGTACCGGTGATTCCCGATACCCATCCCGGTCGGAACGGGTATCGGGCTTTGCAAGAGCATCCGGACAGACGATACTTCGATTCCTCTGAGGACTCTGAGGATTCTGAAGAGTCGGTCGATGCAGTGATGCTTCTTCCACAGGAGGAGTCCTCTCCTAAACGAAGGATGTCTCCTCCAGAGGATTTGTCTTTTCAAGACTTTATCAGAGAGTTGGCTCGGAGTCTCTCTAATACAGTGGCTCCTGAATCAGAGCCCAGAGCCAAGGAGTTAGATATTTTACAATATCCTAAAACTCCTAAAGAGGCAGCTACCTTACCTATTCATGAGATTCTGTATGATCTCATGTTGAGGATGTGGGAAGCACCTCTAACCACCTCTCCTCATTCTCGCAGGTTGGATACCATGTATCGTGTCCCTCCTTGTCCTGGTTTCCATAAAACTCAACTTCCTCACCACTCTATTGTGGTTGAGTCTGCAATGAGAAAGATTAGAAGTGCCAAAAGACATGCCTCTAATCCTCCAGGACGTGAATGTAGAACCCTGGATGCTTTTGGAAGAAGAGGCTTCCATGCTTGCTGCGAGAATTAATTCCTATAGTCTTTACATGGGAATGTTGTTAAAAGAAGTCACTGACCATTTGCAGACTTTAAGTCCTTTTATATCTGAAGATAAAAGGCAGGAATTTCTCAATGGGCTCAAACATGCCCAGGATATCTCCAAATTCTCCAACCATGCAGCTTTTGACTCCTTTGAATGCGTAAGCAGAGCCTCAGCTATTGCCATAGGTGCACGTAGGATTGCTTGGCTTCAAGCTTCTGATTTGGAGATCTGGGTTCAAGATGAATTGGGAAATATTCCTTGTACAGGTGAAAACCTGTTTGGTAAGGATTGGCAAGCAAAAGCCAATCAGATGGATGCTGAAAATTCTGCTTTGGATAGACTATCCAAATCTACAGCTGCTCCTGCTAAGAAAAGGTTGTTCAAGAAACACCTTTTTCTAAGAAGGGAAGATTCTATCCTGCTTATGGTCAGCGGGCATCTTCTGCAGCTCAGTTCCCTTCCAAACGTCAGCAATCCTCCAAACAGAGTAAAGCAAAGGCTGTGAGGCCTGCTCCAGCCCAGCAACCTCAGCCCCCTCAGGGCCTTTGACTTTCTGCTAGAGAACTTAGCCTTCCTGGCTCTAGAAGGACCAGAGCCCTCCACCATTCCAGGAAGGTTATGTCACTTTGCTCCCAGATGGGGGCAAATTACAGCAGAGCATTGGACACACTCCATCATAAGAGAGGGGGGGTACAAGCTTTATTTTTCAAGCTTGCCCCCTCTCACAAGAGTGCACCAGTTCAATTCTCCACCCTCCCTCCTCAACCTGTTGGAGCAGGAGGTTGCCACTCTTCTTGCCCAGGGGGCCATAGAGGAAGTGCCTTTTCAACAACAGGGCACAGGGTTCAACTCCCCCTATTTTCTTATCCCAAAGAAAACAGGGGGCTTCAGACCCATTTTAGATCTCAGAGAATTGAACAGATTCCTAGTCAAAGAAAAATTCAAGATGGTTTCTCTAGGAACTCTGCTGCCATACCTTCAGAGTCAGGATTGGCTTTGTTCTCCAGATCTCAAGAATGCGTACACTCATGTTCTCATCCATCCATCTCACAGAAGGTTCCTTCTGTTCCTTTTTCAGGAAAAGCACTATCAATACAAAGTGCTCCCTTTTGGTCTGGCCTCTGCACCAAGGGTGTTCACGAAATGCATGGCAGTGATTGCTGCTTTTCTGCGCACCCTGGGAATATTCGTCTTCCCTTACCTGGACGACTGGCTCATTCGAACTCCCACTCAATCAGAGGCCAGGACTTCTCTCACCTGCACCTTCAGTATTTAGGGCTGGTAATAAACATCCCAAAATCCAATTTAATCCCTACTCAGTCCCTGGAGTTTATTAGGGGCGTTGCTGGATACCACAAGGGCAAGGGCCTATCTTCCCCAGGCCTGTTGCCTTCGCTTGGTGCAGTTAGCTTCTCAAGCAGAGTTGAAACCCCTATTAACTGTTCGAGAGATGTTACAGTTGCTAGGCCACATGGCATCCACCGTACATGTGGTACCATATGTTCGCCTTCACATGAGAGCAGCTCAGTGGACTTTATCCACCCAGTGGACCCAGGCAGTAGGCTGCCTGTCAGACAAAATAGCAAACACAAGTCGCCTCATTTTGTCCCTCCAGTGGTGGAAGTCCCCTCAAAACCTGTTGCTGGGGTCCCCCTTTCAACAGCCTCTACCCCAAGCAACTCTTACAACAGATGCTTCTCCAATGGGCTGGGGAGCTCATCTTCAGGACCTCTCCACCCAGGGCATCTGGTCCCCACAGGAGACTTGTCTACATATCAATCTCTTGGAACTCAGAGCAATCTTCCTTGCTCTGTGAGTCTTCCACACCCTGCTCAGCCACAAGACAGTCCTTATCCACACGGACAATCAGGTAGCCATGTTCTATGTAAACAAGCGGGGAGGAACTGGCTCTCTGTCGCTTTGCAACGAAGCTCTGCGACTGTGGGCCCTCGCCAGAGAGCATCACATTCATCTTCTGGCAGTTTATCTTCCAGGTGTTTAAAACTCTTGGGCGGACAGACTCAGTCGAGTTCTGCTTCCACATGAGTGGTCCCTACATATGGACCAGGTATCCAAAATTTTTCAAATTTGGGGAACCCCAGACATAGACCTCTTTGCAAGTCCACTGAATGCCAAACTTCCCCGGTTCTGTTCCAGAACTCCAGCTCAGGGGGCTCAGGCAAGGGATGCTTTCCTCCTTCACTGGGGTCAAGACTTCCTGTATGCCTTTCCACCCATTCCCCTAATTCCCAAAACCCTGTTCAAGCTTCAGAGAGACAGAGGCCACATGATTCTCATAGCTCCACATTGGCCACGGCAAGTGTGGTACCCTCTGCTTCTACATCTCTCTCAAGCTCCCTCCCTAGAGTTAGGGTCTGCTCCAGACCGCCTCTCTCAAGAGGACGGAAGGTTATGGCATCCCAATCCCCAGTCTCTACATCTCAGGGCTTGGTTGCTGAAGGCCTAGATCTCCAGGATCTTCATCTTTCTCAACAAGTGAAAGATGTTCTTTATGCTTCCAGAAAACCTTCCACTAGACGTTCTTACGCTTTCAATTGGAAGAGGTTTACCATCTGGTGTTCTGAAAAGGGTCTTAACCCCCGTGCCATACCTCTGGAATCGTTGCTGGAGTATCTCCTTCATCTGTCTAATGCAAGCCTTAAGACAAATTCAGTAAGGGTCCATTTGAGTGCTATTGCAGCTTCCCTTAGGCCTCTAAATGGACAACCTATTTCCCCTCATCCTCTTGTAGCAAGATTCATGAGAGACCTCCTTTTAACAAAGCCTCTCATTAGACCACCCCCGGTGGCATGGGACTTAAATTTGGTTCTTGGTCAGCTTATGAAGCCGCCTTTCGAACCTTTAGCTACCACCTCCTTGAAATACCTTTCTTGGAAAGTTATCTTTCTCATTGCAATCACATCTGCACGCCGCATCAGTGAATTGCAAGCACTAGTAGCTAATCCACCTTATACAAGGTTCCATCATGACAAGGTGGTCCTTTATGCCTAAAGTGGTCTCGCCTTTTTACCTCAACCAGGAGGTCTACCTACCTGTCTTTTTTCCAGGACCTCATGCATCAAGTGCAGAGAGGAACCTTCATAGCCTGGACTGTAAAAGAGCTTTGGCCTTTTACTTACAAAGGACACAGCAACATAGGTCTTCCCAACTCTTTGTTGCCTTTGATCCTTCTCATCTCGGACAACCAGTCTCCAAGAGAACACTTTCCAACTGGATTGCCCAGTGCATTTCTTTCGCCTATCAGAGCAAGAACCTTTCTCTGGAGGGCCATGTCACAGCGCACAATGTCAGAGCCATGGCAGCCTCAATGGCTCATCTGAACTCTGTATCTATCGATGACATCTGTCGAGCAGCCACTTGGGCCTCGGTTCATACCTTCACAGCCCATTACTGCTTGGACAAGGACTCCCGCCGGGATGCCTTGTTTGGTCAAGCTGTTCTTAAACACCTGTTCCATACTTAATCAACTCCTACCCACCATCCCTCATGGGATGCCAGAGATCCAGGTGGGGAAATGCAGCCCTGTTCCAGGGACACACAACTTATGGGCTCTCTCCCTGGCATCTAAAGCTAGGGAGTCCCCATATGTGAAGACTCATTCCTGCTTGTTCCTGGAGATAGCACAGTTACTTACCTGTAACAGGTGATCTCTGGGAACAGCAGGAATAAGTCTTCACAACCCACCCACCTCCTCTAGGAGTTGTGTGTGTGTGTCTCTCTCTCTCTCTCTTTCCTTTCCCTCTCTCTCTCTTTGTCTCAGCTTTAAAACTTAACTGAGGAGAGACAGTTGGGAAAGGCAGGAAGGCAGCACGCAGGCGCTGTGGGATGCTCCCAAAAGCTTTCTGATTGGATGCTGAGGAGCGTTCCCGCGCAGGCTCCATCGGTACCGACGTACCCATATGTGAAGACTTATTCCTGCTGTTCCCAGAGATCACCTGTTACAGGTAAGTAACTGTGCTTTATTCTTGGAGCCTTCGCAGTGGCTCTAAACAGTTAATGAGCATGCGCCGGCGTCTCTGCAAGAGGGAGAAGCCGACATTTCGCCAGCAGTGGAATTGAGCGTTGAAGCAGGGCATATTAAATATTTTTGCCCGAAATGCAGTGCTGTGTCCTCTCAGAAGAACTGCTGTTTTACTCCTGTGTGTTTTCGGATTACTGGTTGCCGATTCCAGGGAGTGCGTTCTGGGTTGTCAATTATTTTGACCCAGTAACATTGGGATGAACAGATAAGTGATCTTTTCACATAAAACATTTTTTTGTTTTCAACTATGTCACTTTCAGAATGATTTTAACATTAGTTGGTGTAGGTTTCACTTGCTTGTGGTGATTTTGCCTACGTAAAAAAAGCATTTTTAGGAGGCTTTTTAATTGATAAAAATGGAAGTTTAAGCCTCAAGAGGTCATCTGGTCCTCATGGCGTTACTTCCGACATTAATACTTCACACAATAGTCTGCTCATTTTTTTAGGTTTCCTCTATTTTGGTTTTGGGTCTATTATTGATAGAGGACTAGTTATTTTTGTAATATTGGTTCACTGTATACAGAGGCACAGGGGCTTGATGATCCTGATTACCCTGGATTGGCTGTGACGGTATGCGGACTTGGTCAGGCTCCAGATGGGAGCTCCATGGTGGACTCCCATCCGGGATGGTTCCTTGGTGCAGGGGCCGTTTTCCATGCCCCAGGTGGATGGTTCTTACTTATGTCCTGGCTGTTGAGAGAGAACACTACAGAAGCAGATATCACGCAGAAAAATAGAAACCAGTCCAAGGCGTGATAAAAATGGAAAGACAGTCTTTATTAATCACTTGACAGCCCGACACAGGCCGTGTTTCTTTACCCTTCGTCAGGGGCTTGTCAGGCATGAAACTCTGTTGAAGTCCATAAAAGGACGGTCTTATACCATACTGTTAGAAGGCAGACTATGAAAACATTCACACAAACTGTCTTTCCATTTTTATCACGCCTTGGACTGGTTTCTGGCTGTTGAGAGGGCATGATTAAGCAGTTGAGGATACTCTTCAGCAGTGGTAGCAAACCCTGCTTAAGGCCCGCAAGAGATCGATCTCCTTTTCGTATGTCCAGGTTTGGAGAACTTTTGAAGAGTGGTTTGGGAACGGGGCCTGATGGCCCTCTCTACTTTGGTTTCGCAGCTGCTGGAGTTTGTGCAAGTCAGCCTGGATAAGGGCCTGGCCCTCAGTATGTTATGGGTCCAAGTGAGGCAGGGCCTGTTACCAGGGCACGATTAAGGGGATGTCTCTGATGGCCCATCCAAATTGATTCGGCTCTGCTCAGCAGATTTATGAACTTCAGGCATTGTCCTGCTGGGAGTCGTTCTTGGTGTTCCATTCAGAGAAGCTGGTTCTGTGGATGGTACCCTCTTTCTTGCCAAAGGTGTGCTCAGTTTTTCATGTGACTCAGCCAGTAGCCCTTCCCTTCCTACAGTTGTGGCGGATTCCGAGGTGGACGCTGGTATGCATTTGTTGAACACCTGGCGGGTCCTTTGGATCTATCTGCACCAGACAGAATCGTTTTGTCAGTCAGACAGACTCTTTGTTTTGTTTGGCGGGCCATGTACGGGCGCTGCAGCCTCTAAGGCCTCTATCTCGCACTGGCTGCATGAGGTGATTGCGTCAGCCTACATGTTGCGGCGTCTGTCTGCCCTCGGGGCTTCGAGGGCATTCTACTCGGGCGCAGGCAGCGTCCTGGGCGGAAGCATAGGTAAAATAGTAACATAGTATATGATGGCAGATAAAGACCAGTATGATCCATCTAGTCTGCCCAGCAAGGCGGCAAGAGCAGGTTACCCCTCCGCATGCCTTTGTTTAGGAGTATACCATCCGCTCTCTGTAGGTCACCTCTATTTGTTGAAATAGTTGAGTTTGTTTTGAATTTATCCTGTTGCTATAAAGGGATCCACAGTGTCTGTCCCATGTCATTTTGAATTCTGTCACTGTATTTGCCCCCACCACTTCCACCGGGAGGGCATTCCAAGCATCCACCATCCTTTCAGTGAAAAAGTATTTCCTGACATTGCCTCTGTTTACCCCCTTGCAGCTTCATGTTATGCCCTCTAGTTTTACAGCTTCCTCGTCTTTGGAAGAAGTTTGTCTGTTCATTAATACTCTAGGTATTTAAAGGTCTGAATCATATCTCCCCTGTCCCTCCTCTCCTCCAGAGTGTACATATTTAGGTCTTTCCAGTCTCTTTATATCCTGTACGAGATACAGTCTTCAAAACTGAACACAATATTCCAGGTGAGGCCTCACCAGCGACTTGTACAGTGGCATTAGTACCTCCTCTTTTCTGCTGGTAATTCCCCTTTGTATGCAACCCTGTATCCTTCTGGCTTTTGCCACTGCCTTGTCACACTTTTTCACCACCTTGAGATCCTCAGAATCAGTCATTCCAAGGTCCTTCTCCTGGACCTTGCACACCAACCTCTCGTCCCCTATCACATACAGTTCCCTTGGATTTCTGCTTCCCAAGTGCATGACGCTGCATTTCTTCACATTAAATCTTAACTGCCAAGCATTAGACCATTCTTCCAGCTTTTGTAGATCTTTCCTCATGTTCTCCACTCTCTCAGGGGAGTCCACTCTTGCAAATTTTCGTGTCATCTGCAAAAAGGCAGACTTTTCCATTCAGTCCTTCACCAATATCATTCACAAATACATTAAACAGTACCGTCCCCAGGACTGAACCCTGGGGCACCCCACTAATCACCTTTCTTTCATCCGAGTGAGTTCCGTTTACCATCACTTTCTGTCATCTGTCGGTCAACCAATTTCTGATCCAGTTCACTACCTTGGGACCCATCCTCAAGCTATTGAGTTTGATAAGCCTCCTGTAAGGAACAGTATCAAAGGCTTTGCTGAAATCTAGGTAGATCACATCCATCACATGCCCTTGATCTAGTTCTCTGTCCACCCAGTCAAAGAATTCAATCAGATTTGGTTGGCAAGATCGTCCTTTGGTAAAACCATGTTGTCTTGAGTCATGCAATCTGTTGGTTTCGAGAAAGTCCATTATTCGCTCTATCAGGAGCGCCTCCATTACTTTTCTGGGAACAGCAGGAATTTTAGTCTTCATAACCCACCCTCCTCCTCTAGGAGTTGTAGGTCTTCTTTTCTTTCTCTCCTTTTATCTTAGCTGCAAACTCAACTGAGGAGGAAGAGCTGGAAAGGCGGGAAGGCAGCTATGCAGGCGCAGTGGGATGCTCTCAAACGTTTTCCTATTGGATGCTGGGGAGTGTTCCTGTGTGGGCTCCGTCGGTACCGACGTCACCCATATGTGAAGAATAAATTCCTGCTGTTCCTGGAGATCACTTGTTACAGGTGAGTAACTACTCTTTATCCATGTAGACCTTTAAAAGGTAATTTTTTAAAAGTTACTTCCAAAAGTAATAGCGCTCTGCGTGCAGACGTGTGCTTTTGAAAAATGCCTATTTTGCATGCAAGTAAAAATATGTGTGTAGTGGACAAGTAAAAATATACGTATAGTGCAACCATTCCTGTACTTTACCCACATTTGTGGTAGGTGTTAACCCCCCCCCCCCAAGGTGAGTTTGAGGGGGGGACTGCATAAATGCATGTGTTTTCTTTAGTTTGAAAAATATCTATCTGCAGAAAAAGGAGATGCCAACTGTATTGGGCATTTTTTTTTCATAGGAATTATGTCAAAATACTTTTACTTTGTAAGTTACTGCAAAATCCAGAGTTTAAAATTGCCCGCAGAAGGGTTATTTTTTAATGACATGAATAATAAATCTGATGTTAAACAATATATAGAGATTTTACCTTGTTTAATACTCTTTATTTTCTATCTCAGTTAAAAAGCAAAACAAAAGAGAAAGAATTTTCAGATCAGACTGCCATTGAAGAGTTTGTGAGACATGCTTTGGTGTTTTGTGAGAGTCTCTATGATCCATATCGAAACTGGAGGCAGACAATTGCAGGGTATGTGGACATCAAATATTGACCATAACTTTGAATGTCAAGATAATGATCTAGAACGTCTCCATACTGCCATTTTTCATTCTTCAGCTAGCCTGGGTAGAGCAGAACCATACTGATACTTCTCTGCTTAGGGTGAAGGTGAACATGCTTGTTTAGCTTTCACAAATTACCTCATGCTTGTTAGAACTGTTTCTCCAGGACCAAGCAGGAAGTCAGTCCTCACTTATGGGTGACGTCGGCGCCGACGGAGCCCTCGCGGAGCAATTTTCCCCAGCTTTCAAAGAAAGCCTTTGGGAATTGCAGCGCGCATGCGCGGTCGTCTTCCCGCCCGAGGGTGCCATCTTAGCCAGTCTTCTTTTTTCCGCGGAGCCCTACAGACGTCCCCGTCTTGTCCCCGCGAAAAAGTCGATTTTCTTCATTATTTTATTCTTTTTCCTTCGGTTCGACGCCGATCGTTTTTCCCGCCCGGACTCGCGACGCCGGTCACGAGTCCTCTTACTTTTTTTTCGGTTTTTCTGACTTTGTCAGCTTTCGTTTTCGATTTTTCCCTGGCAGCCCGGTCCTTTGACCTCGCAGGGGCCCTTTTTCCCCCGATGGCTGCCAGTGGCTTTAAGGGTGTGGTCAGTGTGACCGAAATATGTCACTAACTGACACACACGACTTTTGCCTCCGCTGCCTGGGCCCGGATCATGAGGAACTGATCTGTGGGCCCTGCGGCAAAATGTCCTCAAAAGCGTTGAGAAGTCGGCGGCATCAGCGTGATCGAATCTTCGCTGACCCCAGCCGTACCCGGACCTCGTCGGAGGCCTCCGCGTCAAAAGGCTCCAGCTCGGACCGTCGCCGGAGTTCCTCCGACCGGGGTTCTCCCTCCGAGGACCATCGTCGGACGGTGAAACCCGCGAGGGCGGCGTCGGTGGACGGTCCTGGTTCCGCGAGGGCCAGGTCGCATAGCCCCGATAGCCGCCCCGGGTCCTTGGAGAAGGAACACCTCCCGAAGCGACCTCGCCTGGAGTCGGAGATGCCTGCTCGGGTAAGTCCTGTAGTCCTTCTGGACTCGCCTCCGCGACAGCCGATGTCGGGCCCGACGCCGTCGGGGCCCGAGTCGGGGGCTGCTGGGTCACCTGAGCTTGGACTCAGGTTGACGGCCTTGGAGAGCAGACTGTCTGCCTTCATGGACCAGCAGCGGGCACTGCTCGCTGGCCTCGCTGGCGCCGCTGCCCCGACCGCCGGGACGTCGACGTCCAAGTCGACCCCGGAGACCGAGCCGATCCTCGAGTCGATGAGAACTCGAGTCGATCCTCGGTCGAGGTCACCCTCGGCCTCCCGTTCGGGACCGAGGTCGCCGACGCCGACTCCCTCGGCGTCGGGGCGGCAGGCGCCGCGCCCTGCCCGGGCCGACCCCACCGAGTCCTCGTCGGAGTCGGTCTGGGAGTCTGACGAGGAAGAGTCGCCTGATTCTTTCCGGACTCGGTGTGTCCCCTCGGACTCACCGGAGTCCGAGCCTCGGAAGCAGTCCCCCCCGGAGGATGCCCGGTTCTCGGACTTCGTTAGGGATATGGCCAAGGCTTTGGCCTTCCCTGCGGATCCCGAGGAGGAGCCTCGAGCCAAAGAGCTCGACGCCCTCCAGTATGACTCTCCCGCGAGGGAACACTTTACTATACCGGTTCCTCCTATGCTGGAACGACTACTCTTCCGCATGTGGGAGAGTCCGGCCTCCTCGCCGGTCCTGAGCAAGCGGGTCGATTCTATCCATCGAGTCCGCAAGAGCCCTGGCTTTCAAAAGGCACAGCTACCACACCATTCCATGGTAGTGGAATCGGCCATGCATCGTCTTAAGAGCCAGAAGATGCACTCCTCGGTGCCTCCTGGCAGGGAGGCCCGTAACCTGGATGGCCTTGGTAAGAAGTGTTTCCAGGGCTCTATGCTCGCATGTCGTGTCCAGACTTACCAGCTATACATGGGCATGTATCTCCGGGATCTGGCTAAAGAGCTAGCCGGATTCTCCGCTGGTTTGTCCGAGGAACCCTTGCGGAGGTTCCTGGCCTTGTCCACTGGCATTCGGGAATGCTCAAAGTTCATGTCCCGAGCAGCCTATGATGGCTTTGAAGCATCGGCTCGAGTGGCCGCAGCCGGCATTGGTGCCCGCCGACAGGCTTGGCTTCAGTCGTCAGACCTTGAGCCCTGGGTGCAGGACAAGTTGGTCGATGTCCCCTGCCGAGGCGAAAACCTCTTTGGCAAGCCCATGGCGGAAAAGGCTGCACAAATTGAGACTGAGACTCTCACCAGGACCAGGCTTTCTAGGAAGACCTCCGCCCCTTCCCAGAAAAAGAAGGGCTCGGGGAAAAAGTCCTTTACCCGAGGAAGGCGGCTGCCTACAAACAATACCCCCATTATCAGGCCCCTGCAGCTCCCCAACAGGGCCAGCAGGCCAAGGGACGGTGTAACGGGTCCCATAGGCAGCAAGCCCCCAAGCCTGCACCACCAGCCCCTGCTCAGCAGGGTGGGGGTTTTTGACTCACAAAGCATAGCCTCTCCCCCCCGCTGGTTCCTCCCAGCACCGGAGGCCGGCTGGTTCACTTCGCCCACAGGTGGTCCAGCATCACCGCAGATGCCTGGGTGCTTCAAGTCGTGCGAGAAGGCTATCTTCTCCACTTCCATCAGGTCCCTCCCTCCTATTTTCCGGGAGAACCTCCGCGACCCCCTCTGCACAGGGAATTACTCCTTCAGGAGTTAGCAGGTCTTCTGCAGGAACAGGCGGTGGAACCGGTGCCCCACCACCTGAGAGGTCAAGGCTTTTATTCCAGGTATTTTCTGATACCAAAGAGAACAGGGGGCCTCAGACCCATCCTGGACTTGCGCAACCTCAACAAGTTCCTTGTGCGGGAGAAGTTCAAAATGCTTACCCTTGGAATCCTTCTGCCCTACCTCCAGCAGGGAGATTGGCTATGCTCCTTGGATCTAAAGGATGCCTACACGCACATCCTCATCCACCCAAGCCACCGCCAATACCTAAGGTTTGTGGTGGCAGGAAATCATTACCAGTACAGAGTACTGCCCTTTGGCCTGTCCTCCGCACCGCGAGTCTTCACAAAATGTCTCGCGGTCGTGGCGGCCCATCTCCGGCTTCACGGCCTCTGTCTTTCCGTACCTCGACGACTGGCTCATCAGAGCAGCGTCCGCTCAGGAGGTCACCAACGCCACATGCCGCACGGTGACTCTTCTGCAGCACTTGGGCTTTGTTATAAACTTCGCAAAGTCCACTTTGCTCCCCTCACAGGATCTCGAGTTCATCGGCGCGAGGCTGCACACTCCTCAGGCGCGAGCATACCTACCGCTCGACAGGGCTCAACGGCTCATGGACCTAGCCGACCGCTTTCGCAGCCAGCCCCTGGTCTCCACCAGGCGCTTCCTGAGACTGCTCGGCCATATGGCTTCCACCGTCCATGTGACCCCCAATGCCCGCCTGAATATGCGGTCTGCTCAATGGTGTCTCCGCCAGCAGTGGCGACAAGCCACAGGCGGCCTAGCAGACCTAGTGCGCGTCTCCGAGCCGCTGGTCTCGTCTCTCCGGTGGTGGCTCCGGCAGCCGAACCTGATATTCGGAATGCCTTTCCAGTCACCTCAACCGACCCGGGTGCTGACCACCGATGCATCCCTCCTGGGCTGGGGAGCACATTGCCAAGAGGCACGTACTCAGGGCCTCTGGACCACGTGGGAGTCTGCTCAGCAGATCAACTTCCTGGAGCTCAGGGCGATCCGCCTAGCTCTCAAGGCCTTCTCCCACCTGACTTCCCAACAGTCCGTCCTTGTCCAGACGGACAATCAAGTTGCCATGTTCTACGTGAACAAACAGGGGGGCACGGGCTCCTTCCTCCTCTGCCGGGAGGCACAGAAGCTCTGCTCTTGGGCCGTCAGTCACGGCATTCTCCTCAAGGCAGTTTATCTCCCGGGCCAAGAAAATTGCCTTGCGGACAAACTCATCAGGGTCCTCCAGCCGCACGAGTGGCGTCTGGATCCCTTGGTAGTTCAGAAGCTCTTCCTCAAGTGGGGCCTCCCCACGGTGGATCTCTTTGCCAGTCCTCACAACCGGCAGCTTCCTCGCTTCTGCTCTCATCAGCCACACCCCCTTCGGGTTGCGGCGGACGCCTTTCTGATCTCATGGTCGGGGAGCCTTCTGTACGCTTTCCCTCCCATCCTGCTAGTCTCTCGGACTCTTTTCAAGGTTCTCCGAGACAAAGCCTTCGTGATCCTGGTAGCCCCTCGCTGGCCCAGGCAGCCGTGGTTTCCGCTCCTGCTGCAGCTGGCGGTGGAGGATCCAATCCCTCTGGGGGTACAACCGGATCTCCTCACTCCGGATCAGGGGTCCCTACTGCACCCCATCCTCAGGTCTCTCAACCTCATGGCCTGGCTGCTGAGAGGGTAGTCCTTGCTCCCCTTCTCCTGCCGGCGGAGGTGGAGGAGGTCGTCTTGGCTTCGCGACGGCCTTCTACCCGCAAATGCTACGCCCTTAAATGGCGTCGCTTTGCAGTCTGGTGTACCCAACAGTCTCAGGATCCCTTCTCCTGCCCGGTGTCGGTGATCTTGCAGTACTTGCTGCACCTCTCTAATCTGGGACTTAAGTCCAACTCCGTCAAAGTTCACCTCAGTGCTCTTTCAGCACATCATGTGCCGGTGGACGGCAGACCTCTCTCCAACGACCCTCTCGTAGCGAGGTTTCTCCGAGGTCTCCTTCTACTTAAACCACCTCTGCGCCCGCCAGCGCCTGACTGGGACCTGAAGGTGGTTTTGCAGCGGATCACCTGTCCGCCTTTTGAACCTATGGCTACCTGTTCTCTCCGTTTTCTGTCTTGGAAAACACTGTTCTTGATAGCCCTCACTTCCGCTAGACGCGTAAGTGAATTGCAGGCCCTCGTGTCTGATCCCCCTTACACTCTGTTCTACAAAAATAGGGTAGTCCTACGGACTCACCCAAAATTTCTTCCAAAAGTGGTCTCCCCTTTTCACATCAATCAGGAGGTGGTACTTCCAACCTTCTTTCCCAGACCACACTCCAGCCGAGCTGAAACGGTCCTCCATACCCTGGACTGTAGAAGGGCTTTGAACTTCTACCTTGACCGTACGCGGGAGCACCGTAAAGCTGCTCAGCTTTTTGTCTCTTTTGACCCCAATAAATTGGGGCTCCCGGTCTCCAAGCGTACTCTGTCCATTTGGGTTGCGGACTGTATCTCTTGGGCTTATGGGGCAGCCGGACTCTCCTTAGAAAGTCGAGTCACGGCTCATTGCGTTCGGGCAAAGGCTACGTCAGTGGCTTACCTCCGCTCTGTTCCGCTGGCAGACATCTGCCGGGCCGCTACTTGGTCTTCGAGCCAGACTTTTGCGGTCCATTACTGTCTCGAGAGGGAGTCCCGCAGGGACAGTGCTTTCGGACAGGCAGTCCTCCGTAATCTCTTTGAGGTCTGAGCAACTCCTACCCTCCATCCCGGATGTGGGCTACCGGTGGGTGATAATTCAGCGAAGATTCTTTCCTTCTGTGCTGCTGAGCTAGAGGGAGCTCATTTTTGTGCTTAGGGTCTCCGGTAGCCTTGAGCTTGGGAGTCCCATAAGTGAGGACTGACTTCCTGCTTGGTCCTGGAGAAAGCGTAGTTACTCACCTGTAACAGGTGTTCTCCAGGAGCAGCAGGAATCAGTCCTCACTACCCTCCCTCCTCCCCTTGGAGTTGCAATCGTCTGCTTATGTTCTTTTTGCAAATTTTTATGCTGTCTTTTTTAGCTATGTCATCTGACTGGCTAAGATGGCACCCTCGGGCGGGAAGACGACCGCGCATGCGCGCTGCAATTCCCAAAGGCTTTCTTTGAAAGCTGCGGAAAATTGCTCCACGAGGGCTCCGTCGGCGCCGACGTCACCCATAAGTGAGGACTGATTCCTGCTGCTCCTGGAGAACACCTGTTACAGGTGAGTAACTACGCTTTAGTGTTCTTCAAGGGTCCCTTATTCTAAACCATTTGCTTATGAGCCACCATCGACTTCCCCTAGGTTCTAGTTTAAAAGCTGCTGTGTTTCTTTTTAGAACATTAGTGCCAGCAACCAGGTTACACCCTGATTAAGGTGGAACCCATATTTCTGTATCGTCCTGTTAGACCAGTCCAGAGAAGTGGGTTGTGTTCCTGTACTAGCAGGCTGGTGGAGACAAAGAACCAATGAAAAGCCCAGGTTTCAGTGACATCACTCCCATGCCTCTATTCACCTCAGTCATCAGAGGTCTCGAAAAGTATTTCTTTGTCTCCAGCAGAAGGTGGGTGGATTTTCTCTTTTCTGAAGAAAATTCTAAGGATTTGAGAGGAAAAGATTGATTTGAAATGCTCGTGAACAACCTCCTGCAAGTTGATCTCTCTCTGGGGGTGCGATGTGGGAGGCTTCACTAGACTGCAATCTTGTTGGTAGCCATAGGAGGAGGGAAAGTTGGTTCAGCTTCGTGCTCTTACCCTGGATAAAGAGCCTGTTGAGCAGCCAAAAATTGGAAGGATTTGGAAGAATCTGGAAGAGTAAAATTGCCTCACATAACCTCAATGCCCCCTCCCTCCTCCTCTGTCCCCCCTGCTCTCTCCTGAAGATTGCAGAAGGCTCTCAGAGGGATTTCCTTGCCAGCCATCTTAAACGCAGTGCTGTAAGCCAGAGAAACAGTTCCTGGGGAGTAGAGCTGAGCCTGGCACATATTTTTGGTCTTGGGCTTTCAGAGGGTGAGTATCAAGGCTTTACTTTTTCACTGCCCTTGTTGGAGGCTCCCGATTCTGTCTGTCTGGGAGATAATTTGGGGTGGACCACTGGTGATCGTTGGTGTCATGTGGGGGTTTCCAGCTGTTTTCTGGAAATGTTAATGTGCATCTGATGGTTGTGCGGTCCTAACGCGCATTCCACCAGTGTGGCTCTAAAGTGCATTCCTTCCCTAGCGCTTGTAACGTGCATTGCACCTAAGAACGCAGTTAATGTGTACCGCAGTAAAAGCGCAGTTACCACGTGCCTTCGGGCTGCCATGGCGTTAGCACATGTTGTTGTGATACTTGCCTTAATTGTCTGTTTTCTTCCAGGAAATGTTGTTTGACCTGTGGCAAGTGAGATTCTCATCTCCAGATTCTGTCTTTTTGCATGGCAGCTTCTGAATCATCTCTGGAGGACCTGCATCCCCATCTTTCAGCCAGGGGATGCGATTAGTCTGGACTTGCCTGCCTCAGGGCAGTAGGGGATGGATGGTGCTATGGGTAAGGCTACCCAGCTGACTGGAGGATCCTGTGACCATGCTGTGAGCCGTTCATCGTCCTCTAGGGGGTTGGTGGCAACTGTGCCCCCCTTGTGTTGGAGGGGTCATTTCCAAGAGGAGAGCTTCCGGACTCCAGAATTCCTCTTCAAAATTCTTTCTTTTTTGCAGCAGGCTTGGTTCTGGCATGTAAATTTAGACCCTGCAGCCTCTGGATGCCCCCTGGCACAGTCTTGAGCGGTGTAGGTGGAGAGTGGAAGCCCTGTTCGATTGCCTTTGACTAAGCGTCCTTGGCATGGAGCACCACCTGGAGATGGGGAACAGCTGGGAGCTGTCGTAGATTTCTGACTATGATTTTGATTCAGATGGCTCTGTATTGAGCTCTGATGTGGATGTAGAAGTACTCTCACCTTCAGAAGATTGTGAGGATATTGGTGTGATTCGCCTATTCCGGAAGGAGGAGCCAGCGGCATTGATTGCCAGGGTCTCATGTACCTTGAATTAGCAGATTCTTCCAGCACTGAGCAAGAGCTGAAGGTATACCCGCTCCTTCAAAGGGTGCAAAAATTCACTACTGTCTTCCCATTTCCGGATGTGCCAAAAGGGTCCAAAGGGATATGTAAGAAGATCTCCACTCTCCAGGAGGAGGAGTGCATTAAGTGGTCTGGCATTGTCAAGGTGGATGCACAGATCACGGCTGTTACCAGATTGACCACTGTTCCTGTGGAAGGCGGATTGGGTTTAAAGGATTTTCTGGATCGTAAGGTGGATTCATGGTTGAGGAGCCAGTTTCACCATGGTGGTAGCTATTCTGTAGCTGGTGATATGTACCAGCCTGGCATCTTGAGCCCTGCTACAGTGGATTCAGTCTCTTCCGCTTGATGAAACTACCCCTCTTTTGGAGTTGGCTACTGCCTTCCTTTCTGATGCCATGTATGACCTGGTACATTTGGCAGCCATGGATGGTGCCCTAATGACTGTGTCCCTGCATTGGATTTGGCTCTGTCACTGGGTAGCGGGAAAGCCCAATTAGCCCAACTGGTTTTTAAGGGGAAGCTTCTGTTTGGAGCCAATTTAGAGAAGCTTGTGAAGGACCTGGGTGAGACAGAATATGCCGCCTTCCGGAAGATGGGTCCAATGGACCTGTGTAGTGAGCTGGTGCCCTTTCCCATCAGCCTTTGCCCATTCACTGAGGGCACGCTTGCCGGATTCCTGGGGGTCTCAGGATTTTCATCGTTACCAACCTGGAAAACCTTTCTTCCCCTCTGCTTCTGGGCTTCAGGCTCATTCTCAGTTCTTTCATGGAGCGCATGGGCCCAGGGACTCAGTCCCCTCTAGAAGAGGACCCTCCTGGGCTGTGCAATGAAAGTTTGGAGGCCCACTCCCTGGTTCCTTCAGTTGGAGGCAGGCTTTGCCTTTTTTTCAGGAATGGGCCCAGGTTATCAAGGATCGTGAAGTGCTAGACACCATTCAGTTAGAATATGTCCTGGAATGCAAAGAGCTAATTCTGACTATCTTCATCATCTCCCCTTGTTGGTTTGCAATCAAAAATGCCGCTGTGCAGATCATCTTGGACAAGTTGCTGCACATAAAGGTGGTGATGCCCTTCCCACTGGGCTAGTGGGGCTAGGGCAGATGCTCAGTCTATTTCATAGTTCTCTAAAGGATGGTCCTTCCGGCCCATTCTGGATCTCAAGGGGGTCGATGAGCATTTGTGTGTGCAGTGTGTCCGGATGGAAAACCTTGCACTCCATGATTCAAACAGTGCGCCGAGGGGAGTTCTTGACTTCTCTGGATCTGGCTGAGGCATATTTTCATAACCCAATTTGGGCATATTGGCAAAGTATCTGTGTGTTGCCATGCTTGGCTCTCACTATTATTTTGCCGTATTCCCTTTTTGGGCTTTCCACCGCCTCGAAGATGTTCTCCCAAGTCATGGTAGTAGTGACTGCGGCATTGTGGTGCCAAAGGATCTGTGTCCTCCGTAGAAAGCCTCGGCTGGCCTTCCCGATCCCTGGAGTTTCTGAGACCGTGTTTCAACTCTTTTAAGTGGACAGTTTTCCTGCCAGAGGAGAATGTTAGTCTGTTGGATTGCTTGGTGCTGTTCCTGTGCGCTGCAGGCTCCCAGAATCTGGGATTCTGTTCAGCTCCTTGGATTGATGGCAGCACTTATAAAGATGGTGCCATGGGCATGTGCTCATATGTGACCGCTCCAGTGGTCGTCGTTGACTCTGGTTCCAGAATTCTCAGGAGTTCGAGCACAGATTCTGGCTCCTGTTGATGGTGAAGACCAGCCTGCAGTGGTGGCAGCAGCACTGTCATCTGAGGAAGGGCATGCCGCTGGATGATTTCTCCTGGATTCTCCTGCCGAGAGATGCCAGTCTCTTGGGCTGGGGAGACTGTTGCCGAGACCATACGGCCTAGGGCCATTGGAGCCGCAGGGAAGCGGTGTGGTTCATCAGCCTCCTTGGGGCGAGGGCCATAAGGTTGGATCTTCTGTGTTTCCAGCCTCTGATCAAAGGCCATGCGTTTTGAGTGTTTTGAGACACCACAGCAGTGGCTTATGTCAGTCAGCCAGGTGGTACGAGGAGTGCCGAGGTAGCTCTGGAGATGACTCTCCTGTTTGCCTGGGTGAAGAAGAACCTCCTAGCCTTGTCAGCGCAGCACATTGCTGGGGTGGACATTGTAGAAGCAGACTTCCTCAGTTGGCACTCTTCAGATTCTGGCGAGTGGGAGTTGAGTCAGGAGGTGTTTCAGTTGATTCTGTGCTGCTGAGGTCGCCCCGAAATGGATCTGATGCCAACTTGCTCCACTGCCGGTTTGCTGCTGCTTCATTGATTCAGATACAAACAAGGATGTGCCCTCAGATCTGACGCTTCCTTATGAGCGTTGAAGGTCTCCTCAAGACGTCATTTCAAGATTTTATTAAAGACTTGGAGGCTGCCCTGGATGTATCTGTGGCTACAGAGAACAGAACCCATGATAGAGGAGCTACACATTCTACAGTATCCATCTGCACCGAAGGAGGCGGCAACCCTTCTGTTGTTAAACATCTTGAGAAATTTGATGACTAGGATGTGGTAATCTCCTATGTCAACTCCTGCAGTCACCAAGAGGCTTGATACTCTTTACAGAGTCCCTCGTTCTCCACGGTTTCAAAAACCTCAGCCCCCTCTCCACTCTATGGTAGTGGAGTCTGCCATGAGAAGGATCAAAAGCCAAAAGAAGCACTCATCGGATCCTCCTGGAAGAGAGGCCAGGACCCTTGATACTTTTGTCAGAAAGGCTTTTCAAAAATAAACAAAAAATTACTCCACTCTCTCAACAATCAAAAAATACAGATACTTTTCAGGGAACGGGTCTCAGACTTCTTTGGGGTAGAACCCAGGAGGTATACCTCAGCTGTGGTTAACCGACCCCGTATCTTGCATCAAGGACCCAATGTTCTCCTTTCTTTTCTCAATCAAAAAGCGCTCATGGCAATTATAACGAAATGGTGTTCTCTTCAAAAACAGAATGATGTGATCTCTTCAATGGACCCAATAAAGTATATCGTTCTTTGTCTTTTGTTTGCGTACTCCGATTTTCCCATCTCTCTTCTAAGATACAAAGAACCCTGAGAGCCCATTGGCATATTTTACAAACACGTCCTTGTTTTTCAAACTTACATCTTACAATAGCTCACAGCAGACAACGCAACTTAGGTGATATGTTAGTTTCTTCATTCATGCCCCCGGTTCCCACGTTTCATCAGAAAATAAAGGGTCACTATAAATGCAACAGATGCAGCATCTGCAAACATGCCATTGAAATAAAAGATTCTTTTACGCATCCTTCTACCAATGTCCAATATCCATTACAGGCCTATACCAACTGTCTGTCAACTCATGTAGTGTATGTCATAATATGCCCTTGTCCTCTCTTGTTTGTTGGTAAAACTATTCGTGCTGTTCGTACTCGCATTCAAGAACATAAAAGTTGCGTAAAAAGACGTATCATCACTGCTCCCCTGGTATCACATTGGATTGAATCCCAACACCATATTAATGATATTAAGTTTTTTGTCATCAGGAGATTGTTTTCCTCCCCTCGTGGGGGAAATCTTAATATTAAACTCATTCAAGAAGAACAAAGATACATTTTCTCACTTGATACTGTTTTTCCAAAAGGATTGAATAAAGAAATCGAATATAATGCATTCCTTTGAAGTTCCCGTGATGCCATCACTTACGCTACCTCGCACATTATTTATTTTTTAATTTCATCAAATTTTCTCATCTGCAAAATTTTTTTTATCATTAATTATGGTAACTTCATTTTTATTTTCATTTAGTCTATTATGCTTAATTGCATACTATTTATTATTTTTTTATTTAATGGTTTTTAATTTTTTAATTTTTAATCCTCCTTTCGGGCCCTATGCACAACAGTGTGTAATGTTTATTCCCATATGTCTGTTATTCCCACGCAGTTCCCTATATTTTTTATCACAATTTCCACTTTTTTACCAATATCATTTCAGTTTGATGAACTCCATCCGTTTTATCACCTCTGGTAATTCATTATGATATTATGGCTGTCATTTTTAAGTGATGTTGTCAAAATTTTCTAATTTTTATTTCTATTTTTATTTTTATTCGTAATTGTATTATTTATTTTTAATTATATTTTATGATCATATGTTAGAATGCTAGTAGGGTGAGCCCTTGTTAAATAGGAATAAATACCTCAACTTTTGAAGGCTGTTTGCACCTAACGCCAGTAGGGGGAGCCCTCCACCCCTTTAAATAGCACCCATGTGTCTCTGCGCGGCCATTTCCTGTTTCTGACTTCATGTGCAGGTATGTTCCCCCTTTGTTATTTTTGCCGTTTATTCATTACACCTCTGGACAACTCTTTTAATGTTATAGCATTCCCATATGATGGTCTTTAGTCCTGTACTGTTTTGATATCCCCTACAATCTTTGATAAGATTTCTCTTACATTTTTTAAGGCATTTTTAATAACGTTTTTTTAAATTAGTTTGTGTTACATGGTTGCTCTCGCCGGCATCTTGTATGCTTACAAACTAATCCCTTGAGTACAATTTCTTTTTATGCTTACTTTTTTTTCTTTTTTATCCTCTTTTTATAATCCTTTGCACAATGCACATCAGACAATCAATAACATCTTTATAACGAGCTTGAAAATAGGTTCTATATTTAATGTTTCTCTGCAGTGCACAGATACTGTTTACCTATTTGTGGTACAATTCTTCTTTTTTTCCCTCCCTCCTTCATGCCGTTATTCCTAATGACCGATGCCTTTTCATTTCCCAACGATAAGTTTTTTCCTGTTTATTCAGTAGAGCGATCTCGGCAGCTTTATGATCGCTACGGATACATAGCTTAATCACTTTGGCAAAAACAATTTTTTTCCCCTCCCCTTGTTTTCAGGTTGGTACTTTAAATCCTCAGTGCCTCTCACCTCTCAACGTTTTTTTCCCGCTTTTTTTAAACGTGTAAAATCGGCGTTTTTGTGATTGCTACATATACAGCTCAACCACTCTCTTTTATTACATTCCAAGGTTTCTCCTGCATGGATTATCTTACCATTTATGTTGTATCTCCAGTTTGCAACCTTTTTTCTGTTTATGCACAAACGGTTACTGTTATTTTCTAATTAATTGAATTTTAAAGGTCCTCAACACAATTCCTTATGTTCATATAGTTATATCAAAGGTCCTTAAAATCACCCCTTTTTTTGTCAACGGTCACTATCCAAAGTTATTATTCCTCCCCTATATTTTCCATGTCCTCTTGTACCAGTCCTTTGATGCTGTTATTTACAGATAAACTCAGTGTAACAGTTAACTAATTTTTTTTACCTATGCCCCTGCTCATTATTTATTGTTCTTATGCAACCTAAGGTTAGCATTTTTATCAAATATGGATAGTGTTATGCTTTATTTATGTTCTACAGTTTATTTATTATTTTTTATTTTTGCATGGGTATTGATAACTCTATTTATTTATAATAGTTTATTCATTTTATTCATTATTATTAATGTAGTAATAGGCAATGTATTACATTTTATCCCTTTTATGTTGTTTATTATTATTATTATTCTAATGTAACCCTCACATTTTTATCGATTTATTTATTTATTTATTTAGATAATGAGATGGTTCTAGCCTTTAATATGCAACAGTTTAGTAATTTGTATATGTCACATATTGGTACATAATCTACGTTATTACGCTATATGTTACATTATATCTCCCCTCACTATACTGTTTATTATATTGTATCTTTATATTTTTATATTCATGTATTAATTTATCTCTCTAGCTTCATTTTGCCTTATTTTTAGATAATGAATGGCTCAATGTTGTCTCTTTTTATATTGGTCTTTTATATTTATTTTTAACCGTTTAATTTTAATTGCCTGTTTTCATCATATAATTGATAATCCTCCATCATTTATATGTTTTTTTATATGTATATATCATACGATTTCTTATAATTCTTTCATTTATGGCTGTTATTTTTATACTTCTTACAGATTGGGAAGATTGTCTACTACACCACATAGACGTTTTATCTGTGTGGTTTCCTGGTAATATGTTAACACAGTTTAATGTGTCAAGTGTTACGCCTATATATATTTTTTTGTTTGTAATTTTTTTGTTTGTAATTTTATGTTTGATATAATGTACTTTTGTTTTTTAGACCCCTGACGAAGGCTGTGGCCGAAACTTGTTTAGTTGGGTCCCTAATAAAGAATTATTAATATTATCATCTGATAGGCTGTGGTCTTTCCTCCGCTGGTCCCACCTGGTTGTCTGTTTGCGGAAGATACTCTTCTTTCCTTCCCCCTATTCCATATGCCCATCTCAACATGAGAATAGCACAGTGGACTCACAGCAGTGGAAGCAGTCCACAGACTACCTCTGACTCCATCACCATCACCCCTCAGATGAGGTCAGTTCTGCAGTGGTGGAGCAAACCGCACAACCTCCTTGTAGGGTTGCCTTTTCAACAGTATGTACCACAGTGTACCCTAACGACAGATGCATCAAAGCTAGGTTGGGAGGCTCACCTAAACGGTCTTATCACCCAGGGCCTATGGACCGCAAGAGAATCTCCTACACATCAATATCCTTGAGCTCAGAGCAATCTTCAATGCCATCTTCTCTGGTCTTCTCTGCCCATCTCAGGGGCCGCTCAGTCCTTATTCAGATGGGCAACCAGGTTGCATGTTTTATGTAAACAAACAGGGAGGAATGGGCTCTCTCCACTTATATACAGAGGCCATCCGCTTTTGGAACTGGGCAATCTCTCAGGAGATCCACCTTCATGCAGTGTATGTTCCAGGAACAAAGAATTTCTTAGCTGACAGACGGAGTCGCATACTCTCTCCACACGAGTGGAGGCTGGAACTTCAAGTAGCTCAACACTTGATCCAGCTTTAGGGGAGGCCAATAATCGACCTCTTTGCTTCTACTGTCAACTATGTCGACTTTGCTCCAGGATCCCTTCCCCTCACAGGAAGAGCTCAGATGTGTTCCTCCTTCATTGGAGACGGCATCTGCTCTGTGCTTTCCCTCCTCTCCCCCTCATAGCAAAGACACTATTCAAACTATGAGCTGACAGGAATGATGATCCTCATTACCCCTTACTGGCCCAGATAACCCTGGTTTCCCATACCTCTTCAACTTGTTCGGAAACCTCCCCTCAACCTCGGTTATTCTCCCAACCTTCTCTCTCAGGAACAGGAGACTCCTGCACCCCAAACTCAAGACACTTCGCTTGATGGCCTGGCTGCTGAGCAGGTGGTCCTCTCACACCTAAGACTCCAAGAGGAAGTTTTTACAGGTTCTTCTATCTTCCAGAAAAGATTCCACCAGATGCTCTTACACTTTCAAGTGGTGCAGATTCACCATTTTGGTGTTCACAGAAAACACTAGATCCTTACACATGTTCATTCCTGGATCATCTTCTATTCCTGTTCCACTTATCCTCCTCTGGTCTCAAGACCCAACTCTGTAAGGGTGCATTTATATGCCCTTGCGGCCTCTCACCATACGCTGAAAAACCGGCTGATCTCGACACATCCCTTTGTGGCTAGATTCATGAGGGATCTTTTCCTGACCAATCCACCTCTCCGCCCACCACCCACACCGTGGGATTTAAATGTTCTTGCACAGCTCTTGCGGACCCATGATCTCAGCTTCTTTAACGTCCTTAACATGGAAAGTCCTTTTTCTCATTGCAGTCATCTCCGCTCATAGGGTCAGTGAACTGCAAGCCTTGGTGGACTGTACTCCATATACCACATTCCACCACAACAAGGTAATCCTTCGGACATATCCTAGGTTCTTACCGAAAGTCGTCACCTCCTTCCACCTGAACAAATCTATATCACTACCAACGTTCTTTCCAAGGCCTCATACCTCTCTGGCTGAGGCAAAATTGCATACTCTTGATTGTAAGAGCATTGGCATTCTATTTAGACCATAATAAGGCTCATCGCCAATCCTCTGTCTCTTTTGACCAAAGTCATCTGGGTCTACCATTCTCTAAGAGAACAATTTCAAACTGGCTAGCAGACTGCATATCTTTTACTTACTTGCAAGCTGGTCTATCTCTTCAACACCATATCACTGCCCATAATGTCCGAGCCATGGCTACCACTGTAGCTAACCTCCATTCTGTCCCTATTTCTGAAATCTGCCAAGCAGCTACCTGGTCTTCACTTCATACCTTTGCAGCACATTATTGCCTGGACAAGGACTCCAGAAGTGATGCTTAATTCAGTCAATCTGTTCTACATAATCTTTTTCAAATTTAGACAACTTGCCCTCCACCCTTTGGACTACCTCACAATGGGTGCCCCGAATGACCTGAGTCTGTTCGATCCTTACTGCAACCTCTAATTGTGCCAGGACTCTTCTCTCACTCATCAGTCTGTGGCTAGGGAGTTCCGTATGTGAAGACTGACTTCCTGCTTGTTCCTGGAGATAGCGTAGTTACTCACCTGTAATAGGTGATCTCCGGGAACAACAGGAATCAGTCTTCACAACCCGCCCACCTCCCCTTCAAGTTATCCTATTTTTTTTTTCTTTTTTGTCTCCACTATACATCTGACTGAGGAGACTAGGAGCTAAGGTGGGAAGGCAACCATGCATGCATGCATGAAGGAACGCTCCCAAAAGCTTTCCTATCGGATGCTGGCAGTGTTCCTGCGCCGGGCTCCGTTGGTGCTGATGTCACCCATATGTGAAGACTGATTCCTGCTGTTCCCGGAGATCACCTGTTACAGGTGAGTAACTACGCTTTTCCTGCCATACCAAAGTGATGCTGTCATTCCAGGTGACTACCCTCCTCCAAGGAGCACAGATGCTGCCAGATTGCAGGTGGGACTTAATATGTCCCTGTATATCTCTGTCTGCCTCAGCTCCTCCACTACTCTAGCCTCTAGAGATTGGACTGATTCCACTGGTCAACACTGAAATCGTTACTGACTTTAAAAGGCCCTAATCTGTAGTATCTTGGTGAGCTGAACACGAATATAACATTAAAAAATGTTATTGGCTCTCGTTTTGAAGATATTGCATGTAATTCATTTTTGACGTTTCACCGTGTAAATTTATCCAATAGGACATCAACAACATCCCAGATAAGCCTTGAATGATGTAATAATGCATCACATTGCATAATACCAGTATGCACACATCATCCAGAGTTGATTGCATCATTTTTTGATGCAATGCAATACTACTACCAGACGGCTGCTGAAGCCATCTGACGTCAGCAGTGTACTATACGCAGTCGGAAAGGAAAGTAATCTGGTATTCTGTTCCTATATTGAAAGCCTCATGAATGCCTTAAAAATCACTCATGACCCACAAGACTGGAGACTATTTATAGACTCTTCGAAACTGAGTCTGAAGGCTGTGCTTTTGAACAATGGAAACAGTCTTCCATCTATTCCAGTAGTGCATGCCGTCCACATGAAAGAGACATATAATAACTTAAAGCATCTACTGACTTCCATTAACTATAACAAGTACAGCTGGCATCTCTGTGGTGACTTGAAGGTAGTTGCCCTTTTAATGGGACTGCAGCAGGGATATATGAAATACATATACTCGCGGTGGAGTTGAGCGGGAGCGAGCCGGCTTGAGCCCCGTGCAGGCACAAATCGGCTGTACAGGACTGAGGAGCCCGTTTGTCTTCCAAGCAGGTAACCGTTCAAGCGAGCGGGTAAACTGATCGCGGCAGTGCTGTTGGTCTTTGCAGCACATTTTGGCGCCCTTTTCTTCTCTTCAGTAGCAGTGGCCATTTTGGTGGCGTGTTCGCCGCGTGGTGAGTGCTCCCCCCGGTGCTTTTAATTCTCTTCTTCATGCTAATTTGGCAAGGCTTTACTGCAAGGGGGTCAATTTAGCTTAGACTGCTCCTTTACTTGTTAATTTTATTTTATTTATTTTTATTTAGACAGTTTTGTATACCACCTTATCCTTCAATCAAAGTGGTCACAACACAATTGGGGGATACATTTAACACGAGGGGATGTGAGACACATACACTAATACTTACAGGGAACATGGACAATGGAGGGTTAAGTGGCTTGCCCAAGACCACAAGGAGCACCTGTGGGACTAGAAACTTGCTGTCCTCTAGTGAGATTTGAACCCCCAACCTTCCGGCCTGAGGTAAGCTTAGACTGCTCCTTTACTTGTTAAGGTTTAATTGACCACGTTACCGGAGCTTTTTGTTTATAATCGGGCTGTGAGTGTCTCCTTCTAAATTACTTTCCCTTTGTTTTTTTTTCTACAGGGGAAGGTTTTATTTGATCAAGTAAGGGTTTTGTTCTTGCTATTTGTTTTTCCTGGGTTAGCTGATAAAGAAAAAAAAAGTATAAAATAAATTAAGATAAAAGATTGGTACCTAGCAGGGGTGAGAGTGCCTGGGGTATGGCATCACGACCCCTGTGCATGGTCTGCGGCACCCGCAGGGTTACGGTGGCTGATTCCGGTATCTGCAGGGGCTGCGCCACAGTTTCTACCTGCGTGGAGCAGCAGATGGATAGTAAGTGGTGCTCAAGAACCCCAGGGGGGCGGCTGGAGCTGAAGGAGAGCTTCTAGGACCTCCGGCCCCAGGGATCAGTCAGGAGGTACCTGTAGGACCGTCAAATTCGCAAGCGGCCTTGGAAGCAGGGTCGCAACTCGAAGATTTCTGTCCAGACTTTGTATTATTAATGCATCAGGCCTTCTGTTTACGGCGTCAAGGAAAATTACTGGAGCCCTTGGCAGGGCCTAGTGCAGCACATCAACCCAGGTTAGTTGTAGGTGGTAGTATTTCTCCAAGACCTCCAAAGCGATCAAGACCTCCGGAGCCCTCTCCCTCGGATGTGGAGTGGCACGAGACAGATGAGGCTGAGATAGATGTTGAAGCTGAAATGGAAGATTTGGAAGAAGGCAAAATTCCAGGACCTGAGGATCAGGCGAAAATCATTCGAGTATTCCGGAGGGACGAGCTGACAGCGCTCATTACGGAATCCCTGCAGACGTTGAAGCTGGCTACAGCGCCACCGAGTGAGGAAGAGATTGTGGAAGATCCTATAATCCAAGCGGTGCGGCAGGCTCAGGTAGTGTTTCCCGTGCACCGTGTGGAGGACCGGATGATCCAGGACTGGTGGGATCAACCAGAATCTAGTCTGAGAGGAGTCAGAACTATGAATAGACTCTCTGTCCTTTAGTGGATAAGGACAAAGAACGGTTCCTTATCGTTCCTCCAGTTTAGTCCTCCACCTCTGGGTTGTGCACCTCTTCCTGCAGCTTGGAGACTGGGCATGTCAAAGTCGTGACATCACTGGATATAGCCTGCTGGTATCTCCCATCAGCCTCCAGTGTGTCCAGTCTCCAGGCAGCAGGAGGACATAGTGAGCCTAGCTTCTGGGCTCACTTGGGGGGAGCAGATAAGGAACATTTAGTGTGTAAATGTTATCTCCAAGTTATAATGCCCTGTTCAATGTAATTTCAGTTTGTTCAATGTAAACCGCACTGATGCAGAATAGCGCGGTATATAAGAGAATGTAAATAAATAAAATAAATAAATAATGTTCTGCAAATCAAGATTATATGACCAAGATTTAAAGCTCTTAACTTTTGTATCGTTTGTCGGGCTCTGGTGCCCTAAAGGCCACCGGATGGTAGCGTTGCTCATGAATCACATATAGTATTCAGTGCCCCCATTCCTGGGGGGGGGGAACTGGTAAAATAGAAAATCGTATTACTCATCAGGTTCAAGGCCGGGAGGGGGGGGGGGTGGTGCCTGTGTGTTTCACAGCTCCACTTCGCATGCCCTTCCCAGGAAATTCTCATCTATTTCTAGAGCAGGGTTTCATTTCATTTCTCTGTTTGTGGTTAATGCACAGCGTTAGGGGCTGTGTTCGAAAGCTTGGGTCCCACGGACTTCGGTGGGATTTCAAAAAGAAAAAGAAACTCTCTTTAGTGAGAGAGAGCCTTGTTCATTTTTAGCTAACACTGATTTATTCAGTGGCCTTTTGCGTCCTGAACCCCAAGGTCAGGATACTGTTTGCTTCCAGGGGTTCTACTTTCTATTTTGCTCTTCAGCTCCCTGGCAGACGCAGCAGACTGGCAGGGGGTGCGCAACACGTCCTGCAATGCTGAATCCCTCAGGATAAGGGGGGAAGGAAAACTGGGTGCAGCGGAGGCTGGTAGCTTCTTGCAAAGCTATAGGAGCAGTTCGGGTAATTTTATCTGATCTACTTTGATTTCATTGGAGTCGGCGGAAACTTGGTTTTTGGAGTCCTATACTTTAAAAAAAAAAAAAAAAAAAAAAAAGATTTACAAGAATCTCCTTCCGCTATCAATAGAAGGTCCTATAACACGTTAAAGTCGGTTTATATGGCAGGGTAATATTTTGGCTTAGCTGCTGTGATATAGCACTATGATCCGCTGTAAACATATTCAAGTCAAAAGGAATTATGGTGATAACTCTCTTGGACAGTTGTAACAGGTGCTTGGGTGAGCGCCATGGCCAGTCCACAGATGTGGAATGCTCTGCCATAAGCATTATGTCATGAGAGGGGTTTTATAGTTGTGTGGTTTCTTAATGGAAAATATTCCTGTTTAGTTTAGCTTTGCCCAAATTATAAGATTTTATGGTAGATTTGTAATGTCTTAATTTTGGCTATATGTGGTTTAATTTTACATATGAAAAAGGTAGCTCAGCGGAGAGAGGTTGCAAAATAGAACTCTAGCCTTTAAAGCTATCTATGCTCCCATTCCATTTATCAGAGGTTCTCCAGTACGGAGAGTCTCTGCTAGTGTTCAGCGAATGCCTTAATGGGGGCCAGAAGCATGCAGCCAGGCTAGTTCTCTAGCAGCAATGGCAGCAGCTCAGATTCTAATAGGCATACATCATATGCTGGGGCTTACAAGATGGCTTCCGCGCTGATCGGCATCAGCCAAGATGGCTGCCGGTTTAGACTGTGAATGTGGAGTCAGCCTGGATGAGGGACCTTGCGTTCTCTGGAAAATGCCCTGCATACACTGAATCATTTCAATTCGATCAGCTACTGGCAGGGCACAAGGTACTCTCGCATGCTTTTTTGCTTCAGTGGTCTAGAAGTGGAGTCTTTACCAGGTGGTATAATGGGAACTTGTCTGCAGTTTCTCGGCTTCTTCATTGCTGACTCAATTGCCACTGCGGAATGAGAGAGCTGTATTTCCTAACACCAGGTGCTAGTTGAACTTAAAATATAAAGTCCATCTTTGTGCAGTCAGACGGAATGGGGCGTTACTCTAGCAGGAAGGCCGTGGATTAGTATGCCTGTGTTTGGGAGTTCTTTCTACTTCATATTGTTGGCACGGAAAGAGCGTCTCTTAACA
This sequence comes from Ichthyophis bannanicus, assembly GCA_033557465.1. Lineage (NCBI taxonomy): Eukaryota > Metazoa > Chordata > Amphibia > Gymnophiona > Ichthyophiidae > Ichthyophis > Ichthyophis bannanicus. The sequence goes on from CM066036.1 coordinate 499,343,276, forward strand.
TATGCTGAAGGAATTTTTGGTTAATAGATGTCTTTGTGGGGAAAAAAAAAAAAGTTCAGCTGTTCTGAATTTGCCTGTTCTTGTTTGACATTTTGAGACTAAGCAGGGGCAGGCCTGGGTACTACGTGGGTGGGTGCACACCTTGCACTACCAGGGGGTGTGGACTCACTGTATGGAAGAGAGCCCTAGCAACCTTCTTTAGCGCAAGATAGGAAAGTAATGGTTCACTGAAGCGATCGTTGGGGGCAATGCTCTGTCCTTACAAGCTCCCATTTGTGGAGCCTGGGGAGGCGAGAGCATGCTTCAAGTGGCCGCAGTGTTTACGGCAGTCTACTCGCCTGGAACAGGAAAGGATCAGGGAGTTGAATCGACTAGAGCCTGATTTGCTTTATGTGGCAAATGTGCTTTATGGATTAATTCGAGCGCTAGCTAATATTGTTGGCTTCCTTGGGGTTCACCCGGAGATCTCTCTCGTGGAGGAATGGGGCGGCTGATGGTTCGTCCAAGTCGAGGGAAAGTAAGCTCCCATTTAAGTCTTTGTCTTGTCCTTTCCCCGTGGGGCTCTCATAGGGCAACTAGTTGGCGTATCGAGGCTTTCGGGGAAAGGTACTCTTGGTAGCGCCCGGTTGGACGAGACAGCCGTACTAGGCTGATCTCATTCGCTTACTCGACAGGCTTTTCCTAGAAGTTGCCGGTAGCGGACGTTCTGCTGCGGCTAGGTCCATGACGAATGTCTCAGGTGGATCGGTGCCCGCCTACGGTTTGGCCTTTGAATGGGCGGGGCTGAAGAAGAAGGGTTATTCTGCGGCAGTCTTCACCACCTTGTTGAGAGCAGGGAGGCAGGCTGCTTCTGGTACATAGGTCCGTGCTTAGCGCCTTTTTGAAGGCTGCTGTTCACGGCGGCAAGTCCGGGCGACAAAGGTGTCAGTATCCTTGGTCTGAGTTCTCTGCAGGACAGTGTCTGAAGGAACTAGCGGCCAGTTCCTTAGAGGGTCCAGCGGGTGACTGTTTCCAGCTGTAGAGGTTCTGTGGAGGTAATAGCGCTAGGTGTTCGGATCGATATGTAGCGTTTCCTTAAGTTGGGACCCGACTGCGCTCCTCAAGGGGAGTTCGGGTGCTGCCGGGGGATCCCGATTGGGCCTTAGAGGCGTTAACTAAAGAGCCCTTTTGATTCTTTACTCCAGGCGTCGGTAAAGGATTTGCTGTTATAGACAGTGGCTTTGATAGCTCTTTGTTCGGTGCGATGAGTTTTGGAGTTTTAGGCATTGTCATGTAATGAGCCGTTTTCACCCTTTCTGGATAGAGGGTGGTGTTTGCGAGCAGTCCCGTCGTCCTTCCAAAAGGTAGTATCTGATTTTTCTCCTGAGCCTATTGGTTTCTCTTCCAGTTCTCGTTTTTTCTGGAAGGGGAGGTTTTTATTCGTAGCTTACGCCGAAAGGAAACAAAAAATGCAGGGTGCGGCGTTCGTTTCTTTGTTTTTGTGTATTGGTTGGAGGTCCCCGCAAAAGGGAAGCAGGAGCGAAGGCGGCCATTTTGCACTGGGTTAAGGCGGTGGTTGCCTCAGCTTTCTGGTGGCGAGGTTGTATGATTCTGGGGGGCTTTCTGACTCTTGCTACCAGGGCGCAAGCAGCTTCATGGGTGAATCGCTGTGTCATTCCACCAGGGGGGATTGGTAGAGCAGCTTCCAGGTCGTCTCTTCATTTCCTCAGTAACCTCTACTGCCTAAATGTTTTTGCAGTAAAGGATGCCTGTTCCGGGTCGACGGTGTGGTGAGTTGGCTGGATAGGTCCCTCCCAATGATTACTGCTCTGTTACATCCCAGAGGTGGAGGACTAAACTGGAGGAACGATAAGGAAGTAGAAATTACACTTACCTGGTAATTGTCATTCCTTGAGTGACGACAGTTTAGTCCTCATTCCCGCCCAGGGGTGTGATTTCTTCAGAGTTTATTTTCAGGCGGAGTGGAGCATCAATCTCAAGGAGTAGACAGATCCTTTCAGTTTCTAGATCGCAGTGAGTATCCCTCTCTGTTTCTTCCTTCTCTCTTATTTAAATGAGGGGATGGTATAGGAAACGTGTTTGCATAGGGGGGACGTGAATGTAAAGTTAAAAAAAAAAAAAGAAAAAAAAAAGAAAATATAAGACGGATATGGTTAAAAAGGTTCCTCAGGTTTAGGAATGGGGAGTTATTTAAAGTTATAGTATAGTTACTTATTTGTTGTTCCTTTGAGTTTGCTTTGTCAATAGTACACTGGAGGCTGATGGGAGATACCATCAGGCTATATCCAGTGATGTCACGACTTTGACATGCCCAGTCTCCAAGCTGCAGGAAGAGGTGCACAACCCAGAGGTGGAGGACTAAACTGTCGTCACTCAAGGAACGACAATTACCAGGTAAGTGTAATTTCTATTTTCGCTCTCCGCGCATTGATGCAGCAGTGTCAGTGGTTACCAAAAAGACCACTATTCCGGTAGAAGGCAGCACGGCATTGAAGAATGCGCAAGATAGGAAGGTGGATGGTTTGTTAAAACAGTCGTTTGAAGTAGATGCCTTGTCATTACAGGCGTCCATTTGTGGCGCTTGGGTAGCTAGAGCTTGCCTCAGATGGTCTCAGAGTTTACGTCAGGTTACTCAGCTGGAACAGGAGAGTGTTCGTGAGCTGGATCGCTTAGAGTCAGGTTCCCCATACTTGGCGGATGTACATTACGACTTAATTAGAGCGCTAGCTAATAGTATGGCTTCGCTGGTTGTCGCACGCAGATCCCTATGGTTAAGGAATTGGGCGGCCGTTGGTTCGTCCAAGTCGTGTCTCAGCAAGCTTCCGTTTTAAGGGGAGGTTGTTGTTTGGAGAAGATCGTGACAAGTTGGTTAAAGATCTAGGAGAGTCAAAGGTTGGGCGGCTTCCAGAGGATAAGTCTAGGCAGGGGACATCCTCTGTGGCCTTTCGGGGTCAGTTTAGGGATTTCTGAAGATTTCGTACTTCTCATTTGGGTGGTTTCCAGAGAGGACGATTTCCTTCTAGAGCCCAGGTGTTTTGTGGACAGAGTAGGGGGTTCGCTTCAACGTCCTCAGCGGCAGCTCGAAAACCCCAATGAAAGCTGGCGGGTCCCGGCAGGAAGCCAACCGATAGACGGGAGGCTTTGGGGTTTCCTTCCTGCCTGGACCCAAATAATGTCCGACCAGTAGGTGTTGGAGATCATTCGTGAAGGATATGTGCTGGAGTTTGCAAGACCAGTTCGGGATTCCTTTGTGCTGTCTCCCTGCAAAGGGCAACAGAAAGCCTGGCGGTCCGCAGCACACTGAATCGACTTTTGCAAATGGGAGCGATCGTGCCGGTTCCGGCAGCAGATTATGGTATGGGTCGATTAATTTATTTCGTAGTGCCAAAAAAGGACGGTTCGCTCCGGCCTATCTTGGACCTAAAAGGTGTGAATCGTTGTCTTCGGGTGCCGCATTTCAGGATGGAAACCTTGAGGTCGGTTATTGTGGTGGTACGAAAGAGGGAGTACTTAACTTCCCTAGATCTTACGGAGGCGTATCTGCATATTCCCATCAGAGCAGCGCACCAGAGTTTTCTACGCTTTGCTCTTCCTTGGGGACATTATCAATTTCAAGCGTTGCCATTCGGTCTGGTGACGGCGCTGTGAACCTTCACCAAGATCATGGTGGTGGTGGTGGTGGTGGTGGCGGCGGCATTGCGGAAATACGGAATTTTGGTTCATCCTTATCTCGATGATTGGTTGATTCGAGCGGCGTCAAAAGCTGAGAGTGTTCAAGTTACAGACAAGGTGGTGAAGTTTTTGCAGGGCCTAGGCTGGCTGGTCAACCTGACCAAAAGCCGCCTAGTGCTGTCCCAGGATCTCAAATACCTGGGGGTATGGTTCAACACTCAGGAGGATGCAGTGTTCCTACTGAGTCAGCGAGTTCAGAGTCTTCGGCAGTTGGTGTGCAAGTTCAGGTCCACTCTGGCACCTTCGGCGTGGAATTACCTACATGTGCTAGGATCAATGGCGGCGACCCTGGAAGCAGTGCCATGGGTCAGATTTCATATGAGACCCTTGCAGCGAGTGCTTCTTCGTCAGTGGTCATATCAGTCCGACTCGTTGAACAAGTGTCTACCCTGTCCGCACCGAGTCGGGCACTCCCTGAGGTGGTGGCTGCGCCCTGGAATTTTATCAAGAGGGATGCCCCTGGAGCAGCCAGAGTGGCTTCCTCTGTTGACGGATGTGAATCTTGCGGGGTGGGGAGCGCATTGTGGACCTCTCTTTGCGCAAGGCGTCTGGTCCGTTTCCAAAAGGAATTGGTCAATCAACTGTCTGGAGCTGAGAGCTGTATATCTGGCTCTGCTGACGTTCGAAGCCTCGGTCACAGGTCGGGCAGTGAGAGTTCTATCGGACAACTCTGCGATGGTAGCCTACATAAATCGACAGGGCGGCACAAGAAGTGCAGCCATGGAAGAGGAAGCAGACACACTGTTTGCCTGGGTGGAGAGTCGACTACCAGCAATCTTGGCGGCCAACATTGCAGGGAAGGACAATGTGACGGCGGACTTCCTCAGCAGGGTCCAGGTGGATGCGGGGGAATGGGAGTTGCTTCTGGATGTGTTTGCGCTTCTAGTCCGCAGATGGGGACTGATGGTCATGGATCTCATGGCGACCTTTCAGTCAGCGAAAGCGAGTCGCTTCTTCAACAGACGACGGGAGAGGATCGACGCTCTGATGCAACAGTGGCCATCGTCAGGTCTCCTTTATGTATTTCTGCCGTGGGCACTAATAGGCCGGCTGGTGCAGCGCATCGAAGCTCATCACGGGAGAGTGCTGCTGGTGGCTCCGGACTGGCCAAGACGACCGTGGTATGCCGATCTAATTCGGTTGCTCGACGAGGAGCCATGGAGGCTGCCGGTCTCGGAAGATCTCTTGATTCAAGGGCCGTTTCGTATGTCTCAGGTGAATCGGTTCTCACTTACGGTTTGGCCATTGAAAGGGCAAGGTTAAAGAAGAAAGGATACCCGGGAGCAGTGATCGCAACGTTGCTCCGAGTGAGAAAGAAATCTACGTCTCTAGCTTACGTTTAAATTTGGCATATTTTTGAGGACTGGTGCTCAAGGTGTCAAGTTCGGGCGGCTACAGTGTCCATCCCCTTGGTGCTCAGTTTCTTGCAAGAGGGGTTTGATAAAGGCTTGGCGGCCAGCTCTTTTGAGAGTGCAGTTAGCAGCCCTGGCTTGCTATAGGGGCAAAGTGCAGGGAGTAGCTCTAGGGGTGCACGCAGATGTCTTGTGCTTTCTTAAAGCAGTGGCAAGGCTCCGGCCTTCTTGTAGAATGGTCATTCCGCCATGGGATCTCAATTTGGTCTTAGGAGCGTTAGTATGTGAAACTTTTGAACCTCTACAACAGGCTTCGGTTAAAGATTTAACTTTAAAAACAGTATTTTTAGCAGCTGTCTCTTCGGCGAGGTGAATTTCAGAGTTGCAGGCGTTGTCATGTCGAGAACCCTTTTTGTATTTCTCTAGAGATAAGGTCATGTTACGGCCAGTACCATCTTCCGTTTGAATCGAACGATTTCTCTTCCGGTGCTCGGTTCAGTGGAGGGAAACGCTTCGGACTGTAGTTTGAGCCGCTCGGACATAAAACGGTTGTTGCGACGGTATTTGAAGGTATCGGAGTCTTTTCGCAAATCGGACCGTCTGTTCGTGTTGGGAGGTCCTCACAAAGGGGAAGCAGCGGCGAAGGCGTCCATCTCTAGATGGATTAGAGAGGCGATTGCGTCGGCTTATTTGGTGCAGGGTCATTCAGTTCCAATGGGGTTACGAGCTCATTCGACCAGAGCGCAAGTGACTTCCTGGGCAGAGCACTGTTTGGTTCCGCCAGGGGACATCTGTAGAGCGGCCACTTGGTCGTCTCTTCATACTTTAAGTAAACACTGCCATCTTGATGTTCTAGCGGCAGAGGATGTCATTTTCAGATCAGCAGTGTTGAGGGCAGGATGGAAAAGCCCCTCGCATTGATTACTGCTCTGTTACATCCCAGAGGTGGAGGACTAAACTGGAGGAACGGTAAGGAAATAGAAATTACGCTTACCTGGTAATTGTAGTTCCTGGAGGAACTCCAGTTTAGTCCTCATTCCCGCCCGGGTAGTATCATTGGCAGAGGAGGTTCAGTTGTAAGCAGTGTAAATTTACAGGTACGTAAAGGTATTCATGCAGTTCTGTTTGTTTTAGATCTGTTCGATTTATTTCTGTCTCTGCCTCCTCTTTCTTATCTATGGTTATGAGTAGGGCGGAAGGAAAAGGTACAAGAAACTGTTTCTGCTTTCTAGAGGAATAATTAGTTGCCACATATTTAGGAGTTAGGCAACTTTATATTGTTGTGTTAGCCACTTATTTGTTGCTCCTTTGAGTTTGCTTTGTCAATAGTTCACTGGGGCTGAGGGGAGAGACCAGCAGACTACATCCAGTGATGTCACGACTTTGACATGCCCAGTCTCCATGCTGCAGGAGGAGGTGCACAACCCAGAGGTGGAGGACTAGACTGGAGTTCCTCCAGGAACTACAATTACCAGGTAAGCGTAATTTCTATCTTTTTTTGTTCTAGTGTTATAATAAACTAAATAAAAGTAAGACAAATGGATTTTAAACAAGCTAATAATTAGTTATTGCTTTTTAATGATATTAAACCACAAAATTTATCAATAAACCCATATTCCTAGGCATTTCTCCAGTCCAGTCCCTTTCTTCTGGGTTGTGCTTTTCTTCCTGCAACTTGGAGACTAAGTACGTTATTCTTTGATCACCTCAGGATATATACCACTGGCACCACCCACCAGCCTCAGTATACTCAGTCTCCAAGCAGCAGAAGGAGCAGTAAACCAAAGAGGGCCTACTGGAGATACGTTAGCTTAGAGGGTTTTTTGTTTTGTTGCCTTTCTTTATTTTAGTTAACTTAGTTTGAATTGGTTCAATTTGGGTTATTTTTTAATTTGCTGTCAGGTTAATTGGGATCCCCCTGCGCCCCTCCCTTCCCCCCCTTCCCCCCCCCGGTGATTCGCAAATTTATGTCTCGGGGAGCACCCACGGCGTGGCACTACCTGCAGGTGCTGGGGACTATGGCGGCGACGTTAGACCTGGTACCCTGGGCCAGGGCCCACATGCGGCCGCTACAAAGGTTGCTTCTGTGGCGTTGGTCTCATCAGCATCAGCCTTTGCCAGTGATGCTCCCCTGTCCTCCAGCAACTAAGGGGGCGCTTCAGTGGTGACTCTCTCCGGGGAGTATGGAGAGAGGAATGCCCCTGGAATCTCCTCAGTGGGTTCAGGTCACGACGGATGCGAGTCTGTCAGGCTGGGGAACCCACTGCAAGGGACACTTTGCCCAGGGACTCTGGAGTACTCTGGAATCACAGTGGCCCATCAACAGGTTGGAATTGAGGGTGGTGACTCTGGCTCTCAAAGCGTTTCTGCGTTGGGTTCGCAGGAGGGCGGTCAGAGTTCTCTCGGACAACGTGACAGCGGTGGCCTACATCAACAGGCAGGGCGGCACAAGCAGTCCCATGTTGGAAGAAGAAGGAGAGAGCCTCCTGGTATAGGCCGAGACTCATTTATTGGCTCTATCAGCTCAACACATGGCCAGAGTGGAGAATGTGACAGCAGACTACCTCAGCAGATACAAGGTGGATCATGGAGAATGGGAGCTCTGCCAGGAGGTTTTCCAGCAGGTGGAACGAAGGTGGAGCTCTCCGGTTATGGACCTGATGGCACGCTGGGAGTTGGCCAAAGCGAGCCGTTTCTTCAGCAGAAGAAGAGAAAGAATGTCGGAAGGCTTAGACGCCCTAGTTCAGCGCTGCCCCATGGAGGGGTTGCTGTATGTGTTCCCGCCGTGGGCACTCATAGACAGGGTTCTGCAAAGGATAGAGGCACATCAGGGACTGGTGATACTGATAGCTCTGGATTGGCCAAGGAGACTGGTAGACCGGCCAATGGCGCCTCCCGGTAAGAGGATCTTCTCAGGCAGGGTCCGGTGAGGATGCCACAAGTGGATCAGTTCTCGCTTACGGCTTGGCTATTGAAAGGGCAAGACTGCGTAAGAGGATATTCAGGAGCAGTGATCTCTACGCTGCTAAAGGTGCATGAACGATCAACCTGTCTAGCGTATGTGAGAGTGTGGTGCATTTTCGAGAACTGGTGTGAGGGGCAGCAGAAGAGGCCCCTGAAGGTTTCTGTGTTGGAGGTGTTAGATTTTTTACAGGATGGTTTTGAGAAAGGGCTGGCAGCCAGTTCCTTGCGGGTACAGCTAGCGGCTATCTCTTGTTACAGAGGTAAGGTTTTGGGTAGATCGTTGGGCAAGCATCCAGATGTAGTTCGGTTCCTTAAGGCAGTGAGGCGTTTGCAGCCTCAGCAGAGGTCGATCGTGCCTCCTTGGGATCTTAATTTGTTGTTAGATGTCCTAGCAGATGAGCCTTTCGAACCAGTACAATATGCTTTGTTGAAGGATTTGACGCTTAAGGCAGTTTTCCTGGTGGCCATTTGTTCGGCCAGGCGTGAGTCTGAGTTGCAAGCTTTGTCCTGTCACTCCCCGTTTCTCGTATTTTCAAGGAGAAGGTGGTGTTGAGGACGGTACCATAGTTTTTGCCCAAGGTGATCTCCCCATTCCATGTGAATCAGTCGGTGTTTCTCCCTTCCTTTGCTACTTTGGGACAGGGGGAGGGCAATGCACGTTTGCACCTGCTGGACGTGCAAAGAATTTTGAAGCGTTATCTGAGGCGTACTAAGGCGTTCCGCAAGTCGGAGAGGTTGTTTTGTTTGGAGTGCCGCGCAAGGGAGAAGCGGCTGCTAAAGCTTCAATTTCAAGATGGATCAGGGAAGCCATTGCGTCAGCTTATCTCCTAAAGAGAAAGCACGTTTGGATGGGGTTCCGAGCTCATTCCACTCGGGTTCAAGCGGCCTCGTGGGCTGAGTTTAGTATGGTTCCTCCATTGGAAATTTGTAGAGCGGCTACTTGGTCTTCTTTACATACTTTCGCCAAGCACTACAGGTTGGATGTTCAAGCGGTGGCAGATGCTGGTTTTGGGGGAGCGGTGCTTCGGTCCAGTTTGGCTAGCCCCTCCCATGGTTGAACTGCTCTGTTACATCCCAGAAGAAAGGGACTTGACTGGAGAGACGCTTAGGAAGACCTTACCTGCTAATTAGTGTTCCTGAAGGATCTCCAGTCCAGTCGCTGTTCCCGCCCGGTATGGTAAGGTAAGGAATGGGTTACTGGTCCAAAGAAGTGCAGGAAGCGTGATAAAAGCCAGGGGGTTTTCTCGGTAGGCTGTTTGCTCTAGTTTGTCGGAGTGGGATAGCGGTCGCAGGCCCTGCTACTAAATTGGCTATCAAGGTGGCTATCAGAATTTGTAAGGGCCTTTCAGGTAAGCCGCCTCCTCGGAGGGAGAGTGAGGATATTCCTTTCCGGGAGTGGGAGGTGGTTAATTTGTTACAGTTATAGTTGTTTGGTTTAGTTGCCTCTCCGTTAGGTCTACTTTGTCAACAGGATACTGAGGCTGGTGGGTGGTGCCAGTGGTATATATCCTGAGGTGATCAAAGAATAATGTACTCAGTCTCCAAGCTGCAGGAAGAGGAGCACAACCCAGAAAAAAGGGACTAGACTGGAGATCCTTCAGGAACACTAATTAGCAGGTAAGGTCTAATTACTTCATCTTTCTTATATCCCAAGCTTTAATCTACCAAATTTCCAGCAAAATAATGTTCACTTACTCATAGAGGTTTCACCTGTTCTCAGTACTCCCTCAGAAAATAAGTACTTGAGATCTTCCCTTGCTATGTTTTGTTTCTAGGAGTAATGCTTCAAACAAGCCCCTTTGATTAGCACTGTAATTGGTCAACTAGAGTGACCACCTGTTTTTTTTGTTTTTGTTTTTTTTTTGTTATTTTACCTTAATCATCACCATTTGAACTCGGTATTGGTTTCCTCACTCTTTGTTGAAGGCAACAGAAGAAAAGTGCACTTTATGTTTAAAGCAGTTAAGAGCTAAAAACTGCTAAGACAAATGGTTTTTAGACCTTTTAACTAAACTGATCCCTATTTTCTGTTTTGTTTTGTTCTAGGACTGTAGCAAACTAAATAAAAGCTAAGACAAATGGATTTTAGATTCTTTAAATAAACAGATAATTCTTTCTTTATAATGCAATGAAAACATAAAATTTATCAATAAATCCACAATCTTCTACCCGAGCTTAAAGTCATCAAATGTCAGAGCAAATTAATGTTCACTTACCCACAGAGGATTCGCCTATCCTTAGAACTCCCTTAGGAAAATTTATTAGATCTTATTGCACTGGTAGTTAAATATATGTGCCTCTTTTTGTTTTCTATAGAAGAATCTTGAGTGCTGTGGAAAAAAGCAGGCAAAAATACAGACCGGCCACCCTCACTGTGGAATTTGTCCCTTTCTTTTACCGTAAGTACATTGCCAGGCTATATTCTTTAATCTTGAAAGTTGCCATTCAGGATATACAAAATTTGTTATCTGTACTTCCCCTTTCTTGCTAGTGCCTTTGTGTATGAATGTGGAAATTTAGAAGTAACATTCTCATTTTTTTCCGTAACTTGATTCAGTTTGGTATTTGCAGCAAGCCCAAAATAACTAATCTCAAATATTCCTCTCAGGTTTCCCATAGATTTCATTTATTAACTTGCACACCAGGATGATGCCATATAATTTGGCCTTTAAAGCTTCAGTAAAGTCCATGAATAATTTCTGAGTGTTTCTAAGAGAGAGAAAGTAAAGCTCATTTCTTTTGCTGGCACCTTCCTTACCGCTGAAGTATTTCTATAGTATTTTTGGGAACCTGCCAGACTGAAAGTAACTTGAGTGGTTCCAGCATGTCTACATTTGTTCAATAGATGGAAGCAGAGAAAACCATCTGATCACAAGATGCCACAAAACATTGCAATTAAATTCAATTCAATCCTTTAATTCAACAAAATCGCAAAACTTTTTCAGCTGAGCTGTTCTGCTCACAGAAACCCTGAAATGAGCATACACCTTGAGAATGATATTATCTCCAGGAACAAGCAGGAATGAGTCTTCACATATGGGTATTGTCAGTACCAACGGAGCCTGCGCGGGAACGCTCCCCATCGTCCAAAAGGAAAGCGTTTGGGAGCATCCCACAGCGCCTGTGCGCTGCCTTCCCGCCTTTCCTAACTGCCTCTCTCCAGTTCTTCTTTTCCGCGGAGCCAGCAGGTCGTGTTCCTGTCACCGCTGAAGAATTTCTTTATTTTCTTTTATTTCTTTGGTCGCGTGTCTGCCTTCTTCGACACCGGACCAGTACCGCCAGTCTTTCTTTCTTTATTCTTAAAAAAAAAACAAAAAAACCTACTGTTCCCACTTCAGTGCATTTTTTCTTTCTTCGGCCTTAGGCGTGGAAAATATTTCCTCATGGAAAAGCCTGCCTCCAGGTTTAAAAAGTGCACGAAGTGCAGCGGCACCATTTCTGTCACCGACACCCATGAATGGTGTCTAAAATGTTTAGGTCCTGACCACTCCATAACGGATTGTGAGTCCTGTTCCATGATGTCTAAAAGAGGTCTACAGAATCGAGCAGCCAAGCTCAGTACCCTGTTTCCCTCTGATGTAGCTTCGGTAGCATCGACGTCTTCCAGGGCTTCCTCTTCCTCCCATGGATCTCAGGTAACCAAACTTAAGTCCAGCCGGTCCTCGAAGGGTAGATCTCACTCTAAGTATCGAGATGCCTCCGGGCTTGCTCTCGAGGAATCTGCACCGGCAAAATTACCCCGGCGGGAGGCTCCGGCTTCCAAAGCTTTATCTATGGTGTCACAGGTTGACATCGATGGCTCGGCCTCGACTGATCACCTGTTGCCATGTTCTGGGGTACCGGTGGTTCCCACTGGTACCGATATCCAGACATTGGTGGCGTCGATGGATCAGAATATCCTGACCATGCAGCGTGCCATCATGGCATTCATACAAGCTGCGACGCCTTCGGTACCGCAACAAACTCCATTGTCTGTACCGACTCCGGTACCGATATCGGTTCCGGTGCCGGTACCGATTGCATCGACATCGGCTTCGGGGTCGATTGCAGCGGTACACTGTTCTGTGATGCCCATCGGTACCGAATCGGTACCGATCACTCCCGATGTCGATACCACCCGGTACGCATATCGGGCTCTGCAGGAGCATCCAGACAGGCGATACTTCGATTCCTCTGAAGACTCTGATGAATCAGAGGCCTCTGTCGAAGCATCGGTGATCCTTCCTCAGGAGCCCTCTTCTCCAAAAAGAAGAATGTCTCCTTCAGAAGACTTGTCTTTTCAAGACTTCATTAGGGAAGTGGCCAGGGGCCTTTCCATTTCAGTGGCCAGGGGCCTTTCCATTTCAGTGGCCCCTGAAGCAGAGCCTAGAGCCAAAAAATTAGATATTTTACAATATCCTAAGGCTCCTAAAGAGGCAGCCACTTTACCAATTCATGAGATTCTTTATGATCACATGTTGGGCATATGGGAGACCCCTCTCACCATCTCCCCTCATTCTCGTAGGTTGGACACCATGTATCGTGTTCCTCCTTGTCCTGGCTTTCATAAGACTCAGCTTCCTCACCACTCCATTGTGGTGGAGTCTGCTATGAAGAAGATAAAGAGTACAAAAAGGCACTCTTCTAATCCTCCAGTAAGATAATGCAGAACCTTAGATGCCTTTGGCAGGAGAATTTTCCAGGCCAATATGCTTGTTGCCAGAATCAACTCCTATAGGCTCTATATGGGGATGTTTCTAAAAGAAGTTACAGATCATCTGCAAACTTTATCTCCTTTTATTTCAGAAGATAAAAGAGAAGAGTTTCTCACCTGGCTTAAACATGCCTAGGATGTTTCCAAATTTTCCAACCGTGCAGCCTTTGACTCTTTTGAGTGTGCCAGCAGAGCCTCGGCTATTGCCATAGGTGCACGCAGAGTTGCTTGGTTACAAGCTTCTGATTTGGAACCCTGGGTTCAGGATGGACTAGGAAACCTTCCTTGTACAGGTGAAAACCTTTTTGGCAAAGATTGGCAAGCAAAGGCCACCCAAATGGATGCTGAAAATTCTGCTTTAGATAGACTCTCAAAGTCTACCTCTACTCCTTTTAAGAAAAGGTTGTTCAAAAAGGGGTTTTTTCCCAAAAAAGGGAGATGATCAGCAGACATCTTCTGAAGGTCGTTTTGCTACAAAGAGACAGCAACAACCAAAACAGCCCAAGCCTAAGGCTGCTAGGACTGTTACGGCCCAACAGCCTCAGCCTCCTCAGGGTCTTTGACTTTCAACTAGAGAACTTAGCCTTTCTGGCTCTAAAAGAACCAGAGCCTCTCACCATTCCAGGAAGGTTAGCTCACTTTGCTCCTAGATGGGAACAAATCACAGCAGAGCAATGGACCCTCTCCATCATAAGAGAGGGGTACAAGCTTCATTTCTTAAACCTTCCTCCTCACACCATGGTGAGACAGTTCAATTCTCCAACATCTCTCCTTGACCTTCTGGGTCAGGAGATTACTACCCTTCTTGCCCAAGGGGCAATAGAAGTACCCCTTCTTCAGCAGGGCTCAGGGTTCTACTCCCCCTACTTTCTTATCCCAAAGAAAACAGGGGGCTACAGACCCATACTAGATCTCAGAGAATTGAACAAGTTTCTATACAAGGAGAAGTTCAAGATGATTTCTCTCGGTACTCTCCTTCCATACCTTCAGAGTCAGGATTGGCTTTGTTCTCTAGACCTCAAGGATGCGTACACCCATGTCCTCATCCATCCAACACACAGAACGTTCCTTCAGTTCCTTTACCGAGGAAAGCACTACCAATACAAAGTGCTTCCTTTCGGTCTGGCCTCTGCACCAAGAGTGTTCACAAAATGCATGGCAGTAGTAGCTGCATTTCTACACACTCTAGGGATATTCGTATTCCCATATCTGGACGACTGGCTCATCCGAGCTCCGTCCCAGTCAGAGGCCCAGACTTCCCTAGCCTGCACAAGGCGTGTTCTTCAGTATCTGGGACTTGTAATAAACATTCCAAAATTCCATCTCACCCCTACTCAATCCCTAGAGTTCATAGGATACCACAACTTCAAGGGCCTATCTTCCCCAGGCCCGTTGCCTACGCTTGGTGCAGTTAGCCTCACAGATTCAGTTAAAATCCCATTTAACTGCTCGAGAGATGTTACAGCTGTTAGGCCACATGGCATCCACTGTGCATGTGGTTCCTTATGCTCGCCTTCACATGAGAGCAGCTCAATGGACTCTGTCCACCCAATGGACCCAGGCATCAGGGTGCCTGTCAGACAAAATAGCAACCTCCAGTCGCCTCTTTTGCTCTCTCCAGTGGTGGAAGTCCACTCAAAATCTGTTGCTGGGGTCCCCCTTTCAACAGGTGTTACCCCAAGCAACCCTTACAACAGATGCCTCTCCAAAGGGTTGGGGAGCTCATCTACAAGATCTCTCCATCCAAGGCATCTGGTCTCCACAGGAGACATCTCTACATATCAACCTCTTAGAGCTCAGAGCAATCTTTCTGGCTTTCAGAGTCTTCCACACCCTGCTCAGCTACAAGACAGTCCTCATCCACTCGGACAACCAAGAAGCCATGTTCTATGTGAACAAGCAGGGGGGGACTGGCTCTCTGTCGCTTTGCAACGAAGCTCGGAGATTGTGGGCCTTCGCCAGAGAGCATCAAATCCATCTCATGGCAGTGTATCTTCCAGGGGTTCAAAACTCTTGGGCAGACACTCAGTCGAGTTCTGCTTCCGCACGAATGGTCCCTCCATGGGGACCAGATAGCCAGGATCTTTCGAATTTGGGGAACCCCGGACATAGACTTGTTTGCAAGTCCATGGAATGCCAAACTTCCTCGGTTCTGTTCCAGAATTCTGTGTCAGGGATTTCAGGCAAGGGATGCCTTCCTCCTCCATTGGGGGCAAGACTTCCTCTATGCCTTTCCACCCATTCCCCTAATTCCCAAGACACTGTTCAAATTTCAGAGAGACAAGGGGTCTATGATCCTCATAGCACCACATTGGCCACGCCAAGTGTGGTACCCTCTACTTCTGCATCTCTCTCAAGCTCCCTCCCTGGACTTGGGATCTGCTCCAGACCTCCTGTCCCAGGAGGAGGGAACATTGTGGCACCCAAATCCCCAGTCTCTTCACCTCAGAGCCTGGTTGCTGAAGGCCTAGACCTTCAAGATTTGCATCTTTCTCAGCAAGTGAAGGATATCCTTCATGCTTCCAGAAAGCCTTCCACTAAACGTTCCTATGCTTTTAAATGGAAAAGGTTTACCATTTGGTGTGCAGCGAAGGGTCTTAACCCTCTTGCAATACCTCTGACTCTTTACTAGAGTATTTGCTGCATTTATCCCATGCAGGCCTTAAAACGAATTCAGTAAGAGTCCATTTGAGTGCTATTGCAGCATCCCTTAAACCTCTCAATGGAAAGCCTATTTCCTCTCATCCTTTTATAGCAAGATTCATGAGAGGCCTTCTTTTAACTAAACCTCTCATTAGACCACCTCCAGTGGCATGGGACTTGTCAGACGGCTGCCTAGGGTGAGAACTTACACAATCTTGACGATGCATATATTCATATGATTCTTGCAAGGTATTGTGGGTAATGTAGTTCTTTCACTCCCAAACACAGCTGAAGACAATAATTGAGTTGTGATACCAGTGGTAAGGCCAATAAAATACTTCTTTTATTGATGGGGTTTAATTCACCCAGCACAAATATGCTTGGTAGCAATATAAATGAGGTTACTTGCTTGCAGTGTTTAAATGGATAACATAAAGTCACAAAGCAAACCAGAAAACAACCTTCAACTTGTCAGGCAATTAGCTAATGTTTTCTTAGCAAATAATTACCAAATAAAAAGGCACAAAGAAATGAATAAACTTTGCTTGTTAGGTTAACTTCTGCTTATTTTCCACGCAGATCCCAGCAGTGATTCTCCCTTGCTCACACACACAATCAGGTGCAGCTTTAATTACTATCAATTGACCAGCTGAAACCCTTTAGCTGGCTGGCTGCTACTGTGTGAACCCAAATCCTGCTTTAAGAGCTGTTTGCAGTGGAAATAAAGAACAAAGTTAGGTTTCTTTGTGATGGCTGAGGTGTTTTGCTCACAGAAAGCTAGCAATAGCATTTAGATAGAGAACAGTCCATGTAATGAATAGTTTCATCTGCTGTATCTCCCCCTTCATCAATCAGCATAGGGTCACTATCATACATTGGCACAGATGAGTCTTTCAATAAGGCACTATCATGGGAATGCTTATTCCCTTGCTGCCATTCACTATTATAGATAGGGTCTGAATCAGTGTTCATACCTGAGCCTCTCCTGCTATCATAATTCCTCTCTGTATAGCCTGGCCAGTATGTAATCCAGTTCTGATGTCCAGCCTTCCAATCTTGATCCCTGGACACTGGATCTTTCCTCACATACCTTCTGGCATAGGTCTGAAAGTCCTTTCCACGTGCAGTCTTCTCTCTTCCAGGTAGCCACTGGTGATTCCTATCTCTGCCATTCCATTCCTCTGGCTGACTCCAGTCCAATGGACTCTGCTGGCATTTGGAATACCTCCCAGTATAGGTACTGCCTTGGAATCTCCCAGACCTTCCAATGGCCTTTCTTCTCTTCCTTCCAGAGAGTTTCCTTCTCTCTCTATCCGCTTGGCTTGGCTTCTGCTTCTCGAGATGATGTTGGTGCTTGAGCTTGAAGCTGTTGCTGTATCTGTGTCTGAAGCTGGGCTGGAGCTTGTAGCCGTTGCTGTCGCTCCCCCTGAAGCTGTTATCTGAAGAATAAGCTCTATTCTTATTCTGTCCTAATGTGTGCTCCTCCCTAACACAGCGCAGCTGTGTTGAATCAGGCCCTGCCCTTTGAGATGAGTGCTTAGGGATTACCTCATAGCTCTCTTGATTGCACACACGTTTTCTCACTTCAGCCCCTCTCATGGCTGCTAGAAACCTGGTGCATTCTGGGACTGGTAATCTTTTATGTGAAAACTCTGTTTTCTTACTTCTACCAGAACTGACAGGTTGCTTGTTCAGAGTCACATCATCTTTTCTATAGCTCCTACCCTGAGCTATGATAAGCTTCCTTATCACAGACTTCAATCTGGTTCTTGGTCAGCTTATGCAGCCACCCTTTGAACCCTTAGCCACTGCCTCCTTGAAATTCCTTTCCTGGAAGGTTATTTTTCTCATTGCAGTCACTTCAGCTCGCCGCATTAGTGAGCTGCAAGCCTTGGTGGCTAATCCTCCTTATACAAGGTTCCATCATGACAAGGTAGTCCTCAGGACTAATCCACACTTTATGCCTAAAGTGGTCTCCCCTTTTCATCTGAACCAGGAGGTTTATTTACCTGTCTTTTTCCCAGGACCTCATGCATCAAGTGCGGAGAGGAATCTTCATACCCTGGAATGTAAAAGAGCTCTTGCTTTTTACTTACAAAGGACACAGCAACATAGAAAGTCCTCTCAACTCTTTGTTGCTTTTGATCCCTCTCATTTAGGACTTCCAGTCTCTAAAAGAACTCTGTCCAATTGGATTGCTCAGTATATTTCTTTCGCCTACCAGAGTAAGAACCTTTCTCTGGAGGGCCATGTCACAGCTCACAATGTGAGGGCCATGGCAGCCTCTATGGCTCATCTAAATTCTGTGTCCCTCGACCAGATCTGTTGAGCGGCCACCTGGGCCTCGGTTCATACCTTCACAGCCCATTACTGCTTGGACAAGGACTCCCGCCGGGATGCCTTGTTTGGTCAGACTGTTCTCAAACACCTGTTCCATACGTAATCAACTCCTCCCCTCCATCCCTGGCTGGATGCCTGAGATTCATGGGTGGAGGTAGAGCCCTTCCCAGGGACTCACAACCTGGGTGATCTCCCAGGCATCTCTAGCTGGGGAGTCCCCATATGTGAAGACTCATTCCTGCTTGTTCCTGGAGATAGCACAGTTACTTACCTGTAACAGGTGATCTCTGGGAACAGCAGGAATAAGTCTTCACAACCCACCCACCTCCCCTAGGTGTTGTATCTCTCTATCTTTCTTTCCTTTCCTCACTCTCTCTTTGTCTCAGCTTTAAAACTCGAACTGGAGAGAGGCGGTTAGGAAAGGAGGGAAGGCAGCGCGCAGGCGCTGTGGGATGCTCCCAAAAGCTTTCCTTTTCGACGCTGGGGAGCGTTCCCGCGCAGGCTCCATCGGTACCGACGATACCCATATGTGAAGACTTATTCCTGCTGTTTCCAGAGATCACCTGTTACAGGTAAGTAACTGTGCTTTCTGTATCAGTATCCATTTCCTTTGGCGTGTCTTGTTGCATGGTTCAATAGTGTCCTTTTGAGCTTTTCTCGGTTTTTGAATACTACTGTGCTTTTGTTTGGTGAGACCTCATTTGGAGTATTGTGTGGAATCCTGGAGCCCATATCTTTTGAAAGGATATAAACAGGATGGACCCGGTGCAGAGGGTGGCAACCAAACTGGTAGTGGGCTTCATCAAAAGGCATATGGGGACTTAAAGATCTTAATATGTATACTTTGGAAGAAAGACGAGAGAGGGGAGATATGATAGATGTTTAAATACCTCTGTGGCACACACATATACAGCAGGAGAGCATCTTTTAATTGAAAGGAAACTTTACAATGAGGGTACATAGAAGCTTAAAGGGAATAGGCTCAGGAGTAATTTGAGAAAATATTTCTGTACGGAAAGAGTGGTAGATGCATGGAATAGTCTTCTAGTGGAGGTAATAAAGATGAGGACTGTATTTGAATTCAAGAAAACATGGGACAAAACCAGAGGATTTAAAGGACAAAAAAGGGACTGTAAAGATTACTAGTTGGCATGGAAGAGCAGACTGGATAGGTCAAGTGATCTTTATCATTTTTCTCTGTTTCTGTTAGAGGTAATCTCCAGGAACAAGCAGGAATGTAGTCTTCACATATGGGTATCGTCGGTACCGACGGAGCCTGCGCGGGAACGCTTCCCAGCGTCCAATAGGAAAGCTTTTGGGAGCATCCCACAGCACCTGCGTGCTACCTTCCCGCCTTTCCCAACTGTCCCTCTCCAGTTCTTCGTTTTCCGCGGAGCCGACAGGTCGCACATCCTGTCACCGCAGAAAAATTCCCTTCTTATACTTCTTTTTTTGTGGTCGTGTCTGCCTTCCCTCCACGCTATACCGGTACCGCCGGTGGTTCTTTCCTTTTTTCTGAAAAAACAAAACAAAACAAAAATTTGGTTTCTGGAGTCTTTCTCCAGTAATTTTCTTCTCGGGTGCCACGTGCCATTTTGAGTACTAGGCCCAACATTTTCCCTCAGAATGGAAAAACCCGCTTTGGGTTTTAAAAAGTGTTCTAAATGTGGCAGTACCATCTCCGTCACCGACACCCATAAGTGGTGCCTCAAATGTTTAGGTCCTGACCACGCTATTTCAGAGTGTGTTGCCTATGGGATGATGTCGAAAAGGGGCTGGCAAAACCGAGCTGTTAAACTTAGCACCATTTTTCCCTCCGATGCAGCCTCTGTGGCATTGATGTCTTCCGGGGCTTCGTCTTCCTCCCATGGATCTCGGGTAACTAAACATAAATCTAGCCGGTCCTCAAAGGGTAGATCTCCTTCTAAACATCGAGATGCCTCTGGCTTTACCCTTGAGGGACTTTCACCTGCAAAATTCCCCCGTCAGGAGGCTTTAGCTTCCAAAGCACTAACGGGGCTCCAGAATGTTCTCGAGACTTCAACCTTGGCAGAACTACTGGTCCCATGCTCTGGGGTTCCGGCTGCTTTAACTGGCACCGATACCCAAGCATCGGCAGCGTCGATAGACCAGAGATTCTTGGCTATTGAACGCAGTCTGGCGGCTCTTCTCACGGCCTCGATGCCCCTGAAACCGTTTCAGACAATTCAACCGGTACTGGTACCGACTGCATCGACATAAGAACATAAGACATGCCATACTGGGTCAGACCGAGGTCCATCAAGCCCAGTATCCTGTTTCCAAGAGTGGCCAATCTAGGTCATACGTACCTAGCAATATCCCCAAAAGACACAGGTTCCACAATGCTTGTACTGGGTCAAGCATTGATATCCTGGGTCCCTTTTTAATAGTGGTTTATGGACCTTTCCTCCAGGAACTTGTCCAAACCTTTTTTAAACCCAGCTATACTAACAGCCCTTACTACATCCTCCGGTAACAGATTCCAGAGTTTGATTACACGTTGAGTGAAAAAATATTTTCTCTTATTTGTCTTAAATAGTTTACCCTGTAGCTTCATTACATGTCCCCTAGTCTTTCTATACTCTGATAGCGTAAACAATTGATCCACGTTTATCCGTTCCACTCCATTCATTAATTTATAGACCTCTATCATATCTCCCCTCAGCCGTCTCTTCTCCAGGCTAAAGAGCCCTAACCTTCTTAGCCTCTCTTCAGAGGAGTAGCCTTCCATCCCCTTCACCAATTTGGTGGCTCTTCTCTGTACTTTTTCTAATAACGCTATGTCCTTTTTAAGATACGGTGACCAGAATTGCACACAATATTCAAGGTGCGGTCGTACCATGGAGCGATACAGAGGCATTATAACATCCTTTGTTTTATTCTCCATCCCTTTCCTTATGATACCTAGTATTCTATTTGCTTTCTTGGCCGCCGCTGCACACTGGGCGGAGGGTTTTAACATGTTATCTACGATGACTCCTAAATCTTTTTCCTGGGTGGTGGTTTCTAATGTGGAGCCTTGCATTGTGTAACTATAGTGTGGGTTGTTCTTTCCTAGGTGCATAACTTTGCACTTGTCCACATTAAATTTCATCTGCCATTTGGATGCCCAGTCTTCCAATTTATCCAGATCCTCCTGCAGTTTTCCACAATCCTCTTGGGTTTTAACAACTTTAAACAGTTTTGTGTCATCTGCAAATTTGATAACCTCACTAGTTATTCCCTTTTCCAGGTCATTTATGAATGTCAAAAAGCAGTGGACCCAGTACAGATCCCTGGGGTACTCCACTATTCACCTTTTTCCATTGGGAATATTGGCCATTTAGCCCTACCCTCTGCTTTCTATCTTTTAACCAGTTCCCGATCCACAATAGTACACTGCCTCCTATCACATGACTTTTTAGCTTCGCCAAAAGTCTCTGATGGGGGACTTTGTCAAAAGCTTTCTGAAAGTCCAGATACACTATATCAACCGACTCACCTTTGTCTACCTGTTTATGCACACTTCAAAAAAAACATATCAGATTAGTAAGACAAGATCTTCCTTGTCTAAAGCCATGTTGGCTGTCTCTCATTAGGCCATGACTATCTACATGCTGTGTAATTTTGTTCTTTATGATGGTTTCTACCATTTTCCCTGGTACTGACGTCAGGCTCACCGGTCTGTAATTTCCTGGGTCACCCCTGGAACCCTTTTTAAAAATTGGTGTTACGTTGGCGACCCTCCAATCTTCAGGTATTACAGATGATTTTAATGAAAGTTCACAGATTACCAATAGCAGGTCTGCAATCTCATATTTCAGTTCTTTCAACACTCTGGGATGTATACCATCCGGTCCAGGTGATTTGCTACTATTCAGTTTATCAAATAGTTGTAATATATCTTCCCGGTGTAGCGATATTTCTCTCAATTCCTCTGCAGTATCACCTTTAAATACCACTTCAGTCTTGGGTAACATCCCTACATCTTCCTCAGTAAAGACCGAAGCAAAGAATTCATTCAGTCTCTCTGCTATAGCCTTGTTTCCTCTTACTGCCCCTTTTACCCCTCTATCATCTAATGGTCCAATTGACTCTCTCACAGGCCTTTTGCTACGAATGTACTTGAAAAAGTCTTTAATTCGTGTTTTTGCTTCCGTAGCAAGTTTCTTCTCAAATTCCCGCTTTGCCTGCCTTATCAATGCTTTGCATTTAACTTGCCAGTGCTTGTGCTGTTTCCAGTTTTCATCATTTGGCTCTTTTTTCCATTTCCTGAAGGTTGCTTTTTTGGCAGCAACAGCCTCTCTGACCTCACCTTTAAACCATGCTGGCAGTTTTTTGGATTTTCTTCCACTTTTCCTAATGCGTGGAATACAGCTGGTCTGGGCTTCGAGGATAGTATTTTTAAATAACACCCAAGCTTGCTGTAAGTCTTTAACCTTAGAAACCTCTCCTTTTAGTTTTTTCCTAACTATATTCCTCATTCTATCATAGTCTCCCTTTTGAAAGTTAAAAGGTAGTTCTGTGGATGCCTTTACTATCTGTCCTCCACTAATTAAATCAAACATGATCATACTATGATCACTATTGCCAAGTGGTCCCAACACCCTTATTTCTTGCACCAGATCTGGCGTTCCACTAAGGACTAGGTCCAGTATGGCTTCCCCTCTGGTCGGTTCATGAACCAGCTGCTCCAAGAAGCAGTCATTTATTCCATCTAGAAACTTTATCTCTTTAGCTTGTCCTGCTGTGACACTGACCCAGTCGATACCGGGGTAATTGAAATCACCCATTATTACTACTCTGTTGTGACTTTTGTTAGCTTCCTTGATTTCTTTGAGCATTTCATCATCCATTTGTTCATTCTGGCCAGGCGGTCGATAGTATACTCCAACTGCCATCACCTTCCCCTTCATAAATGGAATTTCAATCCATAGAGATTCTACAGCAAATTTTGTTCCCTGCAAAACTTTAATCCTTTCTGACTCAATGCCCTCTCTAACATAGAGCGCAACCCCTCCACCAATTTGATCAGCTCTATCATCACGATATAGGGTGTATCCAGGTATCACAATGTCCCACTGGTTATCCTCCTTCCACCATGTCTCTGAGAGTGCAATCATATCTAACCTCTCATTTAGTGCTATATATTCTAATTCTCCCATCTTATTGTTTAGACTTCTAGCATTGGCATACAAGCATTTTAGAGACTGTATTTTATTCATATTAATCTGGCTATTGGTAGGCAGGGGTAATTTGGAATCTTTATGCTCTGTCTGCTCCTTGCTCAAGGGCATTTGGGCTACTATACTCCCTTTTGGAACCTCACTGCTTTTGGTAGTATCCTTCAAGGATACCTTTGTCCGAACCATGCACTCCTGGGTGACTGTCGGCTTTCCCCTAATTTCTAGTTTAAAAGCTCCTCTATCTCTTTTTTAAAGGTTAATGCCAGCAGTCTGGTCCCATCCTGATTAAGGTGAAGCCCATCCCTTCGGAAGAGCCCCCCCCTTTCCCCAGAATGTTCCCCAGTTCCTAACAAATCCAAAACCCTCATCCTTGCACCATTGTCTCGTCCACGCATTGAGACTCCGGAGCTCTGCCTGTCTTTTGGGTCCTGCACGTGGAACAGGAAGCATTTCGGAGAATGCTATCCTGGAAGTTCTCGATTTCAACTTCCTACCTAAAAGCTTAAATTTAGCCTCCAGAACTTCCCTACCACATTTCCCTATGTCATTGGTACCAACATGTACCAA
Organism: Ichthyophis bannanicus; assembly: GCA_033557465.1. Taxonomy (NCBI): domain Eukaryota; kingdom Metazoa; phylum Chordata; class Amphibia; order Gymnophiona; family Ichthyophiidae; genus Ichthyophis; species Ichthyophis bannanicus. The sequence continues at coordinate 499,366,753 of CM066036.1, forward strand.
GACAGCAGACTCCTCCCCAGCACTATCTATGATCCTATCTAGGCGGTGCGTGAGGTCCGCTACCTTCGCCCCAGGCAGGCATGTTACCAGGCGATCCTCACGTCCACCAGCCACCCAGCTATCTACATTCCTAATGATTGAATCACCAAGTATAACAGCTGTCCTGACCCTCCCCTCATGGGGACATGGCCCTGGAGAAACGTCCTCGGTGCGAGAGGGTTTTACATCACCTGGAGGACAGGTCCTAGTTACAGGATCACTTCCTGCCACACCAGGGTGATGCTCTCCTGTCACGTGACCGCTCTCCTCCATGGCAACAGGGATGCTGCCAGACTGGAGGTGGGACTTCAGGACTATATCCCTGTAGGTCTCGTCCATGTACTTCTCTGTCTTTCTTATGTCTTCCAGGTCTGCTACTCTAGCCTCTAGAGAACGGACTCGTTCCCTGAGAGCAAAGAGTTCTTTGCACTTAGTGCATACGTACGACCTCTCACCAACTGGGAGAAAATCATACATGTGACACTCAATGCAAAAGACCGGAGAACTCCCATCTCGTTGCTGGACTTCTGTCTGCATCTTAGTTTAAAGCTTGTGTTTAGGTCTTTTAAATTCTGTATTGTGATGAGGTGAGTGCAGCCCAGCTAGGGAAAACTAAAAAAAAGAAGGATTTTTTTTCATTGCGGGGGATGGGAGCACAAAATCCTAGGCTCCATACTAGAAGCACTGAAAGAAACCTAGAGGGCAGAGCCAAAGGTAAGCCAATCACAGACCACAGGACAACCCTGCAGAGGAGTAGGAGGTCCAAGTGGGAGGAGCTAGGAAGGGAGTTGCCCAGCTCAACAGTTAACAGAGGAAGAACAAATAAAAGAGAGAGGCACAGTTTGAGAGAGAGGCAGGAGGAGGAAGGAGCTGTGAGCAGAAGGTCCAGGAGGAGTGCAGGAGCAAGCACCAGTGGCAGCTGCAGTTCAAGGCCGAGCCCAGGTTCAAGTCCAATTCCCAGGAGGCACGGACAGGAGAGGTCTGGGGCCAAGCTGTGGAAAACCCTTGCAGCCAAGGAGAGCAGCAAATGGAGGAACCATTACAAAGGCAGCCAAGAAAGGTATGCAGGGAATGAGCAGTGCCACCAGAATAGTTCTTGCTCTGACTCAGAGGAGACCTTCAGACACCTGAATCCTCAGCACAGCAAGAAGTATCTCAGGAGGGAGGTTAAGCAAGAGAGACACACAGGAGACCGGCTTGGAGGAGCCAAGGCCAGGCACTGTGAGAGACTGTTTAACATTGCAAAGACTCTTAAGGAAAAGTTACCAGAGCACTTTCAAAGAGCACCTAGCTGTAGCTCAATTGAGAGCATGGAGGTAGGCCCGGAAGAAAGTGTTATTGAGTCAGAAGCCTCTGAGATGGAATGTGAGCTGTGCACTAAAATGCAATAGTATTGTGAGCTAGAATACAGTGAAATACAGAAGGAAGCTGTTGCAAGTTAAAGCAGTTTCAAGAGTTGAAAGAGAAGAGTAACCCTGAAGACAAGAGGTTAGGAATCTCTTAAGAAGTAAAAACTGAAAAACTTCAGTAAAGGCCCAAACAGCTAGAACTGTTTGTATGGGGCGGGGCAACAGCAGGTTGGAAGCTGTGAAGAGTTTTACAAATGCTTTTGTGTTTTGAAATGTCAAGCAATTGCAGTGAAGAATAGAAACTGCTGTGAGTTTTGGTTTGGACATTTTGATTTGGAGAAATTATCCTGTATTTCTTTTGTCTGGAAAAAGTGCTTAAAGAATTTTTATGTTCATCACTTGCCAACTTTGGAAACCGAATAAAAATTTCCTGTGCGCTTTAAATAACCACTTGGCTTTTCTTATTGACACAACTACAACCCTCGAAGGGATACAGATGGCCAGCCGTCCCTACTAGGAAGCCGCCTGGTAGGGGCGCGAGCGTCACAGTATATAATAAGGATTGGTGTGGATGCTTATACCAATAAAAGTGTATCTAATACCCCTAATACACCTTGTGTACCTGAAGCTTAAGTAATTAATCTCAGGTCCTCTGTGTATGACTGATTTGGATAACGAACTGCACCTGAGAGCAGCCCCTTTCCTCTAAGATGTGCAAGTACCTATAAAACTACAATTACCCCAGGGGTGGGTGGGTGCTGGGGAGGGAGGGAGGGAGATAAGTCCTATTAAAGAGGGCAGTTACAAGGTACCCTGTCCTGAACCCTCAGCAGGGGGGAAGGGGGTACCACACAAAGCCCAGTTAGTTGAGAGAGGCAAGGTAAGTTATAGCTGAGAAGGCTGAACTAGCACACCACTACGACAAACAATAAATAATTAAATAAACAGTTAGACAAACAATAAATAATTAATAAACAGCTAGAACTCACAGCAAGGTGTCACAGGAGACAAATATCCACTTCTCTAGCAGAGCACTGTAAAAAGCACTGCCCTTCTCTGATCAGAGAAAAGCAGACTAAAACAGGGTAGACAAAGCAGACATCAGCAGGTATTCTACCGGGACCGAGTCATGCGTCTCTATCCGGCTTTGACAAGTTGGTACCGAACCACTCCGATGCCGACTTCGATCGGTACCGGTACCGTGCCTTGCACGATCACCCAGATCGGAGATACTTCGAATCCTCTGATGAGTCTGAAGACTCCGAAGGCTCTGCCGATACCAGAGTACTTCTTCCTGAGGATTCCTCTTCTCCTCAGCGTAGGATGTCTCCACCAGAGGATATGTCCTTTCAGGATTTTATCCGAGATGTGGCCCAAGGTCTTTCCATCACAGTGGCTCCTCAAAAAGAGCCTAGGGCAAAGGAATTAGAAATCCTACAATACCCTTAAAGCTCCTAAGGAGGCAGCTATCTTACCTATTCATGAGATCTTGCATGATCTTATGTTAAGGATGTGGGAAACACCTCTAACCGCATCTCCTCATTCTCGAAGACTCGACACCATGTATCGAGTTTCTCCTTGTCCTGGTTTTCAGAAAACTCAATTACCACACCATTTCATGGTGGTGGAATCAGACTTGAGACGGATGAAGAGTGCAAAAAGGCATGCATCTAATTCTCCAGGAGGTGAGTTTAGGATTCTTGACGCCTTTGGACGTCGATCCTTCCAGGCTTCCATGCTTTCTGCTAGGATCAATTCCTATTTCTTGTATATTGGAATGCTCCTTAAAGAAGTTACAGGAGACTTAGAGCTTTGAGCCCCCTCCTTCCTGATGATTAAAGGCAAGATTATCTTATTCTTGTTAAATATGCTCAGGATGTTTCCAAGTTTGTGAATCGTGCAGCCTTTGACTGCTTTGAATGCATAAGCAGAACCTCTGCTATTGCCATAGGTGCAAGCAGAATTGCCTGGCTCCTGTCATCTGACTTAGAAATCTGGGTACAGGACAAACTGGGGAATATACCTAGCACAGGAGAGAATCTCTTTGGCAAGAATTAGCAGGGAAAAGCTAATGAGATAGATGCTGTCAATATCACTTTGGATAGATTGTCCAAATCTACAGCTGATCCTCTAAGAAACCATTCTTCAGTAAGAAGAAGTTTTATCCCTCCTATACCCAGCAGGGACATTGTTCAGGACAGTCTGCCCAAAAGGGACAGCAGCAACAACCTAGGCAACAAAGGAAGCCAAAAGCAGCTAAGCCTCAACCGGCTCAGCAGACTCATCCTCCACAGGGGCTTTGACTCCTATCTAGAGAACTTTGCCTTCCTGGCCCTGAACGGCCCAGAACCCTCCACTATCCCAGGAAGGTTATGTCATTTTGCCCCCAGATGGTGTCAGATAACAGCAGAAAATTGGACTCTGTCTATTGTAAGAGAGGGGTACAAGCTTCATTTCCTCAGCATGCCCCCTCCTACAATAGTAAGACAGCTCAATTCTCAGACCTCTCCCAACGACGGGTTAGGTCAAGAAGTCACAATGCTCCTTGCTCAAGGAGCAATAGAAGAGGTGCCCATTCCCCAACGGGGTACAGGGTTTTACTACCCCTATTTCCTTATTCCAAAGAAAACAGGAGGGGACAGACCCATTCTAGACCTCTGAGAATTGAACAAATTCCTGTTCAGAGAGAAGTTCAAAATAATTTCTCTAGGAACTCTGCTGCCATACCTTCAGAGTCAGGATTGGCTTTGTTCTCTAGATCTCAAAGATGCGTATACTCATGTTCTCATCCATCCAACTCACCGAAGGTTCCTTCAATTCCTGTTTCAAGGGAAGCACTACCAATACAGGGTTCTTCCTTTTGGCCTGGCTTCTGCACCAGGGTTGTTCACAAAATGCATGACTGTGGTAGCAGCATTTCTCCGCACCCTGGGAATATTAGTCTTCCCTTACTTAGAAGACTGGCTCATTCGAGCCCCTTCAGAGCCAGAGGCCAGGGTGGCTCTGTCTCGCACAATGCGCATCCTTCAGTATTTGGGACTTGTCATAAACTTCCCAAAGTCCAACCTTCCTCCCACTCAATCCCTAGAGTTTATAGGAGCTCTTCTGGATACCAGACAGACAAGGGCCTTCCTTCCACAGCCCCGCTGCCTTCGCTTTGTGCAGTTAGCTTCCCAAACAGTGCTAAAACCTCACCTCACTGCTCGGGAAATGTTACAGTTGCTAGGCCACTTGGCATCCACCGTGCATGTGGTTTCTTATGCTCGCCTCCATATGAGGGCAGCCCAGCGGACCTTATCCACTCAGTTGACTCAGGCGTCAGGTTGCCCGTCAGACAAAATAGCAAACTCAGATCGCTTATTTTGTCCCTCCAATGGTGGCAGTCACCCAGAAACCTTCTGGGGGGGGGGTCTCCTTTTCAGCAACCCCTATCCCAAGCCACTCTTAACAACAGATGCTTCACAGGTGGGTTGGGGAGCCCACCTGCATGGCCTCTCTACCCAGGGTACCTGGACTCCACAGGAGGCCTATCTCCATATCAACCTCCTGGAGCTCAGAGCAATCTTCCTTGCTCTTCGAGTATTTCACACCCAACTCAGCTACAAGACAGTCGTAGTTCAAACGGACAATCAGGTAGCCATGTTCTATGTGAACAAGCAGGGCGAAACAGGCTCTCTGTAGCTTTGCAACGAAGCTTTGTGACTATGGGCCCTCGCCAGAGAGCATCAGATTCGTCTCCTTGCGGTGTATCTTCCAGGCATTCAAAAGTCTTGGGCAGACAGACTCAGTCGAGTTCTGCTTCCACACGAATGGTTTGTCCATGCAGACCAGGTGGCCCAAATTTTTCAAATTTGGGAACCCTGGACATAGACCTCTTTGCAAGTCCACTGAATGCCAAACTTCCCCGGTTCTGTTCCAGAATTCCGGCTCGAGGTTGTCAGGCCAGGGATGCTTTCCTCCTTCATTGGGGTCAGGACTTCCTGTATGCCTTTCCACCCATTCCCGTAATTCCCAAAACCCTGTTCAAGCTTCAGATAGACAGAGGTCATATGATCCTCATAGCTCCACGTTGGCCATGGCAACCATGGTACCTTCTGATCCTACATCTCTCTCAAGCTCCACCTCTGGAGTTAGGATCTTCTCCAGATCTTCTTTCTCAAGAGGATGGGATGCTTTGGCATCCCAATCCCCAGTCTCTGCATCTCAGGGCCTGGTTGCTGAAAGCCTAGAACTTCACTGTCTTAACCTTTCCCAGCAGGTAAAGGATATCCTTTATGCTTCCAGGAAACCTTCCACAAGAAGCTCTTATGCATTTAAGTGGAAAAGGTTTACCATATGGTGCTCGCAGAAGGGTCTTAACCCTCTTGTAATACCTCTGGAATCATTACTGGAGTGCCTCCTTCATTTATCAAATGCAGGGTTTAAGACCAATTCAGTGAGAGTCCATTTGAGTGCTATTGCAGCTTCTTTCAAGCCTCTAAATGGACAACCTATTTTCTCTCATCCTCTCATAGCGAGATTTATGAGAGGCCTTCTTTTAACGAAGCCTCCCATTAAGCCACCACCGGTGGCATGGGACTTGAATCTGGTACTTGGGCAGCTCATGAATCCGCCCTTTGACCCATTAGCCACTACCTCTTTGAAATTCCTTTCCTGGAATGTTATTTTTCTCATAGCAATCACATCAGCACGTCGCATCAGTGAATTGCAAGCGTTGGTGGCTGATCCTCCTTATACAAGGTTCCATCATGATAAGGTAGTCCTTAGGACTCGTCCACACTTTATGCCAAAGGTGGTTTTGACCTTTCATTTAAACCAAGCGGTTTACCTTCCTGTATTCTTTCCAAGGCCTCACGCCTCAAATGCAGAAAGGAACCTTCATACTTTGGACTGTAAAAGAGCTTTGGCCTCTTACTTGCAAAGGACACAGCAACATAGAAAATCCTCTCAACTCTTTGTTGCTTTTGATCCTAGTCATTTGGGACTTCCAGTCTCCAAAAGGACACTGTCCAGCTGGATTGCACAGTGTATATCTTTTGCCTTTGAGAGTAACAACCTTCCTCTTGAAGGCCATGTCACAGCTCACAATGTGAGAGCCATGGCAGCCTGAATGGCTCATCTTCACGCTGTGTCTGTCGATGACATCTGTCGAGCAGCTACTTGGGCTTCGGTACATACCTTCACAGCCCATTACTGCTTAGACAAGGACTCCCGCCGGGATGCCTTGTTTGGTCAGGCTGTTCTTCAACACCTGTTCCAGACTTAATAAACTCCTACCCCCACCATCCCTGGTAGGATGCCGGAGATCCATGGGGGGAAGTGGAGCCCTTTCACAAGGGCACACAACTTTCTGGGGCCATCTCCCTGGCATCTGCAGCTAGGGAGTCCCCATATGTGAAGACTACATTCCTGCTTGTTCCTGGAGATAGCATAGTTACTCACCTGTAACAGGTGATCTCCGGGAACAGCAGGAATTTAGTCTTCACAACCCACCCACCTCCCCTAGGAGTTGTATCTTTCTATCTCTCTCTCTTTCCCTCTCTCTTTTGTCTCAGCTTTAAACTCAGCTGGAGAGGTACAGTTGGGAAAGATGGGAAGGCAGCACGCAGGTGCTGTGGGATGCTCCCAAAAGCTTTCCTATTGGACACTGGAGAGCGTTCCCGCACAGGCTCATACCCATATGTGAAGACTAAATTCCTGCTGTTCCCAGAGATCACCTGTTACAGGTGAGTAACTATGCTTAATCAGAAATCTGTGCCAGGCCATAACAGGAAAACTCGAATTGTATAATGGTGGTTTCACAGTTTCTGGAATCTTTTATAGTAATAATGAGAAGTACGTATTAGTCTCCCTTCTCAGTATTAAATAGCTCAAAACTAAGTGGAAACGCTTTGCTGAACTTTTGATTGAGGCATCAGTTGCCGAAGAAAACCAAAGTTCTCGCGGGGGCGGGGGGCAGTTTCCCCAAAAAGGATAGTTTTTGCACATACCATGAAAGTAATCAACCTCACTCCTAAGCCAGGGTGCTTTGATGCAGTCCAAATGCTTTCAAATAGAATATGTTGTTGTATAATTGTCACTCTGTGCTTTTCGCCTTTATTCTTCCACATGCCAATTTTTTTTTACAATGGGGGAATCATGATAGATTCCTTTATCAACATTTACACCACAGTTCATACTTTTATACGATTGATGATGCTTCACAGCATAGAGTTTTACAGAGCAAAGTGGCAGTAGCTTTTATCATCCCATGGAGGGACATAGGATGTGGCAAAAAAAAGATCAGTGATGACGTATCTGCATTTCTAGTGTTCAGTTTGTATTTTTCTGACATAATGTGCTGATATGGAACACCTCCTGTTCCTTGGCTTCTTACATTGGTATCACAAAATACTTAAAAATTGAGGCAGGAATGGGTAATATAGATAAGTACTAGATAGACTACAGCAGAAAACAGCCTTTGAATAGACACTTTGCTGTTGTACACAATACATGGTGTAAACTGGTTTAAGAGTTAACACAATAAAGAGCTGATGGGAAGCGAAAATTCTAATTAAATTTGATAAATTAGTTGTATAATTAGGTGATAATCCAAACTAGAGGCATTTTCAATTATTTTTCTTAAGACTTCTCCTAATTTTTGGTATCTACTGATACTTTTTTTTCCACCATACGCTCCTGTGGGTCAACCATTACTTTCTGTACTTCCTGCCTCTATCTATGCTTCTGCTGTACTTTTTTCTTTATAGAAGGCTGACGTGTTTTGATTTTGAAGTTTAAGTTACAATGTAAACCGCTTTGACTAAAAAATGATAAAGCGGTATAAAAATACTATTAAATAAGTGAAAAAAAAATACTGTACACTACAGCAATTTATATATTTTTAACAAGGAGTAGCCTAGTGGTTAGCTCAGCAGCCTACAGCTGGAAAGAAGGATTCAAATCACTACTGATGATCCTTGTGGCCTTGGGCAAGTTACTTAACCCTCCATTGCCTCAGGTACAAACTTAGATTGTAGACCCTCTGGGGACAGAGGTACAAATACTGTACCTGCATGTAGCTTACCTTGAACCTCTACTGGAAAAGATGTCAGCTAAATACTAATTAATAATACATTTATATTTGAAATTGGAGCCTATTTCACACAAGCCTAATTTTTAATGTTTTTGTTTTCCTAGAGTGTTTTCAGGAGAGTGAGCATCTTAAAGAGAGTCTAAAATGTTGCCTTTTACATCTGTTCGGAGCAGTTGTAGCTGGTGGGCAGGTAAGAAGCAAATGCAAAATAAAGTAGGTTAAACCTCAGGATAGACATTTTGGAAATGTTTATATTTAGAGAATCAAAAGTTCAGTGATTCTAATACCCTGCCCTAGCAGTGTAATAGTGATCTAATGGTCATAACGCTTTTGTGATGGTAAAGAGACATTGTGTTTCCCTAATGTTTCTGGTATTGCAGTTTCTCCATTTCCCTAGTTGAGAGAGAAAGTGCCATACAGCTTGTGGGAATATAATGGGCCGTGGTAGCAGTTAGGGTGCACTGAGCTTAAGTAAACATGACCCTTAATGAGTTTAACAGTGTTGAGATTTTTATATAGTTCTAGTCTATTGCATTTTATGACTGTTGATGCTGAAGAAGCTCTTCTTTGATTCACTATCCAATGTTTAATTTATATGAGCATTTGTGTTGCCCTATGTAATTGTGATTTTTAGTACAGTTTAAAAGATTCTTATTCCTACACGTCCATAGAACTGCAGTCTTTTTGAGGGTGATTTTTCAAAGCCATTTCCATGAGTAAAATAGTGCTTTATTCATGAAAATGGGCTTTTACAAAATTGCACACCCTATGTGTGGGTAAAATTTACATGTGTAGTGCTTCTGGATTCATGAGTCTGTTGAAAAGATGCTGCCTTATTCTGGTAGACCAGTCTACTACTACTAATCATTTGTATATCGCTACAAGGCATAAGTATATAGATGTAAGACAGTATCTGCTCATCAGAGTTTACAATCCTAATCAAGACAAAGAATATCAGAGTATTGAATGAACTTGGGGAAGTTCTAGTGGCTCCACTGTCTAACCATTTCAAAGCTTCTTTAGAGTTGGGAGTGGTCCCAGAGGACTGGAGAAAGGTGCATGTAACCCTTTTACACAAAAGCAGAACTAAGGATGAAGTTCAGAACTACAGACCGGTTAATCTGAGCTCTGTGGTGAGTAAATTAATGGAAATGCTGCTAAAACAGAAGATAGTGAGGTTTCTGGAGTCCAGTGGGTTGCAGGATCTGAGGTGTGTGGTTTTACTAGGGGCAAGTCTTGTCAGAGAAATCTAAATAATTTCTTTGACTGGGCGACCAGAGAGTTTGACCAAGAGAGAGCCCTAGATGTGGTGTACTTAGATTTCAGTAAAGTCTTTGACACTGTTCCCTACAAACGAATTTTAGATAAATTGAGCATCCTAAGAATAGAACCTAAAGTGACTGACTAGGTTAGAAATTGGTTAAGTGGGAAGCGACAAAGGATACAGATAAATGGAGTTTCTCCAGGACCAAGCAGGAAGTCAGTCCTCACATATGGGTGACATCAGCGCCGGCGGAGCCCTCGCGGAGCAATTTCCCCAGCTTTCAAAGAAAGCCTTTGGAAATTGCAGCGCGCATGCGCGGTCCCCTTCCTGCCCAAGGGTGCCATCTTGCCCAGTCTTTTTTTTTCCGCGGAGCCCTACAGACGCTGTTTGTGATGGCCGCTGAAAAAGTTGATTTTATTTACTTTTCTTTTCTCGGTTCGACACCGGATCCTTTTCTCGCCCGGACCCGATACGCCGGTATCGAGTCTGTTCTTTATTTTTTCGGTTTTTGTCCTTTGTGACTAGCGTTCGCGCCATTTTTCTTTTTTCACTGGCAGCCCTGTCTTTTGACCTTGCAGGGGCCCTTTTTCCCCCGATGGCTGCCAGCGGGTTTAAAAAGTGCGATCGGAGTAAGAAACTTATGTCTCTTACCGACACACACGACTGCTGCCTCCGCTGCCTCGGACACGATCATGACCCGATGATCTGTGGTCCGTGTGGCAAAATGTCCTCAAAAGCGTTGAGGAGTCGGCAGCATCAAAAAGAACGAATCTTCTCTGACTCCGCGTCCGACCGGTCCCGGACCTTGTCAGAGGCTTCAACGTCCTGGGACTCCGGTCCTGAGCATCGTCGGAGTTCCTCTGAGCAGGGGTCTCCTGCCTGGGAACATCATAGGAAAAAGAAACCCGCAAGGGCGGCGTCGGTGGACGCTCCTGGTTCCTCAAGGGCCAGGTCGTATAGCCCCGATAGCCGTCCCGGGTCCTCGGAGTCGGAGAGGCCTTCGAAACATCCTCGTCTCGAGATGGAGTCTCCTGGACACGTAAGTACTGTAGTCCTCGTGGACTCGCTTCTGAAGGAGCCAACGTCGGGCCCGACGCCGTCGGAGCCCGAGTCGGGGGCTGCTGGGTCTCCTGAGCTCGGACTCAGGTTGATGGCCTTGGAGAGCAGTTTCGCTGCCTTCATGGACCAGCAGCGAGCATTGATCGCTGGCCTCGCCGGTGCATCTGCCCCGACCACCGGGACGTCGACGTCCAAGTCGACTCCGGAGACCGAGCCGATCCTCGAGTCCATGCAAGCTCGAGTCGATCCTTGGTCAAGGTCTCCCTCGGCCTCCCGTTCGGGACCGAGGTCGTCGACGCCGGCCTCGGCGTCGGGGCGGAGGGCATCGGTGCCCGCCCGACTGGAGCCGCTCGATTCCTCCTCCGAGGAGTCGGGCTGGGAGACGGAGGACGAAGAGTCCCCGGGTACTTTTCGACTCGGTGCATCCCATCGGACTCGCCAGAGTCCGAACCTCGGAGACGGTCCCCCCCCGGAGGACACCCGGTTCTCGGACTTCGTACGGGATATGGCCAAGGCCTTGGCATTCCTCACGGATCCCAAGGAGGAGCCTCGAGCTGAAGAGCTTGATGCCCTCCAGTATGACTCTCCCCCGAAGGAGACCTTTACTGTACCGGTTCCTCCGATGCTGGAGCGACTTCTCTTCCGCACGTGGGAGAGCCCGGCGTCGGCGCCGGTGTTAAGCAAGCGGGTCGATTCCATTTATCGAGTCCGCAAGAGCCCCGGGTTCCAAAAGGCACAACTGCCGCACCATTCCATGGTGGTGGAATCGGCCATGCATCGACTGAAAAGTCAGAAGATGCACTTCTCGGTGCCTCCCGGCCGGGAGGCCCGGAACCTGGATGCCCTCGGTAGGAAGTGCTTCCAGGGCTCTCTGCTTACTTGTCGAGTCCAGACCTACCAGCTCTACATGGGCATGTATCTCCGGGACCTGGCAAAGGAAATTGCCGGGTTCTCTGCTGGTCTCTCCGAGGAACGTTTGCAGAGGTTCCAAGCCTTGTCCACTGGTATTCGGGAGTGCTCGAAGTTTATCTCTCGAGCAGCCTACGATGGCTTCGAAGCATCGGCTCGGGTAGCCGGAGCCGGCATCGGTGCCCGCCGACAGGCTTGGCTTCAGTCATCCGACCTCGAGCCATGGGTACAGGACAAGTTGGTCGATGTCCCCTGCAGAGGTGAAAACCTCTTTGGCAAACCTATGGCTGAAAAGGCTGCACAGATCGAGACCGAGACTCTGACCAGGACTCGGCTGTCCTGAAAAACCTCTGCCCCTTCTCAGAAGAAGAAGGGCTCGTGGAAAAAGCCCTTTTACCCGAGGAAGGCAGCTGCCTATAAACACTACCCTCATTATCAGGCCTCAGCAGTTCCCCAACAGGGTCAGCAGGCCAAGGGACGGGGTAATGGGTCCTGTAGGCCCCCAAGTCCAGAACACCGGCCCTTGCTCAGCAGGGTGGGGGTTTTTGACTCCGTCAGCATAGCCTCTTCCCCTCCGCTGGTTTCTCTCAGCACAGGAGGCCGGCTGGTCCACTTTGCCCACAGATGGTCAGCCATCACATCGGATACCTGGGTGCTTCATATAGTTCAAAAAGGCTATCTTCTACACTTTCACCAGGTACCTCCCTCCTACTTTCCGGGGAAGCCTCCAAGACTCCCTCTGCACAGGGACTTACTCCTTCGGGATTTAGCAAGTCTTCTTCAGGAACAGGCTGTGGAACCGGTGCCCCACCACCTGAGAGGTCACGGCTTTTATTCCAGGTACTTTCTGATACCAAAAAGAACAGGAGGCCTCAGACCCATCCTGTACTTGTGAAACCTCAACAAGTTCCTGGCAAGGGAAAAGTTCAAGATGCTTACCCTTGGAATCTTGCTGCCCTACCTCCAGCAGGGAGACTGGCTATGCTCCTTGGATCTAAAGGATGCGTATACTCACATCCTTATTCATCCAGACCACAGACAATATCTCAGGTTTGTTGTGGGAGGAAATCATTACCAGTACAGAGTACTGCCCTTAGGCCGCCACCACTGCTAGGCATTTGGTGAACACCCTGGGGGCGGAGGATAGGCCAATCTGAGACTTCAAGGCCTTTTTGTGTTTCCATACCTGGACGACTGGCTCATCGGAGCCCAGTCTTCCCAAGAGGCCACTCAGGCCACTCATCACAATGTGACTCTACTCCAGCACTTGGGATTTGTCATAAACTTCGCAAAGTCCACTTTGCTCCCCTCTCAAAATCTCGAATTCATAGGCGCCAGGTTGGACACTCTTCAGGCGCGGGCCTTCCTGCCTCTGGACAGGGCCCACAGGCTCATGGATCTCGCCAGCCACTTTCACAGCAATTCCCTGGTCTCGGCCAGGCAATTTCTGAGACTGCTTGGCCATATGGCTTCCACGGTCCATGTGACCCCCAATGCCCGCCTGAACATGCGACCTGCTCAGTGGTGCCTTCGCACGCAATGGCATCAGGCCACGGGGGGCCTGGCGGACTCAGTACAGATATCCAACCTACTGGTCTCTTCTCTGCGGTGGTGGCTTCATCTGCCAAACCTAGTGCTAGGAGTGGATTTTCAATCTCCTCTGCCTTCTCAGGTGCTGACATCCGATGCTTCTCTCCTGGGTTGGGGAGCACATTGCCAAGGGTCATGTACTCAAGGCCTATGGACTCCTTGGGAGTCTGCTCAGCAGATAAACTTCCTGGAGCTCAGAGCCATCCGCCTAGCTCTGAGAGCCTTCTCCCACCTCACTTCTCACTAGTCTGTGCTGGTCCAGACGGACAATCAAGTTGCAATGTTCTACGTGAACAAGCAAGGAGGCACAGGCTCCTTCCTTCTCTGTCAGGAGGCACAAAAACACTGCTCTTGGGCCGTCAGCCACGGCATCCTCCTCAAGGCTGTCTATCTCCCAGGTCAAGAAAATTACCTGGCAGACAAGCTCAGCAGGATTCTCCAACCACACGAGTGGAGATTGGATCCGTTGGTGGTTCAACGGATCTTTCTCAAGTGGGGCCTCCCCACCATGGATCTCTTTGCCAGTCCTCTGAACCGGCAACTTCCCAGATTCTGCTCTTGACAACCGCATCCTCTCAGAGTAGCGGCGGATGCTTTTCTGATTCCATGGTACACGGGCCTCTTGTATGCCTTTCCTCCCATGCCACTGGTGTCTCGGACGCTCTTCAAGGTTCTCAGAGACAGAGCCTCGATGATCCTAGTGGCTCCCCGGTGGCCGAGACAGCCCTGGTTCCCGCTTCTGATGCAGCTGGCGGTGGACACTCCTCTTCCTCTGGGGTTTCAACCCGATCTCCTGTCACAGGATCAGGGGACTCTACTGCACCCCAACCTCCGGTCCCTTCATCTGATGGCCTGACTGCTGAAAGGGTAGTCCTTGCTCCCCTCCTGCTGCCTCGAGAGGTGGAAGAGGTCGTCTTGGCCTCCAGGCGGCCATCCACCCGGAAGTCATACGCTCTTAAGTGGCGTCGGTTCTCCGTGTGGTGTGCTCAGCAGTCTGAGAATCCCTTCTCCTGCTTGGTGGCAGTGGTCTTGCAATATTTGCTTTACCTCTCCAATCTAGGCCTTAAGTCCAACTCTGTCCGGGTCCACCTCAGTGCTCTCTCTGCGCATCACGCACCGGTGGATGGCAGGCCTCTTTCCAACCACCCTTTAGTGGCTCGTTTTCTCAGAGGCCTCCTTCTCCTTAAGCCTCCTTTGCGCCCACCAGCCCCTGAATGGGATCTGAATGTGGTCTTGCAGCGGATTACCTGTCCGCCCTTTGAACCTATGGCTACCTGTCCTCTTCGTTTTCTTTCCTGGAAAACCTTGTTTTTGGTAGCCCTTACCTCGGCTAGGCGCGTTAGTGAACTGCAGGCCCTAGTGTCTGATCCTCCTTACACTAGGTTCTACAGGAATAGGGTAGTCTTATGGACTCACCCTAAGTTTCTTCCAAAAGTGGTTTCTCCTTTTCATCTCAACCAGGAGGTGATTCTTCCGACCTTCTTTCCCAGGCCGCACACCAGCCGGGCTGAAATGGTCCTGCATACCCTGGACTGTAGGAGGGCCTTGTCCTTCTACCTTGACCGTACGCGAGAGCATCGGAGGGCTGTTCAGCTCTTCGTTTCTTTTGACCCCAATAAGTTGGGGCTCCCAGTCTCCAAGCGTACTTTGTCCATATGGGTCGCTGACTGTATCGTCTGGGCTTATGGGGCGGCCGGCCTCTCGTTGGAGGGTCGAGTCACGGCTCATCGTGTTAGGGCGAAGGCTGCGTCAGTGGCTCATCTCCGCTCTGTTCCGTTGGCAGACATCTGCCGGGCCGCTACTTGGTCTTCAAGCCAGACTTTTGCGGCCCATTACCGCCTGGAGAGGGAGTCCCGCAGGGACAGTGCTTTCGGTCAGGCAGTCCTCCATAATCTCTTTGAGGTTTAGGCAACTCCTACCCTCCGGCCCTGGTGTTGGGCTACCAGTCGGGGGCGTTTTCTGAGAAGATTCCTTCCTTCTGTGCTACTGAGCTAGAGGGAGCTCATTTTTCCGCTTGAGGTCTCCGGTAGCCTTAAGCTAGGGAGTCCCATATGTGAGGACTGACTTCCTGCTTGGTCCTGGAGAAAGAGTAGTTACTCACCTGTAACAGGTGTTCTCCAGGAGCAGCAGGAATCAGTCTTCACAACCCTCCCTCCTCCCCTTGGAGTTGCAGTCATATGATTTATTTTGCTAATTTTTTGCTGTCTTTTAGCTATGTCATCAGACTGAGCAAGATGGCACCCTTGGGCGGGAAGGGGACCGTGCATGCGCGCTGCAATTCCCAAAGGCTTTCTTTGAAAGTTGGGGAAATTGCTCCACGAGGGCTCCGTCGGCGCCGACTTCACCCATATGTGAGGACTGATTCCTGCTGCTCCTGGAGAACACCTGTTTCAGGTGAGTAGCTACTCTTTACTCTGAGGAGAAGGCTGTAACCATTGGTGTGCCGCAGGGATCTGTCCATGCTCCGATTCTTTTTAACATTTTTGTTAGTGATATTGTGGAAGGGCTATCTGGTAAGATTTGCCTCTTTGCAGATGATACTGTTCTCTGGGAACAAGCAGGAAGTCAGTCCTCACATATGGCTGACGTCAGCGCCAATGGAGCCCTTGCAGAAGCTTTCAAAGAAAGCTTTTTGGAGATGCTGTCACGCATGTGTGGTCCCCTTCCCGCCCAAGGGTGCTATCTTGCTCAGTCTCCTTTTTTTCTGCAGAGCCCTTCAGACGTCTGTCTGCTCTCCCCTGGAAAAAGTTGATTTTCTTGACCAGCGTTTCATACTCTCCTCTGGTAGGTAGTGCACCGGTTCTCTTCCCGCCATTCGAGCCCGCTGCCCCGGCATCAAGTCTCAGGTTTGTAGGTTTTTTTTCTTCCTTCTTGGCGCCTTCGCATCTTTTTTCCAACTGGCGGCACCACGGGTCTTCGACTTCGCTAGGATACTTTTTTCTCCCATGGCTACCAGTGGTTTTAAAAAGTGTGATCGGTGTGCCAAAATAATGTCCCTGACCGACACACGACTGCTGCCTCGTTACCTGGGTCAACCACACGGCACGCGGCCTCTGTAAGATGTCTACCAGCAGCAGCATGTTAAGCTTTTCCCGGAGTCCCTAAAGGCTTCCTACGAAACCGCGGAATCCTGGGATAGCCTTATAGACCCTGACCGACACCGTGGTTCCTTGGAAAGGTGGTCTCCCTTGAGGGAACTCAAGAAGAAGGCCTCGAAGGAGGTGTCCCTGGACGGCTCAGGTCCTGAGCCAGGTCCCACAGTCCAAGACGCTCGTCCGAGGGATCGGAGAAGGAGCAACCTGCGAAGGTCCTCCGAAAGGACTTTATCTTGGGATGGCCTTGGGAGAACTGGCGTTGAGCCCGATTCCTTTGGTGCCATGCCAATGGCTGCAGAGCCTTCTGTCCTGGAGTCCAGAATAGCAGCCCTGGAGTGCAGTTTGTCTGCCTTCATGGATCAGCAGTGGGTGGTACCACTGGTTCCTCCACCCAGACCACCGGGCCCTCAACATCAAGGACGTCCCCGGAGGCCGAGCCAATCTTTGAGGTTTTTCGGCCTCAAGTTGTTCCTCAGCTGAGGTCTTGATTCGGCTTCTGTTCCATGGGGCTGCGATCTTCCCCAGTGATTGTGCTTGGTGCCGGCCACCGGGCCTCCGATGGCTACGGATGGGGATCAGCCCCAGAGCCCATGAGCCACCCTTCTCTCCTCGATGGACTGTTCTGAGTGGGAAACGGAGGCTGAGGAGTCGCCGGACACCTGTCGCCACTGCGATGTCCCCTCAGACTCCCCTCACTCTGAGCCCCGGCGTCGGTACCCACCCGAGGACATGGCATTCCTCGACTTCATCAGGGACATGTCCAAGGCCCTAGTGTTTCCAATGGAATCGGAGGAGGACCCTCAGATGGAGGAGTTAGAAATTCTCCAATACGAGGCCCTCTGAGGGATTCTCTTATGGTGCTCATCCCTCCCATCCTGGAACGGCTGATGTTCCATATGTGGGAGACACTGACATCAGTGCTGGTGGTGAGCAAGCAGCTCGGCTCAATGTATTGAGTCCACCGGAGCCTGGGCTTCCAGAAGTCACAGCTGCTGCACAACTCCATGATGGTGGAGTCAGCCATGTGTCGGCTGAAGAGTTAGAAGACACACTCCTCAGTGCCCCCAGCAGGGAGGCACACACCCTGGATGCCTTCGGCAGAAAGTGCTACCAGAGCTCGATGCTCATTGACTTGGGCATGTGCCTGAAAAACCTGGCGAAGGAACTCACTGGGTTCTCAGCTGATCTTTCCGAGGAGCCCCTGCAGCGGTTCAAGAACCTGGCCAAAGCCATCCGTGAGTGCTCCAAGTTTTTCTCAGGCAGCCTATGATGGCTTTGAGTTGGCAGATTGAGTAGCAGCGGCGGGCATCAGTGTCCAACATCAAGCTTAGCTACAGTCATCTGACCTCGAGCAATGGGTTCAGGACAAATTGGTTGACGTCCCATGCCAAGGAGAGAACCTCTTTGGCAAAACCATGACCGACAAGGCTGCTGAGCTGGAGACTGAGTTCATGACAAGGACCAGACTCTCTAAAAAGACCACTGCCCCTCCTAGACAGAAAGGCTCAGGTTAAAAAGCCCTTCTACCCAAGGAAAGGGGCTGCTTACAGATACTACCCACCTTTTCAGGCCTCTCAGGCTCCCCAGCAGGGTCAGTGGGCCAAGGACATGGGCATGGCCCTCGTAAGCAGCAGACTCCCAAGTCCCCAGGCGTTGGCATCGGCCCTGGCCCAGCCAGGAGGGAGCTTTTGACTCCTTGGGCATAGGCTCTCCATCCCAAGGAGGTCAGCAGCCCACAGGGGATGTCTCATCCACTATGCCCAAAGCTAGCCAGCCATCACCACTGATTCTTGGGTACTCCAAGTGGTCAAGGAGGGCTACCTTCTACACCTGGCCCAGACATCTCCCCCTTTCTTTCCAGGAGAGCCCCTCAGGTCTCCCCTTCCCCAGGACCTACTGAAGGAACTGGCAGGTCTTCTCGAGGACAGAGCAGTAGAACAAATTCCCCTCCATCTCAGGGGTTCTACTAGAGGTACTTCCATGTACCAAAAAGGACAGGAGGCCTAAGGCCCATCTTCGACCTGTGCAATCTGAACAGATTCTTGGTGAGGGAGAAGTTCAAGATGCTCTCCCTTGGAACATTGCTGTCTTATCTCCAGCAGGGAGATTGGCCATGCTTCTTAAATTTTGAAGGATGCCTACACACAAATCCTCATTCACCCCAACCACAGGCAGTACCTTGAGGTTCATGGTGGGGGCAGCCATTACCAGTACAGGGTGCTGCCCTTCAGCTTGGCTTCTGCCCCAAGAGTTTTCACCAAGTGCATGGCAGTCGTGGCTGCTTTCCTCTGCCTCCAGAGGGTGTTTGTCTTCCCCTGCCTAGACGATTGGCTCATAAATGGAGGCATGGCCTCAGATGTGCATCAGGCAACCGCTCTTACTATCCAAGTCCTGCAAAGTCTGGGGTTTATGATAAACTACACCAAGTCCTACCTCCTCCCGACACAGTTTCTGGTGTTCATGGGGGCAAGACTGGACACCCTCCAGGCAAAGGTCTTCCTTCCAGGGGACCGAGCTGCCTGGGACATATGAGATGTGACAAAAAAGAAACGAGACTGTCCCATAAATGTTTTATTACAAAATCTACAGAGAAATTACACATTGTCCCCTTAAAAGTAACCCCCCTCCAGAGTTAATGCACTTCTGCATTCGCTTCTGCAACATACAGTAAAGTCGTCCTCCTTGAGGTACCTCTACTCCCTCATCACAGTGGCCTTGATCTCTTCTACAGAGGCGAAATGAGTTCCTTTGAGCACAGTCTTCAGCCTGGGGAAGAGCCAGAAAGTCACATGGTGCGAGATCTGGGGAATAAGGGGGGTGGTCGAGAGCTGTGATTTGTTTATTGGCCAAGAACTGCCTCACACTGAGCACGGTGTGTGGACACGTTGTCTCTCCACAGAGCCCGCCTGCTGCGCCAAACCCGGTCATGGAGGCGATTGAGGACCTGCTGGTAGAAGTGCTGGTTGACTGTCTGACCCTCAGGCACAAACTCATGATGGACCACTCCCTTCTGGTCGAAGAATGCGATCAGCATAACCTTGATCCTTGATTTGGACATGCGCGCCTTCTTGGGTCTGGGTGACAGTCTTGTCTTCCATTGCAGGCTCTGTCTCTTGCTTTCAGGGTCGTACTGGAAGACCCAAGTCTAGTCTCCTGTGATGACTCTGCCAACGAACTCTGGATGATCTCCGATCTTCTCTAGCAAGTCTCGAAAACATTGACCTGGTGCTTCTTCTGGTCGTCCAATAAAAGCTTGGGCACCATCTTGGCACACACCTTCCGCATCCCCGACTCCTGCACCAGGATGGTCCGCACTGACTCCCTGTTCAGGCTGAGCTCCTCAGCTGTCATCCGCAGAGCTGGTTCACTCTGTCAATGTTCTCCGCCGTCTTTGTCGTGGAAGGCCGTCCTGACTTAGGATCATCCTCCACCTCCTCGCGACCAATCTTGAAGCATTTGTGCCACTCAAAGACTCGTGGCCTTGACATTGCATCTTCTCCGTAAGCCTTTTGGAGAAGTTTGGAGACCCTTAGTTGGGCCCTTCTCCAACTTAACCAGAAATTTCAAGTTTATTCTTTGCTCCATATTTCTGCCACCTCCAGTTGCGTGACAAAGCGATGGAACAGTGTGCTACAAAAAAACCTGAAAAAGAAAAAGTGAGAGAGAGGAAAAATATTATAGCAGAATAGTGGCGAGATGTTGCACAACATAGTGACATAAGTGGTTAGCCAATTGACATTGAGTCATGGGCGTGGCTGCCACAGTCTTGTTTCTTTTTTGTCACACCGCTTATAATGCCATCCCTTGGTGTCCGCTCAGCGTCTGCTGTGCCTACTCGGACACATGGCCTTCACGGTCCATTTCACCCCAGATGCTTTTCTCCACATGAGGGCTGTACAGTGGTTCCTTTGAGACCACTGGACGCAGGCCCACAGGCTGTCTCCACATCAGAGTCTTAGTGACCAACCAGTTGGAGGAATCCCTGCCCTGGTGGCAAAATCCTCAGTACCTCGAGGCAGGGGGATGCCCTTCCAGACTCAGTGCTGCTTAAGGATTCTCACTACTGATGCCTCCCTGCTGGTATGGGGGGCCCACTGCGAGGACCTACACACCCAGGGCAGCTGGTCACAGGGTGAGAGCAACCAGCTGATCAACCTCCTGGAAATACGGGCGATACACCTAGCCCTCCGTGCCTTTTGCTTCCAGCTATGGTGCCAACCAGTGTTGGTCCAAACAAACAACTAGGTGGCGATGAACAAACGGGGGGGGGGGGGGGGGTGCGGGATCTCGCGCCCTCTGCCGCGAGGCGATGGCCCTCTGCTCCTATGCAGTCCAGCAGGGCATACTCTTATGGGCAGTATACCTGCCAGGCTAGGGCAACAAATTGACTGATAGATTAAGCAGGGTCCTCCAGGCACACGAGTGGCAGCTGGACCCCAGTATGGCCAGCTGGCTCCTCCACCTCTGGGGGGAGCCATGGATAGACCTGTTTGGCAGCCCGGACAGCTACCAGTTGCGCTGCTTCTGCTCTCAACAAGCCCACCTTTCCAGGGTGGCAGCAGATGTATTTCTCATTTCGTGGTCGGAAGGTCTCATGTACGCCTTCCCACCCGCACCACTAATTGCCAAAACATTATTTAGGACCCTCTGCAACAAAGCCTCGCTGATTCTGATTATCCCCCCCCCCCCCCGATGGCCCAGGCAGCCGTGGTTTTCGGTGGAGACTCCCATTCCATTGGGGAGCACCCCAGGGCTCCTATCAAACTCTGGAATTTGTTACCGGAGGATGTAGTAAAGGCTGTTAGTGTAGCTGGGTTTAAAAAAGGTTTGGACAAGTTCCTGGAGGAAAGGTCCATAAACCATTATTAAGAAGTGACCGAAGATATCAATGCTTGATCCAGTACAAGCATTGTGGAACTTGTCTCTTGGGGAAACTTCTAGGTACATATGACCTAGATTGGCCACTGCTGGAAACAGAATACTGGGCTTGATGGACCTTGGTCTGACCCAGTATGGCATATCTTATGTTCTTATGTTCTTATCACACGAGGGGGACTCTCTTGCACCCCAACTTGGGTTCCCTGTCACTGACAGCGTGGCTGCTGAGAGGGTGACCTTAGACCCTTTCAACCTCTCGGAGAAAGTGGAGGAAATCCTTCTGGCTTCCTGTAAGTCCTCCACCAGGAAAGCATACAGTGCTGCAGTATCTTCTTCATCTCTCACACTCCGGACTCAAATTGAACTCCATCAGAGTGCACCTCAGTGCCCTGGCGGCACATCAGCACCCTGTGGATGGAAAACCCCTCTCGGCCCAGCTGTTAGTGACTCCTTTTATCAAAACCCCTGGTAGACCCCCCCCCCCCAGCGACAGAGTGGGACCTCAATGTCATACTGGTGCAGCTTACTTGCCAACCTTTTGAGCCCCTGCCTACCTGCCATCTGCAGTACCTTTTGTGGAAGGTGGTGTTCCTGGTTGCGCTCACCTCTGCTTGAAGGGTCAGCGAGCTCCAGGCCTTGGTGGCGGAGACGCCTTACACCAGGTTCTACAAGAACAGGGTTGTGCTCTGCATACACCCCAAATTCTTTCTGAACGTGGCATTGCCTTTTCACCTCAACCAGGAGGTGGTGCTCCCCATCTTCTCGAGACCTCACGCCAGTAGGGTGGACACTGTCCTACATTCAACATCCCCAGGGCCACCGTAAAGCTGCTCAGCTTTTTGTCTGGTACGATCGCAGTAGACTGGGGGAAGCCGTGACCAAGCGTATGCTGTCTACCTGGGTGGCAGACTGTATCACCCTCGCCTATGGGCAGGCGGGGCTTTCACTGGATGGCCGGGTCATGGCGCATGTGTCAGGGCCATGGCGGCCTCTGTGGCAAACCTGCACTCCATCCCAATGGTGGACATCTACCGGGCTGCCACCTGGTCTCCATCCATATCTTTGCAGCTCATTACAACCTGGAGAGGGAGTCCCGATGGAACTGTGCCTTTGGCCAGGCCATGCTCCATAATCTTTTCGGGGTCTAGGCAACTCCTACTCTCCGGCTCTTTTATGTTCAGGCTACCAGAGTGCTGGTTCCCATTGGTCATACGGGTCCTACTGCAGTCTGCTTCTAGCGGGTTGAATTGCTGCTGCTCCCGGCTTCTTCTGAGGGTAACCGTGATTTTTCTCTATCGGCTTTCGGTAGCCTGTAGCAAGGGAGTCCCATATGTGAGGACTGACTTCCTGCTTGTTCCTGGAGAAAGCGTAGTTACTCACCTGTAACGGGTGTTCTCCGGGGACAGCAGAAATTGGTCCTCACAACCCTCCCTCCTCCCCTTGGAGTTGTTTCTTTACGATCTTTTCTTTTTTGCCATCTTTTAGCTATGTCATCTGACTGAGTGAGATGGCACCCTTGGGTGGGAAGGGGACCACGCATGCATGGCTGCATTTCCCAAGGACTTTCTTTGAAACTGGGGGTGCTGCTTCTGTGAGGGCTCAGTCGGTGCAACATCGCCCATATGTGAGGACTGATTCCTGCTGTCCCTGGAGAACACCTGTTACAGGTGAGTAACTATGCTAAATCTGCAATAGAGTAGACACCCAAGAAGGAGTAGATACGAGGCATGATCAAAAAGTATCGAGACTTGTTTAGCTACATAACAAAGCATCGCACTATGATGCTATTAAGCATGCAGTGATCTACTTATGTGCTCTGCTTGGTGCAGAGTGTAGCATGGCTGCAGCACACCTGTACTTTTTTTTTTTAATCACATGATGTTTAGTATCACGTAAAAGCAGTTTGTCAGATTTACGATGAGTGAAAAAAGTGAACAGCAATTTTGCATCAAATACTTCCAGAAACTTGGAGATTCTTGCAGAGACTTATGACACGTTAAAGCAAGTGTATGGCGATGAATGCATGAGTCGTGCTCGAGTTTGACTGGTACAGATGTTTCCAAGAGAGCCACCAAAGTGTTGACAGTGACAAATGTTCTAGAAGGCCATTCATGGGCAGGAATGAAGACAAAGTTGAAACAGTGCATGCCGCAATACACTCAGATCGTCGATCGACTATCAGGGAGCTTGCTGAGAAAATAGACATCAGTTTTGGGTCAATACAGTCCATTCTTACTGTTGATTTGAGGATGAGATGTGTGTCTGCAAAATTTGTGCCGAATCTCCTGTCCCCTGGCCTGAAAGAAGATTGACTGCAGCCAGGGAATTGTTGGAATGCATTTAAAATGACTCAGATTTCATCAAAAAGATTATTACAGGTGATGAATTATGGGTTTATGGTTATGACCCGGAAACTAAGGCTCAAACTGGGAAGATGCGTTACAACTATTTGATAGATTGAATAGTAGCAAATAACCTGCACTAGATGGTATACATCTGAGGGTATTGAAAGAACTGAAATATGAGATTGCAGACCTACTATTAATAATCTGTGAACTATCATTAAAATCATCTGTAGTACCTGAAGAGTGGAGAGTGCCCAATGTAACGCCAGTATTTAAAAAGGGTTCCAGGGGTGATGCAAGAAACTACAGACTGAGTCTGACGTCAGTACTGGGTAAAATGGTAGAAACCATTAGAAAGAATAAAATTACTGATCGTGTATATAGTCATGGTTTAATGGGAGAAAGCCAACATCGTGTATATAGTCATGGTTTAATGGGAGAAAGCCAACATCGTGTATATAGTCATGGTTTAATGGGAGAAAGCAGGCGTGTTGCAGGAGCAAAGCCCTTTTGCTCCTGCAACACTCCGGCTCTCCATCTGCTCTCCCGGCGGGGATCGAGCGAGCCGGAGCATCGCACCACCCCTCAGAAGCAGCTAGCCAATCGGGGCAGACGGCGGGAAGACCTTAAAAGCAGCGCCGAACAGGAGCAAAGCCCTTTCGCTCCTGCAACACTCCGGCTCCCCATCTGCTCTCCCGGCGGGGATCGAGCGAGCCGGAGCATCGCACCACCCCCCAGAAGCAGCTAGCCAATCGGGGCAGACGGTGGGAAGACCTTAAAAGCAGCGCCGACCGGCGTGCCCACGCCTGAGGGCCTCGCCAGAGGGCCCTTTGGCGTGGCCCTTAGGCGTGGACCTCAGTACAGCCCTAGTATTCTGCTGACAAACCTCCTACTCCTCGTCTACACCACAACCAACGTGGACTAACTTACATGTTGCAGCTTGCTAAATTCCTAACTTCTCTACCCCACTCACGATCCAGCTGCCCTTCAAGCCCCAGCAACTAACGCCACACAAGCCTACAGCAACAACATGAACTAATTCCTTGCTATGATCCTCTCCAACTCTAAACGTAAGCAACCTTGTTACATTGCATCCGTTTAATATACATTGTTGCCTAACATACATTGTTGCCTAATTTACATTGTTGTTTGCTCCAAAACAAGCTGTAGATTTCTGCATGTTAAGATTTTTCACAGCTCAAGCTATAAGGTTACAACTGGTGCTACAAACATATCTAATTTCTTGTTACTTGCTCTGCTATTATTTACAAAAGTACCCAAATTACTGTAATTCACCGTGCTTATTTAAACATATCTAATTCCTGTGACTACATTGCTGTTGTTTCACAAGAGTACCCAAATCACTATACTATTTACTGTTGCCTATTCAATCCTTCTCAACAGATGCTATTTCCAGCTATAACACTATCCCTGTACTCTATCCTCACTTACACTTTATCAAATCCTATAATGCTACCTACTCCCAACATCTCCCAGAATGGCCCCGCCTAGCTCCTGCCCATTCACCTTATGGGTTATCCTCTCCATATTATGTACCTTCTTACTTACCTTCCCATACGCGCTAACTCTGACTCATAACACCCGCATTCCAATAATCCACTCTCCCAGACACCTACGTATACATCCCAGCACATTTTCCTTATACCTACCATAACCCCCACTACCGTACTTGTAAACTCAAACCTATCACTATAAATCCCAACCTTACACCTAACTCTTTCTGACCTACCCCATCCCCCTCTCAAATGCGCCCTACTCAATGTTCGCTCAGCTAGAAATAAAATCCCCCTACTTGCTGACCTTATTTTTGATTATGACCTTGATATATTCTGCCTTACTGAAACCTGGTTCCAAGATACCGACATGGTCCTAATAAACCAATTATGCCCCAAAGCATACTCAATCACTATATGCAACAGAGCACGTGGCAGAGGTGGAGGTGTAGCCATTATATCTAAATCTAATCTACAACTCTCTACTATTGAATCTACCTCTATCATAGGCATGGACTCTATTACAGTCTCCAACTCTACGCTATCCCTGCATCTCTTATATCAAGCACCTCAGACTGACTCATCTGATCTCTCCACAATCCTAGACACAGCCTGTTCCCCCCCCAACCTGCCTCGCGCCCTCTCATAATTCTAGGTGATTTTAACTTATACTCCACATCTCCAGTACAATCCTCTACCTTCCTCCAAGCAATGAATGCCCTCCACTTCTCCCAAATACTGGAACTCCCTACGCATTCCAAAGGAAACACCCTTGACCTTATATTTATCCCACAACACTTTCTAAACACTGATCAGGTTACACATACCATTCAACCTGTACCGTGGTCTGATCATGCTCTCATCCTCTACTCCTTCCCTTACTCCACTCACAGAAATCAGCTTCCCCTCCAGGCTCAACATACCCGTAGATTTAAGCAATTTGATGCAGCCACCTTTCTAGAGCAAACAATACCATCTCTTGACCTACTATATGATAAGACCTTGAACCAAGAGTCCCACATTTCTAAATGGAATGAGATTCTATCTGCAGCTTCTCTACTCCCACCGAACCAACATCCTCAAAAACACCATAAAAGAGCCCTCTGGTTCTCTACAAATCTGAGAAGTCTCAAGAGAGAGCTTAGACGTCTTGAACGTAAATGGAGACGCTCTCAAGACCCTAATGCACTCATTGCCTATTCAACTAAACTCCAAACTTACTGCTCTGAAACCCTCAGCCATAAAAAAGAATATAATGAAAATATTATTCAATGATCTCTTAACAAACCTAGAGAGCTGTTCTCGATTACCAAATCCTTAATTAACGAGCCCTTACATCAGGACCAGCCTCCAAAAATAACTGCACAAGCCTTAGCTAACCACTTGATTTTCAAATTCCTCCCTCCCCTATCTACAAATAACTCCCAACCTTCTGCTGACTACAATTCCCAATCTTTTGCTGACTATAGCACCTAACCACATGAGCCTACCCCCTCAAACTCTTGGAGCGATTTTGACCCCCTTACACTAGAAAATGTTTCTAATGTCATAAAGGATTTAAATGCCTCAACCTCTGCCCTTGACCTGTCCCCTGGATCAAATCCACTAGAAGTTCTCTCAGCCCATATATTCTGTGTATTGTTCAAACATCCCTCCAGTCTGGCTCTGTACCACCACCTCTTAAGAGTGCCACTATCCGCCCTATCTTAAAAGGTACAAAACTCGACCCAGCTTCTCCTACTTCTTACAGACCTATCTCTAGTATCCCATTCCTGGCTAAAATAACTGAAAAGCTGGTCCAAACTCAACTTCAAAACTATATTGATGATCACTCCCCCCTCGACTTATTCCAGCATGGTTTCAAAAAGAACCATGGAGTCGAAACCCTTCTTACCTCCCTTCTCGATTCCTTATACCTCCACACCCAGAATCCTTCTTAAGGATGTCTTCTCATTTTCCTTGACTTATCAGCTGCTTTCGACTCCCTCCCTCACCATCAACTCCTAAACAGACTCCATGAAATAGGACTCAGAGGCGCACAGCCCTGAACTGGTTCCGTTCCTACCTAGATAACCGAACCCAACAGGTTCGTATTGGAAACTATACCTCCCACCCATTTATCCTAAAACAAGGTGTCCCCCAAGGATCCAGTCTTTCTGCTCTTCTATTTAATATCTTCCTCCAACCTGTCTGCAAGATCTTCCAAAACTATGGCATTCAGTATCAGCTATATGCAGACGACATGATGTGCTTCACCCCTTTTAACCTTTCTAACCCTAACTTTTTTCTAAATTGAGTGAATGCCTAACTAGCCTAAAAACTTGGCTCTCCCAGCATAACCTCTTAATCAATCCAAAACTGAGGTTCTCCAGGTATTTTCCAATCCTACATATACCCCACCTCCCACTCTTACTATCGGTGATCTCACACTCACTATAAAAAACCAAGTGAAATATCTTGGTATTATCCTGGATCAGAACCTTTCCTTCACTGACCAAATAAATAGAACCACTAATATAATATACGCAAAGATCCGTACCCTCAGGAACCTCAAACCCCTCTTAAGCCCAAATTCCTTTCGTACTGTCTGCCAGGCCCTCACAATCCCTTCTCTTGATTACTGTAACCTTATCTATCATGGCCTTCTCAAGAACACTATTCAACCGCTGCAAATAGCCCAGAACATGATAGCGCGGCTCATAACTAACAACTCTAGACGTTCCCACATCACTCCTGTCCTCTATGATCTCCACTGGCTCCCCATCCAATACAGAGTTAAATTCAAGGTCCTCACTCTTACACATAAAATTATTTCCAATGAGTCAGCTCCATGCCTCTCCCCCCTCCTTCTCTCCTCCAATAACACAAGAACACGCCACTCTATAACCAAAAACTTACTGACCATCTCTATAAATAAGAGACACTGCAAACAATCCACAAGTAACAGGGCCTTCTCCCTCTATGCTCCTTCCTTATGGAATGCCCTATCTCATGAACTTCGGAACTGTTCAAACCACTCTGAGTTCCGAAAGAAGTTAAAAACCCATCTTTTCCTTGAACATTTCTCCCTTCCACCTTAGCTCATAACCCTTTACACCTTCCTCCCTACTCCTTCTACAGCACTCAAATTCTATTATACTACCATATGGCCCATTGTAAACTCATATGTAAATAGTTGATCTTTGATCTTTGTAATTAGTTTTTCTCGTTACCATATGTATCCATTGTTATCTTGTTCCATGTAAACAGTCGAAATATACTGCCAAAAAATGTTCTATGTAAACCGTCTTGACTTGTAGAAAGACGGTATATAAAAATTGTTAAATAAATAATAAATAGCTAAATCCATGTTTATTTATTTAAGGAAAGTCTTGTCTTACTAATCTGTTATTTTTTTTGAAGGTGTGAATAAAAAGGTAGACAAAGGTGAGCCGGTTGATATAGTGTATCTGGATTTTCAGAAAGCCTTTGACAAGGTCCATTATAAGAGACTCCTGGCGAAATTAAAAAGTCATGGGATTGCAGGAGGTGTAGTTGTGTGGATCAGGAACTGGTTAAAAGATAGAAAGCAGAGAGTAGAGCTAAATGGCCACTTTTCTCAGTGGAGAAAAGGAAATTGTGGCGTACATCAGGGTTCTGTGCTGGGTCTACTGCTTTTTAACATATTCATAAATGACCCAGAAATGGGAATGAGGTGATCAAATTTGTAGGTGACACCAAATAATTCAAAGTTGTTAGAACCCAAGAGGATTGTGAAAAATTGCAAGAGGACCTTGATAAATTGGAAGACTGGGTGTCCAAATGGCAGATGAAATTTAAAATGGACAAGTGCAAAGTTATGCACCTAGGAAAGAACTACGCAAACTTTGGTTACAACTCCAGTCTGCCCAACTTGCAAGAGCCTGCACACAGCTAAGCTTTCAGCTTTCTATCTTTTTGCCTGTTGCTGATATAGAATTTAACTGTTGGTTATACATACGTTTTTGGAAATATTCTGACTGCCTACATTCCTTGTGTAGTCCTTAAATCAGATATCTGAGTGTGCCCATGTAAGGCCTACTGGCCAGGGACACTTAGGTGGGACAGGGGAGATATGATTCAGACCTTTAAATACTTAAAGGGAAATAATGAACAAAGAAACCTCTTCCACAGACGGGGAAGCTGTAAAACTAGAGGGCATAACATGAAGCTGCAAGGGGGTAAACTGAAAGGCCATGTCAGGAAATACTTTTTCACTGAAAGGGTGGTGGATGCTTGGCATGCACTCCCGATGGCAGTGTTGGGGGCAAATACAGTGACAGAATTCAAAATGGCATGGGACAGACACAGTGGATCCCTTTACAGCAACAGGATAAAATCAAAATAAACTTAACTAATTTCTCAACATACGGGGTGTCCTACACGGAGCGGTGGGTTCACCCCTAAAACAGACATGGGGAGGGGTGGCCTTCATGGAGTGGCAGGTGCACCTACTCTTGCCATCTTACTGGGCAGACTAGATGGACCGTACTGGTCTTAATCTGCCGTCATTTATCTGCCGTCATGCAAGGTACTACCTTAGAAACCACCACCCAGGAAAAAGATTTAGGCATCATCATGGATAATACATTGAAATCCTACACCCAGTGTGCAGCAGCAGCTACCAAAGCAAATAGAATGCTGAGAATAAAACCAATGATATTATAATGCCTCTGTCTCGTTCCATAGTGTGACCACACCTTGAATATTGTGTTCATTTCTGGTCACTGTATCTTAAAAAAGATATAGCAGAATTAGAAAAGGTACAGAGTACCCCTATGAGGAAAGGCTTAAAAGGTTAGGGCAACTTGGAAAAGAGAGGCTGAGGGGAGATATGATAGAGTGCTATAATTTAATGAATGGAGTGGAATGGGTTAACGTAGATCGGTTGTTTATGCCATTAAAAAGTAGAAAGACTTGAGGACACACAATGAAGCTACAATGTGTAACCTATTTAAGACTAATAAGAGAAGATATTTTTTCACTCAACACGTAATCAAACTCTGGAATTTGTTACTGGAGGATGTAGTAATAGCTGTTAGTGTAGTTGGGTTTAAAAAGAGTTTGGACAAATTCCTGGAGGAAAGGTCCATAAACCATTATTAAAGAGGATCCATGAATTCCACTGCTTACCCCAGGATGAGCACTGTGGAACCTTTGAGCATTTTGGGAATCTGTTAGGTACTTGTGACCACTGTTCCCTCTAAGCTGTGTGCGTGTGCGCGCGCACACACCTTGCCGAGTGAGCGCACATACTTTAAAACCGCACAAAAATTACAGCTCTGATTCTGATAGAAAACAACACAGACATCTTAAAATTTAAAAGTTATGATTGTACTTACTAGAAATTTCCCGCTTCATTTAGTAATCGTCTATTTTCATTTAATTTGATTAAAATCAATGTGGTGTACATACTGTATTCTGACGTGTAGTCACATATTAAAGTATATAACTCTGAGTGTCGTTATGTGGCGCACAAAAATTTAACCTTCCTTCAAAAGCTACACACAGCTGATATTTTATGCACACACAGCCTACAGAAAATTAGAGGGAACATTGCTTGTGACCTGGATTGGCCACTGTTGGAAACAGGATACTGGGCTTGATGGACCTTGGTCTGACCCAGTGTGGCATTTCTTATGTTCTTATCCTCTCAATGGAAGACTCCAAGCTTTCCTAGACCCAAGAAGGCCTGTCAGTTGAGGAGCAATGTCAAGGTCAAGCTCACAGTTCTCTATTATTACCAGAGTATTGTTCATCATGTGTGCTCCAAAAGGCCAAACCATCAATAAGGAGTACTACGTCCAAGTTCTGACTCGTTTGAGAGATGCAGTTCATCGTAAGAGGCCAGAGTTACACAGGAATGGTTGCTTTATCATAACGCACCAACTCACGCATCACATCTTATCCAGCAGTTCTCTTGCCAAACACCAAATCGAGCAAGTCCATCAGTCTCCATGCTTACCTGACCTCTCACCTTGTGACTTTTTCTTGTTTCTGAAACTGAAATTACCACTTAAAGGAAGGAGATTCGATGACTTGAAGACCATTAAGCAAAATTTGGCACAGCAGCTTCACAGCATAATCAAAGAAGCATGTCAAAATTGTTTCCAGCAGTGGGAGGAACGCTGGAGGAAGTGTGTTTTATCGGAAGGGGACTGAGTGCAATAACTGTCAGTGTTATACTTCTTGTGTTATTGTACAAGTCTCAATACGTTTTGATCACACCTCATTGACCGCACTTTAAGAAAGGTAGAAGGAAGGCCAAATGACTGCCAGCATGATATAAAGTTGAGGTCAAAGTGGATGTTGTACCCACAAAAGCATCTTTCAGAAAATGGAGAAAAAAGCCAAATGACAAAAACAAGAAACAATATAACCACTGGCAAGTTAAATGCAAGGCATTGATAAGGCAGGCAAAGAGAATTTGAAAAGAAGTTTGCCATGGAAGCAAAAATGCATAATTAAAACTTTCATTAGTATATTTGTAGTAAAAAACCTATGAGAGAGTCAGTGGGACCATTAGATAATAGGTAAAAAGAGACTAAAGTAGGATAAGGCCATAGTGGAGAGCTGAATGATTTCTTTGCTTCGATCTTTACTGAAGATGATGTAGGGAAGTTACCCATGGCTGAAATTGTATCAGAAGAATTGAAACAAATCTCAATAAACTGGGAAGATGTAATACAGCTATTTGATAAATTAAAGAGTTGCAAATCACTTGGACCAGATGGTATACATCCCGGGATGCTAAAAGAACTGAAATATGAGATTGCAGATGTACTATTAGTAATCTGCAAGCTATCATTAAAATCATCTGTAGTACCTGAAGATTGGAGAGTGGCCGATGTAATGCCAAGTTTTAAAAAGGGTTCCAGGGGTGATCAGATATGGCTGGCTTGATATAGGCCTATATGATGGACATAGGCTGTCTAAAGTTTTTCCTTTTTAGTATTGGCCTAATTGAGGACCGCTTAAGGAATGTGGGCATGATTCACTTTGTGAGTGAAAAGTTGACTATTTCAAGGATGTGTGTGGCTCGATCAGCGCGGGTTATTTTCATCCAGCTAACCGGGCATAGGTCAAGACTAGAAGTGGTAGTATTAATGTTTGAGATTACTCTGTCCTTTGAGGGTTACTATGTGGAAATTAGACTATATATGTTTTGAGGTCAATTGCAAATAGGTGGATGGTATAGGGAGGTCTGATAGAGATATGTTTGGAAATGTAATAGTTAGCTAAGGCATGAGAGGTAAGAGGAGGATCAATTGTTTTGTTTTGTTTGGAGGTCTTGCTAGATTTTTTTTACAATTTCAAATAGTTCCCCTGGACGGTTAAGGGAGTTTGAGGATTTTTGTATGATAGGCTTTCTTTGCTACGTTTATTATATTTCTGAATATTTGTAGTTTCTCATTGTATTGATGCCTGTCTGTTATAGAGTTTGATCTTTGCCATTTTTTCTCAAGTTTCCTTAATTCTCTTTTTAGTTGCCTTATTTCTTGGGTGTGCCAAGGTTCAGATTCTCTTTGTCTGTTTCTTATTTTGCAGGGTTGGGGATTCGAGAGGACAGCTGCATTCATAATTGCTTCATTCCAATTTGCTATGCTGGTATCGATTTCAGATATTGGGAGGGAGATATCTGGAATAATTTGCCTTAGGAAGCTGTCTTTGACAAATATCCTGTACCTGGTGTGAGGTCTATGTTTAGTTTTTGGTGTTAATTGTTTCGTGTGGCATATGAAATTGAAGTTTATTAGGTAATGGTCGGACCATGGGACAGGAGTGGCTTGGGATGACGTCTGAATGTCACGTTGCTGTGATGATTTGGGGGTGAAAATTAAGTCGAGTGTATTCCCTTTTCTGTGAGTCTGGAAATCTATGATTTGCTCAAAATCTAGCTCAGACATAGTTTCAGTAAATGTTTTGGAGTGGTTAGGATTGAGCGAGGGAATATGATTAGCTAATATGATTAGCTGTTTTCTAGTGTTGAGGGAGCAAGCTGTTTCTAGTATGGAAGCAAGACGGCTCTTTTCAGTAGATGAGGTTCTGTAAAGGAGACATAGTGCGAGGTAAGGTGTTTCGATCATGAGACTATCCATGTCTTCAATATTATTGGTATTTAATAGGCTGGATTTAAGGGCGGTTTTGATTATAGTGAGGACTCCACCACCTCTCCTTGAAGTCCTAGGGCAATGGAAGATGTCACAGCCATCTACCTTTAACTGATTAAGTAGAATGTTATCCTGATCTGTTAGCCAAGTTTCAGTTATGAAGAGAATATCTGGCTTACTGTCAGAAAGGATATCTGCAATGACTGGAATTTTGCTTCTGATGGATCTAACTTTTATGAGGTAGCAATAGAGCTCAGAAGGGATAGATCTAGAGGCCTGTATATTATGTTGCAGAGGGTTTAAAGGAGTGTTCCTTATCGTTCCTCCAGTTTAGTCCTCCACCTCTGGGTTGTGCACCTCTTCCTGCAGCTTGGAGACTGGGCATGTCAAAGTCGTGACATCACTGAATATAGCCTGCTGGTATCTCCCATCAGCCTCCAGTGTGTCCAGTCTCCATGCAGCAGGAGGACATAGTGAGCCTAGCTCCTGGGCTCACTTGGGGGGAACAGATAAGGAGCATTAGTGTGATAAATTCTATTCTGATTTTTCTTTTGATTTTTACCTTTAATTTACTTTTAATTTTACTTTTAATTCAGTTCCCTTTGGTTAATTGGCAATCAGGGATTAGTTCCCTTTAGTTAGGAGCAAATTTCCTTATTTACAGTAATTTTAAATTTGAGCCTGGCTCTTTAAATTAGTAGCAGCTCTCGCCTTCCCTCCTCAGTTATTTTCACTTGCTACAGGCATTTGCCGGTGCTGATCTCTCTCCCTTGACTGTACGGGAGAGAGCTCCGGGACCCGTACAGCCACACTGAAGCTGTGTGAGACGGAGCCTCTCCGTTGCTGTGGGATTTTAATTTTACTCTGTGGAACCGGCTGAGCGATCCTCGCTGCGGCTGACAGGCGCATCAGCGCGGCTTGAGGATTGGATGAATTCAAGGCGGTAGGAGCAGGCTGCGTGGCTTTCGGCCCTGCAGGTAAGGCCTTCGGGCTCTGTCAGTCTGCTGAGGCCTCCTTTTTGCAGCGGCTGTTGTTCTTGGCGCCAAAATTCATTGGCGAAGGGGGCGGCCATTTTCTCTCTAGGTATTTGGACTGCATGGCGAGAGTTGCAGGGAGCTGCATGTGTGAGGAAGACGACAGGTAGAATAGCTAGATTTTTAGGCCTAGTGTTTCTTTCTTTTGTTTGTAGGTTTTTTGAGGCTCGGGGGGTTCCTCAGCCTTAAGGTTGTCAGCCCTCTTTATTTTTAAGTTTATTCTTAGTTTTATAGAACAGCAGTTTTGGCATTGATCTCTGATAACCACATGTTCTTTCCCTCCTAATCATGTCTCTGAGGAGCATCTGTTAAGTCCCAGGATTTTAGGCAAATTGCCAGCTTTTAGGTTCAAGAGCAGAGCCCTAACTTGTAGTTGGAAGGAGGGACAGCCTGGAAGTGTGCTTTTATGTATTTTATAGTGAAAGTTGCCCAAAATTCACAGGGACAGGTTTAGGAAACCTTAGGATATAAAAAAATAGACTGACAGTTAAACTGTCAACCAAGAAGTGCCTGTGCTACGGTCTATGGCCACCAGAGGGCAGCTGGTACACTCAATAGTGCCTTTCTATGACTGTGTGTATGCAGCCATTATCAAATTGATCATTCTCTGCAAGTCAGGGAAGAAATACCCACAGAGCCACCTCATGGGCTCTCAGGGGTTAGTGACTAAACAAGCAGCTGTAATATTCTGCAAATCAAGTTTATATGACCAAGATTTAAAGCTCTTAATTTCTGTATCATTTGTCGGGCTCTGGTGCCCTAAAGGCCACCGGAGGGCAGCGCTGCTCATGAATCACATATAGTATTCAGTGCCCCCATCCCTGTGGGAGGGGTGGTAAAATACAAAATCATATTACTCATCAGGTTCACACAGGCAGCAACCTCTAAGACCTCCATTTGCAAGGTTGTCGGTGTATTCCACTGCTATTTCTCTGACTGCAGGAAGACCGGGGGGTGCCTGTGTGTTTCATAGCTCCACTTCACATGCCCTTCCCAGGAAATTCTCATCTATTTCTAGAGCAGGGGTTCATTTAATTTCATTTCTCTGGTTGTGGTTAATGCACAGCTTTAGGGGCTGTGTTCGAAAGCTTGGGTCCCACGGACTTCCGTGGGATTTCAAAAAGAAAAAGAAACTCTCTTTAGTGAGAGATAGCCTTGTTAATTTTTAGCTAACACTGTTGATTTATTAGGTGGCCTTTTGCGTCCTGAACCCCAAGGTCAGGACACTGTTTGCTTCCAGGGGTTCTACTTTCTATTTTGCTCTTCAGCTCCCTGGCAGACGCAGCAGGCTGGCAGGGGGTGTGCAGTGCGTCCTGCAATGCTGAATCCCTCAGGATAAGGGGGGAAGGAAAACTGGGTGCAGCGGGGGCTGGTAGCTTCTTGCAAAGCTATAGGAGCAGTTCGGGTAATTTTAGCTGATCTGCTTTGATTTCATTGGAGTTGGCGGAAACTTGTTTTTTTGGAGTCCTATACTTAAAAAAAAGGGGGCATAGCTATGTTGATTTACAAGAATCTCCTCTTCTGCTATCCATAGAAGGTCCTATAAAGCATTAAAGTCGGTTTATATGGCAGGGTAATATTTTGGCTTAGCTGCTGTGATATAGCGCTATGATCCGCTGTAAACATATTCAAGTCAAAAGGAATTATGGTGATAACTCTCTTGGACAGTTGTAACAGGTGCTTGGGTGAGCGCCATGGCCAGTCCACAGATGTGGAATGCTCTGCCATAAGCATTATGTCATGAGAGGGGTTTTTATAGTTGTGTGGTTTCTTAATGGAAAATATTCCTGTTTAGTTTGGCTTTGCCCAAATTATAAGATTTTACGGTAGATTTGTAATGTCTTAATTTTGGCTATATGTGGTTTAATTTTACATATGGAAAAGGCAGCTCAGCGGAGAGAGGTTGCAAAATAGAACTCTGGCCTTTGAAGCTATCTATGCTCCCATTCCATTTATCAGAGGTTCTCCAGTACGGAGAGTCTCTGCTAGTGTTCAGCGAATGCCTTAATGGGGGCCAGAAGCACGCAGCCAGGCTAGTTCTCTAGCAGCAGTGGCAGCAGCTCAGATTCTAGTAGGCATACATCATATGCTGGGCTTACAAGATGGCTTCCGCGCTGATCGGCATCAGCCAAGATGGCTGCCAGTTTAGGCTGTGAATGTGGAGTCAGCTTGGATGAGGGACCTTGCGTTATCTGGAAAATGCCCTGCATACACTGAATCATTTCAATTCGATCAGCTATTGGCAGTACACAAGGCACTCTCACATGCTTTTTTGCTTCAGTGGTCTAAAAATGGAATCTTTACCAGGTGGTATAATGGGAACTTGTCTGCAGTTTCTCGGCTTCTTCTAGCAGGAAGGCCGTGGATTAGTATGTCTGTGTTTGGGAGTTCTTTCTTCTTCATATTGTTGGCACGGAAAAAGCGTCTCAACGTATGCTGAAGGAATTTTTGGTTAAGAGATGTCTTTGTTAATAAAAAAAAAAAAGTATTGAGCTGTCCTGAATTCGCCTTTTCTTGATTGACATTTTGAGGCTAAGCAGGGGCAGGCCTGGGTACTACATGGGTGGGTGCCCACTAGGGTGGTCCACTGCTATAGGGGAAAAAATAAAAGTAGGAATTTCTTTGCTCCCTGGCCTGATTCTGGTTCCATTTATGTAGAAAACAATGTGTGCAAAGTTTGAAGCCAATCAAATAATATTTAGAGGTGGCTCAAGGTCCCTATCAGGCCCCTGGATCCCCCCCAGGGTTCGTCAGACCACTGGGTATTATCCGCTCATAGACGGGGGTATCATGCTTGCTAAGCACTCAATGTGGTCCAGATGCTAGTAAGGACTTTGATGATGTGGGGAACATCTTACGGTGTTGCGAGACAACACCCAGAAGGAACTGGAGTTGCTCTTCTTTTGTGGTGTGTCGGCCGTTGAACTCCTCAATGAGTTTGACCCCTCGCTCAGCCACATCGTTGATCACTGGAAGATTTTTTACTTTCTTCAGACCGTCTTTGAATGATGCATTCTCTTCCCAGTCTTCTGGGTCTGCATTAAGAAAATCACTGTTGATGTCGAGGTGTTTCAGGAAACGGATTGACTTGCGAGTTACAAAAGATTCAAGTGGTGGAATCATGGAACTTTTCAATTCGACCCGCTTTGGGGGATCTTCGTCTTCGTCATCATCCTCATCGCTTTCATCTGATTCTGCCGGGATCATGGCCGACACTATGGCCTGCTTTGTCGGTGCTGAAACAGCTTCATCGAACAGTGACAGTGCCACAAGCTCCTCTGACACATACCACAGATGCTGTTGCAGTTTGTCTCTGGCCGCTCTTCCAACACGGTCATTGTGGTAAGAGTGTAGTTTCTTCAGCATCTCCAAATCTGTTCGAGGAGCAACTGCGGCATCAGGGGCAGAAAACCAGGCTTCCACATGAATCAGGATGGAGAAAATGCTCACATCACGAACACAGGTCTCCTCCCGTTGGGTAAGATCTTTGAGTTGTCCTCGGAACATCCAAATCTTGAGACAGTACAAGACTTTTGCCATCCATCTGGCATGATGGAAAGCTCCGGGTTTCTTGAAATTGAAACTAGGAAGATTCCCTCCAAGGCAGACAGTCGTTAACTCCAAGAATTCCAGGTAATCATCTCGGTGATTGCCCTGTGCCAACTTGGATTCCGCAAACTTCATGATGCGATCCCTGTCAGATTGCAGCACCTCCAAGTCTTTTCCAGTTTGATAGTTGGACTTGTCAAGGGAGCCCCAATTCTTTTGGAACCGGCGAAAGAGTTGGACATCGGGACCCGATGAAGCTCCAGAGCATGTAGAGAATACTGCACCAAGAGTTATATTGTAAATGTGATGGCGGCATGCCAAATGAAGGACTGTGCAACGGAGTCTCTGTTCTAGAAGAATGCACGCTCCTGATCGACGTCCCGTGTTCGATGCAGTTGTATCAAAGCAAGAGCCTGCAACCTTTTCATCCAAACACCATTCCTGTAACATAGTAACATAGTAGTTGACGGCAGATAAAGACCAGCATGGTCCATCCAGTCTGCCCAGCAAGATGGCAAGAGTAGGTGCACCTGTCGCTCCGCGCAGGCCACCCCTCCCCCTATCCTTGTTCAGGGGTAAACCCACCACTCCATGTAGGACATCCCTATTTGTTGAGACGTTATATGGTTCAGAAATTAGATGGTACCGTTTATTTTGTTTTTTTCCTATTTCTGTAAAGGGATCCTCTGTATTTGTCCCATGCCTTTTTGAATTCCGTCACCGTGTTCGCCCCTACCACTTCCATCGGGAGGGCATTCCAAGCATCCACCACCCTTTCAGTGAAAAAATATTTCCTGACATTGCCTTTCAATTTACCCCCTTGCAGTTTCATGTTATGCCCTCTAGTTTTACAGGTTCCCTGTCTTTGGAAGAGGTTTGTTTGTTCATCATTTCTCTTTAAGTATTTAAAGGTCTGAATCATATCTCCCCTGTCCCTCCTTTCCTCCAAAGTATACATATTTAGGTCTTCAAGTCTCTTCTCATAAGGCTTCTGACGCAGGCTCCAAATCATTTTGGTCGCCTTCCTCTGAACAGTCTCCAGTCTTTTTACATCCTTTGCAAGATATGGTCTCCAAAACTGAACACAGTATTCCAAGTGAGGCCTCACCAGTGACCTATACAGTGGCATAAGTACCTCTTCTTTTCTGTTGGTAATCCCTCTTTGTATGCAGCCCAACATCCTCCTGGCTTTTGCCACCGCCTTGTCGCACTGTTTTGCCACCTTGAGATCAGCAGAGATAATCACACCAAGGTCTTTTTCCTGAACTGTGCATACCAACCTTTCTCCCCCCTATCGCGTACATTTCTCTTGGATTTCTGCTACCCAAGTGCATGACACTGCATTTTTTTGCATTAAATCGTAGTTGCCAAGCTTGAGACCAGTCTTCCAGCTTTTGTAGATCTTTCTTCATGTTAACCACTCCCTCGGGGGAGTCCACTCTGTTGCAAATTTTTGTGTCGTCTGCAAAAAGACAGACCTTTCCATTCAGTCCTTCAGCAATATCACTCACAAATACATTGAACAGTGCCGGGCCCAGGACCGAACCCTGGGGCACCCCGCTAATCACCTTCCTCTCATCCGAGTGAGCTCCATGTACAATCACCTTCTGACGTCTGTCAGTCAACCAATTTCTAATCCAGTTTACCATCTTGGGACCCATCCCCAAGCTACTGAGTTTGTTGACAAGCCTCCTATGAGGAACAGTATCAAAGGCTTTGCTGAAATCCAGGTAGATGACATCCATCGCATGCCCCTGATCTAGTTCCCTGGTCACGCAGTCAAAGAACTCGATCAGATTTGTTTGGCAAGATCGTCCTTCGGTAAAACCATGTTGCCTCGGGTCTTGCAAGCTGTTGGTTTTCAGAAAGTTTACTATTCGCTCTTTCAGGAGTGCCTCCATTACTTTTCCCGCCACCGAGATAAGGCTCACGGGCCTGTAGTTTGACACTTCTTCCCTGTCACCACTTTTGTGTAGAGGTACGACATCAGCCATTCTCCAGTCCTGAGGGACCTCTCCTGTTTCCAAGGATCTGTTGAAGACATCCTTTAACGGTCCTGCAAGAACCTCTCTGAGCTCTTTCAGTATCCTGGGATGTATCCCATCCGGTCCCATGGCCTTGTCCACTTTCAGTTTAGCAAGTTGTTCTAACACCTCTTCTTCTGTGAATGGTGTGGTATCTACTTCATTCCCATTTTTATATTTGGGAGTCACAGCTGGTCCATCCCCAGGATCTTCTTTAGTAAACACAGAGCAGAAGTAATTGTTTAGCAATTTTGCTTTTCCAGTGTCACTTTCCACGAGTCCTTTCCCAGTACTTCTGAGTCCTGCAATTCCAGCTCTGATCTTTTTCCTTTCCCGAATATACCTGAAGAAATTTTTGTTGCCACCCTTAACATCTTTAGCCATCTTTTCCTCTGCCTTTGATTTTGCTATCCTTATTACTCTTTTAGACTCTTTGAGTTGGATCCTGTATTCATTTCTGTGTTCTTCTGTCTGCAAGCTTTTGAATTTTGCAAAAGTTGTGTTTTTTGCCTTTATATGAGCAGCCACCTCTTTGGAAAACCAAATAGGTTTCCTTCTCCTCTTGCTTTTATTTACTTTTCTTACATATTTATCTGTTGCTCCTTTCATTGCCTCCTTTAGTTTAGCCCATTGCAATTCCACTTCCTTTATCTCTTCCCACCCCGTCATCTCCTCCTTTACGTACTCTGCCATTTTATTGAAGTCAGTGTATTTGAAGTTTAGGACTCTGAGCTTGCTATGATTGGCCTGTACCATGGCTTTTATTTCAAACCACACCGTGTGATGGTCGCTGTTGCTCACAAGGGCACTCACGCAGACATTCAACACACTATCACCGTTGGTGAGCACTACATCCAGCGTTGATCTTTCCCTGGTTGGTTCCATCACCATTTGTCTAAATAATGCATCTTGGAGAGCATCCACAATTTTTTTGCTTCTTTCCAGATGTGCAGAAGGAGTAATCCAATCCACATCAGGTAGATTAAAGTCACCCAATATGATTGCTTCCCCCTTTGATGCTATCTTGGCAATATCTATAATCAATTCATTGTCTCTCTCTTCAATTTGAGTCGGAGGTCTATAGACTACAGCAATATGGATGACAGTGCCATCTCCTCTCTCCAATGCAATCCAGAGCGCTTCTTCTTTTCCCCATGTCCCCTGCATTTCAGTAGCTTTAATATTGCTTTTGACATACAAGGCTACTCCTCCTCCTTTTCCATTTTCTCGGTCCCTTCTGAATAGATTATAGCCAGCTATGGCTATATCCCAATCATGTGATTCATTAAACCATGTTTCTGTAATGGCCACAATGTCCAAGTCCGTTTCCACCATTAGGGCTTCCAGGTCTGGAATTTTGTTGGCTAAGCTTCGAGCATTTGTGCTCATTGCTTTCCAGCACTTTCCTGGCTTGTGTGTATTTTGCATTGATTTTGTTCTGCCCACTTCCTCCCACATGTTTTTGATGTGTGGTTTAAAAGTGTGGCTGTTTCTGATGATGATCTGCTTTTGTTGGGGGTGGCATGCAGATGTTGACCTTCCACATCCGTCACCCCCTTTTCCTAGTTTAAATGCATGTCCACATACTGCCTGAATTTTTCACTTAGGATTCTTTTCCCTGCGGAAGAGAGATGTAGTCCATCAGCACAGTATAGTCTCTTGTTGGTCCATCTGTTGTCCCAGTTGCCAATAAATCCGAATCCTTCTTTTCTGCACCAGGTCTGGAGCCATGTATTAAAGCTGTTAATGCGATGCAGTCTTTTTGTCCCCTTACCAAGAACAGGTAGAACCTCTGAAAATGCAACAGTGTTAACAATGGGCTTGAGTTTCTCCCCCAGAGATTGGAAGTCCTTTTGGATTGGAAGTCCCAGTTCATAAACTGCTGCAGCTTGATTCTCGCCAGTTTTGGTACACCAAGAAGTTGTGTTTCTCCAGTGGAGACAGCCGTTATCAAAACTGGAAGGCGGTCAACGGATGTGGTTGAACAGAGGAGAGATGGCAATAACTTGCTATCCCAATGCACAATGCATGTTTTGCCTTCGGCTTTGAATGCGTTGTGCAGGTCCGTCCATTGTTGCTGACGGTGCTTTTCTCTATGGCGCTTGACGCTGGAGCGGCTGATATTGAGCTACCCAGGATAATGTCCCAGACTTTTGGCGGTTTCAGCTACCACAAACAGAGCATTGCGATCCGTTGTCCCTGTCCGATCCAGGACTGCTGTAAGCTCTGGGGTCCAGACATTGTTAGGTCGAAACTGCTTCGTTTGTGGAGTTGGTTTCTTCTGTCCGTTATCTGAATCCGCAGATGTCGACGAGTCTTCACCTGACTCTGCTGAGGAAGAAGATCCTTCCAGCTGAACTTGGCTTGTAGTTGCCTCGGCTTCGGCAACATGTTTTTGTCTGCGCCTTTTCAGTTCTTCTCGCTGTTGCGATCTTGCTTCCGTTTTGGCCAATTTCCTGTCCATCGCGCACATTGAGCCGCGGCGCCCTGGTTCTCGTTGCGCTATTAAGAATTCTTTGTCTTCTTGAATATGAATTAAAGACATTGCATTGGCATGCGCCACATCAAATAGGTTTTTCATTGCAACCTGG
This sequence comes from Ichthyophis bannanicus, assembly GCA_033557465.1. Lineage (NCBI taxonomy): Eukaryota > Metazoa > Chordata > Amphibia > Gymnophiona > Ichthyophiidae > Ichthyophis > Ichthyophis bannanicus. Next base: position 499,409,197 of record CM066036.1, read on the forward strand.
AATTCTTTTTCATTTGCCTCTTGTTTCCCTCCTCTCCCTTTGTTTTTCTTCAAAAGTTTCCACTGATTGAACAATTTCTTTACTTTTTCTTGAATTTTGTCATTTCTTTGAACAGGAAGCCTGGCCTTTTACCAGTAAGCTTCTACTTCACTTGTTACAATAGATGCACTTTCACTAACGCCTTTGTTTAATGTCATATGGTGATGTAAAAATACACTTAACACTTGCTCCTTGCTGGGGAGCTTGGCCCCCAGAATTGTGGTGGACATTTCTTCAATGAGATAAAAACCACGTTTTTTCGCCATCTGAAAAGAATAAAGATACACAGATAATAGTACAGTGTCTCTGCCACCTCTCAGAGACGAGATTAGTTAAAATATGACGCAATCAGATGTAATCAGCGTGGAACTGAGTGGATGATACAAGATGATGCAACATTTCGTCATCTGCTCCCAGGGGGAAATCTCAAGACTTGTTGAGCCACCCCTAAATATTATTTGATTGGCTTCAAACTTTGTACACAGTGTTTTCTACCTAAATGGAACCAGAATCAGGCCAGGGAGCAAAGGAATTCAGGAATTCATTTTTATGGACCACCCTAGTGCCCACCTTGCACTACCAGGGGGTGTGGACTCACTGTATGGAAGAGAGCCCTAGCAATCTTCTTTAGCGCAAGATAGGAAAGTAGATGGTTCACTGAAGCGATCGTTGGGGGCAATGCTCTGTCCTTACAAGCTCCCATTTGTGGAGCCTGGGGAGGCGAGAGCATGCTTCAAGTGGTTGCAGTGTTTACGGCAGTCTACTCGCCTGGAACAGGAAAGGATCAGGGAGTTGAATCGACTAGAGCCTGATTTGCTTTATGTGGCAAATGTGCATTATGGCTTAATTCGAGCGCTAGCTAATATTATTGGCTTCCTTGAGGTTCACCCGGAGGTCTCTCTGGTGGAGGAATGGGGCAGCTGATGGTTCGTCCAAGCCGAGGCTCAGTAAGCTCCCAGTTAAGCCTTTGTCTTGTCCTTGAAGGACTAGAAAAAGGGACTGTTACTTCTGGAGAGAGATCTGCAACTGTGAGTATATACTTCTGGTAATTTTCTAAAAGGAATTCTTTGTATTAAAGCTAATTAATCTGTGAACCCACTATTTTTTGTTAAATCAGTCAGGGCCTAGTAGCAGCAGTTTAAATTTAAAACACAGAGGAGAACTTTCTGGTTACATTTCATACCCAGCAGAGAGCTTGTAGTTTAAATTTAATAGTCACTCGGGGCCTAGTAACCGCAAAGTACTTTTAGTTTAAATTTAAAACACAGAAGAGAGCATTCTGGTTACATTTGTAACCCAAACAAAACGTGAACCAGGAAAACTAACACACCGGTGAAGAAAGCAAAATTCTTTTTGTTGGAATAGCCATCCCAGTAAAGAGGAAAAACCTCGTACCGCTGTGGCCAATTCCACAGCGGTACGAGGTTTTTCCTCTTTACTGGGATGGCTATTCCAACAAAAAGAATTTTGCTTTCTTCACCGGTGTGTTAGTTTTCCTGGTTCACGTTTTGTTTGTTCACATTTTAACCAGGTATTTGGTATTATTGGTAGGACTACATTTGTAACCCAGCAGAGAGCTTGTAGTTTACATTTAATAGTCACTCAGGGCCTAGCATCAGAAAAGTACTTTTAGCTTAAATTTAAAACACAGAAGAGAGCTTTCTGGTTAAATTTAGAACCCAGCAGAGAGCTTGTAGTTTAAATTTCATAATAAGTTAGAGCCTAGCAGCAGCAAAGAGCTATAATTTAAATCAAATAAGAATATAGCTTACCTCAGCAGCACAGGACAGGGTACTGTGTAGCAGCCCTCTTTTAATAAGTGTTATTTCCCTCCCTCCCCTGGGATAATCGTAGCTTTATACGTACTTACACATCTTAAAAGGCAGGAGGTGCTCTCAGGTGAAGCTCGTTACCCAAATCAATCATACACTAAGGACCTGAGATTAGTTAAGCTTCAGGTGAACAAGGTATATTACACGTATTAGGTACAGTTTTATTAGTATAAATATCCATAGCAACCCTTAGTAAGTAAAGAACTTAGATCTAAACACAAACTTAAAACTAAGATGCAGACAGCAGTCCAGCAGTGGGATGGGGGCTTTCCAGTCTTTTGCATTGAGTGTCACATGTACGATTTTCTCCCAGTTGGCGAGAGGTCTTACGTGTGCACCAGGTGCAAGGAGCTCTTTGCTCTCAGGGAACGAGTCCGTTCTCTAGAGGCTAAAGTAGCAGACTTGGAAAGCATAAGACAGACAGAGAGGTACATAGACGAGACCTACAGGGATATAGTCCTGAAGTCCCACCTCCAGTCTGGCAGCATCCCTGTTGCCATGGAGGAGAGAGGTCACGTGACAGGAGAGCATCACCCTGGTGTGGCAGGAAGTGATCCTGTAACTAGGATCTGTCGTCCAGGTGATGTAAAACCCTCTCGCACCGAGGAAGTTTCTCCAGGGCCATGTGCCCATGAGGGAAGGGTTAGGACAGCCGTTATAGTTGGTGATTCGATCATTAGGCATGTAGATAGCTGGGTGGCTGGTGGACATGAGGATCGCCTGGTAACATGCCTGCCTGGTGCGAAGGTAGCGGACCTCACGTGCCACCTAGTTAAGGTCTTAGATAGTGCTGGGGAGGAGTCTTCTGTCTTGGTACATGTTGGTACCAATGACATAGGAAAATGTGGTAGGGAGGTTCTGGAGGCTAAATTTAGGCTTTTAGGTAGGAAGTTGAAATCCAGAACTTCCAGGGTAGCGTTCTCCGAAATGCTTCCTGTTCCACGCGCAGGACCCAAAAGGCAGGCAGAGCTCCGGAGTCTCAATGCATGGATGAGACAATGGTGCAGAGATGAGGGTTTTGGATTTGTTAGGAACTGGGGAACATTCTGGGGAAAGGAGGGGCTCTTCCGAAGGGATGGGCTTCACCTTAACCGGGATGGAACCAGGCTGCTGGCATTAACCTTTAAAAAGGAGATAGAGCAGCTTTTAAACTAGATATTAGGGGAAAGCCGACAGTCGCCCAAGAGCAGATGGTTCGGAAGAATGTATCTTTGAAGGATACTACCAAAAGCAGAGAGGTTCCACAAAAGAGTAAACTAGCCCAAATGCCCTCAAGTATGGAGCAGACAGAGCTTAAAGATCCCAAATTACCCATGTCTAACAATAGCCAAATTAATATGAATAAAATACATTCTCTAAGATGCTTGTATGCAAATGCTAGAAGTCTAAAAAAAATAAGATGGGAGAGTTAGAATATATAGCACTAAATGAAAGGTTAGATATGATTGGAATATCAGAGACATGGTGGGAGGAGGACAACCAGTGGGACACTGTGATACCTGGGTACAAACTATATCGTAATGATAGAGCTGATCAAATTGGTGGAGGGGTTGCTCTCTATGTTAGAGAGGGCATTGAGTCAGAAAGGATTAAAGTTTTGCAGGAAATAAAATCTGCTGTAGAATCTATATGGATTGAAATTCCATGTAAAAGGGGGAAGGCGATGGCAGTGGGGGGTGTCTATCGACTGCCTGGCCAGAATGACCAAATGGATGATGAAATGTTCAAAGAAATCAAGGAAGCTAACAAACGTTACAGCGCAGTAATAATAATGGGTGATTTCAACTACCCCGGTATCGACTGGGTCAGTGTCACATCAGGACATGCTAGGGAGATAAAGTTCCTAGATGAAATAAATGACTGCTTTTTGGAGCAGCTGGTTCATGACCCAACCAGAGGGGAAGCCATATTAGACCTAGTCCTTAGTGGAACACCAGATCTAGTGCAAGAGATAAGGTTGTTGGGGCCACTTGGCAATAGTGATCATAGCATGATTGCCTTTGATTTAATTAGTGGAGGAGGTATAGTAAGGAAATCCACAGTACTACCTTTTAACTTTCAAAAGGGAGACTATGATAAAATGAGGAAAACAGTTAAGAAAAAACTAAAAGGAGCAGTTGCAAAGGTTAAAGATGTACATCAGGCTTGGCTGTTGAAAAATACTATCTTGGAAGCCCAGACCAGCTGTATTCCAGGCTTTAAGAAAAGTGGAAGTCCAAAAAACTGCCAGCATAGTTTAAAGGTGAGGTCAGAGAGGCTGCTGTTGCCAAAAAAAGCATCTTTCAGGAAATGGAAAAAAGAGCCAAACGACGAAAGCTGGAAACAGCACAAGCACTGGCAAGTCAAATGCAAGGCATTGATAAGGCAGGCAAAGGGAGAATTTGAGAAGAAGCTTGCTGCGGAAGCAAAAACGCGAAGTAAAGACCTTTTCAAGTACATTCGTAGCAAAAAACCTGTGAGAGAGTCAGTTGGTCCATTAGATGATAAAGGGGTTAAAGGAGCACTAAGAGGTGACAAGGCGATAGCGGAGAGACTGAATGAATTCTTTGCTTCGGTCTTTACTGAGGAAGATGTAGGGATGTTACCCATGACTGAAGTGGTATTTAAAGGTGCGGAAGAATTGAAGGAAATATCGATACATCGGGAAAATGTATTACAACTATTAGATAAACTGAAGAGTAGCAAATCACCTGGGCCAGATGGTATACATCCAAGGGTGTTGAAAGAACTGAAATATGAGATTGCAGACCTGCTATTAGTAATCTGTGAACTATCATTAAAATCATCTCTAATACCTGAAGATTGGAGGATCGCCAATGTAACACCAATTTTTAAAAAGGGTTCCAGGGGTGATCCGGGAAACTACAGACCGGTGAGCCTGACGTTAGTACCGGGAAAAATGGTAGAAACCATCATAAAGAATAAAATTGCTCAGCATGTAGATAGTCATGACCTAATGGGAGACAGCCAACATGGCTTTAGACAAGGAAGATCTTGTCTTACTAATCTGTTATGTTTTTTTGAAGGAGTGAATAATCAGGTGGACAAAGGTGAGTCGGTTGATATTGTGTATCTGGACTTTCAGAAAGCCTTTGACAAGGTCCCTCATGAGAGACTTTTGGCAAAACTAGAGTCATGGGATAGGAGGCAGTGTACTATTGTGGATCAGGAACTGGTTAAAAGATAGAAAGCAGAGGGTAGGGCTAAATGGCCAATTTTCCCAATGGAGAAAGGTGAATAATGGTGTACCCCAGGGATCTGTGCTGGGTCCGCTGCTTTTTGACATATTCATAAATGACCTGGAAAGTGGAAGAACGAGTGAGGTTATCAAATTTGCAGATGACACAAAACTATTTAAAGTTGTTAAAACCCAAGAGGATTGTGGAAAATTGCAAGAGGATCTTGATAAATTGGAAGACTGGGCATCAAAATGGCAGATTAAATTTAATGTGGACAAGTGCAAGGTTATGCACCTAGGGAAGAACAACCCAAACTATGGTTACACGATGCAAGGTTCCACATTAGGAACTACCACCCAGGAAAAAGATTTAGGCATCATTGTGGATACCATGTTAAAACCCTCGGCCCAGTGTGCAGCAGCGGCCAAGAGAGCAAATAGAATGCTAGGTATGATAAGGAAAGGAATGGAAAATAAAACAAAAAATATTATAATGCCTCTATATCGTTCCATGGTGAGACCGCACCTTGAATATTGTGTGCAATTCTGGTCGCCGTATCTTAAAAAGGATATAGCGTTATTAGAAAAGGTTCAGAGAAGAGCCACCAAAATGGTAAAGGTGATGGAAGGATACTCCTATGAAGAAAGGCTAAAAAGGTTAGGGCTCTTTAACCTGGAAAAGAGCCGGCTGAGGGGGAGATATGATAGAAGTCTATAAATTAATGAACGGAGTGGAACGGGTAAACGTAGATCGATTGTTTACCTTATCAGAATATAGAAGGACTAGGGGACATGCAATGAAGCTACAGGGTAAACTATTTAAGACTAATAAAAGAAAATATTTTTTCACTCAACGTGTAATCAAACTCTGGAATTTGTTACCGGAGGATGTAGTAAAGGCTGTTAGTGTAGCTGGGTTTAAAAAAACGTTTGGACAAGTTCCTGGAGGAAAGGTCCATAAACCATTATTAAGAAGGGACCCAGGATATCAATGATTGAACCAATACAAGCATTGTGGAACCTGTGTCCCTTGGGGAAACTGCTAGGTACATATGACCTAGATTGGCCACTGTTGGAAACAGAATACTGGGCTTGATGGACCTTGGTCTGACCCAGTATGGCATATCTTTTGTTCTTATGTTCTTTCCCCGTGGGCTCTCATAGGGCAACTAGTTGGCGTATCGAGGCTTTTGGGGAAGGTACTCTTGGTAGCGCCCGGTTGGATGAGACGGCCGTACTAAGCTGATCTCATTCGCCTACTCGACAGGTTTTTCCTAGAAGTTGCCGGTATTGAACGTTCTGCTGCGGCTAGGTCTGTGACGAATGTCTCAGGTGGATCGGTGCCCGCCTACGGTTTGGCCTTTGAATGGGCGGGGCTGAAGAAGAAGGGTTATTCTGCTGCAGTCTTCGCCACCTTGTTGAGAGCAAGGAGGCAGGCTGCTTCTGGTACATAGGTCTGTGCTTAGCGCCTTTTTGAAGGCTGCTGTTCACGGCGATAAGGGTGTCTGTATCCTTGGTCTGAGTTCTCTGCAGGACAGTGTCTGAAGGAACTAGCGGCCAGTTCCTTAGAGGGTCCAGCGGGTGACTGTTTCCGGCTGTAGAGGTTCTGTTCAGGGAATAGCGCTAGTTGTTCGGATCGATGTGTTGCGTTTCCTTAAGTTGGGACCCGACTGCGCTCCTCAAGGAGAATTTGAGTGCCGCCGGGGGATCCCAATTGGGTCTTAGAGGGTTAACTAAAGAGCCCTTTGATTCTTTACTCTAGGCGTCGGTAAAGGATTTGCTGTTATAGACAGTGGCTTTGATAGCTCTTTGTTCGGCGCGACAAGTTTCAGAGTTTCAGGCGTTGTCATGTAATGAGCCGTTTCACCCTTTCTGGATAGAGGGTGGTGTTTGCGAGCAGTCCCGTCGTCCTTCCAAAAGGTGGTATCTGATTTTTCTCCTGAGCCTATTGGTTTCTCTTCCAGTTCTTGGTTTTTCTGGAAGGGGAGGTTTTTATTCGTAGCTTACGCCGATAGGAAACATAAAATGCAGGGTGCGGTGTTCGTTTCTTTGTTTTTGTGTGTTGGTTGACGGTCCCCCAAAGGGGAAGCAGCAGCGAAGGCGGGCATTTCGCACTGGGTTAAGGCGGTGGTTGCCTCAGCTTTCTGGTGACGAGGTTGTATGATTCCGGGGGGCTTTCTGACTCTTGCTACCAGGGCGCAAGCAGCTTCATGGGTGAATCACTGTGTAATTCCACCAGGGGGGATTGGTAGAGCAGCTTCCAGGTCGTCTCTTCATTTCCTCAGTAACCACTACTGCCTAAATGTTTTGGCAGTAAAGGATGCCTGTTCCGAGTTGACAGTGTGGTGCATTGGCTGGATAGGTCCCTCCCAATGATTACTGCTCTGTTACATCCCAGAGGTGGAGGACTAAACTGGAGGAACGATAAGGAAATAGAAATTACACTTACCTGGTAATTGTCATTCCTTGAGTGACGACAGTTTAGTCCTCATTCCCGCCCAGGGGTGTGATTTCTTCAGAGTTTATTTTCAGGCGGAGTGGAGCTTCAATCTCAAGGAGTAGACAGATCCTTTCAGTTTCTAGATCGCAGTGAGTATCCCTCTCTGTTGTTTCTTCCTTCTCTCTTATTTAAATGAGGGGATGGTATAAGAAACGTGTTTGGATAGGGGGGATGTGAATGTAAAGTTTAAAAAAAAAAAAAAAGAAAAGAAAATATAAGACGGATACCGTTAAAAAGGTTCCTCAGGTTGAGGAATGGGGAGTTATTTAAAGTTATGGTATAGTTACTTATTTGTTGTTCCTTTGAGTTTGCTTTGTCAATAGTACACTGGAGGCTGATGGGAGATACCAGCAGGCTATATCCAGTGTTGTCATAACTTTGACATGCCCAGTCTCCAAGTTGCAGGAAGAGGTGCACAACCCAGAGGTGGAGGACTAAACTGTCGTCACTCAAGGAACGACAATTACCAGGTAAGTGTAATTTCTATTTGTATATGAGTCTTTGTCTTTGACCTCTATTATATTGTGTGTTGTAGTTATCCTTGGTGTGATGGAGGTTGGGACTTTGGTGGTGGTGTATGATTTGAATGTTTTGTAAGGCAGTAGAGTAGGCTTGGATGTACGAGGGGTATCCGATATTAAAGGTACAGGCCAAAATTACACTAACATTTGTATTTAAAGAAATTATTCAATACATTCCACCAAAAACTACATACTTTTGTTTACTTCTCCACATAATCGCCGTAAACATTGAGACATTTATCCCAGCGTGACATTAGTTTGAACATCCCTTCACAGTACAGTTGCGTATCAAGTTGCTTGAAGTAGTCCATAACGGTATCTTGCAGTTCCTCCTGATCTTGCGGAAGTTGAGATCACAAATGATTTCATGAACAGAACTCTTAGGAGTGCTGGTCATTTCAGCAATTTCACGAACTTTAATGCGATGATCCTCCCTAATCAGACGTTTGACAATTGCACAGTTGTCATCCGTGTGTGAGGTCCTTGGTCTGCCTCTTTTCTTTTTCAGATCATCATTCAACTCTGTTTGGCCATCTTTAAACTTGTTACACCAGACGCTGACTTCTTTTAGGCTTAAAACGTTCGGGCCATACAAGCCCTCTAATCTGCAATGAATTTCGCTGCTCTTAACTCCTTCGGCTTGCAAAAATCTGATAACTCCACGCAGCTCAAACTTCGAATACTCTGCGATTACACACACCATGTTTGTTTGTTTCCCAAAACTACTCGTAATTTGAGTGTTTAAAAAAACTATGCTACAGACTCTCCTACTACGAGTACAAGTAGTCCTGCATATGACGGCACTATTGCGCATGCGGAGCCGGTATGATTGCCACCGGTACCTTTTATATTGGACACCCCTCGTATGTGGGAGCAATTAATGCAGTTAGTAAGATTATGGCTAGTATGGCTCTGGTGTAAGTGATGGACGCCATGGTGCTGTGCATCAGTGGTTCAAAAAAGATCTGTTACCTTCAGCTGTCCTGTTAATCATTCGGTTACATGTTCAGGGTTTGTATGCAGGTTCAGCTCAATGCTCATGCTGAAGGGCCATGCCTAAGGGCCCTCAGGCGTGTGCCCACCTGGAGGCGTTTCTTTTAAATAGTCCTTGCTATGCTGCAATGGAGGGGCCTGATTGGCTTTGTGGTGTGGGGTAAGGAGGCTCTCTCTCTCCTTCCTGCTCCCTACCCTGATGCTGGTCAGGTGCTTCTCAAGTTGCTGCCACATGTTCCAGTGACTGCCTGGAGGCGTTTCTTTTAAAAAGTCTTTGCTGTCCTTGCAGTCCTTGCAGTGTTGCAATGGAGGAGCCCGATTGGCCTTGTGATGGGGGGAGGGGAGGCTCTCTCCTTCCTGCTCCCTACCCCGATGCTGGTCAGGTGCTGCTCAAGTCATTGCCACGTGTTCAGTGGCTGTCTGGTGGCATGTGCTTCAGTCTCATGAGTGGATCCTGAATACGGAAGTGGATCTCTTGCTCTTTTGGGTGTGGAGCACCCTCTCAATAGATCTCTTCACCTCTCCCAAGAACAGAGAGAGACAGTTTTGTTCCAGGATATGGGCATGTGGCAGACTAGCCTCAGATGCCTTTCCCCTCAGTTGAGGGGGGAGGGTCTTCTGTATGCATATCCTCCAACTCTGAGAGAACTTTCCAGAAACTCAGAGGGCAGAGGCACTATTATTCTCATAGAGCTTTACATACAGCCCTGGTATCTATTTCTCCTGGAACTTTAGATTAGGGATCCAAAATGCTTGGGCAGTTTGCCAACTCTAATGTTGAGAGGGTGACTGTCCTCTCTGGATCTGCCAGTTAGTATAGTTTGTCATTTTGCTTCTAGGAGAGATTCCACTAGGAGATCATACAATTTTTCAAATGGAAGAGGTTTGTAGTCTGGTGTGACGAAAAGGCCCTAGATCCTTTCTCCTGTCCCACACAAAAACTGCTTGAATACCTTCTACATCCATCAGAGTCTGCTCTGAAAACTAGCTCAGTTAGGATTCACCTTTGTGCAGTTGGTGCCACCATGTAGAGGGTAATACCATCTCGTTACTGCCCTTAGTTGTTTGCTTCATGGAAGACTTGCTTCTTATGAATCTTCCCCTTAAGCTTCCTGCAATGAATGTGGTCTTAACTCAGCTGGTAAAGGCTCCCTTTGAGCCACTATGTACCTGTGGGCTGAAGTACCTAACCTGAAAGGTCTTGTTTTTGTGGGTGGTAACTTCAGCACACAGAGTTAGCAAGCTCCAGGCTCTATAACTGATTCACTCTACACTACGTTTTACCACAATAAGGTGGTTTTGTATAATCAACTACAGTATGTGCCTTCTTAAAGTGATGTTGCTCCCAGTAGCTTCATGCTTGGTTCTGCTGTGTGTAGTTCTGGTAACTAGGAGAATTTCAACCTCAGAGACACACGCGCTCTTTTTATGCAGCTTGGCAGAAGGTTTTTGACCACCTTCAGGGCTGCTGATGACTTCTGCTTATCCCTCATTAAGTATGGCGAGTTTTTTATGACAATCTTATCTTCTCACCATCTGTAGAAGGTTATTGATTTTGAAACTTTGTCTAATATGTTTGTTTATATGTTTATTTCATTTGATATACCGCCCTTCACATATGCAGCAGGGCGGTGCACAATAAGAATTAACAATAGAAAGAAAAAGAAAGTAATGCCATAATTGATAGGAAAGACAAGAGCATTCATACAGGGAGGGGGCCACAGTCAGAGGATTAGGGAGTCATGGGAGTCAGGAAGGTGGTAATTCGAAGGCTGTCTGAAAGAGGTGGGTTTTGAGTAATGACTTAAACTTAGTGTAAGATGGCTCTAGACGGAGGTCACAGGGTAGAGTGTTCCAGAGGGATGGAGCGAGGAAGTAATATTGCATTGATTGAACTACATGTTGATCCCTTATACAGGTGCAGTTTCCAAAATTTGATCAAGTCAGGACTTCAGTCTATTGATAAAACACAGCCACACAAAAGGAATCTTCTTTCTCCATTCCTTCTCTTGATGTTGGAATTCCACTTTAATCAGTCAATAGTTCTGCCAACATTTTCCCTAAGACCTCACTCTCACAAAGGGGAACGTGCAGTGTACAAGTTGTACTGCAAGAGAGCTGTGGCTTTCTATTTGGAATAGACTAGAGCCTTTAGAAAGTCTATCCAGATTTAGTTTTGTTTTTTTTTTGGCCTGAGCAAGATGGGAACTGCTATCAACAGATGTACTCTACCTAATTGGCTAGCAGACTGCATCTCCTTTTCTTATGCCCATTTGGGTTTGACTCTTGCAGATCATGTTGCAGGTCACAGTGTCAGAGCTATGGCTGTGTCGGTAGCCCACTTGAGATTAGCCTTCATGGAGGAGATTGGCAAGACCATGATATGTGGACGTCTGCCCACACATTCACTTCTTGCTACCATTTGGAGAAAGATTCCCAGTGTGTCTGATTCAGTCAATCTGTTCTCCGGAATCTTTTGAGGGAACAGAAGTGAACTCCACTCCCCCTAGGCCCAATTCATTGCTGTTCAAGCTGCCTTTCAAAAATTAAAAAAAAAAAAAGAAGCAAAAGAATAAATACGTCTGTTGTCACTAGAAACAGTGTTGATTAAGCGTTTGTTGGTTGTGACACAGTATAGTATTCCCTTTTTCCTTTTAAGGCAGCCTATAGCTAGGGGTGTGGAGGAGTAGCCTAGTGGTTAGAGCAACTGCCTCATACCCAGAAGATCAAGGGTTCAATTCCCACTAGCACTCCTTGTGACCTTGGGCAAGTCACTTTACCCTCCATTGCCTCGGAAGAAAAGGCTGGCAATCTACTTCCGGTGATACATTGCCAAGAAAACCCAGAGGTAGCTGGGTCGCTATGAGTCAACACTGACTTGAAGGCACTTAAAAATAAAATAGCTAGGGATTACTATATGTGAAGATATTATCCTGCTTGTCTGTGAGGAAAACAAAGTTGCTTTTCCTGTAGCAGGTGTTTTCAGTGGGCCTCAGAATAAGTCCTCACAACCCTAGTTCAGACTGAGGGAAATCTTGTGTAGCAGCGGCAGGTGGAAACAGACACACAGGTACTGTAGCAATTCAAAAGCTTCCAGAAGTTGTTGGGAACTGGTACCCATGAAGGGCTCATTCGCTGATATTACCCATGTGTGAGGACTTATCTTGATGTCCACGGGGAACATCTGCTACATGTTAGTAACTTTGCTTGATGGATAGAGTAAATTGTTGTATTTTATGTCTGCTTTGTGGTGTATTAGAGCCCAGTAAAAAGTTAAGAAATAAATAAATAAAAAGTTAATATTTCAATTATGGAATCTTTCTACCCTAGTCCATTCAGATTTACAGTTTATTGTGTTTCAGAGAAATGCTCTTCAAGCAATATCTCCAGCCACTGTGGAAGTCTTGATGCGTGTTCTAGCAGATGCTGCCTGGGATGATTGGAACCCCAAGGAAGTAAGCAGGAAAGCCGAGCTAACCCTCAAGTGCCTGACAGAAGTGGTACATATCCTTTTGACCAGCAGCTCAGACCAGCGGCAAGTAGAGACGAGCACCATACTAGAGAACTACTTCAAGCTGCTGAACTCAGACCACTCAGCTTTACCCAACTCCAGAAGGTCCAGGCACTGGGAGAGTAGTTTCCTAGCATTGCAGATCCAAATGTTAAGTAAGTGCTGCTTCTTGGCAGTCTCTCCAAAGTAATTCTCTCCTTCCAACTGGTACCTTTTTCTTTTTGTTTAAAAATGTTAAACATTAAAAAAAAAGAAAAAGAAAAGAGTAAAGCAGGGGATCCAGAAGGTGATAGAAAGTGCAGTTCATGTTTGTACAGTTTCTTTCTGGTTTCAATTGGGCAGGAAGTCCAATGGAGCAATCTTCTCTGTGCTACAGTGTCAGGCGCCTTCAGTTCTAACTATCTAGTGTTTTTACCTGTTTTTATATTCCCTTTTTATTTTGGCCCAGTCATTCCAGCAACATTTCTCGGCAAGTGACCACAAATCTTGGCTTTTTCCCTATAACATAGATCCTAAGTTTATTCACTTGATATTGCTGTTGTGCAATATCTGAGACTCCCTTCCCCCAGGGGCTGTGAATGCTGTCTTAAACCATCTCTGATCCCAACTGGCTGAGGGCCCATAAATAAAATGTAGGTCTTCCACTTGTTGAGTGTACAGAACTTTCCACTAAGCAGATCAACTTTCACACCAGTTTTCAGTGGTGGCAATTGCTGTACTGATTTAAACAATAACAGTGCTGAATATACTGTATGTGGAATGCCGTGAGCACTGCTTCTGTTCAACAGGCCTAAATTAAAATCATCTGAATATCACTGCTATCAGGATAATTTCCTTGGCCTCCCTTTCTCCACCCCAAATGCAACCTGTCACTATACAGATAGTATCGGGCTGGTTAGAGAGATTTTTGGCCTGATACTATCCCGTATAATGACTGTAAATCCATGGATAGGTAAGTTACACATTCACCTGTGAAAAGATAATATCTCCAGGAACAAGCAGGAATGAGTCTTCACATATGGGGTATCGTCGGTACCGACGGAGCCTGCGCGGGAACGCTCCCCAGCGTCCAATCAGAACGCTTTTGGGAGCATCCCACCACGCCTGCGTGCTGCCTTCCCGCCTTTCCCAACTGTCTCTCCTCAGTTTTTCATTTTCCACAGAGCCGGCAGGACGTATTCCTGTCACCGCAGAAAATTCTTCTTTTATTTTTTACTTTTTTGTGGTCGCGTCTGCCTTCCCTCGATGCTACCGGTACCGCCAGTACTTTTCTTTCTTTTTCCTGAAGAATTTCTTCTCTCCTTAAAAATTTTTTCCTGTTTATTGCCTGACGGTTTCTAGGCCACTAGGCCTCTACTCTTCCGTTATGGAAAAGCCAGCCACTATCCTTAAGAAATGCTCAAAGTGTGGCGGTACAGATATTTTTTCAGACACTCATACTTGGTGTCTAAAATGTTTAGGTCCTGACCATTGCCCTCTGGAGTGTCTCTCCTGCTGGAGCTCAAACAGAAGAAGTCTTCAGAATCGAGTAGAACTCCATACCCGGTTCACATCCCCTTTGATGTTACCAGCTAGAGTATCTTCTTCTTCACAGGATCAGGTAACCAAACAAAAGTCTGTAAAGACTAGCCAGTCCTCGAGTGGTAGATCTCCTGCTCAGCATCGAGATGGCTTCGGCCTTGCCCTCGAGGACATCTTGGCAATAAAGCCCCAGCGGGAGTCTTCGGACTCTAAAGCATTAACGGGGCTCCGGGTTGTTCCCGAGGTTCTTACCTCGATGAACATACCTGGGCCATGCTCGGTGGTTGTGGCCGCTTCGGGCAGTACCGACACCCCGGCATCGGCTATGGTGATGGACGAAACACTCCTCACCGATGAACGTAGTCTAGCACTCTTGGCTACTTCGGTACCGTTAGAATTGCTGCAGACCGTTCCTCGAGTATCGGTATCGCCTTCGGTACTGGTACCGGTATCGACATCGGTGTCGGTACCGTCCATGCTTACTTCGACAGAATCGCTTCCCTCGATGCCGAGCCTGGAATCGATCTCTAGCATGGAAGATTCGGTACCGACTTGTTTCGGTACCAAAGACATCGCTTTAAAGAAAATCTGATGCTTCATCCTTTTCAGTCTTCTGATCCCGATGACTGGGATGAATCCATCGGTACCAAGGCTGATTTTTCTACAAATCTAGCCTTTACCCCTCATTTTAAAGATTCCTCTTTGGGGGAGATTTCTTTTCAAGCTTTTCTGCTTGATATGGCAAAGCTACTTGCCATTTCTATACCTGGTAAAGAATCCTTACCGGGGAATTCAGAGACACTGCAATTTCCCTGGATTCCAAATGAGGTGATCATGCTTCCTGTGCATCAGATCTTACAAGATCTACTGTTAAGAATGTGGGAAACTCCCTTAATGGTATCCCCACATTCCAAGACACTTGACACTATGTACAAGGTGCCACCTTCTCCAGGTTTTCAGAAGACTCAACTTCCTCATCATTCTATTGTTGTAGAATCAGCAATGAGGTGTATTAAGAGTGCAAAGAAGCACTCTTCTTATCCGCCAGGTCGTGAGTCTAGGACTTTAGATGCCTTTGGACGTCGATGCTTCCAGGCATCCATGCTTTCAGCAAAAATTACCTCGTATATTTTCTATATGGGATTATCTCTTGAAGAAGTCACAAAGAACTTAGTTTTTGAACCCTTTTCTTCCAGAGCATAAAAGAGCAGACTATTCCTTATTAGTCAATCATGCTCAAAATATCTCTGTTTCTTAATCGTGCTTCCCTGGACTGTTTTGAGTCTATTAGCAGAACTTCTGCTATAGCCATAGGAGCACGACGCTTAGCCTGGCTCCAAGTTTCTGACTTGGATAGATGGGTTCAGGAAAGGCTGGGAAATACTCCTTGTACTGGTGAAAATCTCTTCAACGAGGAGGCTTTATTTCAAGCTAATCAGTTGAGCACTGATGCTCTTTCTTTCAGAGGATTGTCCAAACTCTCCTCTATCCCAGCTAATAAAAAATCTCATAAAAAGCTTTATTCCCCCAAGGGGAAAAAGTTTTATCCATCTTCTACCCATTCTACAGATGTTTCCAAAGATGGGCAACACCACACCAGACTAAGAAAGTCAAAACCTCAACAGGCTCAGCAATCGCAGGGTTTCTGATATTTTATTCACTTTTTCTGTGTGAGGTTTAGAACTTGAACATCCTTCTTTTCAACAGAAGCATCTAAAGGTCATCTCATTCATGCTGAGATATCCCTCATACACTGATTCAATCCTCACCTCTGGGTATAGATCTCTTGCTACAAGAGAATCTATCCTTCTAGCTAAAAGCTATTAGGGACTATCATACCCCAGAGATAACAGGTTTCTCTTTTTAAAACAAAAAAGAGAACTAACAATACGATGAACTATAACTTTCACCTTGTCAGTTTTCCTGTACGAGGATATCTCATACTTTTAACTGCAAGGAGACCCTATCCCTTCAAAGACTTACTAAATTGTAAGGCTTCTCAACTCTGTATTAATTTATATCCCTCTTAGTCCAGACATTCAGTCTCTAAGAGTACTACTAATCAACTGGAGGGCTTATCTCCTATGCCTTAGGGTTTTCTTCAAAACCTACTCCAGTAACTAGTTTCCATACAGAGTTTTCTCCCCTTTTTGCAGTTCATCTCCTTCTCACATATCTTTTTAAGGCAGCTTTTCGGACAGAAATTGGGCATTACTACTCCAAATTATGTCTGTTGGTCCTCTCCAACCTATGGGACCTAACTTTTATGCTGCCTTAATAACAGATAAGTCCAAAGGAGATCCAGAACTCATTTGGACTATTTATTGTTGCAGGCATCAGGCCTGTCTACTATTCTTAGCCACGTTCAGTTCTCTTGGCTCCAACAGAATAGATTAGGTTGCACACTGGCAATTTAACAGACAGATCTAAGCAACCTACAACATGCTCTCTGCAATTCTACAACAAAGCGCTGCAACTGTGGGCCTTTGCCAGAGAGCCTCAGAGCTACTCCTAATAGGTAGCTGGCCAGATAGTTAATAAGGGCTTCAGCTGGTAGACTCTACCAGTCATGTTCCTACATGACTGGTTTTCCCTACTTTTACCATATTCCTTAAAATTTTCTTTTAAGAAAAGGTAACCAGGGTTTAGACCATGTGAAAGTGTAGAAAATTGCACAATTCCCTGGTTGTTCCACATCTCACTGGAACTTCCCCAACAGGGATGCATTTTTTTCACTGCAGTTGGTCCTTATTCACTACTCTCCTAATTTCCTATACTTTATGGTAGCTTATTTTAAACAGGAGAATGCGAGGACTTCCGGTGGCATGGTGAGCTGAGTAGACGCGTCTGTCTCGGCTCCGGAGCCCGCGCCCTCCCCCCTATCGAGTACTTGCGCTAATTCTCTTATTTTTGTGCCATCGCGGGGGAGCAGTTGAGCGGAGACTCGGAGGAACCATTAAATCTATTCTTTGACCGGAATTCGGTGCATGGCCACGAGAATCCCCCGCAGAACCAGGGCACGAGGTGGGGAAGACAAGATGGCGGAGGGTGGGCAAGAGCCCCCAAGACCGTCAGAAGCTCCGGCACTGGTGGCGGAAGTATCGAGAGCGGTGGTGGGAGCCCTGGAAGAGAGATTGGGGGGCCTCTCTACCCAGATGAGAGAGGTGGTTCAGGCAGTAGCTGACTTCACGAAAAGAGTCGAGCATGCCGAAAATCGGATAGGCTCCCTGGAAGACCAGCATGTACAGGATGTTGCCAGGATTCATAGCTTGGAGGAGACAATAGCCCAACATCAAGAAAAACTGGAGGATCTTGAGAACCGCAGTCGCAGAAACAATCTGCGGTTTATTGGAGTTGAAGAATCCATTACAGAACGGGAATTAAGGCGGCACCTGGAGCACTGGATTAGTACCACCCTGTCCTTACCTGAAAATGTTGGGCAGATAGTGCTGGAGCGCGCCCATAGACTGGGACCCCCCCGAGCCGGTGACCGTCGTCCGCGGGCAGTAATCGCCAGATTTCTCAATTCTATGCAAAAAGACGAGGTGCTGCGGGCCTCTCGGCAATTGCGAAGAAGGGAAGCTGCTACCACATCGGTCCTGGTCTTCCAAGATTACTCCACCGGCGTCTCCCTTAGGCGTAAAGCCTACAAGGACATATGCAGCAAACTTATAGAACGAGGGATCCGTTTTGTGCTAGCCTACCCAGCGGTTCTGCGAATCTACAGTGACAAAGGGAACCGCGTGTTTAACTCTCCTGAAGAAGCCCGGGATTTTTGCAACAGTTTGGGCTGAAGGTTTGGTGTACCTATAATGACTCTATGAATACTATAAATATAGTATGCTTTCACTTTAAGTACTGCCTGGATATTTTAGTTAATGGTTTGTCTGAGCCTGGGGCCAGTGCCCTGCTGATCTTGCTGGAGGGAGAGGAGAACGGCACTAGGACCTCCCGGGAATATACTAATCCTTACCACCCTGAAGTAAAACCGATTGTAATGCCTTCATGGTGCCCGGGAGTGTGGAGGAGGTTGGATTTGCTCCATTGGACTGCCCTGGACTCACGGCGCTACTTTGTACCCCGGCTCTGATACTTCAATGTCTACTTCGAGCTGGGTACAATTGGCTACAAGCTGCTACAAGTTGCCATTGTTCGCCGCTTATAAACTGTTACATGTTATCTTTTTTCTCTTCATTTCCTCTTCCTTAATGGTGATGATAGGGAGGTGGGGGGAGGGGGGAGGTAGGGACCTTTTCTGGGAGTTTGGACATTTTTGGAGCTAGGGGAGGTGTGGTTAATTGGAACGGAAGAGGGGGCCTGATTTTTCAATCAGCTCTCTAGAGATGTAAGCTGTAATAGGATATAAGGGGAGAAAGGGAAGGGATTCTTCGCTATTTGGCTTGTGGGGGGGGGGGGGTAGTGGTGCCACCACGCTTAAGTGGGAAGGGGTCGGTGGATCACTGCCCCCTCTGCCGCTACTGCTACTGTTCTTGTTATTGCTGTGGCTACTGCCACTGATCTTGATACTGGTACTCCCCCGATACTATTACTATTATTACTACTCTTCTTATGGTTCTATGTATGGCCTACTACCTCTTGTTTGTTTGTACTTGTTGGAGAGTATAGGCTTAGCATGTAATGATGTGAAGAGTGTGTGGGGAGAGATTGTTAGGTGCCCTGTTGTTCTGTGCTTTGATCATGTTAAAGTATACATGAGTCCCTATGAACGTGCCGAGGAAGGTGGAGATATTGGTGGGTGAGCCCGGGGGGCCGACTTGGTGTCCCCCCATAGATGGGAGGCGTTAGATGTCGGGGGGGACAGTAGGTGCTCTCTCGGCTCCAGGTGCTGCACATTCCTCGCAATTGCCGAGTAAGTGAAATGCAGCAGGAAGGGGTGAGGGGGTGGGGGGGAAGAAGATGCTTACACGCTTACACTCTTACACTCAATATGTAAATTGCACCATGGGCTGTCTCTCGGGCTCTCCCACTATCTCTACACGTTTTGTGCACTTTACTTCCTGCCATGTGTTTGCGACTACAGGACTTGGGATGACGTTTTGCAATGGATGGCTCCGCACATCATGGCTTCCCGCTGAGAAGGAATAACTACTTTGCCCCATGCTGTAGGCGGCAATGGGGTGGAGGCTGAGTACGGGGGACTGGGATGGCACTGAATATCGGTGGGGAGGGGCGGGGGACCAACATGCTAAGGAAGTCTAGGTGGGACCAGTCCAGGCTGGTGCGAGGTTAAAGGAAGGGATTTTGGGGCGGGGGGGAGGGGGTTGGTGGGGGGGGTCAAGGGGCGGTGATAGGGGGAGGGGGGAATTTGGATCAGTTGAAAGAGGAGGAACTCAGTGTGCATATTTAGGCTGTGTTAGACGGAGAATGAGGAGGGAATGGTTTCTACAGGGGGGGGTTCTTGGCTGGGGGGGCCCCCTCTTTCTAACTCGCAGGATGAATACGTATAAGTTTCCTGACTTTTCCGATTCTTATGGCTGATATTACTCGAATAATTTCGTGGAATGTCTGTGGGCTGGGCTCTCCGGTGAAGCGTTCTAAGGTCATACAGCATTTGAGGCGCCATCGTGCGGATATTATCTTACTGCAGGAGACGCATCAAACGGGGGCGGAGCACCACAAGTTGGGCTTAGGATTTAAAGCTCATGTTTATGGGGCTCCAGCAGTGGGGAAGAAACGGGGGGTGGCTGTGCTTGTGGCCAAATCCCTTCCCTGGGAGGAAGAAAAGGTTGTTACTGACCCGCAGGGTAGGTATGTTGGTGTGTGGGGACGTTTAGCTGGGAGGAAGGTGTTTCTCTGCTCTGCGTATGGGCCCAATGTTTATGAGGCCTCCTTTTTTCAAGGCCTCTCCCAAATGTTGGTTGATTCTACTGGATATGAAGCCATCATAGGTGGTGATTTTAATGCTACCATGGATAGTGATCTCGATAGATCCAATCCCTTGGCACACGGGAACCCTCGGGCGCGACGTAGGCTTCGGGGCCTCTGCGACGCGTATGATCTTCTTGACATTTGGAGGGTGATGCACCCCGGTGATAGGGATTATACACATCTATCTCGAGCGCATGACACTTGGTCGCGGATTGATTTCTTTCTAATGGCAGAGTCTCTGTTCGGTCGGGTCTCCCAGGCCACTATTGGCCCTCTCGCTATTTCGGATCATGCTTTGGTGATACTGGATCTCCGAGGGAGCCGCCCCCCAGCTGGTAAGGTGTGGCGTTACCCCCTGGAACTTTGCGGTGACGCGCGATTCGAATCCTTTTTGAGGGAGCGCTGGAAGGAGTACGAACTGTTAAATGCCTCATCGGAAATCTCTCCCGCACTTTTCTGGGAGGCCGGCAAGGCGGTACTTCGGGGAGATATTATTAGTTATCAGAGCCACCGACGCCGGCAAACAAATCAGCGGATCATTGAGTTGGAGAGGGAACTGGGCCGTATGCGCCGGGCGACAGCAGGCTCTCCTAGGGGGGCGCAAGAACAAAGACTAAAGGAAGTTCAAGCAGAATTGGAGGCGCTACTCCATCAGCGAGCGTCTAAATCATTGTTGTACTACCGCTATAAACTTTACCGATTTGGTAATAAGGCCGGTAAGCTGATGTCCTCATTGTTGAAACCCCCCGGTGGCTCTCGGCAAATAGGAGCCATAAGACAACCGGATGGAATTGTTACTCGTGACTCTGCCAAAATTGAAAAGGTTTTCATTGATTTCTTTCAGCAATTATACGCCCATGAGGAGACCGGTGTCTCGGTGGGGCGCTCCTTCCTGGAAGGCTGTGGGCTTCCTAAGTTGACGGAAGAGCAACTGGGGGCTCTTAATTTGCCCCTGTCGGGCCAGGAGGTTCAACTAGCCATTCGACATCTTAAGAATGGGCGAGCCCCGGGGGTCGACGGCTTCCGGAGTGAATTTTATAAAACCTTGAGTGATGCTATAGTTGTTCCCCTTATTGGCTACTTTGAAGATCTTGTGAGCCGCGGGAGGTTTCCGTTTGAACCAAACAGAGCTTTGATTACCATTCTGCCCAAACCAGGGCGGGATCCTCTTTTGCCGGGATCTTATCGCCCCATTTCCCTATTGAATGTCGACACCAAACTTTTGGCCAAGATTATGGCGGATCGACTATCGCCCATACTGCCTTCCCTTGTACATCAAGATCAGGCCGGGTTTGTTAGGGGACGTCAGGTAGCATATAATTTACAGCGGATCCTACTATCCATCAGTGCCGGACGATTGGCTGGGGAGGCGTCGCTACTTATTAGTTTTGATGCCGAGAAGGCGTTCGACCGTGTCAGCTGGGTCTTTATGCACCAGACCTTAGAGTTGATGGGATTCGCTGGCCTTTTTGTCGACGTGGTAAAACTGTTGTATGCAGATCCTTTGGGGGCCATCATGGTCAATGGAGCTATGTCCCCTCCATTTGCCATTCAAAAAGGGACCCGACAGGGCTGCCCGCTGTCGCCTTTGCTTTTCGTGCTCTCGCTGGAGCCCCTGCTTTTGCGTATCCGAGCTGCCTCCCAATTTCGGGGCATCCGATTAGGAAATGTTGAATTTAGGATCGCCGCCTTTGCTGACGACTTACTTGTACATCTGGGGGACCCGCAAAGGGGCCTGCCTCATCTGCTGCGGCTTATTCAAGAATATGGGATACCCTCCGGCTTGCGTCTTAACTTAGATAAGTCCGAAGCATTATATCTATCCCCTGAAGGGCAAGCAGGCTGGCGGGGACCGTTTCCTCTACGATGGGCGACTGGCCATTTTAAATACCTCGGGGTTTACTTACCGGCGCGACTGGAGGACCTCTATCAATTAAATGTTAATAAGATCTTAGATGAGATATCCACTTGTGTAGACCGCTGGAAGGATTTACCTTTATCGTTGGGGGGCAGGGTTGCTTTATGCAAGATGTCCCTCCTCCCTAAAATTCTCTATCCTCTTCAGACCCTCCCACTGATCCTTAGACGGGTGGCCCTTCGGAAATTGGAACGGTATTTCAACCGATTCTTGTGGCGGGGCCGTAGGCCCCGGGTTCGTTTGGCTATACTACAACAACCTAGATCCTTAGGAGGAATGGGCTTTCCAGATGTTCGGCGGTACAATGTGGCTTGTTTATTACGATATGTTCGGGATTGGTTGTGGGATCTATCTGATTGGACCCCGAGGGAGCAGTTCATAACTTTACTGGCGCCTCTTCATCCTCGGTATCTTCTGCATGCCCGTGCTCTTCGAGGGGTCGCCCCGATTCTTAATGACACTTTTTTGGTCCCGTTTCGGAGGGCATGGCAGTTCTTTTCTGCGGGGCGACGGATTTCTGCCTCTTACACGCCGTACCTTCCTCTGCGGGGTAATGCGGATTTTGCAGCCGGCATTGGGCGGACTCGTTTCCAAATCTGGGAGGGCTTGGGCTTGGTGAATCTCGAACATGTGTTAACTCCGGAGGGTACGCTGGTGACTTTTGACGAACTTCGGCTACGGTGCCCACTGGGGCTCTGGGATGTGTTCCAATACAAGCAACTCCAGAGTTACCTTCGTACGATCCCGGAAGACGCATTGCGAGGAACAATCAGCTCAGAACTTGAGATGGCTCTTCTGGGGGGAGCCCTAAAAATCCGCGTGTCGGTACTTTATCAGACACTGTGGGAAGGGATGCTACCTAGTGCTCTTGACACTTTGGCGGCGGCCTGGACGGCGGATTTAGGTGAACATATAGGAGAGGAATCATTGCTGGCAGGACTGGCGGCCATTCCGACTGTGAGTATACAGGTTCTGCATCGGGACACTCAGTATCGTCTTATGCGTCGCCTTTATTTTGCCCCAGTTCGGGCATGGAAAGGTAAACTTACGGAGAGCCATTGCTGCCCCAGGTGTGGGGCTGCTAAGGCGACGCTGGGACACATGTTTTGGCATTGCCCCAAGGTCCAGGTTTTTTGGGGGAAGGTGGTATCGCATC
This sequence comes from Ichthyophis bannanicus, assembly GCA_033557465.1. Classification (NCBI taxonomy): domain Eukaryota; kingdom Metazoa; phylum Chordata; class Amphibia; order Gymnophiona; family Ichthyophiidae; genus Ichthyophis; species Ichthyophis bannanicus. Next base: position 499,432,255 of record CM066036.1, read on the forward strand.
TCGGTCGTTGCGTGCCGCATATGGACCCTCTTACTGCACGCCACTTGGTGTTAGATCTATGGGAAGATACCTGGGGGGCTTCTCTAGGGGGCTGGGTAATGCGTTGGCTACGTTTGGTGTTGATGGCCGCACGAATGACTATCCTGCAGCAATGGTTAGATGTCAGGGGTCCACTATATGGGCTGTGGCGGGTCCGACTTCATAAGATCCTTCTTATGGAATTATTAGCGGCGGCTGGCAACGAGCGTCATTGGGCCCGTTTCCTCCGGGGTTGGGGGCCCCACCTACAGCTATTACCAGCTGGTACCCGGCGCCGAGTTTTGGGGGGTTCCTGAGTCAACAGTTCTTACAGGCGGCTACCCTAATTAATAACCTTCCCTTCAATCTCTCACCATACAGCTGGGAGGGAGAGGGGGGGAGGGGTCTGGGTCCTACTGCGCTTTAATCGGGGGGGTTTGCTCCAGACTTTTTTCCTTTTCCCCCCTTTTTTCTCCACTTGGGCCCAGCCAGACAGCCTGACGGCTGGAGGTCTTGAAATTGAGGGGCTCTCTACTTGTGATCTCGTTCCCCTTCTCTTTTGCCTACCTTACTTTTCCTTTTTTTCTTTGTTTTTATTTTCTCCTGCACACTAGATAGTGTCCATGTTGGGATGGGGGGAGGGGGGTAGTAGGGAAATAAGGGTGGGGGTCATTGCTACCTTACTATGAAAGGAGACAGATCTGGGAGAAGAGTACACCCTGGGTCTGTCCACTGTCTTCTGCGATAGTTATAGAGATGAGGGCGGGGGGGGGGGTGGAGACCAGTATGATTTAGCAATAGTAGTAGCATATCTTTTTCCTGTACTTCTTGTAATCATGGCACCCCTCTGGTACCTTACTACGCATCATTCTTTGCACCTTTAGTGTCGACTTGGGATGCGAAGAGATGCAAATGTTTACCGTTTCAATGTTTCTGTATGCCGAATGGTTGATGCTGATTGTTCCACTGTTTCATTGGATGGCCATTGTTTTGATCTTTGTATTGCGCTTGTAGATAATAATAAAAAAGATTTGAACATAAACAGGAGAATGCATGATACTCATATTGCCCTCATAAAGGGACAAACATGGTATCCCCTTATATTGCGTCTTTTTCTCCAGCTACTAATTGAAATTGTAGAAGGATCCAGACTTGCTGTCTTAAGACTAAGGATCTCCTCTGCACTCATTCACGTACGTCTCCAGACCTGGTTATTCAGGGGCTAGATCTTTTCAAGAAGTCTAATCCTATCCCTGTAAGTGAAGAACATATTACCAGTTTCCATGAAACGTTTTCTATAGTTCTTCCATATTTAACCAGACAGAGATTCTCCATCAAGATTCTCAAGTAGGTCTTAATTCTTCTTGTTGCATCAATCTCTATACATCATCTGACTTTGAAAGATTTGTCTACTGCCCATATTAATGCTGCCCCAGCATACCATAAACTCAGTGGACAGCCAATTTCTATGGTATTTTACCAAATACCTTCTTTTACTGTTACCTTTTAGGTTACGTCACACCTGAAGCTCTACATGTAAAGTCTTCATCATAAGTGACATCACTTACAAAGACTTTTACTGATCTTCAAAAAATTGGAGGCTCAACGCCTAGTACAAATATCTTTCTCTCTTTCATTGTAATAAAGGGGGTCTTAAAGACCTATCCCCTTTTTTCTGCAAAGGGTATTTCTACCTTTTCATCCCAACCAGTCAGATTATCTCCACTCTTCCTAGGACCTTATTCTGCTCCAAGGACAAGAAGTTCAATTTTTGGACTTTACAAAAGCTTTTCCTATTCTCAAAAGTCCAACCTCATTGAACTCCCCTAGTACTTCTTCTAGGGTTAGTTCTGGCCATGAGGACTTCTCATCTCTTCCTGTATTGCAAAATTATTTTTTCCCTCTACTTCACATTGGGGGAATGTCTTTGAGGATAATGTTCTGGCTCTCTACCACAGACCCTTATTACCCTCAACAAATATTTTTTGCAATATTTCTGAGTGAGATCCATATTAGAAAATTAAGACTCAACTTTTTTCTAATATTTATGATTTACACAAGGACTCTCCTCTGGATACCTTGTTTAGTTGAGCTGTTCCACAGCATCTCTTTTTCTTTTCTAGTTCAACTTGTACCCTCCATCCCTGGGATGCCTGAGGTTTTGAGGGATAAGCATGGCCCATCTTTAGATTGCAACATCCTGGGGCCTCCTCCAGGCATCTCAGCTTTATGTGAAGACTCATTCCTGCTTGTTCCTGGAGATAGCACAGTTACTTACCTGTAACAGGTGATCTCTGGGAACAGCAGGAATAAGTCTTCACAACCCACCCACCTCCCCTAGGAGTTGTATCTCTCTATCTCTTTCCCTTCTCTCTCTCTCTCTGTCTTTGTCTCAGCTTTAAAACTCAACTGAGGAGAGACAGTTGGGAAAGGCGGGAAGGCAGCATGCAGGCGTGGTGGGATGCTCCCAAAAGCGTTCTGATTGGACGCTGGGGAGCGTTCCCGCGCAGGCTCCGTTGGTACTGACGATACTCAAGTAACTGTGCTTTCTTTTGAGTATGGCCCCAATAATTTTTACATGTGGTAAGGGTGCATTGTCATGCTGCAAGTATCTATGGGGAGAATTCCCAAAATATATCACGGGTCCAATTGTTCTTTATGCTTGTGTGTGTACCAAAGTTTTGATAGGACCAGGATAGTACAAACAATTGCCTTTCCAGAGTTTAGTTTGTGGAAAGAAAGGATCTAAAGCCACAATGCTCCTTCTTGACAAAATGAGCCTTTCCTGTATGCAAGAAAAAAGTAACCATCTGAATCATATTTTCCCAAACTTTAAGGCCTAGTCAATAAACGTAAGCTCTAGAAACTTGTCCAATCTTTTTTAAACCTGAGTATTTTTCTGGGCTTAACCACATTATCCCCCAACAGATTACACGTCGTACTTGTGCATTAACGTGCATTAACTGAAGTACTTACTTCAAATGTATTTTAAATCCGCTGCTAGTTGGTTTCATAGTGTATCTTGTCCTAAAATATTTAAAAGACTAAATAACCATTCCCTATTACTTGTTCTTTACCACTCATGATCTTATAAACTTCTGTCATATGCTCTTGTAGTTGACTGACTTTTCCAATCAGAAACACCTTATTTTATTAAGCCTTTTTTCATAAGGGAGCAGCTCCATTCCTTTTATCAGTTTCCTTGTCCTCTGTAGCTTTTCTGATTCTGCTGTATCCTTTTTAAGATGAAATGAACAGAACTGCACACATTTCTTGAGGTATGGTCTCACGGTGGATTCACACTAGGGAGCTAAAATATTCACAGTTCTATTTTGTTTTCCATTTCAGATAATTACCAACATTTTATTACTTTTTTGCCTTTATTTTATCGATATCATTTTGAAGGTGAGATATCCAGAACTGCCTAGTTCTCCAGGAACAAGCAGGAAGTCGGTCCTCACATATGGGTGACGTCAGCGCCGACGGAATCCCCATGTGGAGCAAATCCCCAGCTTTCATAGAAAGCCTTTGGGAGTTGCCATCATGCATGCGTGGTCCCCTTCCTGCTCAAGGGTGCCATCTTGCTAAGTCTCCTTTCTTCCGTAGAGCCCTTCGGACGTAGTCCTTGTGTCCCCGAGAAAAAAGTTGTTTATTTTGTCTTTTCCTCGACCAGTCGACACTGGTACCTCTTCCCGCCTTTGGCTCGGTACGCCGGTATCGAGTCCATCTCTATTTTTCAGATTTTGTCCTTCGTGAGTGGTGTTCGTGCCTTTTTTCTCCTTTTCACTGGCTGCCCAGGTCTTTGACCTTGCAGAGAGGCCCTTTTCCCCCCATGGCTGCCAGCGGGTTTGAAAATGCGATTGGTGTGTGAAGTTGTCTCCCACCAATACGCATGACTGCTGTCTCTGGTGCCTCGGGCCCGACCATGACCCATCGGTCTGTGGCCCATGTAGGAAGATGTCCTTGAAGGCCCTGAAAAGCCGCCAGCAGCAGCATGATAGGATTTTTTCCGTATCCATGCCTCCGAGAGCCAGGACCTCATCCGAGGCCTCCATGTCTCGGGGGGAGCTCTCTGAGCCCGAGCGGTGTCGAGGTTCCTCGGAGAGGGGGTCTCCCTTGAGGGAGCACAAGAGGAAGAAGAAATCCTTGAAGGCGGTGTCTCTGGAAGGCTCCGAGCAACCCGGCACATCCCGGGGCCGGTTGCGGTGCCCTGAGCACTGGCCGGGATCGTCGGAGGTGGAGCGCCCGCTGAAGATGCCTCGTCGAGAACCGGTTCAGCTGAGGCAAGTACCAACTGTCCTCGTCGAGGACTCCCCTCCGGGGGAACTGGCATTGGGCCCGATCATGTCGGGGCCCGAACTTGGGGCTGCGGAGCCTTCTAGAATCGAGTCCAGAATGGCAGCCTTTGGAGTGCAGTTCCACTGCCTTCATGGAGCAGCAGCGGGTGCTGATGGCCAGCCTGTCTGGGTTCCTCTTCCCTGACCACCGGGCCCTCAGTGTCGAAGTCAACCCCGGAGGCTGAGCCGATCCTCGGCCGAGGTCTCTCTTGGCCTCCAATTCAAGACTGAGGTCATCGCTGATGAGCCTGCCAGCATCGGGGCGGTTGGCACCGGGGCCCTCGATGCCTGAGGAGCCCGCTGATTCCTCCTCGGAGACGTTGGCTTGGGAATCTGAGGATGAAGAGTCCCCGGATACCCGCAGACACAGGGATGTACCATCTGATTCCCCGGTATCAGAGCCTCGGAGAATGTCCCCTCTGGAGGACATGAGGTTCTTAGACTTCGTGCGGGATATGTCCAAGGCATTGGTGTTCTCCACGGAGTCAGAGGAGGATCCTGGAGCCGACGAGCTTGAGATCCTCCATTATGAGGCCCCCCCTCAGGAGGCCCTTACTGTACCCGTGCCTCCGATCCTGGAACGACTGATGCTGCGCATGTGGATAACACCGGTGTCGGTGTCGGTGCCGGTGGTCAGCAAGCGGCTCGACTCGATGTATTGAGTCTGCCGGAGCCCTGTGTTTCAGAAGTCGCAGCTGCCACACAACTCCATGGTTGTGGAATCGGCCATGCGCTGGCTGAAGAGCCAGAAGATGCACTCCTCGGTGCCTCCTGGCAGGGAGGCCTGCAACTTGGATGCCCTCGGCAGAAAGTGCTTCCAGGGTTCAATGCTGACTTGTTGGATCCAGGCCTACCAGCTATACATGGGCATGTACCTGAGGGACCTGGCAAAGGAACTCGCCAGGTTCTTGGCTGGTCTCTCCTTCAGGGACCTGTCCAAAGCTGTCCGTGAGTGCTCGGAGTTTGTCTTGGGCGGCCTATGAGGGGTTCGAGTCGGCGGCCCGGGTAGAAACATAGAAACATAGGCCATGTGGTCTTTTTCTGTCATATTTCTATCTAGTCTGTCCTTCCATATCAACAACTACAACAGTCCCATTTTTTCCTTTAGAGATCCTCTGTGTTTGTCCCATGCTTTTTTGAATTCAGATACTGTCCTCATCTCTACCACCTCCACTGGGAGACTATTCCATGGATCCACCACTCTCTCCGTAAAGAAATATTTCCGCATATCACTCCTGAATCTATCCCCCTTCACCCTCATCTCATGTCCCCTTGTAGCAGAACTTGCTTTCAATTGAAAGAGGCTCTCCCCCTATACATTTATACCACAGAGGTATTTAAACATCTCAATCATATCACCTCTATCCCGCCTTTCCTCTAAGGTGCACATATTAAGATCCTTAAGTCTGTCCTCATATGCTTTATAATGAAGACCACTAACCATTTTAGTAGCCACCCTCTGTACTGACTCCATCCTTTTTATATCCTTTTGAAGGTGCGGTCTCCAGAATTGCACACTATACTCCAAATGAGGTCGCACCAAAGACTTATACAGATGCACTATCACCTCCTTTTTTCTGCTAGCCATTCCTCTCTGTATGCACCCAAGCATCCCCTTCTAGCTTTTGCTGTCGCCTTTTCTACCTCTTTAGCTACTTTAAGATCATCAGACACAACCACGCCTAGGTCCTGCTCTTCTTCAGTGGACAAAAGTACCTCACCCCCCCTATACTATATTGCTCCCTTAGATTGCTGCAGCCCAAATGCATGACCTTACATTTTTTAACATTAAATCCAAGCTGCCAAATTCTAGACCATTCTTCAAGCTTAGCTAGATCCCTCCTCATGTTATCTACACCTTCCTGGGTGTCTATTGCAGATTTTGGTGGTATCTGCAAAGAGGCAAACCTTACCCGACAGCCCTTCCGCTATATCACTAACAAAGATGTTAAAAAGAATCGGACCAAGGACAGATCCCTGAGGCACACCACTGGTAACATCCCTCTCCTCAGAGTGAACTCCATTTACCTGTACTCTTTGTCGCCTCCCACCCAACCAATTTCTAACCCAAGTAGTAACTTTAGGGTCCATCCCTAGGGTGCTCAGTTTGTTTATAAGTCGCCTGTGAGGAACGGTGTCAAAGGCTTTACTGAACTTTAAATACACCACATCTAGGTCTCACCCTCGGTCCAACTCCCTGGTCACCCAGTCAAAGAAATCAATCAGATTTGTCTGACAAGACCTGCCTCTGGAGAATCCATGCTGCCTTGGATCGTGTAATCCGCTGGTCTCCAGAAACCTCACTATTTTCTCTTTCAGCAGCGTTTCCAATAATTTACTGACCACTGAATTTAAACTAACTGGCCTGTAGTTTTCAAGCACATCCTTACTTCCACCTTTTGTGTAAAGGCACCACATGAGCCTCTCTCCAGTCCTTTGGCACCACTCTCTAGTCCTTTTTCACCTCTGATCATCAGTGCATGCCGCCAAGCATGGCTGCAGTCGTCGGAACTCAAACAGTGGGTTCAGGACAAGTTGGTCGATGTCCCATGCCGGGGGGAGAATCTCTTCGGGAAACCCATGACCGACAAGGCCGCAGAATTGGAGACCAAGTACATGACGAGGACACGGCTCTCCAAGAAGACCTCTGCCCCTTCTTGCAAGAAGGGTTCAGGTAAAAAGCCCTTTTACCCAAGGAAAGGTGCTGCTTACCGAAGCTACCCCCATTTTCAGGCCTTCCCGGCTCCCCAACAGGGGCAGCAGGCCAAGGGACAGGGGCATGGCTTGCGTAAGCAGAAAATCCCCAAACCCCAGGCACCGGCTCCGGCCTAGCCGGGCAGTGGCTTTTGACTCCTATTGCATGGCAATTCTCCCCACAGGGGAAAGGCAGATCACAGGGGGGCCAGCTTGCTCTGTATGCCCACAGGTGGACAGCTATTACCACCGATGCTTAGGTTCTGCAGATAGTCCAAGAGGGCTATCTTCTTCACCTAGCCCCAGTGCCCCCTCACTATTTTTCAAGAGAGCCCATCAGTTCTCCTCTTCATCGGGACCTTCTTCTGAAGGAGTTGGCAGGTCTTCTCGAGGATCAGGCAGTAAAACCGGTGTCCCACCACTTGCAGGGAAGAGGCTTCTACTCCAGGTACTTTCTGGTGCCAAAAAGGACAGGAGGCCTCGGACCCATCCTCGACCTGTGCAACCTCAACAAATTCATTGTGAGGGAGAAGTTCAAGATGCTCTCTTCTGGAATCTTGCTACCTTACCTCTGCCAGGGAGACTGGCTATGCTGCTTAGACCTGAAAGATGCGTATACACACATCCTAATACACCCAAGCCACAGGCGATATCTATGCTTTGTAGTAGGGGGCAGTCACTACCAGTACAGGGTACTCCCCTTTGGCCTTTCCTTGGCCCCCAGGGTGTTCACAAAGTGCCTAGCTGTGGTTGCTGCCTTTTTCAGGCTCCAAGGAGTCTTTGTATTCCCCTTCCTCGACGACTGGCTCATCAGAGGTTCCGAGGCCCACCAGGCCACAACTTGCGCATCCAAGTGCTGCAGCACCTAGGTTTCGTGATAAACTACCCCAAGTCCAGCCTCACTGCAACTCAGCAGCTAGAATTCATCGGGGCCAGCCTCAACACCCTTCAAGCGAGGGCCTATCTGCCTGTGGACAGGGCAAGAAGACTTATGGCTCTGGCAGGCCAGGTGAGCCGCAAGTCTGCAGTGTCAGCAAGGCTTTTCCTGCGCCTCCTCGGACACATGGCTTTCACAGTCCATGTGACCCCGGATGCCTGCCTCCACATGTGGACCGCTCAGTGGTGCCTCCAGGGACCAGTGGTCTCAGGCCTCAGGACACCTTTGGGACAGGGTCAGAGTATCCAAACGTCTAGTACGATCCCTAGCCTTGTGGCTCCAACCGCACCACTTGGAGGTGGGAATGCCTTTCCAGGTCCCTCTGCACACGAGGATCCTGACCATGGATGCATCACTGCTGGGCTAGGGAACCCATTGTCAGGGTTTCCAGACTCAGGGACTGTGGTCCCTGAACGAGAAGGCTCAACAAATCAATTTCTTGGAACTATGTGCCATCCGCCTAGCGCTAGGAGTTTTCAGGCAGTTCCTAGCCCAAGAATCTGTCTTGGTGCAGACAGACAACCAAGTGGCCTTGTTCTGTGTGAACAAGCAGGGTGGCACGGGGTCCCGCCTCCTATGTCAGGAAACCCTGGACCTATGCGCCTTTGCAGCTCAGCAAGGCATTAGTCTCCAGTCTACCTGCCGGGCCAGGACAACTGGCTAGCAGACAGACTAGACTAAGCAGAATTCTCCACCCCCATGAATGGCAGCTGGGCTGCGGGGTAGCCAGTTGGCTCTTCCAGACCTGGGGACATCCGGTGATGGTCCTGTTTGCGAGTCCGGACTATCACCAGTTGCCCCTTTTCTGCTCCAGGCGATCCCATCCACACAGGGTGGCTGCCGATGCGTTTCTGATATCATGGTCCAGGGACCTTGTGTATGTGTTTCCCCCGACACCTCTGGTGGCCAAGACGCTGTTCAAGTTTCTCCAGGACAGGGCCTCGGTCATCCTTATTGCCCCTCGGTGGCCCAGGCAACCCTGGTTCCCGTTTCTTCTGCAGCTAGCGGTGGAGGCCGCTCCTCCTTCCAAAGAAGATTGAGGAGATCTTGCTGGCCTCGCAGAGACCGTTGACCAGACGAGCATACACCTTGAAGTAGCGTAGGTTTGCGACGTGGTGCAAGGAGCGAGAGTTAGATCCTTTCCCTTGCCCAGTAGGGGTGGTTCTACAGTACCTTCTCCACCTCTCTGATTTGGACCTCAAGTCCAACTCTGTCAGGGTGCACCTCAGTGCCCTTGCAGCGCATCACCTTTTAGTGGATGAGAAGCCTCTCTCCACCCACCCTTTGGTCCCTCAGTTCCTGAGGGGCCTACTCCTCTTGAGAGCCCTGGTCTGCCCCCGGCGACCAAGTGGGATCTCAACTTGGTGTTAGGGCAGCTTTTTAGGCCGCCCTTTGAGCCCATGTCTACTTGTCATCTACGCTATCTTTCTTGGAAGGTGGTTTTCCTGGTGGCACTCACATCCGCTCGGTGGGTGAGTGAGCTCCAGGTACTAGTGTCAGAAAGACCCCTATACCAGGTCCTATAGGAATCGGGTGGTGCATCGCAGGCACCCCAAGTTCCTTCCGAAAGTGGTCTCCTCGTTCCACCTCAACCAGGAAGGTGGTTCTGCCTGTCTTTTTTCCCAGGCCGCATGTCAGTCGGGCAGAGTCGGTCTTGCATGCCCTGGACTGTAAGAGGGCGTTGGCCTTCTATATCCTGCATACTCAGTAGCATCGGAAGGCTTCTCAGCTTTTCGTTTCTTACGACCCCAGTAAGCTGGGGATGGCGGTATCTAAGCATGTGCTGTCCACCTAGGTGGCATACAGGGCAGCCGAGCTCCCTATATAGGGTTGAGTTTACGGCCCATAGGGTCAGGACCATGGCGGCATTAGTGGCTCATTTCCACTCTGTTCCTTTGGCAGACATCTGCTGGGCCGACACCTGGTCTTCGAGTCAGACTTTTACAGTCTATTACTGCCTGGACAGGGAGTCCCGGCGGGACAGTGCCTTCGGCCAGGCTGTACTCCGTAAGCATTTTGAGTTCTAGGCAACTCCTGCCCTCCGACCCCTCTATGTTCAGGCTACAGGAGTGCTATTCCCTTAGTTTTCATTGCTGCTGTGGCTGCTTACAGCTCTCGTAGAGGGAGCCTTTTTTAACTACGGGTTCTTGGTAGCCTATAGCTGGGGAGTCCCATATGTGAGGACTGACTTCCTGCTTGTTCCCGGAGAAAGCATAGTTACTCACCTGTAACAGGTGTTCTCCGGGGACAGCAGGAATCAGTCCTCACGACCCTCCCGCCTCCCCTAGGAATTGCAGTCCTATTATTACATTTTGTTCTTTTTGCTGTCTTTTTAGCTAGCTATGTCATTTGATGAGCAAGATGGCACCCTTGGGCGGGAAGAGGACCGTGCATACGTGATGGCAACTCTCAAAGGCTTTCTATGAAAGCTGGTGATTTGCCTCCACATGGGGGCTCTGTTGGCGCCGAAGTCACCCATATGTGAGAACTGATTCCTGCTGTCCCCGGAGAACACCTGTTACAGGTGAGTAACTACGCTTACTCACCAGAGGCCTATACAGAGTTGTTAATATTTCCCCGTTTCTTATTTAAGTGCCTTAAGAAAAATATCAATTAGCTTTCCCACCTGTTTTGCCACACTAACTGGTATGTTGAGTCTTTAGTGCCTCATGTTTCTTTCCTTTTTGATGACTATTAGTTCTTATTTTCCAGAAATTGTACTCCAAATGCATAATTGTTTTTATTAAAGCACGATATCCAGATAATTCATGCTGCTTCCAATTTTTTAAAATGAATAGTCTTAGATTTTGTTTCTTATGCCTAGCAAGCCTATTTTGTTTCACATTTTTCATGTAGTTCAGAGACAGATATGTTTTTATTCTTAGCCTTTCCACTATTGCTTATAAAGAAACTAAAGAAAAATGGACCCAGCACTGATTCCTATTGTATCCCCTTATACACTTTCCCTTCATCGGAATAGAATCCATTGATCACCATACACCCTTGCTGCCTGTACTTTTGCCTGTCCTACTTCTTCTACCTGTATTTTCTGAATGCTGCTGTTTTTACTCTTCTTCTTCACATAGGGGTGATGTCTGTGCTGACGGAGCCTGCGTGGTAGCTTCTCTCCAGCGTTCAAAGAAAGTCTTTGGAAGATGTACCACGCATGTGTGGTCCCCTTCTCGCCCAGGGGTGCCATCTTGCTTCAATCTCTCTTTTTTTTTTTTTTCCCCGCGGAGCCCACCAAATGTGTGTCTGTTTTCCCTGGAAAAAGTGGGGGTTTTTTCTCTTGAATTTTTCTTTTTTTCTGGTCGCATACCGGTTTCTTTTCCCACCCCTGAGCTCGCTTGAGCCAGTATCATGTCTCGGGTCCATTTTTGTCCCTTTTTTTTTAGTTTTTCTCAACCGGCTAAGCGTCTTTTTCCCTGGCTGGATCTGAGACTTTCGACCTTGCAGGGGTGATCTTCCACACTATGGCCCTGCCAATGATTTTAAACACTGTGACCAATGCGCCCATTCCATGTCGTGCACCAATCCACATGACTGCTGCCTCTGCTGCCTTGAACCTGACCATGACCCCTTGGACTGTGGTCTCTGTAAGAAGATGACCACCAAGGCCATAGTCATCAGCAACAGGAGTCCTTTCATAAGACGGACTCTGCCTTGGAGTCTCTGGCAACACCACGCTCCAGGGTCCCCTCCAGAACACCAGGGAGACCGTGCTGCCTCGGAGCCCTGAGGCTGCGAGTCCTCCAGCCTGAACACCCCAGAGGAAGAGCCCAAAAAAGAGCCGGAAATCCTGGAAGACCACGTCGGCTGACGAGTCTAGCAAAGTTGGCAAGTCCCATAGGACCTGGACCCGCATCCCCCGTCGTTAGTCCGAGGGGAAGGAACGGGAGTGGCCGACCAAAATACCCCATTGGGAACTGTTAACATCCGGTGACCAGCCTTGGACCCCAGAGGCCATCCTAGTTGAGTACTCCCCCTCGATGGAGTCTGTGCCAGGCCTGAGTCCCTCAGTGCCTGCGCCGAAGTATGTGGAGCCATCCGGCCTTGAGACCAGGATGGCGGCTTTGGAGTGCAGTTTGTCTGCTTTCATGGGCCAGCAGCGGGCTCTGATACTCCGTTCTTCCGGACCCTCTCTCCCAACAATCAGGCTCTCAACCTCGAGCACTACCCCGGACATCGAGCTGATCCTCTAGCACCACCAACCTTGAGTTGTTCCTTGACATCGGTCCCAGTCCTGGTCCTCGGGACTGAGGTCACCCCCAATGAGTGCCCATGGCTCCAACACAGGACCTCCTGGAGGTAGGGGCCATCAGGCTCGGGGCTTGACCCTGGAGCCCGGACTGTTCTAGACACCTCCACCGACTACAGGTCGGACGGGAGACCGAGGACGAGGAATCCCCAGACACTTGTCATCACCGGGATGTGCCTTCCGACCTGTTTCCTCCTGAGACCTGGTGCTGTTCCCCACCTGAGGATACGACTTTCCTGGACTTTGTGTGGGACATGGCCAAGGCACTAGCCTTTGACACCAAGTCGGAGGAGGACCCTCGGATGGAGGAACTCAAGATCCTTCAGTATGAAGCCCTTCCAAAGGAGGCACTTACAGTGCTTTTTCCCCGGATCCTGGAACGGCTGCTTCTCCACATGTGGGAGACCCCTACATCAGTACTCATAGTGAGCAGATGGCTGGACTCTATGTACCAGGTTCACCGGAGCCCTGACTTCCAAAAAGCACAGTTCCCATACAACTCCATTGGTGGTGGATTTGGCCATGTATCAGCTCAAGAGCCAAAAGATTCACCCCTGGGTAGGGAGGCCTGTGCATTGGATGCCCTGGGCAGGAAGTGCTACCAGGGCTCAATGCTCAATGGCCGAATCCAGGCATACTAGCTGTACATGGGCATGTACCTGAGGGACCTGGCAAAGGAACTCGCCGGGTTCTCGACTGGTTTCTCAGAAGAACACCTCCAGCGGTTCCAGACCCTAGCCTCGGGTGTCGGAGAGTGCCCCAAGTTTGACTCAGGCAGCCTATGACAGCTTCGAGTTGGCGGCTAGAGTAGCTGTGGCAGGCATTGGTGCCCGACGCCAGGCTTGGCTACAGTCCTCTGACCTGAAGCAATGTGTTCAGGACAAGCTGGTCGATGTCCCTTGCTGGGGAGAGAATCTCTTTGGTAAACCCATGACTGATAAGGCTGCAGAGTTGGAGTCCGAGTTCCTGATGAGGACCAGGCTCTCCAAGAAGACCATTGACTTCCCAACGGAAGCCTTCATGTAAAAAGTCCTTCTACCCGAAGAAGAGGAAGGCTTATGGTAACTACCCTTAGTACAGGGGTTCCCAAACCGTGGCGCCCGCGGGGCCCTAACAAATGGCCCGCGGACATTTTTCTGAGTGCACATTTATTTTGTTCAAAACTTCACAGCATTAGTGCTTGTTGCAGAAACTTTTTATGAAATCAAGTTGGCAATATAATTAAACTCAATCATCTAAATCTTTAAGACTTAAATGATTGAATTTTGCTTCTTAATATTTCAGGGTATTTGGTCTCAGCTAGTTGCCAATTTTCACCAAGTTAGTGATGTCAACATTCAGTTATCAACGTTTTGTAAGAGCAGACAACCAATAGATTAGCGACACGTATTTAATCAGGACTGGTCGTAGATTAGTAGATTACAACGCGGACTCCTATTGGCTACTACATCATCAACACATTACAGTTGTATTGTTTATTTCAGTGTTTCTTTCGTTAATTTTTATAATATTTGTATCAAACAAAAAATTGTAATGAGTTTATCAAAGGACAATAAAAAGCGCAAAGCGGGGGACAGCACAAATTTGATTAGTCGAGAATTTCAGGAAAAATTGAGAGATAAGTATATGTTTGTATATGGCCCCAGTGGCAAGCCAGTCTGTTTGGTATACGGATTTTCTGTTTCTGTCGTGAAAAAGTACAATGTCGAAAGACACTACTCAAGTAATCATGCCGACATTTCTATGAAATATCCGCTCGGTTCTGAATTAAGAAGAAATTTTATTAGTAGAAAGGCAGCGGCCCAACGAAACGACCGTCCACAGCTCTGTAACGAAAGTTCGATCTCCCACCCTATGACCACGACCATCTACAGTCTCCGCCAGCAGTAGCTACAGCAGGAGCCACTCCAAGTCTGTGTGACCATCGGATATCCACCCTCCTCTCACCACCAGACCCGCGCTTCAACTCCTCGATCTCTCTCCCGGCCGTCTAAAGCCTCACAGTTATACAACACAATAAAGAGAACTACTCCACACTACAGACTCTTTGGAAGCAGCACCCAAACCGAACCCCGGGACTCAATAGGTATGATAAAGAAAACAGGTCCACGCTTAAACCTAGCTGGTCTACAAACGATTAGATAGTATATGCTACAGGTCTATGTCGTATGTTACCTAGTTATTTAGATCTGGATGATGTATCCATACACTTATGAGCCTATGTATAGTTAACATACCCAGCTGTATATTCTATTACTGCCTATGTATTTTAACATACTCAGCTGTATATTCCATTACTGTATAACATACCCAGCTGTATACTTTGTACTGCCAGCCGCATGATTACGGTACTTAACTGTAGCATTCCATCCATCCACACAAAGCCAAAGACACCACCTGCATACTCCTGAAGCCACTCAACTCTGCGTCCTACTCACGCATTAAGGCTCTATAATCTCAAGGCAGCCCAGTCATATAGAATGGATCACTTCATGACAACACTAATATGTAGCTACCTTCTCTTAGGGCTGATCAGTAGCACTTTAGCCCTAACAAGCACTCACAACCAAATACCTACCCTACAGAGATTTGGCAGGAGATGGTCTAGAGACACCCCCCACAAGTCAGTAAACGACACGCATCCTACATACCAACACCTACTACACATCACAATTCAGCACACCACAAATGTAAAAAAGGTTAACCTACCTCCACAAGATTTAAAGGCTGCCCTCATAAATGCACGCTCAGTCCGCAACAAATGGCTAATTATCACCGACTTAATTGCCCTTCACAACCTTGACCTACTCTTGATCACAGAAACCTGGCTAACAAATACTGACACCGTTCTCCTCAACCACCTGCTACCCCCAACTTTACAATACACTGTTGTCATAGAGGCGACAAAAGAGGAGGTGGAGTACTCATACTCACCAAAACTGACCTCAACTTCCATCTCTCCAAGAGTACCAACACACCCAACCTTGACATAGTAACCATAGCAAATAAGCACTGCTCCATCAATCTGCTCTACAGGGCCCCAACCCCTTCCCATGAGGACCCAGCCACTCTAATTGAGCTAGCCTGCAATACTCCGAACTTGCGTACCCCAAACTGGATACTAGGAGACCTCATACTGCCATCCCTGCATGACTCTCAAGCAACAGCATTCCTTGATGCACTGACGGACCTAGGATATCAGCAGTTAATCAACGAACCAACCCACACAAAAGGGAACACATTGGACTTAATCTTCGCTCCTCTAACTGTACACAACACAGCCCCCTACTCCTCGCCAACCTACATTGAAGTTCCTTGGTCAGACCATAAGCTAATCATGTTCCTAATCCCCATGGAAACCCACCCCAGGAAGCCCCCTGATAACAAGACAAATGCCACAAGAATACCCCCACGTAGTTTCCATCCTTTCAACATGGAAACCATTATGAATCATACACAGCCACTCCTCAACACGACATCAACTAACCTTGAGAAACTAGTCTCCAGCTGGAATGATAGCCTTAGCTCCATTGCACTACGCACGGTGCACAACAAAGCCCCAAGGAAAAGATCTGCTGTGCCCTGGTACTCAAAAGAACTACGAGACTCCCTCCTCAAGCTCAGAAAACTTGAAAGGCGATGGAGACGCTCACGATCCACAGAAGACCAAGAAGCCTATAACCTCCAACTAGCATCTCACCGTAAGGCGATAACTGAGAAAATAAGACAAGCACACACAGACGCTCTACGACGATCACTAAAGAAACCACACGACCTATTCAACCTAGTCAAGAACCTCATGAGCGAACCAGGACCGGTGCAAAAAAACTGAGATCCACGCACAAGACTACGCGGACTTCCTTCAATCAAAGCTATGCCAAACTAGCAAGCTCGAAGCACCCGCCTCCAACAAAGTGCAAAGCAATGCAAGGAAACTAACAACCTTCTCCACCCCATCACTTAAACAAATTGCTGACACCATCTCCACAATCAACACCTCTACGGCGCAGTCTGATCCTTGCCCCGCCTTTTGGATAAAGGAACTAAAAACTGAGTTTAGTCCATTCATAGCCAGACTCTTTGACATATCATTCAGCTCAGGAGTCTTTCCCTTAAATCTCAAACAAACATCCATCAGACCCCTGTTGAAAAACAGTAAACTCGACCCTCTGAAAGTGGAGTCATACAGACCAATTGCCAGCATTCTACTCCTGGCCAAGATAATAGAAAAAGAGGTCCAATGCCAGATACAACAACACGTCAATGATACCGCACCTCTGGACCACTGTCAACATGGCTTCAGAGCGGCCCATGGTGTGGAGACACTACTCACCTACCTCTTCAACAACATTTTCAACACAATAGACAACATTCATCACGGTGTGGCTCTTATATTTTTGGATATAGTCGCAGCCTTCGACTCAGTGTGCCACAAGACACTCCTGAGACAGCTAGAAGAGAAAGGCATCTGCGATCTAGCTCTCTAACATGGTGTAAATCATACCTATCTAATAGATTGCAGCATGTGCGAACAGAGACCTCAACATCTGAACCGTTCCACCAGAAACAAGGCGTTCCGCAGAGATCCTCCCTATCAGCCCCGCAGGGAGGAGTAGCCTAGTGGTTGGGGCAAGGTACTTCAGGCCGGAAGGTCTGGGGTTCAAATCCCACTAGAGGACAGCAACCTTGGGCCGGAAGGACTGGGGTTTCTAGTCCCATAGATGCTCCTTGTGGTCTTGGGCAAGCCACTTAACCCTCCATTGCCCATGTTCCCTGTAAGTATTAGTATATGTGTCTCATATCCCCGCGTGTTAAATGTATCCCCCAATTGTGTTGTGACCGCTTTGATTGAAGGATAAGGCGGTATACAAAACTGTCTAAATAAATAAAATAAATTTAACATTTACATGAAGCCCATTTGCGATCTCATTCGATCATTCAATGTTGACTGCATGATATACGCCGACGACGTACTACTTATACACACCCTTCAAGACTGACCAGATTGATTTCTCATCAATAATTAACTGTTTCATTGCAGTGAAAAACTGGCTCCGAAATCAGAATCTCCGGATACAACACAAAAAGACTGAAGTGCTGTTCATTACCAGAAACCCTAACTTCTGCCCACCTGCCAACCTAAAAGTTGGAGATGTAGAACTTCAAACCAAGTCAACAATCCGTTACCTGGGTGTAACACTGGACCAAAAACTGGACATGAAGACTCGTATTGGCAACATGGTCAAATCAGCATATCTAAAAATCAAAACACTCAGACATCTGCGCCCCCTGCTGCAACCGGATGATTTCAGAACGATCTTTCAGGCGTTAACTATTCCACATCTTGACTATGCAAACGTGATACTGCAAGGGCTACCTCAATCCACTCTAACTCCACTCCAACTCGTCATGAACTCTGCAGCCAGAGTTCTATACGGGGCCTCAAGACGTGACCATATAACACCGATCCTCAAAAGTCTCCACTGGCTCCCAATTCACGGTAGGATCACCTTCAAGATCTTACTACTAACATTCAAGGCCATCAACGGACTCTTCCCCTCATCACTTGCAAGCCTTACTCTCATGACTCCCCCTACCAGAACCAGACGACATACAGCAATAAATACTATAGTAATTCCCAAAACAATAACCCGCTGTACACAATCAACCGCAAACAGAGCTTTCAGTCTTTGTGCACCTAGAAGCTGGAATGCCCTGCCACCCAGCATACGAGCAATCACAGAGATAACTAAATTCAGGAAGGCCTCTTCCTCAAGTACTACCCTGAAGTAGGTGCGCCAAAGTGCCCCGCACGCAACACAGATGCTTAGCCACCCGGTAACCATTTCACAATGTGATGTACATAGGGTATCCACTTTATGCCTTTTGTGTAGATAGTTAACATGTTATCCAAGTTAATCTCCCTGTTATCTGTAATTTACGGTGTAACCCCCACCATAAAACGTCTTTGATGTTCCATGTAAACCGCACTGATGTCGAATAGCGTGGTATATAAGAGTATTAAATAAAATAAATAAAATAAGGAAAAGTCGCTAAACTGTCAACAGCATTTGTTAATATCAAAAATCAGAATAAGAGCGAACTGACTGCTTTGTATGAAATAGCTCTTCTTTTAGCCAAGAAAAGGGAAAACTTTCATGGGTGTAGAAGAAGATATCAAACCAGCATTTGAAATTGCAGCAAAAATGCTTGGAGATAAGCAAGTTTCAGAAAAATTGAATCATATTGCACTGTCAAACACCATGATCAGGCGCGCTATTGATCTTGCCAGCGATATACATCGCCAAGTAGCTCAGTATATACACAGCTGCAAATACTTTTCGCTGGCCATGGATGAGTCAACCGACATCTGCGATGCAGCCCAGTTAGCAATATTCATTCGATCAGTTGATGACTTCCAATTAATTGAAGAACTCTTGTGACTGGAGAGCATCCAAGAAACTACAAAGGGAAGCAACCTTTTTGAAACTCCGGATGTGTTGAATGAAATAATATTGACTGGACAAGTATCTGTACTGATGGTGCACTGGCTTTTACGGGTAAACAATCGGGAGTCGTGCCATTGTTGGAAAAGTTTCTTTGTCGCCCAGTATTGAAATATCATTGTATTATCCACCAAGAAGCCTTATGTGGAAAGACAATGAGTTTGAAGCATATCATGGATGTGGTTCTGAAATGTGTCAACAAAATACGAGGAAGAGCATTGAACAGACGAGAGTTCAGGCTGTTTCTGAGTATCCTGCAAGAGGAGTGTGGAGAATTGTTGTTGCATTGTGACGTAAGATGGCTCTCAAAAGGAAAGGTACTGTCACGTTTCTGGGAGTTGAAAGAAAGTATTTATTTGTTCCTCTCGGAAATTGATGATCTTCCGACAGAACGTGAATGCATTGTTTGTGACAAGTGGCTGAGTGACCTGGCTTTTTTTTGGTTGACATTACCTCTCATCTGAATGCACTGAACGTGAGCCTTCAGGGGAACGAAATACTATTCACAAACTTGTGTGATAACGTTGCTGCCTTCAAAATGAAGCTAGTTGTTCATTGGACAGCTTGAAACAGGGACGTTATCAAATTTTCCAACTCTTCAATCCCATTCAGCTGAATGCGTAATTAACCTAGGGCATTACAAGGAAAAAGTTCAAAGTCTTCTTCATGCTTTCCAAGCCAGATTCAGTGAGTTTCATGCTGAACAAGACAATGCCATTCTGTTCACCAATCCATTTGTTTTTCCCAATTACAAAATCTGCATGCTGGAACCAAACCTGCAGCAGGAAGTGAGATTCCATCTTCGCCGACTTTGAAAGACATAATTTGGTTTTGGAAGACGCTTTCTACTGACAAGTTTCCACATTTACTTGCCGATTTCGTTCAACATACAGATGCGAACAATCCTTTTCTGCCATGAAGTTGATAAAAAAAACCAAACAGTGCTCTCGGCTTACTGATGACAATTTGGCTGCACTTAAGACACTGGCTGTCACTGGTTTGAACCCAGACTATCATCAGAACATTCATAGACTGGAATAGAGGCCGATAGCATGTGCATTAACTGCATGTGTAAATGACAAGAACATATATAGATTAATTAATACTTAGCCCTAAATGATTAAAATGCATGAAAATTGTTTCCTTTTTTTTTTCCTTTTTAATTTTTTTTTCTTATGAAACTTCTGTGGCCCGCCAAGCTTCACCAAACACTGAAAATGGCCCGTGATGTGAAAAGGTTGGGAATCACTGCCTTAGTACCAGGCCTTCCCAGCTCCCCAACAGGGGCAGCAGGCTAAGGGAAGAGGCATGGTCCTCATAAGTCTAAGGCTCCCAAACCCCAGGCACTGGCTACGGCCCAGCTTGGTGGAAGTTTTTGACTCCTTAGGCATAGCCTTTCTTCCCCCCAGGAGGCCCAGCCCAGCAGCCCACAGGGGGTAGTCTGGTTCTCTGTGCTCATTGGTGGCTGTCCATCACACCAACTCCTGGGCACTGCAACTGGTGAGGGAAGGTTACCTCCTCCACCTGGCACAGGCGCCCCCTCCATTCTTTCCAGAAGAGACCTCCAGGACTCACCTCCACCAGACCTTGCTGTTGCAGGAGTTTGCAGGCCTTCTCAAGGACAGGGCAGTGGAACCAGTGCCCGCACATCTCAGGGGCAAAGGGTTCTACTTACGGTATTTCCTCGTACCCAAGAGGACCGGAGGCTTCCAGCCCATTCTGGACTTGCGGGATCTAAACAGGTTCCTGGTTAAGGAGAAGATCAAAATGCTGTTCCTTGGAACACTGCTGCTATACCTCCAGCCGGGAGACTGGCTTTGCTCCTTGGACCTAAAAGATGCATACATACACATCCTCATCTATCCCAACCACAGACAATACCTCAGGTTTGTGGTGAGAGGTGGCCACTACCAGTAAAGGGTGCTATCGTTTGTGAATACCCTCAGTGCAGAGGGTAGTCCAAAGTACCTGACAGTAGTCATGGCCTACCTTCATCTCCAGGGGTTTTTTGTTTTCCCCTATCCAGATGACTGGCTCATAACAGGCCACACAGCTGTTGAAGTGCAATATGCAACAGTGCACACCCTCCTCATCCTGAGCACTTGGGGTTTGTGATAAACTACCCAAAGTCCCATCTCATCCCCGACCCAGTGTCTGGAGTTTATAAGGGCAGGCCTGGACACTGTTTAGGCCAGAGCCTTCCTCCCTCAGGACAGGGCTGATTGCCTCAGGGTGCTGGCTGCTACTGTGCAGCATCAACACTCTGTGTCAGCCTGCCTTCTGCTCCACCTTTTGGGTCACATGGTGTCCACAGTTCATGTTACCTTGGATGCCTGCCTTCACATAAGGGGGCCCAATGAGGCCTCCGCTCCCAGTGGACCCAGGCCACAGGCCAGCTGCAGGACAGGGTGGTGGTGTCCCACCAACTGGCCGACTCCCTCGCCTGGTGGTACGCCCCCTAGCACCTTTAGGCTGGCATGTCCTTTCAGCTCCCCATCCCCCAGAGGGTCCTCACCACAGTCGCCTCCCTCTTAGGCTGGAGAGCCCATTGCAACAACTTCTGCACTCAAGGCAGTTGGTTTCAGACGGACAGTCTGCAGCAGATCAATCTCTTGGAGCTTCAGGCCATATCCCTGGCCCTCCGAGTCTTTTGTCACCACCTTCAACACAGTGATGGTCCAGACGGACAATCAAGTGTCGCTGTTCTACATCAACAAACAGGGGGGGGGGGGGGCATGGAGTTGTACACCCTCTGCCAAGAGGCAGTAGCTCTCTGCTTGTATGCAAACTGCCATGGGATGTTACTGCAGGAGGTGTATCTGCCGGGGCACAACAATGCCCTGGCAAACAGGTTAAGTAGGGTCCTCCAGCCACACGAGTGGCAACTAAACTCCAGAGTGGCCTATCAACTCTTCCAGCTTTGGGGGACTCCATGGATGGACCTTTTTGCCAATCCGGCCAACACCCAGTTGCTCTGCTTTTGCTCCAAGCAGCTACACCCATCCCGAGTGGCAGCGGATGCATTCCTCATCCCGTGGATAGAGGGCCTTCTCTACGCCTTCCCGCCCATGCCGCTGATTGCTAAGACCTTGTTCAAGGTTCAACACGACAGGGCATTACTGATACTAGTAGCCCCTCGGTGGCCCAGGCAAGCGTGGGTTCCCACTGCTCCTTCACTTAACCATGGTGCCCCGGGGCTGCTGTTGCAGGAGGTGGGCTCCATCCTATATCTCAACTTGGGGTCTCTGATGCTAATGGCCTGGCTGCTGAAAGGGTACCCTTGGCCCCTTTCAACCTTTCAGGGGAGATGGAGGAGGTCCTCCTGGCCCTCCCGTAGGATCTCCACAAGATGGGCTTATGCCTTCAAATGGTGCAGATTCTCAGTGTGGTGTACGAAGCAACTGGTCAATCCATTCTCATGCTCTGTGCAGCTTGTGCTGCAATATTTGCTTCACCTGTCTCAGGCAGGACTGACGTCCAACTCTGTCAGGGTCCACCTGACTGCACTCGTGGAGGAACACCACCTTATCGAGGGCAAGTCCTCTGTCCAACCCCTCATAACCTGCTTCCTGTGGGGTCTCTTGTTGTCCATGCCTCCCGTCTGCCTGCCAGCGACAGAGTGGGACCTCAACATGGTGCTGTCGATGTTCACTGCCCCACCGTTTGAACCCCTGGTTCTCTGCCACCTACGGTACCTTTCCTGGAAGGTTGTGTTTTTGGTGGCACTCACATCGGCTCGCAGGGTCAGCGAGCTCCAGGCATTGGTGGCAGATCCACCCTACACGTGGTTCTGTAAGATCAGGGCTCGTGCTCCGCATGCAACCCAAGTTTCTTACCAAGGTGGTGTCCCCTTTCCACCTCAATCAGGAGGTGATGCTCCTCAAATTCTTTCCGTGGCCTCACACCAGCAGGGCGGAGACCATTCTTTATACTCTTTACTGTAAGAGGGCCCTGTCCTTCTACCTCCAGCATACCCAGGGGCACCGCAGAGTCTCACAGCTTTTTGTCTCCTGTGACACCAGTCGGCTGAAGGCAGCAATGACTAAGCCTACTCTGTCCACTTGGGTGGCAGACTGCATTGCCCTCACCTACGAGTTGGCTGAACTCTCGTTGGAGTGCCAGGTCATGGTGCACAGCGTCAGGGCCATGGCAGGATCTGCAGCAAACCTGTGTTTCATTCCTCTTTCGGAAATATGCAGTGCCGCCACCTGATCCTCAGTCCATATCTTTGCAGCTCATTACTGCCTGGAGAGGGAGTCCTGTAGGGACAGTGCCTTTGGCCAGGCAGTTCTCTGTCATCTATTCAAGGTATAAGCAATTCTTGCCCTCTGGTCCTTGTGTGTTCAGGCTACTAGAGTGTTGGTTTCTCACTGGACACTTGGGCCGCTCGGGAGTCTTTCTTCTCAGGACTCGCTGCTGCTGCTCATGACTCACCCTTTTCTGGTCACCTGTGGCTCTTACAGGTCTCTTGGTAGCCTATAGCTATAGAGAGTCCCGTATGCAAGTACTGACTTCCAGCTTGTTCCCAGAGAAAGCGTAGCTATTCACCTGTAACAGGTGTTCTCCAGGGACAGCAGGAATCGGTCCTCAGAACCTGCCCTCTTCCCTGTGGAGTTATTTTTTGTGTCATTTTTGCCTTTGAGCTATGTCGTCATACTGAGGCAAGATGGCACCCTTGGGTGGGAAGGGGACCACACATGCATGGTGCATCTCCCAAAGTCTTTCTTTGAAAGCTGGGGAGAAGCTACCACGTGGGCTCCGTTGGCACTGATGTCACCCATATGTGAGGACTGATTCCTGCTTGTTCCCGGAGAACATCTGTTACAGTTAACTACGCTTTCTTTTTTTCTTCTGCTTTGGTGAACCATAGTGTTCTCTTACATCTCCTTGCTGAGATGTCTGACATATATTCATTTGCTCCTTTTTTTTTTTTTTTAATCTCTGAAGACAGGATGAATCTCCACTAAAACAGGTGCACCATGCCCTTGTTGCTCTGCATCAATTCAATACAACTTTCCTCTAGGGCTTTTTGGGAAATTTTTAGAAATTTTGCTGTACATGTGCATTAGATCTCATGTCTCTGAAGCATGCCTCAATTCATCATTTTCATCACAGCAGGATTGATGTTTTCTCAAAATAGAGCCATGTTCCCCAACTCCTTTTTCATCTTATGTAAACTTTTTCAACTTGTTTTGCATCAAATTCTTTTGTGCCCTGATAGTTTCCTATTCAAGTTTTTAAGCACTTGATAAGTTTCTTTCTTTTTTTTTTTTTTTGCTGATTGTCAATGGGTCCACTTCAGACTGCGGCTTTTGTCAGACTTTCCGAATGTGGGTTCTTCTCAGGTGATTACTTCAATTGTTCGAAGTAATCAAAAGAACAATAGTCCAACAAAGGAGCGGAGGGTGATCACAGCCACACAGGTGAAGTCTTTACCTGTGTGGCTGTGGTTATTCTCCATTAAGAACATAAGATGTTCTTTGTTGGACTGCTGTTGCTTGTTCTGGAGGATTTCCTCTTTTCTGTTTCCATCAAAAGAGCAATGCCAGAAGCTTCAATTTGTGCCACATGTGCAAGCAGAACATGTCCTTCACAAGCTATTGTCTTATCTGCGATAAATGTTTATAGTTTAGTTATAATTTATTAGTCGGTTTGATATATTACCTTGAAAGTTTTATCAAAGTGGTTTACATCGAAGTTTAATAGCAAATACAAAAGTAATTTACATTAAAATAGAAGAAAATAATTCTTCAGCAGGAATAAAGTGAGAAGAGTTACAAGTTAAATGGAAAGCAGTTCTCTATTAGTAAAGGGAGGTGGAGGGTATAGTGCAGGTGTTGTCTGGTGTGGCAGTCAGCTAAATGCGCACTTGAATGGTAAGTCTTTAGTTTTGAACTTGAACTTTTTAAAGGAAGATTCTAGTCGGAGATAAGGAGGGGGGGGGGGGGGGTTAAAAGAATTGCAAAACAAAAAAGGGCCAGATTCTAAATTGGCTCAAGAGGGAGAGGGAATTGCTAATAGGCTAGTATTAAGTGACCACAAAGACCGGGTTGGACATATTCAGTTAATGCAGAGGAAAGATACTTTGGGATGCCGGAGTAAAAGGCTTTGTGAGCTAGAATCAAGGTTTTGAATTTTATGCTATAAATGACTGGAAGCCAATGATTGGTTATAAGGAGAGGGGTAACATGGTCAAACTTACCAGTGTTACATAAGAGATTTACAGCTGTGTTTGGAATATATTGAATTCATGTCATGCCTTTTTGTCTAATTCTGTTGTAAACAGTATTGCAGCAATCGAGATGTGAAATGACTAAGGCATGAATTAATGAGTGTAGAGCAGAAGGATTCAGAAGATTTTTTTCATCAAGCAGATCTATCTGAGAGCTATGAATAAAGATAAAATTATTGCAGATATTTGGGTACTGAAATCCAGTTCTGTGTCAAAGATATAACCAAGAAATTTCCATGATTCTGAAAGTGAAATTGGAGTGCCATGGAAAGTTGGAGCTAAGGATAGTTTTGTTTTGGGTCTAGTGATTCATATTGATAGAATTTTGGATGGATTAAGTTTAAAATGGTTGAAAGTGAGCCATTTACTGACTGCTTCAAGGCAATTGTTTAATGGTGTTAGCTTGGGAGAGAATGGATTAGTATGATAAACCAATTGTCTGTCATCTGTATAATAAATGTCTATTATTCCAGGATCTTGAATTAGAATAGCTAATAGATTGATATAAATATTAATGTTGGGGAGAGAAGGGAGTCCTGGGGGACTTCACATGGTGGTGAGTTCTAAGGAGGATCTTAGATGGTGTTGAAAGATACTTGAAAGGTGCGATTTTCATTAAGTGAAGTAAAGCCTTTACGACTTTGTCACCTACACCTAAAGTTGTTAGTCAAGAAACGAGATGTTGGTTGTTAACTAAGAAAGAAGCAGAGGATACGTCTAATGATACTATAATTGCAGCTTGGCTGGAGTCCAGATGTAGAATGTAACAATAAAGCAGTGATTAGGGTCTCTGTGCTGTAATCAAACCGAAAGCCTGATTGACGAGGATGGGGGACATTTTTCTGTTTAATGAAATCATTAATTTGGAGGGAGATACATTTTTCAGGTATTTTAGAAAGTATGGTAAATTGGAGATAGGGCAATAGTTTCCTGGGTCAGAAGGGCTTAATTGCGATTGTTGTAGTGTGGGGAAAACTTTGGCCTATTTCCAGTTCCTGGTGTTTATAATGGACAAGATGAGCGGCAATAGGTCCCATGAGGATTCCCTTGATCCATTTTATCTATTAGAATCCAGAGGAGGGGAATACCTTTTATAGATGGAACACGGATATGGGGTTTAGGTGTGGATGAATATTTGAAGTTCGTTCTGCTGGTGTTTTAATTGTTTCCAAGAAAGAGGGATAGCTGAGACTTGTGAAATAGTATTAGATATCAGGAGGAGGAAGGTAGATTGGATATCTGATATTTTTTGATAGGATGCTTTGCCAGGTCTGTGGCAGAATGGTATCGCAGAATTCAGGCTTGGGGGTTTTAAGGTGTTTAGCTGTGAGAGAGGAAACAATTGTGAATAATTTTTTTCTTTTGGTTTTGTGAATTTTTTTTTAAAGTTTATTTTAACATTTTCCAAAATATAACTACCATTGGCATGAGCATATAAAATAATTATTAAGAAATAAACAATGCTAATTAGAAGAAAAAAAGTGGACAGAGGACACAGTAAGAAAATACAAAGAAACTAATACAAGGCAGCTCATAATGTAGCCAAATAATTATCACGAGGTTTCCAAATTTTTTCCATTTTCAGCATACATAAGAACATAAGAAATGCCATACTGAGTCAAAATTCCATCAAGTCCAGTATCCTGTTTCCAACAGTTGTCAATCCAGTTTACAAGTACCTGGCAGGTTCCCAAAAAGACATACAGGTTCCACATTGCTTGTCCCGGTGCAAGCAGTGGATTTCCCAGGTCCTCTTTAATAATGTTTTATGGACCTTTCCTCCAAGAACTTGTCAAAACCTTTTTTTAAAACCCAGCTACACTAACAACCTTCACTACATTCTCTGGTAACTAATTCCAGAGTTTGATTACGTGTTGAGTGAAAAATATATTTTCTCTTAGTTTTAAATTGGTTACATTGTAGCTTCATTGCATGTCCCCTAGTCTTTCTACATAAGAACATAAGATCATAAGATGTGCCATACTGGGTCAGACCGAGGTCCATCAAACCCAGTGTCCTGTTTCCAACAATGCCAATCTAGGTCACAAGTACCTAGCAGTTTACCCAAAGGACACAGGTTCCACAATGCTTCTCCTGGGGCAAGCAGTAGATTTCCCTGGTCCCCTTTAATAATGGTTTATGGACCTTTTCTCTAGGAACTTGTCAAAACCTTTTATAAACCCAGCTACACTAACAGCTTTTACTACATCCTCCAGTAACAAATTCCAGAGTTTGATTATGCATTGAGTGAAAAAATATTTTCTCTTATTAGTCTTAAATAGGTTACACTACAGTCTTTATTGCATGTCCCCTAGTCTTTCATGGCATAAACAACCGATCTATGTTTACCTGTTCTACTCCATTCATTTAATTTATAGACCTCTTATCATATCTCCCTTCAGCCATCTCTTTTTTCCAAATTGAAAAAGCCTTAACCTTTTAAGCCTTTCTCATAAGAGGTATCATCATCCCCATTACCATTTTTGGTGGTTCTTCTCTGTACCTTTTTTAATTTTGCTATATCCTTTTTAAGTTATGGCTACCAGAATTACACACAATACTCAAAAGTGCAGTCACACCATGGAACAATACAGACGCATGATAATATCCTTGCTTGTATTCTCCATTCCTTTTCTTATGATTCCTAGCATTCTATTTGCCTTCTTGGCCGCCGCTGCACCCTGGGCGGAGGTTTCAACCTATTATCCACAATGGCACCTAAATCTTTTTCTTGGGCGGTGGTTCCTAATGTGGAACCTTGCATTGTGTAACCATAGAAACATAGAAACATAGAAATATGATGACAGAAAAAGACCACATGACATATCTAGTCTGTCCTTCCATATCAACAACTACAACAGTCCCCTTTTTACCTTTAGAGATCCTCTGTGTTTGTCCCATGCTTTTTTGAATTCAGTTACTGTCCTCATCTCTACCACCTCCAGTGGGAGACTATTCCATGGATCTACTACTCTTTCCGTAAAGAAATATTTCCGCATATCACTCCTGAATCTATCTCCCTTCACCCTCATCCCATGTCCCCTTGTAGCAGAACTTGCTTTCAATTGAAAGAGGCTCTCTCCCTGAACATTTATGCCACGGAGGTATTTAAACATCTCAATCATATCACCTCTATCCCGCCTTTCCTCTAAGGTGTACATATTAAGATCCTTCAGTCTGTCCTCATATGCTTTATAATGAAGACCACTAATCATTTTAGTAGCCACCCTCTGCACCGACTCCATCCTTTTCACATCCTTTTGAAGGTGTGGTCTCCAGAATTGCACACTATACTCCAAATGAGGTCGCACCAAAGACTTATAGAGAGGCATTATCACCTCCTTTTTTCTGCTAGCCATTCCTCTCCGTATGCACCCAAGCATCCTTCTAGCTTTTGCCGTCACCTTTTCTACCTGTTTAGCTACTTTAAGATCATCAGAGACAGCCACCCCTAGGTCCGGCTCTTCTTTAGTGGACAAAAGTACTTCACCCCCTATACCCCCTATACTGTATTGCTCCCTTGGATTGCTGCAGCCCAAATGCATGACCTTACATTTTTTGACATTAAATCCCAGCTGCCAAATTCTAGACCATTCTTCAAGCTTAGCTAGATCCCTCCTCATGTTATCTACACCTTCCTGTGTGTCTACTCTATTGCAGATTTTGGTATCATCCGCAAAGAGGCAAACCTTACCCGACAGCCCTTCCGCTATATCACTAACAAAGATGTTAAAAAGAATCGGACCAAGGACAGATCCCTGGGGCATACCACTGGTAACATCCCTCTCTTCAGAGTGAACTTCATTTACCTGTACTCTTTGCCGCCTCCCACCCAACCAATTTCTAACCCAAGCAGTAACTTTAGGGTCCGTCCCTAGGGTGCTCAATTTGTTTATAAGTCGCCTCTGAGGAACAGTGTCAAAGGCTTTATTGAAATCTAAATGCACCACATCTAGAGCTCTCCCTCAGTCCAACTCCCTGGTCACCCAGTCAAAGAAATAAATCAGATTTGTCTGACAAGACCTGCCTCTGGAGAATCCATGCTGCCTCGGATCCTGTAATCCGCTGGACTCCAGAAACCTCCCTATTTTCTCTTTCAGCAGCGTTTCCAATAATTTACTCACCACCGAAGTTAAACTAACCGGCCTGTAGTTTTCAACCACATCCTTACTTCCGCTTTTGTGTAAAGGCACCACATGAGCCTCTCTCCAGTCCTTTGGAACCACTCCCGACTCCAAGGAGGCATTGAAAAGTTCAGTCAGTGGAGTTGCTAGAACGTCCCCAAGTTCCCTCAGTATTCTAGGGTGTATCCCATCCGGTCCCATTGTTTGTCTACTTTAAGTTCAGCTAGTTTCTCACGAACACAGTCTTCTGAAAATTGTTCAAAATGTCCCTCGCTTCTGTTCCTATTTGTGGGTGTTTTCTGAGGTCCTGCTCCTGGTTCTTCATCTGTGAACACAAAACAAAAATATTTGTTAAGCAATTCCGCTTTATCCTTATCAGCTTCTACATATTCCTCCCCTGCACCCTTGAGTCTGACAATACCACTTTTGCCCTTCCTCTTCTCACTAATATATCTGAAAAATGTCATCCCCCCATTTTATTGCATTGGCTGTCTTCCTCTCTCTGTGATCTCTTGTATTTCATGAAGACCTCCCTCTTTTTCTTCATTTTTTCAGCTACTTCTTTCGAAGATCATAGCGGTCTACTTTTCCTTTTACCTTTATTTACCCTTTTAACAAAAAGGTTGGTTGCCCTTAAAAATATCCCCTTTCAGTTTTGCCCACTGTTTTTCTACATCCCCCAGCTGTTCCCATCCCACTAACGACTCCCTGAGGTATTGGCCCATCTTTGCAAAGTTAGTCTTCCTAAAGTCTAAGATCCTCACCTTTGAATGGATTCTAACAGCCCTAGTCCTTATACTGAACCACACCATCTGGTGATCACTGGATGCAAAATGATCTCCCACTACAACATCAGAAACACTTTCACCATTGGTAAGCACCAAGTCCAGTATGGCCCCTTCACGTGTGGGGTCTGTTACCAATTGCCTGAATAGTTCTCCCTGTAGAGAATCCAGGATCTCCTTACTTCTAGATGATACTGCAGCAGGAATGTGCCAGTCAACATCTGGCATATTGAAATCTCCTATCAGTATCACTTCCCCTTTCCTAGCAATGCTGCGTATGTCTTCAATTAACTCTGTCCACCTCTTCCTCTTGTGAGGGAGGTCTGTATATCAAACCAATGCAAATAGATTTTTCTTTCCCTCTTTCTAGTGCAACCCACAATGCCTCCTCTCTCCCTTATAAGCTCTGTAATTCCAAAGCTTTAATAGTAGTTTTTAAATATAGTGCCACTCCTCCTCCCCTTCTTCCTACCCTGTCCTTTCTGAATAAAGTATAGCCAGGTATAGTTACATCCCAGTCATCATTTTCTGTAAACCATGTTTCTGTAACTGCTGCCAAATCCAAGTCAGCCACTCCCACCAAAGCTTCAACATCAGGGATCTTATTTCCCATGCTACAGGCATTAATACACACTGCTTTCCATATGTTACCCCTGTTACCCATTTCCATAAAGGTATTTAATGTATCACCTACCTGGGGGCTTTCACTTACCTGGGGGCTTTCTTCACCCATCCCCAACGAATCTAGTTTAAAGCCCTCTTCAGTAGATTAGGCAGTCTACTACCGAAGATGCGTTGACCTTTCTTGGACAGATGGATACCATCTCTGCTCTTCAACCCTTGGAACAGCATTGCATGGTCTAGGAAACCAAAACACTCTCAATGACACCATCCACGCAGCCATGCATTAATCTCCAGGATGCGAGCCTCTCTGCCTTGGCCTTTACCCTCAACAGGGAGGATTGAAGAGAACACCAGCTGTGCACCTAAGTGCTTCACCCTCTGTCCCAGAGCCATGAAGTCACTTTTGATACGTTCCGAGGTATACCTGGCTGTATCATTTGTTCCAACATGGATTAGCAACATTGGGTAATAGTCAGTGGGCTTGATGAGTCTCGGCAAACTCTCAGTAACATCTTGGATTTTGGCACCAGGCAGACGGCATACCTCTGGACATCAAGTCATAGTTTGGGTTGTTCTTTCCTTACCCATCATTTATATGTACCAGGTAACTTTTTGACTCATGAGCAGAACAGACTGCCCATAAATAGTACAAAATTGTATTTACTTAATCTCATTATCTTACAGACTAAGCATTTTCAACTGTTTTGATTACATTCTCTTTGCTTTTACATGTTATCTGAATTTTTTCCTTCATCCCTCTCCTCTGTCAATCGCCATCATCACCCTCCATCTTAGTTGGATTTTCACCTCCAGTTCTTACGGCTCCATATCACTTTTTCTTCCTTTCTCTGACACTCCCTAACCTTCTCCCCTCTCACATTCAACTCAAATCCCCCCCTCCTTATCACTCTCTCTCCCAGTTCTCCTCCTATCTTGTCGGTGTCCTGTAGGAAAGCTTTTGGGAGCATCCCACTGTGCCTGTGCTGCTGCCTTCCTGCCTTTCCAACTCTCCCTCCTCAGTTTTTCGTTTTCCGCGGAACCAACAGGGAGCAATTTCTGTCACCGCAGAAAATCTTTTCTTTTTGTGGTGCTTCTGCCTTCCTTTTGATGCCAGCACCGGTATCATCGGTGTTCTTTTCTTCTTCTATTTCTTGCCTAAAAAAAAAAAAGTTTTTTCTTGGAGGGTCTTTCCCTCTAGGTGCTTAGGCGCCATTTTGCACCATAGGCCCCTTTCTTCCTCAAAATGGAGATACCAACTAATGGTTTCAAAAAGTGTTCCAAGTATAGCAGCACCATTTCTGCTACCGACACCCATGACTGGTGTCTTAAATGCTTGGGACCAGACCATTCACCGTCGGAATGTCTCCTCTACAGAAAGATGACAAAGAGGGGCCTGCAGAATAGAGCTGTGAAACTCGGCACCCTCTTTGCCTCGGATGCAGTGTCCGTGGCATCAACGTCATCCAGGGTTTCATCTTCCTCCCATGGATCTCAGGTAGCGAAACCCAGATCTTCTTCAAAGACTGGTCGATCCTCAAAGGGTAGATCTCCTCCTAAGCATCGAGATGCTTTAAGCGTTGCCCTAGAGGAGAATACACCGGCCAAACAACCCCAGCAGGAGGTACTTGCCTCCAAAGCATTATCGGGGACCCAAGATGTTCCCGAGGCGTCCACCTCTGGAGAGCTCTTGGTGCCATGCTCTGGGGTTGTGGCCTGCTATTCGGTTACCGATACCCAGGTATTGTCTGGCTCTATGGATCAATGTATCCTAGCCATTGAGCGAAGTCTTGCGGCATTGCTGGTGGCCTCGGTACTGCTAAAGCCTCTACAATCGGTTCCGCAGCCATCGGTACCGGTACTGGAGGTATCGGCATTGGCCATTACACCGCTCTCCATGCTACCATCCATGCTGGCCCTGGAATCAGTGTCTGGCACCAAGGGTCTGGTACCGAGGCATTCCGATGCTGATTTCAATCAGGTCCATTGTCGGGTCGGGTGGGAGCACCTGGCCCGTCGATACTTCAAGGAGTCCAATTCTGATTCTTCCGATGAATCCATCGGTACCAGAGAGGCTCTTCTGGAAGATCCTGCTCTTACCCCACAACACCGAATGTCTCCACAGGAAGACATGTCTTTTCAAGACTTTATACGGGATGTGACTCGGGGGCCTCTCGATTACAGTGACCTCCAAGAAGGAACTGAGAGCTGAAGAACTTGAAATTCTTCAGTATCCGGCAGCCACTAAGGAGGCTGCGACCTTATCCAGTCATCGGATATTGCATGACCTCATACTTAGTATATGGGAAACACCTTTAACGGTGTCTCCATATTCTTGAACATGCGATACTATGTACCGGGTACCGCAGCGTCCTGGTTTCCTGAAGACGCAGTTACCACACTATTCCATGGTTGTGGAATTGGCAATGCATCAAATTAAAAGTGCTAAGACATATTCATCTAATCCACCGGGCCGTGAGGCAAGAACTCTCAATGCCTTTGGCCATTGATGCTTTCAGGTCTCCATGTTGTCAGCCAGAATAAGTTCATACATACTCTACATGGGTGTGTTTCTTCTGGAGGTGACCAAAGATTTGGAACTAATGGCTCCTTTTCTCCCAGACAAGAGGGCTGATTTCCTGACACTTGTTAAACATTCCCAGAATGTTTCCAAGTTCATGAACAGAGCAACTTTTGATTGTTTTGAGTGTATTAGCAGGACTTCTGCTATTTCCATCGGTGCACGTCGGATTGCTTGGTTACAAGCATCTGATTTAGAACAGTGGATGCAAGATAAGCTGGGGAATATTTCTTGCACGGGAGAAAACCTCTTTGGCAAGGATTGGCAAGACAAAGCTTCTCAGCTTGAGTCCGAGAATACCACCCTAAACAGGTTCTCTAGGACCATTGCCAACCCAGCTAAGAAAAAGACAGTTAAGAAACCATTTTTCAACAAGAAGTAGTTTTATCCTTCTTACACCCATACAGTCCACTGTCCGGTCCATGCTTCCCAGAAGGGACAGCAACAACTGAAGCAACAAAGGAAGGCTCAGGGCCCCAGAGCTCAACCAGCTCAGCAGACCCAGCCTCCACAAGGTCTTTGACTTCCTGCTAGGGAACTTAGCTATCCTATCCCTGGAAATTCCAGAGCCAGTCTACATCCAAGGCAGACTGTGTTACTTTGCTAAAAGATGGCACCAGATAACATCAGAGCATTGGAGACTCTCCATAGTGACAGATGGGTACAAACGTCACTTCTAACTATGCCCCCTCCCTCCACTCCAAAAGAGTTCAGCTCTCGGCCCCCTCTTACCACACTCTTGTGCCAGGAGATCACCACCCTTCTCGCCCAGAGTGCGATAGAGGAAGTGCCACCTTCTCAACAAGGTTTGGGCTTCTACTCCCCCTACTTCCTTATACCAAAGAAAACAGGAGGATACAGGCCCATTCTAGACCTCCGAGAATTAAACAAGTATCTTTTCTGAGAGAAATTCAAAATGATCTCTCTCGGAACACTTCTCCCGTACATCCAGAGTCAGGATTGGCTATATTCTCTAGACCTAAAGGATGCATATACACACATCCTTATCCACAAGGATCACAGGAGGTTTCTTTGGTTCCTTTTTCAGGGAAGACATTACCAGTACAGGGTTCTTCCCTTTGGTATGGCTTCTGCCCCAAGAGTCTTCACAAAATGCATGGCAGTAGTAGCAGCATTTCTAAGAACTCTATGGATATTTGTCTTCCTTTACTTAGACGACTGGTTCATCCAAGCATAGTCGGCTCCAGAGGCCAGCTCTGTCCTCTCCCGCACAATTCAGGTTCTTCAACATTTGGGGTTTGTAATAAATCTTCCAAAATCCCATCTCACCCCTTCTCAAACCTTAGAGTTCATAGGGGCTCTTCTAGACATGCAGCAGTCGAGGGCTTTCCTGCCACAGGTACGCTGCACTTGAATAGTTCAACTAGCTTCTCAAGCAATTATGAAAACCTCCCTAACTGCTTGAGAAATGTTTCAGTTGCTCGGTCATATGGCTTCCACTGTACATGTGGTTCCCTATGCTCGTCTACACATGCGGGCAGCTCAGTGGACCCTAGCTTCGCAGTGGACTCGAGCATCAGGTCGTCTGGGGGACAGAATCAGGAACTCTGCACGTCTCATTTCGTTCCTCCAATGGTGGCAATCACCAAAAAACCTAATCGTAGGGTCACCTTTTCAGAAGCCACCACACCAGTCCACCCTGACGATGGATGTGTCCAAATTGGGTTGGGGAGCTCATCTGGACAATCTCTTCACTCATGGTCTTTGGACTCAGCAGGAGGCTCAGCTTCACATAAACCTGCTAGAACTCAGAGCCATCTTCAGTGTTCTCAGAGTGTTCCAGGACTACCTTCGCTCCAAAACAATCAAAGGTATTTCATCCCCTTCACTCACAGATCTTATTCACATGGTGCCCCCCAACAGATCCAGAAGAGCAATAGCCATAAACCTACTAGTAAAACCAAAGGAATCATCAAAGTGCAACATATCAACCACAAACAGGGCGTTCCGCTACTATGTACCTAAATGCTGGAATGCCCTTACCCCTGACATTAGGGCGATTGCCGACCTATCACAGTTCAGAAAGGCACTCAAATACCATTTATTCCTCCAATGCTACCCAAACTCCAATGACACCCCTCTGAAGAGATGACCCACTCTAAGAAACAACCCTCACGTTCATTATGCTATTTCACCCACTCATTGCCATGTAAATATCTCATGCATATAATCAACCCTGTTATCCAAGCTACTCTTTACTATGTAAAAATCTCATGTATATAGTTACCCCTGTTATCCAAGTTTGGACCCCTGTTCGATGTAAAACCAAACAGCATGTTATGGTTGTTGTGTTATAATGTAAACCGCGCTGATGCCAAATAGCGCGGTATATAAGAATTTGTAATAAATAATAAATAAATAATAAATAAAACAGTTCTAGTCCAGACGGACAATCAGGTAGCCATGTTCTATGTGAATAAACAGAGTTGAACAGGTTCTCAGGTGTTGTGCAATGAAGTTCTACACCTATGGTTCTTTGCCATATGCCTTCAAATACACCTACTAGCGGTGTATCTCCCTGGGAAGCAGAATCTCCTGGCAGACAAACTCAGTTGAGTACTACTGCCACATGAATGGTCTCTCCATTCAGAGCAGATTGCTTGAATCTTTCAAATCTGGGGAACCCCAGATATAGATCTGTTTGCAAGTCCTCAGAATGCCAAACTTCGCTTCTGTTCCAGAATTTCTGCTCAGAACAGTCAGGCAATGGATGCTTTCCACCTCCACTAGGATCAGGACTTCCTATATGCCTACCCACCCATTCCCCTCATTCCCAAGACTCTGTTGAAGCTTCAGAGAGACAGGGGCCATATGATCCTCATAGCCCCACGCTGGCCACGACAGACGTGGTACCCACTGCTTCTACATCTCTCTCAAGCCAAACCTCTGGAGTTGGGATGTGCTCCAGATCTTCTATCCCAGAAGAACGGGACGCTTCTGCACCCGAATCCTCAGTCTTTGCACCTGATGGCGTGGCTGCTGAGAGCTTAGAATTCCAGGATATCAGCCGCTCTCAACAGGTTAAAGATATCCTTCTGGCCTCGAGGAAACCTTCCACAAGGTGTGCTTACGCTTTTAAATGGAGAAGGTTCTCAATTTGGTGTTCCAAAAAGGATCTTAATTCTTTTTCCGTTCCAGTAGAGGCGTTACTTGAGTATCTCCTCCACCTTTCATCCTCTGGACCTAAAACTAATTCAGTAAGAGTTCACCTTGGTACCATCGCGTCTTATCACATGCCCTTTGATGGACAACCTATCTCCTCTCAACTGCTTGTAGCGCGTTTTATGAGAGGTCTACTCTTAACTAAGCCTCCCATTAGACCACCACCTGTGGCATGGGATCTTAATCTTGTCCTTGGACAGCTCATGAAGCTGCCCTTTCAACCCCTAGCCATTGCATCCCTGAAGTTTCTTTCTTGGAAAGTCATCTTCCTAATTGCCCTCACTTCTGCCAGACGCATTAGTGAACTCCAAGCTTTAGTGGCTGACCCACCTTATACACTGTTTCACCATGATAAGGTAGTCCTTAGGACTGATCCCCACTTTATGCCGAAGATGGTTTCACCTTTTCATTTAAACCAATTGGTTTACCTGCCTGTTTTCTTCCCTAGACCTTCTGCCTCTAGTGCAGAAAGGAATCTACATACTCTGGACTGTAAGCATGCTTTGGCATTTTATTTTCAAAGAACTAGACAGTTGAGAAAGGCTTCACAGCCTTTTTTTGCCTTTGATTCCAGTCACCTCGGTCTACCGGTTTCTAAGAGAACTCTCTCCAAGTGGATTGCAGACTGTATCTCTTTTACCTATGAGACTAAAGGACTTTCTCTTGAAGGTCATGTCACAGCACACAATGTGCGAGCAATGGCTGCCTCTATGGCAAATCTACGCTCGGTGGTGATTGATGAAATCTGCAAAGCAGCAACCTGGTCCTCTGTCCACACCTTTGCGGCCCATTATTGCTTGGACAAGGACTCCCGTCGGGATGCCTCATTTGGCCAGGCTGTTCTCCAGCATCTCTTTCAGACTTGAGCAACTTCTACCCCCCATCCCGGGTTTCGATACCAGAGTTCCTTGGGAGGAAACATGACCCAATTCAGCCTGTGTTTCACTGCTCTCTGTGGGGTCATCTCTCTGGCATCACCAAGCTAGGGAGTCCCATATGTGAAGACTACATTCCTGCTTGTTCTGGAGATAGCGTAGTTACTCACCTGTAACAGGTGATCTCTGGAAACAGCAGGAATTGTCTTCACAACCCACCCTCCTCTCCTAGCAGTTGTATCTCTCTTTCTCTCTCTCCTTTTATCTCAGCTTCAAACCCAACTGAGGAGGGAGAGTTGGAAAGGCAGCAGCGCAGGCACAGTGGTATGCTCCCAAAAGCTTTCCTATAGGGTGCTGGGGTGCGTTCCCGCGTGGGCTCCGTCGGTGCCGACATCACCCATATGTGAAGACTCAATTCCTGCTGTTCCCGGAGATCACCTGTTACAGGTGAGTAACTACGCTTTCTACTCCTTTCATCTGGTGATATTAATCCTAACCTTGGCCCCCCAAGACTTATCTCTCACTCCTGCTCCTCACGCCACTGCTCTAACCTCATCTGTATTTTTCTCCTTTCTCCCTCCTCTCTCCCCTTTTCTTGAGCTTTATGGAATGCTCATTCCATAGCTAATAAACGCCACCTTACCCATGATCTCTTCATTTCTAACTCTCTATAACTTCTAGCTCTTACTGTAACCTAGCTCCTCTCTGATGACACTTCTTTGGTCGCTGCCCTTTCTGATGGCGACTACTAATTTCAGATACTCGTGCCACTGGCTGTGGTGGGGTGGGGTTTCTGCTTTCTCCTTCCTGCCAATTTCAACCTCTCCCTCTACCTCAGTCTCACTCCTTTTCTTCCTTTGAAGTCCACTCCATTCGCCTTTTTAATCCCTTATCTCACCGGATAGTTGCTATCTATAAACCACCTGGCAAGTCCACCTCTACCTTTCTCTCTGACTTTGATTCATGGCTTTCCTTATTTCTCGATTCTTCTTCCCCTTCCCTTATTCTTGGTGACTTTAACATTCATTTTGATAACCCTTCTGACCCCTATGCTTCCAGACTCCTTTCCCTTACCTCCTTATTTAACCTTCAGCTTTGCTCTTCTGCCCCCACTCATTAGCACAGCTATTGCCTTGACTTTGTTTTCTTCTCTAATTGTTTACCCTCTAATTTCCGTATCTCAGCTCTTCCCTTATCTGACCATCAGCTGGTTAGCTTCACTTTTCATCACTCCCCACCTCAATCTTGCCCAGTCTCCTCCTCTCTTTTTAGGAATCTTCATGCTGTCGATCCATTAGCTCTTTCCACTGATGTCTCATCATCTCTCCTAACTCGGTTGATGTGGCTATAGTTTCCTATAATACTGCTCTTTCCTCTGCTCTGGATTATCTTGCTTCCCCTATCCTATTTCCTGTGAGGCGCACTATACCTCAGCCCTGGCTGTCTTCAACTACCTGCTACCTTTGCTCATGTGCCCGTTCAGCTGAGCACATTTGACTCAAATACCACTCCCTTTCTGACTTCACTTCAAATTCATGCTTACTTCCTTCTAGTCTGCCATAGCACTCTCCAAACAAAACTGCTGTGTCTATCTAACTACCTCTCTTGCCTCTAATCTCTTCTCTACTCTCAACTCTTTCCTCAAGGCACCTCTGCCTCCAGTCCCACCTCTCTTTTCTTTCTGCTCAAACCCTAGCTGACTATTTCCATGACAGAGTCCACAAGATTGCACTCCAATTCCTCTCAAGATCAGCTTCATCCCCTCTTCCATACAAACCTTTTCTCTCAATCTGTTACCATTTTTTCCTTTTCTAAGATTTCTGAAGAGGAAACCTCTTATCTTCTTTCCTCCTCTAAACATACTACCTGTTCCTCTGATCCTTTCCCCACCCATCTCCTCCTCTGTCATCCCTTCCATCACACACATTCTTGACCTATCATTTCTACTGCAACTTTCCCTGCCGCCTTCAAGCATGCTCTGGTCACATCTCTCCTGAAGAAACCTTCACTTGATCCTACTTGTCCTAATTATCAATCCATCTCCCTTCTTCCTTTCATTTCTAAAATTCGTGAACATACAGTTCTCCACCGTTGCCTTGAATTTCTCTCTCTCAAACCCTCCTATATCCATTTCAATTTGGCTTACATGCTACTGAATCGTCCTTTTGCTAAAGTCTCCAGCGACTTGTTCTTGGCTAAATCCAAAGAACTTTACTCACTTCTCATTCTTCTTGAACTTTTTGTTGCTTTTGACACTGTTGACCACCACCCTCTCCTTGATAGATTGTCCTCACTTTGTTTTAGGGGCTTTGTACTGTCCTGGTTCTCTTCTTATCTCTCCCATCTCCCCCTTTAGTATCTGTTCTGGCGGTTCCTTCTCTGCTGCTATCCCTCTTTCAGTTGGTGTACTCCAAGGGTTTGTTAGAGGCCCTTTCCTTTTCTCTCTCTCTACCTAGTCCCTTAATGCTCTCATCTCCTCCAATGGCTTTTAACATTTTTATGTTGATGACTCTCATATCTATCTATCTATACCTGATGTTTCTCTTACAATACAAATCCATATATCTGCCTGCCTGTCTGACATGTAAAGTATGAAAGTCAACTTACGTACTTTGGACGCATGTGAAGAGAGAGATCATTGGAGAGCCTTAATGCTTGAGAAGGTAGAAAGTCACCGTAAAAAAGGAAGGCCGGCAATGAGATGGATCGATTCAGTCACAGCAGCTATGGATACCACTCTATCAACAATGAGCTGCTTGGCTGAAGACAGAACAAAGTTTAGTCAACTATCAAGAAGTCGACACTGACTCAATAGCACTTAACAACAACATCTGACATTGCTGCCTGGATGTCTCACCGCCATTTGAAATTGAACATGACCAAAACCAAACTTCTTATTTTTTCCCCTAAACTCTCTTCCCTCCTTTCCACCTTTCTGTCTCTGCTGATAACTCAAGAAGAGACCATATCACCCCTGTGCTAAAACAGCTGCACTGGCTGCCAGTACAGTCTAGGATATCCTTCAAGATCCTAACGATGACCTACAAAGCCATCAACAAGTGCTCCTCCTCCTCCATTACTGATCTCATCCGTACCACCCCCCTCAACAGAGTAAGGAGATCAGCTGCCATCAACACCCTTACACTCCCGAAGGCGATCACCAGATGCTCCCAGGCCACGAGAAACAGAGCCTTCGCCTTCTATGCCCCCTCCTGTTGGAACGCCCTTCCACCGTCCATTAGAGCGATCAATGACCTCTCCCAGTTTAGAAGGGCACTGAAGCACCACCTGTTCCTTCAGTACTACACCGAACCAAACGACCCCTCCCAGTCTATCACAGGCATGACCCAGCCCAGCACCTCCAGCACAACCCAGTACTCACCCCATCCCCTGCTCTCGATAGTCCCGCTCAAACCCTCCCCCCCGTGTACAGCCAACCCCACATGTAGACAAGAAGAACTATTACCAGAGAGAATGTAAATGTTGACTGTGTTAGCATGTAAATAGTTTTAAGCGACCACAACATCCTGCGACACCCAAGAATGTACATAGTTACCCTGTTTAACCCTGTATAAAGAACTGCTATTCCCGAGTGTATATAGTTACCCTGTTGAACCCTGTATAATGAACCTGTTTATTGTAAGTCCAGTAAGGCCCTTGCCTACACTAGACATACGTGTTACTTGTAAACCACGCTGATTTCAAATAGTGCGGTATAAAAGAAACATA
Organism: Ichthyophis bannanicus; assembly: GCA_033557465.1. Classification (NCBI taxonomy): domain Eukaryota; kingdom Metazoa; phylum Chordata; class Amphibia; order Gymnophiona; family Ichthyophiidae; genus Ichthyophis; species Ichthyophis bannanicus. The sequence continues at coordinate 499,473,135 of CM066036.1, forward strand.
AATAAATAATTAAAAATAAATAAACTCTTCTGCTTCCTGTTTCCTTAGCCCGCAACCTTGGAGTCATCTTCGACTCCTCCCTCTCCTTCTCCACACATATTCAACAGACAGCAAAAATCTGTCATTTCCTTCTCTACAACATTAACAAAATTTGCCCCTCCCTTTCTGAACACACTACTAAAACACTTATCCACGCTTTAGTCACTTTTCGCCTTGACTATTGCAACCTCCTCCTTAGTCTCCATCTGTGTCATCTTCTCCCTTTCAGTTTGTTCAAAACTCTGCTACATGGCTAATCTTTTGTCACCCCCAATATACTCATATAATCCCTATTCTCAAATCATGTCATTGGCTTCCCTTCCTTTCTGTATCCAATTCAAACTTCTCCTTCTGACCTATAAGTGCATTCATTCTATTGCTCCTCACTACCTTTCCTCTCTTCTCTCTCCCTACATTCCTCCTTGTGAACTCTGTTCTTCCTCTGGCTGGCTTCTCTCTATGCCCTTCTCCAACAGCCAATTCCAGACTTCAATCCTTTCACATTGCTGTTCCTTATGCCTGGAACAAACTACCTGTATTTTTACATCAGATTTCATCTCTTCCCCCTTTTCATATCTATGCTAAAGGCTCACCTCTTTCAGGCTGCTTTTGTATCTTAATCTGTTTTCCTTTTGTTTCATTACCCTTCCTTACTCATCTATTGTACTGTCTGTCTTAGATTGTAAGCTCTGATGAGCAGGGACCGTCTTTTATATGTGTCTGTACAGCACTGCATATACCTTGTAGCATTATACAAATGATTAATAATAATAATAGTAGTAGTAGCAGCAGCATAACTTTGCACTTATCTATATTAAATTTCATCTGCCATTTGGATGTTCAGTCTTCCAATTTATCAAGGTCGCAATTCTTCACAGTTCTCTTGCGTTTTAACCACTTTGAATAATTTTGTGTCATCTGCAAATCTGATCACCTCACTTGTTCCCATTTCCAGGTCATTTATGAATGTTAAAAAGCAGCAGGCCCAGCACAGATCCCTGCGGTACTCCACTATTCATCTTTCTCCATTGAGAAAAGTGGCCATTTAGCCCTACTCTCTATTTTCTGTCTTTTAACCAGTTCCTGATCCACAATAGTACACTGCCTCCAATCCCATGACTTTTTAATTTGGCCAAGAGCCTCTCATGAGGGACCTTGTCAAAGGCTTTTTGAAAATCCAGATACACCATATCAACTGGCTCATCTTGGTCTACCTGTTAATTCACACTTTCAAAAAGAATATAACAGATTAGTAAGACAAGATTCTTATAGCCACCCATTCACAACATATTCTCACTTGGCATTATCCTAATAAACAATCAACCCGAAAACCACACAGATTAATACAAATCACTCAGAAACCCATAGCCACATTCACATGTACCAGCCCCAAACTAGATACATACATCACATGTTCATTCATCAACACCAGATCAGTCAGAAATAAAATCAACACCATTAATGACTACCTCCAATCCCACCAAACAGATATCCTTTGCATCACAGAAACCAGGCTCAATGACACAGACCAAGCTATCCCCAACCAAATTACCCCACTATCATACTCTGTGTACAATTGCCACAGAACTCACTAGAGAGGAGGAGGAGTTGTAATCCTTACAGAGAACTGCTTCATATTCAAGTTTACAAACTCACATAGTTCGCAACACACAAATACAATCACCATTGCCAACAAATATATCAGTATATGCCTCACATACAGAGCTCCCAATGCCAGTGCTGATGAGCGCTCCGCCATACTTGACTTGGCTTGCTCCTATAACATACCACACAAACGCCTCCTCATCATGGGTGATTTCAACCTCAGCTCAGTGCATACTAAAGAGGCAAAGTTGTTCTTGAGAGCAACGGACTCATTTCCATACAAACAAATTGTTAACACCCCAACTCATCAGCTAGGCACCACACTGGACCTGATCTTCATACCAAAAAATATGACCGAACAGAACCACATTACGCCTCTATCAATCATGCCAACACCATGGTCAGACCATCACATTATAGCCTTCAAGATGCGTATTGAGAACACCTCTGGCTTCACACTCCAGCAACATACTGAGAGACGATTCAGGAACTTCCATAAGGAAAACTTCTTGCAAGAAATATCCCCTATCCTGGACTTTGAGATAAGTGACCTGGACATTGCCATGGAAAACTGGAACCGAACAATCTTCGCAGCAGCGGCAGCTCCAAAGAGAATCCACACAAATACAAGAAAATATAAAAGAACACCATGGTACTCTTCTGAGATTAAGCAAGCTAAATGGATGCTATGGTAAATGGAGATGGACAAAATATCCTATTACCCTTCAGCAATATAGACATACTCAACAAGAATACAATAATCTTATAAACATATCCAAGCAATAATTCTACACCAAATTCATTATGAAATCAGCTAATAAACCATGGAAACTATTTGAAATTACTCTGTCACTGACCAAAGTCCCAGCACATCTATCAGCCACTGAAATACACCCACAAGATTTAGCAAACCACCTAATGACCAAAAATGGGCAGCTAAGTCTGAACATCTCCTCGCTCAAAACTATCTACCAGGAGCCTTCTTTCATTGCTATATGGGGTGAATTTCATAAGCCAAACTGCCAACAAATTGAGCGTATTTCCTCTCTCCACACCACAACCTCTCCATCTGATCCTTGCCCTGATATGACCATTCCCCCTCCCTCCCTACCCTATGAACTCCCTCCTTCATAGTAGAAGAGGAGCAACTTAATTTGTATATAGTTCTCCTTGTGCATAGTTAAATGAAAATACTGTGCCCCATATTTTACTCCCAGTTTGATGTAACCCCAATGTTTAATGTATACTGTTGAGTTCATTGTAAACCGCCACTGATCTCTGGAAGGAGCGGTATATAAAAACGTTGAAATAAATAAAAATAAATAAAATAAACAATTGACCAACACTCCAAATTCCCTTGGCTAGTCAACCTTTCTACAGTACTTTATTTATTTGACCTCAAAGGAGGTCAAATAGGAGCCTGAACAGCCCCCATCAAGTTCTCTCAGTGCCCTAATGGTACTAATACTAGAGGAGCATTAAGGTTAGTTTTGGGAAAATTCATGGTAGGTAACGACTTCACAGGGAATGGATGCAGAATTACTTTCTCAACTTCCAACCAAGGGGGATCCGGACCCTCATAACCACAAAGCTCCATAGTGCTGCAGTGCCGCTGCACGATAAGTATGAAAATCTGCTTAAGCTTAGCCATGGTGATGCGTGGCACCTTATTTTTCCATAAAAACTTAGTCAACAGCCTATCCAGTTGCAAATAAAATCAGGCATCACAAAAAACAGTGAGCATACTTAGTTCATAAACTATCTGTGGCAAGACCATCACTTTAATGGTATCTAATCTATCCCACCATGACAAACCTAAGGGCGACTAATGCTGCAGCACATGCTTCAGCTTAGTTAGAATCATTCTCTGGGACCAAGCAAGAAGTCAGCTCTTACATATGGGGGATGTCATCGACTGAGCCCATGCGGGAACCACTTCCCAGTTTCCATAGGAAGATTTTGGAGTGTCCTCTATGCATGCATGCTGGTCTTCCTGCCTGAAGGAGCCATTTTCATTTTTTTTGGCAGAGCCCTTTGGATGTCTGTCTGAATCCTGGAGATAAGTACATATTTTTTACTGTTTGTTTCTGCCATTCCAGCACCGTTCTGTCTCGATTCATGTCATTCTTCCCGCCTTCGTCGATCCCGATGAACTTTGGTGCCTCAGTACCGTGTTATTTCTTTGGGGTTTTTTTTTGGGGGGGGGGGGGGGTTCTTGCGTTGTCCTGGTTGGTGTGGACATGGGAGTCTTTTGACTTGAAGGAAGCCATCTTCCCAATCATGTCAAATCCAACCAGTGCTTTAAAAAGTGCACTCAGTGTGATCAGACTATCTCAATCACCAACTGACACAGTTCGTGCCTTCAGTGTCTCGGGGCTGACCATGAGCCTTCTAGCGCTATATAAATGATTAGTAGTTGTAGTAGTACTTTCCCTCTCTGCTTGCAGATGATTCGCAAGGTGCTCAAGAACTGAGAAAATCAGCGGGAATAGTTTCAAGGCCTCGACACTGTGCCCGACATTGACCTTGGTTTTGTTGCCCTCAAAGGCCCTGTCTGAGGCATCAGCTCCGAAAAGGGACCGGGTGGCCTTTGAGCCTCGAGGTCATAGAGCATCAGACTGGCGGCTCTCCTTTAGCGAGGAACATCCCCGGAAGGAATGGACTCAGTCTTAGTTGTTGTCGAAGGGCGATGCTGATACCAGAGGTAAAATCCCTGGTCATCAGCATCAGAGCATTTGACGTGGCTCAGAGGGTGAAGGCCAGGAGTGGCTTCCAAGCTGCCCCAGCAGGAGGAGTTGCCTCCTGAGACCTCAGAGGTTCTGCGTGGGGCTCCCAAGGCTATAACCCTCGTGGAGTCCCCACCAAAGGACTTGTCCGGTGCCGACACTGGTGGCTGTGGTGGAGTGGGTGCTAGCTGTGTTGTAGGTGCTAGCTGTCGAGTGCAGCCTAGCTGCCTTCATGGCTCAAAATCCCCTGAGGACCAGGTAACTCTGGTTTCTCAGTGCCAGTGACTGCCCCGTCCACAGTAGAGGCCTCACTGACTAATGTGCAACCGATTCTTGAAACCTTTGCGGTTTCCTCGAGATCTTGACTGCTCCTGATCCCAGTCAGTGCAGCCTGTCTCCTTCGGTTCTGAACATTGGGAACCGAGGACCCCTTCCCACATTGATGAAGCCCTCAATCCTGTTGGTACTTCGAGTTCCTCAGAGACTCTGATTCTAACTGTGAGATTGAGGTCAAGACTCCAGAGACACCAAATCACTGAGATATGCCCTCGCACCTCTTCCCTCCTCCAGAGCGCCAAAGCTCCCCTCATGAGGACCTTTCCTTCCTGGAGTTTGTGAGGGATATGAGAAAGGCCTTGCTTTTTACTCTGGAGGCAGTGGAGGATCCTCGAGTGGAGAAGCGCAAGATCCTCCAATATTCTACCCCACTAAAGGAGGCTATCACACGGTCCCTGTCCACCCCATTCTGGAGTGACTCTTGAGGATGTGGGATACCCCGCTGAAGGTGCCTACGGTGAGCAAGTGACTCAATTCGATGTATTGAGTCCACAAAAGCCTGGGCTTTGAAAAAAACCACAACTGCCTTACAACTCCATGGTGGTGGAGTCAGCCATGTGCTGCATCAAGAGCATTAAGACCCACTCCTCAGTGCCCCCAGGTCAGGAGACCCACACCATGGATGGCTTTGGCAGGAAGTGTTACCAGGATTTGATGCTCTCATACAGGCATACCAGCTGTACATGAGCATGTATTTGAGAGACCTGGCAGGGGAGCTTGCTGTGTTCTTGACTGAGCTTTCTGGTGCCTTATCTCGAGCACTTCCAGAGCTTGGTCAGTAAACCAAGGAATGGGCAAAATTTGTGACTTGGGCAGTCTATGATGGCTTCGAGTCCGTGGCCAGAGTGGGCATTGGTGCCTGCCACTGCCTTGGCTACAGTCCTTGGACCTGGAACAGTGGGTTCAGGGCAAATTGGCTGATATCCCATGCTGGGGAGAGAACTTCTTTGGCAAGCCCATGATGGAAAAGGCTGCTGAGTTGGAGATGGAACAGCTCATCATGACCCGGCTTTCCAGGAAGACTGCTGACCTCTTCCTGACAGAAGGCTTCAGGGAAAAAGTCTTTCTACCCGCAGAAGAAGAAGGCCTATGTTGCTTATTCCCTGTATCACTCCCACCAGGTGCCCCTGCAGGGGCACAAGGACAAGGGCCAAGGCCAAAAACAGCAGCTTAGACCAAAGAACCCAAAACCCCAACTGGCTCCTCAGCCACAGCCTGGGGGGGGGGGGGGGGCTTTTGACTCCCAGACCATGGCCTTTCCTCCCCTTTCGGGCCCAGTTTCGCAGCACATTGTTACATCCCCAAGTTATCATCCTCTTACAATGTAAGCCTAAGGCCGTTTGTCTGTGGCAATATTTTGTTACTTGTAAACCGCACTGATACTAAAAAGCGCGGTATAGAAGAACTGTAAATAAATAAATAAATAAATTGGGGGGGGCGTCTCCAATTCTTTGCCCACCATTGGCTCAGCATCACCACTGACACCTGGGCATTACAAATACGGAAGGAAAGTAACCTCCAACACTTAGAAACATAGAAACATGATGACAGAAAAAGACCACATGGCCTATCTAGTCTGTCCTTCCATAACAACAACTACAACAGTCTACTTTTTACCTTTAGAGATCCTCTGTGTTGGTCCCATGCTTTTTTGAATTCAGTTACTGTCCTCATCTCTACCACCTCCACTGGGAGACTATTCCACGGATCCACTACTCTTTCCGTAAAGAAATATTTCCGCATATCACTCCTGAATCTATCTCCCTTCACCCTCATCCCATGTCCCCTTGTAGCAGAACTTGCTTTCAATTGAAAGAGGCTCTCTCCCTGAACATTTATGCCACGGAGGTATTTAAACATCTCAATCATATCACCTCTATCCTGCCTTTCCTCTAAGGTGTACATATTAAGATCCTTAAGTCTGTCCTCATATGCTTTATGATGAAGCCCATTAATCATTTTAGTAGCAACCCTCTGCACCGACTCCATCCTGTTCACTTCCTTTTGAAGGTGCGGTCTCCAGAATTGCACACCATACTCCAAATGAGGTCGCACCAAAGACTTATACAGAGGCATTATCACCTCCTTTTTTCTGCTAGCCATTCCTCTCCGTATGCACCCAAGCATCCTTCCAGCTTTTGCCGTCGCCTTTTCTACCTGTTTAGCTACTTTAAGATCATGAGACACAACCACGCCTAGGTCCCGCTCTTCTTTAGTGGACAAAAGTACTTCACCTCCTATACTGTATTGCTCCCTTGGATTGCTGCAGCCCAAATGCATGACCTTACATTTTTTAACATTAAATCCCAGCTGCCAAATTCTAGACCATTCTTCAAGCTTAGCTAGATCCCTCCTCATGTTATCTACACCTTCCTGGGTGTCTACTCTATTGCAGATTTTGGTATCATCTGCAAAGAGGCAAACCTTACCCGACAGCCCTTCCGCTATATCACTAACAAAGATGTTAAAAAGAATCGGACCAAGGACAGATCCCTGGGGCACACCACTGGTAACACCCTTCTCCTCAGAGTGAGCTCCATTTACTTGTACTCTTTGTCGCCAACCAATTTCTAACCCAACCAATTTCTAACCCAAGCAGTAACTTTAGGGTCCATCCCTAGGGTGCTCAGTTTGTTTATAAGTCGCCTGTGAGGAACAGTGTCAAAGGCTTTACTGAAATCTAAATACACCACATCTAGTGCTCTCCCTCGGTCCAACTCCCTGGTCACCCAGTCAAAGAAATCAATCAGATTTGTCTTACAAGACCTGCCTCTGGTGAATCCATGCTGCCTCAGATCCTGTAATCCGCTGGACTCCAGAAACCTCACTATTTTCTCTTTCATCAGCGTTTCCAATAATTTACTCACCACCGAAGTTAAACTAACCGGCCTGTAGTTTTCAACCACATCCTTACTTCCGCTTTTGTGTAAAGGCACCACATGAGTCTCTCTCCAGTCCTTTGGCACCACTCCCGACTCCAACGAGGCATTGAAAAGGTCAGTCAGTGGAGTTGCTAGAACGTCCCCAAGTTCCCTAAGTATTCTAGGGTGTATCCCATCCGGTCCCATCGCTTTGTCTACTTTAAGTTGAGCTAGTTTCTCACGAACACAGTCTTCTGAAAATTGTTCAAGATGTCCCTCGCTTCTGTTCTTATTTGTGGGTGTTTTCTGAGGTCCTGCTCCTGGTTCTTCATCTGTGAACACAGAACAAAAATATTTGTTAAGCAATTCCGCTTTATCCTTATCAGCTTCTACATATTCCCCCCCTGCACCCTTGAGTCTGACAATACCACTTTTGCCCTTCCTCTTCTCACTAATATATATAATTTTATTGCATTGGCTATTTCCTCCTCCTTTTGAATCTTTGCCTTCTTGACTACTTTGCTAGCTTCTCTAAGTTTTTCCAAATACAGATGCCTGTCTTCCTCTCTCTGTAATCTCTTATATTTCATGAAGGCCTCCCTCTTTTTCTTCACTTTTTCAGCTACTTCCTTCGAAAACCATAGCGGTCTCCTGTTCCTTTTGCCTTTATTTACCATTTTAACAAAAAGGTTGGTTGCCCTTAAAATACCCCCTTTCAGTTTTGCCCACTGTTTTTCTACATCCCCCAGCTGTTCCCATCCCACTAACGACTCCCTGAGGTATTGGCCCATCTTCGCAAAGTTAGTCTTCCTAAAGTCCAAGATCCTCACTTTGGAATGGATTCTAACAGCCCTAGTCCTAATACTGAACCACACCATTTTGCATCCAGTGATCAGCAGATGATCTCCCACTACAACATCAGAAACACTTTCACCATTGGTAAGCACCAAGTCCAGTATGGCCCCTTCACGTGTGGGGTCTGTTACCAATTGCCTGAATAGTTCTCCCTGTAGAGAATCCAGGATCTCCTTACTTCTAGATGATACTGCAGCAGGAATGTGCCAATCAACATCTGGCATATTGAAATCTCCTATCAGTAGCACTTCCCCTTTCCTAGCAATGCTGTGTATGTCTTCAATTAACTCTCTGTCCACCTCTTCCTCTTGTGAGGGAGGTCTGTATATCACACCAATGCAAATAGATTTCTCTTTCCCTCTTTCTAGTTTAACCCACAATGCCTCCTCTCTCCCTTTTAAGCTCTGTATTTCCAAAGCTTTAATAGTAGTTTTTACATATAGTGCCACTCCTCCTCCCCTTCTTCCTACCCTGTCCTTTCTGAATAAAGTATAGCCAGTTATAGTTACATCCCTGTCATGGTTTTCTGTGAACCATGTTTCTGTAACTGCCACTAAATCCAAGTCAGCCACTCCCACCAAAGCTTCAACATCAGGGATCTTATTTCACATGCTACCGGCATTAATACACACTGCTTTCCATATGTTACCCCTGTTACATTAAATACCTTTATGAAAATGGGTATCACCTACCTGGGGGCTTTCTTCACCCATCCCCAACGAATCTAGTTTAAAGCCCTCTTCAGTAGATTAGCCAGTCTACTACCGAAGATGCGTTGACCTTTCTTGGACAGATGGATGCATCTCTGCTCTGCAACCCTTGGAACAGCATCCCATGGTTTAGGAAACCAAAATGCTCTCGATGACACCATCCACACAGCCATGCATTAATCTCCAGGATGCGAGCCTCTCTGCCTTGGCCTTTACCCTCAACAGGGAGGATTGAAGAGAACACCACCTGTGCACCTAACTGCTTCACCCTCTGTCCCAGAGCCATGAAGTCACTTTTGATACATTCTGAGGTATACCTGGCAGTATCATTTGTTCCAACATGGATTAGCAACATTGGGTAATAGTCAGTGGGCTTGATGAGTCTCAGCAAACTCTCCATAACATCTTGGATTTTGGCAGCAGACAGACAGCATACCTCTCTGGACATCAAGTCTGGTCGGCAGATGGATGCCTCAGTATCCCTCAGAAGAGAGTCTCCAACCACCACTACCCTTCGTTTCCTTGTGGTCACTGATTCTGCAACTTTGGGGTACTTGAATTCTGGTTCTTCCCTTTCCAGGGATGCTTTCACCTCCTCCACTTCCAGGGCTGCATAATGGTTCTTCAATTCAAGGGCTGGAGAAGTTGGATTGGTGATTTTGCAGGCCCTGGTGACTTGTGTCCAACCATCAACATTCTGTTGGCACCCATCTTCTCCTGTGCTGGAGACCTTGGTTGCTGCATGAAGCATCTCATCAATGTACTTCTCACTGTCTTGAATGCTCCTCAGCCTCGCCACCTCCTCTCTGAGTTCCTTCACTTGTTTCCTCAGAGCTTCAGCATGCAGGCACCCTGCACATGGAACCGGTCCTTCAACTGGCGTTAGGACCTCTGTCTGGACCGAGGCAGAAGCTGTAACTGGGGCAACAGCTTTAGCAATACGATTTTTCCCAGCCATTGTTCTGTTCGTGGAGCTTAGGTATCTGTTAAAACAAAAGAGAGAGATCTACCAAGTACCAGCCGGTTTCGCAGCTGTCCTTTCAGAGAAAAAGCAGTTAAATCTCTTTAATTATGTTCAAAATGTGCTGGTCCAATTCTCTGTGATTTGTTAAAGGGGGAGGTGCCCTATAAAGCAAGACTGCTCACTAGGGGTGGGTGGGAGTCGGGGTGGGTAGGGAGGGAACTAACACCTGATTAGGTGTTAGTAGTTTCTAAACCTGAGGAGGTTACTGGAGTTCAGCAACCTACTGTGCTCAAGGAAAGTTCCCCTAAAGCAGCAAAAAGAAAGTAACCTTGCTTTAAAAAATATACAAAAAACCCTTTTAAGAACTCCCAGTCAGAGAGCTAGCAATGTAATATAATAAAACAAACAAACAAACCCTCAAATCCTTACTGTTTGTTGATCTGTGGAGCCCTGGTTAGGAAAGCTTCAAAAGGGCATGGCACTGGAGCCTTTTATGCAGTCTTCAACTGCACTCAGGAAACAGGCCCACTAACTCCTGATTAGGTGTTAGCAGTTTCTAAACCTGAGGAGGTTACTGGAGTTCAGCAACCTACTGTGCTCAAGGAAAGTTCCCCTAAAGCAGACCTCCCCCCTCTTTTCTTTCCAGGGGAATGTCCCCTGGATCCTAACCATTGCGAACTTCTCTGGTTGGAAGTAGCCAATCTGGTGGAAGCCAGGGCAGTGGAACTGGTTCCGCCCTCTCAGTCAGGAATAGCGTTATACTCCCAATACTTCCAGGTTCCCAAAAAGATGGTCAGCTTCCGACCCATTCTAGATCTCTGCAATCTAAATCGCTTTCTGGTCAGTGAAGTTCAAGATGATATCCCTTGGAATATTGCTGCCCTACCTCCAGTGGGGAGATTGACTGCGCTGCTTGGGTCTAAAAGATGACAACACCCACATCCTCATTCACCACCTGCATCGGCAATCCCTCCGTTTCATCCTCTGCGGCAGGCACTATCAATACAGGGTTGTTCCCTTCGGACTCATGTCTGCTCCCAGGGTTTTCACAAAGTGCCTAGCGGTTGTAGACCTTTTCTCCATGTGCAAGGGATTTTCGTTTTCCCTTAACTAAACAACTGATTGGTGAGAGGAGGCAGCTCTCCGGACGAAGTTCGCCAGGTCTCGCAGCATACCATCCAGGTCTTGGAGTATTTGGGCTTCATGATCAACTTCCCAAAGTTCCACCTGCAACCTGCTCAATGCCTTGAGTTCATTGAGGCTGTCTTCAATACTTTGCTGGCCAGGGCATCTCTCCCAACACACCGGGCCCACTGACTCGTCTTTGGCAGACCAGGTCCAGTGCTGCTCAATGGTATCCACTCACCAGATGCTTTGCCTCCTGGGTCACATGGTTTCCACAGTCCATGCCACTCCATTTTCCTGCCTGAATGAGGTAAATGCAATGGACCCTCTGCACTCAGTGGTGTCAGGCATCAGGCCGTCTGTCTGACAGGGTGTGCTTAATTCTACTACTGCTTGATTTCCTCAAAAGGTAACAGCAGTTGATGCATCTTCTCGCGGGACTGCCCTTTCAAGCGCCCCTGCACCAACAGATGCCTTCCGGCTCAGCTGGGGAGTTCATCTTGGCAGCCTCTGCACACAAGTCCCCTGGTTGACGGGCAGAAGCCTCCACCAGATCAATTTCCTCAAAATCAGAACCATTGCCAATACTTTGCGGTCCTTCCGGACGCAGCTGGCCGGCCGGCCGGCCAGTTCATTCTCATAAAAACAGACAATCAAGTAGCGATGTTTTGCTTCAACAAACAAGGGGGCATGGGCTCGTACCTCCTCTGTTGGGAGACATTCTGGCTCTGGAGGTTTGCTGCAAAACATTATATGCTTCTCCAGGCAGTGTATCTCCCGGGAGAGGACAATGCCTTATCAGACAAACTCAGCAGAATCCTTCAACTGCACAAGTGGGGTCTCAACCCCCTATGTAGTCCGCCTACTCTTTCTGATGTGGAGCACTCCCACCATGAACCTCTTCACATCTCCTCTCAATGTCCAGCTACTGCTGTTTTGCTCCAGGATGCTTCTGTCCCATTCGGATGGCATCTGATGCCTTTCTCCTGGATTGGAGTAAGGGCCTCCTCTACGCTTACCCACCGACTCCCCCTGGTGACCGACCCTTTTTAAGGTTCAAATGGACAGAGCTTCATTAATACTCATTGCACTACGGTGGCCCCAGCATCATGGTACTCTTGTTACTACAGTTGTCTTGGGCACCTCTCCTTCGCCTGGGCTGTGCCCCAGATATACTGTCCCGGGAGGCAGGCACCCTCCTGCATCCCAGCTTCCATTCCCTCTCGCTCACGGCTTGGCTGCTGAGCTGGTAGCTCTGGCGGAGTTCATCTGCCTATGGATGTCGAGAACATTCTCATGGCATCTCGCAAGAATTCCACCAGGAGGGGGGTATATGCCTTCAAATGGCGCAGATTCTCCGTTTGGTGTGCGGATCGGGCTCTCAACTCCTTTACTTGCTTGGTGGAGTTAGTGCTGACTTACTGGCCTTCATCTCCAACTCTGAACTGAAGCTAACTCTGTCAGGGTGCACCTGAGTGCTCTTGCAGCATATCTTTGCTCTGTTGATGAATGGCCCCTTTCTGCTCATCCACTCATAGGATGCTTTATGCAGGGCCTTCTGCTTTCTCGTCCCCTATTCGAACATTTCCGGTGGCATGGGATATCAATGTCATCCTGGGAGAGCTGCTCTCTAGTTCCTCACCTGGAAGGTCATCTTTTTGCTGGAGCTTACTCAAGCACGCAGAATTGGTGAGCTGCAGGCGCTCGTAGTACACCTACCTTATACCAGGTTCTACAGAAATAGAGTGGTGCTCCACACTCATCCTAAATTTCTCCCTAAGGTGGTTTCTGCATTACACCTCAACTAGTCCGTGGTACTGCCCTCTTTTTTTTCCCATGGCCTCACGCCTCCATACTTTGGCCTGTAAGAGAGAACTTCATTTCTATCTTGAATGGGCAAAGCCCCATCACTGTTCCTCTCAGCTGTTTCTTACGATCCCCAACAGACTGGGTGTAGCTATTTCCAAGTGCACCATCTCCATCTTGGGTGGCTGACTGCATCTCTTTTGCTTATGCCCAGGCTGGACTTACCTTGGAGCACCATGTCACGATGCATAATGTTCGTGCTATGGCAGCCTCTGTGACTCACTTGTGCTCCATCTCCACAGTGGAGATTTGTAGGGCTGCTACATCGTCATCCGTCCCACACCTTTGCTGCTGACTACTGCCTGGATAAGGATTCCTGGCATGACAGCACCTTGGGCCAAGCCGTACTCCGGCACCTCTTTGGGAATTAATGCAACTCCTTCCCTCCGGCCCTTCTGTCTGTCCAGGCTACCGGAGAATCGACGACTGGTTGATGCCTAATGCTGGTGTTGACTCTCAGATCCTCAGTGTTTCCTGCTGTTTTCTCGGTTTGTTTTTTCTGGCTGTCCCATTGGGCTGTCTACAGGGTTTTTTGGTAACCTGTAGCTAGGAAGTCCCATATGTGAGGACTGATTTCCTGCTTGGTCCCGCAGAAAAATGTAGTTACTCACCCATAGCAGATGTTCTCCAGAAACAGCAGAAATCAGTCCTCACTACCCTCCCTTCTCCCTGTAGAATTGTTTTTTTTTCATTTTTGGGCTTCATTAAGCTGTCATTTTACTGAGTTAAGATGGCTACTTCTGGTGGAAGACTGGCACAAATGCATGGAGGACACTCCAAAATCTTCCTTTGGAAGTTGAGAAGTGTTCCCACGCAGGCTCAGTCAGTGACATCACCCATATGTGAGGACTGATTCCTGCTGTTTCTGGAGAACGACTGCTACAGGTGAGTAACTACACTTTTTGGCATTATATGAAATCATAACATCAAAGTCCAGACAGAAGTATACATCTAGATATTTAAGTTTTTGCTGAGACCACTTAAAATTTAAACACCCCCTGCCCCCCAAAGTTACTTTGAGTGGTGATGACATTCATAGGCAGAATTTCTGTCTTCTCCCAATTCACCTTGAAACCCGAAAAGGAAGAGTAGTTTTCAATTACCCCAAGCAGGCACAGGATTGAGGCTGCAGGATTAGAAAAACAAGATGTCATCAGCATAAGCTGCAAATTTCCAACTATCGCGGGAGGAACCTATTCCAAGAATACCACGCTCTTTCCTGATCACCCAACAGCAAAGGTTCCAAGGCTAAATTAAACAACAATGGGGACAAAGGACACACCTGTCTAAGACCCCTGGTAAGGGGAATAGGCTCAGAGCTGATTCTATTCACCACAATAAGCGATCAAGGGCAGGCATATAAAATCTTCACCCAACTGATGAAATCAGGTCCATAACCAAACCATTCAGGTGCATGGAACAAATAGGGCCACTCTATATCGTCAAATGCCTTTTTTGCGTCGAGGGACAGAGTGACTATGGGATTGTGCTCGCTCTGAGTCAGTAGCAGCAGATCATTAAATATTCAAGCATTATTTATTTATTTATTTAGCAAGGTTTATATACCGCCTTTCTCCGTGGTCAAGGCAGTTTACATAGAACAGAGGTAAAGATTTTACATTGAACAATTGAACTTATGTACAGGTGACTATTAACTATATAGAGTTAGGTGGGTGATCGACCTCAAAATGTCTATCTGTATATAGTACAGAGAAATCAATTTTGGTTGCTTGAGTTGATTTATTGTTGTTGATGGGTTTCCTTGCAGTGGGGGTAAAGTGTTTGACAAATAGAAGGGTTTCAGGCATTTTCTGAATGTGGGTAGGTCTGTGATGTTATGAATTGTATCTGGGAGGGTATTCCAGGCTGAAGATGCATACAATTCAAAGGCCTGTGCGCATGCTTGTTGGGTTGATTTTATTCTTGCATGGGGGGGGTGATTAAGGTATTTGTAGTAGCTTGTCTTGCACTTTTATATTGCGGTGTATGGAGCAATGTGCTTATGTGCTATTGATTGCTTTATGTGTTGTTATAAGCGTTTTGTACTTGATTCGGCTAGCAAGTGGGAGCCGTTGCAGTTGTTTCAAGGTGCGTTTTATGTGATCATAATTTGATGATCCCGTTAGGGTGCGAGTGCAGTGTGCAGTGTTGTATGGAGCGGGATCATGATTGAGTGAGGCAGACCATGGTAAATGGAGTTGCAGTAGTCCATGTGTGGTAGGATTAGGGTTTGGAACACTGAACGGAAGTCTGGTAGGTCAAGGAGGGGGGTGTAGTTGTTGGAGGGTTCTTATCTTGTGGTATATGGCTTTCGTGGTACATTGTATTTGTGATTTGAGGGAGAGGTCTTGGTCCAGTATGATTCCAAGGTACTTGATTTCAGGTTGTATCTTTACTTTGTTATTGTTTATGGTGATGGAGTCTGGAGGGGTGAAGCTGGTGTCTCCTGTAATGAAAAGGGCTTCAGTTTTTTTGTAGTTGATGGAGAGACTGTTTTGTTAGTGGGTTGTTCCTGGTTGAATGGACTATAGAGCATGATGTCATCCACATAGATGTGGAAGTTGATGTGTGTTCTGATGATTTGGCAGAGTGGTTGTAGATAGATGTTAAAGAGCAACGGAGAACTGGTGGCTCCTTGTGGTAAGCCTTGTGTCTGCTGATATGGGGGAGATATGTTATGTCCAATTTTTATTTGTTGCTGCCTGTTGGTGAGGTATGATTTAAACCACTGCAGTACTGTGTACTGAATTCCGGTTGCTTGGAGGCGTTGAAGAAGGATGTGATGACCTATGGTGTCAAACCCTGCAGATATGTCGAGAAATATTCTGATGTATCCCTGTGATTTTTTTTCTGCGTTTCTTTTATTAGTATGTCTAGGAGAGAGATCATCAATGTTTCTACACCGTGGAGAGGGCAGAAACCATGCTGCTGGAGGTTGAGGAGATTGTTCTTATCAATGTGCTCCTGGAGGAGTTCCTGTATTGTCTTCTTGATGACTTTTGTTAAGAATGAGAGACTGGCGATGGGTCTATATGATGCTGGGTCCATCGGGTCGAGGTTTGGTTTTTTGAGTGTAGGTCAGATGGAGGACAACTTCAGTTGTTCTGGCATGTTTCCTTGTTGAAGTGTGAGTTTTGCAATTAGGGGACTGAGTTCTTGCTTAGTTGCTTTGATCCAGTTGACTGGGCATGGTTCAAGGGGGGATGTTGTGTTGTGATGCAATTAAGGCTGTGATGATGTCTTCATTGATGGAGGCAAAGGTTGTCCATGGTGTGTTGGAGATCTGTGTTTGGGGGGAGGGGGAAGGTTGGAGGTTTTAGTGGGGGAGGAGAAGTTTATAGTTTTGTGCTAGAGTTTGGTGGTATATGCTGAGATCAGATTGGTTGTTGATATGGGGTTTTGTGAGCTGTTTAACTATGTCAACGAGTTCTCGTGGTCTTTTTAGGGAGCTATTGATTAGCTTAGAGTGATAGGCTCATTTTGCATTATCAGTAGCATCGCGGTAGTTACTCATTAGTGCTGTGTAGAGTTGTTTATCTGGGCCTGGTTTTCCTCCATTTTCTTTCCTGTCTTCGAAGTTGGGTTTTTAGTTTCCTTAGTTCGGGAGTGTATCATGATGCCCTTGTTTTCTTGCTTGTTGTGGAGTTTGTACTTTCCCTGGTGGTTGCTGTTCTTTCTGTGGTAGAGTTCCAGTTTGTTATAATAGCATTGAGGTCTGTTGTCTCCATTTCTAGTTCTGGTAGTATGTTCCTTAGGAAAGATTCCTTGTGGAAGCTTTTGAACCTTCTATTTGGTCGTTGATTTGTGGAGCTTTTTGTTGGAGTGTTAAATGGGAAGAGGAAGATGATTAGTCTGTAGTCTGACCAGGACATGTCATGGTGGCATATTGAGTGTGGTGTGTTTGTGTGTATCCTTTGTGTGTTGGTGAATATCAATTTGAGGGTGTTGCCTTTTTTTTGAGTGGGGGATTGGATGATCTGTTTGAGGTCCATGACAGTCATAGCTTGTAGGAAGGCTGAGACTTGTTTGGGTTGTGCTGAGGGAATATCACAAATATACCTACCCTCTTGAAACCAACTTGCTCTATGCCTGTGTTTCCCCCTATAACTCTTTCCAAGCAGGAGGCCAATATTTTAGAAAGAATTTTATAATCAATATTTAGAAGCAAAATAGGCCGATAATTATCAACCAATGTAATGTCCCTCCCAGGTTTTGGCATCATCACAGCATTCACCTCTGAAAAGTTAGAAACAGTCTGCAAATCTGTATTCAAATGAGTCACTGCAGCCCAGAGGCCAAGATAGATGCAAATTGCTCATAACATTCCACCATAAATATATCAGATCCTGGAGTTTTGTCCCTTGATAACACCCAAATAGCCGACAATATTCTCACTAAGTTGTATAGGGACATCCAATCCCATACTAGCCTCTGGCGATAACTGCAGATGATCACCCATATCCAGGAAAGACTCTCACAACTCATCCACATTCCCACTAGTGGAGGAGAAGTTCTTATAGAAGGAGACGAACAAGGAAAAAATTTCCTCCGTTTATGTAAAGACACATGCTTGTCTTCACACATGGATGCTATGAACTGTCATTTTCTCTGTATTTTTAATAGCTGTGCTAACAGACAACTGGATTTATTCCCCCCCCCCCCAGCGTAATATCCAGTTCTGTGCAGAAAAACCTCCCGCTCAGGTTGCCTGCTCAACTACTTATTATAAGCATGCCTACAATTTATCAACTTCTTAAAAGTACTATTATCATTTGTCCGCTTACGAATATACTCAAATCAAGCGATGTCAGCTTCCAAATTTCAGATTTGTTCTAGATCGCGTTTCCCAAGCCAAGAAGAGAAACTAGTGATTTGACTAGGCAAAGTACCCTTAAAGACTTCCCATATAATGCTATAATATGCACAGTCTCTTTCATTCCTATCAAAGAAATACACTACAGTGAGTCTCATTCCATTTATAAAAGTCGTCTCTAATAAAAGACTGTAATGAAATAGCTAGACAGGCTTTACCACCGGCTATGCTGAAAATAAGAGGTTAAGAACCACCGCAGCATGATCTGATATATATGAATAGATTTAATCGTGCACTCCTGTACTTCAGATAACAACACTTTGTACAACAACATGAAATCTATCCATGTATAAGTTTGATGAGGAAATGAATAAAAAGTGAACTCTTTAGATGTGGGATGGTGATGGTAACTTCTGTCAACCAGGTTCAAATCCTCAATTAAATTTAGCAGCGCCCTACATGATCGAAGACTTGGAGCCCTACAGAAAGATCTTCTATCTAACAGATCGTTTAAGACCATATTAAAATCTCTTCCAAGAATTATCTCGCCATTCCCAAAAAATAATATTAGTTGAAACACATCATCAAACTCGGGAAAAGTCCCTTGAAGGTGCATACACCATTCACCAGCAAACACCTCCTGCCCCTAGCAAAATCTCAACACACAACCATCTACCAATGGCGTCTGTACTTTGCTTTAATATTTGCAAGGGGAGGCCTTCCTAAAAAATAAGGAAATGGCCCCTCTTTTATTCAAACCGGGGGGGGGAGGGGGAGGGGGGTAAAACGTGACCGTCCAGCCACTTGACCTTAAGCTTGATGCAGGACTAATATAGAAAATGCATATCCTGCAGGAGCAATATATGAGCACCTAAACGTTTGAGATAAAATATATTCTTTGCCTTAATAGAGTGATTTAACCCATTTACATTCAAAGAAACATGCCTGAAACTCATAAGGCGCGATATCTTAGCAATGCCCAATTAGTTGCCAACATGATGTTGTTGTTAAGTGCCGTCGAGTCGGAGTCGACTCATGGCGACCCTCTGGATAGCTATCCTAAATTGTGTTCGATCTTCAGTCAGGCGGCTCATTGTTGACAGACTGGTACCCGTAGCTGCTGTTGTTGTATCGATCCATCTCATTGCTGGCCTTCCTCTTTTGCGTTGACCTTCTATCTTGCCAAGCATGATGTCTTTCTCTAACGATCTCTCTCTCCGCATGATGTGTCCAAAGTATGAAAGTCGAAGTCTTGTCATCTGAGCTTCTAAAGAAAGCTTAGGTTTGATCTCCTCTAGTACAGACTGGTTTGTTCTTCGGGCAGTCCATGGTATACACAGTATTCGCCACCAGCACCATAATTCAAAGGCATCAATTTTCTTCCTGTCTATCTTTTTCACTGTCCAGCTTTCACATCCATATGATGTTATTGAAAATACCATGGCTTGAACAAGTCGAATCTTTGTATGGAGAGAGACATCTCTGCTCTTGAGAATCTTATCTAGGTCTTTCATAGCCATTCTGCCAAGAGCAATGCGTCGTCTGATTTCTTGACTGCTTGTTGCTTCTTTATTGATAGTTGATCCAAGTAGGTTAAAGTTATTCACGATTTCAATTTCTTCTCCTTCGACGATGAACCTGTTGATTATGCCAGTTGTCATGATCTTTGTCTTCTTTACATTAAGGTGCAGCTAGGGATGATGTTGCTTAGAGAAAAAATGAGATCCGGTAGATGTGACATCAGTCTTTGTGTAGGCTGCTTGCAGTATGGTGTTCATATATTTGTTTATTTCTTTAGTGGGGGGAGCGTATTTCAATTTTTAGGTCTTGGTACCTTCAGGAATTTTCTCTCAGGATTAATTCTAGTGTTTTGTGAACAACTGACTTAGAGAGTCAGTAGTGAATAATAGTAGATAAAGCGTAGTTAATCACCTGTAACAGGTGTTCTCCAGGAGCAGCAGGAATCAGTCCTGACATATGGGTGACGTTGGCGCCAACTGAGCCCCCATGCGGAGCATTTCCCCAGCTTTCAAAGAAAGCCTTTGGGGAGTGCAGCACGCTTGCGCGGTCCCCTTCCCGCCCAAGGGTGCCATCTTGCTCAGTCTGATGACATAGCTAAAGACAGCAAAAAACAAAATGAATTATATGACTGCAACTCCAAGGGGAGGAGGGGGAGGGTTGTGAGGACTGATTCCTGCTGCTCCTGGAGAGCACCTGTTACAGGTGAGTAACTACGCTTTCTCCAGGACCAAGCAGGAAGTCAGTCCTCACATATGGGACTCCCCAGCTTAAGGCTACCGGGGACCCAAAGCTGAAAAAATGAGCTCCCTCTAGAGCCTCAGCATATGCAAAAAGAATCTTCTCTATCACCCCCGTACAGTAGCCCAACACCAGGGCTGGAGGGTAGGAGTTGCCTATACCTCAAAGAGATTACGGAGTACCGCCTGCCCGAAAGCACTGTCTCTGCGGGACTCCCTCTCGAGGCAGTAGTGGTCTGCAAAAGTCTGGCTTGAAGACCAAGTAGCGGCCCAGCAGATGTCTGCCAATGGAACAGAGTGGAGATGAGCCACTGACGCAGTCTTCGCCCTGACACGGTGGGCCGTGACTCGACCCTGCAAGGAGAGGCCGGCTGCCCTATACGCCCAGGCGATACAATACGCCACCCAGATGGACAAGGTACGCTTGGAGACAGGCAACCCCAGCTTATTAGAGTCAAAAGAGATGAAGAGCTGCACAGCCCTTCAGTGCCCCTGCGTACGGTCAAGGTAGAAGGACAATGCCCTCCTACAGTCCAGGGTATGCAAGACCATCTCAGCCCGGCTGGCATGCAGCCTGGGAAAGAAGGTCGGAAGTTCCACCTCTTGATTGAGGTGGAAGGAGGAGACAACCTTTGGAAGGCACTTAGGGTGAGTCCGCAAGACTACTCTGTTCCTATAGAACCTAGTGTATGGTGCATCTGACACCAGGGCTTGAAGCTCGCTCACTTGCCTTGCTGAGGTAAGATCCACCAAAAACAACGCTTTCCAGGAGAGAAAAGCAAAGGGCAAGTAGCCATAGACTCAAAAGGTGGGCAAGTAAGCTGTTACAAGACCACATTCAAATCCCATTCAGGGGCAGGTGGACGAACCAGAGGCCGAAGCAAAAGCATGCCTCTGAGGAAGCGAGTCACCAAAGAGTGGCTTGAGAGAGACTGGCCCTCCACTGGTGAGTGGTGCGCTGAGAGAGCGCACTGAGATGGACCCTAACAGAGTTGGACTTAAGGCCTAGGTTGGACAGGTGAAGCAAATATTGCAGCACCACTGGTACCAAGCATGAAAAAGGATCCTCCTTGTGTTGAGCGCACCAGGTGGAGAACCTACGCCACTTGAAGGCGTAAGATTTCTGGGTGGACTGCCTCCTAGAGGCCAAGACCACGTCCTCCACTTCCCTAGGCAGCAGTAAGGGTGCTAGAACTACCCTTTCAGCAGCCAGGCCATCAGATTGAGGGACTGGAGGTTGGGTTGTAAGAGAGATCCCTGCTCCTGAGACAGGAGATCTGGTTGCATCCCCAGAGGGAGAGGAGTGTCCACCGCCAGTTGCAAAAGAAGTGGGAACCACGGTTGCCTTGGCCACCTGGGGCCACCAGGATCACCGAGGCCTTGTCCCGGAGCACTTTGAACAGTGTCTGGGGCACTAGAGGCGTGGGAGGAAACGCATATAGGAGGCCTGTAGACCACGGAATGAGGAACGCATCCGCTGCTACTCTGAGAGGATGCAGTTGTCTGGAGCAGAACCTGGGCAGTTGGCGGTTCAGTGGGCTGGCAGAGAGATCTATGTGCGGAAGAACCCATCTGAGGAAGATTTGTTGAACCACCAGAGGAGTCCACTGCCATTCGTGTGGCTGTAGGATCCTGCTCAATCTGTCTGCCAGGCAATTCTCCTGCGCAGGGAGATAGACCGCTTTGAGAAGTATGCCATGATTGACTGCCCAGGAGCACAGGTCCTGTGCTTCCTGACAGAGGGCGGGAGCCTGTGCCCCCCTGTTTGTTCACATAGAACATAGCAACTTGATTGTCTGTCTGAACTAAGACAGACTGGTGAGAGAGGACATGAGAGAAAGTCCGCAGGGCTAAGCGGATAGCTCGCAGCTCCAAGAGATTGATCGGCTGTGCGGCCTCTCATGGAGACCACAGGCCCTGAGTGCATGCTCCCTGACAATGTGCACCCCAACCCTGAAGGGAAGCATTGGTTGTCAGCACTCGGGAGTGTGGAGGTGCCTGAAAAGGCACTCCTTGCACCAGATTCGGAAGATGAAGCCACCACTGCAGAGAAGATGCTAGTAGCTTGGACACCCTCACTTTGTCCGTCAGGTTTCCTGTGGCCTGCAGCCACTGAGTTCTGAGGCCCCACTGAGCTGGCCTCATGTGCAGACGTCCATTTGGATTTACATGGACCGTGGATGCCATGTGGCCTAAAAGCCTCAGGAATTGTCTGGCGGAGACCAGAGAATTGCTGTGGAATTTTCTGGCCAGATCCATCTGTCTGTGGGCCCTGTCCACAGGTAAAAAAGCCTTTGCCTGAAGGGTGTCCAGTCTTGCTCCTATGAACTTCCATGTTCTGTGAGGGACGCAAAGTAGACTTTGCGAAGTTTGACAAACCCCAGATGCTGGAGAAGAGAGAGAGTGCGGAGGGTGGCCTGAGTAGTCTCCTGTGGAGACTGACCCCTGATGAGCCAGTCGTCCAGGTATGGAAAAACAGAGTCCTTGAACCCTGAGGTAGGCCGCCACCAGTGCTAGGCACTTGGTGAAAACCCTGGAGGCGGAGGTTAGGCCAAAGGGGAGTACCGTGTACTGAAAATGGTTTCCTCCCACTACAAATCTGAGATATTGCCTGTGGTCTGGATGAATAAGGATGTGAGTATAAGCATCCTTTAGGTCTAAGGAGCATAGCTAATCTTCCTGCTGGAGGTAGGGCAGCAGTATTCCAAGGGTAAGCATCTAGAACTTTTCCCTCTCCAGGAACTTGTTTAGATTTCGCAAGTCTAGGATGGGCCTGAGGCCTCCTGTCCTTTTTGGTACCAGGAAGTACCTGGAGTAGAAGCCTTGACCTCTCAGGTGTTGGGGCACCGGTTCCACCGCCTGTTCCTTTAGAAGACTTGCTAACTCCTGCAGGAGTAGGTTCCTGTGCAGAGGGAGTTTTGGAGGCTCCTCTGGAAAGTAGGAGGGGGGTACCTGGTGGAAGTGGAGCAGATAGCCCCTCTGGACTATGCTTAGCACCCAGGTAACCCTTGTTACGGCTGACAACCTGTGGGCGTAAAGGGTCAGCCGTCCTCCTGTGCTGAGAGGGGCCAGCTGAGGAGGAGAGGCTATGCCTTTGAGTCAAAACCCCGCTCCCTGCTGAGCAGGAGCTTGAGCTGGTGGCTTGGGGTTTTCCTGCCTACGGGGCCCATGTCCCTGCCCCTGCCCCTTGGACTGCTGACCTTGTTGGGGAGCTGTGGAGGCCTGGTACTGAGGGTATGTTTTGTAGGCACATGACTTCCTCGGGTAAAAGGACTTTTTTTCCCGAGCCCTTCTTCTTTTGAGAAGGGGCAGAGGTTTTCCTGGACAGCCTTGTCCCGGTGAGAGTCTCAGACTCGCGTTCTGCAACCTTTTAAGACATGGGCTTTCCAAAGAGGTTTTCACCTCGGCAGGGGACATCAACCAACTTGTCCTGCACCCTTGGCTAGAGGTCCGATGACTGTAGCCAGGCCTGACGGCATGCACCAATGCTGGCCGCGGCTACACGGGCCGAAGCCTTGAAGCCATCATAAGCTGCTCGAGACATAAACTTCGAGCACTCTCGGATCCCAGTTGACAAGGCTCTGAACCTCTGGAAAAGTTCCTCGGAGAGACCAGCAGAAAACCCGGCAATCTCCTTTGCCAGGTCTCGAAGGTACATGCCCATGTACAGCTGGTAGGTCTGGACACGGCAAGCAAGCATAGAGCCCTGGAAGCACTTTCTACCGAGAGCATCCAGGTTCCGGGCCTCCCGACCGGGAGGCACCGAGGAGTGCATCTTCTGACCCTTCAGGCGATGCATGGCTGATTCCACAACCATGGAATGGTGCGGTAGCTGTGCCTTCTGGAATCCGGGGCTCTTGCGGACTCGATAGATGGAATTGACCCGCTTGCTCAGTACCGGTGTCGAAGCGGGCGCCTCCCACATGCGGAAGAGCAACCGTTCCAGCATCGGAGGAACCGATACAGTAAAGGCCTCCTTGGGGGGAGAGTCTTACTGCAGGGCCTCGAGCTCCTCGGCTCGAGGTTCCTCCGCGGGGAAGGCCAAAGCCTTGGCCCATGTCCCTCACGAAATCCGAGAACCTGGTATCCTCCGGAGGGGACCTTCTCCGAGGTTCAGACTCCGGTGAGTCCGAAGGGATACACCGGGTCCGAAACGTGTCCGGGGACTCCTCGTCCTCCGTTTCCCAGCCCGAGTCCTCCGGGTGGGCAGGCATTGATGCCCTCCGCCCCAACGACGAGGCCGGCGTTGACGACCTCGGTCCCGAACGGGAGGCCGAGGGAGACCTTGGCCGAGGATCGACTCGAGACCGCATGGACTCGAGGATCGGCTCGGCCTCCAGGGTCGACTTGGACGTCGAGGTCCTAGTGGTCGGGGCAGATGCACCGGTGAGACCGGTGATCAGTGCTCGCTGCTGTTCCATGAAGGCAGCCAAGCTGCTCTCCAAGGCCATCAACCTGAGTCCGAGCTCAGGAGACCCAGCAGCCTCCGACTCGGGCCCCGACGGCGTCGGGCCTGATGTCGGCTCCCTCGGAGGAGAGTCCACGAGGACTACAGTACTCACTTGACTCGGGGCCTCCGTCTCCACACGAGGTTGTTTAGCAGGCCTCTCTGACTCCGAAGACCCGGGACGTCAGTCGGGGCTCTGCGACCTGGCCCTCGAGGAGCCAAGTGCGTCCACCGACGACACCTTAGTGGGTTTCTTCTTCCTGTGGATCCCCGGCGATGCTCGGGATCGGAGTCCCGAGACGTCGAGGCCTCTGACGAAGTCCGGACCCGACCGGACGCGGAGTCAGAGAAGATTCTTTCCTTCTGATGTTGACAGCTCCTCAACGCCTTTGAGGACATTTTCCCACATGGGCCACAGATCATCGGGTCATGATCGGGCCCGAGGCAGCGGAGGCAGCAGTCATGTGCGTCGGTGAGAGACAAAAGTTTCTTACACCGATCACACTTTTTAAACCTGCTGGCAGCCATCGGGGGAAAAAGAGCCCCTGCAAGGTCAAAAGACGGGGCTGCCAGTGAAAAATAGAAAAATAGCGTGAACACTAGTCTCGAAGGACAAAAACCGAAAAATGAAGTCCGGGCTCGATACCGGTGTACTGGGCACAGGCGGGAAAGGGAAACCGGCGTTGAACCGAGAAAAACATGGATCCACACAGAAAAAAAACCCCTTTTTTACGGGTGACCACGACACACTTGCTTTGGGCTCCGCGGAAAAAAGAAGACTGAGCAAGATGGCACCCTTGGGCGCGAAGGGGACCACGCATGCGTGCTGCACTCCCAAAGGCTTTCTTTGAAAGCTGGGGAAATGCTCCGCATGGGGGCTCCATCGGCGCCGACGTCACCCATATGTGAGGACTGACTTCCTGCTTGGTCCTGGAGAAATGGTTGGTCCAACTAAGTGGAGAGTTTATAAAGAGGAATAGCAGAAGTGAGAGAGAAGATGGCATCAAGAGTGTGGCCAGCAAGGTTGGTAGTGACTTGTAAATATTGTATAATGTTAAGCGTCTCCATATGTTTGATAAATGCCTTGTTCTTACTGTGTGTAGGTCAATCCAAATTGATATTGAAATATCCTAAAAGAACTAAATTGGCATATAAACAGATGCTTCCAAGATTGATAAGAATATTATCTCCCAAGAGGCAGCAGATACAGAGAGTACAAGATTAATATGTGTGCATGAGGATGAGTGTTAAGATGGTTTAAAAACGTTCTGGATAAGTGAGAGATGAGTTGGTAATTTCTGTGTAAGATATATTTATTTATTTATTTGCAACGTTTTTATATACCGCCAATTCCTAAGATCTGTGGCGGTTTACATCAAACAAAAGTCAAAAATACAGAGAACAATGTGAAATACTGAGAAACAATAAGTAACTATATATGGATAGGTATTATGATTGCTAGCCCTTCTCTGGCTCTGAAGCAACATTCTTGGGATATCTATATTTTAATGGGGAGCAAGCATTTAAATATGGCTGGTCTCCATTTTGGAGCCAGGACTCTGTAAGGCACAGGAAGTTTGTTGTGTGTAGAAATAAGTTCCTTTATTAACATGGTTTTACTTCAGAGAGATCTTTTATTTAGAAGGCCTATTCTAATTGTGAGAGCCATTATGTGTGTAGGTGAATGATGGTAGGGAGTAAATTAGAGATAAATGCAATAGATTAGAAATCTTTCTTGTGGTTTTGGGCATTTGGGTAGAGAGTACGTAGTTCTGTGACTCCCACATAACTTTGATGTCATCCCAAATAACTTTGATGCCACCCCAAATAACTTTGGTGTCACAAGTAGTTGGAGAGATATTTTTCATGATGGAAGATGGGGAAGCATCTTTCATGTTCCCTGTAAGTATGTCTCTCATATCCCCTCGTGTTAAAATGTATACCCCAATTGTGTTGTGACCACTTTGATTGAAGGATAAGGTGGTATACAAAACTGTCTAAATAAATAAAATGGAGAATAGAGATAGTATATATGTTAAGCTGATCAGGAGTGGATTTACCTCAAGGAGTTCTCCCAAGAACCTTGCCTGCTCCTTGGGCGCACACAGCTGCAGATGAAAGTACCTTACTATGTTGAAATGTATGCTAAATCTAGCATTACCTCAATGGCTGGGAGTGTTGCTTGGGTGGAGTTAATAGCAAGAGGAGGTCAAAAACTGCAGCGACAAAACATCTCGATGGCCAGGGCCATGGTTTGGGAGAGATGAGATGCCTCCATCTATAAGTTGCTTGCTTTGTAACCAGAAGGTCACTGGTTTGAGTCCTAGCCTCTGACTGAGAAAAAAAGGCCAGTTGAACTTTTCATGTCTACTCTTTGGGGACCTGACAGATACTTGTGATCTGGATTGACCACGATTGGAAACAGGATACTGAGCTTGATGGGCCTTTGGTCTGATCCATTATGGCATATCTTATGTTCTTATGTTATGTTCTTATGATCAACATCTACTCAAGGATATCACCAAGGACAATCCAGATCCATAAGATGAGATTATTGTTTTATCTTGAAGAAATAAAGAAAGTGGGCTACTGCAAACCAGTGCCAATGGTGAATATGAGGCAGAAGGACCATGAAGCCTCACTGTCTGCTGGTGGCATGGAAGTTCAGGAAACCACACACTGCAGGAACATGGGAGTGCTGTAACTACTGTGCATGCTCAGGATTTCAGAGAATTTCCTAAAAAAAATCTCGGGGGGGGGGGGGGGGGAGATCTGATTGGTGCTGAGTGACAGTGTCGCCCATCTCTGTGATTGGTGATTCTACTGTTTTCTTAGGGCACCTATTATAGATAAGCAATTTTGCTTTATTTCTGTTTGTTGTCCTTTTATACTTGCTGTATGTTCTGGCTCTGACATAGATTTTGTAACATAATCATTCATTTTCTTGATGTCAGACCTTCTGAATCTAGGCTCTTTTGTTCGGGTTCTCATCCACTGTTTACATTAAACAACACAGTACATGTTCCCTGTAAAATAGTTATCTCCAAGTTATAATGCCCTGTTCAATGTAATTTCAGTTTGTTCAATGTAAACCGCACTGATGCAGAATAGCGCGGTATATAAGAGAATGTAAATAAAATAAATAAATAAATAAATAAACATAAGGATTCCAGTATCCATCTACCTTTAGTTGATCCTGCAGCTGGCTTTTGGATGGCTTCTGTAATGTCCTTGCCTACCTTCTGCCCTTCTGATGGCAACCTATAGATTTCATCTACTTAGATATTAGACTCTAGGTTTCTTTAAGTCAGTATGGAGTTTCTCAGCTCATTGTTCACTTCAGACCTCAGTGGCTTGTTCAAAGGCACTTAGTTGGTGGCTGGTGACTTGATGAGAATAAGAAATGAAGTCTAGTTTTACCATTTTACAGTTGATTAGAAGTTTAAACTTAGATATTGGGACTGTTCCAGAAAAAAAAATTCTGCTGTTCCTTTTCTTTAGTGCTTGCCTTTTCCTACTTACAGCATATTTAATTTTACCATGTGTGGGATTCATTACTCTTTTAAAGTAGTAGTATAACTTTCTGATTATTTTATCTTTCCATAGGGTTAAGTAATTGTAACTATGACAGTGGATGAACAGCAGTAGACATACATCATTATTTGTATGCTTCCTCTGAGTACTTGTTTGCCTGTGTTTGAGACAGGAAGCTGAGCAAGATGGATCTTTGGTCTGACCCAGTTTAGCAACTCTTATGTAACCGAGGACAGCGGACGTGGTGCTCCCCCCTGCCTCCGGACACCCCCCCCCCCTTCAATAACCACACTACAACCATAATGGGAATTCAACTGGTCGCAGCTTTATTAACATTTCAACTTTATCCAACAACATTTACAACACCCTTCATCATTATCCAGTCAGCGGAATCATGCGTTGCCAGCCATATGATTAGCAAGGTGACATCCTTTCCGCTTCCGCCGCAGACAAGCCCACAGCTATCTTCAATACCCACCCCTTCATCCGGCTTTGCCATATTACTAGCAAAAGCCCCCCGGGGGTTATTTGGGTCAGGGATACCCCACCCCTGCCCTAGGTATTGCCTAAGGCTCTGGACTCTGGAAACCTCGGGGATCCCGCCTCCCCCCCCCCCCCCGCTGTGAGACCCCCTACTCCTAATCCCTCCAGCCTACCAAAGGGCGGGAGGGTGGGACACCGGCCACATTCCTCCTCAGCTCTCTGCCGCTGACTGCCTTCTCACCGGCCCCCACGCTCACCAACTCTCTCTCCTCCGATTGGCTCCCGCGCACCTCACTCCTCCGCGGGGCCAATTGATTCAAATGATGCCGTCCTCCTCCCTCCTCCCCCCAACCCTCCTCCGCCTGTGATGCCTTGCCGACGCCGGGACCCGCACCACCTCGCTCCCCCGGTTACCCATGGCTAGCGGGTATGTGGCCCTGCCGCCATTTAATTTCCAATTGTGAACATAACAAATATATTCCAGTGAACCCTGCCTCTCCTAAAGTGAAGACCTCTTTGTATAAGTGATAACGTTTGGCTTAAATATAAAACTACTACAACAACAACAGAAAAAAAGAATCTGTCTATGTCATGTGAAAATCTGTTCCAGTAGAATAATGTAGTAATTCAATTTTAAGTTGTTTACTCAGTATCCTTTGTCGTCTTATAAATATGTAATGAAATGATTTAAGTGATAAAATTCAACATGATTAAGTATTCTGCCTTAATTTGAAATTTATATGAATTTTCAAATTACTTTATTAACACTAAAGTTGCTCAGATATCGCTTTACTGTTCATTAAGAAAGCTGAAAGAATGTATGATTTCTATTTCCTTAAGGATTTGTAAGTGATTTTCTTTCTCTACCAGAATTGCATATTTTTTGATTGATGAGCATGAATGATAAACTCTTTTAGATGACAGAGAGCTGACACTAGCCCTAGAGACTGAAACTGCTATAGAGTTGCAATTCGTGAGTTTTTCTGTAAGCTCATCAGTCTCCATTCATAAAACCACTACAGTTTTTAATGTTTTTGTAGAGGAATAGGCTTTTATTTGGATTAAGTGCAAAAATGACAAATGCAATGATTGTTCATGTCACCATTTCACTTTTTTCAGAGGCTGTCACAGCTATGTTAGACTGCGCAGATAGACCTGTTCTACAGGCTATTTTCCTCAACAGTAATTGCTTTGAGCATCTCATCAGACTACTCCAAAATTGCAAGGTAAATGTCACATTATTGGTGCTGTAATTATTTTTGGCAAAATGCACTGGTGTTTACAACATCATTTATTATCAATGAAACATCAAAATGTTGAGTTATAGCAAAGAGGACATGAGATTTTGTGAAACAGTCAAAGTGGGGATTATTGAATTTGTAAAAATGTAGAAAATTAAATACGAAGTTTTGCATCAAGTAATCTGATTTGCTGTTTAATTTTCACAGAATAACAGAGTACAATGATACAATATGACATCATATAAATTCCTTTATTTTATTACGGAGTGTATGCTGTTAAATAGAAGAAAACAAAACATTTAAAAAGTAGGGAAGAAAGAAAACCATTAAAGGCACATATTGCCCTGTATTACATATTTGGAAGGTAATTTTATAACAAGGTGTCTAATTTAAGGAAGTCAAAATATGCTTATTTTAAGCATATTTTATAAAGAAAAGTAGGCGCCTTCTTTTTTCTTTATAAAATACTAGTGTAAGTGTGTGAAAGTGTACCTTAATTTAAGGCATGATAATTGCTGGCATAAATGACTGCACCTACTTTTTGCGAGTACTTGTAGAAATAATAGTATTCTATAATCAATCCATATACTTGCGTGCTCTGCTTATGCTCTGCCCAAACTCAACCCCTGTGCATGCCCACAGTGAAGGTATGAGCCATGAAATTAATGCATGTATTTTTATGCTAGAGACTATTCTGTGGAGTCCATTTATGCATGTAAATGACTAAAATACCCCTTTTAGGAGCCTGCTTTCACATGTAATAGTAGGCGTCTCCTTTGGGGTAACTTCACAATAGGGTGCCTAAAAAAATGCAAAAGTGCTTATTTTGTCTGTTTTGTTCCTCTATAAAAGAGGATCCCAGAACAATCACCAATAGTTCAGATGCGTTTTTTACAAATGTATACCTTTTCTATGGCAGATTTACAGTAAATATGTGTGTATATACATGCATATACTACTCTTTGCTGTATGCACTTTCTATGTATAGTCCATGCAGTTTTATAAGAGCCATTTCCTTATCGTTCCTCCAGTTTAGTCCTCAACCTCTGGGTAGTGAACCTCCTCCTGCAGCTTGGAGACTGTGCATGTCAAAAACTCATGACATCACTGGATATAGCCTGCTGGTCTCTCCCATCAGCCCCCAGTATGTCCAGTCTCCATGCAGCAGGAGGACATAGTGAGCCTAGCTTCTGGGCTCACTTGGGGGAACAGATAAGGAGCATTTAGTGTGACAAATTCTATTCTGATTTTACTTTTGATTTTTACCTTTAATTTTACTTTTAATTAAGTTACCTTTGGTTAATTGGCAATCAGGGATTAGTTCCCTTTAGTTGTTAGGAGCAAATTTCCTTATATTTACAGTAATTTTAAATTTGAGCCTGGCTCTTTAAATTAGTAGCAACTCTTGCCTTCCCTCCTTGTCAGTTATTTTCACTTGCTGCAGGCATTCGCCGGTGCGGATCTCTCTCCCTTGACGGTATGGGAGAGAGCTCCGGGACCCGTACAGCCACACTGAAGCTGTGTGAGACGGAGCCTCTCCGTTGCTGTGGGATTTTAATTTTACTCTGTGGAACCGGCTGAGCGGTCCTCGCCGTGGCTGCCAGGAGTGGCAGCACGGCTTGAGGATCGGATGAATTCAAGGCGGTAGGAGCAGGCTGCGTGGCTTTCGGCCCTGCAGGTAAGGTCTTCGGGCTCTGTCGGTCTGCTGAGGCCTCCTTTTTACAGCGGCTATTGTTCTTGGTGCCAAAATTCGTTGGCAAAGGGGCAGCCATTTTCTCTCTGGGTATTTGGACTACGTGGCGAGCTGCCTATGTGAGGAAGACGACAGGCAGAATATATATATTTTTTATATCCTACGTTCTCCTAAACCTGTCCCTGTGAAACCACAGGCGTTTGGGTAACTTTCACTATAGAATACACAAAAGCACACTTCCAATCTGTCCCTCCTTCCAACTACAAGTTAGGGCTCTGCTCTTGAAGAACCTAAAAGTTGGCAATTTGCCTAATATCCCGGGACTTAACAGATGCTCCTCAGAGACATGATTAGGAGGGAGAGAATATGTGGCTTCAGAGATCAATGCCAAAACTGCTGTCCTATAAAACTAAGAATAAATTTAAAAATAAAGAGGACTGACAACAGTCCCCTTAAGGCTGAGGAACCCCCCAAGCCTCAAAAAGCCTACAAAGAAAAGAAAGAAACACTAGGCCCAAAAATCTAGCTAATAATAATAACAGGGGTTAGTGACTAAACAAGCAACTGTAATGTTCTGCAAATCAAGATTATATGACCAAGATTTAAAGCTCAACTTCTGTATCATTTGTCGGCTCTGGTGCCCTAAAGGCCACCGGATGGCAGCGCTGCTCATGAATCACATATAGTATTCAGTGCCCCCATCCCTGGGGGGGTTGTAAAATATGAAATCGTATTCCTCATCAGGTTCACACAGGCAGCAACCTCCTAAGACCTCCACTTGCAAGGTTGTCGGTGTATCCCACTGCTATTTCTCTGACTGCAGGAAGGCTGGGGGGGGGGGGGGGTGCCTGTGTGTTTCATAGCTCCACTTAGCATGCCCTTCACAGGAAATTCTCATCTAGAGCCTGTGCTGTCAGAGCAGGACTTTAAGCACTTAGCAGGGGCACTGACCCATCTGTGCCATCTTGTTAAAGGGCCCGTGCTGAGGGTGAAGAGAAGGACGTCTAGGTAGCACAGTCTGGGGCTTAGTGCTCCAGGGCACTGGAAGGTTTCATAGAGGAAGTCAGTACTCTGTGTATGCTCCATGCATTCAGCCTATGTTCAAGTGTGCTCACTGCACTGTGTTTGGGTGACAGGTGCTGGGTCACCCGTATATGTAGATGTGCATTTTGTATGTGCTCACAATTGCTTAGGCATGATTTTTGGGTGCACTCTTTGCAGAGTGAGGCAGCATTTCTTTGCTTAGACTGTATTATCAGACTAAGGTAACTTCTCCAGTAATGGGGGGGATGTTGATTGTAATAAAGTGCGTGGGGTTGGAGATGCAGTCGTGGGATCTGCTGTGGAGTGAGCCGCCCGGAGGGGCTACAGTGTCACAGTCACCAGTTTCCCTTTCTCTTTGGGCTTTGCTCCCAGATCCTAGCCCCTCTTTCTCTCTGATGTCCAGGACGCAAGGTCCTCGGCCCACTGGAAAATCTATTCTCAGCCTTTTCTCAATGCTGGCAGAAGGACTGGGAGAGTGAGAAAGGAAGACCAGGAACCAGCACCAGCTCTGATGTCTCTCCACTGTCAGTGTTTGCTATGGTCACATATTCCTAGTCAGTTATTTATTTGAGTATTCTGATTGCCTACAGGTCAGGGTGGCATACAGTCGATTACGGTATTTCTGTTTCCCTTGTCCCTGAAGGGCTCACAATTTATGTTTTGGTACCTGAGGCAGAGGGTTAAGTCGCTTAATGAAGGCCAGAAGGCCCACCTGTGGGACCAGAAACCCCAGTTTTTATGGCCCAAGGTTGGTGGTCTCGATTGCAATTCAAACCCTTGGTCCTCTGGCAACTTGCTTCAACCACTAGGCCACACTGCTCCGTGTGAGCTAGCCACAGGGCCATAGGGCCAGCGCAGCCTGTTACTTCCAAGGCAGAGACCTTGGCGAGGTTCCGTTCATAAGGATACGAGAAATGCCATACTGGGTCAGACCAAGCTCTTTCAGGTCCAGTATCCTGTTTCCTAGGGTAGCAAATCCAGGTCTTAAGGACCTGGCTGGTTTCCAAAAACACAAATAGGCTACTCAATGCTTGTATCGGGGCAAGCGGTGGATTCATGTATGCTCATATTTTAAGGGTTCCGTTGCATGTACAACAGATGTGACGCTCTGTTGGGTTGTGTGCCTTGTAGAACATCTTGAATTGGTGAAAGTTGCTATAAAAAAAAAATTATAATTTTCCAGCTTCTCTCTAGTAAAAGGCTATGGACCTTTCCTCCGAGAGCTTGGCCAAAAATCTTGTTCAACTCCGCTATGTTCTGAGATTATTTCGCGCAAGGCTCTTGGAGTACTCAGGAGACCCAGTGGTCAATCAACCGACTGGAAATGCGAGCGATACGCCAGGTGTTGTAGGCGTTCAAAGCTACGGTGACAGGTCAAGCAGTGCGAGTACTGTCCGACAACTCCGTGGCGGTGGCCTACGTCAATTGGAAGGGCAGAACCAGAAGTGTGGCCATAGAGGCCGCGGCAGAGGGTCTGTGTGTGTGGATAGATCTTTGGCTGCCGGCGTTTTCAGTGGCGCATGTTGCGGGTAAGGACATTGTGACGGCGGATTTCCTCAGCTGGGTCCGAGTAGATGCCAGAGAATGGGAGTGGCATCCGGAGGTGTTCGCACAGATCGGTCGCATACGGGGACAGCCAGTAATGGACCTCATGGCGGCGTTTCACTCTGCGTAAACGGGTCACTTCTTCAGCAGCCGACGCGAAAGGAGGTCGGAAGGCATCGGCGCACTATTTCAACGGTGGCCATCATCTGTACTTCTCTGTCTTTCCACCGGGGCAACTCATAGGTCGAGTGGTTCTGCGTATCGAAGCGCTTCGGGGAAACGTGTAGTTGGGGGCCTCGGGCTGGCCGAGGCGCCCGTGGTATGCCTGCCTCATACGGTTGCTCGACGGAAATCCATTGAGGTTTCCGACATTGGAGATTCTGTTGCTACGGAGTTCCCTTCGAATGCCTCAGGTGCATTGGTTTTTGCTTAAGGGGTGGTCATTGAAAGGGCAAGCTTAAGGAAAAAGAGTTGCTCGACAGCAGTCTTTGCCACCTTGCCGCAAAAAAAAAAAAAAAAAAGTCTACGTCCCTTGCATATGTGCGTATATGATGCATCTTGAGGACAGCTGCTCGCAGAGGCACGCTTGTGTGACAACAGTGTCAGTTCCCTTGGTATTAAGTTTTCTGCAGGACGGGTTTGGTAAAGGCAGGTCCTGGAGAGTTCAGTTAACAGCTCTGTCTTGCTATAGGTGCAAAGGACAGGGAGTGGCTCTCATGCACAGGTCGATGTGGTACGCTTTCTCAGGCGGTTACCAGACTGTAGCCCTGTCGTAGGATATTAATTCCACCGGGGGAAGCTCAAGTTGGTTTTAAGAGCGTTAGCTAGCGTGCCATTGGGGCCCTTGCAACAGGCATAGGTTAAGGGTTTTGCCTTGAAGACGGTATGTTTGATGGTCATCTATTTGGCGAGGCGATTTTCGGAGTTGCAGGTGTTGACCTGTCAGGAATCGTGTTTTGTCTGTCTCCAGACAGAAGTTGGCCTGGCGGCTGGTTCCGTCGTTGTTGCCAAAGGTGGTTTCTACGTTCATCTAACTAAAATGGTCTCTCTTCCAGCACTAGGTGCGGCGGAGGGAAGCGTATTGAACCATAGCTTGCGCTGTTTGGACGTCAAGAGAGCGCTGCGGCAGTGTTTAAAGGTTTCAGAAACTTTTTCGCAAGGCGGATCCGTCTCTCTTTGGGGTGTTCAGCGGGCCCCGCAAAGGGAAGTGGCGGCGAAGGAGTCCATTTCTGGATGGATTGGAGCGGCAAGTGCATCGGCTTATCTTCTATGGGACTGTACAGTCCCAGGGAGCTTACGAGCTCACTTTACCTGAGTGCAAGCATCTTTTTGGACGGAGCACAGTTTGGTTCCACCAGTGGACATCTGTAGGGAGGCCTCTTGGTTGTCGCTCCATACTTTCAGTAAGCACTACCTCCTAGATGTTCTGGCGGCTAAGGATGCCGTTTTCAGGGAGGCGGTGTTGAGATCCGGCTGGAAAGGTCCCTCCCAATGATTACTGCTCTGATACATCCCAGAGGTTGAGGACTAAACTGGAGGAACAATAAGGAAATAGGAATTACACTTACCTGGTAATTGTGGTTCCTTGAGTGACTCCAGTTTAGTCCTCATTCCCACCCAGGGATGGGGTCTCAGCAGTGGTTTTTCTGTTGGGGGAAGTGCAAGGTTAAAAGTGGATATAGGCCTTCACTGGTGTTCAGTTGTTTTGATGCTTCCATTTGTTTT
Organism: Ichthyophis bannanicus; assembly: GCA_033557465.1. Classification (NCBI taxonomy): domain Eukaryota; kingdom Metazoa; phylum Chordata; class Amphibia; order Gymnophiona; family Ichthyophiidae; genus Ichthyophis; species Ichthyophis bannanicus. Next base: position 499,509,005 of record CM066036.1, read on the forward strand.
GCGCTATATTGTTATATTATTATATTATGATATTGTTATATATTGTTATATATATTGCTATATTGCTCTGGATTGTTTAGGGCTAGGCATTTGACGGAAAGGAGAGCATGCAGGAAGCAGTCCCTTTCCTTCTGGAAGGGGAGTAGTAGGTAGATAGGTTATATGTTTTGCGTGCCCTTGAATATAATGTTAAGTTTAAAAAAAAAAAAAGAAAAAGTTACTGATTTTTTGCTCCTTTGAGTCTGCTTTGTCAATAGTTCACTTGGGGGCTGATGGGAGAGACCAGCTGGCTATATCCAGTGATGTCATGAGTTTTTGACATGCCCAGTCCCCAAGCTGCAGAGGAGGTTCACTACCCAGAGGTTGAGGACTAAACTGGAGTCACTCAAGGAACCACAATTTTCAGGTAAGTGTAATTCCTATTTTCTGCATGCTTTGCCTGTAAAAAAGAAAAAAAATGCTTTATAAAATTACTTTCTTTGTTTAAATCGCTCTTCAGCCTCATTCATTCCAAATGTTTTCAATGTGTACCAGCCTTCAATTTTCTAGAGTACTAATTTAATTTTCTTGTTAAGGCTCTGTGGAAATAAATATGAGAGAGGAGAAAAATGTAATGTAGAGAATTTACTTGGTGAAGAGAGAGAAGAGAGAGAAACAAAGGAGGAGCGTAACTCTTGCAGATACACAGGGGAACAAACGGAGCAAGAGACGGAAGTAGGTTTGGACCAGACTGCTTTATTGAAGAATATCCCTACGCGTTTCGGCTTGCGCCTTCTTCGGGGGACATACAGCTACCATGGATAAAACAAACAATATTATAACAATGGATATATAACATACAAATCCAATAAATAATATGATGTATAAATTAAAATTTAAAAACAAATAAATAAATATATAAAAAATATATTAAGACAATAAAATGACTAATATGTCTAAAAAAATACTTAAAAAAAATGTTACATTTAAACCAACCAGAGGACAGAGCAGAGAGTAAAAAATCAATAAAACAAAATAATAAAATAATAATAAGATCAATGCAATAGAATTAAAATCAATTGAACTACATCTAATTAAATAAATTAAATAAACGAGGGCCGAGACAGAGGACTAAGATATTGTGAAAAGCAAATTAAATTAAAACAAGTTGATAAACCACATGAATGCAATTCTGTACATGTATACATATAGATAGCAGAAGTAAAATTATATATTGAACAAATAAATATAAAAATGATAATAATAATGAGGCAATTAAATAAATATATAAAATATGTAAAAATATATATATATACAAATAAATATAATAGATTGGTAACATACCAGTATTGTACAGGTTGAGATGTCTCATAAAGACAATTGGGTAAAAAAGCACTATGTATTGATAGCGCCGTGATTGATGAGGTTGTCTCTTAAAGACAATTGAGTCGTAGCACTATATAATGGCTATAAAAGGAAAAACTATATAATCACTAATTAGAACAAATAATACACGAAAGACAAAACATCAAATGTACCGAAAATAATCAATAAATAAATGATTACATAAAAATAGATAAAATGGGGAGTAAAATTAATGATGATAATAATAATAATAATAATAAATGTATCTATAAATAAGATAATATTTGAATACTTACATATAAGTTTATAAATCGTAAGATGTTAAACAAACTTAAGACATACAACCAAAATAAAGTACTTATAAAACAATAATATATTAAAAATATATTAAAAATAAGAATATACAATAATGAATGCAGGGAAATAATATAATAAAAATATATATTAATATTAAATATTAAATAAAAAAGAACTCTAAATGAGTAAATCTATAAACAGAACATGTATTCTATCAATTGGGGCTGCAAAGAAGACCAAGATGATGGTATAATCAGCTGCGAATATATAGTGAATATAAGTCTTATGCTATCAATAGGGAGGAGAGGAAGGGTTTCGATAATCTCAATGGACGTATAACCATGAAGGGAAAGCACGGAGGGGAGATAAATTATTTCAAAAATAGATTAAAGTGCTGAATATTGGACATGAGTTTAGAGCAATAATCTAACATGACGACATATTCTGCTATTGTGTGTGCTTGTGTAAGATAAAGGGTATGCATGAGGAAGTATTCTATATGCTAATTACATCAATATATTAAATGTGATTGTTGAACTGATTTTGCGCGTATTTATTGAAATAATATAATAAAAAATGCAGTGGAAATATAATATAATAAAAAAATAAATAATTAAATAAGAACAATATTAAATAAAAAAGAACTATGAATAAACCGATCTATAGAAAAGCATTCATATATTATGTCAATTAAAACTGCAAGGGAAACCACAGAGCATAATGAAATGAGCTGCGAATATATAGTGAGTCAAAAACTTTATAGTTCATAAAAGGAAGAGGGAAAGTTAGATGGTATCAATGCGCTTTGACTGTGGAGGGGAAAATCCAGAGGGAGGATAGATTATTACAAGATAATTAAACCGTACAAAATGACATTAAAATGCTGAATGTTTGGCATAAGTTGGAACAATAAACTAACGTGATGACATATATTGCCGTGGTGTATACATTTGCAAACCAAGGAATGTGCACAAAGAGGTCTTCTATATGCTGATACATCAAATATAATAATGTGATCGCTGAACTGGTTTTCGCAAATTGATGTAAGGAAAAGTATTGGTGCGAGTAGTGAATAATCAGTAAATGATATACTTTGTGTTGTAAGAACATAAGTGAGAATGATAACATAATGAAGAACACGAACTGATGAATAGGAACAGGGTGAATCGGAGTATTCGGGACGGAATGAAAATGTTGAGCTAAAAAGTAGAGACAGTGTGAGCGAGATAAAAGCTGACTCGGCAGCACCCGAACTTAAAACAAACCAAAAGTATGAATATGCAACGTACCTACTGTTAAGGCAGGCAAATGTAACATAGAATATAACCAAATGGGAAAATTCCAAAAGACCAACGTGCCGAATCTTGCACACAATAGCATCAGGAGCTAGCACTGTGTGACAGTTGTTTTATAGACGCCAATTTTCGCGCCTTTTTTAGGAAAGACGTCACAATTGGGCGGAGCTAGGAAAGAGTCAGTGCAAACAACTATATAAAAAACAAAGTAATTATATATGTTTTTTGAGAAATTGTATCATCAACTGATGTATGCTACAGAATATTAGTTTTTGCTGTGTGTATAAAAAATATAATGATAGACTATAAAACAAAATCGTCAAGGCTATTAGGAACAATTAATTGGATGCAGATAACATTGTAAAAATATATCACATGATGAGCTAAGCAAGTAGTAGAACTGGTGATAAAGCCAAAAATAATTGAATTTACATATAAAATGAAAGAAATTGGTAGTTTAAAAATATAAAAATATGTATATATGAACATAAAAAGAAACAAAAAAATTGATGAATGAAAAATTGACAACCATATTAAATTCTGTATACAAGAAAATATTAAAGCAAATTGTGATAAAATCAATACAAGAAAAATCTTAAATAGCAGTGCAAGGATGAATACAAAGGTACCCTGAAGACAAAACGTTATTAAAATTAATATTTATAAAAATATAATTATGAGGAAAATAATTATAGGAAATATTAATGTAAAAAAACTGAGAGATCACTTTCCTGATTGAGTCCAAATGGATGTAAACTGTTAAAATTATAAATAAACCGTTGTTCCAACTTAAGTAAAGTGAGGTTAATATCACCACCGCGCCAGTGTGGTATAGCAGTTTTGATCACCAAAAACTTAAGATCACTGACAGTATGTCCCTTCTCTACCCAATGTGAAACCAATGGTTTATCTGTAAGTTGTCTTTGGATATTGCTCCTATGCTCTATAATGCGTGTTCTAATTTGACGCAAGGTTTTCCCTATGTAAATCATATCGCAGGGACATCGGATTAAATAAATTACATTGGCAGTTTTGCAATTAGAATAATGATTAATGGTAATTTTGTGACCAGTGGAATTATGTGTAAAACTATTTTTTACTGTGATAGCATGAAGGCAAATGGAACAATTTCCACAGCTGTAGTTCATATATTCATATTTTTATATTTTTAAACTACCAATTTCTTTCATTTTATATGTAAATTCAATTATTTTTGGCTTTATCACCAGTTCTACTACTTGCTTAGCTCATCATGTGATATATTTTTACAATGTTATCTGCATCCAATTAATTGTTCCTAATAGCCTTGACGATTTTGTTTTATAGTCTATCATTATATTTTTTATACACACAGCAAAAACTAATATTCTGTAGCATACATCAGTTGATGATACAATTTCTCAAAAAACATATATAATTACTTTTTTTTATATAGTTGTTTGCACTGACTCTTTCCTAGCTCCGCCCAATTATGACGTCTTTCCTAAAAAAGGCGCGAAAATTGGCGTCTATAAAACAACTGTCACACAGTGCTAGCTCCTGATGCTATTGTGTGCAAGATTCGGCACGTTGATCTTTTGGAATTTTCCCATTTGGTTATATTCTATGTTACATTTGCCTGCCTTAACAGTAAGTACGTTGCATATTCATACTTTTGGTTTGTTTTAAGTTCGGGTGCTGCCGAGTCAGCTTTTATCTCGCTCACACTGTCTCTACTTTTTAGCTCAACATTTTCATTCCGTCCCGAATACTCCGATTCACCCTGTTCCTATTCATCAGTTCGTGTTCTTCATTATGTTATCATTCTCACTTATGTTCTTACAACACAAAGTATATCATTTACTGATTATTCACTACTCGCGCCAATACTTTTCCTTACATCAATTTGCGAAAACCAGTTCAGCGATCACATTATTATATATTTGATGTATCAGCATATAGAAGACCTCTTTGTGCACATTCCTTGGTTTGCAAATGTATACACCACGGCAATATATGTCATCACGTTAGTTTATTGTTCCAACTTATGCCAAACATTCAGCATTTTAATGTCATTTTGTACGGTTTAATTATCTTGTAATAATCTATCCTCCCTCTGGATTTTCCCCTCCACAGTCAAAGCGCATTGATACCATCTAACTTTCCCTCTTCCTTTTACGAACTATAAAGTTTTTGACTCACTATATATTCGCAGCTCATTTCATTATGCTCTGTGGTTTCCCTTGCAGTTTTAATTGACATAATATATGAATGCTTTTCTATAGATCGGTTTATTCATAGTTCTTTTTTATTTAATATTGTTCTTATTTAATTATTTATTTTTTTATTATATTATATTTCCACTGCATTTTTTATTATTATATTATATACAACATTTTTACCTAGTTTATTATGAGACTATATCTTTGTAAAGGTAGGGGGATATTCTTCAATAAAGCAGTCTGGTCAAATGTCAACTGCATTCAATAAATACGCGCAAAATCAGTTCAACAATCACATTTAATATATTGATGTAATTAGCATATAGAATACTTCCTCATGCATACCCTTTATCTTACACAAGCACACACAATAGCAGAATATGTCGTCATGTTAGATTATTGCTCTAAACTCATGTCCAATATTCAGCACTTTAATCTATTTTTGAAATAATTTATCTCCCCTCCGTGCTTTCCCTTCATGGTTATACGTCCATTGAGATTATCGAAACCCTTCCTCTCCTCCCTATTGATAGCATAAGACTTATATTCACTATATATTCGCAGCTGATTATACCATCATCTTGGTCTTCTTTGCAGCCCCAATTGATAGAATACATGTTCTATTTATAGATTTACTCATTTAGAGTTCTTTTTTATTTAATATTTAATATTAATATATATTTTTATTATATTATTTCCCTGCATTCATTATTGTATATTTTTATTTTTAATATATTTTTAATATATTATTGTTTTATAAGTACTTTATTTTGGTTGTATGTCTTAAGTTTGTTTAACATCTTACGATTTATAAACTTATATGTAAGTATTCAAATATTATCTTATTTATAGATACATTTATTATTATTATTATTATTATTAATTTTACTCCCCATTTTATCTATTTTTATGTAATCATTTATTTATTATTTTTGGTACATTTGATGTTTTGTCTTTCGTGTATTATTTGTTCTAATTAGTGATTATATAGTTTTTCCTTTTATAGCCATTATATAGTGCTACGACTCAATTGTCTTTAAGAGACAACCTCATCAATCACGGCGCTATCAATACATAGTGCTTTTTTACCCAATTGTCTTTATGAGACATCTCAACCTGTACAATACTGGTATGTTACCATTCTATTATATTTATTTGTATATATATATATTTTTACATATTTTATATATTTATTTAATTGCCTCATTATTATCATTTTTATATTTATTTGTTCAATATATAATTTTACTTCTGCTATCTATATGTATACATGTACAGAATTGTATTCATGTGGTTTATCAACTTGTTTTAATTTAATTTGCTTTTCACAATATCTTAGTCCTCTGTCTCGGCCCTCGTTTATTTAATTTATTTAATTAGATGTAGTTCAATTGATTTTAATTCTATTGCATTGATCTTATTATTTTATTATTTTATTATTTTGTTTTATTGATTTTTTTACTCTCTGCTCTGTCCTCTGGTTGGTTTAAATGTAACATTTTTTTAAAGTATTTTTTTAGACATAATATATTAGTCATTTTATTGTCTTAATATATTTTGTATATATTTATTTATTTGTTTTTAAATTTTAATTTATACATCATATTATTTATTGGATTTGTATGTTATATATCCATTGTTATAACATTGTTTGTTTTATCCATGGTAGCTGTATGTCCCCCGAAGAAGGCGCAAGCCGAAACGCGTAGGGATATTCTTCAATAAAGCAGTCTGGTCCAAACCTACTTCCGAGAATTTACTTGGTGGTCATATAAAATGAAGATGTAATATGCGCCAGTGTTTCCTTATAGTAAGTAGATTTTGGAGAAATGTAGCATGGCTTTGTATAAAGTTGCTGTTAATTTAAGGAGAAATAATGATTTAGTCAGTTATAAGCATTCTTGGATATGGACTAAATGTACCATAAAAGATTGGAGTAAAAATAAGCTGCATAATTAATTTACATTGAAAACAGGGAGCTGTAACAAAAACATAAGATGTGCCATACTGGTTCGGATCACACCATTTTCAGCAGCTTGTCTCCTGTAATGATCAGTCCAGGTCACTAGAATCCCAAAATGTAGCTCTGTTCCTTGTTGCTTCCTCCCTGGGGTAAGTGGCAACTTTCCCAAGTCTATGTGACTTGCTATTTGTTTCTTTTTCGTCCACCAGACCAGTCCAGAACATATGGGTTATGCCTGACAGCCAGCAGATTGAGACAGAGACCTATGGGCTGTGAGCTCTGGCCTACATAAGATACAATGCAGCCTCCTGCTCTTCAGTTTTCTTTCTCTACAGCAGATTGTGACAGCATGCTGTGCAGTTTGGACTAATTTGGTGGAATAGTTTCTGGGCCCAGTTAGAAAACTGGAGCCTCTATTTAAGCTCTAGCAGTCTGAGGGGAACCAGGACCTTTTTAGCCTGACTGCTGTCAATTTTCATGACTGAGTTGTAAGACTACACTGTGCTTTGCACCGTGTTGACTACTGCTCTATATTGTCTCATTTTTTAACTAATGCTCTGTATTGTCTTGACTAGATTGTAAGCTCCGACGAGCATGACTCTGACGAGCAGGGACTGTCTCTTGTGTTATCCGTACAGCGCTGCGTGCGTGGCACTATATAAGTGCTTAATAGTAGTAGCAGACTGCATTTTAAGTGGTACCTGGAGTGGTCCAGGTCCTTAACCTTTAACCCAGCAGAATCCACATGGAGAGTGTTTCTTCCCCCCCCCCCTTCCCTGTTTTTTTTTTTTTTTATCTCCTCTGTTTTTTTTTTCTCTATCATGTTTTCCTGAGTGAAAAAAATAAGTTGAAGTTAGACTTTCTTTCTCTGGAAACTGTTTTCTATTTTCTAGTGCTGCTAGTTGGGAGTATTGCTTTGGGCTAGCCTGTTGGAGGCTGTTTAAGGCAGAGAGAGGGAGTTCTTGCCTTGCCTGCATCTGTTTCTTACCTGTGCTCAGCACTGCACTTCAAAGGCCTTTATGGCTGTGTAATTGAGCAGATTGCATTGAGGCAGTGGATGCTTTGCTTGGCCTCTGTGGACAGTGTGTTTTTTAGTGCTGGGAGTGGCACTTAACTTTCAGAGCTTGCTATTTAATGCTGGGTTTTGTTTTACAGATTTTTAAGAACAACTTTTAATGGTGGAAGATGTTTACTATGCTATTAAAGGAAGCTCCCTTGGAAATAGTTAAATGATGCTTTCTCTGTGAGAGCAGGAGTGGAAGGTCAGGATAGTGTAGCTCATGTCGGGCAGGAGATTTGGTCTGTGGTACTTCTTCCCAGAGACAAGAAGCTTTGCAGAGGCCTGTGTGAGAGGATATTGCACTTGTGAGAAATTCTCCTCAGAGCAGTGTGCTAGGAGTAAAAGCACAGGAGAGGAAGCTATTTTGTCACTACCTCCTCCGGAGGCTTAGGTTTCCACCCTTTCCCCTTCTCTTGCTGCTCGCAGAGATGTGGAAGTGACACAGTTTGTAGTGGGAACCTTGTCAGCTGCTGCAGATGCCTGAGAACAGGTGGATAGTTCCTCTCCTGAATTTGTGTTACTGCTTCATTAGACTTTCTTTGTTGCATCAGGCTCAAAAGGTTAGTTCTGCCTCACCTTTTTTTTTTTTTTTTTTTTTTTTTACTGCCAAGATTCAGCAGAACCCATGTAAGCTAAGTGCCTTCATCTGGAGGTTTCAGAGGACTGGGAGACCAGAAACGTTTTGGACCTAGAGACTTCAGATAGTATGCTGGATAAGCAAACTCCTCTGGCAGATCCTTTGAAGGAGGGCAAGTTCCCAGTGAGAGGAGATGATAACCCTACTGCAGTCTGTCTTGGTAACGATAAGCTTTCAGCTATGATATCTCAAACGTTTGAAGCTTTGAGTATTGTGGATCCTCCATAGCAAGAGATGGGACCCTTGGGAGATCCTATTCTAAAGGGTATTTGAACCCCTACAAAAGCCTTTCTTATTAATCAAGCTCTTTAGGATATCATCTCAGTAGAGTGGCAAGCTCCAGAATCAGCAGGTTGGCAGAGCCATGGATAAACTTTATCCTTTCCAAAAAAAAGAAGCTGAGATTCCCGAAGGTAGATACTTTGGTTACTGCTGTAACCAAGAAGACCGCTATACCCGTGGAAGGAGGTATTTCTTAAGGAAGTTAGGACCCGAATTTGAATCTACTCTCAGCCAAAGTTTTGAAGCAGCCACGTGTTAATACCTATGTCAAGGGTGTGTTTGTGTTGGTTGCAAAAATTGAGAGGTGAGTCCCAATGATGCTGATCATAGTTCAAAGGATTGGCCCAGACTAGTGTATGTGACAGACGCTTTATATGACCTTATCTGCACCTTGACTAGAACAGTGGTGGTTTTGGTATTGGCCAGGCAATATTTATGGCTATGGAATTGGTTAGCAGATATGGCTAAGGCACATCTTATTGGGCTTTCCTTTTGAGGAAGCTGCTGTTTGACAATCTTTTCAAAGTCCTCCCCAAAGATATAGCAAAGGCAAAGCTTCAGAGGTTACCCAAGGACAAGTCTAAGTCTTCCCATAGATTGAATGTAGGAAAGCTGATTTTTGAAAAGCTAAGCTATATAGGCCAGGGAAAATGGGTGCCTCTTGTGTTCCTTACAAAGCTTTTTCCTTTCATACTGATCATAAGAGGTTCCCAAAGCTTGAAAACCACTGGAATCTCCCAGGGTTCACAATGAAAACTTGGGGACTGCTTTCTTGGAAGTGCAGATACAGGTCTGCTTTTTATGAAGACTGGATCCAAATTGCTTCCAACCAATGGTCTTGGATGTTGTGAGTTGGTGTTTCATGCTAGTTTTCCCACAGATTTATATATAATTTCTCCTGATCTTGCTCTTGCAAAAAGGAAGGTGGTGCACACTGGAAAGGTTACAGTCAATGGAAGCAGTGGTCTCTATCCCCAAGCAAGAGTAGGAAACTGGTCTATTTTGTGGTTCCAAAAAAAGAGGGCTTCTTTTGGCCAGGATTTTAAGAGTGAATCTAGCTCTGTGGATTGCCCACTTTCATATGGAGACCTTGTGTTTGATCATTTTAGCAGCCTATCTGCATATCCCCATTTGGGAACCTCATTAGAAATATCTACACTGAGGTTTTGGGCCAACATTTTCACTTTGAAGTGCCACCCTTTGGTCTCGCCGCAGCCCCGCATACCTTTTCAAATGTGATGGTGGTCATGGTGGTGGTTCTGCGCAGAGAAGGGAATATTAGTCCATTTTTATCTGGATGATTGGCTTGTAGAGAGCGAAGTCAGTAGTGGAAAAATCAGCAGGCTACTGTGCAGGTAGTTCAGTTATTCATGCCATTAGGTTGGGTAATCAATTATGAGAAGAGCAGTTTGATCCCTTCTCAGTGCTAGAATACTTGGAGCACATTTCAACATTCAGAAGGGGAAAGCCCTTCCCAAATACAGAATGTTCAAGCACCATGCCCAGAAGGGCACAAGGAACTGGGATTATATGCAGGTCCTCGTGTCAATGGCAGAGACTTTCAATTTAGTTACACAAGCTCAAACTCGCATATGTCCTCTGTTGTCATTATTATCTTATTGTACAGCAAAGTCCAGTATTAAGAAGCATGGCTCCTGTGGATGTTAGAAGCCAAAGCCTATCTGAGGTGGTGGCTCAGTTCAACAAACTTGTTGAAAGGTGCAGCTTTTGAGGCTTATTAGAAAAGGTGCAGAGAGGAGCCACCAAAATGGTAAAGGGGATGGAAGGATACCCCTTTGAAGAGAAGCTAAAAAGGTTAGGGCTCTTCAACCTGGAAAAGAGATGGCTGAGTGGAGATATGATAGAGGTCTATAAATTAATGAATGTAGTGGAACGGGTAAACGTAGATCGATTGTTTACATCATCAGAATATAGAAAGACTAGGGGACATGCAATGAAGCTACAGGGTAAACTATTTAAGACTAATAAGAGAAAATATTTTTTCACTCAACATGTAATCAAACTCTGGAATTTGTTACCGGAAGATGTAGTAAAAGCTGTTAGTGTAGCTGGGTGTAGAAAAGGTTTGGACAAGTTCCTAGAGGAAAGGTCCATAAACCATTATTAAAAGGGACCCGAGATATCACTGCTTGACCCAGTACAAGCATCGTGGAACCTGTGTCTTTTGGGGAAATTTCTAAGTACTTATGACCTAGCTTGGCCACTGTTGGAAAGAGGATACTGGGCTTGATGGACCTTGGTCTGACCCAGTATGGCATATGTTATGGTCTTATGTTCTTCTGATTGGTCAAGATTTTCTCATAGTGCCACAGTGGTGGCATATGTCAATCATCAAGGGGGAATGAAAAGTGTAATGCTGGTCTGTAGGCCTAACTTTTGATGTGTTGGCCAAACATCTTCAAGCCTTATCAACTGCTCATGTTGCAGGAACTGAAAATGAGCAGGCAGACGTTTTGAGCAAACATTACCTGGATCGAGGGAAATGGGAGCTGTCCAAGGAGGCCTTTCTCCTGATTCATTGGCTTTTCTCTTTGTCACCATCAGGTCCATTACCTGGAGTTTCCTACTGGCAAAGTTCATCTATATTTGTTGTAGGAAGGAGTAGAGCTCAGAAGATCTGGATGCTCTTCAGCAGTGGCCTCACTTTGGTCTTCTCCCCCCAGCCCCAGGAGAGGGATCTTCTTGTGCAGGGGCCAGTTTTCACGGAAGATCCATCTTGCCTTTTGACTTACAGTTCAGCTCTTGAAAAGGCATGCCTATGACACGGGCTATGCAGAAGTCGTAACTCTGTTAAAAGCACAGAAAAGGTCTTTTTCTTTAGCTTATACTAGGATCAGGAGAGTTTTGAATCCTGGTGCATAGAAAGACGTATTTCTCCATTTAAATCCTCAGCATTGTCAAATTTATCCTTAGCTACTTGAACTTTCATGTATGCCATCTTGGCATGCTTTCATCCTCTTTTGGAGGATTCTTCTTGGTGACTGATCTGGAAATGGTTAAATTCTTTAAAGATGTGGCTTATTCATGTCCTCCCTTTGTTCTGTTGTCTCAAGATGGCATCTTAATTTGGTTCTTTGAGCATTTACTTGGTCTCCATTTGAGCCATGTGAACTATTAAAAAGGGCAACATTGAAAGACTTAGCCTTGAAGCTAATCATTTTAGTGGCTATTTGTTTCTCTAGAAGAGTTTCAGAGCTTTAAGCCCTGTTCTGTTAGGAACCTTTTTTGCATTTTATGGAAGCAGGTGAGTCTATTTACATAATCCCCTCCTTTCTTCCTAAGGTGGTTTCTCCATTCCATATTAACCAGGTCATTGACCTACAATCCTTTTGGCAGGAGGACAGTGGTCAGGAGTTTGTTACTTCAGATTTTACTATTCGAAGGCACTATTTTGCTACTTTAAGAGGCAGCTAATGATTTTCATAAATTAGACACTGTTCGTCCCATGTGGAAAATACCACCCAAACTACTATTGCTTGCTAGATTAAGGAAGTGGTAGTTTCCATCTTTGTGCTTAAGAGTCAACTTCCTCCGTGATCTTTTCAGGCTCACGCAACCAGTGGTGTGTCGGCCTCTTAGGCAGTCTCTCACTTAGTGTTGCCTGTAGAGATTTGCAAGAATGCTTCATGATCATCTTTGTATTTTTTCTGAAAGCACTGCAGATTCAATGACCATGCTGCCTTTAGAATCAAGTGCTTAGAGAAGAGGTTTCATGCTGCCAGTTAAGAGGTCCCTTGTTACATCCCATACATTCTGGATTAGTCTGATGGACTAAAAGAAAGAGAACTTTGGTCTTATCTTCTAATTTTATTTCCTCGAGTCCAACCAGACCAGTCTAGAGAAATCCATCTTGTTATCTGTATTTTGTGGAATTCATTGTCTGAGGAAGTTTCTGTATCTTTCCAGATCATTGGAATTTGTGTTTTTTAATAGTTAAGGTTCCTGCATCCCCTCCTCCTGGTGGTGCTGGTAGTGGGGATGTTAATTATTGAAAGTTTCACAAAGCAATGCTGATAACCAAAGTAGTACTGAAAAGGAGAAGGCTGCATGGTGAATTTTATGTAGGACAGAGCTCACTGTCTCTATCTGCTGGATGATGGGCATAACCCATAACGCCTGATCTTATCTTGTTGGATGCTTGTTTTCAAGGCTTTGAATGGCACAGCAACTTCTTCATATTCAACTAAAATGCTTGTGCATTGTTCTAACATAGCCCCTGCATTCATCACAAATGGACTTCCTTTTAGTCCCTAGCTTCTGAGAAATATCCCATGTAATGTTGAGCTCACATGTTCTCTCTTATGGCCCCCACACTTTGGAACAGTCTCCCAAATGACATTAGGCTAATAACCAACTATCAGTTTCTTCATTAGCAAGTGAAATCCTGATTGTTTTCTTTAGTTTTTAGTTAGGTTAATTGATTAGTATGTTTTATTATTGATTTTGTATTTTATTTACAATTTTTTAAAATATGTTTGATGGAAACTGATGTTTGTAATTACAATTATGATTGTAAATTACTATGGGCTTATTTTAGTGAAGTGATTCATAAATTGAAGTAATGATGATGATGATCCACTGTCAGACAGTTTACAAATGGACAAAGTTGAAGATTACAGTGACTTTATCAAGGAGCATGATAATCACCCAAAGAGTAAACTGGAAAATTATCCACAAAGTCACAACGGCCCCCCACCCCCAGACAAACATCTAAGGATGTGCAGGTCTGTCTCACTGTACTTGATGTGAGGGCTGATGTGTTAAGCACATGGGAATAGTGTTCATAGGAGAATAACTAGGATGAAAATGTTGCTTTCTAAAAAGAACATTGCTGCCTCCTCAGGTTTGCCAAAGAGCATCTGAATGGACCCACAAGACTTCTGAAATGTTCTCTGGACAGCTGAGTCAAAATTTGAACTTTTCAGTTACAATAATAAATGTTTTGTTTGAAAGGCAGTGTTCAGGTTTTGCCAGAGTAAGAACTTTATTCCATTTCTCAAACATGATGGTGGAGGTATCATGGTGTGGGGCTACTTTGCTTTGTTAGAACCTAGATGGCTTGCCATCATTGATGGAACCATGAATTCTGCTTTATATCAGAAAATTCTAGCGGAGAATGCCATGCTATCCATCCATGAACCAAAGCTGAGCAAAAAATCAGTCATGCGGCAAGATAGAAATCTTAAACATGCAAGTAAATCTGCAGAATAACTAGAGAAGAGATTTCATGCTTTGAATTGACCAAGTCAAACTCTCGACCTAAACCCTATTGAAATGTTGTAACAAGACCTGAAATGAGTTATTCATGCAAGGAACGTCACAAGATGAAATATGTATGCATACAAAATGGGCCACAGTTTCTCATATACGATGTGAGAGACTGGTCGGTACTTACTGGGAACACTAAATTGAAGTTATTGCTGCTCAAGGAAGTACCAAGTTATCGCAGGTAGGGTTCTTATACTTTTTCACACAGGGCTACTTATTGAATGATTTACATAAAATAAATTTGTTAAGAGCAGAAAGGAACTTCAATAATAATTTAAAAAGAGATAGAAGTAGTCACACAATGCAAAGGGGATATAGAGGGGAAAAAGAAAAAGGAATATGGCTAAAACTGTATATAGCAGTAATAAGGTCAGGTACATACATAGCTCAGGAAAAGATGATAGAAGTGGTGAGACAGGTTAATTATTTATTTATTTATTGGCATTTCTTATATACCGCGCTATTACAATCAGTGCGGTTTACATTTGAACAAAATATACAACAATGTAACAAGTTACATTGAGTTTACAATAAACAAGGGATACAAACTTGGATGAACAGGGGAGGAAAACTATGCACAGTGTTATGTAGGTAAAAGATTAGAACATCATATGAAGTGCATGGTTGAGATGAGGCCAGCTTTGAATTTTGGATAAGAGAGTTTTAGACAAAGATCCGGGAGGCTGCTTGCCAGTGAGTGGGGTGTGCAGCTGAATGTTGACTAGTCACTTCCCTCACCCATCCTCCTGCAATAGCCATTGGTATTTGGAACAATTACTAGCAGTGCATGTCACAGGGACTCTGAGTATATGCAATGTTGCTAGTTCCTGCTCTTCCCCCCCTCCCCCCACCCTCGATCATGTTTCTGTTTTGAAATGGGAAGCATTGAAATGAGTAGGAGGGGGACGGGCAGAATGAACCTGCAGTGATCTGAGTTCTTGTACCCCATATTGCTGGTAATTTCTGGTTTTAGTGTCACACAGAGAGATGGGGAGCAAGCAGCAGGGAGCACTGCTACTTTTGTCTCGCAGGCCATTCGGCTTACACTGGACCTGGGAGGTTAGGGGTGGCTCTGTGCGGAAAGGTTGTTGAGGGGGAAAATGAATGATAGAAAAATGGAGGGAGAGTTAGATATGGGGAGAGGGAGAAGAACGTTGGGAAGAGAACAGATAGGAAGGGGAGGAGCAAGATATGATGGAGGAAATAAATGAAGAGATGTCAGGAGAGGCATGAAGAGAGAGGATGAAGTAGGAGAGGATAACAGAGATGAGAGGGTCTGAGAAGGAGGTATTAAAGATCGAGGAGAAAGATGAGCGTGGAAATACAAACTCAGTATACAGAGACTGGGTGATATGTAGGGGGTTATAAGTAGTTATGTGTTCGGGCAGGACAGGATACAAAAAGCTGGTGAGTGGAAAAGCTGAGGAAGCATTGAGAGGCAAAGAAAAGGGACAGGATTATGTAAAGGTGAGTAAGTGTGAAAATAAAGTTTCTGGGAAGGAGTTGAAAAGCGACTGAGAAGCTGGGTAAGTGAAAAGAGAAAAAAAGCGCTGAATAACAAGAAAGAAGCTGGGCCTGATGAGTGGATGAGAGCAGAGGAAGATAGATGAGGGCTGGGGAGGGGAGCAAGTATAAAGGGTGGATATGAAAGGGGAGCTAGAAGACTTTGGAGGAAGAGAAGGGGAAATAGGAGGGTTTGGGAGAGAGTAAAAGGAGGGAGATGGAAAGATGGTAGGTAGGTGATGATGAGATTGAGAACTAAAGGCAAAAGAGAGCCAACATCCATACTTAGAAAATTTTGTGGAGGCATTAGGGGGTAAACTCTATAGAGAGTACTGCTGCCACCACTACTACTGTCCACCATTCCCTGTGTACTGGGATCCACAGTGTTGGATCAGCAGGGAGGAATGAAATATCTCCATTTATCTAGCCCCTTTTACTTACTCAATAAAGCCTCACATACTTCTGAAAAACAGTGTAAATAGTTTCATGTACTGGTAATAAAAATATCTGAGCTGTCACAGTGGAAAAAGTGGGAATCAGACGGACAAGTGAAGTGATGTTGCAATGTGTTTCATTCAATAATTGTAGAACATTTTATTTTATTTATTTAATTATTTGTAAGTCTTTTATATACCGCCACTTCCCAAGATCAGTGGCGGTTTACATCAAACAATAAGAGATACATAGAACAGCTCAATAATAAAACTGGTACAATGAACGGAAATCAGAACTATGAACAATAGGTGTAAGTATAATTTTAAACTATTTACAGATTTTTATGATATTTATACACATATATATACATCATGTTTCATCCTATGTTTAGTTATGTGATTGAGTGTCATGATTATTAGGGCAGAAGAAATCCTTGGTGATTTATGGAGGATGGGAGGCCTTGTCTAAATTATTATCTGTTAGAGTAATATTGGGAGAATAGATATGTTTTTAAATCTCTTCGGAATTGCTTTAGGTCTTTTATCTCCCTTAATTGAGCAGGGAGATTATTCCACAATGAAGGGGCTACAAATGAGAATGCTGTGTTGCTTGTATTATGTTTTGTTTTTCTGATTGAGTTGGGCACTAAGATGGTATTGAGGTTATTCTTACGTCTTATCCTGTTATCTGAGGGATTATGAATCAATGTGGATAGGTAGGATGGTGCTATCTGGTTAATTAATTTGAATGTGATTAGTAAAATTTTGTATTGTATTCTACTTAGTATAGGTAGCCAGTGCAGGGAATAGAGTATCGGAGTGATGTGATCAGTTAGTTTTGCTTTAGAAATTATCCTTGCTGTTACGTTCTGAGCCATTTGCAGAATTTTTAGGGTTTTTTTAGGTACTCCTGATAGAATTCCGTTACAGTAGTCAATATGTGGAGTTACTAGTGCTTGCGTGATAGTTCTGAAGTCCTCATTTTCTAAGAGGGGCCTCGATTGTTGTATTGATCGTAGCTTATAATAAATTGTTTTGGTTGTTTTCTTAATGTGGCTTGTGAAATTAAGGGCCTTGTCGAGGATGATTCCCAAGTATTTAATCTCATTTTTTATAGGGAGGGTAAAGTTCAAAATTGTGATATCAGTTGGTGGAGTGTAGTTTGCGTTTTTTGACGTGATTAGTATCTCTGTTTTCTTAACGTTAATTTTCAAATTATTTGCGCATAGCCATTTTTCGGCTTCCATGAGGCAGCTTGATATTATGTCATAGTTTGGGTCATTTATATTGAATGCAGTGTACAACATAATATCATCAGCGTATATGTGATAATTCATTTTGTATTTCTGGAAAATGGTACAAATTGGCTGAAGATATATATTGAATAATAGGGCTGACAAAGCAGAGCCCTGAGGTATTCCTTGTTCTTGAGGAAATGGTTGTGATGAGTCCTGATTCATCTTTACAAATTGTGTACGGTCGGATATATATGATTTGAACCAGTCTAGCGTTGTTTTCCTTAATCCTATTTGAAAGAGTCTTGATAATAGTATGTTGTGATTTACACTATCAAAGGCAGCAGATATATCTAGGAATACCAGAAGAAATGCCTGTTTTGTGTTTTCTAGACCTTTATTGAGAGTGTCCAACAATGCAAGAAGGAGGGTTTCTACACTGTGAAATGGTTGAAAGCCGTATTGGTGATCATCAAGAGGGGCATGAGTATCTATAAAGTCTTGAAGTTGTAATTGTACAACCTTTTCGATAATTTTTGTAAGAAAGGGAATGCTAGCAATTGGGCGATATGAAGTTGGGTCAGTCTCGTTTAATGTTTTATTTTTCAGGATTGGGCGGATTGCAGAGTGTTTTAGTTCTTGAGATAATTTCCCTTGTTGAAGGGAATTGTTTACTATATTTAACATAACAGGAGCAAGTTCTTGTTTTATTGTTTTTATCCATGTAACTGGACATGGATCAAGGATGGATGTTGTGGTGTTAATATTCAATATTATATTTAGTAATTGTTTCTTGTCAATAGTCTGAAAAGAGTTCAGTGTATTGGAGCTGTTTATTGACATTATAGGGTCAGGTATTGGTATCGGAGATAGTTTGTTTACTAGCAAAATAGTTAGCTAAATCTGATAAGTTAATGGTGTTAGATTGATTATTGGTGGTAGGAATTTTTGAGAGCGATTTTACAATTTCAAAAAGTTCCCTGAATTTGACACCACATAGGTCTCTTCGTCATGATCTCAGGAGCACATGCAATCTATCAGTCTTTTGTTGTTGGTCCAATAAAAGGTGTTACAGCCTACAAAAGTTCCAATTTCCCCAGGAAATAGCTACTAAAACTAAGTACCGCATTTGTATTGATAGTATGGTATACTGACTTGGAGAGCTGTATGTCTGTTTCATTTTCTGCTAGGAGTTCTTCTTGATTTCTGCAGTCCTTACTATACCACTGTCAGCAGGATTCTTTTATGAGAGTTTAGATTAAGATCTAATCATGTTTTGAGTATTCAGACCATCCTAGTGGTTCACAAAGTTTTTCTTAGCAATGTATGCTGAATGCCTTGACCATATCTTTTGATAACAAATTCCACAGTTTGATTGTGTACTGAGAAAAAAAATACTTCAATTTGTATTAAATCTGCTACATGTTTGTTTCATGGCGTGTCCCCTGGTCCTTGTACTATCCAAAAGGACAAACTATTCCATATTTATCTATGCCATCGTACTCATAATTTTATAAATCTCTATCATAGCCCTTCTTAGTCATCTCTTCTCCAGACTTAGCCTTTTTTCACAGGGAAGTTGTTCCATCCCCATTATCATTTTTGTTACCATTCTCTTTTTCCTTTTCTAGTTCCACTACATCTTTTTAGAGATACTGCACACAGAATTGTACACAGTATTCATGGTTTGGCCACACAATGGATTAATACAGAGGGCCCTTTCTATGTTTTATTGCCCATTTCTTTCTGAATAATTCCTAACATTGTATTTGATTTTTTAAATGGTTTTGACTGTATGAATTCTTGAAAGAAAGTCTTGATAATACTGGTACTTTGAAACCTACAGCAGTCAAACTTTAAGTTCAAATAATACGGAAGCCCGAGATGCATACTAAAGAGTGATGAGCCAAAGCAAAGTGACATTAAATCCTCTTATTAAAAATATATATTTTTTCGGACCGTTCTATGTTCTGTTGCCAAGGTACAGGGGTTATATTACCATTATTGAATTGTGATAGTACATAGAATGGTCCAACAAAATTTTTTTTTTTTAGTAAGAGGATTTAATGTCACTTTGCTTAGGTGGCATATAAGCTTTTAAATAAATCAATCCGTCTATCTATTTATTTGACGCCATTGTGATCCCTTTTGATTTTACTTAGTACTAGAGAGTGATCCCAACCAAAGGAGTTCAGCAATTTACTGCAGTTATGCCTTGCACTTTAGAAATAATGTTTATCTTGACTTAGTTCTCAGATGTTTGAAATACCTTTATATTATTGCACATTGGAATACATGGTTTGCATTTGTATACCTAGCATTTTAACTGTATGCATGAAATTTGCTAACCTCAAGTAGTGCATCCAATTAATACCACTTAACGACTGCTAGGTAGTGCAAGTGCTTGTGGTTATTGTCTGCATCAGCTGACATTTTAATTGCTTCCAATAACTGCATTTATGTTACTCTCCTTGGGTAATTCCTTCTGCTTATTGTCCACTTAAGAAAATTAGGGCAGTTGGAATTAAGATTGAAAATTGTCTCAGAAATTAGTGGGGAGAAGGGGTGGGAGTTTGAAAAGAATAGAATGAATGTTTTGTGATCTTATGGTTCAGAAGTTAAGACTAGAATTTCTCCTTGCTTTGCATACCAGGTTTAGAAAGAACCACTTGTTTTGCTGGATGTTTGCCCACTTCTATTAACAAGTCAAACCTCCCCTCCCCCACTTTTAGATTTTTTGCAGTAATTATTGCTTTCTGCTTTTCTCTTTGTCTGTGGAGGTGTTGGTTGTGAAAGAGAGAGAGATTGTAAACTGCAGAAAAGATTTCAAAAATTGAATTGGTCAGTAAAGGGAAACTGCTATGTGTAAGCTGGGCTGTAGCTTTGGAGCCCAGAAACATAAAAGCCCAGCTTTAATGCCCCTGGCTGCTTGTTGACTCTATAATGCACTTTTCTCCATTGTTGTCTCCATTTAACAGCTCTTTATAAGCGCTAACAATAAGGTGACAGACAAGAGTGAAAAAGACCTTGCCAACAAATTACTGACAGAAATGAATGAGGACCAGGTACAGACAGTGCGCAGCCCGCATTTTGCTTCATCTGAAGGCCGGACACTCTAGGGGAGCCATTCCTGTACTTTAACAAACCTTGGCTGTGCTCTGCATGTGTGTGGCCACTAAAACCATTTTCCTAGTGCTATTCCACAGTAAAATAGTTTTTGGTATAAATCAGCTCTCGCAAAATCGTTGCTTTTAGTTTGGAGCGAGAAGAGAACGATTCTAGTCTTGGATCTTCTCCTGAAGAAAACCTGACACCTTAATAATTTTAACTTCTGAGGCAGTTCTGAGTAAAGTACAGGAATAGGGTTCTTTGGTATCAGCACATATTAACTTGCTGATTTCTTTATTTCCTCCTTTCTCTGCTGTCTCATCACTGCAGTATAGTGGTGCTTTGGGTGTGGCTGTGTTTAATATCACAGTGCTTTGCTTTTGGGATCCAGGATTTATTTTCCACCTTTAAATGGACAGACTTAATCTGGGAGGAGGAAATATCCTTGGCTTTTGAGTCTGTGCGTTTATATATACATATATAAACTGTTTCTTTATATACAAGGTTTTCTCATTTAATCAGACTGGAACCCTGTTTAGTTATTTTCTTGTTACCTATTGTTAATTACTATAGGATAAAGTTCATTTAAATCTTATGGGCAGTTTTTGCATCCTGGGTTCTTTTTTTTACAAGAGTATATTAATAAGAATTTTATATAATTCGGCATCAGTATGCTGTTTTGGAGTGGGGCAATGCAGTATATCATTGTTGTCTGTCCTTGACATGCCAGGAGAGAGAAGCCAAAAAGTATCACTCCACCACACAGTCATTGACAAAACTGTAACTCAAAATTAAGGTCAGGCCAGATAGAGTTAACATCAAGGTGCTAACTGGTCAATAATATGAACACCAAACATTTATTTGTTGTACTGTTTGTAAATAGGAAAATTTTCCCTATGAAACAAATCTTCCTTTTTACTCACTTTCTCTTGTAAGCTTTTACTTTTATGTATACTTTTTTATACATATAAAGTGAAATAAAATAGCTTAGCGATGGCCTTTGTGGAACCTTCCAAGGAGCTTCCAGCTCAGTTAGTAAACTACCTCCGACGCAATACTACGTTTTGAACCCAAAGGATTTTTTCAAAGGTTCTGCATTGGGAAAATTCATGTATAATGTAGCATCACTCCAGGGATATTGCCACAAGCCAGACTTCTTGAAATCATTGACCGTCCCAAGCATTTCCACTTCAATCCGTCGCTCCTTCATCCCTACTATTTTCTATAACCCTTTTAAAATGAGGCTGGCTCTGCACTGCTTTTTCCAAACACTTCAAATAGTACATTTTTGTACATCTCACAATGTAGCACAAAACTATTCAGTGGTTTGGAATCCATCTAAATGGATACCGCCTGGTTCGCCTGATCTGGCTATTGTTACATTTAAAAATTTAGTACTAAATTATCTTGCACATGTGGAGCAGTTGCGACGAAAAAGCTTTTCCAATATATCTAATTTGGAACAAAAAGCTCTCCATGAATAGGTGTCATCTTCTGATCCAGTTGTTAGAAATGCAGACAAAGGTGGGACCATCATTGTTCAATCTCAGATCCAATATCATCATGATATGCTTGTACAATTGAACAAGCCACAATATGATCAACAACTTTCTGAGGACCCCACTCTTGTCTTACCACAGCTCACAATGGAAATGGTTACGGATGCTTTTGAAGCCGTTTGGTCACTTGAAAAGAGCGTTTGTTTTTATGCAACCCACATCCAAAAAGACCAAAAAATCACAAATCTTTATCACATCCACCTGGCCATCTGATTGTCTCTTGTCGTTACTCAATGTTGGAGCCACTTTCAAAGATTTGCGACATTTTATTGCAACATACAGCAGGTAATGTGAAACCTTATATTAGGGACACTTCACATATCATGACAATGCTGGAGGCTGTGTCTAATATAACATCTGTGGCTTTATTAGTGACAATGTATGTGACAGGCTCTCTACACTAATATTGATCAAGATGACGCTTTGGATGTTATTACTCAATGCCCATTGACTATGCCTACCTGTTTACCGAAACTATTTTTGTTCCAACTTTTGAAGCTTGTATTAAAGTGGAATTATTTTTTGTTCAATCAAGTCTTCTACCTCCAAACATTTGGCATTGCTATGGGTGCTACAGTTGCCCCTTCGGTGGCTACATTATATATGGCTCATTTTGAAGAAGTTTTTATATATTCTCCATGGTATCAACACATCTCTCTCTGGAAAAGATTTTTGGATGACATCTTTTTCATTTGAATTGGATCTAGGGATGATATGGATCAATTTTTTGCAATGGTTGAATATTTGTAAATCCGACATAACTTTCACTGCTAAAATTGATGTTTTTTTTCAATTGAATTTTTGGACATCATGGTTTTTAAGAAAGAGGGAGCCTTGGCAACTACTTCATACTGAAAACCTGTTCAAAAAACAACTTATTGTGCTACCATAGTTATCATCCGGGAGCACTTAAAAGGATTCTCCCATATGGCTAGTTTCTCCAGTGCAGAGGCTATGCACCTTGGAGGATTTAAAACACCATTCTAGTGAGTTAAGTTATCGTTTGGCCACTAGGGGATACCCCCAGGATTTTATAGCCAAGGTGTATAAGCATATCCTGAACACTCTCCATGACTGGTTATTTTCTACCCCTCCCACACAAAGAGATGCTCAGTTTGTGGGAGTCCTTCCTTTTATGGATCAAGCCACAAATGTGATATCACTTTTAAAGACACATTGGCACATAGTCCAATTGCATAAATGTTTTAGGAAAAACTTTGTAATCGCATATCCAAGAAGCAAGAATATTTGCGATTTTGTAGTTCATATGTCAGGGACATCTAATGGATTTGAATCATCTAATTCTGTTTTGGGCCACTTTTGTTATGAGGACTGTCAATTTTGTGTTCAAGCACTCACAGGTCCTGATTGGCTTCATCCATCTACATTGAAGAGCCATCGGGCTTGATGACATACCACCTGTGTCTCTGATTTTGCAGTCTCTCTACTTATTTGTCTGTGAGGGCTGAAATATGTTGACTGTACCACCAGAGCCATTAAGACCCGTTTAGCAGAACATGGTTCTAGAGTTTGTACTAAGATCAGCCTTTAGTATCACATTGTGTTCAGCATGATCACACTTTTGCCCAGTTTCATGGAGAGCCATGGATTATTGCCCCTTGTTCCTAGAGGTAGTGACCATATAGCTCTGTTACAATTGCTAGAACATCCTTAGATTTTTATGCTTCAGACGGTGGCCCCTTTGGGATTGAGCCTTGAATTGGATTGGCACAGCATTCTGTGATCGCCTGACTCCCATGATTACAACAAATTCATTGGTTGTGGATTGCTAGGTGATGTAGGTGTGGCTTCTACCAACTTGTGGTGACGTTAGACTGCATATTCTTTAAAAGAAGAGCGATGGATTGAAGTGGAATTGCTCGGGACTGTCATTGATTTCAAGAAGTCTGACTTGTTGCCATATCCTTGGAGTGATTCTGCATTATACGTGAATTTTCCTGATGCAGAACCCTTGGAAAAAATCCCTTTGGGTTCGAAATGCAGTACTGCATCGGAGGTAGATTACTAGCAGAGCTGGAAGCTCCTTGGGAGGTTCGACTGAGGCCATTGTTAAGTTAAGTGATTTTATTTAACTCTATATATTTTAAAAAAAAGGTTATGTAAAAAGTAAAACCCTACAATAAAAAGTGAGCAAAAAGGAAGATTTGTTTCACTGGGGAAGGTTTCCCTGTTTACAAACTGTCCGACAAATAAATGTTTGGTCTCTGTTACTGATCCGTTAGCACTTTGATGTTAGCTCTATCTGGCCTTTTATTTTGAGGAATAAGAAGCCAGCAATTTATGTGGAAGGAGGCACAGCTAATTGCTACACAAAAAGTACGTTAGCATTGCCATAGTTACACAGTACTTGTTAGCTGATAACCTCATGATAATATCAGACTATTGCACATTCTGCGGTAGTATTTAATAATTTCCCATCCTTGCCCTACAGAAGATAAGGAAAGATTCATCTTTATTTTAATACCCCCTAGTTTTTGTGTGTTTGAAGACTTGGGTTTTTAAACCTAATCCCAACTTCTGCTATGAATTGGAAACTCAGCAAAGGCAGTTAACTTGTTTCATTCCATCCTCCCTCTTGAGCCTGTCCATTAAAAAGCATATAGAAAACGCGTGTGTGTGTGAAATTTCCGTGCTGCTTTTCTTGAAACACATCACTGATAATCATTTGTTAAGTAAACTCCTTTGCAGGTTGTGGCATCTTGAAATCCATTCTGCTGGAGAGAGCACTTTTGAAAGTTATTTGACAACTAACCTTTGTTTTCATTCTCAAAGAAAAGTAAACAAGGGAAGCAGATCATAGGGTTTCATGTTTTTTTTTGTATAATCTTTCTATTCTTGGCATCTAGGCATTTCAGGAGCAGTTAGACTGCTTGGCAGTGTCTACCATCCAAGCTCTCACTGCAGTGAAGCACAGATCACCAGCTGCTAAGGTAAATGTCTGCATAATACTGGATGTGCACACAGTTGTATATTTGTGTGTGGCAGTCAGGGCCGGCACTACCATTAGATGACTTAGGTGGTCACTTAGAGTGCAGGTCCCTCGGGAGGGGGGTGGGGGCGTTACCACCACAGTCGCCCCTCTCAGGACTGGCAGCAGTAGCAATGGCCGCAAACAACTCTGCGGTGCTTACCTTGAAACTCTAAAGCTATGGGGCTATTTGCTTCTGCCTCTGATGTCAACTTTGTCCTGCAGACAGGAAGTTGGCATCGGGCATTGGAGACAGGGTGGAAGCAATCAGCCCCTGCGGCACTGAAGTTTAAAAGTAAAGGTGGCAGGGCTACTTGCAGCCATCGCTGCTGTTGTATGACCCGGAAAAGAGTGACAACAGCAGAAATGGGTGATAGAGGGGGATTGCAAGGGATAAGGTTCACCAGGTAACCTCATCTCCTTGCGCCTGCCCTGGTAGTATTTTATGTATATTTTATTTTTATTTACAGAATTTGATATACTGCTAATGTGGCTTGCATCATGATGGTTTACAATATCCAAAGGTTAATATACAGATACGATCACAATCATAATGAAACATGACAAATAATCTTTGAACACAAAAGGGAGGAAGTGGAATAGGACAATTTAAAAAAAAAGTACATTAGATTATTGCACAATGCAGTAGGGAAAGATAGCTAATCAATGAAAAGAAGGAAGGAAGTCGGTGAAAAGCCTGTATGAAAAAACAGGTCTTGAAGACTGTCTTAAATTTTTTTATATGATGATTCAAAACGAATTTAACTAGGCAGAGAATTTCATAGATAAGGGGCTTGATAACTGAAGGCCATGCTTCAATAAGTTTCCAAGCGTAACACTCGTTTACTAGGAATAGCTAAGTAATTTTCATTTGTGCAATGAAGTGCACAAGCAGGGCAGTAAGGGGAGGAGGAGTGAGCTCGAATAAACAGGCAGACCAGTATAGAAGGCACGATGTGCTAGTAGAAGTACTTTGAATTTAATACGATGAGAGATAGGAAGCCAGTGTTGCTCGAAGGGAAATACAGTCACGTGATCAATAACGGGTTGTATTGCAGAGACGTTTAACTGAGGTATTCTGAATTGTCTGCAGGCGTTTTAGGTGAAAATGCAAAGTACCGATAGTAAGGAATTACAATAGTCTAGGCGACGAATACTGTGTATACCATGGACTGCCCAAAGAACAAACCAGTCAGTACTAGAGGAGATCAAACCTAAGCTTTCCTTAGAAGCTCAAATGGCAAGACTTCGACTTTAATACTTTGGACATATCATGCGAAGAGAGAAATCATTGGAGAAAAACAATGCTTGGCAAGGTAGAAGGTCACCGTAAAAGAGGAAGGCCGGCAGTGAGATGAATCGATACAATAACAGCAGCTATGGATACCACTCTATCAACAATGAGTGATTGGCTGAAGACCAACTATCCAGAGGGTCGCAAGGAGTCGACACAAACTCAACAGCACTTAATAACACAGGTTATTAATCACAAAATTATGAAGAACAATTTTTAGAGCTTGGGTACACTCCATTTATTTTGTAGTAAAACTCATAAGGTCATGGGTTTCCTCATTTTTAACCTTCCACAACCCAGCATTCTGCTCATCTCATAATGTTTAGTGATATAATACAGCAAGAGCATTTCTGAGCTGATTTTACTGCAGTAGTATAGACTGCCATGGTTTATATTAAGTCCCTTTATGTTGATTGTTTTCTCCTTAGGAAGTATTTAAGGAAAGAATTGGCTATGCACATATGTTTGAGGTACTAAAATCTCTGGGCCAGCCCTCCCGAAAGTTACTAGAAGAACTTATGAATATGGTAAGAACAATTCTATGAGGATAATTTTTATAACAGGGCACCTAAATTAAGGCAGCCAAAACATGCCTATTTTATGAAGACAAGTAGGTGTCAACTTGGTTTTTTAAGAAAAATTAGCATTAAATGTCAGAAATCACAGCTTAAATTTAAACTTGCAGATATTTATAATTTCTCCAGGAACAAGCAGGAAGTCAGTTCTCAGATATAGGTGATGCCGACAGAGCCCCCGCAGAAGCATCTCCCCAGCTTTCAAAGAAAGCCTTTGGGAGATGTCACCACATATGCGTGGTCTCCTTCCTGCCCAAGAGTGCCATCTTATCAGTCTCTCATTTTCCGCAGAGCCCTACAGATGTTTGTCTTCCCAAGAAAAAAAGTTGATTTCCTCGGGCACTTTTAGTGTATTGTCTGGTTAGCACCGGTCCCTTTCCTGCCTTCGAGCCCCGTTGCCTCTGTTTCGGGACTTGGAATCTGTTTAGTTAGGTTTTTTCATTCAGAGCAGATTCGCGCCTTTTCTAACTGCTGGCCATGTTGAAGGTCTTCAACCTTGCTGGGGTCCTTTTTTTCCCAAATGACCACTGGATTTAAGAAGTGTGATCGGTGCTTGAAGAACATGTCCCTTACCGACACACACGACTCTTGTCTTAGGTGTCTAGGTGCCGACCATGACCCAGAGGTGTGCTCCCTGTGCAAAAAGATGTCTGCTAAGGCCATCCAGAGTCGCTGGCAGAAGCAGGATGACATCTTCCACAAGTCAGATTCAGCCCTGGTATCCCCAGTAGTCTCAGCGCGTGCATCAGTGGGGCCAGGTATCTTCGAGGGAAGGCAAGTCCCACGCGTGGTTCCACAGCCTCCGGAGGGTATCCGAGGAGGTGGAGCGGCTGGCCAAGGTACCCAGAACAGACACCGAGGCCTGCGGCGACAGATCTCAGACCCCCGAGGCCTGTCTCGTCCCGTCAAGAGCTCCCTCTCCTTGCCGACACCCAACCCAGTCACCCTGGCATCGGTGTCGAAGGCTGCAACCCCTGAGTGGAAAGCCAGGATGATGGCATTGGAATGCAGCGTTTCTGCCTTCCTTGCCTCACAGCAAGCGTTGATGCCTGGCCCCACTGATGCACGCGCTGAGACCACAGGGACCTTGATGCCGAGGACTCCCTGGGCTGCCAAAGAGATCCTCAAGAGCCCCATGCCTCAAGCTGATCCTTGCAAGGGTCTCGATCCTGTTCACTGTCCTTGGGAGCAAGATCCTCCTTGGTAAGCACTTCTGGCTCTGGCCAAGCATTGGCCGTGGTTCACCAAAGGCCAGACCCAATGCCCTTAGAGCCATCAGGCCTCGAGTCCTCAATTGACTACTCGGCGTGGGAGTCAGAGGACAAGGCTTCCCCGCAGACATTCAGCTCACCATCATTCCATAGAGAGCAAACCTCTTTCAGTGCAGCCCCTCATCGCCAGATTCATGCGGAGCTTGCTGCTTTCTAAGCCCTCCCATCCGGCTGCCTCTAGCAGAATGGAATCACAGCTTGGTTCTGATGCAGCTTACCAAGCCACCTTTCGAACCCTTGGCTACCTGCCATTTGCTTTACCTGTCTCACAAGGTTGTCTTCCTGGTGGCCACAGTCAGTGAGTTTCAGGCCTTGGTGGCCAGGACACCATCTCCAGGAACAAGCAGGAATGAGTCTTCACATATGGGTATTGTCGGTACCGATGGAGCCTGCGCGGGAACTCTCCCCAGCGTCCAATAAGAAAGCTTTTGGGAGCATCCCACGGCGCCTGCGTGCTGCCTTCCCGCCTTTCCCAACCGCCTCTCTCCAGTTCTTCTTTTCCGCGGAGCCAGCAGGTCGTGTTCCTGTCACCGCAGAAGAAGTTCTTTATTTTTTCTTAATTCTTTTGTGTCGCGTCTTCCTTCTTCGACGTCTGACCGGTACCGCCGGTCTTTTCTTTTCTTTTCTTTCTTTCAAAAAAAACCCAATTTATCTTTTCTTCACTGTGCATTTTCAGTTTTTGGGCCTTAGGCCTAAAAATATTTTCCTCATGGAGAAGCCTGTCTCCGGGTTTAAAAAGTGCACAAAATGTGGCGGTACTATTTCTGTCACCGACACCCATGACTGGTGTCTGAAATGTTTGGGGCCTGACCATTCCATTACGGATTGTATGTCCTGTACCATGATGTCTAAAAGAGGTCGGCAGAACCGAGCAGCCAAGCTCAGTACCCTGCTTCCCTCTGATGCAGCTTCGGTGGCATCGACGTCTTCCAGGGCGGCTTCTTCCTCCCATGGTTCTCAGGTAACCAAGCATAAATCTAGCCAGTCCTCGAAGGGTAGATCTCCCTCCAAGCATCGAGATGCCTCCGGGCTTGCCCTCGAGGATTCCGCACCGGCAAAATTACCCCGGCGGGAAGCTCCGGCTTCCAAAGCATTGTCTATGGGGTCACAGGTTGACATCGATGGCTCGGCCTCGACAGATCACCTGTTGCCATGTTCTGGGGTACCGGTGGCTCCCACTGGTATCGACATCCAGACATTGGTGGCGTCGATGGATCAGAAGATTCTGACCATGCAGCGCACCCTAACGGCATTCATACAGGCTGCGACGCCTCCGGTACCGCAACAATCCCCGTTGTCAGTACCGGCTCCGGCACCGGCATCACTCCCGGTGCCGGTACCGATTGCATCGACATAGGCTTCGGTGTCGACTGCAACGGTACCCTGTCCTATGATGCCCATCGTTACCGAACCGGTACCGGTTACTCACGATACTGATCCTACTCGGTACGGCTATCGGGCTTTACAGGAGCATCCAGACAGGCGATACTTCGATTCCTCTGAAGACTCTGATGAGTCTGAGGGTTCTGTTGAGGCATCGATACTTCTTCCTCAGGAGTCTTCTTCTCCTAAACGAAGAATGTCTCCTCCAGAAGACTTGTCTTTTCAAGACTTCATTAGGGAAGTGGCTAGGGGCCTCTCCATCACAGTGGCCCCTGAGTCAGAACCCAGAACCAAGGAGTTAGATATTTTACAATATCCTAAAACTCCTAAAGAGGCAGCTACTTTACCTATCCATGAGATTCTGTATGATCTCATGTTGAGGATGTGGGAGACACCTCTTACCACCTCTCCTCATTCTCGCAGGTTAGACACCATGTATCGTGTCCCTCCTTGTCCTGGCTTCCACAAGACTCGGCTTCCTCACCACTCTATTGTGGTAGAGTGTGCCATGAGAAAGATAAAGAGTGCAAAGAGACACTCATCTAATCCTCCAGGACGTGAATGTAGGACCCTAGATGCTTTTGGCCGAAAGGTTTTTCAAGCTTCTATGCTAGCTGCCAGGATCAACTCCTATAGTCTCTATATAGGAATGTTTCTAAAAGAAGTCACAGATCATCTGCAGACTTTAACCCCTTTCATTTCGGAGGATAAAAGGCAGGAGTTTCTCACTTGGCTCAAACATGCCCAAGATGCCTCCAAATTTTCCAACCGTGCAGCCTTTGACTCTTTTGAGTGTGTAAGCAGAGCCTCTGCTATTGCCATAGGGGCACGCAGAATTGCTTGGCTACAAGCTTCTGATTTGGAGCTCTGGGTCCAAGATGAATTAGGGGAATATCCCTTGTACAGGTGTGAACCTTTTTGATAAGGATTGGCAAGCAAAGGCCAATCAGATGGATGCTGAAAACTCTGCTTTGGATCGACTTTCAAAGTCTACCTCTGCTCCTGTTAAGAAAAGATTGCTCAAAAAGACATCTTTTTTCAAAAAGGGAAGATACTATCTTGCTTATGGTCAGCAGGCATCTTCTGCAGGTCGTTTTGCTGCAAAGTGTCAGCAACCACCTAAACAGGCCAAATCAAAGGCTGCTAGGCCTTCCATGACCCAGCAGCCTCAGCCTCCTCAGGGCCTTTGACTTGCAGCTAGAGAACCTAGCCTTTCTGGCTCTGGAGGAACCAGAGGCCCTTACCATTCCAGGAAGGTTGACTTACTTTGCTCCCAGATGGGAACAAATCACAGCAGAGCAATGGACACTCTCTATCATAAAGGAAGGGTACAAGCTTCATTTCTTAAGCCTTCCCCCTCACACCATAGTGAAACAGTTCAATTCTCCAACATCTCTCCTCAACCTTCTGGGTCAGGAGATTGCCACCCTTCTTGCCCAAGGGGCAATAGAAGAAGTACCTCTTCTTCAACAAGGCACAGGGTTCTACTCCCCTTATTTTCTTATCCCAAAAAAAACAGGGGGCTACAGACCCATCTTAGATCTCAGAGAATTGAACAAATTTCTATTCAAGGAGAAATTCAAGATGATTTCTCTCGGTGCTCTGCTTCCATACCTTCAGAGTCAGGACTGGCTTTGTTCTCTAGATCTCAAGGATGCGTACGCCCATGTCCTCATCCATCCAACACACAGAAGGTTCCTTCGGTTCCTTTTTGGAGGAAAGCACTACCAATACAGGGTGCTTCCTTTCGGTCTGGCCTCCGCACCAAGGGTGTTCACGAAATGCATGGCAGTAGTAGCTGCATTTCTGCGCACTCTAGGAATATTCGTTTTCCCATATCTGGACGACTGGCTCATTCGAGCTCCCTCTCAGTCAGAGGCCAAGACTTTTCTAACCTGCACAATGCGTGTCCTTCAGTATTTGGGACTGGTAATAAACATCCCAAAATCCAATCTCACCCCTACTCAATCTCTGGAGTTTATAGGGGCTTTGCTGGATACCACAACTGCAAGGGCCTATCTTCCTCAGGCTCGTTGCCTACGCTTGGTGCAGTTAGCCTCCCAAATACAGTTAAAGTCCCATTTAACTGCTCGAGAAATGTTACAGCTCTTAGGCCACATGGCATACACCGTGCATGTGGTTCTATATGCTCGCCTTCATATGAGGGCAGCTTAATGGACTTTGTCCACCCAATGGACTCAGGCATCAGGTTGCCTGTCAGACAAAATAGCAAACTCCAGTTGCCTTTTTTGGTCTCTCCAGTGGTGGAAGTCCTCTCAAAACCTGTTGCTGGGGTCCCCTTTTCAGCAGTCACTACCCCAAGCAACCCTTACAACAGGTGCCTCTCCAATGGGTTGGGGAGCTCATCTGCAAGATCTCTCCACCCAGGGCATCTGGTCTCCACAGGAGACTTCTCTACACATCAATCTCTTGGAACTCAGAGCAATATTCTTAGCTCTCAGAGTGTTCCACTCCCTGCTCAGCTACAGGACAGTCCTCATCCACACGGATAACCAAGTAGCCATGTTCTATGCGAACAAGCAGGGAGAGACTGGCTCTCTGTCGCTTTGCAACGAAGCTTTGCAACTGTGGGCCTTCGCCAGAGAGCATCAGATTCATCTTATGGCAGTATATCTTCCAGGCGTTCAAAACTCTTGGGCAGACAGACTCAGTCGAGTTCTGCTTCCACACGAGCGGTCCCTCCACATGGACCAGGTAGCCAGGATTTTTCGAATTTGGGGAACCCTGGACATAGACCTCTTTGCAAGTCCGTGGAATGCCAAACTTCCCCGGTTCTGTTCCAGAATTCCGTGTCAGGGAGTTCAGGCCAAGGATGCCTTCCTCCTTCACTGGGGTCAAGACTTCCTTTATGCCTTTCCACCCATTCCCCTAATTTCCAAAACACTTTTCAAGCTTCAGAGAGACCGAGGTTCCATGATCCTCATAGCACCACATTGGCCACGCCAAGTGTGGTACCCTCTACTTCTGCATCTCTCTCAAGCTCCTTCCCTGGAGTTGGGCTCTGCACCAGATCTTCTATCCCAGGAAGACGGAACGTTGTGGCACCCAAACCCCCAGTCTCTCCATCTCAGGGCCTGGTTGCTGAAGGCCTAGACCTTCAAGATTTTCATCTCTCTCAGCAAGTCAGAGATATTCTTCATGCTTCTAGAAAGCCTTCCACTAGACGTTCTTATGCTTTCAAATGGAAAAGATTTACCCTTTGGTGTTCAGAGAAGGGTCTTAACCCTCTTGCAATACCTTTGAATTCTTTACTAGAGTATCTTCTGCATCTATCCCATGCAGGCCTTAAAACGAACTCAGTAAGAGTCCATTTGAGTGCTATTGTAGCATCCCTCAAGCCTCTCAATGGACAGCCTATTTCCTCTCATCGTCTTTTAGCAAGATTCATGAGAGGCCTTCTTTTAACTAAACCTCCCATTAGACCACCTCCAGTAGCATGGGACTTAAATCTGGTTCTTGGCCAGCTTATGAAGCCACCCTTTGAACCTTTAACCACCACCTCCTTGAAATGTCTTTCTTGGAAGGTTATCTTTCTCATTGCAGTCACCTCAGCACGCCGCATCAGTGAATTGCAAGCCTTGGTGGCTAATCCTCCTTATACAAGGTTCCATCATGATAAGGTAGTCCTCAGGACCAATCCACACTTTATGCCCAAAGTGGTCTCGCCTTTTCATCTGAACCAAGAGGTATACTTACCTGTCTTTTTTCCAGGACCTCATGCATCAAGTGCAGAGAGGAATCTTCATACTTTGGATTGTAAAAGAGCTCTCGCCTTTTACTTAGAAAGATCAGAGCAACATAGAAAGTCTTCTCAACTCTTTGTTGCTTTTGATCCTTCCCATTTAGGACTTCCAGTTTCTAAGAGAACACTGTCCAACTGGATTGCTCAGTGTATTTCTTTCGCCTACCAGAGTAGGAACCTTTCTCTGGAGGGCCATGTCACAGCTCACAATGTGAGGGCCATGGCAGCCTCAATGGCTCATTTAAACTCTGTGTCCATCGACCAAATCTGTCGAGCGGCCACCTGGACCTCGGTTCATACCTTCACAGCCCATTACTGTTTGGACAAGGACTCCCGCCGGGATGCCTCGTTTGGTCAGGCTGTTCTCAAACACCTGTTCCATTTCTAATCAACTCCTACCCACCTACCCTGGTTGGATGCCAGAGATCCATGGGGTGAGGTAGAGCCCTTTTCAAGGACACACAACTCTGGGGTCTCTCCCTGGCATCTGCAGCTAGGGAGTCCCCAAATGTGAAGACTCATTCCTGCTTGTTCCTGGAGATAGCACAGTTACTTACCTGTAACAGGTGATCTCTGGGAACAGCAGGAATAAGTCTTCACAACCCACCCACCTCCCCTAGGAGTTGTATCTCTCTATCTATCTTTCCTTCCCTCTCTCTCTCTTTGTCTCAGCTTTAAAACTCGAACTAGAGAGAGGCGGTTGGGAAAGGCGGGAAGGCAGCACACAGGCGCTGTGGGATGCTCCCAAAAGCTTTCTTATTGGACGCTGGGGAGCATTCCTGCGCAGGCTCCGTCGGTACCAATGATACCCATATGTGAAGACTTATTCCTGCTGTTCCTAGAGATCACCTGTTACAGGTAAGTAACTGTGCTTTACAATAGGTTCTACAAGAACAGGGTCGTGTGTCGCACCCATCCAAAATTCCTTCCTCCTCAACCAGGAGGTGGTTCCCCTACCTTCTTTCCACAGCCCCATGCCGATAAGGCGGCGGCCGTTTTCCACATTCTGTACTACAAAAGGACCCTGTCCTTTTACCTGCAATGTACCCAGGGCCACCGCAAAGCCTCGCAGCTTTTTGGTTCATATGATCCCAGTCAACTAGGGGAGGCTGTGACCAAGTGGACCCTGACCACCTGGGTGGCGGACTGCATCGCCTTCGCCCACGAACAAGCTAGGCTATCGTTGGAGTGCCAGGTTACGGAGCACAATATCAGGGCTATGGTGACCTCAGTTGCAAACCTACACTCTGTCCCTATAACAGACATCTCCCGGGCCGCCACCTGGTCCTCAGTTCACACCTTTGCAGCTCACTACTGCCTTGAGAGGAAGTCCCGACAGGACAGTGTTTTAGGCCAGGCCGTACTCCGTAATCTGTTCGGGGTTTAGACAACTCCTGGCTTCCGACCCTTCTTGTTCAGGCTACCAGAGCCATGGGTCTCCCTGGACACTGGGGTCCTCAGAATCTTTCCTCAGATTCGCATGCGGCTGCTCATGGCTGGGCCATGGTTTTTTTTGCAGGTTCTCGGA
Source organism: Ichthyophis bannanicus (assembly GCA_033557465.1). Classification (NCBI taxonomy): domain Eukaryota; kingdom Metazoa; phylum Chordata; class Amphibia; order Gymnophiona; family Ichthyophiidae; genus Ichthyophis; species Ichthyophis bannanicus. Next base: position 499,544,015 of record CM066036.1, read on the forward strand.
AGCATGTAGCTAGGGAGTCCCATATATGAGGACTGACTTCCTGCTTGTTCCTGGAGAAAGTGTAGTTACTCCTGTAACAGCTGTTCTCCAGGGATAGCAGGAATCAGTCCTCATAATCCTCCCTCCTCTTCTTGGAGTTGCTGTACAAATTTTGCTATCTTCTTTTGTCGGCTCTAGCTATGTCATCTGACTGATTAAGATGGCACCCTTGGGCGGGAAGGAGACCACGCATGCGTGGTGGCCTATCCTAAAGGCTTTCTTTGAAAGCTGGGGAGATGCTTCTTCGGGGGCTCCATCGGCGTGAATGTCACCCATATGTGAGGACAGATTCCTGCTGTCCCTGGAGAACACCTATTACAGGTGAGTAGTTACCCCTTCTATAGAGCAAGCATAGTTAAAGGCGCATTAAGTACACATATATGAGTATAATTAAGGTATTGTATAAAACTGGTCAACAATTTTTACGAAAGTCATGTTACTGAAATAAAAATAGTCATTTCTTATCAATTTTTATATGCTGAACATGAATATGACAGTGAAATTGCAAAGTTGGCTTTAGTTTTTTTTTGTAATCTACAAGAATTAATGTTTACATCACGAAATGCATGTCAATAGTAAATATAATAGGCCTCCGGTTAATACCTGTAAAAACCAAGTCATAGACTACTTCTTAGATTTTTTCGTCTGTCTCTTGTACAGCTATTCGGGAGCTTCTCTGGGAAGTGTCCAGCTGTAGTCAGCCAGCATTGTAGTGGACCATTTTCCCTGGTATCTTTGCTCCATCGTTGCGATATCCTGGTGAAAACGTTCGCCCTGTTCATCACTAACCATACCACAGTTGTCAGGAAAGAAATCGAGATGGGAATCAAGGAAATGGATCTTTAGAGACATATTGCAGCCAGGTTTCTGATACTGCATCAGCATGTCTTCTACTAGTTCCTTGTAGTTTTCTGTCCTAACATTTCCGAGAACGTTTGTTGACACTAGGCGAAAAGCATTCCATGCTTGTTTTGCATCACCCTGCAGCAATTCTGGTCGCCGTATCTTAAAAAGGATATAGCGATTTTAGAAAAGGTACAGAGAAGAGCCACCAAAATGGTAAAGGGGATGGAAGGATGCTCCTATGAAGAAAGGCTAAAAAGGTTAGGGCTCTTTAACCTGGAAAAGAGACGGCTGAGGGGAGATATAATAGAAGTCTATAAATTAATGAACGGAGTGGAACGGGTAAACGTAGATCGATTGTTTACCTTAGCAGAATATAGAAAGACTAGGGGACATGCAATAAAGCTACAGGGCAAACTATTTGACTAATAAAAGAAAATATTTTTTCACTCAACGTGTAATCAAACTCTGGAATTTGTTACCGGAGGATGTAGTAAAGGCTGTTAGTGTAGCTGGGTTTAAAAAAGGTTTGGACAAGTTCCTGGAGGAAAGGTCCATAAACCATTATTAAGAAGTGACCGAAAATATCAATGCTTGACCCAGTACAAGCATTGTGGAACTTGTGTCTCTTGGGGAAACTGCTAGGTACATATGACCTAGATTGGCCACTGTTGGAAACAGAATACTGGGCTTGATGGACCTTGGTCTGACCCAGTATGGCATATCTTATGTTCTTATGTAACCGGTCATCTTTGAAGAGCTCTCGAATCTGAGGACCCACAAAAACTCCCTCTTTAACCTTTGCTTCACTGAGTCGAGGGAATTTTTCATGCAGGTATCGGAAAGGTGGCGAAGTGCGGTCCATGGCTTTCACAAAGTTTTTCATCAAACCTAGTTTGATGTGAAGGGGTGGTAGCAGGATTTTGTGAGCTTCAACCAGAGCTGGGTGCTGGATATTGTTCTCTCCAACTGTTACATTTTGTCTGCGATTCCATCCCTTCCGCAAGTAGTGCCAATCCCTTGCTCGGCTATCCCACTCACATAAAGAAACACATGTATTTTATATATCTCCAGGAACAAGCAGGAATGAGTCCTCACTTAGTGTATTTCTTTTCTTAGGCCTACAGGCCCACAAGAAATTTTCCTCCATGGATAAACCAGCCTCTGGTTTCAAAAAATGCACTAAGTGTAGCGGTACAATTTCTGTTACAGACTCCCATGAATGGTGTCTTAAATGTTTGGGGCCTGAACACTCCATTTCGGATTGCCAAGCCTGCTCCCTAATGTCTAAACGAGGGTTACAGAACCGGGCAGCCAAGCTCCATGTGCTGTTTCCCACAGATGCACCGGCGGTGGCATCAACATCTTCCAGGTCTTCCTCTCCTGATGGGTCTCAGGTAACCAAACATACTTTTAGCAGGTCCTCGAAGGGCAAATCTCCCTCTAAGCATCGAGATGCCTCCGGGCTTGCCCTTGAGGATCCTGCCCCAGCCAAGCAACCCCGGCGGGAAGTTCCAGCTTCCAAAGCTCCTCCTATGGGGTTACAGGTTGACATCGATGGCACGGCCTCGACCGATCACCTGTTAGACTGCTCTGGGGTACCGGCACAGTCTCCCGGTACCGACATCCAGGCAGTCGTGGTGTCCATGGATCACACTGTGCAATCCATGCAGCAGGCTATACTGGCTTTCATCAAGGCTGCGATGCTGTCGGTACCACAACAAGCTCCGTTGTCGGTACCGACGCCAACTTCAATGCCGGTACCGGCTGCATCGACATCGGTCAGGATACCGATTCCAGCCCCCTGTCCTGGGCTCTTTCTCGGTACCGACCCGGTACCGGGGACACCCGATGTCGGTACCGATCGATACGCCTATCGATCTTTGGAATCGAGCAGACGATACTTCGATTCTTCTGATGATTCTGATTCATCGGATGAGTCCCCTGAAGTATCTGTTACTCTTCCTGAGGAGCCTTCTTCTCCAAAAAGGAGAATGTCTCCTCCAGAGGATTTGTCCTTTCAAGACTTCATAATAGAAGTAGCTAAAGGCCTATCTATTTCAGTAACCTCTGAAAAAGAACCTAGAGCAAAAAAATTAGATATTTTGGGATACTCTAAGGTTCCTAGAGAGGCAGTCACGTTACCAATTCATGAAATTCTTCAAGAACATTTGATTGAATTGTGGGAGACTCCTCTCACCCTTTCTCCTCATTCTCATAGATTGGACACTATGTACCATGTCCCTCCTTCTCCTGGATTTCAAAAAACTCAGCTTCCTCACCACTCCATTGTGGTGCAGTCAGCTATGAAAAGGATAAAGAGTACCAAAAGACACTATTCTACTCCTCCAGGGAGAGAATGCAGGACCTTGGATGCTTTTGGAAGAAAAATCTTCCAAGCTAGCATGCTTATTGCCAGAATCAATTCATACAGCCCTTATATGGGTATGTTTCTAAAGGAGGTTGCAGAAAAGCTGCACAACTTTCTCCCTTTTATTCCAGAGGATAGAAGGGATGAATTCCTCCTTTGGCTTAAGCATACTCAGGATATTTCAAAGTTTTCCAACAGGGCAGCTTTTGATTCTTTTGAAGGTGCCAGCAGAGCCTCAGGCATTGCCATAGCTGCTCGTAGAATTGCTTGGCTCCAGGCTTCTGATCTAGAACCCTGGGTTCAAGATGGGTTAGGAAATCTGCCCAGTACAGGTGAAAATCTATTTGGCAAAGAGTGGCAAATTAAAGCCACTCAAATGGATGCAGAAAATGCTGCTCTGGATAGACTTTCTAAGTCTACCTCCACTCCAGCCAAGAAAAAATCTTTTACAAAGTCTTTACAAGAAGGGCAGATTTCCTTCCACTTCTGGTCAACAATCTTCTACAGGTCGCTTTGCTACTAAGCGTCAGCAACCTAAACAGGCTAGGCCTAAACCTGCAGGGGCTGCTGCAACCCAGCAGTCCCAAGCCCCTCGGGGTTTTTGACTTGATACTAGAGAACTTAACCTTTCTGGCTCTACAACAGCCAGAACCTCTCACCATTCCAGGAAGGTTAGCTCATTTTGCTCCCAGATGGGAGCAAATCACATCAGAGCAGTGGACCCTCTCCATCATCAGAGAGGGCTACAAACTTCATTTCTCAGACCTTCCTCCCTACACCATGGTGAGACATTTCAATTCTCCCACATCTCTCCTCGACCTTCTGGATCAGGAGGTAACCACCCTTCTGGCCCAGAGGGCCATAGAAGAAGTTTCTCTTCTTCAACAAGGGTCAGGGTTTTACTCCCCCTACTTTCTCATTCCAAAGAAAACAGGGGGATACAGACCCATTCTAGATCTCAGATAATTGAACAAGTTTCTATGCAAGGAGAAGTTCAAGATGCTTTCTTTAGGCACTCTCCTTCCATACCTACAGAGTCAGGATTGGCTTTGTTCTCTAGATCTCAGGGATGCGTACACTCATATACTCATCCATCCATCCCACAGAAAATTCCTACGTTTTCTGTTCCAGGGAAAACATTACCAATACAGAGTGCTTCCTTTCGGTCTAGCCTCTGCTCCAAGAGTGTTCACCAAATGCATGGCAATAGTTGCTGCATTTCTACGCACTCTGGGAATATTTGTCTTCCTCTACCTAGACGACTGGCTCATCCGAGCTCCATCTCAGTCAGAAGCCCAAATTTCCCTGGACCGCACCAGACGCATTCTGCAGTATCTGGGACTTGTAGTAAACCTCCCAAAGTCTCAGCTCACCCCTACTCAGTCCCTAGAATTCATAGGGGCCTGGTTGGACACCGCTACTGCAAGAGCCTATCTTCCCCAGGCTCGTTGCCAACGTCTAGTGCAGTTAGCCTCCCAGATTCAGTCAAAGAGCCACTTAGCTGCCTGGGAGATGCTACAGCTACTAGGCCACATGGCTTCCACAGTACATGTGGTGCCCTATGCTCGCCTACACATGAGAGCAGCTCAATGGACTTTGTCCACCCAGTGGACTCAAGCTTCAGGAGCTCTCTCAGACCAAATAGCAAGCTCCAAACGTCTCTTTTGGTCTCTCCAATGGTGGATGTCCACTCAAAATCTGTTGCTGGGGTCCCCCTTCCAACCTTTGTTGCCCCAAGCAATCCTCACAACAGATGCCTCCCAAACAGGTTGGGGAGCTCATCTACAGGACCCTCTCCACCCAAGGCACTTGGTCCCCACAGGAGACCTCTCTTCATATCAACCTCTTGGAACTTCGAGCAGTGTTCCTAGCTCTCAAGGTCTTTCATACCCTCCTCAGCCACCAGACAGTCCTCATTCAAACGGACAATCAGGTAGCATGTTTTACATAAACAAGCAAGGAGGAACTGGCTCTCTTTCGCTTTGCAACGAAGCTCTAAGATTATGGGCCTTCGCCAGAGAGCATCAAATCCATCTCCTGGCAGTATACCTCCCAGGAATTCAAAACTGTTGGGCAGACAGACTCAGTCGAGTTCTGCTTCCACACGAATGGTCCCTGCACATGGATCAGGTACTCAGAATCTTCCAGGAATGGGGAACCCCGGACATAGACCTATTTGCAAGTCCGTGGAATGCCAAACTTCCCCGGTTCTGTTCCAGAATTCCGTGTCAGGGAGTTCAGGCCAAGGATGCCTTCTTCCTCCATTGGGGTCAGGACTTCCTGTATGCCTTTTCACCCATTCCTTTGATTCCCAAGACTCTGTTCAAACTTCAGAGGGATCAAGGATCTATGATCCTCAGCTCCACGCTGGCCACGCCAAGTGTGGTACCCTCTACTTCTGCATCTCTCCCAAGCCCCCTCCCTGGACTTGGGAGCTGCTCCAGACCTTCTGTCTCAAGAGGAGGGGACTTTGTGGCATCCAAACCCCAAGTCCCTTCACCTCAGAGCTTGGTTACTGAAGGCCTAGACCTTCAAGACTTCAGTCTTTTGCAGCAAGTGAAGGATATCCTCCATGCTTCCAGGAAACCTTCCACTAGGCGTTCCTATGCTTTTAAATGGAAAAGATTTTCCATTTGGTGTGCTCAACAGGGTCTTGACCCTCTGGCACTTCCTGTGAATTCCCTATTGGAATATCTCCTGCATCTTTCCAATGCAGGCCTTAAGACAAATTCAGTAAGGGTCCATTTAAGTGCTATTGCAGCATCCCTTAAGCCTATCAATGGACAACCTGTTTCCTCTCATCCTCTTATTGCAAGATTTATGAGAGGCCTAACTTTAACTAAACCTCCCATTCGACCTCCTCCGGTGGCATGGGACTTAAATTTGGTTCTTGGTCAGTTTATGAAGCCACCTTTTGAACCCTTAGCCACTACCTCCTTGAAATTTCTTTCCTGGAAGGTTATTTTCCTTATTGCAATCACTTCTGCTCGCCGTATCAGTGAACTGCAGGCCTTAGTGGCTAATCCACCTTATACAAGGTTTCATCATGATAAGGTAGTCCTTAGGACAAATCCTCACTTTATGCCTAAAGTGGTCTCACCTTTTCATCTTAATCAAGAGGTATATTTACCTGTCTTTTTTCCAGCTCCTCATGCATCCACTGCAGAGAGGAACCTTCATACTCTAGACTGTAAAAGAGCTCTTGCTTTTTACTTACACAGGACACATCAACATAGAAAGTCTTCCCAGCTTTTTATTGCTTTTGATCCTTCTCATTTAGGACTTCCAGTCTCTAAAAGAACACTGTCCAATTGGATTGCTCAGTATATTTCTTTTGCTTACCAGAGTAAGAACCTTTCTCTGGAGGGCCATGTCACAGCTCACAATGTGAGGGCCATGGCCACCTCTATGGCTCATCTTCATTCTGTGTCCATCGACCAGATCTGTCGAGCAGCCACCTGGGCCTCGGTTCATACCTTCACAGCCCATTACTGTTTGGACAAGGACTCCCGCCGGGATGCTTTGTTTGGTCAGGCTGTCCTCAGACACCTGTTCCATTCTTGAACAACTCCTGCCCTCCTTCCCTGAATGGATGCCTGAGATCCATAGGAAGATGAGGAACCCTTCAGGGTCTCATACCCTTGGGGATCTCCCAGGCATCCTAGCTAGGGAGTCCCCATATGTGAGGACTCATTCCTGCTTGTTCCTGGAGATAGCACAGTTACTTACCTGTAACAGGTGATCTCTGGGAACAGCAGGAATTAGTCCTCACAACCCTCCCACCTCCCCTAGGAGTTGTATCTCTCTCTTTGTCTTTCCTTTCCTCTCTCTCTCTATTGTCTCAGCTTTAAACTTGAACTGAGGAGAGTTGGTGGGAAAGGCGGGAAGGCAGCGCGCATGCGCTGTGGGATGCCCCAAAAGCTTTCATTTTGGGAAGCTGGGGAGCATTCCCGTGCAAGCTCTGTCTGTACTGACGTACCCATATGTGAGGACTAATTCCTGCTGTTCCCAGAGATCACCTGTTACAGGTAAGTAACTGTGCTTTCCCTGCTGCAGTCCCATTAATAGGGCAACTACCTTCAAGTCACCACAGAGGTGCCAGCTGTACTTGTTATAGTTAATGGAAGTCAGTAGATGCTTTAAGATATCGTATGTCTTTCATGTGAACGGCATGCACTACTGGAATAGATGGAAGACTGTTTCCATTGTTCAAAAGCACAGCCTTCAGATTCAGTTTCGAAGAGTCTATAAATAGTCTCCAGTCTTGTGGGTCATGAGTGATTTTTAAGGCATTCATGAGACTTTCAGTATCGGAACAGAATACCAGATTACTTTCCTTTCTGAAGAAAGGCTCCAACTGCTGGTGGCGCTTTCGATATGAAGTAATGTTGACATCTTTTAGAAGATTCCTTTGTTGGAGTCTTGATCCTAGCAATTCTGCCTCATTCTTGGATAAGTCCAAATCACGAACCAGGTCATTTAGTTCTTCCTGTGTTATGCTGTGTGGAGTTGATAATGCATCCCAGTGAAAATCTGGGTCACTGCATGCTGACAGACCAGGAGAACAGGTCGGCTCACCCTTGTCCTCATCAGATGAATCAAGAGAATATTCTGATGGAGGTTCTGGAATAGGAAGTCCCTCGCCATGTGGAACTGGTCTCAATGCAGACGGAATGTTTGGGTAGACTATGTTCGACTATTTTTGCTTCGTTATTCCGCTGGAAAGAGGAGGAACCAAGCAGAAGTAACAGTCATATATGTGGTTGCTTGGCTCTCTCCACACCATGGGGACTGCAAACGGCATTGATGGTCTTTTGCAATTCAGCCACTGTGAAAGCTTTGTTGTACATGTAGTGCAGCATATATGCGAGGCCCAAGGCTTGTCTTGGTCACCAATCTTGCATCTGAATTAAAGATGATATGTCTTCTTCAGTTGAGAAGAGATACTTTTCTTCTGGTTGGCAAATGTCACTTCCCCACAAATGTAGCAGAAATTGTCAACGGTATTAATTGTGGTAAGGAGCGTCCAGCCCAGCCTGGAGAAACAAAGGGAAAAGGGACTTTTTCCTCTTTGCTGGGGATGGGTGCACCTGAACACATATACCAAACTAAAGGCAGTGAGAAAAACCACAGCTGCAGAGCTAGGCTAAAGCCCCACCCAGACTCCATAGCAACCCTAGGTAAGGATAGGAGTTACATGGGGGTGGAGTCAGAAGGGGAGGTGCCCTGCTCAGCGTTTAAGTTTGAGCAAACAGAGAAGAGAAGGGGTGAGCACGGGGAGCAAAGCAAGCCAAGCCAGCAAGGCAAGCCGGGCAAGCAAGGCAAGGAAGCCAAGGAGGCCACGGAGAGCCAGGATAAGAGCAAACGTAGCCAGCGCTGCAGCCAAGAGAGCAGCGGACAACACTCCCAAGAGAGGACCAAACAGAGTGGCAAGAGGGAGAGAGACAGAAGGTTGGTGGTGGAGAAGCCAAGGCAAGAGAGCTCAGACTCCTCTGAAGAAAGGTGTGTCTTCAGGCGGAGGAAACCTCGGGTAGCTGAGAGGAAATCCTACAAAGATTCCCAGACTAGCTCTGAGGCAGAGATAGCTACAGCCAGCAGAAACTCCAGCCGTGAAACTCCCTCAGTAAAACTCCAAGGTAGGAGAAAGAAACCAGACAGAGCTAATGTTTGTATGTCTTGCTCAGATTCTGAGGAGAGGATTATATCTGGAAAAACCCAGAACAGAAGAAAGGGGTTTTTAAAGAAAGCTGAACAAGGAAAACCTGCTAGGGTTCTGCCAAAGGAGGGGAAGGCAGTACAGTGGGATAGGCTGTTTAAGCTTTTAAAAGACATTAACCAAAAAGTACCTGAACAGTTCCAAGATTCCCCAGCAGCCAGCTCCGGAGAAAGCATGGAAGTGGATGATAGGGAGAGTGACCAGGAATCCACATGTTCTGAGATGGACTGTGCTGTATGCATTGGTGCTAATTGAAGTAAACCAAAATAGGGGGAAGAATTAAGGAAAGCTGTTATCAGTTTGGCATAGCTGAAAGCAAGAAAGAAAAGGGAAAAGGAATCCTATGTTGAAGCAATAAGATTCTTTCCTTCAGAAAGAGGATAGTGCAATCAAGTCTGTGCTAGACAGCTGAAACTGTTTAATTGCAAGCAGCAAAGAGAGAGAGCTGGTAGCACTGCTGACCTTGATTGTATGTTGTATCTACATGTTCCTGAGTTAACCCTAAAGCAAGAAGCTTCTTAAAGGAAAAGAGGAAAAGAAGCCATTGTAAATAATTCCACTGAAACACTGTTTCATGTTCTTTATTTTGGAGAAGTTTATCCTTGTTTCTTTTTGCTGAGAGTGAAAGTTTCTTTAAAGGCTGTAACCAAATTGGCTTAAACGGAACCCAATAATATTCCTGTGCGCTTTAAACATCCACTTGGTTTTACTTTGAGTTCACAACTACACCTTTGGAACAAAGGAATAAAAGATGGACTCCCGTCCCTACTAGGCAACCGCCTAGGAGGGGCGAGAGCGCCACATAATGCACTTTTGCGGCATTACTGTTCTGTATTGTACCTAAATGGTTAAAATTATATGATTAATAAAAGTTACATGTAACAGTAGCTTAAACTGTCTTGCACACAGTCTGAAATATTTTAAATGCTCAACCTTTCCGACTGCGTATAGTACACTGCTGATGTCAAATGGCTTCAGCAGCCGTCTGGCAGTAGTATTGCATTGCATCAGAAAATGATGCAATCAACTCTGGATGATGTGTGCATGCTGGTATTATGCAATGTGATGCAATATTACATCATTCAAGGCTTATTTGGGATGTTGTTGATGTCCTACTGGATAAATTTACACAGTGAAACGTCAAAAATGAACTACATGCAATATCTTCAAAACGAGAGCCAATACAATTTTTTTAATGTTATATTCGTGTTCAGCTTACCAAGATACTACAGATTAGGGCCTTTTAAAGTCGGTAATGATTTCAGTGTTGACCAGTGTAATCCAATGCACATACATGTAAACTCTACCTGCACTATGTCCAGACCGCACCCTCGACTATGGCCACTGACAAACTACATGCATTCATGTCAGACATCATACTTTTATGCTAGACAGTATTTTTGTAAGAGGCCATTAACATGCATAAACTGCCACATACAAACATTTAATAACTTTATATCATTACCTCCAATATGTACATCTATCCAAAATGGACAAATGTCAAGTGAGCAGACTGGATGGGCCATTTTGGTTATATCGTCTGTTATTTACTCTAATACCATGTAAATGTGTGTTACCTGCTGATTTTTACAGTAATTATAACTGTTAAAAATATTATGGATTTCTGTGTGTGAAGTAATGCATTTCAATGTTTGTTTTAACTTTTGATTTCAGGCTGTTGAAGGTGACCATGTTTCTGTTGGGATTTTGGGTATAAGCAATGTCCAGCCCCTGTTGCTACTTATTCAGTGGCTTCCAGAGCTACAGTCATATGACTTGCAAATCTTCATCTCTGATTCATTGAAACGAATTTGCTGTATCAACAGACAGTCTCGCACGATGTGTGTCAATGCTAACATGGTTATCCACATTATAGAAACATTGAACTTCCACTTATCGCTCCATCGTTCTTGTGCAGAGAACCTAATTAGCCTTTTGGGTTCATTGGGAAGTCAGTCATTGAGTTCAGATGAGCTACATCAATTGATGAGATTGCTGAGAACTGATGAACCCAAGAAAAGTCACCCATATATCATTCCTGTCACGCGAGCAATACTTGTTATGGCTCGTAAGCAGGGTTTGGTCAGTGCTCTGCAATATTTCAACTTGTCCCATAGCATGGCAGGTATAGCTGTGCCCACTATACAGAAGTGGCCAGGCTCAGCATTTACTTTTTGTACTTGGCTCTGCCTGGATCAGGACCAGTTCACACCCTCTCTCTCCAGCATGGGAGGAAAAAGAAAACAACTATACAGGTATGGACTAGCTATAAGAGTGCATACTATTTTGGTAGCTTACTTGTTTGGAGAAGACTTTAGATAACACTTATACTTCTATGCACAGATGCACAGTAGGAAAGATAATGGTTTCCATCTTTCTTCCAAGTATCAGAAGACTCATATTCTCTTTAGCTGCTTTATTGAGTAACATGAAGGAAAAACTAGGTTGGAAATAAAGTATATAAAAATGATTCCTCCTGCATAAGGCTTGTTTAATCCATTATCAAGTATCAGAGGGTAATCAGTGAAGCAGACTCTGATTGGCTGGCATGTCTTCTGTCTGTGGCACTGTACCAGAAAGGTCCCCGTGATCCTATAATTATAGCAAAGGTGGCAGAATTCCTTGCTGCAAAATTGTGTGGCCTATTTCACTGAGACCAGGAATAGGTTTGGACTTAACAGCTGGTTGGTTGGGCAAAAGTAACTGCAGAAATATGCACCTTACACTTTCACCCTTCTCCCCAGAGTGCACTGATTGGCCAGCAGTAGAAGGTAGAGAATAATGATGATTTGAGCACTATCCTTCCCCTTTGCTATGACTTGATTTGAGTATTGAACTACATGCCATTATAGTGTCCCACATGAGTACAACTTGAAGTCAGGACTCTTGGTGACAGAAAAGGAGGACATTACCCAAGGCATTGTCATTCTGTGCCTTCTACTGTTAGCTGATTGGTCTTGGGAGGGTGGTTGAAATTTGGTGGGGATGGGGGAGCAAGGAGTGTGAGACTCCAGCTGGGGGAGGGAAATGAGAGAAAGATGAGGGCATATGTGTGTGGGGGAAAGAAGATGGGAATGGGCATGAGAGGGAAGGGATTAATGCTGGGTATGTATGTGAGATATGAAGGGGATTGATTCTAGGTAGAAAGGGGTATTAATAAAGGGAATCTTACCTCCCTTTCTCTCTGTCTGGCCCGGTCCTAGATCTTCCCTCTCCATATCCTTTCTCTATCTTTCCTCATTGCCCTATCCCCCATTTCATAAGAATATAACATAAGAACAGAAGAAATGCCATACTGGGTCAGGCCAAGGTCCATCATGCTCAGTATTCTGTTTCTAACAGTGGCCAACCCAGGTCACAAGTACCTGGCAGGATCCCAAAAAGGTACATATGTTCCACTATGCTTGTGCCAGGGTAAGCAGTTAATAATGGTTTATGGACCTTTCCTCCAGGAACTTGTCCAACCCTTTTTTAAAATGAACTACGCTAACAGCTTTTACTACATCCTCTGGTAACGAATTTGAGAGTTTGATTTGGATGATTCATTTGTTAACATGAGCATAACAGTTCCTGATCGTGTCCCCAGTCTAGTCCCGAAACCTCTGGGCTGCCCATCTCATCTAGCAGCTTGGAGACTGAGAAACTCCTTCTTTTGTGACATCACCAGTATATCTCCCCGGTGTCCGCCTCCTGTCACCAGTTACCTCAGTCTCCAAGCAGCTGGATAGATGGGAGCCCAGGGGGTCCAGGCTCACTGGAGAAACGATTAAGGATAGTCTATCTTTTGAGGCAAATTTTGTTTTAGTTAAGGCTACCTCTCATTTTGGGCATTAGCTGTTTCTTTTTTTAGTTAAAGGGATTCTGTCTTTAAGAGTCTGTGACTTGACGACTTGCACAGCCCAGCCTTTTTTGTTTTGTCTTTCCCCCCCTCCCCTTCTCCTCCTCCTTCCCACTACCTGTCTGTGGGGGCGAAAAGACTGTTCGGAGCCGGTGGCAGTGCAGTGCCGGTACTCAGCTCTGGGGATGAAAGCTGCCTGATTTGGATGCAGAGTCTGCCGGCGCCGCGCAGAAGTTCTGCCTGCCAGCGCGTCCGGCGACTCTTTCCCACCGTCTGCAGCCTGCTCTCTATTTTGGGGGTAAGCAGACTGTTGGCTTGCAACCGGAACGACTGAGCGCTCCCGGGGCGACGGGAGGCGCGATTCAGCTAGGCGCGCTGCTGTCTCGTCTCACAGGCCCTCTAGGTAAGAGTTGGTAACTTCAGTGTAGGCCCTCTTTTGCTCGCGCGAGTTTGGCACGCTTTTAACGAGCGGCCCGACCGCGTGGCGCCCGCGTGTTCGGGCAGCTGGCCGGGACAGTTTTTTGTTACCTTTTTCCTTTTTACAGCACTTAGCCCCATTTGCGGTTACGCGTTTGTGTAAAAAAAAAAAAAAGAAAAAACTGGGACGCTCCGTTCAGAGCCGGTGGCTGTCTCTTCTGCCAGGCTCTGGGGTTTTTGCTCAGTATCAGCAGTTTGGGTGACTTGTGCTCTAGCTGACCAGGCACTGCAACTGGTTAAGAGGCCGCAAAGGCAGAGGTCATTGTCAGCAATGCCTTCCAAGGCACAGTGTGTGGTCTGTGGAGCCAGGAAAGTATCCAGCGCCAGAGTCTGTCAAGGCTGCGTGGGGGAAGCAGTGGAGTTGAATCGGGCCCCCGCGCTGGCAACGGAAACGCAGGAGGGTGTTTGGAGCCTTCGGCCCCCTAGTCACAGAATTGTTGGAGGGGGAGCCGACGGCAGGTCCATCCTCCGGCCAGGGCGCCTCTGCCCTGGTGGCGGCCCTCCCGGCAGACTCGGCTAATATCTTCTCACAGCAGTTCATTGCGCTGCTGCAGCAGACGGTTCTAAGCGGTCGGGTGCAGCAGAAGCTGGCGATGGAGACCAAAGGAGCAAAGAAGCGTCAGTCGACCGCGAGATTAGAGGTTACCCCGAGCGGGAGCAAGCAGCCCCGTGGTGAGGGGGACTTGAGCGTCCAATCTGAAGCTTCGGAGGGTCCTGTTGTCAGATGAGGAGGAGCGCAGTTTGGCCGTAGATGAAGAGCTGGAAGAAGGGGAGATCTCCGAAAGGGAAGATCAGGCTAGAATTGTCAGGGTCTTTAGAAAGGAGGAGCTGCCTGCTCTCATTGTTGAGACTCTCAAGGTGCTCAATATGCCCGTGCCGGGCTCGGCGGGGGATGATACGCTGGAGGACCCCTTATTGCAGGTGTTTAGGAAGACCCAGACTGCTTTCCCGATGCACAGGGTGTTTCAGGAAATGATTCAAGAAGAGTGGAACGTGCCTGAGGCGCCTTTGAAAGGATCCCGAGTTATGGGTCGCCTGTACCCGCTGTTGGACCAGGATAAGGAGGTTTTTAAATCGCCGAAGGTGGACGTGGCCGTTTCGGCGGTTACTAAGAAGACGACTATTCCGGTGGAGGGCAGTGCGGCCCTCAAGGATGGTCAAGACAGGAAATTGGATGTTTTGTTAAGGCAGGTCTTTGATGTCAATGCCCTTTCTCTGCAGGCCGCTGTGTGTGGCGCATGGGTAGCTCGGGCCTGTCTTCGCTGGGCCCAGCAAGTCCAAGAGGGGCAGCCGAGTGCCCTGGTGAGCGAGGCTGCCCGATTAGAGTCCGGGGTGGCCTACCTGGCGGATATTCATTATGATCTTATGAGGGGCCTCTCTAAGAGTATGGCGTCAGCGGTGGCAGCGCAACGGTATCTCTGGCTGCGCAATTGGGCGGCGGATAGTTCCTCTAAGGCTAGGTTAAGTAAGCTGCCCTTTAAAGGTTGCCTGCTATTCGGAGAGGACTTAGAGAAGCTGGTGAAGGATCTCGGGGAGTCCAAAGGTGGTAGGTTACCAGAGGATAAGCCCAAGCCGTCTCGGGGCGCTCCTGGAGGCAGGGGACCCTTCCGGGATTTCCGCCGTTTCTGGTCCCAACGCTTCACTCCAGCGCAGAGGGGACGCTTTCCCAACAGAAACCAGGGGTTTCGGGGGTTTCGCGGGGCGGGAAGGGGTTTCGGTCCCTCTTCCTCCTCCGCTTCTAGCTTCAAAAAGCCACAATGAGATGAGGGGGGCCCAGGCACCCCTAAATCAGGTAGGGGGGCGTTTGCGGGAGTTTTATCCTGCCTGGGTCCAAATCACTTCAGACCAATGGGTTATCGAAATCATCCACGATGGCTACGCTCTGGAATTCTTGCAGCCTGTGCGGGAGGCCTTCGTGCAGTCTCCCGGCAAGTCAGTAGCAAAGTGCACTGCTCTCCGGGAGACGGTGCAGAGGCTGCTGGACCTCAGAGCGATAGTTCCCGTGCCCCCAGACCAATGCGGTCGCGGTCGATACTACATCTACTTTGTCGTTCCAAAAAAAGGTGGAGGGGTTCGGCCGATTCTGGATCTCAAAGGCGTCAATCGTTGCCTGCGGGTGTCGCATTTTCATATGGAAACACTGAGATTGGTAATAGTGGCGGTGCAGAAAGGGGAGTTTCTCACGTCCCTGGACTTATTGGAAGCTTATCTTCATATTCCCATAAGAGCGGACCATCACCAGTTTCTGAGGTTCGCGGTGCCGTTCGGTCATTATCAGTTTCAAGCGTTGCCCTTTGGTCTAGCCACGGCCCCGAGAGTGTTCACCAAAGTTATGGTGGTAGTAGCGGCGGCGGCGCTGCGCAAGGAGGGCATTCTCGTGCATCCTTACCTAGACGATTGGCTAATCCGAGCGAAGTCACAGGCCGAGAGCGAGCGGGTCACGTCCCGGGTGGTAGCCTTCTTGGAAAGTCTCGGGTGGATAAGTCAATCAAGCAAAGAGCCACTTGCAGCCCTCCCAGGATCTGGAGTACCTAGGGGCGCGCTTCCGACACTCAGAGCGGGAGAGTGTTCCTAACGGTGCAGCGAGCACAGGTGCTGAGGAGTCTGGTGGACACGTTTTTATCGGCCAAAGCTCCCACAGCGTGGCGTTACCTTCAGTTGTTGAGCACCATGGTGGCAGCTATAGAGACCGTGCCCTGGGCAACAGCGCATATGAGACCATTGCAGAGGGCACTGCTTTGCCGGTGGTCGCATCAGCGGGACCCTCTGTCCCGGAAACTGGTCTGTCCGGAGGGGGTTCGTTAAGCGCTGCGCTGGTGGTTACGTCCCGGCTCGTTGGAGCGGGGAAAGTCCCTGGAGGCCCCAGACTGGGTGGCGGTGCTGACGAATGCCAGCTTGCTGGGCTGGGGAGCGCATTGCCAGAGCAAGTTTGCGCAGGGGCGTTAGAACTCTCAGGAAAAGGAGTGGCGTATCAACTGCTTGGAGTTGAGAGCGGTGTTTCTGGCAATGCGGGACTTTTGGACGTTCCTCGAGGGAAAAGCGGTCCGGGTGTTGTCCGAAAACGCGATGGCAGTAGCCTACGTCAACAAGCAGGGAGGCACCAGCAGTGTGGCACTAGAAGCCGAAGCCCTCTGCGGCTGGGCGGAAGTACATCTCTTGGACCTGTCGGCAGCCCATGTAGCGGGAGTGGACAATGTGGAGGCTGATTTTCTCAGGAGAGTGACGGTGGACCCGGAGGAGTGGGTTCTACATCCCGAGGTCTTCGAGATGGTGGTCCACCGGTGGGGATCGCCGGTCATGGATCTTATGGCGACCCTTGCCTCGGCAAAGGCCAGTTGCTTCTTCAGCAGATGCAGAGAAAGGATGTCGGAAGGCTTGGACGCCCTCATGCAAGTCTGGCCAGAGGGTCAGCTGTTGTATGTCTTTCCTCCTTGGGTTCTGATAGCAAGGGTGCTTCAAAGAGTAGAGAAGTTCAGAGGCATGGTAAATCTGATAGCGCCGGATTGGCCGCGTCGTCCCTGGTACAGCGACCTAGTGAGGTTGTTAGTGGCAAAGTCCTGTCGTCTTCCCTGCAGAGCAGACCTCTTGATGCAAGGGCCCCTGGTCATGCCACACGTGAGTCGGTTCTCTCTTATGGCCTGGCTCTTGAGCGGGCGTGGTTAAGATCCAGGGGGTACTCGTCGGCGGTGATTGTTACCCTGTTGAAGTCCAAGAAACGCTCTACCTCTCTGGCGTATGTGCGGGTCTGGAGGATTTTCGAGGCGTGGTGCGCGGTAAGGCAGTGCGAGGCGTTAAAGGCTTCTATTCCCCAGATCTAGGAATTTTTGCAGGATGGCTTTGACAAAGGGCTGGCGGCGGCTTCCCTGCGGGTTCAGGTGGCGCCCTTGTCCTGTTACAAGGGCCGAGTGGCGGGCCAGTCGCTCGGAGTTCAACGCGACGTGAAGCGGTTGTTGAGGGCTGTGACTCTGGTGAGGCCCCCGGCTCGGCAAGTTTTTCCTAAGTGGCATCTTCCCTTTGTTTTGGAGACGTTGGAACGAGCGCCCTTTGAGCCATTGGCGCGTTCGTCGCTCAAGGATCTCACTTTGAAGGAGGTGTTTTTGGTGGCAGTCTGTTCAGCTAGACGAGTCGCAGAATTGCAGGATCTCTCTTGCAGGGAGCCTTATCTCTCTTTCTTTGCGTCTAAGGTGGTTTTGCGCACTGTTCCATCGTTTCTTCCGAAGGTAGTCTCGGCCTTTCATGTGAGTCAAGATATTTCCCTACCGGTCTTTGCCGCAGAAAAGGAGAGTCCCTCGTCACGGAGGCTTCACCTCTTGGATGTCCGGCGGGCGTTAAAGAAATATCTTAGCCGGACAGCGGCTTTTCGAAAGTCCGATAGGCTGTTTGTTCTTTTCACGGGGCAGAGAAAAGGTGAGGCGGCTTCCAAAGCGTCGATCGCGCGCTGGATTAAGGAGACCTTTGCTTCGGCCTATGTCTTGAAAGGCAGGGTTGTGCCGGAAGGGCTGAAGGCCCATTCCACCAGAGCTCAGGCTACGTCCTGGGCAGAAGTTAGGTTGGTTTCGCCGGTGGAGATTTGTAAGGCGGCGACATGGTCGTCTTTGAATTCTTTTGTTCGACACTTATCGCCTGGATGTGCAGATGGCAGAGGAGGCTTCGTTTGGGTCAGCAGTTCTTCAGGCCTGCCTGGTCCCTCCCGTAATTGACTATTTGTTCACTGCTCTGGTACGGACCCAGAGGTTTTGGGACTAGACTGGGGACACGATCAGGAAGGTGAAATTAGACTTACCTGCTAATTGTTGTTCCTGGAGTGGACACAGTCTAGTCCCGTATCCCTCCCAGTGTTCTTGCACATAGGGCAACCTGAAGTGGCAGCAAGGTTCACAGGTAAGAGATCTTCTATTGTTAATCATTTCTGCACAGCGAAAAAAAAAATGGGTTTTTTGGGAGCATTTCTTTCGATTCAGGCTTGCTGTTCTTTCTGAGAATGAAGGGGTGGCCTGTTCAAGTTTTTAGTCACAGTCTTTGGGGGTTTTGAGGCCTCTATTGCTGTTTGCGAGCTTCTCTTGCTCAGGTTAGTTATTGTTGTTGGTAAATTCTTACTTGTTTCTCCGGTGAGTCTGCTTTGTCAATAGGGTACTAGTGACAGGAGGCGGACACCGGGGAGATATACTGGTGATGTCACAAAAGAAGGAGTTTCTCAGTCTCCAAGCTGCTAGATGAGATGGGCAACCCAGAGGTTTCGGGACTAGACTGTGTCCACTCCAGGAACAACAATTAGCAGGTAAGTCTAATTTCACCTTAGAAGTACCTTGTACAAACTTAGAAGGCGCATATAAACATCATGAGCCCGATATTCTTCTAGGATGGCTACGCCCTGCTAAGACGCATAGCTGTCGCTGACTACCTTTAACCCTGGATATTCAATGCCGGGGTCATATGCGGCCCTGGCATTGAATATTCAGGGACAGTGCACAAGCCTGTTGAAGCCAACCAGGCAGCAACGATATTGAGCCTCTGCCTGGTTAGCTCCCACAGGCAAAGATAGGCCAACTTTTGCTGTGCCTGTCTTTTACTTGTGGGTGCTAACTAGACAGTGGTGCAATATCACTGCTGCCCTGTTAGCGACTGGTGCCGCCCCCAGAAGGCCCATGACAGCTTTGATGCTAAGCGATTAGCACAGAGGAGATAATTGGGGATATTCAGCGGCAGTAACCATGTTAGTGCCGCTGAATATTCTTCTGAGTGGCATTTACATGGTTTACAGGGCCCCACATTTTTATTTTAAAGAAGCAGAGAAAACGTAGTTACTCACCTGTAACAGGTGATCTCTGGGAACAGCAGGAATTTAGTCTTCACATATGGGTATCGTCGGCACCGACAGAGCCTGCGCGGGAACGCTCCCCAGCGTCCAATAGGAATGCGTTTGGGAGCATCCCTCAGCACATGCACGCTGCCTTCCCGCCTTGACAACTGTCCCTCTTCATTTAAGTTTGTAGCTGAGTGAAAGGATAGAGTGAGAGAGGAAAGAGACGGAGAGACAGAGAGACAACTCCTAGGGGAGGTGGGTGGGTTATGAAGACTAAATTCCTGCTGTTCCCGGAGATAACTTGTTACAGGTGAGTAACTACACTATCTCCAGGAACAAGCAGGAATGTAGTCTTCACATATGGGGACTCCCTAGCTGAAGATGCTAGGGAGATAGCCCCAGGAAGCTGCCACCCAAGTACGGTGGGCCATGCTTCCTCCCATGGATCTCTAGCATCCCACCAGGGTTGGTGGGTAGGAGTTGAATTAGGTCTGGAAGAGATTTTGAAGAACAGCTTGGCCAAAGAAGGCATCCCGATGGGAGGCTTTATCTAGGCAGTAATGGGCTGTAAAGGTGTATACCGAAGCCCAGGTGGCTGCTCGACCAATGACATCAATAGACACAGAGTGAAGGTTAGCCATAGAGGCTGCCATGGCTCTCACATCTATGAGCTGTGACATGGCCTTGAAGAGGAAGACTCTTACTCTCATAAGCAAAGGATGTGAATTGTGCAGTCTGTTTGGACAGAGTTCTCTTGGAGACTGGAAGTCCCAAATAACTAGAATCAAAAGCAATAAAAAGTTGAGAAGACTTTATTGTTGCTGTGTTCTTTGTAGGTAAAAAGCCAAGGCTCTTTTACAATCCAAAGTATGAAGGCTCCTTTCTGCATTAGAGGCATGAGGCCTCGGAAAGAATACAGGAAGTTAAATTGATTGATTTAAATGAAAAGGCGAAACCACCTTTGGCATAAAGTGTGGATGAGTTCTAAGAACAACCTTATCATGGTGAAACCTAGTATAAGGAGGATCAGCCACTAAAGCGTGCAGTTCACTAATGCGATGTGCAGAGGTGATTGCAATTAGGAAGATGACCTTCCAGAACAAAAGCTTTAGGGTTGTAGTGGCTAAAGGTTCAAAAGGTAGTTTCATGAGCTGCCCGAGAACTAGGTTTAAATCCCATGCCACCGGTGGTGGCCAGATGGGAGGCTTTGTTAATAGAAGACCTCTCATAAATCTTGTTATGAGTGGATTAGAGGAAATAGGTTGTCCATTTAGAGGCTTATAGGAAGCTGCAATTGCACTAAGATGGACTCTTACTGAATTGGTCTTTAGACCAGAATTTGATAAATGAAATAGATACTCTAGTATCTATTCCAAAGGTATCATAAGGGGGTTTAACCCCTTCTGTGAACACCATGTAGTAAAACTTTTCCACTTGAAGGCATAAGACCTTCTTGTGTGAAGCTTTCTAGAAGCCTGAAGGATATCCTTTACCTGTTGGGAAAGGTTAAGACCCTGAAGGTCTAAGCTTTCAGCAACCAGGCCGAGAGATGCAGGGACTGGGGATTCGGATGCCATAGCATCCCGTTCTCTTGGGAGAGGAGATCTGGAGCATAGCCTAACTCCAGAGGTGCAGCTTGAGAGAGATGTAGAAGCAGGGGATACCACTTTTGGCGTGGCCACCGTGGCGCTATGAGGATCATACGACCTCAGTCTCTCTGAAGCTTGAAGAGTGTTTTGGGGATGAGGGGAATGGGTGGGAAGGCATAGAGGAAGTCGTGACCCCAGTGAAGAAGGAAGGCGTCCCTTGCCTGGCAATTTTGAGCCGGAATACTGGAACAGAACCGGGGAAGTTTGGCATTCAGTGGACTTGCAAATAGGTCTGAAATATCTTGGCCACCTGGTCTAGGTGGAGAGACCATTCGTGAGGCAGCAGTACTCGGCTGAGTTTGTCTGCCCAAAGGTTTTGAATGCCTGGAAGATATACCACGAGAAGGTGAATTTGATGCTCTCTGGCGTGGGCCCATAGTCGTAAGGCTTCGTTGCATAACGACAGCCTGTTCCGCCCTGCTTGTTCATGTAGAACATAGCTACTTGATTGTCCGTTTGGACTAGGACTGTCTTGTAGCTGAGCTGGGCATGGAATACTTGAAGAGCTAGATAGATTGCTCTGAGTTCCAGGAGATTTATGTGAAGACAAGCCTCCTGTGGAGTCCAGGTACCCTGGGTAGAGAGATGCAGGTGTGCTCCCCATCCCACCTGTGATGCATCTGTTAGGGTGGCCTAGAATAGGTGTTGCTGGAAAGGAGACCACACTAGAAGATTTTCCAGTGATTGCCACCATTGTAGGGACAAGATCAGTCATTGTGAGTTTGATATCTTGTCCGACAGAAGTCCTGTGGCCTGTGTCCACTGTGTGGATTGTGTCCACTGGGCTGCTCGCATATGAAGGTGAGCGTAGGAAACCACATGAATCGTGGATGCCATATGTCCCAATAGTTGTAGTAGTTCTCGAGCAGTTAGGGAGGCCTTCACCGCTGCTTGAAAAGCTAGCTGCATTATACGAAGACAGCGGGATTGTGGGAGAAAAGCCCTTGACTGTCTGGTATGTAGACGAACTCCTATGAACTCTAGGGACTGAGACAGAGCAAGTTGGGATTTTGGGAGGTTTCTGACCAATCCCAAGTATTGAAGGATTTGCATTGTGTGAGACAGTGCAGATCTGGCTTCTGGAACCGCGGGGGCTCAAATGAGCCAGTCGTCCAAGTAAGGGAAGACGAATATCCCCATGGTTTGCAGAAATGCAGCTACTACTGCCATGCATTTTGTGAATACTCTTGGTGCCAAAGCCAGACCAAAGGGAAGAGCCTGTATTGGAAATGTTTTCCCTTGAAAAGGAATCGTAAGAATTTCCTGTGATCTGGATGGATCAGAATGTGAGTATATGCATCCTTTAGATCTAGAGAACAAAGCCAATCCTGACTTTGAAGGTATGGCAGAAGAGTTCCCTGAGAAATCATTTTGAACTTTTCTCGGAACAGATATTTGTTCAATTTTCTGAGGTCTAGAATGGGTCTGTGTCCTCCTGTTTTCTTTGGAATAAGAAAATAGGGGGAGTAGAACCCTGCACCCTGCTGAAGAATGGGCACCTCCTCTATTGCTCCTTGAGCAAGGAGTGTTGAGACCTATTGATCCAGTAGATTGCCTGTAGAGGTTTGGGAGTTGAACTGCCTTACGATTGTAGGAGGGGGCATACTGTGAAAATGAAGCTTGTACCCCTCTCCCACAATGGACAGAGTCCAGTTTTCTGTTATTTGGTGCTATCTGTTGGCAAAATGAGACAACCTGCCTGGAATGTTTAGGGGTTCTGGCCCTTTCAGAGGCAGGAAGGCTAGGTTCTCTATGAAGGAGTCAAAGCCCTTGAGGGGGCTAGGCCTGTGAAGCTGGTTGAGCTCTAAGGCCTTTTGGCTTCTTTTGTCTGGATTGTTGACTCTTCTGGGCAACTTGACCCTGAGCTTGCCCTTGCTGGCTATAGGATGGATAAAACTTCCTCTTTTTGCTAAGAGTTTTTTTATAGGGTTTCTTTTTGGCTGGAGTGGCTGTAGATTTTGACAATCTGTCTAAACTGAGATTGTCAGTATCTATCTCATTAGCCTTCTCCTGCCAATTCTTAAACATAGAAACATAGAAATATGATGACAGAAAAAGACCACATGGCCTGTCTAGTCTGTCCTTCCATATCAACAACAGTCCCCTTTTTACCTTTAGAGATCCTCTGTGTTTGTCCCATGCTTTTTTTGAATTCAGTTACTGTCCTCATCTCTACCACCTCCACTGGGAGACTATTCCACGGATCCACTACTCTTTCCGTAAAAAAATATTTCCGCATATCACTCCTGAATCTATCTCCCTTCACCCTCATCCCATGTCCCCTCCTAGCAGAACTTGCTTTCAATTGAAAGAGGCTCTCTCCCTGAACATTTATGCCACGGAGGTATTTAAACATCTCAATCATATCACCTCTATCCCGCCTTTCCTCTAAGGTGTACATATTAAGATCCTTAAGTCTGTCCTCATATGCTTTATACTGAAGACCACTAATCATTTTAGTAGCCACCCTCTGCACCGACTCCATCCTGTTCACATCCTTTTGAAGGTGCGGTCTCCAGAATTGCACACTGTACTCCAAATGAGGTCACACCAAATGCTTATACAGAGGCACTGTCACCACCTTTTTTCTGCTAGCCATTCCTCCCCATATGCACCCAAGCATCCTTCTAGCTTTTGCCGTTGTCTTTTCTACCTGTTTAGCTACTTTAAGATCATCAGACACAACCACGCCTAGGTCCCGCTCTTCTTTAGTGGACAAAAGTACTTCACCCCCTATACTATATTGCTCCCTTGGATTGCTGCAGCCCAAATGCATGACCTTACATTTTTTAACATTAAATCCCAGCGGCCAAATTCTAGACCATTCTTCAAGCTTAGATAAATCCCTCCTCATGTTATCTACACCTTCCTGGGTGTCTACTCTATTGCAGATTTTGGTATCATCCGCAAAGAGGCAAACCTTACCCGACAGCCCTTCCGCTATATCACTAACAAAGATTTTAAAAAGAATTGGACCAAGGACAGATCCCTGGAGCACACCACTGGTAACATCCTTTTCCTCAGAGTGAGCTGCATTTAGTTGTATTTTTTGTCGCCTCCCACCCAACCAGTTTCTAACCCAAGCAGTAACTTTAGGGTCCATCCCTAGGGTGCTCAGTTTATAAGTCGCCTGTGAGGAACAGTGTCAAAGGCTTTACTGAAATCTAAATACACCACATCTAGGGCTCTCCCTTGGTCCAACTCCCTGGTCACCCAGTCAGAAATTAATCAGATTTGTCTAACAAGACCTGCCTCTGGTGAATCCATGCTGCCTCGGATCCTGTAATCCGCTGGACTCTAGAAACCTCACTATTTTCTCTTTCAGCAGCGTTTCCAATAATTTACTCTCCACCGAAGTTAAACTAACTGGCCTGTAGTTTTCAACCACATCCTTACTTCCGCTTTTGTGTAAAGGCATCTCATGAGCCTCTCTCCAGTCCTTTGGCACTACTCCCGACTCCATCGAGGCATTGAAAAGGTCAGTCAGTGGAGTTGCTAGAACGTCCCCAAGTTCCCTCAGTATTCTAGGGTGTATCCCGTCCGGTCCCATCGCTTTGTCTACTTTAAGTTGAGCTAGTTTCTCACGAACACAGTCCTCTGAAAATTGTTCAAGATGTCCCTTGCTTCTGTTCCTGTTTGTGGGTGTTTTCTGAGGTCATGCTCCTGGTTCTTCATCTGTGAACACAGAACAGAAATATTTGTTAAGCAATTCCGCTTTATCCTTATCAGCTTCTACACATTCCTCCCCTGCACCCTTGAGTCTGACAATACCGCTTTTGACCTTCCTCTTCTCACTAATATATCTGAAAAATGTCTTATCCCCCCATTTTATTGCATTGGCCATTTCCTCCTCCTTTTGAATCTTTTCCTTCCTGACTACTTTGCTAGCTTCTCTAAGATTTTCCAAATACAGATGCCTGTCTTCCTCTCTCTGTGATCTCTTGTATTTCATGAAGGCCTCCCTCTTTTTCTTCACTTTTTCAGCTACTTCTTTCGAAAACCCATAGTGGTCTCCTATTCCTTTTACCTTTATTTACCATTTTAACAAAAAGGTTGGTTGCCCTTAAAATATCCCCTTTCAGTTTTGCCCACTGTTTTTCTACATCCCCCAGCTGTTCCAATCCCACTAAGGACTCCCTGAGGTATTGGCCCATCTTGGCAAAGTTAGTCTTCCTAAAGTCTAAGATCCTCACCTTTGAATGGATTCTAACAGCCCTAGTCCTAATACTGAACCACACCATCTGGTGATCACTGGATGCAAAATGATCTCCCACTGCAACATCAGAAACACATTCACCATTGGTAAGCACCAAGTCCAGTATGGCCCCTTCACGTGTGGAGTCTGTTACGAATTGCCTGAATAGTTCTCCCTGTAGAGAATCCAGGATCTCCTTACTTCTAGATGATACTGCCGCAGGAATGTGCCAATCAACATCTGGCATATTGAAATCTCCTATCAGTAGCACGTCCCCTTTCCTAGCAATGCTTCGTATGTCTTCAATTAACTCTCTGTCCACCTCTTCCTCTTGTGAGGGAGGTCTGTATATCACACCAATGCAAATAGATTTCTCTTTCCCTCTTTCTAGTTTAACCCACAATGCCTCCTCTCTCCTTTTTAAGCTCTGTAATTCCAAAGCTTTAATAGTAGTTTTTACATATAGTGCCACTCCTCCCCTTCTTCCTACCCTGTCCTTTCTGAATAAAGTATAGCCAGGTATAGTTACATCCCAATCATGGTTTTCTGTGAACCATGTTTCTGTAACTGCCACTAAATCCAAGTCAGCCGCTCCCACCAAAGCTTCAACATCAGGGATCTTATTTCCTATGCTACGGGCATTTATACACACTGCTTTCCATATGTTACCCCCTGTTACCCATTTCCATAAAGGTATTTAATGTATCACCTACCTGGGGGCTTTCCTCACCCATCCCCAACAAATCTAGTTTAAAGCCCTCTTCAGTAGATTAGGCAGTCTACTACCGAAGACGCTTTGACCTTTCTTGGACAGATGAATGCCATCTCTGCTCTGCAACCCTTGGAACAGCATCCCATGGTCTAGGAAACTAAAACGCTCTCTATGACACCATCCACGCAGCCATGCATTCATCTCCAGGATGCGAGCCTCTCTGCCTTGGTCTTTACCCTCAACAGGGAGGATTGAAGAGAACACCACCTGTGCACCTAACTGCTTCACCCTCTGTCCCAGAGCCATGAAGTCACTTTTGATACTTTCTGAGGTATACCTGACAGTATCATTTGTTCCAACATGGATTAGCAACATTGAGTAATAGTCGGTGGACTTGATGACTCTTGGCAAACTCTCCGTAACATCTTGGATTTTGGCACCAGGCAGACAGCATACCTCTCTGGATATCAAGTCTGGTCGGCAGATGGACGCCTCAGTACCCCTCAGAAGAGAGTCTTCAACCACCACTACACTTCTTTTCCTTGTGGTCACTGATTCTGCAACTTTGTGGTACTTGAGCTCTGGTTCTTCCCTTTCCAGGGATGCTTTCACCTCCTCCACTTCCAGGGCTGCATAATGGTTCTTCTCCAGCCCTTGAATTGAAGTTGGATTGGTGATTTTGCAGGCCCTGGTGATTTGTGTCCAACCATCGACATTCTGTTGGCACCTATCTTCTCCTCTGCTGGAGAGCTTGGTTGCTGCAAGAAGCATCTCATCAATGTACTTTTCACTGTCTTGAATGCTCCTCAGCCTCGCCATCTCCTCTCTGAGTTCCTCCACTTGTGTCCTCAGAGCTTCAGCATGCAGGCACCCTGCACATGGAACCGGTCCTTCAACTGGTCCTTTGTCTGGACCGAGGCAGAAGCTGTAATGGGGGCAACAGATTTAGCGATACGATTTTTCCCAGCCATTGTTCTGTTCTTGGAGCTTAGGTATCTGTTAAAGCAAAAGAGAGAGATCTACCAAGTACCAGCCGGTTTCCCAGCTGTCCTTTCAGAGAAAAAGCAGTTAAATCTTTAATTGTATTCAAAATGTGCTGGTCCAATTCTCTGTGCTTTGTTAAATGGGAAGTGCCCTATAAAGCAAGACTGCTCACTAGGGGTGGGTGGTAGTCGGGGTGGTTAGGGAGGGAACTAACACCTGATTAGGTGTTAGCAGTTCTCAAAGCTGAGGAGGTTACCAGAGTTCAACAACCTACTCTGCTCAAGGAAAGTTCCACTAAAGCACCAAAAAGAAAATAACCTTGCTTTAAAAATATACAAAAACCCTTTTAAGACCTCCCAGTCAGAGAGCTAGCAATTTAATAAAAAAAAACCTCAAATCTTTACTGTTGGTTGATCTGTAGAGCCCCTGTTAGGAAAGCCTCAACAGGGCAGGGCAGTGGAGCCTTCTATGCAGGCCTCAGCTGCTCTCAGGTAATCAGGCCCACTAACTCCTGATTAGGTGTTAGCAGTTCCCAAAGCTGAGGAGTTTACCAGAGTTAAACAACACCTACTCTGCTCAAGGAAAATTCCACTAAAGCACCAAAAAGAAAGTAACCTTGCTTTAAAAATATACAAAAACCCTTTTAAGAGCTCCCAGTCAGAGAGCTAGCAATTTAATAAAATAAATCCTCAAATCCTTACTGTTGGTTGATCTGTAGAGCCCCTGTTAGGAAAGCCTTGCCAAAGAGGTTTTCTCCTGTGCAAGGGATGTTTCCCAATTTATTCTGTACCCAAATCTCCAAGTCTGATGGCTGAAGTCAGGCAGATCCGACGTGCACCAATGGCAATAGCAGAGGTTCTGCTGATGCATTCAAAGCAGTCAAAAGCTGCACTATTGACAAACTTGGAGACATCTTGAGCATGCTTGACCAGAGTGAGAAAATCCTGTCATTTGTCCTCAGGGAGAAGGGGGCTCATAAGCTCCAAATCTCCTGTGACCTCTTTGAGAAACATTCCCATATATAAAATATATGAGCTGATCCTAGCTGAAAGCATGGAAGCCTGAAAGGTTCGACGCCCAAAAGCCTTGCATTCTCGACCTGGAGGATTGGATGCATGTCTCTTTGCACTTTTCATCCTACGCATGGCTGACTCCACTACCATTGAATGGTGTGGCAGCTGAGTTTTTGAAAACCAGGACATGGTGGAACTCGATACATGGTATTGAGTCTCCTAGAATGAGGAGATGTGGTCAAAGGTGTCTCCCACATTCTGAGCATCAAATCATGAAGTATTTCATGAATGGGCAGAGTGGCTGCTTCCTTGGGAGCCTTAGGGTATTGGAGAATTTCCAATTCCTTTGCTCTAGGTTCTTTTTCAGGAGCTACCATGATTGAAAGGCCTCGGGCCACATCACGAATAAAATCCTGAAAAGACATGTCTTCCGGAGGAGACATTCTGCGTTGGGGAGAAGAGGAGTCTTCCGGGAGAAACACTCTAGTACTGGCAGAATTATCAGAGTCATCGGAATCGGAGGATTCGAAGTATCTCTGATACCGATGATCATGCAAAGCACGGTATCGGTATCAATTGAAGTCGGTACCGAATTGGTCCGGTACCGATCTGTTGATACCAGAAAAAGTCTGCATGGGAAGGATTCCCACCAGGGCTGATACCGTCAGTGCTGCTATCGGTATCTGTACCGGTGCTGGTACCGGCACCGGTGCCCGTTGAACCACTGGTGTCAACGTTACTGCAGCTGTAAGGAGAGCTGCAAGACTACATTCGATAGCTAGGAATCTCTGGTCTATCGACGCTGCCGATGCCTGGGTATCGGTACCGGTAAAAGCGGCCGGAACCCCTGAGCATGGCACCAGTAGTTCTGCCGAGGTCGAAACCTCGAGAACATCCTGGAACCCCGTTAATGCTTTGGAGGCCGAAGCCTCCCACTGGATCTGTTTTGCTGGTGTAGTTTCCTCAAGGGCAATGCCATTGGCCTCTTGATGCTTTGAAGGAGAGCTACCCTTTGAGGACCGGCTCTTATATTTAGTTACCTGAGATCCATGGGAGGAAGACGAGGCTCTTGAAGATGTCAATGCAATGGATCTGGTATCCGAAGAAAAGAGGGTACCGAGCTTTGCAGCTTGGTTCTGTCTTCCTCTTTTAGTCATCCCCATAGAGGAGGAACACTCATATGGAGAATGGTCAGGGCCTAAACATTTTAAACACCAGTAATGGGTGTCGGTGACGGAGATGGTACCGCCACATTTAATACATTTTTTAAAACCACTAGCTGTTTTTTCCATCTTTTGGGAAAAATGGGGCCTAATGCCCAAAATGGCACCTAGCACCAAAAGAAAAAGTTTCTGAAGAGAAACAGTTAAATATGTATGTATGTATGTATCTTTTTTAAAAGAAGAAAGAAAGAACTGGCGGTACCGGTAGGTGTTGTGCGGAGGCAGGCGCGACCACAAGAAAACAAGTTTAAAGAAGAAATTTTCTGCGATGACAGGGTATGTGTTTTGTCGGCTCCACGGAAAACGAAGAACTGAAGGAGGGACAGTTGGAAAGGTGGGAAGGCAGCGCGTATGTGCTGAGGGATGCTCCCAAAAGCGTTCCTATTGGATGCTGGGGAGCGTTCCCGCGCAGGCTCCGTCGGTGCCGACGATACCCATATGTGAAGACTACATTCCTGCTTGTTCCTGGAGATATAATTTTATCCCACGATGTTCATTGGAACAATGTGTTAGAGCAATGATTTCCAGGCTTGTCCTGGGGGACCACAGCCAGTCACATTTTCAAGATATCCACTTGAAGTTCTCTTAATGTATTTTATATAGAAAAATTGGCCCGTTTGCATTTCCCTTCCCTCTGGGCTTGTCACCAGATCTTCCATACTCTGAAAACCAGAAAAGTTGTTTATCCACCCAAAACCTTACCTCCACACCCAGTTTGGCTCAGCTCAGTCTATCGTTTAAAAATCACTGGGGAGAAGACGCACAGAAACTCAAAATTAATGTTTCACTGATATTAAATATTTTTTGATAAGTCTTTTAAAATTGTAACGAAAAAAACACAATTTTGTTGCTTTTCTATAGCTTTTTTACAGGGAGTGGCATGGGGTTTGAAGCCTTTATCACATCCTCTGGTATGCTTGTGGTGGCAGTGTGCACAAAGAAAGAATATGCAACTGTTATGTTGCCGGAACATTGTTTCTGCGACTCTCTCTGGGTAAGACCTTTGTGCTGTTTTGTGCTCTCACAGAAGGTAGTGCACGCAAGATCATATAACTACAAGAATTCATGTCATTTATTATGAAAGAAGCAAAATGGATGAAATGTTTCTCTTCATTGATTATAAGAAAAAACATGTATAAAATGATTTTGATTTCCAGAGGAAAATTTGAAAACTGTTACCTCAGAAAAGTTCTTACGCATGCATTGACATTTACTGAACAGAGATTAGAATTTACATGCAGTGATGTTAATCATCTTTGCTTCATTACAGCTGTTTCTTGAGCCACTTGTTTTCAGATGTGGTCCATAGCTGCTTTCTCTGTAAAGTATATCAGGTCATACATAAGAACATAACATATGCTATACTGGGTCAGACCAAGGGTCCATCAAGCCCAGTATCCTGTTTCCAACAGTGCCCAATCCAGATCATAAGTTCCTGCTACATTCCCAAAAGATATGCATATTCCATGCTGGTTGCCCAATGGGTAAGCAGTGGATTTCTCGATCCGGTTTAGTAATGGTTTATGGACTTTTCCTCCAGTAACTCGTCCAAACCTCTTTTAAATCCAGCTACACTAACAGCTTTTTCTACATCCTCTGGTAACGAATTCCAGAGTTTGATTGCGTGTTGAGTGAAAAATTATTTTCTCCGATTAGTAGTATATTGTAGTTTCATTGCGTACTGCCTAGTCTTTTCTACTTTTTGAAGGAGTAAACAACCTGATTTACATTTACCCATTCTACTCCATTATTTTATAGACCTCTATCATATCTCCCCTCAGCCATCTCTTTTCTGTTGAAGAGCCCTATTTTTTTAAGCCTTTCCTCATTGCGAGAATATCCATTCTTTAGAGCAGAGATTCTTATCCCAGTTCTGTGGATACACCAAGCTAATTTGGTTTTCAGAAAATCTACAGTGCCTCCATTGTATGCAAATCCAGCTCATGCCTAGTCATTGTAGATATCCTGAAAACGCAAGTGCAAGTGACTTGAGGATTGGGTTAATAAATGCTGCTTCAGAGCAAACCTGCAAATAGGATTGTTAAGTGCGGTCAAATCTGTGTCAACTCATGGCGACCCTCTGGATAGTTGTCCTAAATTGTTTTCGGTCTTCAGTCAGGCGGCTCATTGTTGACAGACTGGCACCCGTTGCTGCTGTTACTGTATCGATCCATCTCATTGCTGGCCTTTCTGTTTTGCATTGACCTACCATGTCAAGCATGATGTCTTTCTCTAATGATCTCTCTTCGCATGATGTATCCAAAGTATGAAAGTCGAAGTCTTGTCATCTGAGCTTCTAAAGAAACCTTAGGTTCAATCTCCTCTAATACTGACTGGTTTGTTCTTCGGGCAGTCCATGGTATACACAGTATTCGTTGCAAACACCATAATTCAAGACATTGATTTTCTTCCTGTCCAATTTTCGCATCCATATGATGTTACTGAAAATGCCATGGCTTGAACAAGTGGAATCTTTGTATGGAGAGAGACATCTCTGCTCTTGAGAATCTTGTCTAGGTCCTTCATAGCCATTCTGCCAAGAGCAATGCATCATCTGATTTCTTGACTGCTTGTTGCTTCTTTGTTGATAATTGATCCAAGTAGATTAAAGTTGGCCGTTGTGGTGTGCAAGGTTGCCTACCAGTGTGTGTTAGCCTCCCCAGGGCTAGGCGGACCTCTAGAAGCAGTTATTAGGCAAATACAGGCCGATTATCAAGGCACAACCAGGACTCCCTTAAGGACTTATGTGGTGGGAGCTAAATTAAGGGGATTGCCCAGAGACTGCCTAGCAAGGAAGGTGCAGCTCTGACAGGTATCTTAAAAATGCTGAAGGGCAGAGAATCAGGGAGGCCACATGCAATAAGGAAGCTTGTGCTATAAGATCCCTATCATTTTCCCTGGCAGGCAGCCATAGGGCACACTCTAGGGAAGATAGAAGTCTCCAAACTAGCCCAGTGTTGCAGGAACTCCTAGTGCCTTGCCTAGAGGGTTAAATGGTGAGAACACAGAATATGTCTAGGAAAGTCTGGGTTAGAGAAAAGACCCTTACAAGGAATTTGGGAAACTGAAAGAGACTGAAGAGTAAGGCAGTATTGGGGTTTACTTTGCCTGCATGTGACAGGACACTGACTCCGCAGGAGTATCAGTGGGAAAAACCAGCCAAGGTGTGTAAGCTGGGGTTCGAAAAGGTTTTTACTAGGATTGTCTGGGGGGGAAATACGGTCCCTGTGAATGCTTAAATGTTTGTTTTATTTATTTACCAATTCTTTTATACCGCTTTATATAAGAGTCAAAATGCTGTACAGACAAGTTACTTTCCTTGGAATGCTGGGTTCAGTTAATTCAACTTACAAACTAAATTTAAACAAATAAACTTTACATTGAATGAGTGTTTGATTTAGATTAGACTTGTTTCTTACTAAGATATGTTGATTGCGTTGGGTTCATGTTTGGAAACATAGAAACATGACGACAGAAAAAGACCACATGGCCTATCTAGTCTGTCCCTCCACATCAACAACTACAACAGTCCCCTTTTTTCCTTTAGAGATCCTCTGTGTTTATCCCATGCTTTTTTGAATTCAGATACTGTCCTCATCTCTACCACCTCCACTGGGAGACTATTCCACGGATCCACCACTCTTTCCGTAAAGAAATATTTCCGCATATCACTCCTGAATCTATCCCCCTTCACCCTCATCCCATGTCCCCTCATAGCAGAACTTGCTTTCAATTGAAAGAGGCTCTCCCCCTGTACATTTATGCCATGAAGGTATTTAAACATCTCAATCATATCACCTCTATCACGCCTTTCCTCTAAGATGTACATATTAAGATCCTTAAGTCTGTCCTCTTATGCTTTATAATGAAGACCACTAACCATTTTAGTAGCCACCCTCTGTACCCCTGTTTATATCCTTTTGAAGGTGCGGTCTCCAGAATTTCACACTATACT
This sequence comes from Ichthyophis bannanicus, assembly GCA_033557465.1. Classification (NCBI taxonomy): domain Eukaryota; kingdom Metazoa; phylum Chordata; class Amphibia; order Gymnophiona; family Ichthyophiidae; genus Ichthyophis; species Ichthyophis bannanicus. The sequence continues at coordinate 499,576,833 of CM066036.1, forward strand.
CCAAATGAGGTCGCATCAAAGACTTATACAGAGGCACTATCACCTCCTTTTTTTCTTCTAGCCATTCCTCTCCGTATGCACCCAAGCATCCTTCTAGCTTTTGCCGTTGCCTTTTCTACCTGTTTAGCTACTTGAAGATCATCAGACACAACCACGCCTAAGTCCCTCTCTTCTTTAGTGGTGGTGATTTGAAGTTTGGTACATGTACTGTAGAGGACCTTTGTTTTTTTGTAGTTTATGGATAGGTTATGCTTCTTTAAACCATATACTGTTGCTTTGAAACATTATATTATTGTGGAGAATGGCATATATATCGTGATATTGTCTGTATTTATATGGTAGAGGATGTTGTATTGTTTGTATTATTGATCATATTAGCTGTATGTGTATGTTGAATTGGATGATGAGGCAGATTTTTAATGTTTGGTTGGGGTGGACTTGTTGGAACCTACTTTGATCTATTGCTGGCGGTCTTTCAGGTATACTCTGAACCATTCCAATGTTATACTGTGTAGACCAATTTCTTGTAGCTGAGATATCAGGATATTGTGACTTATTGAGATGAAGGTTGATGATGTGTCCAGGAAAATTAGGATGAATCCTTGTCATGGTTTCTCCATGTCTTTTATTAATCTATCCAGGAGAGCAGTAATTAGGGTCTCTACACTGTGCTGAGGACTGAATGCATGTTGAGTATGGTATTCTGGAGATGGATCTATAGGAATTTGGATTCTTTGGGTTTAGGGAGGAGCTTTTTTTTTTAGTAAGGGTTTGATGGATGCATGTTTGAGACTGGCAGGCATGTACCCTTTTGAGAAAAAGTTGGGTGATTTTAAGCAATAGGGGGTGTGTGTTCAACTTGAGCCAGTTTGATCCATGATACAGAGCATGGGTCTAGGGGACAAGTGGTTATGTTGTCGGAGTTCTGGTGAAATTGAATTTAAAGCGCTCCAAGTGGTGTTGCAATTCAATTTAATGGATGTTGTCTAAGATGATGTGTTGACGTTGTTTGTCTTGGACATTGTCTGGAAGAAATTGGCCAGAACTTTAGGACAAATCTTGTTATCAGTTTTCATTTAATTGGAGTCTGTAGTTAATCTTGCTATCTCAAAACGTTTTTTAGGTTGATTGATAGAGTGGAATTCTACCCTCTCCCAACAACTGGACACCATTGCACCTAAAAGAAGGCCTCCCTCCTGTTTCTCGTCACCCTACCCCTTGGTACCACCCTGCCCTCTGTCTTCTGAAGTGGCAACTCAGAGCTGCTGAAAGACTGTGGTAGAAGTCACGTGATGAATCCCTGCTAGACTTCAAGGAGCGCCATTGGTACTAATGGGCCCAAGTTCTAGCAGAAAAAAGAAACACTTCTCTACTCTTTTATAAACACTTCTGCTTGTAAGCCTAAATCAATTTTCTCCATCGCTGCTCACCTTACCTCCCTTAACACCTCTTCATCAGTGTGCCTAGTGGGTGTACCCTCATCGGATAACATGGCCATCTTCTTCGCTGCAAAGATCTCAGCTGCCTGGCTAGGGTTGCCAATAGCTCTCATCTTCATTCTGCCCGCTCTGTCGGACTCTGCTCACCTTAATCTCTCCCATACCTGGAGCAAGTTTGCTCCAATTAGTGTTACAGAAGTGACAAAATTAATCTTAACTGCTAGAAAGACTACTTGCACCTTAGATCCCATCTCCTTGGCATGGCTGATAGAAAATTCCTCTATTGATTCCCACAGTCCATTTCATGATCGAGAATAGCTTGACCTCTGGTCGCGTTTCCCCAGCCTGGAAGAAAACTATGGTTTGACAATACTTAAAGGGTCCCAAGCTGGATCCCTCTGACCCAGCGCATTGCCGTTCTATATACAACTTGCAGTTTATTTCTAAATTGGCAAAACAGTCTGTCTTTATGCAACTAACTGAGCATCTTGAACATACCTTTGCACTACACCCCCATCAGTCTGGCTTCCGTGCTCTTCGTAGTACAGAAACCATAGTTTATTTATTTATTTATTTATTTTAGTTTCTTATATACCGCACTATTTAGTATCAGCGCGGTTTACATGGAACAGTGAAAGATAATGAACAAACGTTAGTTTTACAGAGAACAAGGAAATACAACTTGGATAACTTAGGGAAACATGCACATCAACTATTTACATATGTAGCAGTAATCTTTGCATAGTGGGTTATGAACCTACAGAAAGATATTAAGTATAGGGACTAATATGTAGAGGTTTCTGGAAGGAAGATGTGGCTATGGTGGAGTATGGTTGATCTGGTAATGTTGTATAAATAAGTAATGTTTTAGTGCTTTCCTGAATTGTGTGAGATCGGTGATGGCTCGGATTGCTGGTGGTAATATGTTCCAACACTTGGGAGCATTCTGCTTCCATTCTCGATGACCTCCATTGCATTCTCGACCAGGAAATGTTTGTCTTGACCATCTCACTCAACCTCACAGTTGCTTTTGACCTGGTGTCCCACAAGGTTCAACTTTGCCACTAATCATATTCCGTATCTTGCTCAGTCCCTTGGCTAACCTCATCCAGTCTTTAAGCATCCTGTTCTACATGTACGCTGATGACGGCCTTCTTATTGCACAGCTTGACCTCTCCTCCATTAACGCTGCTTTAGAGAACATATCCTCTTGGCTTCATGCAAATACCCTGAAGCTTAATCCATCTAAAAAACTACTGCCACCTGGATTACTGGCTCGGGAACAGCCCCTTCCCTAGCTCCGTCCCTGAGGTGTATTCTGATCACTCTTCATTCCTCTTTCAGATACCTAGTTATTTACATTGATTCTGAGCTGTCTTGTGGCACACACATTAATCATTTTACCAAATCCATCTTTTACGCTGTCCATACATTCTGAGTATTATGTCCCTTCCTGGATACTCCCATACAAATCTCTGTTCTTCTCAGTATGGTTATCACTAGGCTCGATTATTGTAATATCACTTTCTCTGGTCTTCCCAGTTTGTAGTTGAAGAGGCTTCAATCCATCCAAAACTTCTGGGCATTAGCCCAAGCAAAGAAATTTGATTATGTGACCCCTCTTTACATTCATTACCATTGGCTTCCATTCCCTCAACACATTCACTATAAAGAGCCGCCTCATGGCACACAAAGCTCTCCAAAACAATGAACTTCAGTATGTTTCACCCTTCATCATTCTGTACATCCTCTCCCCTATGTCTGTGTTCCCTTCATGATAGCAGACTAGTACAGCCCTCTCCTTCCCGTGCTAAATATGAGTCTACCAGATAGTCTGCTTTCTCCTTTGTAGCTTCTGCCCTCTGGAATTGTTTGCCTTCTCGTCCATCTACAGCTCTCCTTCATTGTTCAAAGCCATTTTGAAAACTCACTTGTTTGAGTAGGTTTTTGACCTTCAGCCAGCCTAGGGGTTGCATTGTCTATGTGTCTGTTTGTATATAATACTTGCGATACCCTGTTACTGGGTTGTCCTGGTGTCCTAGTGTCCCCTTTGATCCCTTTCCCATCCTTCCCTTCCTTGTCTTCTCTTTCTCTCCTTTCATGCCACGGTATTCATTCAGTTTGGCTATATAAGCACTTTCTCCAGGACCAAGCAGGAAATCAGTCCTCACATATGGGTGACATCGGCGCCGACGGAGCCCTCGTGCGGAGCATTTCCCCAGCTTTCAAAGAAAGCCTTTGGGAATTTCAGCGCGCATGCGCGGTCCCCTTCCCGCCCAAGGGTGCCATCTTGCTCAGTCTTCTTTTTTCCGCGGAGCCCGACGGACGTAGTTCGTTTTTCACTGAGGAAAAAGTTGATTTCACTGTTTTTTCTTTTTCTCCTTCGGTTCGACACTGGATCCTTTTCCCGCCTTGGCCCGATAGGCCGGTATCGAGTCCACTCTCTCTTTTTCGGTTTTTGTCCTTTGTGACTAGCGTTTGCGCCATTTTTCTTTTTTCACTGGCAAGTGCCCTTTTGACCTCGCAGGGGCCCTTTTTCCCCCGATGGCTACCAGCGGGTTTAAAAAGTGTGATCGGTGTAAGAAACTTATGTCTCTTACCGACACACATGGCTGCTGCCTTCGCTGCCTCGGACCCGATCATGACCCGATGATATGTGGTCCATGTGGCAAAATGTCCTCGAAGGGGTTGAGGAGTCAGCAGCACCAGGAGGATAGGATCTTCTCTGACTCCGCGTCCGGACGGGCCCGGACCTCGTCAGAGGCCTCGACGTCTCGGGACTCCAGCCCCGAGCAGCGTCGGGGTTCCTCTGAGCGGGGGTCTCCTTCGCGGGAACATTGCAGGAAGAAGAAACCCGTGAGGGTGGCATCGGTGGACGCTCCTGGTTCCTCGAGGGCCGGGTCGCATAGCCACGATAGCCGTCCCGGGTCTTCGGCGTCGGAGAGGCCTGCCAAGCATCCTCGTATCGAGATGGAGTCTCCTGGACACGTGAGTGCTGTAGTCCTCGTGGACTCGCCTCCAGGGGAGCCGACGTTGGGCCCGACGCCGTCGGGGCCCGAGTCGGGGGCTGCTGGGTCTCCTGAGCTCAGACTCAGGTTGACGGCCTTGGAGAGCTGCCTCGCTGCCTTCATGGAACAGCAGCGGGCATTGATCGTCGGTCTCACCGGTGCAACTGCCCCGACCACCGGGACATCGACGTCGAAGTCGACCCCGGAGGCCGAGCCGATCCTCGAGTCCATGCGGGCTCGAGTCGATCCTCGGCCACGGTCTCCCTCGGCCTCCCGTTCGGGACCGAGGTCATCGACGCCGGTACCCTCGGCGTCGGGGCGGATGGCATCGGTGCTCGCCCGACCAGAGCCGCTCGATTCCTCCTCCGAGGGGTCTGGCTGGGAGACGGAGGACGAAGAGTCACCCGACACTTATCGGACTCGGTGTGTCCCATCGGACTCGCCAGAGTCCGAACCTCGGAGACGATCCCCACCGGAGTATACCCGGTTCTCGGACTTCGTGTGGGATATGGCCAAGGCCTTGGCCTTCCCCGCAGATCCCGAGGAGGAGCCTCGAGCCGAGGAGCTCGAGGCCCTCCAGTATGACTCTCTCCCAAAGGAGGCCTTTACTGTACCGGTTCCTCCGATGCTGGAGCGGCTGCTCTTCCGCATGTGGGAGACCCCGGCCTCTACGCCGGTGTTAAGCAAGCGGGTCGATTCCATCTATCGAGTCCGCAAGAGCCCCGGGTTCCAAAAGGCACAATTACCGCACCACTCCATGGTTGTGGAATCGGCCATGCATAGACTGAAAAGTCAGAAGATGCACTCCTTGGTGCCTCCCAGTCGGGAGGCCCGGAACCTGGATGCCCTCGGTAAGAAGTGCTTCCAGGGCTCTATGCTTGCTTGCCGTGTCCAGACTTACCAGCTCTACATGGGCATGTATCTCCGAGACCTGGCAAAGGAGATTGCCGGGTTCTCTGCTGGTCTCTCCAAGGAACCTTTGCAGCGGTTCCAAGCCTTGTCCACTGGTATTCGAGAGTGCTTGAAGTTTATCTCTCGAGCAGCCTACGATGGCTTTGAGGCTTCGGCCCGAGTAGCCGGGGCCGGCACCGGTGCCCGCCGACAGGCTTGGCTACAGTCATCCGACCTTGAGCCATGAGTGCAGGACAAGTTGGTCGATGTCCCCTGCCGAGGTGAAAACCTCTTTGGCAAGCCCATGGCTGAAAAGGCTGCAGAACTCGAGACCGAGACTCTGACCAGGACTAGGCTGTCCAGAAATACCTCTGCCCCTTCTCAGAAGAAGGGCTCGGGAAAAAAGACCTTTTACCCGAGGAAGTCATCTGCCTATAAACAATACCCTCATTATCAGGCCTCTGCAGCTCCCCAACAGGGTCAGCAGGCCAAGGGGCAGGGTCATGAGCCCCGTAGGCAGAAAGCCCTCAAGCCACCAACACCGGCCCCTGCTCAGCAGGGTGGGGGTTTTTGACTCAGCAAGCATAGCCTCCTCTCCTCAGCTGGCTCACATCAGCACAGGAGGCCGGCTGGCCCACTTTGCCCACAGGTGGTCAGCTGTCACATCAGATACCTGGGTGCTCCGAATAGTCCAAAAGGGCTATCTTCTCCATTTTCACCAGGTACCTCCCTCCTATTTTCCAGGGGAGCCTCCAAGACTCCCTCTGCACAGGGACCTACTCCTTCAGGAGTTAGCAAGTCTGCTAAAGGAACAGGCTGTGGAACCGGTGCCCCACCACCTGAGAGGTCACGGCTTTTATTCCAGGTACTGTCTGGTACCAAAAAGAACAGGAGGCCTCAGACCCATCCTAGACTTGCGCAACCTCAACAAGTTCATGGAGAGGGAAAAGTTCAAGATGCTTACCCTTGGAATTCTGCTGCCCTACCTCCAGCAGGGAGATTGGCTATGCTCCTTAGATCTAAAGGTTGCTTATACTCACATCCTTATTCATCCAGACCACAGACAATATCTCAGATTTGTTGTGGGGGGAAACCACTACCAGTACAGAGTACTTCCCTTTGGCCTGACCTCCGCTCCCAGGGTGTTCACCAAGTGCCTGGCGGTGGTGGCGGCCTACCTGAGGCTTCAAGGTCTCTTTGTGTTTCCATACCTGGACGACTGGCTCATAAGGGGCCAGTCTTCCCAGGAGACTAGTCAAGCCACCCTTCGCACTGTGGCTCTGCTTCAGCACTTGGGGTTTGTCATAAACTTCGCAAAGTCCACTTTGCTTCCGTCCCAGAAATTGGAATTCATAGGAGCCAAGGCTAGACATTCTTCAGGCGAGGGCTTTTCTGCCAGTGGACAGGGCCCTCCGGTTGATGGATGTAGCCAGGCAGTTTCACAGCAATTCCCTGGTCTCCGCCAGGCAATTCCTGAGACTTCTCGGCCATATGGCTTCCACGGTTCATGTAACCCCAATGCCCGCCTGCACATGCGGCCTGCTCAGTGGAGCCTTGGAACTCAGTGGCATCAGGCCACAGGGAGCCTTGCAGACTCGGTGAGAATATCCACCCTGCTAGTCTCCTCTCTGCAATGCTGGCTTCATCTTCCGAATCTGGTACTCGGAGTGGATTTTCAATCCCTCGAGTGCTGACGACAGATGCTTCTCTTCTAGGTTGGGGAGCACATTGCCAAGGGGCATGTACTCAGGGTCTTTGGACTCCTTGGGAGGCTGCTCAGCAGATAAACTTCCTGGAGCTACGGGCAATACGTCTAGCTCTGAGAGCCTTCTCCCACCTCACATCTCACCAGTCTGTACTGGTCTAGACGGACAATCAAGTTGCCATGTTCTACGTGAACAAACAAGGAGGCACAGGCTCCTTCCTTCTCTGTCAGGAGGCACAACGGCTGTGCTCTTGGGCCGTCAATCACGGAATCCTCCTCAAGGCTGTCTACCTCCCCGGTCAAGAAAATTACCTGGCGGACAGACTGAGCAGGATCCTGCAACCACACGAATGGAGATTGAATCCATTGGTGGTTCAGCAGATCTTTCTCAGGTGGGGCCTCCCCACCATGGATCTCTTCGCCAGTCCTCTGAACCGGCAACTCCCGAGATTCTGTTCCAGACAACAACATCCTCTCAGAGTAGCAGCGGATGCCTTTCTGATTCCGTGGTCCCAAGGCCTACTATATGCGTTTCCTCCCACGCCACTAGTGTCTCAAACACTGTTCAAGGTCCTCACGGACAGGGCCTCAATGATTCTGATAGCCCCCAGGTGGCCGAGGCAGCCGTGGTTCCCACTCCTGCTGCAACTGGCGGTGGACACTCCCCTTCCTCGGTGGACACTCCCCTGCCTCTGGGAATTCAACACGATCTCCTGTCTCAGGACCAGGGCTCTCTCTTGCACCCCAACCTCCAGTCCCTTCATCTGATGGCCTGGCTGCTGAAAGGGTAGTCCTGGCTCCCCTACTCCTGCCTAGAGAGGTGTAAGACGTAGTCTTAGCCTCCTAGGCGGCAATCCACCAGGAAATCCTACGCTCTTAAGTGGTGTAGATTCTCCACATGGTGTGCTCAGCACGAGAATCCCTTCTCGTGCTTGGTAGCAGTAGTATTGCAATATTTTATTTATTTATTTATTTAGTAAAGACTTATATACCGCTCCTTCCAGCGATCAGAAGCGGTTTGATTACAAGTACGGGATTTGTCAAAAAATCAAAGACAGAAATTTGGGGAATAGATAGAGAGAGCAGGGGTAATACACCGCACACAATATGAGGGTCCATATAAAGACCTTAATTACTATCATACATTTACAACAGGCGATTATCCTTCCTCTATTTACATTTGTACATACAGTAAATCACTTTCTCTTATCTTTTTGGATTTACATCTGGACATAGTGACAATTGAACAGATGCGTCTTCAGTTGTTTTCTGAAGTTGATTATGTCTTTAATTGTTCTCAGCTCGTGTGGGAGCTGGTTCCATAAAGTGGGGGCAGAGAAGGAGAACGCTCTGCGACTAGTACTGACTTTTACGTGCCTAAAGCTGTTTGGAACTATTAGTGTGTCAGTGTTAATGGTTCTCCTGCTTCTGGTTGTAGGTTGCATGGAGATCAGGGTGGAGAGGAATGAGGGGGCCAGATTATGAATTAACTTGAATGTAGTTACCAATGTTTTGTATTGAATCCTTGCAACGACTGGGAGCCAGTGCAGTTCCATCAATACAGGTGTGATATGTTCAGTGACGCTTGTTCTCATGATGATCCTTGCTGCTACGTGTTGGGCCAGCTGTAATATGTTGGTCGTTTTCTTTGGTAGACCCTGCAAGATGGCGTTGCAGTAGTCCAGGTGGGGCATGATGAGTGCTTGTGCAACTGATCGGAAGTCACCCGGATCTAGTACGTTCCGCAGGGGTCGTAGCACTCTAAGCTTGTGGAAGATGGCTTTGTTGGTGTTGCTGAGGTGTTTTTCCATTTTCAGTTTGCTGTCGATTGTGACTCCTAGATATTTTATTTCTTTCTTAGTGTTGTAAGTGTTGTTGCACAGTGTGATTGTTGGAGGAGGTTCGAAGTCCGAGTTATTGGATATAAACATTACTTCTGTCTTCTTATGATTAATCGACATGTTATTTTGTTTTAGCCATCCCGACATCTCTCCCATGCAGGTTTCAAGCTGGGCGTAGTTCGGGTTGGTGGTCTCTAGTTGTGTGTACAGCATGATATCGTCCGCGTATATGTGGTAGTTGATGCCATATTTCCTGAATATTTCACTGAGTGGTTGCATGTAAATGTTAAAAAGTAGCGCCGAGAGTGCCGAACCCTGTGGAATGCCTTGAGTTTGGGTGAATGGTTCAGCTTTTTCTCCGTTGAATTGGACTTGTGGCTTTCTGCCCGTTATATATGAGGAGAACCATTTCAAGGCGGTTCCCAATATTCCAATTGATGCCAGCTTGTTAAGGAGGGTTAAGTGATGGACAGTGTCGAATGCAGCGGAGATGTCGATGAAAATGAGGATAAACATTTTCTTCCTGTATTCCAGACCCTTGAGGAGGTTGTTAAACAGGGCCAAAAGCAGGGTTTCGACCCCATGATTTTTTCTGAATCCGTATTGCTGTTTGTCCAGTATTTCGTTGTCCTCAAGGTGTTCTTGCAGTTGGATGAGGGATGCTTTTTCAATGACCTTCGCTAAAAAAGATATGCTGGAGATTGGGTGGTAAGAAGATGGGTCTTCTTTGTTTAGCGAGTTGTTTTTTAGTATCGGTCTTATTATAGACTTTTTGAGCTGGTTAGGCATGATTCCTTGGGACAGTGATTGGTTCACAATGTGTGAGACTTGGTGGCCAATGTCCTTTTTCGCCGCTTTAATCCAGGTAGCTGGGCATGGATCAAGCAGGGAGGTGGTGGTATTGATACTGGTTATTATTTCACATGCTTGCTTATCAATTTTGCAAAATTCTTTCCACGTCTGTTCCTGCTTCACTATAGTTTCCAAGTTGGGTTTGGCAAAACATAGCGTGGTTGCGGTTGCGGTCAGCTTGCTTGCGTAGTGGTTGGCTAGGGTTTGGGGCGGAATAGTATCGCTCTGCTGTTCTGGTTGGTTTGTTTTGGTTAGTGCTTTCACTATTCAAAATAGTTCCCGTGGTTTGTTGATGGCTTTATTCAGCAGGTTGGTGTGGTGTTTCCTTTTTGCATCATCTACCTCATCTTTGTATTTTCTGAGGGTGGTGAGGTATTCAGCTCTGAGTTCCAAAGTTTTGTTACGCCTCCACTTTTTTTCACACTTTCTAAGTTCTCTTTTCCTTTTGGTCATCGTAGTCGTGTACCAGGGCTCTGACTTTTGTTTGCCTGTGCTTGCTGTGTTTTTCCATTTCGGGTTTGCCGATGCCTGAATCCCTTCATTCCAGCTATTTGTTAGGGCATCGAGGTCTGTAGACTCCAAATCAATGTGCGCCTTGATGTTGCTCGTGAGCTCATCCAGTTCGAGCTTATTGAAAGATCTCTGCTGATGGGTTTCTCGTTGGGCTTCCGCATTTTTTGGTACCAATGGGAGATTCATCCGTAAGTCAATTTGGTGATGGTCAGACCAGGGTATTGCTTTGATTTTAATCAGGGGTTCCATGTGTTTGGGTGGCTTGTTTTTAGGAGTAAAGACCATGTCCAGTGTATGTCCCTTTTCATGCGTTGGTTCGTTTATTATTTGGTGATACCCAAGATGCGACATAGCTTCGAGGAAGGTGTTTGCGTGCACTGCTGTTGTTGATGGTAGGTTTAGGTCCCCGAGGATGATTTGGAATTTCCTTGGCTGTGTTGAGGAGATGTTTTCCAACGCTGCAGCAAGAACTTCATGGTTCGGTGAGGGGGACCTGTATATTAGGCAGATGGATATTGCTGAGTTCTCCACTTTGAGCAGGTCTATATCTGGGTTTGAGTCCATGGACGTGCATGAGAGTTTCAAGTGTGATCTGGCAATTATGAGAACTCCTCCACCCCTTTTGTTGGATCGTGGACAGTTGTACAGGTTGTAGCCTGGTCTGTCTATTAGGTTCAGTAAGACAGCGTCGGTGTTTGTTATCCAGGTTTCTGTTAAACAGAGGATGTCAGGTTGCTCATCTTTGATTATGTCAATGATAATGTGGGTCTTGTTTCTGATTGATCGGGCGTTTATGAGGGTGATGCTACAGACCATTGAGGGATCTGATGGCGCAAGGCTTTGTTGAGCAAGGGGTCGGCGGGGTTTCTGCATCCGTGGCATTTTTGATTTTGGCTTGCTGCGTTTCGGTGCACCCGTGTGCTTTCTTCCTGCATGCCCTTGATAAGTCATGAGTGTTGGTCCTCTACCGGTAGTGAGGTAGGTTGAGTGAGGGGGTTCTTGAGGGGTATGGATGGCATAGAGGATGTAGAGTGGGCCACATATAAGTGGGGTAGATTGGTACAAGTTTGCTTTGGTTGTGTATGTTGAGATTAGAGTGATCAGACTAATTCCTAATACCAGTTTTAGTAGATGCATGTTTAGGTGTGGGTGTGTAACAATACAATACAATTTGCTTAGTATCCAATGCTAGTCTTAGGACAGATGTAAAGGTTGCGGTATCAGCAGGTAAACTTAGTACAGAGGTAAGAGTTATCGTATCGGTACACAGTAGTACAGCATCAGCATGTAGTAGTTACAGTATCAGCTGGTAATAGTATCAGAGTGACATTGGATCATCAGTAAGTTTGCAAGAATGTTAAGTACATCATGCAGTGTTGGTGACAGTACATTTGAATAGGAAGCATGTAACAGGGAGTTAAGTAACAGTATGTAAACAGCATTAACAGTATCTAGTAATAGGTAACACAGTATACTTAGCAGGGGTATACTCAGAGTAGCTAGTAGTCAGAGATTTGAGGTAAATGTCAGTTCAGCAGGTGCCGGTCGTGTTCTGTGTTAGCAGGTATTAGTTGCCTTCAGCATCAGTAGACTTTGTGGGGGTTGCCCTTCCAGTCTCCTAATAGACCGGTTTTGAGTTGACCAGCTAGGATCGTGACCTATCTAGTGATGTTCTGGAGGTCTTTCCGTGTGTGATTTTTTTTTAGTGTCGCTTACCTCCTGGGGACTGCGTCTAGTCGCCACAGGCCTGTTGTTGCTCTCAGTTGCTCGGGGTGTGTCTCCCGTTGCTCCCGCGTTGATGTGCCTGATGTTGGCGAGCTCAACCTGGTCAGAGGGAGCTCCAGCCGGGCAACAGATGGATCCCTGCGGTTTTCGGGTGTTCTTAGGATGAAGGTGCTGGCGATCTCGAACCCATTCAGGGGAGCTCCAGCCCGGCGTAGCTGAGGTTCCTTGTTTGGTTTGTCCAACACAGAGCGGTGGTTTGTTGCAGGCAGTATTTCCTCTTCCACGCCTATCGGACCGCGCCTAAGGGCCACGCCAAAGGGCTCTCTGGCGAGGCCCTCAGGCGCGGGCCCGCCCTGCAGGGACGCCGCTTAAATTAGCTGCGGGTTGCCGGTCACAGCTGCTCCCACTGTCCCGATTGGACAGGAGCCCTCCCACTGCCCGGATTGGGCAGGAGTTGAAGCTGGACGGCTGCGGTCAAAAACGCTTTACCTCTCCAATCTAGGCCTTAAGTCCAACTCTGTCAGGGTTCACCTCAGTGCTGTCTCAGCGCACCACTCGCCGGTGGATGGGAGGCCTCTTTCCAACCACCATTTGGTGGCTCATTTTCTCAGAGGCCTCCTCCTGCTTAAGCCTCCTTAGCGTCCACCAGCCCCTGAGTGGGATCTGAATGTGGTCTTACAGCGGCTTACTTGTCCGCCATTTGAACCTATGGCTACCTGCCCTCTCCATTTTCTTAGACTTCTAGGACACATGGCATCTACAGTCCATGTGATTCCTTATGCACGCCTTCATATGCGAGCGGCCCAGTGGACCTTGGCTTCCCAGTGGTCCCAGGCCTCAGGGTGCCTGTCAGACAAGATCAGAGTTACCACACGCCTGATTGCGTCTCTGCATTGGTGGCAATCTCTGGAAAACCTTACAGTAGGCTCTCCTTTTCAGCAACCCCTACCTCAGGCTGTCTTGACGACAGATGCATCCACGGGTTGGGGAACCCACTTGGGTGATCTGTCCACCCAGGGTCTCTGGACCCCTCAGGAGGCTTCTCTTCAAATAAACCTCCTAGAGCTAAGGGCCATTTCCAATGCTATTCAAGTCTTTTGCTTTCATCTCAATCTATAAGCAATCTCGTAAGCAAAACAGTTCTGGTGCAAACAGACAATCAATTGGCCATGTTTTACCTAAACAAACAAGGCAGAACAGGCTCTCTGCAATTATGCAACGAAGCTTTGCAACTGTGGGCCTTTGCCAGAGAGCATCACATTCATTTGTTGGCAGTATACCCTCCAGGCATTCAAAACGTTTGGGTGGACAGGCTCAGTCGAGTCCTGTTGCCACACGAGTGGTCTCTCCACTCATATCAACTTGCCCGAGTGTTTCAAGTCTGGGGAACTCCAGACATAGACCTATTTGCAAGTCCACAGAATGCCAAGCTTCCCCAGTACTGTTCCAGACTGCCAGCTCAGAATTGTCAGGCGAGGGATGCATTCCTGCTCCATCAGGGCCAGGATTTTCTCTATGCCTTCCCACCAATTCCCCTAATTCCCAAGACCTTATTCAAACTCCAGAGAGACAGAGGTCGCATGATACTCATAGCTCCCTGGTGGCCAAGGCAAACATGGTATCCTCTTCTCTTAGGTCTCTCTCGAGCCACTCCTCTGGAGTTGGGGAGTGCTCCAGATCTTCTGTCCCAGAACAACGGATCCCTAATGCACCCCACTCCCCAATACCTTCATCTCAAGGCCTGGCAACTCAAGGCATAGAACTTCAAAATCTAGGCCTTTCACAACAAGTGAAGGATATTCTTTTGGCTTCCAGAAAACCTTCCACAAGCCGTTCTTACGCATTTAAGTGGAAGAGGTTCTTAATCTGGTGTTCCCAGAGGGGACTTAATCCCCTCTTGGTACTGGTAGAGTCCCTTCTAGACTATCTCCTTCACTTATCAGCTTCTGGTCTCAAGACCAATTCTGTTAGGGTCCATCTTAGTGCTATTGCTGCATCTCATAAGCCCCTTGATGGACAACCAATTTCCTCTCATCCTCTTGTCTCAAGATTTATGAGGGGTCTCCTTTTAACTAAACCTCCTATCAAACCACCTCCGGTGGCATAGGATCTTAATCTTGTTCTGGGTCAACTCATGAAGCCTCCCTTTGAACCTTTAGCGACTTTGGAGCTAAAGTTTCTTTCATGGAAAGTCATTTTCCTAATTGTCGGTACCAATGACATAGGAAAATGTGGTAGGGAGGTTCTGGAGGCAAAATTTAGGCTTTTAGGTAGGAAGTTGAAATCCAGAACTTCCAGGGTAGCATTTTCCGAAATGCTTCCTGTTCCACGCGCAGGACCCAAAAGGCAGGCAGAGCTCCGGAGTCTCAATGCGTGGATGAGACAATGGTGCAGAGATGAGGGTTTTGGATTTGTTAGGAACTGGGGAACATTCTGGGGAAAGGAGGGGCTCTTCCGAAGGGATGGGCTTCACCTTAACCGGGATGGAACCAGGCTGCTGGCATTAACCTTTAAAAAGGAGATAGAGCAGCTTTTAAACTAGATATTAGGGGAAAGCCGACAGTCACCCAAGAGCGGATGGTTCGGAAGAATGTATCCTTGAAGGATACTACCAAAAGCAGAGAGGTTCCACAAAAGAGTAAAGTAGCCCAAATGCCCTCAAGTATGGAGCAGACAGAGCTTAAAGATCCCAATTTACCCATGTCTAACAATAGCCAAATTAACATGAATAAAATACATTCTCTAAAATGCTTGTATGCAAATGCTAGAAGTCTAAAGAATAAGATGGGAGAGTTAGAATATATAGCACTAAATGAAAGGTTAGATATGATTGGAATATCAGAGACATGGTGGAAGGAGGACAACCAGTGGGACACTGTGATACCTGGGTACAAACTATATCGTAATGATAGAGCTGATCAAATTGGTGGTGAGGTTGCGCTCTATGTTAGAGAGGGCATTGACTCAGAAAGGATTAAAGTTTTGCAGGAAACAAAATCTGCTGTAGAATCTATATGGATTGAAATTCCATATAAAAGGGGGAAGGCGATGGCAGTGGGGGTGTACTATCGAGCACCTGGCCAGAATGACCAAATGGATGATGAAATGCTCAAAGAAATCAAGGAAGATAACGAAAGTTACAGCGCAGTAATAATAATGGGTGATTTCAATTACCCCGGCATCGACTGGGTCAGTGTCACGTCAGGACATGCTAGGGAGATAAAGTTCCTAGATGAAATAAATGACTGCTTCTTGGAGCAGCTGGTTCATGAACCGACCAGAGGGGAAGCCATATTAGACCTAGTCCTTAGTGGAACACCAGATCTAGTGCAAGAGATAAGGGTGTTGGGGCCACTTGGCAATAGTGATCATAGCATGATCGCCTTTGATTTAATTAGTGGAGGAGGGATAGTAAGGAAATCCACAGTACTACCTTTTAACTTTCGAAAGGGAGACTATGATAAAATGAGGAAAACAGTTAAGAAAAAACTAAAAGGAGCAGTTGCGAAGGTTAAAGACGTACATCAAGCTTGGGTGTTGTTGAAAAATACTATCTTGGAAGCCCAGACCAGCTGTATTCCACGCTTTAAGAAAAGTGGAAGGAAGTCCAAAAAACTGCCAGCATGGTTTAAAGGTGAGGTCAGAGAGGCTGTTGTTGCCAAAAAAGCATCTTTCAGGAAATGGAAAAAAGAGCCAAACGACGAAACCTGGAAACAGCACAAGCACTGGCAAGTCAAATGCAAGGCATTGATAAGGCAGGCAAAGAGGGAATTTGAGAAGAAGCTTGCTGCGGAAGCAAAAACGCGAAATAAAGACCTTTTCAAGTACATTCGTAGCAAAAAACCTGTGAGAGAGTCAGTTGGTCCATTAGATGATAAAGGGGTTAAAGGAGCACTAAGAGGCGACAAGGCGATGGCGGAGAGACTGAATTAATTCTTTGCTTCGGTCTTTACTGAAGAAGATGTAGGGATGTTACCCATGACTGAAGTGGTATTTAAAGGTGCGGAGGAATTGGAGGAAATATCGATACATCGGGAAGATGTCTTACAACTATTAGATAAACTGAAGAGTAGCAAATCATCTGGGCCGGATGGTATACATCCAAGGGTGTTGAAAGAACTGAAATATGAGATTGCAGAACTGCTATCAATAATCTGTGAACTATCATTAAAATCATCTCTAATACCTGAAGATTGGAGGATTGCCAATGTAACACCAATTTTTAAAAAGGGCTCCAGGGGTGATCCGGGAAACTACAGACCGGTGAACCTGATGTCAGTACCGGGAAAAATGGTAGAAACCATCATAAAGAATAAAATTACTCAGCATGTAGATAGTCACAACCTAATGGGAGACAGCCAACATGGCTTTAGACAAGGAAGATCTTGTCTTACTAATCTGTTATGTTTTTTTGAAGGAGTGAATAAACAGGTGGACAAAGGTGAGTCGGTTGATATTGTGTATCTGGACTTTCAGAAAGCCTTTGACAAGGTCCCTTATCAGAGACATTTGGCAAAACTATAGAGTCAAGGGATAGGAGGCAATGTACTATTGTGGATCAGGAACTGGTTAAAAGATAGAAAGCAGAGGTTAGGGCTAAATGGCCAATTTTCCCAATGGAGAAAGGTGAATAGTGGTGTACCCCAGGGATCTGTGCTGGGTCCGCTGCTTTTTGACATATTCATAAATGACCTGGAAAGTGGAATAACGAGTGAGGTTATCACATTTGCAGATGACACAAAACTATTTAAAGTTGTTAAAACCCAAGAGGATTGTGAAAAATTGCAAGAGGATCTTGATAAATTGGAAGACTGGGCATCAAAATGGCAGATGAAATTTAATGTGGACAAGTGCAAGGTTATGCACCTAGGGAAGAACAACCCAAACTATGGTTACACGATGCAAGGTTCCACATTGGGAACCACCACCCAGGAAAAAGATTTGGGCGTCATTGTGGATACCATGTTAAAACCCTCGGCCCAGTGTGCAGCGGCGGCCAAGAGAGCAAATAGAATGCTAGGTATGATAAGGAAAGGAATGGAAAATAAAACAAAAGATATTATAATGCCTCTATATCGTTCCATGGTGAGGCCGCACCTTAAATATTGTGTGCAGTTCTGGTCACCGTATCTTAAAAAGGATATAGCGATTTTAGAAAAGGTACAGAGAAGAGCCACCAAAATGGTAAAGGGGATGGAAGGATACTCCTATGAAGAAAGGCTAAAAAGGTTAGGGCTCTTTAACCTGGAAAAGAGACGGCTGAGGGGAGATATGATAGAAGTCTATAAATGAATGAACGGAGTGGAACGGGTAAACGTAGATCGATTGTTTACCTTATCAGAATATAGAAAGACTAGGGGACATGCAATGAAGCTACAGGGTAAACTATTTAAGACTAATAAAAGAAAATATTTTTCACTCAACGTGTAATCAAACTCTGGAATTTGTTACCGGAGGATGTAGTAAAGGCTGTTAGTGTAGCTGGGTTTAAAAAAGGTTTGGACAAGTTCCTGGAGGAAAGGTCCATAAACCATTATTAAGAAGTGACCGAAGATATCAATGCTTGACCCAGTACATGCATTGTGGAACTTGTGTCTCTTGGGGAAACTGCTAGGTACATATGACCTAGATTGGCCACTGTTGGAAACAGAATACTGGGCTTGATGGACCTTGGTCTGACCCAGTATGGCATATCTTATGTTCTTATGTTCTTATTGCTATCACTTCTGAAAGATGCATTAGTGAACTGCAAGCTTTAGTGGCTGACCTGCCTTATACGAGGTTTCATCATGACAAAGTAGTCTTGAGGACTCATCCTCATTTTATGCCAAAGGTGATATTACCGTTTCATTTAAACCAGTCGGTTTATCTCCCAGTCTTCTTTCCTAGGCATCATGCCTCCAGCGCGGAAAGAAATCTTCATACCTTAGATTGTAAGCGGGCTCTGGCTTTTTATCTTCACAGAACTCAGCCATTTAGAAAGTCTTCTCAGCTTTTTCTGGCTTTTGACTCTCTAGTCATTTAGGACTTCCAGTCATTAAGAGAACTCTCTCTAAGTGGATTGCAGACTGTATTTCCTTTACCTATCAGAGTAAAGGAATCCCTCTTGAAGGCCATGTCACGGCTCATAATGTTAGAGCCATGGCAGCCTCAACAGCTAATCTTCGTTCAGTTGCTATTGATGAGATCTGCAAAGCAGCAACTTGGGCTTCTGTGCATACTTTCACTGCCCACTATTGTTTAGACAAGGACTCCTGTGGGGATACCTTGTTCGGTCAAGCTGTTCTACAGCATCTCTTCCATTCCTAGATCAACTCCTTCCCACCAGCCATTCTTGGATGCCTGAGGTCCCTGGGAGGAAGCATGGCCCATCTTATTTAGATCCGCAACATGCTGGGGCCATCCCTAGGCTTTTTAGCTGGGGAATCCCCATATGTGAAGACTACATTCCTGCTTGTTCCTGGAGATAGCGTAGCTACTCACCTGTAACAGGTGATCTCCGGGAACAGCAGGAATAAGTCTTCACAACCCACCCACCTCCCCTAGGAGTTGTCTTTCTCTTTCTTTCTATTTTTCTTCTACTTCTCTGCTTTGGTCTCAGCTTTCAACTCACCTGAAGTGAGAGAGGTAGTTGGGCGGGAGGGCAGCACGCATGAGTGGTGGGATGCTCCCAAAGGCTTTCCTTTTTGGACGCTGGGGAGCATTCCCACGCAGGCTCCGTCGGTGCCGACGGTACCCCATATGTGAAGACTTAATCCTGCTGTTCCCAGAGATCACCTGTTACAGGTGAGTAACTACGCTTTACTCCCCCTATTTCCTTATTCCAAAGAAAACAGGAGGGGACAGACCCTATTTAGACCTTAGAGAATTGAAAAAATTCCTGTTCAAAGAGATGTTCAAAATGATTTCTCTAGGAAATCTGCTGCCATACCTTCAGAGTCAGGATTGGCTTTGTTCTCTAGATCTCAAGGATGCGCAACTGAACCGCAACTGAACTTTGGAAGATGCGGTATATAAATGTATGTATAAATAAAATAAAATGCGTACGCTCATGTTCTCATCCATCCAACTCACTGAAAGTTCCTTCGCTTTCTCTTTCAAGGGAAGCACTACCAATACAGGGTTCTTAATTTTGGCCTGGCCTCTGCACCAAGGGTGTTCACAAAATGCATGGCTGGGAATATTCGTCTTCCCTTACTTAGATGACTGGCTCATTCGAGACCCTTCAGAACCAGAGGCCAGGGTTGCGCTCTCTCGCACAATGCGCATCATTCAGTATTTGGGGCTTGTCATAAACTTCCCAAAGTCCAACCTTGCTCCCACTCAATCCCTAGAGTTTATAGGAGCTCTGCTGGATACCAGACAGACAAGGGCTTTCCTTCCACAGCCCCACTGCCTTCGCATTGTGCAGTTAGCTTCCCAAGCAGTGCTAAAACCTCACCTCACTACTCGGGAAATGTTACAGTTGCTAGGCCACATGGCATCCACCGTTCATGTGGTTCCTTATGCTCGCCTCCATATGAGGGCAGCCCAGGACTTTATCCACTGTCAGACGGCTGCCTAGGGTGAGAACTTACACAATCTTGACGATGCATATATTCATATGGTTCTTGCAAGGTATTGTGGGTAATGTAGTTCTTTCACTCCCAAACACAGCTGAAGACAATAATTGAGTTGTGATACCAGTGGTAAGGCCAATAAAATACTTCTTTTATTGATGGGGTTTAATTCACCCAGCACAAATATGCTTGGTAGCAATATAAATGAGGTTACTTGCTTGCAGTGTTTAAATGGATAACATAAAGTCATAAAGCAAACCAGAAAACAACCTTCATCTTGTCAGGCAATTAGCTAATGTTTTCTTAGCAAATAATTACCAAATAAAAAGGCACAAAGAAATGAATAAACTTTGCTTGTTAGGTTAACTTCTGCTTATTTTCCACGCAGATCCCAGCAGTGATTCTCCCTTGCTCACACACACAATCAGGTGCAGCTTTAATTACTATCAATTGACCAGCTGAAACCCTTTAGCTGGCTGGCTGCTACTGTGTGAACCCAAATCCTGCTTTAAGAGCTGTTTGCAGTGGAAATAAAGAACAAAGTTAGGTTTCTTTGTGATGGCTGAGGTGTTTGCTCACAGAAAGCTAGCAATAGCATTTAGGTAGAGAACAGTCCATGTAATGAATAGTTTCATCTGCTGTATCTCCCCCTTCATCAATCAGCATAGGGTCACTATCATACATTGGCACAGACGAGTCTTTCAATAAGGCACTATCATGAGAATGCTTATTCCCTTGCTGCCATTCACTATTATAGATAGGGTCTGGATCAGTGTTCATACCTGAGCCTCTCCTGCTATCATAATTCCTCTCTGTATAGCCCGGCCAGTATGTAATCCAATTCTGATGTCCAGCCTTCCAATCTTGATCCCTGGACACGATCCCCTCTCACATACCTTCTGGCCTTGGTCTGAAAGTCCCTTCCACGTGCAGTCTTCTCTCTTCCAGGTAGCCACTGGTGATTCCTATCTCTGCCATTCCGTTCCTCTGGCTGACTCCAGTCCAATGGACTCTGCTGGCATTTGGAATACCTCCCAGTATAGGTACTGCCTTGGGTTCTCCCAGACCTTCCAATGGCCTTTCTTCTCTTCCTTCCAGAGAGTTTCCTTCTTTCTCTATCCGCTTGGCTTGGCTTCTGTTTCTCCAGGTGATGCTTAAACCTGTAGCTGGGCTGGAGCTTGTAGCCGTTGCTGAAGCTCTCCCTGAAGCTGTTATCTGAAGAATAAGCTCTATTCTTATTCTGTCCTAATGTGTGCTCCTCCCTAACACAGCGCAGCTGTGTTGAATCAGGCCCTGCCCTTTGAGATGAGTGCTTAGGGATTACCTCATAGCTCTCTTGATTGCACACACGTTTCTCACTTCAGCCCCTCTCATGGCTGCTGGAAACCTGGTGCATTCTGGGACTGGTAGTCTTTTATGTGAAAACTCTGTTTTCTTACTTCTACCAGAACTGACAGGTTGCTTGTTCAGAGTCACATCATCTTTTCTATAGCTCCTACCTGAGCTATGATAAGCTTCCTTATCACACCACTCAGTGGACTCAGGCGTCAGGTTGCTTGTCTGACAACATAGCAAACTCAGATCGCCTTATTTTGTCTCTCCAATGGTGGCAGTCACCCCAAAACCTTCTGGGGGGTCTCCTTTTCAGCAACCTCCACCCCAAGCCACTCTAACAACAGATGCTTCACAGGTGGGTTGGGGAGTCCACCTGCAAGGCCTCTCTACCCAGGGTACCTGGACTCCACAGGAGGCCTCTCTCCATATCAATCTCCTGGAACTCAGAGCAATCTTCTTTGCTCTTTGAGTATTCCATGCCCAGCTCAGCTACAAGACAGTCCTAGTTCAAACGGACAATCAAGTAGCCATGTTCTATGTGAACAAGCAGGGCGGAACAGGCTCTCTGTCACTCTGCAACAAAGCTTTGCGACTATGGGCCCTCGCCAGAGAGCATCAGATTCATCTCCTTGCGGTGTATCTTCCAGGCATTCAAAAGTCTTGGGCAGACGGACTCAGTCGAGTTCTGCTTCCACACGAATGGTCTTTCCATGCAGACCAGGTGGCCAAACTTTTTCAAATTTGGGGAACCCCGGGCATAGACCTCTTTGCAAGTCCGCTGAATGCCAAACTTCCCCGGTTCTGTTCCAGAATTCTGGCTCAGGGTTGTCAGGCCAGGGATGCTTTCCTCCTCCATTGGGGTCAGAACTTCCTGTATGCTTTTCCACCCATTCCCCTAATTCCCAAAACCCTGTTCAAGCTTCAGAGAGAAAGAGGTCATATGATCCTCATAGCTCCACGTTGGCCACGGCAAATGTGGTACCCTCTGCTCCTACATCTCTCTCAAGCTCCGCCTCTGGAGTTAGGATCTGCTCCAGATCTCCTTTCTCAAGAGGACGGGATGCTCTGGCATCCCAATTCCCAGTCTCTGCATCTCAGGGCCTGGTTGCTGAAAGCCTAGAACTTCACTGTCTTAACCTTTCCCAGCAGGTAAAGGATATCCTTTATGCTTCCAGGAAGCCTTCCACAAGACGCTCTTATGCATTTAAGTGGAAAAGGTTTACCATATGATGCTCACAGAAGGGTCTTAACCCTCTTGCGATACCTCTGGAATCATTACTGGAGTATCTCCTTCATTTATCAAATGCAGGGGTTAAGACCAATTCAGTCAGAGTCCATTTGAGTGCTATTGCAGCTTCTTTCAAGCCTCTAAATGGACAACCTATTTCCTCTCATCCTCTCATAGCGTGATTTATGAGAGGCCTTCTTTTGACTAAACCTCCCATTAAGCCACCACCGGTGGCATGGGACTTAAATCTGATTCTTGGGGAGCTCATGAAACCACCCTTTGAAACATTAGCCACTACCTCTTTGAAATTCCTTTCCTGGAAGGTCATCTTTCTTATTGCAGTCACAACAGTACGTCGCATCAGTGAATTGCAAGCGTTGGTGGCTGATCCTCCTTATACAAGGTTCCATCATGATAAGGTAGTCCTTAGGATTCATCCACACTATGCCAAAGATAGTGTCGCCTTTTCATTTAAACCAAGCGGTTTACCTTTCTGTATTCTTTCCAAGGCCTCACGCCTCAAATGCAGAAAGGAATCTTTATATTTTGGACTGTAAAAGAGCTTTGGCCTTTTACTTGCAAAGGACACAGCAACATAGAAAGTCCTCTCAACTCTTTGTTGCTTTTGATCCTAGTCATTTGGGACTTCCAGTCTCGAAAAGAACAATGTCCAGCTGGATTGCACAGTGTATATCTTTTGCCTATGAGAGTAAAAACCTTCCTCTTGAAGGCCATGTCACAGCTCACAATGTGAGAGCCATGGCAGCCTCTATGGCTCATCTTCACTCTGTGTCTATCGACGACATCCGTCGAGCAGCTACTTGGGCTTCGGTTCATACCTTCACAGCCCATTACTGCTTAGACAAGGACTCCCGCCGGGATGCCTTGTTTGGTCAGGCTGTTCTTCAACACCTGTTCCAGACTTAATCAACTCCTACCCCCCATTCCTGGTAGGATGCCAGAGATCCATGGGGGGAAGTGGAGCCCTTTTACAAGGGCACACAACTTTCTGGGGCCATCTTCCTGGCATCTGCAGCTAGGGAGTCCCCCATATGTGAAGACTACTTTCCTGCTTGTTCCTGGAGATAGCATAGTTACTCACCTGTAACAGGTGATCTCCAGGAACAACAGGAATTTAGTCTTCACAACCCACCCACCTCCCCTAGGAGTTGTATCTCTTTATATTCCTGTATATTACTCATAAGTCTCTCCCCTTTCACCTTCATCCAATGTCCCCTTGTAGCAGAGCTTTCTTTCAATCGAAAGAGACTCTCCTCCTGTGTATTTATGTCATGGAAGTATTTAAACATCTCTATCATATCTTCTCTATCCTGCCTTTCTTCTAAAGTATACATATTAAGATTTTTAAGTCTTATACTCATAAACTTTATAACGATGACCACTAACCATTTTAGTAGCCACCCTCTGCACTGACTCCAAACTGTTTAAATCCTTTGAAAGTGTGGTCTCCAAAATAGCACAAAATACTTCAAATGAGGTTGCACCAGAAACTCATACAGAGGCACTATCAGCTCCTTTCTTCTGCTGACCATTCCTCTCCCTATGCACCCAAACATCCTTCTGGCTTTCGTCGTTGCCTTTTGTACCTGTTTAGCTACTTTAAGATTGGGCACAATCACGCCCAAGTCCTGGTCTTCTTTTGTGAACCGAAGTACTTCACCCCCTACATCATAGGTTTTCAACCCAGTCCTCGGGGAAACCCTAGGTCAGTCAGGTTTTCAGGATTCCCACAATGAATATGCATAAGATATATTTGCATACAATGAAGGCAGAACATGCAAATCTTTCTCATGCATATTCATTCTGGGAATCCTGAAAACCTGACTGGCCTAGGGTTCCCCGAGGACCTGGTTGAAAACCCCTGCACTGTACCGCTCCCTTGGATTTTAGCAGCCCAAATGCATGACCCTGCATTTTTTAGCATTGTTTATAAGTCATTTTGTTTATAAGTCGCCTGTGCGGGACATTTTCAAAGGCTTTACTGAAATCTAAATACACCACATCTAGGGCTCTCTCTCAGTCCCTCTGATGAGGTCAGTGGTTTCAAAGAGCTACAGTGGTGTGCAAAAGTCTGGAATCACTTGTGAGTTTTTCGTTTTTCGTACTTTCTGGTTTATTTTAAATTTTGCGTTAGCCCAGCATATTTATCTTTCTACCACGTTAAAAGGGATACATTTGGCTATTAGAGTTGACTTTTTTGCATTCCTTGCTTCCAATTTAAATACTTTACAGACACTGGGAGATAGCTACTGCGATTCTTGTGGATCCTGCATCAAAACTGGATTGAGATTATCCAATATGCACACGTTATTTCTGACCAATCAGAAGGCTGGTTTCACTAACCAATCACTATGCAAATATCTAGCCAACAGTGCAGCTATAAAAAAGCGTGGAATTTTTTAATGTCATACGCTTTCTGGATCAACCATGAAGATGACTAGGACCCTGACATTGGAGGAGCATGTTCGTGTGTCCTTTATGAGCGAGGAAGAATTTTCAAGCCATCAGATAGCCAGGAAAGTTGGCTGCAGTCAGAGCGCTGTTAAGATTGTATAGAAGAATAAAGAAACGGGTTCAGTGGTGGACAAGCCTCATTCAGGTTGTCCACGTGCATCAACATCACACCAGGACTGCGCACTACGACGCATTTCACTGACTAATCGCAAGTTGACCTCTCCTCAGCTACTTCGAGAGTGGTCAGACAAGAGTGAGGTCAGTGTCAGCTCATCAACAGTTCGTTGCCGGTGCCTGCAGTTTGGTCTCCGGGCTGCAAAGCATGGAATAAGCCACTGATGACTGAAATACAAAGGTGCAACCGGATCATGTGGGCGAGAAAGCACTCAACCTGGTCGACTGAAATGTGGGAAAAGGTGCTATTCAGTGATGAAAGCACCTTCTGCCTGTTTGGTAACCAGGCCCACACCTATGTGAGGAGATTTTCTGGAGAGGACTTCAAGCCTGAGTGTCTCAACCTCACTGTGAAGCATCTTTTGAAGGTCATGGTCTAGGACTGCATGGCTGCCACTGGCGTTGGACGTCTTCACATCGTTGATGGAATGGTCAACGGGGCCAAGTACATCACCATACTGCAAAGGTGCATGGTGCCATCAGCACACCAGCTGTTTCCTGGCCAGTTCCTGTTCCAAGATGACAATGCACCCTGCCATTGCTCCAGACAGGTGATCAGCTGGAAGCAGCGAACAACATCAAATCAATGGACTGGCCTGCCCAGTCTCCAGATCTGAATCCAGTCGAGAACCTGTGGCACAAGGTGGCCTTGGAAATATCCAAGAGGCATCCGACATCAAAGCGTGAGCTGATTGAGTCACTCATTGCAGCTTGGAACCGTGTTTTCACAAACGATCACTTTGTCAGACTGGTTCATTCAATGTTGACAAGGTGCAGTCAGGTGATCAAGAACAAAGGGTGGCCCATCAAATACTGAGCCATCACTAACACATAAAAACGGCCTTTTTCAAGGCCGCATACATTAATTTGAAGGAAACCTGGCATGCGTCCATATTTTAAAGCATACGTACAATAATATATCGTTGGCCAACGATGTACATTACGCGATTTTCACAGAAAATCTATCAACAGGACAACTATGGGGAACAAACTCAGAAAATAAGGGCCACACCAATACTAAAAGTTGGCCCTAATAGCCATATCTATCACTTATCATGAGATACACAGAAAAAGCCACTGGGAGGAAAAAGAAATTAAGATATAAGGTCACAAAGTTGAAAAAACGTCAAATTTACAAGTGAGTCCAGACTTTTGCACACCACTGTAGCTATGAATGAGTAGCTGGAACAGAAAACAATTAACTCTGACAGAGCTTTGCCCAACACTTCAAAAAATCCCCCCTTTGAAGTATAGAAAAAGAATTAGCTTTTAAAAATGAAAACCAAAACCCCTTTAAGAGCTTTCAGGTAGAGAGCTTATATTTAAAAGCCACACAGAAAACCTTGCTTGCAATGGAGTTCCTATTTGGAATGGCAGTACTTGCAAAGCCCTGTAGAGCCTTATACAGCAATGCCTAGCTGCTTAGCAAGCAAATCAAGGACTACTAACACCTGATGAGGTCAGTGGCCTCAAAGAGCTTGCTGTGAATGGGTAGCTGGAACAAAAGACAATACCTAATCTAACATTTTTTCGTTTATATTACAGATTTCATTATGCTTCTTGCACGGTAAGAAATATAAAGAAGGGTATCAGTATTACTAACCATAATTTACAAAATTGAAAACAAACCATCAAATATCCAGGACAAGCCATTCCTCTCCCTTCTGGCTTTCGCAGTCCCCTTTTCTACCTGTTTAGCTACTTTAAGATAGACACAATTATGCCTAGGTCCAGCTCTTCTCAGAGTGAGTTCCATTTACCTGTAACCTTTGTCGCCTCCTGCTCAACCAATTTCTAACCCAATCAGTCACTTTACAGTCCATTGCTAGAGTGCTCAGTTTGTATATAAGTCTTCTGTGTGGAACGGTGTCAAAGGCTTTGCTGAAATCTAAATACACCACATCTTGGGCTCTCCCTCTCTCCATCTCTTTTGTCACCTTGTCAAAGAAATCTATCAGATTTGTCTGACAGAACGTGCCTCTGGTGAATCCATGCTGCCTCTGATCCTGCAATCCATTGGAATCCAGAAACCTCACTATTCTCTCCTTTAGTAGCCTTTCCAATAATTTACTAACCACAGAGGTTAGACTAACTGGCCTGTAGTTCTCAATGTCATCCTTCTGTCCAGTTCAATGGGGCTGTGGCTCCGATATCACACTGAGGCCGCTACCGCTGTTTAGTAAACATACCCCTAAGTTTTTGCAAGTATAGAAGTCTGTCTTCCTCTCTCTGTGATCTCTTGTATTTCATGAAGGCCTTCCTCTTTTTCTTCTCCTTTTCAGCTACTTCTTTTGAGAACCATAGCGGCCTCATTTTTCTTTTACATTTATTTACCTTTCTACCAAAAAGGTTTGTTTGCCCTTAAAATATCCTCTTTCAGTTTTGCCACATCCCCCAGCTGTTCTGATCTCACTAATGACTCTTTAAGGTTTTGTCCCCTCTTGGCAAAGTTAGTTTTCCTAAAGTCTTAGACCCTTGCTTTTGAATGGATTTTATCAGCCCTAGTCCTAATACTGAACCATACCAAATGGTGATCACTGGATGTGAGATGATGTCCCACTGTAATATCAGAAACACTTTCCCCATTAATGAGCACTAAGTCTAGTATGGCCCCATCACGTATGGGTTCTGTTACCTGTTGCCTGAATAGTTCTCCCTGTAGAGAATCTAGGATACTCCTAGATGACACCGCAGCAGGGATGTGCCAATCCACATCCGGCATTTTGAAAGCACCTATTTGTAGCAATTCTCCTTTCATGGCAATACTGTGTATGTCTTCTATTAAATCTTCATCCACTTCTACTCCCTCTGAGGGGGATCTGTATATAACTCTAGTGCAAATAGATTTCCCTTTTCCTCTTTCTAGTTTAACCCACAGTGGCTTTTCTCTCTCCCTTTTAAGCCCTATAATTCTATAGCTTTAATATTTTTTACATATAGTGCCACTCTACCTCCTTTTCTTCCTACCCTGTCCTTCCTGAATAAAGTATAGCCTGGTATAATTACATCCCAGTCATGGATGTCCATGTACCATGTTTCTGTAACCGCCACTAAATCCAAGTCAGTCTCTTCCATTAAAGCCTCATCATCTGGGATCTTATATCCCATGCTACGGGCAGTTATACACATAGTTTTCGAGATGTTGCCCCTATTACACATTTCTACAGAGGTATTTAATGTTTCAGTTACCAGGGGGCTCTCTTCACCCATCCCCAATGAATCTAGTTTAAAGTTCTCTTTAGTAGGTTAGCCAGTCTGCTGCTGAAGACACTTTGACCTTTCTTGGACAGATAGGTAGTGGGTAGTGGAAGACAGCCAGGGTTGAGGTACAGTATGTTTCACAGTATGTGGAATGGGCGGGGCAAGAGCATCCAGAGCAGAGGAGAGTGAAGCGTTATAGGGAGCTACTGCCTCATCAACAGACTCGGATGACATAATGGAGTAAAGAGGCGATGAGACAGTGGAGGAGAGAGCCAATGGGTCGATAGCATGAAGATTTTAAAAGAAATTGGAGGAGGCAGAGTGAGGTTGGGGCGGTGAGTGATTAAGAGTGAAGCATAGCAGTTGATGGTCCGATAAGGGAAGAAGTGAGGTACAGAAGTTTGAGGGTAAACAATTAGAGAAGAATACAAGGTCGAGGCAGTGGCCTTGCTGGTGAGTAGGGGCAGTAGAACAAAACTGGATTTTGAATGATGAGGTAAGGGAGAGGAGCTTTAAAGCATAATAGTCAGAAGAGTTATCAACATGAATGTTAAAATCCCCGAGAATAAAGGAGGGGGAAGATGAATCCAGAAAGAAGGAAAGCCATGAGTTAGAGAGAAAGGTAGAGTTAAACTTAGGAGGTCGATAAATAACAGCTAATCAGAGGTAGTGGAATAAAAAGCTGGATGGAGTGGACTTAAAGGAGGGAAAGGAGTGAGACTGAGAGGCAGAAGGAGGGGTTGAAAGTGACAGGAAGGTGAGAATAGAAGCCCAACACCACCACAATCACCGCAGCCAGTGGGACGAGGCGTGTGGGAGAATTAATAGCCCCCATGACAGAGAGCAGCTACTGAAGCTGAGTCCTCTGGGAGGAGCCAGGTCTCAGTTAGAGCAGGGAAATGGAGAGCATTAAAGATAAAGAAATCATGGGTAAAGACAAGTTTGAGATGGATTGTGCGTTCCACAAGGCACATGAGAAAGGTAGAGAGGAGGGGGAAAGGAGAGAGGTATATGAATAAGATTTGAGCTGTTGCATGAGGATCTATTCTGGGAGTGTGACGAAAGTCTACGAGGTCAGGGTTGGGGCTGATATCTCCAGGATTAGGAGTTAGAAGAGTGCGGAGCAGAAAGGAGACAGCACGGCGGTAACGAGGGTGAGGTTGTTTCAGAGAGAGAGGAGAGATGGCTGAATGAGAGGGAGAAAGTGGTGAAGCTCTTAGTAAACACGCCCCTATGATTCTCATAGTCCTCTTTTGTACAAGACATGTTTGGTTTCTCCTCCTTTTCAAGAGCTATCCATTGGAAAGCCAGTCAGACTTGGGAATTCTCCAGTGTCAATCATGCTCTGTCGCATGCCAGCATCAGGTCTCTAGCCCCCATCCTGAATATTGAGAGGCTAAATATAGCTACAGCAGCATACTGAGGGCTTAGAGGGACACAGCCCCTGGGCACTGGTTTGAGGGAAACCATATAGGGCCAGCTGCCTCTCCAAAGTTAAACCCCTTTCATCCTGCTAATGCTATCAATGCCTCTCCGGGCCTGTGGCAGCAGTAAAACAAAGGGAATTGAGTGCCACAAAGAAACATAGAAACATGATGACAGAAAAAGACCACATGGCCTATCTAGTCTGTCCTTCCATAACAACAACTACAACAGTCCACTTTTTACCTTTAGAGATCCTCTGTGTTGGTCCCATGCTTTTTTGAATTCAGTTACTGTCCTCATCTCTACCACCTCCACTGGGAGACTATTCCATGGATCCACTACTCTTTCCGTAAAGAAATATTTCCGCATATCACTCCTGAATCTATCTCCCTTCACCCTCATCCCATGTCCCCTCGTAGCAGAACTTGCTTTCAATTGAAAGAGGCTCTCTCCCTGAACATTTATGCCACGGAGGTATTTAAACATCTCAATCATATCACCTCTATCCCGCCTTTCCTCTAAGGTGTACATATTAAGATCCTTAAGTCTGTCCTCATATGCTTTATAATGAAGCCCATTAATCATTTTAGTAGCCACCCTCTGCACCGACTTCATCCTGTTCACATCCTTTTGAAGGTGCGGTCTCCAGAATTGCACACCATACTCCAAATGAGGTCGCACCAAAGACTTATACAGAGGCATTATCACCTCCTTTTTTCTGCTAGCCATTCCTCTCCGTATGCACCCAAGCATCCTTCTAGCTTTTGCCGTCGCCTTTTCTACCTGTTTAGCTACTTTAAGATCATCAGACACAACCACGCCTAAGTCCCGCTCTTCTTTAGTGGACAAAAGTACTTCACCTCCTATACTGTATTGCTCCCTTGGATTGCTGCAGCCCAAATGCATGACCTTACATTTTTTAACATTAAATCCCAGCTGCCGAATTCTAGACCATTCTTCAAGCTTAGCTAGATCCCTCCTCATGTTATCTACACCTTCCTGGGTGTCTACTCTATTGCAGATTTTGGTATCATCCGCAAAGAGGCAAACCTTACCCGACAGCCCTTCCGCTATATCACTAACAAAGAAGGCCCTGCTTTATCCTGTCCCCATGATAACAGGAGGTATGTGTCAGGGTGAGACATGGCAGGGCCTTCAAGAGCACAGAAGCCCAAATTCTCCACATTGCTTCCTTTTTTTTATTGCTGCTTCTGGAGCTACTGTACAATTCCCCAAACTACTCTGGTATATCCAGAGGTGTCTTTTCTCTCAAAACTCCCCCTCACAATCTATATTTCATTTTTCTTTGTTAATTTTACTTACTGAATCATGCAGTTTTTCTTATTGGTTTTTATATGTGCTTCTATGGGCAGGGACAGATTAAAGCCAGGGATGAGTGAACCATTAGGCAAGCCTAGGCAGTCACCTGGGCAACAGATTCTGAGGGGCAACAGTAACAGTTTGAAAAAAACAGCAGATCTCAACAGCTCCACAAACTCCAAGGACCATCAGTACATACTGTTTCCTGCAGAGAGAGAGCAGTCATACATATGCATGTGAAGCAGCGTTTCATATTTAAATATATGATATCTAGTTATGTGTTTTTACAGGATTGTTGGGGGGGGGGGTGGGATTGGTATGATCATGATTGCTGGTTAATAATTGGTGGTGGGATTAATTATAAAAATCTTAGGAAAGAGGGATTCATAAGGCTGAATGTTTGCCTAAGGCATCCAATACCCTTGGCCATCTGATTGAAGCGTTGGCAAAACGGTGTCGTACTAAAGACTGTGCGAGTGGTGCAGCTGCACAGGGCACGAGTACAGAAGGGGCACCGATGTCATCACTGGGCTTCCAGAAATCCCAACAAGACCAAGTTCCTGTGCATGGTTGGGTGGGGAAAGGGGCACCAGGTTTGTGATTCTTACAGGGCTCATTTCTAATGATTCTGTGGCAAACTATGCCTGTTGGGCCCAAACATTTAGAGAGGTCCTGTGAGATGTGATCATGTCTAAGAAGGTGAGAATTGCCATCTTTCTTACTTTTTTGAGGATTCAGTATAATTTTGCATTAAATGTCCAGAAGGTAAAAGGATGGCTAGTAATGTTTGGATGTTTTTCAGAATTTAAAACCTTTACTACATTTCTTTAATCCTCCCCTTGTGTGAGTGAACCTTCTGTGCCTGCTTCCATTGTAACTAGCAGCAGAAACTGTGTGTATGATCCAACCAATGGGAAGACTGTGGGGTTGGGAGCACTGGAGGCTGCTCTAATCATAGGAAGGAAGGGAGATGAGCTGAGGAAAGTTCTTGTGCTATAGAAGTGAGATTACTGCATGTGGTAGGGGCAGAAGAAAAATGACCCCCCCACCAAACAAAAATGCCTTTACAAAGTCTACTCAGCTCTTTGTTTCTTTTGATCCCAGTAAACCTGGGCTTGCCATTGCCAAATGAACACTGTCTAATTAGCTAGTGGACTGAATATCCTTTTGCTTATGCTTGAGCATATCTGAGCATAATCAAGGCTTACAATGTCCAAGCCATAGCAGTGTCGGTTGCCTACTAGAGGCTGGCCTCTGTGGAATAGTTTTACAGAGCTGAGGCATGATCTTCAGTCTATATATTTAAATCTCATTACTATCTGGTTAGGAATTTCCAATGAAACAGTAGGTCTAGTCAGTCCGTTCTTTGGAATTTCTTTTAAGTTTTAAAATCCAACTTTTGGTTTCTAAGTTGCCGCCTTTAAAAATAAATAAATAAATAAATAAAAGACCTGTTGCCAACAAAAACATATTGTTGTCAGTCCCTTTGCAATCTGTTTTTCTGTTTTCCACGTTCTCTGTTAAAGGGATCCTGTACCTAGGGAGTCCATTTGTGAGGACATTCTATCCTGCTTGTATTTGGAGATGTTACTTACCAGTAGCAGGTGTTCTCCATAGATGGTAAGATAGAAGTCCTCACATAACCTTCCCATTTTTCTTTGATGTTGTAAAGAACTGAGATGGCCCTTCATGATGATGCAACATAGGAATGACCACGTGTGGAATCAAGCTCATAACTCTTGTAATAGTAAAGCTAAAGGAGAGCTTTCCTGGTGTGGGCTCCATTGGATTTCTTCTCTGTCCTCTAAGCCATGATTTACTCTCACCTTGACTTTTGTAATAGCATCTTACAGGGCTTACCAAAATATGCATTGATACCATTGCAAATGGCACAACACACAGCAGCTCGTATAATTCAAAAAGCTTCCAGATCCAAAAAAAAATCACACTCATATTACGAAAGCTACACTGGCTCCCCATACTCGGCAGAATGCCGTATAAAAACCTAATCATCACTTTCAAGCTAATCCATGCTACATCTCCATCCCACCTAGGATCACTTATTAACAGGATCCCAAATAATAGACAAAGAAGAAAAGTTGCACAAAACTCACTAGAAGTCCCAACAGAGTTCAGGAAGACTAAAAACAGTCAACAAGTAATAGAGCCTTCTTTTATTATGCCCTAATTTACGGAACTCCCTCCCAGCTAGAATTAGAAACAGCAGAGACCTATCCACCTTCAGAAAGAATATCAAGACACTACTTTTCTCTTTATGGAACCAAGCAAACCCAAAATGATACTCTACCAACATAACAATCCCTGATCATGACATTCAACATGCGCCCCTAGCACCCTCCTTATCTCAAAACCTATGAAAAGGCAACATACAGTGCATTTATGTAAATATGTGAATAATCCCAAACCCTCATTGCAAATATATGCACTCATGTAAATAAGTTACTGCCTGTTACCTTGGATCGAAGTTTTGTTGATTACTAACTTGTATATACAGCGCTTATTGTAAAATGTTTTTTTGCATTTGTTCTTTGTAAAGCGCTTTGATTACTTGATAAGGAGGTATAAAAACAACCTCTAAATAAATAAGTGATGATACTTTTTTATGAGGACTTCTGCTGTCCATGGAGAGCACCTGCTAGAAGTAATTTGGTTTTACTTGTCACATCCCCACAATTGATGTACTGTGTTTTTTTTTTTTGTTGTTGTTGTTGTTGTTGCTGACACATAACCAGCACAATATAGTCATCATTCATGTGCCTGGGAAGAGACCTTTTGGACAGAGCCTTGTTTATATATATGTTAATGGACAGCAGATGATTTCTACTCCCCTCAAGTTTCCCTCCATGAATGAGGTAAGCATCTTCCTACCATCATACCTTTTCTCAGTTTTTCATTTATATAGTAGAGATTTTTTATACAGTGGGGTTTCATAGTAAAAATTCTTCTTAATTCTGCTCTGAGCTTTTCCTAAATATTTTCATTTCTGATATATCCTAAACTTTTTATTTGGTATGGAAGGTAAGAATGTGATGAATAACCTTATTAATTCAACGGTAATCCTGCTCAATCAGACAAGGTATTTTGAAGATATAATTTCTATGGATGATTGCTGTCTGCCTTTCCTTGGGTTATTTGATAATCTCCAGGAACAAGCAGGAATGAGTCTTCACATATGGGTACATCGGTACCGACGGAGTCTGCACGGGAACGCTTCCCAGCGTCCAATCAAGAGCTTTTGGAAGCATCCCAGCACGCCTGCGTGCTGCCTTCCCGCCTTTCCCACCTGCCTCTCCTCAGTTTTCGTTTTTCCGCGGAGCCGGCAAGACGTCCTCCTGTCACCGCAGAAAATTCTTCTTTTTATTTCTTAGTTTTCTTGTGGTTGCGGCTGTCTTCCCGACGCCACCGGTACCGCCGGTGTTTTCTTTTCTTTTCTTGTAAAATTCCCTTTTCCACGGGATATTTTTTCTTCATAGTGTCCCACGGTCTTTTAGGCCTTTTAGGCCTCTTCTTTTTCCTTCATGGAACCGCCAGGCACTTTCTCCAAGAAATGTTCAGACTGTGGCGGTACAACTTTATTTTTAGACCCTCAAAGTCGGTGTCTAACCTGCTTGGGTCCTGACAACAGTTTGGTGAGAAGAGGTCTTCAACATCGAGGTTCCCTCGATACACGGTTGCCCTCCAACTTCGGGGCACCGTCTCCTTCTTCTTCCACACAGGATCAGGTAACCCACAAACAGTCTGTTAAGACTAGCCAGTCCTCGAGTGGTAGGTCTCATGCACAGCATGTAGACAGCTCCGGCCTTGCCCTCGAGGGCCCACTGGCTTCAAAACCCCGGCGGGAGTCTTCAGTCTCCAAAGCAGATAAGGGGTTTCAGGTTGTTCCTGAGGTTCACCCCTCACAGAACATACCTCAGCCGTGTCCAGTGGTGGAATCCACTTCGAGTGGTACCGGTACCCCGGCATCGGCACTGGTGTTGGATGAAACACTCCTCACCAGGGATCGTCATCTGGCGTCCTCGGTGCCTTCGGGACCGGTGGATACTCTCCAGACTAACTTTCCATTATCGGTACCAGCACCGATACTACCACTGCCGTCGGTACCCTCCAGACGTTGTCAGACGGCTGCCTGGGTGAGAATCTTCACAGTCTTGGCAAGTGCATATATCTATATGATTTGCAAGGGATTGTGGGCAATGCAGTTCATTCACACCAGACACAGCTGCTCACAATAATTAGTTGTGCTTTTGGGTAAAGCCAATAAGAAATTTATTTATGGGGTTATTTCTCCCAACACAGATATGCTTGGTAGCACATAAATCAGGTTACTTGCTTTCAGTGTTAAACTTAAAAAAAAACAAAATCAGGAAAACAACCTTTAAACTTGTCAGGCAATCAAAGCAAAAGAAATAAGACCTGGTTGGCAACAAACTGGTCTTTTCTGTAGGCTTTAGCTAATATTCTCTTAGCAATGTATCAAACAACAAACCAAAAGCTACAAAGAAAGAAAAAAACTGTTCTTTTCAGGTAAACTTCTTATATCCTCCCACATAGATTCAGAAGTGATTCTCTCAGAGCTCACAAGCAATTAGGTAAGGCTCAATTGCTAGCCGTTATCCAGCTGAAACCCCTTGGCTGGCTTGCTTTCTACTGCGTGGCTAGAAATCTTACTCAGGAGCTTTTCTGAGTAGATTAAAGAACAAGTTTGTATTTCTTTGTGATGGTTGCTGTACTTTATAACAGAAAATCACCAAAGGAGTTTAGACAGAGAGCAGTCCATGTAAACAGATTCTTCATCTGCTATCACCCCCTCTTCTTCAACAAGCATGGGTTCAATATCATGGATTGGCACAGATGAATGTCCCAATGGAGCACTTTCAGGAGAATACTTGTTTCCCTGCTGTCTTTCAAGGTTATAGCTAGGGCATAGATCAGTGTTCATACCTGAGCTTCCATTGCTGTTAGAGTTCCTCTCTATATAGCCTGGCCAGTATGTAGTCCAGTTCTTATGTCCAGCCTTCCAATCCAGATCCCTGGACACTAGATCTCTCTTCACATACCTTCTGGCACGGGTCTTAGGGTCCCTTCCACGTGCAGCCGTCTCCCTCACAGGTACCGTCTGGAGATTCCTAGCTCTGCAGCACCATTCCTCTGGCTTTCCCCAGTCCAATGGTGTATGCTGGCCCTTGGAATGCCTCCCAGTATACGTACTGCTCTGGACTCTTTTAGACCTCTCAAAGGCTTTTCTCCTCTTTCTTCCAAAGGGTTTCTTTCCCTCTCTGTCCGTCCGGTTTGGCTTCTGCTTCTGATGATCCTCCTGATGATGAAGATGATCAAGCTCAAGCTGATTCTCTGTAGAATAAACTCTACCTTTATTCTGCCTAGATGAGTGCTCCCCCCTAATACAGCGCAGCTGTGCTGAATCAGGCCCTGCCCTTTGAGATGAGTGCTTAGGGATTACCTCATAGCCCTCCTGATTGAACACACGTTTCCCCACTTCAGCTCCTCTAATGGCTGCTGGAAACCTGGTGCATTCTGGGACTGGTAGTCTTTTATGGGAAAATTCTGTTTTCTTATTTCTACCAGAACTGACAGGTTGCTTGTTCAGAGTCACTTCACCTTTTCTATAGCTCCTTCCTGAGCTATGATAAGCTTCCTTATCACAACGTGCATCGATAGACTCGCTTCCTTCGATGCCGAGTCTGAAATCGATCTCCAGTCTGGAGGACTGGGTACCGACTCGCCTTGGTACCGGCTCTCGGCGGTACCGAAGGCTCGGTTCCGATGATTCGGATCCACAACTCTTGGTTCCTCCGAGGCCTATTGAGTTGCCACTGGTTGACCTTCCTTCACCGGTGTCAGACACGGTTCCCGAAATCGGTACCGACGTCCTCATTACCTTTACGGTTGGTGCCTTCCATGCTTCGCTTATCAGGCTCTCTGCCCTCGATGCCGAGTTTGGAATCGATCTCTAGTCTAGAAGACTCGGTACCAATAGGTTTTGGTACTGACATCGATCGATACTGGTGCTTCGGTACCGAGGATAGTGGCCGGAGGGTTTCGGTCACCTCGGTACCGATTGAACTGTCACCAATGACTGCTCCGATGTCTTTGTCGGGCTCGACTCCGACATCGGTACCGGTATTGGCATCGGTACCGGTATCCACAGTAGCATCGTGGCCAACTCCTGCCATGCTTTTTTCAACAGGATCGCTCCATTCTATACCAAGCTTGGAGTCGATACCTGGCATGGACAATGTGGTAAGGACGGTTGCTGCTCCTGATACCCAGTACCAGCAACCATCCCTTAAGCATTCCACACTGCACTGTGCAGGATCTTCTATTCCTATATATTTGGATACCTCTGTGGGTGCTCAGGCTAGTTCTTTAAATCTAACCGGTCCAAGAGAGATTCCTGTTGGGGATCCCTCTTTTCAGAGTTTCCTCCTGGATATAGCAAGATCTCTTGCCATTCCTATCCCAGGACATGATCCTGCACAAGGCTCTCTTTCTACCAAAGCAAAGGAGAACATAATGCTTCCTTTGCATCATTCTTTGCAGGATCTCCTTCTAGGAATGTGGGAAACACCTTTCAGGTTACCCCCACCTCCCAGGGCAACTGATCTGTTATATCAAGTGCCCCCCTCTCCAGGGTTTCAAAAGACTCAACTTCCTCATCATTCCATAGTAGTGGAATCAGCAATGAGGCGGGTAAAGAGTAAGAAAAAGAACTCTTCCTATCCGCCAGGTCGTGAGTCTAAAACACTAGATGACTTTGGACGTCAAACCTTCCAGACATCTATGCTTTCTGCAAGAATTCTCTCATATATTTTTTATATGAGTCTTTCTCTTGAGGAGGTCACAAAGCAATTACATCTTTTGTCTCCTTTCCTTTCAGATTCCAGGAGTGCAGACTATTCCTCACTGCTTCAGCATATCCAGAATATCTCTTGGTTTCTTTCTCATGCTTCCCTAGACTCTTTTGAGTCTGTTAGCAGGACTTCTGTTATAGCTATAGGGGCACGACGTAGAGCCTGGCTCCAAGCTTCAGACTTGGACAAATGGGCACAACAAAGGCTGGGACATACTCCTTGCACTGGAGAAAATCTTTTCAACAAGGAGTCTTTACGTCAGGTTACTCAGTTGTCCACTGATTTACCTGTTCCTAAGGGTTGTTCTAACCCTTCCTCTATCCCAGTAGGTAGGAAATGTCCTACCAAACTTTCTTCCCACAGGAGAAGAAGGTTTTATTCATCATTTGCCCATCATACAGATGTTCCCCAACAGGGGAAGCATCGTCCTGGTCTGAAGAATCCAACCTCTCACCAGGCTCAGCAAACCCAGCACCTGCAGGGTTTTTGATCATTCATCATCAGATGCTTGTGACTCTTCGGGTTAGAATCTACAGTTGCTTCTTCTCAATAGAGGCAATCCACCGCTTTATTCTAACCCCTACACATGGATCTCTTTCCAAAAGATATCCATTTTTTCTATATTTCTATGAGCTGTCAGGATATTCATGCCTATAAGTCACAGGTTTCTCCTCTTTTTCCTGCTAAGGAAAGAGGTCTAACCACTATCAGATGATAGTTCCTGTGCCAGCATGTATTTTTCCTTTCTATAGGCTTACTATTTCGTAAGTCTTCTTCAGCTCCATTCACCCTCTTATCAAGATTTTCCTCTGTAAGAGCGGAATTACTTACTGGGAGGCTTTCTCTTCAGCCTCTCTAGTTTTCTCACTTTCCAGTGCGGAGTTTTCCTCTCTGAGTTACCTCCTCTGTTTCAATCTTGCTTTGGGGCAGCTTATCAGACATGTCCAGAGTTTCCTACTCCTGTTCTGTCTGTTCTTTCTGTTTTGAACAGTAAGATTCTTTCTGCTGTCTTGCTAGCAGCTGCCTATGCAGGAGCCTTAATGTTTGGACCACTGGTTCTTGTCCACAAACAACCAGATTTGTCCTCCACTAACATTCTG
Organism: Ichthyophis bannanicus; assembly: GCA_033557465.1. Taxonomy (NCBI): domain Eukaryota; kingdom Metazoa; phylum Chordata; class Amphibia; order Gymnophiona; family Ichthyophiidae; genus Ichthyophis; species Ichthyophis bannanicus. Next base: position 499,615,514 of record CM066036.1, read on the forward strand.
TCTAGTCTTATTACTGGCTCCAAGTCAGTGCTTCATCTCTCTTGGAGACTATTTCACTACAAGCTTTCTAGATTGTCTTCTATTTCTGCCATCTCCATTTTCCTGGGTTTAGCAGCATAGTTGGCAGAGATACTGGCTCTCTAGCAGCCAGTTCTATCTCCTCATTCTCCTGCATCATGCTCTCTGCAATTTACAGAGAAGCTTTCCACTATGGGCCCTTGCTAGAGAGCATGTTTTTGTTTTTTCTCCAACAGCTATCCTAGCTGGTTAGAAAAGGCTTTTCAGTCATGTCTCCCATGACTAGAAGGTTCTCCCTTCTTTTACTATCTCCTTTTTTAATATAAAGGACATAGGCCTTCTCTTACATGAAAGCTCAAGGAGTTGCCACTTCCCTGCTTTGGTCCATAGTATTCCCAATCGGGGATATGCTCGTCCTCATGGTAAGAACGCACGATACTTTTGCCCTTAAGTAGGTCAACATGGTATCTCTTCTCTAGGCGTCTTCTGTCTACTTACCATGCTAGAGTCCTGGAAGACTCCGGACTTGCTGGCTGCACATGGATATTATCCTCTGTTTTTCACGTAACAGTCCTATTTTTCACTAGCTAGCATTCTTGCAGATCATGACCAGGAGGAATAGATTCTCTATATGTCTTCTCAAGTAGGTTCCACCTCCTTGTCATTAGATGAATCTTTCCTCTCCACATCTCCTGTGTGATAACTGCTGTGGGCATATCTCTGTCTGTTTAATTGCAGACACCCATATGTAGGCCTACATATCCATATTTATTTTTTGTGTGTATTTTATGCCCTTCCATATCTCACTATAGATATATTCTTATATGTCTGTCTATCTCTCTCTCTCTCTCTCTCTCTCTCTCTCTATATATATATATATATATATATATATATATATATATATCAAGATATTTTATTATAGATAGTGAGATAGATAAGTATGTGGATACATATCTGTCTATCCTCATATAGCTATATGATTCTGACAAAGGGGCTTTACCCATACCTATGCTATCTAGCAGGTTTGGGGTTCTACACACACAACCACTCCTGTGGTAGTCAACAATTTGTATACCATAACCTAACGGTTTAGGTACCTCTGAAGCTCTCCGTGCCCAATATATCTCCTAGCTTACCCCAGTTAGGAGAGACATTGTGGATCTTCAGTTAATCACAGGCTTAACGCCTCAGGCATTTGTCCTCTCTTTTTGGGATACAAGGGGTTCCCATACCCTTTCTCCCAACAAGGACTGTGCCTGTTTGCCCAAATCGGTTAGCCTTTCTCTTTTTGCTCCTGTGAGCCACTCTCCCGCCAAAAGAGTTAGGTTTTTGTCATAAAGCCTTCCTCTGAAGGCCCACCGTTTTTGTACTACCCCAGTTTTTCCTACTGGGGTTACCTATTCCTTTCAGGATTCTGACCTCCAGTATTTTACTACAGGTTTATTACCTCCACTTTACAGTGAGGTCCTCTTCAAGGTTCCTCTACTGGGTTCCCAGTAGATCCATGAACCTCCATACTTCTGTGAAATCCTGTCAGGGGAGGTCCATATTGCAATCTTTGCAACATCATTGATGACAATCATCATCCACACATGGACTCCTTCTCTGCAGTCCTATGCTAGGTTAGCTGTTCCACAGCATTTTTCTTTCTTCAACTCCTACCCTCCATCCTCAGGATGCCTGGTGTTCTGGGAGATAGCATGTTCCAACCTATGACATGCTGGGACTCCAGGCATCTCAGCTTGGGAGTCCCCATATGTGAAGACTCATTCCTGCTTGTTCCTGGAGATAGCACAGTTACTTACCTGTAACAGGTGATCTCTGGGAACAGCAGGAATAAGTCTTCACAACCCACCCACCTCCCCAGGAGTTGTATCTCTATCTATCTTTCCTTTCCTTTCTCTCTCTCTTTGTCTCAGCTTTAAAACTTAACTGAGGAGAGGCAGTTGGGAAAGGCGGGAAGGCAGCACGCAGGCGTGCTGGGATGCTTCCAAAAGCTCTTGATTGGACGCTGGGAAGCGTTCCCGCGCAGACTCCGTCGGTACCGACGTACCCATATGTGAAGACTTATTCCTGCTGTTCCCATGTTAGGTTAAAGTATGTTGGGCTCTGGCAAGAAGGGGAAGAGTCAACATTTAAGATTGTATATGGTTCAAAGTACTAGAGCTAAGGTGACGGCAGATTGTAAATACTGGGACAGGGTACCCTTCTTGCTGACTGCCTTGCACTGACGCCCCCTTATACTCCGGATCAATTTTATGATTTTGACACTGGCATTTAAAATCCTCAAGTAGAAGAGACCACAATATTTGTATCTCCAGGAACAGGCAGGAATGTAGTCTTCAATATGGGTGACGTCGGTATTGGTGGAGCCTACACGGGAACACTCCACACCATCCAGTTGAAAAGCTTTTGGGAGCACTCCACTGCGCCTGCACGACTACTTCCCCGCCTTACCAACTCCCTCTCTTCAGTTCTTCATTTTCCGCAGAGCCAGTAGGAAGCAAATCCTGTCACCGCAGAAAAACTTTATTTTTGTGGATAGTGCCTCTGCCTTTCCATCTACATCGGCACCATTGAAGACATCGCTGGTTCTTTTCTTTTACTTCTTTTTTTTTATTTTCTTAAAAAAAAAAAAAAAAAAAGACTTGAGCATTGACACCCTTTTTAGGTCTTAAGCCTTCCATAGCCTTCACATCCTTGAAGGCATGGAGAAGCCAACTAGTTGTTTCAAAAAATGTTTTAATTGTGCCAGCATGATTTCGGCAACTGACACACATGACTGGTGTTTAAAATGCCTCGGCCTATACCACCAGCCAAAAGACTCTCCCCTCCGCTAGAAAATGGCACGGAGAGGCCTACAAAGCCAAGCTTCTGAATTGGAGCACTCTTCAATTTAGACGTGGTATCGATGGCGTCCACTTCGTCGAGGGCCTCATCATCCTCCCATGGATCTCAGGTATCTTCGAAGTCCAAGCACAAGGCCGCATCGAGGTCCGACAATACCTTCAGGGGAAGATCTCACTTAAGGCATCGAGACCCCTCAGGTGTTGCCTTGGAAGTGGATCAGCCTGCTAAACAGCCCCAGTGTGAGGTCCTGTCCTCCAAAGCCATTGACTGGCTCCAGTATGCTCTGGAGAGCTACTGGTGCCATGCTCTGAGATGGTAGTGCAAATACCTGTCATCGATACCCAAGCATTGGCAACCTCAGTAGACCAGCGCATACTGGCCATCGAGTGGAGCTTGGTAATCCTCTTTGCAGCCTCTGTACCCATAAAACTCATGGCTACAGGCAACATTGACACCGGTTCTGGGCACGACATCTAGACTGCTGCAGATAACATTGTCATCACTCCCATCTATGCCCTCACTTGAAACTCATACCAATACCAGTGCCAAACCCAAGCGGCTCACCGAGGCTGATATCTCGGAGCATTGGTACCGGCATCTAGCTTCCGGCGAACATTGTACCCGTCGATACTTTGTCTCCTCTGATTCCAATTCCCCTCTTTCGGATTTGGAATCACTCAATTCATGGGGGGCGGTGGGGGGGGCGGGGGGGCAGTGGGGGGGCGCGGTGGGGGGGGCGCCGCCCCGGGACCTTCCTTTGGACCCTTCTGGAGGCGACATATGTTGCTGTTGAGGTGGGGAAAGCATGTCCTTCCAGGAATTCATTCAAGACCTAACCAAAGGTCTCTCTATCACAGTAACATCAGAGAAGGAGCCAAGGGTGGAGGAATTAGAGATCCTTCAATTTCCAACAGTACTCGAGGAAGCAGCCACCTTACCCGTGCACCACATCCTTCATAACCTTATGCTCTGTATTTGGGAGACACCTCTCACGGTCTCACCTCAAAGTCAACGTCTCGATACCTTGTATCTTGTACTGGCTTCCAAAAGCCACAGCTTCCCCATCACTCCATGGTGGTTGAATCGGTGAAAGACTAGAAAAGGGGACTGTTACTTCTGGAGAGAGATCTGTAATTGTGAGTATATACTTATGGGAATTTTCTGAAAGGAATTCTTTTTATTAAAGCTAATTAATCTGTGAACCCACCATTTTTTGTTAAATCAGTCAGGGCCAAGTAGCAGCAGTTTAAGTTTACATTTAAAACACAGAAGAGAGCTTTCTGGTTAAATTTAGAACCCAGCAGAGAGCTTGTAGTTTAAATTTCATGATAAGTTAGAGCCTAGCAGCAGCAAAGAGCTATAATTTAAATCAAATAAGAATATAGATTAGCACAAAAAGCAAAACAGGGTCAGTACTCTTTGAGCAGCAAATAGTCTTCTAGAGAACTTTACAAAGAGGCCTTCTACCTAGGGGGCAAGAGACCTGTGAAACTTTTTCAATAGGTGTAAACACCAGGTGGCAGATCAAAAGGCCATTTTGAAAGACTCCTTCTATCCAAGCAAGGACTGTTAATCATCCAGGAAGTTGGTCACAGCTTACCTCAGCAGCACAGGCATAAATAGCTCAATCAGAGCTCTGTGATCCTCAGTCTTGAAAGACTAGAAAAGGGGACTGTTGCTTCTGGAGAGAGATCTGCAATTGTAAGTATAGACTTCTGGGAATTTTCTGAAAGGAATTCTTTTTATTAAAGCTAATTAATCTGTGAACCCACTATTTTTTGTTAAATCAGTCAGGGCCTAGTAGCAGCAGTTTAAGTTTACATTTAAAACACAGAAGAGAGCTTTCTGGTTAAATTTCATACCCAGCAGAGAGCTTGTAGTTTAAATTTAATAGTCATTCAGGGCCTAGCATCAGCAAAGTACTTTCAGTTTAAATTTAAAACACAGAAGAGAGCTTTCTGGTTAAATTTAGAACTCAGCAGAGAGCTTGTAGTTTAAATTTCATAATAAGTTAAAGCCTAGCAGCAGCAAAGAGCTATAATTTAAATCAAATAAGAATATAGCTTACCTCAGCAGCACAGGACAGGGTACTGTGTAGCAGCCCTCTTTTAATAAGTGTTATTTCCCTCCCTCCCTCCCCACACCCACCCACCCACCCCTGGGATAATCGTAGCTTTATAGGTACTTACACATTTTAACAGACAGGAGGTGCTCTCAGGTGAAGCTCATTACCCAAATCAGTCATACACTAAGGACCTGAGATTAATTAAGCTTCAGGTGAACAAGGTATATTAAACATATTAGGTACAGTTTTATTGGCAACCGTTAGTAAGTAAAGAACTTAAAGATCTAAACAAAAACTTAAAACTAAGATGCAGACAGCAGTCCAGCAGCGAGATGGGGGCTTTCCAGTCTTTTGCATTGAGTGTCACATGTATGATTTTCTCCCAGTTGGTGAGAGGTCTTACGTGTGCACTAAGTGCAAGGAGCTCTTTGCTCTCAGGGAACGAGTCCGTTCTCTAGAGGCTAGAGTAGCAGACTTGGAAAACATAAGACAGACAGAGAGGTACATAGACGAGACCTACAGGGATATAGTCCTGAAGTCCCACCTCCAGTCTGGCAGCATCCCTGTTGCCCTGGAGGAGAGAGGTCACGTGACAGGAGAGCATCACCCTGGTGTGGCAGGAAGTGATCCTGTAACTAGGACCTGTCCTCCAGCTGATGTAAAACCCTCTCACACCGAGGAAGTTTCTCCAGGGCCATGTGCCCATGAAGGAAGGGTTAGGACAGCCATTATAGTTGGTGATTCGATCATTAGGCATGTAGATAGCTAGATGGCTGGTGAACGTGAGGATCGCCTGGTAACATGCCTGCCTGGTGCGAAGGTAGCGGACCTCATGCGCCACCTAGATAAGGTCTTAGATAGTGCTGGGGAGGAGTCTGCTGTCTTGGTACATGTCGGTACCAATGACATAGGAAAATGTGGTAGGGAGGTTCTGGAGGCTAAATTTAGGCTTTTAGGTAGGAAGTTGTAATCCAGAACTTCCAGGGTAGCGTTCTCCGAAATGCTTCCCGTTCCACGTGCAGGACCCAAAAGGCAGGCAGAGCTCCGGAGTCTCAATGCGTGGATGAGACAGTGGTGCAGAGATATGAGGGTTTTGGATTTGTTAGGAACTGGGGAACATTTTGGGGAAAGGAGGGGCTCTTCCGAAGGGATGGGCTTCACCTTAACCGGGATGGAACTAGGCTGCTGGCATTAACCTTTAAAAAGAAGATAGAGCAGCTTTTAAACTAGATAATAGGGGAAAGCCGACAGTCGCCCAAGTGCGGATGGTTCGGAAGAATGTATCTTTGAAGGATACTACCAAAAGCAGAGAGGTTCCAAAAAAGAGTAAAGTAGCCCAAATGCCCTCGAGTATGGAGCAGACAGAGCTTAAAGATCCCAAATTACCCATGTCTACCAATAGCCAAATTAATATGAATAAAATACAGTCTCTAAAATGCTTGTATACAAATGCTAGAAGTCTAAAAAATAAGATGGGAGAGTTAGAATATATAGCACTAAATGAGAGGTTAGATATGATTGGAATATCAGAGACATGGTGGAAGGAGGACAACCAGTGGGACACTGTGATACCTGGGTATAAACTATATCGTAATGATAGAGCTGATCAAATTGGTGGAGGGGTTGCGCTCTATGTTAGAGAGGGCATTGAGTCAGAAAGGAAAAAGTTTTGCAGGAAACAAAATTTGCTGTAGAATCTCTATGCATTAAAATTCCATGTAAAAAGGGGAAGGCGACGGCAGTGGGGGTGTACTATCGACCACCAGACCAGAATGAACACATGGATGATGAAATGCTCAAAGAAATCAAGGAAGCTAACAAAAGTTACAGCGCAGTAATAATAATGAGTGATTTCAATTACCCCGGTATCGACTGTGTCAGTGTCACGGCAGGACATGCTAGGGAGATAAAGTTCCTAGATGACATAAATGACTGCTTCTTGGAGTAGCTGGTTCATGAACTGATCAGAGGGGAAGCCATATTAGACCTAGTCCTTAGTGGAACACCAGATCTTGTGTAAGAGATAAGGGTGTTGGGGCCACTTGGCAATAGTGATCATAGCATGATCGCCTTTGATTTAATTAGTGGAGGAGGGATAGTACGGAAATCCACAGTACTACCTTTTAACTTTCGAAAGGGAGACTATGATAAAATGAGGAAAATAGTTAAGAAAAAACTAAAAGGAGCAGTTGCAAAGGTTAAAGACTTACATCAAGCTTGGGTGTTGTTGAAAAATACTATCTTGGAAGCCCAGACCAGCTGTATTCCATGCTTTAAGAAAAGTGGAAGGAAGTTCAAAAAACTGCCAGCATGGTTTAAAGGTGAGGTCAGAGAGGCTGTTGCCAAAAAAGCATCTTTCAGGAAATGGAAAAAAGAGCCAAATGACGAAACCTGGAAACAGCACAAGCACTGGCAAGTCAAATGCAAGGCATTGATAAGGCAGGAAAAGGGAGAATTTGAGAAGAAGCTTGCTGTGAAAGCAAAAACGCGAAATAAAGATTTTTTTCAAGTACATTCGTAGCAAAAAGCCTGTGAGAGAGTCATAAGAACATAAGAACATAAGAAATGCCATACTGGGTCAGACCGAGGTCCATCAAGCCCTGTATCCTGTTTCCAACAGTGGCCAATCTAGGTCATACGTACCTAGCAGTTTCCCCAAAAGACACAGGTTCTGCAGTGCTTGTACTAGGTCAAGCATTGATATCCTGGGTCCCTTTTTAATAGTGGTTTATGGACCTTTCCTCCAGGAACTTGTCCAAACCTTTTTTAAACCCAGCTATACTAACAGCCCTTACTACATCCTCCGGTAACAGATTCCAGAGTTTGATTACACGTTGAGTGAAGAAATATTTTCTCTTATTTTTTCTTAAATAGTTTACCCGGGAGACTTCCGGTGACGCATGAGTGAGTAGGACGCTGATCTGCTCGCTCCAGGGCTGTCCCGTTAATAACTATGCCCCCGTATGCTGGAACAAACTCCCCCCACACATTAGAGCTATTAGAGACCTTATTCAATTTAGAAAAGCCCTCAAACACCACCTTTTTCTCTTACATTATACCCATCCCGATACCCCATTACCTCCCACACACCCCCACTATATCATACAGCCGCTACATGATGTAAAACACTGTAATCATACCTAATATGTAATACAACCGATTTGTACATAGTTTCCTAAGTTTGCTATAAACTTTAATGTAAATAGTTCCCCAAGTTCTCCTCCATGTTAACCCCCCGTTTTATGTAAACGACAGCCAATGTATCTGGTCAAGTGTTCTATTGTTTTGATGTAAACCGCGCTGATGACAAATAGCGCGGTATATAAGAAATGTTAAATAAATAAATAAATAAATAAATAAAATAAACGGTCAATTTGGTAAACTTGCCCCGATAAAGTGGGTCTGCAACTTTATACGACCTTTACGGGAGGAATTGTGGTGTGCTCCTGCAATTTTGGGCTCTCCAATGCCACCTCCGACGCGCCGCGAGCGGGAGAAGCCGCCGAAATCTGGGGCCTCCTTGGCGGCGGGCCATGCTGTCAGCCCGACACAGCATCGATCTCCAGGGGGTGAAAGCTCCGACTCGGGGGCGGAGGAACTCGCCCGAGAGGTGGCAAAAATCTTGGAGCCTAAATTCGACCTCATCTTGAGCAGGCTTGAGACGATGGGGGAATCCCTGGCTCAATACAGTCAGAGACTTGATGAGGTCGAACACCGAGTGTCAGCCTTGGAAGAAGAGGAGGGTCAGCGAGCTCGGGAGGCCGCCCTCATGCGCAAGCAGCTGGATGCCTTAATGGAAAAGACCGATGATCTGGAGAACAGATCCCGGCGCAATAATTTGCGCATAGTGGGGGTCCCGGAAACTCACACCGAGGCCACGCTGACTTCGTTGGTGGAGTCCTGGCTGCCTAAGGAGTTGGGCTTAGAGGGCCTTGTGGGACAGCTGCGTGTGGAGAGGGTGCACAGACTGGGACCCCGCACAGAACATCGGCAGAAGCCCAGAGTAATCCTTGCGCGGATTCTGAACTTCCACCATAAATGGCAATTATTGCAGGCATTCCGGCAGAAGCGTGATCTACACTTAGACAACCAACGAGTGCTTTTATTTCAGGACTATTCTGCGAATGTGGCGGCACAGCGTAAAACTTTCTTCCCAATATGTGCAGCTTTTTTCCAGCGGGGACTCCGCTTCACATTAGCGTTTCCAGCAGTTCTCCGTGTGACACAGGCCGGGAAGACCCACGTGTTCCAGACGGCAGCGGCGGCAAAGAATTTTTTGGCGGGCCTTCCTAACATGGCGGAGGACTCCGCAATAGTGTCTGACCGGGTACCCTGAGGTGGGAACTGTTGGCCTGATATCCCTTGACTGGTGCAGCGAGGGGGCTTGGTAGCCGGAGTCCACTACCGAGATTGGTATACGCCGGGACTCTACAGTGGGACTGGTGGCTCTCCTACCTTGGTTTTATGTTTACAACGCCATGCGTTGTCCTGGATTCCCGTTTGTTTTTGAGTCTGGGAAGGGGGGAACGGCCCTGGGGTCCTTTTGAATGTTGATGTTTTACTGTTTCTGTGTGCTATTGCTCCTTTGTAATGGAGATTTGGGGAGAGAGGGGGGCCCGGGGTTCCTGGTAAAAGAAGGGGGAGATAGAGGGAACGTTGTGTAAACTGGGGGAGGGGGTGGGGGGTGATGACGAGTTTTTTTTTTGGGACAATCTTGGTATATATTGATCACCAGAGCACCCCCCCCCCTTTTTTCCATAAATGGTAGGCTATTACGGGTCTGGGGCCTGTTGTTGGGAATGTGGTTTCTTGATGTGGGGCAAAGAGGGACAGCCCTGTTGCGTCCGGGCGGGGAGCTCCGGCCTGGCGTAACGGGCACAAGAGGAAATGGTTGGAGGTTTCGGGGTAGTTGGGGGGGGAGAACCTTGGGGGGGGGTGGGTGGGGGGATGTTTGCATGGGAATGAATGTGGGAAGTGGGTAGGGGGGGTCAAGAGGGGGAAATGGGGGGGAGCTGGAGGTGAAAGGGGGTCTGAGTGTGGGGTTGGGGTGGCTTGGGATTTTCTGTCGGGTTCTTTAGTGGGGCAAGAGCTGGGTAACGGGACTCTGCAGGGCTGGGATATATATAAACAGAGGCCAAGGGGTGGCTGGGTAGATGTGGAGGGGAACTCTAGGCTGGGGGAGTTCTCTTCTTATTGGTATGTGATTCTCTCGCAGTGTACAGCAAGACAGGTTGACGGTGATCATGGGTGATGGCTTACGATTGATCTCATGGAATGTGTGTGGTATAGGCTCTCCGATAAAACGTTTCAAGATTCTAAAAACTCTCCGAGACCAGCAGGCAGATGTGGCCTTTATACAGGAAACGCATCAGAGTCCCCAGGAACATGGAAAGCTAGCAGGGGGGTGGGTTGGGCAAGTCTATGGGGCCTCCTCAGGGGGGAAAAAGGCGGGAGTGGCAATCCTCATTAGACGGGGGGTGGCGATACAAGTCGAGCATACCACATGTGACCCAGACGGGCGGTTTGTACTATTGGTGGGACGGTTTAAGGGGGTTAAATTGGGCTTAGTGAATGTCTATGCTCCCAACATCTATGATGAGAGCTTTGCCGCCCGGTTAGCTAATTGTTTGAGTGCGTTGGGCCCAACGCCCTTCATAATGGGAGGAGATTTTAATTGTGTGTTAGATGATACAATGGACCGTTCCGGGACTCGTGGATTGACCAGGGATAGGAAGACTCAATGGATACGGGGAGTCTGTGAGACTTTTAACCTTGTAGATTACTGGCGGGTATTACACCCGCTAGACAGAGATTACACCCATGTCTCGCGTGCTCACGACACGGGGTCTCGGATAGATTATTTCTTGGGATCGCGCGAACTGTTCACAAAAATTACTCGGGCAGAGATTGGGCCGGTGCTGGTGTCCGACCATGCTTTTGTTCGGTTAGAAACACGGTGGGAAGGGCAGGGAGGTGGTGTCGGTTCTGGGTGGCGCTATCCGCTTACGTACTCTCGGGGTACACATTTTGAAGCTTTTCTGCGCTCGCAGTGGGACGAATTTGAGGAGTTTAATGGGCAGCATCAGGCCGACCCTGTTCTTTTTTGGGAAACTGCCAAAGCGGTATTACGTGGTCGGATCATTGAATATGGGGCGCGGCAGAGGAAAATTTATGCGTCTCGCTTAATTGGCTTGGAAAGGCAGTTGTGTCGGGCCCGTCGGGCTGTGTTGCACCACCCCACGTCTTCCCAAAAGCTGGAATATAGTCGACTACAACAGGAAGTGAACGCGCTATTGCAGGAACGTGCGCAGCAAACTTTACTATACTATAGGTATCAGTTGTATCGTTATGGTAGTCGGGCGGGACGACTGTTGGCCCGTCTGGTAAAGTCCAATCGTGGGCACACTACCATAGGGGCCTTACGGGATAATCAGGGAACACTTCGGACAGGCCAGACTTACATCGAAAACCGGTTTCGGGAATATTACCAGGACCTGTATAGTGCAGATGCCGCGACCGGTTTGCAAGCTGAAATGTTCCTTGCTAAGGTTGGGTTGCCTAGTCTTTCCTTGGAGGAGAGTGCATCTCTTAATGGCCCCATCACAGATGAGGAGATCCGAGGGGCCGTGAGAACATTGCGTTCCTGTAGAGCACCGGGACCCGATGGATACCGAGGTGAATTCTATAAAACGTTAGGAGATCGGGCGATTGGGCCCCTGCGACGTTACTTCTCTGATCTTGTGGCACGCCAGGTTTTCCCTTATGAGAAAAATAGTGCGGTGATCACTTTGATTCCTAAGCCGGGTAGGGATGGATTATTGCCAGAATCGTATCGGCCGATTTCCCTTTTAAATGTGGATATTAAGCTTCTGGCCAAGATTATGGCTAATAGATTGGCGGAGTGTCTCCCCCACTTGATCAAGGAGGACCAAGTGGGATTTGTACGGGGTAGACATGCGGTGAAGAATTTGCGCAGGATTGTTTCGTCGTTATATATGTCTGCAGAAGCCGAGGAGTCGGCGTTATTAATAAGTTTTGATGCGGAAAAAGCGTTCGACAGAGTGGCCTGGTCCTATATGTATCGTTTATTAGAAGAGATGGGGATCGGGGGCTTTTTCCTAGACGTGGTTAAACTTCTGTATTCAGATCCTCGAGGACAGATTCTGGTCAATGGTTCTCTCACACAGGACTTCCCCATTCGGAGGGGGACACGACAGGGATGTCCTCTGTCCCCACTCCTATTTGTTTTGACTTTGGAGCCACTCCTAGAGCGCATTCGGACACATAAGGGCTTACTGGGAGCACGGGTGGGCGCGCAGGAATTCCGCATTTCGGCTTTTGCCGATGATCTTTTAGTGTATTTGGGGTACCCGCGGCAGACCCTACCAGTCCTGCTGAGGGTGGTTGCTGAGTTTGGGCAGTTTTCGGGTCTGAAGTTGAACTTGGATAAATCTGAGGCCTTGGACCTGCGGGGATCTTTGTCTGGAACCTGGGCGGATTTTCCTTTAAAGTGGGCGGGCGCACACTTACATTATTTGGGGCTCTATTTAACTGCGGATGTCTCCAGGCTACACGAGGTTAACTTTGAAACATTGCGATCGCAGACCGCCGAACGTTTGTCTGCTTGGCGTGACCTCCCGCTTTCTCTGAGTGCGCGAGTGGCCTTATATAAGATGGTTGTCTTCCCTAAATGGTTATACATGTTGCAGAATCTGCCCATATTGCTGTCGGTCGCAGAGATATCCAAAGTGGAAAAATGTTTAAATTGTTTTTACTGGAGGGGGAAGAGACCTCGGCTGAGTCTCAAGACCCTACAGAGGCCGTGGGGAGCTGGGGGGATAGGGGCCCCCGATCTGCGGAGTTATAACATCGCATGCCTCTTGAGGAATCTGCGTGACTGGTTGGCGACCACGACCGATTACACACCTTTGGCCTACGAGCAAGAGGTGGCGAAACCCCTGGCCTTGCGGTACGTCCTGCACGCCCCTGCGGCCAAATTATTCCCTTTGATTGGGGGACATCCCGTCTTTCGAGTCATGCGGAGGGTCTGGCGTCGAGTGTGTTCTTTGTATTCCTGGAACCCTGGGACGTCTCCCTTTTTACCCCTGGTTGGGAATGGGGCTTTTGAACCGGGACTAATGGGTGGGGCCTTTCGGGGTTGGGAGGATAAAGGTATCGTGGCCCTGGAGCAAGTGGTGAACGAACGGGGTGAACCGAGGGAGTTTTCTGAACTTCGGGTTAACTTTGGACTGGTCTTTCGTGACTGGTATCCCTATATGCAACTCCGCAGCTACCTTCGTAGCTTGGTTGGTGGAGATCTTAATACCACTATCTGTTCTCGATTTGAGGAACTATTATACGCCGGGAGTGCGCCTCGGGCTCGGGTTACCACCCTACATAAGGAATATCTCTCTCTTAAAGGCTTCCCGGGCGAACAGACCCTGGCGGAGGCATGGGCGCATGATCTGGGGGTGGCACTTAGGGGGGATGATTTGCGGGCCCTGTTAGCGGAGATTCCACGTCGTCTTAAGACGGCGGAATTTCGGGATTTGCAATTTCGGATCCTGCGACGTTGCCATTTTGCCCCCTATCGCGCATATCGGGCTGGTTGTGGGGCTATGGCTAGCTGTCCCCGTTGCGGGGCGGACCGGGCTGATCTGGGACACATGTGGTGGCAATGCTCGAAGGTAGTTCAATTTTGGAAAGGCCTTGTAGGTTGGTTTGTTAGGGTTCTGGGTTGTTCCATCCCATGGGATCCCCGGGTGTTGGTGCTGGGATTGATTAGTGGGCAGGTTGGAGGGGGGGGGAGCCCAGAGGCGTTGGATTAGTAAAGTTTTATTGGTAGCTCGGAGAGTTGTCTTGCTAAATTGGCTACTCCCATGTGGTCCAACGGTGAGCCAGTGGAAAAGAGAGGTGCATCGGTTGCTTTTGTTGGAACAGCAGGGAGCCAGACATAGGACTACTACCATGGCCCAGTTTTTGGGGGAATGGAGTCTTTATTTAGATACTCTGACCCCGCGAGAGCGGAGCCGGATTCTTAACATGTTGAGCTGATGCTCTCCTTGGTCGCTTGGTGGGACGGGAGGGGGGGGGGAGGTGGGAGAATGGGGTGGGGGGGGATGTTCAGTTGGCGGGTAGCTGTGAGTGTTCGTGATGCTGTCCCTTTGGGGCGGACCCTCCTTTCCTGGGGCGCGCTGGCGGGTGTAAGAGCACCCCCCCGCCTGTGCGTCATTGGGATCGAGTGGTGGGCTCCTTGGATGTTGGCCCTATAACACTAGAGGTAGGTGGGGTGGGGGGGGGGGGTTGGGGTGGGGTGACATATTTGTGTATATTTTGTATATTGTTGCTCCTCTGGAGTTTGTTTATCATGTGTAACGATTGATTGTATGCTGGAGCTGTTGCCTTTGTTCTTGAATAATAAAAACAGATTTACACATAAATAGTTTACCCTGTAGCTTCATTACATGTCCCCTAGTCCTTCTATATTCTGATAGTGTAAACAATTGATCCACGTTTATCCGTTCCACTCCATTCATTAATTTATAGACCTCTATCATATCTCCCCTCAGCCGTCTCTTTTCCAGGTTAAAGAGCCCTAACCTTTTTAGCCTCTCTTCATAGGAGTAGCCTTCCATCCCCTTCACCACCAATTTGGTGGCTCTTCTCTGTACTTTTTCTAATAACTCTATGTCCTTTTTAAGATACGGTGACCAGAATTGCACACAATATTCAAGGTGCGGTTGTACCATGGAGCGATACAGAGGCATTATAATATCCTTTGTTTTATTCTCCATCCCTTTCCTTATGATACCTAGCATTCTATTTGCTTTCTTGGCCGCCGCTGCACACTGGGCGGAGGGTTTTAACATGTTATCCACGATGACTCCTAAATCTTTTTCCTGGGTGGTGGTTTCTAATGTGGAGCCTTGCATCGTGTAACTATAGTGTAGGTTGTTCTTTCCTAGGTGCATAACTTTGCACTTGTCCACATTAAATTTCATCTGCCATTTGGATGCCCAGTCTTCCAATTTATCCAGATGCTCCTGCAGTTTTCCACAATCCTCTTGGGTTTTAACAACTTTAAACAGTTTTGTGTCATCTGCAAATTTGATAACCTCACTAGTTATTCATTTTTCCAGGTCATTTATGAATATGTCAAAAAGTAGGGGACCCAGTACAGATCCCTGGGGTACTCCACTATTCACCTTTTTCCATTGGGAATATTGGCCATTTAGCCCTACCCTCTGCTTTCTATCTTTTAACCAGTTCCCGATCCACAATAGTACACTGCCTCCTATCCCATGACTTTTTAGCTTTGCCAAAAGTCTCTGATGGGGGACCTTGTCAAAAGCTTTCTGAAAGTCCAGATACACTATATCAACCGACTCACCTTTGTCTACCTGTTTATGCACACCTTCAAAAAAACAGATCAGATTAGTAAGACAAGATCTTCCTTCTCTAAAGCCATGTTGGCTGTCTCCCATTAGGCCATGACTATCTACATGCTGTGTAATTTTGTTCTTTATGATGGTTTCTACCATTTTCCCTGGTACTGACGTCAGGCTCACCGGTCTGTAATTTCCCGGGTCACCCCTGGAACCCTTTTTAAAAATTGGTGTTACGTTGGCAACCCTCCAATCTTCAGGTATTACAGATGATTTTAATGAAAGTTCACAGAGTACCAATAGCAGGTCTGCAATCTCATATTTCAGTTCTTTCAACACTCTGGGGTGTATACCATCCGGTCTAGGTGATTTGCTACTATTCAGTTTATCAAATAGTTGTAATATATCTTCCCGGTGTAGCGATATTTCTCTCAATTCCTCTGCAGTATCACCTTTAAATACCACTTCAGTCTTGGGTAACATCCCTACATCTTCCTCAGTAAAGACCGAAGCAAAGAATTCATTCAGTCTCTCTGCTATAGCCTTGTCCCCTCTTACTGCCCCTTTTACCCCTCTATCATCTAATGGTCCAATTGACTCTCTCACAGGCCTTTTGCTACGAATGTACTTGAAAAAGTCTTTATTTCGTGTTTTTGCTTCCGTAGCAAGTTTCTTCTCAAATTCCCGCTTTGCCTGCCTTATCAATGCTTTGCATTTAACTTGCCAGTGCTTGTGTTGTTTCCAGTTGTCATCATTTGGCTCTTTTTTCCATGTCCTGAAGGTTGCTCTTTTGGCAGCAACAGCCTCTCTGACCTCACCTTTAAACCATGCTGGCAGTTTTTTGGACTTTCTTCCACTTTTCTTAATGCGTGGAATACAGCTGGTCTGGGCTTCGAGGATAGTATTTTTAAATAACACCCAAGCTTGCTGTAAGTCTTTAACCTTTGGAACCGCTCCTTTTAGTTTTTTCCGAACTATATTCCTCATTCTATCATAGTCTCCCTTTTGAAAGTTAAAAGGTAGTACTGTGGATTCCTTTAGTATCTGTCCTCCACTGATTAAATCAAACATGATCATACTATGATCACTATTGCCAAGTGGTCCCAACACCCTTATTTCTTGCACCAGATCTGGCGTTCCACTAAGGACTAGGTCCAGTATGGCTTCCCCTCTGGTTGGTTCATGAATCAGCTGCTCCAAGAAGCAGTCATTTATTTCATCTAGAAACTTTATCTCTTTAGCTTGTCCTGCTGTGAGACTGTCCCAGTCGATACCGGGGTAATTGAAATCACCCATTATTACTACTCTGTTGTGGCTTTTGTTAGCTTCCTTGATTTCTTTGAGCATTTCATCATCCATTTGTTCATTCTGGCCAGGCGGTCAATAGTATACTCCCACTGCCATCACCTTCCCCTTCATAAATGGAATTTCAATCCATAGAGATTCTACAGCAAATTGTGTTCCCTGCAAAACTTTAATCCTTTCTGACTCAATGCCCTCTTTAACATAGAGCGCAACCCCTCCACCAATTTGTTCAGCTCTATCATTACGATATAGTTTGTATCCAGGTATCACAGTGTCCCACTGGTTATCCTCCTTCCACCATGTCTCTGAGAGTGCAATCATATCTAACCTCTCATTTAGTGCTATATATTCTAATTCTCCCATCTTATTGTTTAGACTTCTAGCATTGGCATACAAGCTTTTTAGTGACTGTATTTTATTAATTTTATTAATATTAATCTGGCTATTGGTAGGCATGGGTAATTGGGAATCTTTATGCTCTGTCTGCTCCTTACTCAAGGGCATTTGGGCTACTATACTCCCTTTTGGAACCTCACTGTTTTTGGTAGTATCCTTCAAGGATACCTTTGTCCGAACCATGCGCTCCTGGGTGACTGTCGGCTTTCCCCTATTTTCTAGTTTAAAAGCTTCTCTATCTCTTTTTTAAAGGTTAATGCCAGCAGTCTGGTCCCATCCTGATTAAGGTGAAGCCCATCCCTTCGGAAGAGCCCCCCCTTTCCCCAGAATGTTCCCCAGTTCCTAACAAATCCAAAACCCTCATCCTTGCACCATTGTCTCATCCACGCATTGAGACTCCGGAGCTCTGCCTGTCTTTTGGGTCCTGCACGTGGAACAGGAAGCATTTCGGAGAACGCTATCCTTGAAGTTCTGGATTTCAACTTCCTACCTAAAAGCTTAAATTTAGCCTCCAGAACTTCCCTACCACATTTTCCTATGTCATTGGTACCAACATGTACCAAGACAGCAGACTCCCCCCCCAGCACTATCTATGATCCTATCTAGGCGGTGCGTGAGATCTGCTACCTTCGCACCAGGCAGGCATGTTACCAGGCGATCCTCACGTCCACCAGCCACCCAGCTATCTACATTCCTAATGATTGAATCACCAACTATAACAGCTGTCCTGACCCTCCCCTCATGGGGACATGGCCCTGGAGAAACGTCCTCGGTGCGAGAGGGTTTTACATCACCTGGAGGACAGGTCCTAGTTACAGGATCACTTCCTGCCACACCAGGGTGATGCTCTCCTGTCACGCGACCTCTCTCCTCCATGGCAACAGGGATGCTGCCAGACTGGAGGTGGGACTTCAGGACTATATCCCTGTAGGTCTCGTCCATGTACTTCTCTGTCTTTCTTATGTCTTCCAGGTCTGCTACTCTAGCCTCTAGAGAACGGACTCGTTCCCTGAGAGCAAAGAGCTCCCTGCACTTAGTCAGTTGGTCCATTAGATGATAGAGGAGTTAAAGGGGCACTAAGAGGCGACAAGGCGATAGCGGAGAGACTGAATGAATTCTTTGCTTCGGTCTTTACTGAGGAAGATGTAGGGATGTTACCCATGACTGAAGTGGTATTTAAAGGTGCGGAAGAATTGAAGGAAATATCGATACATCGGGAAGATGTATTACAACTATTAGATAAACTGAAGAGTAGCAAATCACCTGGGCCGGATGGTATACATCCAAGGTTGTTGAAAGAACTGAAATATGAGATTGCAGACCTGCTATTAGTAATCTGTAAACTATCATTAAAATCATCTCTAATACCTGAAGATTGGAGGATCGCCAATGTAACACCAATTTTTAAAAAGGGTTCCAGGGGTGATCCGGGAAACTATAGACCGGTGAGCCTGACGTCAGTACCAGGAAAAATGGTAGAAACCATCATAAAGAATAAAATTACTCAGCATGTTAGATAGTCATGGCCTAATGGGAGACAGCCAACATGGCTTTAGACAAGGAAGATCTTGTCTTACTAATCTGTTATGGTTTTTTTTAAAGTGTGAATAAACAGGTGGACAAAGGTGAGTCGGTTGATATAGTGTATCTGGACTTTCAGAAAGCCTTTGACAAGGTCCCTCATCAGAGACTTTTGGCAAAACTAAAGAGTCAGGGGATAGGAGGCAGTGTACTACTGTGGATCAGGAACTGGTTAAAAGATAGAAAGCAGAGGGTTGGGCTAAATGGCCAATTTTCCCATTGGAAAAAGGTGAATAGTGGTGTACCCCAGGGATCTGTGCTGGGTCCGCTGCTTTTTGACATATTCATAAATGACCTGGAAAGTGGAATAACGAGTGAGGTTATCAAATTTGCAGATGACACAAAACTATTTAAAGTTGTTAAAACCCAAGAGGATTGTGGAAAATTGCAAGAGGATCTTGATCAATTAGAAGACTGGGCATCAAAATGGCAGATGAAATTTAATGTGGACAAGTGCAAAGTTATGCACCTAGGGAAGAACAACCCAAACTATGGTTACACAATGCAAGGTTCCCCATTAGGAACCATCACCCAGGAAAAAGATTTAGGCGTCATTGTGGATAACATGTTAAAACCCTCGGCCCAGTGTGCAGCGGCAGCCAAGAGAGCAAATAGACTGTTAGGTATCATAAGGAAAGGAATGGAAAATAAAACAAAAGATATTATAATGCCTCTATATCGTTCCATGGTGAGACCGCACCTTGAATATTGTGTGCAATTCTGGTCGCCGTATCTTAAAAAGGATATAGAGTTATTAGAAAAGGTTCAGAGAAGAGCCACCAATATGGTAAAGGGGATGGAACGATACTCCTATGAAGAAAGGCTAAAAAGGTTAGGGCTCTTTAACCTGGAAAAGAGACAGCTGAGGGGAGATATGATAGAAGTCTATAAATTAATGAACAGAGTGGAACAGGTAAACGTAGATCGATTGTTTACGTTATCAGAATATAGAAGGGACTAGGGGACATGCAATGAAGCTACAGGGTAAACTATTTAAGACTAATAGAAAATATTTTTTCATTCAACGTGTAATCAAACTCTGGAATTTGTTACCGGAGGATGTAGTAAAGGCTGTTAGTGTAGCTGGGTTTAAAAAAGGTTTGGACAAATTCCTGGAGGAAAGGTCCATAAACCATTTTTAAGAAGGGACCCAGGATATCAATGCTTGACCCAGTACAAGCATTGCGGAACCTGTGTCTTTTGGGGAAACTGGTAGGTACATATGACCTAGATTGGCCACTGTTGGAAACAGGATACTGGGCTTGATGGATCTTGGTCTGACCCAGTATGGCATGTCTTATGTTCTTATGTTGCGCTGAACAAAAACTCGAAGACTCACTCCTCAAATTCTCTAGGTAGAGATTCAGGAACTCTTGATGCCTTTGGGTATCGATGCTTCCAAGCATCCATGCTCTTGGCTAGGATGAACTCCTATATCCTCTACATGGGAATGTTCTTGAAAGAGGTCTCCAGAGATCCTGAGGCCTTTGCCCTTCTCCTCCTAGATGACAAAAAGGGCAGATTATCTTGCCCTAGTTAAGTATAGTCAAAATGTTTCAAAGTTTGTCAATAGGGCCACCTTTGATGCCTTTGAATGCACAAGTAGGGCCTCAGCAATATGAATTGGTGTATGTCAAATTGCATGGCTTCAGGCCTCAGATCTTGAACAGTGGGTTCAAGATAAGCTGGGCAATATACCATGCACAGGGGAAACCTGTTTGGCAAAGACTGGATAAGGCCTAGCAATTAGTCAGAAAATACTACTCTAAAGAAACTGTCCAGAGTAACAGCTGACCCTGCTAGGAAAAAGACACCTGCAAAGACGTCTTTCTACAATAAGAAGAGAAACTTTTTCTCTTATCTTCCTACTTCTCAGTACCAGGTCAGGCCCCATAGAAGAGGCAGCAGCCTCCTTAGCAACAAAAGAAGCCACAGGTGGCTAAATTTCAACCAGCTCTGCAGCTACAGTCTGCACCTGGTTTTTGACTCTTTCCTAGAGAACATTGCCACCCTGCCTCTGGAGGACCCCACTCCCGTCACATTGCAGGCAGACTGTGTCATTATGCCCACAGATGGCATCTCATCACCTCAGAGCAGTGGAAATCACCATAGTCCAGGGAAGGTTACAGACTTCATCTACAGACTCGGCCCCCCTCCATTTTTACGGGGGAATATCAAAAGCAACCCCCACTCACTGCTCTCCTACAGGACAAGGTGTCCTCTCTTCTGTCTTAGGGTGCCATAGAAGATGTCCCAACATCCCAACAGGGAATGAACTTCTACTCTCTGTACTTTCTCATTCCCAAGAAAACCGAAGGGTACAAGCCCATTCTAGATCTCAGAAACCTCAACAAGTTTCTAGTCACAAGAAGTTCAAAATGATCTCTTGGGACCCTTCTTCCCTACCTCCAGAATCAGGACTGGCTCTGTTCTCTAGATCTAAAAGAAGCGTACACACATATCCTCATCCATCCAGGACACAGGAAATATCTACGCTTCATCTTTCAAGAAAAACATTATCAATGCAGAGTCTTTCCTTCGGACTCACCTCTGCCCCAAGAGTCTTCACAAAGTGCAGGGTGGTCATAGCCGCTTATCTAAGAACTCTGGGGGTATTCATCTTCCCTTACTTAGATGACTGGCTAATAAAAGCAGACACCTCCGAAGAGGTACTGCTTTCCTTGCATCGTACCACTGCAGTACTACAACAGTTGGGATTTATGATAAACTTCCCAAAATCCCAGCTCACTCCAACTCAAAAATTAGAGTTCGTTGGAGCCCTACTAGACACCCAACAGTCCAGGACATTTCTGCGCCAGCTCCGTTGTGCCTATCTAGTCGAACTAGCGTCCCAGATGCTCCTATGAGACCATATGACTGCCCAAAAGATGCTGCAGCTCTTGGGGCACATGGCCTCTACAGTACATGTCATTCCATTTGCCCAACTATATATGTGGACAGCTCAGTGGACTCTTGTCTCCCAGTGGAAGCAGGCCTCGGGCCGTCTGGGGCAAGGATCCAAGTCCCTGCCCATCTAATCACATCCCTTCAATTGTGTTCTCCAGAAAATCTGTTGGTAGGATCACCTTTTCAGATGCCTCCACTTCAATGAGCCCTAACAACGGATGCCTCCAAATTGGTTTAGGGAGCCTATCTGGGCAACCTGACTACACAGGGGCTCTGGACAACGCAAGAGTCGCAACTCCAGATCAATCTCCTAGAACTTTATGCTATCTCGAATGCCCTCCGTGTGTTTCAACACCACCACAGAGCACAACAGGTCCTAGTCAGGACCGACAATCAGGTTGCCATGTTCTATGTGAACAAGCAAGGGAGAAACAGGCTCGGGCCCTCTGCGAGGAGGGCACTACACCTGTGGTCCTTTGCCATTGCTCATCAAATACACCTCCAGGCGGTTTAGTCCCAGGGGGAGTTAAGTGTCTTGGCAGACAGTCGCATCCTCCTTCTTCCACAAATGGTCTCTCCATCCAGACAGATCATCCTAGATCTTCCAGACCTGGGGAACTCCAGACATAGATCTGTTTGTGACTCCCCAAAATGCAAAACCTACTCGCTTCTGCACAAGAATTCCGACATCCATCAACCAGCAAGTGGATGCCTTCCTCCTAAACTAAACTGGGCTCAGGGTCTGCATTATGCTTTCCCTTCTATACCCCCCCTTATTCCCAAGACACTTTTCAAGCTTCAGTCCGACAGAGGCTCCACGATACTCATAGCCCCTCACTGACCACGCCAACCATGGTTTTCACTACTATGTCTGATTCAGATTCATCCTCTGTGATTGGGATCTGCACCTGATCTCCTCTCCCAGGACGACGGCTCACTACTCCATCACAATCCACATTCTCTCTGCCTCACAGCTTGACTGCTGAGAGCATAGCTGTACAAGGCTTTGATCTTACTTCAGAGGTTAAGGAGATCCTTTTAGCTTCTAGAAACCCCACCACCAGATGTTCATACACTTTTAAATGGCGTAGATTCTCTGTCTGGTATTCCCATTAAGATCTCAATCCCTTTTCTGCTCCAGTGGAGTCACTCCTCTAATATCTCCTCTACCTCTCCTCGACAGGTCTAAAGACAAACTCTGTGAGAGTCCACCTCGGTGCCATTGCGGCCTCTCACCATCTACTGGATGGACAGTCCATCTCCACGCAACTGCTAGTAGCACATTTTATGAGAGATCTTCTGCTGTCCAAACTGCCCATTAAGCCACCTCCGGTAACTTGGGGCCTCAATGTCATTCTAGCGCAGCTTCTCAAGCTGCCCTTTGAACCATTAGCCACAATCTCACTTAAGTTCCTCTCTTGGAAGGTAATCTTCCTAATTGTCCTCACTTCAACTAGACGCATTAGTGAGCTTCAGGCTTTGGTGGCGGATCCTCCCTATACCTGCTTCCATCATGACAAAGGAGTCCTTTGGACTTACCCAAACTTTATGCCAAAGATGGCATCTCCCTTCCATTTAAACCAATCAATTTACCTTCCAGTTTTCTTTCCTAAACCGCATGCGTCTAGAGCGGAAGCAATTCTGCACACTATGGACTGCAAACGTACCTTTGTTTTCTATCTCCAAAGGACTCGAGATCACTGTAAAGTCTCGCAATTGTTTATCTCATTTGACCCTAGTATCTCCAGGAACAAGCAGGAATGTAGTCTTCACATATGGGTATCGTCGGTACCGGCGGAGCCTGCGTGGGAACACTCCCCAGCGTCCAATAGGAAAGCTTTTGAGAGCATCCCACAGTGCCTGCGTGCTGCCTTCCTGCCTTTCCAACTCTCCCTCCTCGGTTTTTCGTTTTCCGCGGAGTCGACAGGACGCATACCCTGTCATTGTAGAAAATTTCTTCTTCTTTTTGTTTTTTTGTGGTCGTGTCTGCCTTCATTCGACGCCTACCGGTACCGCCGGTTCTCTCTTCTTTTAAAAAAAAAACGAAACAAACTAGCTTTCTAAAAGATTTTTCAGGGGCCTTTCCGCTCTCGGTGCTAATTGCCATTTTGGGCACTAGGCCCATTTTTCTTCAAACATGGAGAAACCAGCTACTGGTTTCAAGAAATGTTCCAAGTGTGGCGGTACCATATCTTTCACTGACACCCATGACTGGTGTCTCAAGTGTTTAGGTCCTGACCAATGTCCATTGGCGTGTCTCTCCTGCAGAAAGATGACTAAGAGGGGCCTGCAGAAAAAACTGCAAAACCCTGTACCCTTTTTGCCGCTGATATGATACCCATTGAATCGACGTCTTCCAGGGCTTCATCTTCCTCCCATGGATCTCGGGTAACTAAACCTAAGTCTTCTAAGACTGGCCGGTCCTCAAAGGGTAGATCTCCTTCCAGGTATCGAGATGCCGCTGGCATTGCCCTCGAGGAAAGTTCATTGGCAAAACAGCCCTGGCGGGAGGCCTCGGTCTCCAAAGCATTAACGGGGCTCCAGAATTTTCCAGAGGCTTCCACCTCAGTAGAACTACTGATGCCATGTTCTGGGGCCGTACCTGCTTCCACCGGTACCGACACCCAGGCATCGGCAGGAGCGATGGATCAGAGAATCCTCGCTATCGAACGCAGTCTAGCGGCCCTCTTAGCAGCTTCGATACTGCTGCTACAGGCGGTTCCACAGGTATCAGTACCGACATCAGTACCGGTACTGAACATACCTGCCTCGGCTGGTATGCTTCCCCCTATGCCGAGCCTTGAGTCTATCTCAGTTATCGAGGGGCTGGTACTGAGACACCCTGACACCGATTTTGAGTGGTACCGGTACTATGCGTTGCAGGAACACCCGGCGCAGAGATACTTCAAATCCTCCGATTCCAATGACTCTGACTCTGCCTCTGCCGGTACCAGAGCAATTCTTCTGGAGGATCCATCGCCTTTTCAATGCAGAATATCTCCTCCAGAAGACATGTCCTTCCAGGATTTTATACGTGATTTAGCTCGGTCTTTCAATCACAGTGACTCCGGAGAAGGAGCCCTGAGCAGAAGAATTAGAAATTCTTCAATACCCTACGGCTCCTAAGGAGGCAGCTACCCTTCCCATTCACAGAATCTTGCACGATCTTATGCTAAGAATGTGGGAAGTTCCTTTAATGGTGTCTCCACACTCTCGACGACTCGATACCATGTATCGAGTTCCAAGCTGTCCTGGTTTTCAAGACTCGGTTACCACACCCTTCAATGGTAGTGGAATCGGCGATGCGTAGGATTAAGCATGCTAAAACGCATTCTTCCAATCCTCCAGGCAGTGAATCGAGGACACTCAATGCCTTTGGGCAGCAATGCTTCCAATCCTCCATGTTATCAGCCAGGATCGGCTCCTACATTCTCTATATGGGAATGTTCCTCAAGGAGGTTGCAAGAGACTTGGAGCTCATGAGCCCTCTTCTCCCTGAGGAAAAAAGGGGGGAATTCCTTACTCTGGTCAAACATGCCCAGAATGTGTCTAAGTTCACGAACCGTGCAACTTTTGATTGCTTTGAATGCATTAGCAGAACCTCTGCTATTTCCATTGGTGCACGTCGTTTTGCCTGGCTTCAGGCATCAGACTTAGAACAATGGGTGCAAGATAAACTGGAAAACATTCCTTGCACAGGAGAAAATCTCTTTGGCAAGGATTGGCAAGACAAGGCCAATCAGATTGAATCTGAAAATACTACCTTGAACAGACTATCAACGTCTACAGCCAACCCAGCAAAGAAAGTCAGTCAAGAAACCCTTTTTCAACAAGAAAAAGAGATTTTACCCATCTTACACCCATCCAGGCCACTGTCCAGGTCATGCTTCCCAAAAGGGGCAGCAACAAACCAGACAGCAGAGGAAGCCACAAGTTCCAAGAGCTCAACCGGCTCAGCAGACTCAGCCCCCTCAGGGGCTTTGACTCCTTCCTAGAGAACTTGGTCATTCTGCCCCTGAAAGGTCCAGAACACCCTTACCATCCCAGGTAGCTTATGCCATTTTGCCAGAAGATGACGACAAACAACATCAGAAAACTGGACTCTGTCCATTGTACGAGAGGGGTACAGACTTCACTTTCACAATATGCCACCTCCTACAATCATAAGACAGTTCAATTCTCAGGTCCCTGCCACCGATCTCTTGTGTCAGGAGGTCGCATCACTTCTTGCTTAGGGAGCAATAGAAGAGGTACCCATATCCCATCAGGGTACGGGGTTCTACTCCCCCTATTTTCTCATTCCAAAGAAAACAGGGGGACACAGGCCTATACTGGACCTCAGAGAATTAAGCGGGTATCTGTTACAAGAAAATTTCAAGATGATCTCCCTCGGAACACTCCTGCCATACCTTCAGAGTCAGGATTGGCTATGTTCTCTAGATCTAAAGGATGCATATACACATATTCTCATCCATGCAGATCACAGGAAATTCCTTTGATTCCTTTTCCAGGGAAGACTCTTCCAATATAGGGTTCTTCCCTTCGGTCTGGCTTCTGCCCCAAGAGTCTTCACAAAATGCATGGCAGTAGTAGCAGCATTCCTGAGAACTCTAGGAATATTCATCTTCCCCTACTTAGACGACTGGCTCATCTGAGCATTAACAGCTCCAGAAGCCAGCTTCGCCCTTTCTCGCACCATGCGAATCCTTCGGTACTTGGGACTGGTCATAAACCTCCCAAAATCTCATCTCACCCCTTCTCAGTCTCTAGAATAAGAACATAAGAACATAAGATATGCCATACTGGGTCAGACCAAGGTCCATCAAGCCCAGTATTCTGTTTCCAACAGTGGCCAATCTAGGTCATACGTACCTAGCAGTTTCCCCAAGGGACACAGGTTCCACAATGCTTGTATTGGTTCAAGCATTGATATCCTGGGTCCCTTCTTAATAATGGTTTATGGACCTTTCCTCCAGGAACTTGTCCAAACCTTTTTTAAACCCAGCTACACTAACAGCCTTTACTACATCCTCCGGTAACAAATTCCAGAGTTTGATTACACGTTGAGTGAAAAAATATTTTCTTTTATTAGTCTTAAATAGTTTACCCTGTAGCTTCATTGCATGTCCCCTAGTCTTTCTATATTCTGATAAGGTAAACAATCGATCTACGTTTACCCGTTCCACTCCGTTCATTAATTTATAGACTTCTATCATATCTCCCCTCAGCCGTCTCTTTTCCAGGTTAAAGAGCCCCAACCTTTTTAGCCTTTCTTCATAGGAGTAGCCTTCCATCCCCTTTACCATTTTGGTGGCTCTTCTCTGAACCTTTTCTAAAATTGCTATATCCTTTTTAAGATATGGCGACCAGAATTGCACACAATATTCAAGGTGCGGTCTCACCATGGAACGATATAGAGGCATTATAATATCTTTTGTTTTATTTTCCATTCCTTTCCTTATCATACCTAGCATTCTATTTGCTCTCTTGGCCGCCGCTGCACACTGGGCCGAGGGTTTTAACATGGTATCCACAAGGACGCCTAAATCTTTTTCTTGGGTGGTGGTTCCTAATGTGGAACCTTGCATCGTGTAACCATAGTTTGGGTTGTTCTTCCCTAGGTGCATAACCTTGCACTTCTCCACATTAAATTTCATCTGCCATTTTGATGCCCAGTCTTCCAATTTATCAAGATCCTCTTGCAATTTTCCACAATCCTCCTGGGTTTTAACAACTTTAAATAGTTTTGTGTCATCAGCAAATTTGATAACCTCACTCGTTATTCCACTTTCCAGGTCATTTATGAATATGTCAAAAAGCAGCGGACCCAGCACAGATCCCTGGGGTACACCACTATTCACCTTTCTCCATTGGGAAAATTGGCCATTTAGTCCTACCCTCTGCTTTCTATCTTTTAACCAGTTCCTGATCCACAGTAGTACACTGCCTCCTATCCCATGACTCTTTAGTTTTGCCAAAAGTCTCTCATGAGGGACCTTGTCAAAGGCTTTCTGAAAGTCCAGATACACAATATCAACCGACTCACCTTTGTCCACCTGTTTATTCACTCCTTCAAAAAAACATAACAGATTAGTAAGACAAGATCTTCCTTGTCTAAAGCCATGTTGGCTGTCTCCCATTAGGTCATGACTATCTATATGCTGAGTAATTTTATTCTTTATGATGGTTTCTACCATTTTTCCCGGTACTGATGTCAGGCTCACCGGTCTGTAGTTTCCCGGATCACCCCTCGAACCCTTTTTAAAAATTGGTGTTACATTGGCGATCCTCCAATCCTCAGGTATTAGAGATGATTTTAATGATAGTTCACAGATTACTGATAGCAGGTCTGCAATCTCAAATTTCAGTTCTTTCAACACCCTTGGATGTATACCATCCGGCCCAGGTGATTTGCTACTCTTCAGTTTATCTAATAGTTGTAGGACATCTTCCCGATGTATCGATATTTCCTTCAATTCTTCCACACCTTTAAATACCACTTCAGTCGTGGGTAACATCCCTACATCTTCCTCAGTAAAGACCGAAGCAAAGAATTCATTCAGTCTCTCCGCTATCGCCTTGTCGCCTCTTAGTGCTCCTTTAACCCCTTTATCATCTAATGGACCAACTGACTCTCTCACGGGTTTTTTGCTACGAATGTACTTGAAAAGGTCTTTATTTCGCGTTTTTGCTTCCGCAGCAAGCTTCTTCTCAAATTCTCTCTTTGCCTGCCTTATCAATGCCTTGCATTTGACTTGCCAGTGCTTGTGCTGTTTCCAGGTTTCATCATTTGGCTCTTTTTTTCCATTTCTTGAAAGATGCTTTTTTGGCAACAACAGCCTCTCTGACCTCAGCTTTAAACCATGCTGGCAATTTTTTGGACTTCCTTCCACTTTTCTTAAAGCGTGGAATACAGCTGGTCTGGGCTTCCAAGATAGTATTTTTCAACAACACCCAAGCTTGATGTACGTCTTTAACCTTTGCAACTGCTCCTTTTAGTTTTTTCTTAACTTCATTAACTTAAATTCATAGGGGCTCGTCTAGACACAAAGCAGTCAAAGGCTTTCCTGCCACAGCCACGTTGTCTTTGTATAGTACAGCTGGCCTCCCAAGCAGCTAGAAAATTTTCCTTATTGCTCGGGAGATGCTTCAGCTTCTGGGGCATATGGCATCCACTGTCCATGTGGTTCCCTATGCTTGCCTTCATATGCGAGCAGCCCAGTGGACCCTATCCTTGTCCGGGTTGGCTAACGGACAAAATCAGAAACTCCACATGTCTCATTTCGTCCCTGCAATGGTGGCAATCACTGGAAAATCTTCTCGTAGGCTCTCCTTTCCAGTGGCCTCTATACCAAGCCACCCTAACAACAGTTGCGTCCAAATTGGGTTGGGAGGCTCACTTGCACGATCTCTCGACTCAGGGTCCCTGGACCCCACGGGAGGCTTGTCTTCACATAAACCTCCTAGAACTCAGAGACATTTTCCATGCTATTTGAGTATTTCAGTCCCATCTCAGCTACAAGACAGTTCTGGTCCAGACCGACAATCAAGTAGCCATGTTCTGTGTGAACAAGCAGGACGGAACAGGCTCTCTGTCATTATGCAACGAAGCTTTGCGACTGTGAGCCCTCGCCAGAGAGCTTCAAATCCACCTTCTAATGGTATATCTTTTGGGCATTCAAAATCTTTGGGCAGACAAACTCAGTCAAATACTGCTGCCACACGAGTGGTCTCTTCAGTCAGACCAGCTTTCTTGAGTGTTTCGAATCTGGGGAACGCCAGATATAGACCTCTTTGCAAGTCCTCAGAATGCCAAACTTCCCCGATTCTGTTCCAGAATTCCGGCTCAAAACTGTCAGGCAAGGGGATGCTATCGTCCTCCACTGGGGTCAGGACTTCCTTTATGCCTTCCCACCCATTCCCCTCATTCCCAAAACTTTGTTCAAGCTTCGGAGAGACAGAGGTCATATGATACTCATAGCTCCACGTTGGCCATGACAACCGTGGTATCCTCTGCTTCTGCGTCTCTCTCAAGCCACACCTCTGGAGTTGGGATATGCTCCAGATCTTCTTTCCCAAGAGAACGGGACTCTATTGCACTCGAATCCCCGGTCCCTGCATCTCAGGGCCTGGTTACTGAAAGCCTAGGATTTCTGGATATCAATCTTTCTTAACAGGTAAAGGATATCCTTGTGGCTTCCAGAAAGCCTTCCACAAGGTGATCCTACGCCTTTAAGTGGAAGAGGTTCTCTGTATGGTGGTCTCAAAGGGGACTTAACCCCCTTTCGGTGCCTGTGGAATCGCTACTGGAGTATCTCCTCCATTTATCAAATTCTGGTCTTAAAACCAATTCAGTAAGGGTCCATCTTGGTGCCATTGCAGCTTCTTGCAAACCTCTGGATGGACAACCTATTTCCTCTCATCCACTCGTAGCAAGGTTTATGAGAGGTCTACTCTTAACAATACCTCCCATTAAGCCACTGCCAGTGGCATGGGATCTGTATCTTGTTCTCGGGCAGCTTATAAAACCGCCCTTTGAACCTTTAGCCACTATAGCTCTAAAGTTTCTTTCGTGGAAGGTTATCTTCCTAGTTGCCCTCACTTCTGCAAGACGCATCAGTGAGCTTCAGGCCTTAGTGGCAGATCCTCCTTATACAAGATTTCACCATGATAAAGTAGTTCTTAGGGCTCATCCTCACTTTATGCCAAAGGTGGTTTCGCCTTTTCATTTGAACCAAGCGGTTTACCTTCCTATATTCTTCCCTAGGCCTCATGCCTCTAATGCAGAAAGGAATCTTCATACCTTAGATTGTAAAAGAGCCTTGGCTTTTTACCTTCAAAGAACTAAGCAACATAGGAAATCTTCTCAGCTTTTTGTTGCTTTTGATTCTAGTCATTTGGGACTTCCAGTTTCCAAAAGAACTCTCTCTAGGTGGATTGCAGATTGCATATCCTTTGCATATGAGAGTAAGGGACTTTCTCTCGAAGGCCATGTGACAGCTCACAATGTGAGAGCAATGGCAGCCTCTATGGCTAACCTTCGTTCTGTGTCCATTGACGACATCTGTAGAGCGGCCACTTGTGCTTCGGTACACACCTTTACAGCCCACTATTGCTTAGACAAGGACTCCCGTCGGGATGCCTCGTTTGGCCAGGTTGTTCTCCAGCATCTCTTTCAGACTTAGTACAACTCCTACTTGCCATCCCGTTTAGCCAGGCTGTTCTCCAGCATCTCTTTCAGACTTAGTACAACTCCTACCTGCCATCCCGGGTTTTGATGCCAGAGATCCATGGGAGGAAGCATAACCCATCTCACCCTGGGTTCGCAGCTGCTGGGGTCATCCCCTTGGCATCTCTCAGCTGGGGAGTCCCCATATGTGAAGACTACATTCCTGCTTGTTCCTGGAGATAGCGTAGTTATTCACCTGTAACAGGTGATCTCCGGGAACAGCAGGAATTTAGTCTTCACAACCCACCCACCTCCCCTAGGAGTTGTATCTCTCTTTTCTTTTCTTTCCCTCTCTCTCTCTCTCTCTCTTTGTCTCAGCTTTAAAACTCAGCTGGAGAGAGGCAGTTGAGAAAGGCGGGAAGGCAGTACGCAGGTGCAGTGGGATGCTCCCAAAAGCTTTCCTATTAGACACTGGGGAGCGTTCCCGCGCAGTCTCCTTCGGTACTGATGATACCCATATGTGAAGACTTAATTCCTGCTGTTCCCGGAGATCACCTGTTACAGGTGAGTAACTACGCTTTCTAAGTGTATACTCTCTAGATGGATAGCAGACTGCATTGCATTTCATTTGCCTATGACAAAGTGGGACTCTCCCTGGAAGAGCATGCCACTACTCAAAATGTTCACCTCATGGCCATCTTGATGAGAAACCTATGCTCAGTAGCCATCACTGAAATTTGCAAAGCAGCAACTTCGTCTTCTGTCCATACCTTTGCTGCCCATTATTGTCTGGACAAGGACTCCCGTCAGAATGCCATGTTTGGTCAGGCTGTACTCCAGCACCTCTTCAGACTTAGATTCAATTCCTATTCTCCGTCCCGAACTTTGAAGATATGAGAAATCTATGTGGGATCCATGACCTCATCATACTTCCTCTGAGGCAAACCTCTATCAGTTCTGAGGTCACTTCATCTGGGAATTAGGGAGTCTCTGCTTGTTTCTGGTGATAGCGTAGTTACTACCCTTAACAAGTGATCTCTGGAAACAGCAGGAATTTAGTCTTCAAAACCCGCCTTTCTCCCTTAGGAATTATAGGGTTTCATTTACTCTCTTTTCTCAGCTACAAACAACTGAAAAGAGGGAGTTGGGAAGGCAGTTGCGCAGGTGCAGTGGAGTGCTTCCAAAAAGCTTTCCAATTGGACGCTGGGGAGCGTTCCCAGGCAAGCTCCGTCTGTACCAACATCACCCTTTTTTGAAATTACTGCTATTCCCGGAGATCACCTGTTACAGGTGAGCAACTATGCTTTACCCAATTTCAGCAGTACTGTCTGTCTTGAAACTTTGTTCAAGTCAGATTGTGATCTGAATATTGGTTTGCTGAAAGGACAGAGATTAATCTCCATTTGCAATAGTAGTTGCACCTGGGGGAATTCTGTGCAGAAACATTTAAAATTCTGCACAAAAAATTTAGAAAATTCTGCATGCAGTATTAGAAAATTCTTGCATAGAATTCTCCTGTCATAAAGTCTAACTCCTTCTCTAGACCTGAAATTTCTCCTGCCTTTTTCATTCTTAGCTCTCTCACTTCAATCCGTTCTCTCCCCAACCCTTTCTTGTCTCCCCTGTTCTCTCTCCTAACTTCTAGCAAGATCCCTACTGTTATTTGTCCCTAAGGTCTTTCCTCGTGCACATACCCCCACCTCACCTCCTTTTTCCCCTCCTCATACAGCAAACCTTAGCTCTCCCTTACCTCTCCTTCTTTCTTCCCAGGCACTTATTTACATCTTTCTTTCTCACCACTCCCCACGCATACACCCATCTCCTGCCCCTAGCCACCCCACTGATTCACAAGCAGCCCATCTCCTGCCCCCTGACACACCAGCAGACCTTCTCTTTTGCCTGATTGCAGCGGGTCTGTAACACAGCTATGGGAGCATTGCTTAATTCCAACACCTGCACCATGCTTTCAAAAGGTAAACAGAAGCACGCTGGAATCGAGCACAGCCATGGGAGCAAAGGGAAATGCTACCATGGCTGTGAAAAGACTAACGGTGAGGCAGGCTCGGGGCACCCTTAAAGCTTGTGTGTGTGAAACTGCCTAGCTATATGCCGGTGCCTGTGCAGAATTCTGCACAGCAGATGCAGAATTATGTGCACATGGAGAATTCTACGCAAATTCTGCATTTGCTCAGAATTCCCCCTGGAGAAAATAGTACATTGATCAAGATACCCATGTGGTGGAATAGGCGATCACCTGGCTTTTTGCAGGCAATTAGATGGGTTTTTTTTCATGCAGATTAAAGATTTGGTCTGATGTTACTTTGTTTATACTGGTTTTTGTTAATCAGTTCGATGTGTGTTAAGATAAGTAGCTTAATACTGCATTTTTATGTTGATTGTAGTTTTGATTATACGGTCTATAATTTTCTCTTAAACCAGATATGATCTTATTAAAGTGAATTATAATGACCATTTTAACTTTAAATACAGATGTTTTAAAATTAAGTTTTGTATCATTCTTCATGTTCTTGTTTGTGTGTAAGTGTATCTGTCTTCATTTATGACAGAAATAGTTATTTTCCTTGAATCTTTAGCCTTTTATTTCTTGCTGCATTGGATCAGCTGGTCAGAGGACAACAACCCCTCCTCCATCTCAGATCCCAGATCCACCCTTCTCCTTCTCTGTTGCTCCCAACCGAACATCATTGGGTGGGATTCTCTCTTCGCCCACTTGGGGCGGCCTGCTTGGAAAATCTACCACCAAACTGATCTCAGCAGGAACCCAAGACAGTGAGTGGGGATCTCCAACATCACTGGAGGGTCAGCTTGGGTCTGTTACTGTCTTTCATGAAGCCTTGCAGCTCCCCCATGTGAAAGCATTATACTTGGCAGGTAGGTGTTTTGAAGTATTGGAGGTTTCTCCAATGTCAAAGATGGTGTCTGAAGAAGGCTTTGTTGCAAAGTGTGTAAATTACTGCTAGGCTACTAGTTGATAGTTAAATAAAGCGTAGTTACTCACCTGTAATAGTTGATCTCCGGGAACAGCAGGAATTTAGTCTTCACATACTCTCTGTGACTCGACTTGATGTGATGCCTATATGTAAATAGTTATCCCGGTTTTACCCAAGTTTAAGCACCTGTTTATTGTAATGCAGTGCAGATTCCTGCACCATATAAGTTTTGTTGTCATGTGAACCGCACTGATGCTGAATAGCGCGGTATAGAAGAGACTGTAAATAAATAAAAAAATAAACATA
The DNA here is from genome assembly GCA_033557465.1 of Ichthyophis bannanicus. NCBI lineage: Eukaryota > Metazoa > Chordata > Amphibia > Gymnophiona > Ichthyophiidae > Ichthyophis > Ichthyophis bannanicus. The sequence goes on from CM066036.1 coordinate 499,649,447, forward strand.
TGGGTATTGTCGGTATTGACGGAGCCTGCGCGGGAATGCTCCCCAGCATCCAATAGGAAAGCTTTTGGGAGCATCCCTCAGGACATGTGCGCTGCCTTCCCGCCTTTCCAACTGTCCTTCTTCAGTTAAGTTTGTAGCTGAGTGAAAAGGATAGAGGGAGAGAGGAAAGAGACAAAGAGATAGAGAGACAACTCCTAGGAGAGATGGGTGGGTTGTGAAGACTAAATTTCTGCTGTTCCCGGAGATCACCTGTTACAGGTGAGTAACTACGCTATCTCCAGGAACAAGCAGGAATGTAGTCGTCACATATGGGGACTCCCTAGCTGAAGATGCCAGGGAGATAGCCCCAGGAAGGTGCCACCCTGGAAAGATGGGAATCCTTCCTCCCATGGATCTCTGGCATTCCACCAGGGTTGTGGGTAGGAGTTGAATTAGGTCTGAATGAGATTTTGAAGAACAGCTTGGCCAAAGAAGGCATCCCAACGGGAGGCTTTATCCAGGCAGTAGTGAGCTGTGAAGGTGTGTACCGAAGCCCAGGTGGCTGCTCGACAAATGTCATCGATAGACACATAGTGGAGATTAGCCATGGAAGTTGCCATGGCTCTCACGTTATGAGCTGTGACATGGTCCTGAAGAGGAAGACCCTTACTCTCATAAGTAAAGGATATGCATTGGGCAATCCATTTAGATAAAGTTCTTTTGGAGACCGGTTCTCCCAAATGACTAGGGTCAAAAGCTATAAAAAGTTGCGAGGACTTTCTATGTTGCTGTGTTCTCTGTAGGTAAAAAGCTAAGGCCCTTTTACAATCCAAAGTATGAAGGTTTCTTTCTGCATTAGAGGCACGAGGCCTCGGAAAAAATACAGGAAGATAAATTGATTGATTTAAATGAAAAGGCAAAACCACCTTTGACCTAAAGTGTGGATGAGTTCTAAGAACAACCTTATGGTGAAACCTAGTATAAGGAGAATTAGCCACTAAAGCTTGCAGGTCACTAATGCGACGTGCAGAGGTGATTGCAAATAGGAAGATGACCTTCCAGGTCAAAAACCTAAGGGCTGTAATGACTAAAGGCTCAAAAGGCGGCTTCAAGAGCTGCCCAAGAACTAGATTTAGATCCCATGCCACTGGTGGTGGCTTAATGGGAGGTTTGGTTAATAGAAGACCTCTCATAAATCTGGATATGAGTGGATGAGAGGAAATTGGTTGTCCATTCAGAGGCTTATAAGAAGCTGCAATTGCACTAAGATGTACTCTTACCGAATTGGTCTTTAGACCAGAATTTGTTAAGTGAAGGAGATACTCTAGTATCGATTCTAAGGGTATGCCAAGGGGGTTTAATCCCTTCTTGGAGCACCATATAGTAAAACGTTTCCACTTGAAGGCATGAGATCTAATTGTGGAAAGTTTCCTAGAAGCCTGTAGGATATCCTTTACCTGTTGGGACAGGTTGAAATCCTGGAGGTATAAGCCTTCAGCAACCAGGCCGTGAGATGCAGGGACTGGGGATTTGGGTGCCATAGTGTCCTGTTCTCTTGGGAAAGGAAATCTGGAGCATGCCCTAACTCCAGAGGTGCAGCTTAAGAGAGATGTAGAAGCAGGGGATACCACTCTTGGCGTGGCCATCATGGCGCTATGAGAATCATGCAACCCCTGTCTCTCTGAAGCTTGAGGAGTGTTTTGGGGATGAGGGGAATGGGTGGGAAGGTATAAAGGAAGCCCTGACCCCAATGAAGGAGGAAGGCATCCTTTGTCTGACTATTGTTAGCCAGAATCCTGGAACAGACCCGGGGAAGTTTGGCATTCAGTGGACTTGCGAAGAGGTCTGTCTGGAGTGCCCCAGAGATGAAATATCTTTGCCACCTTGTCCAGGTGGAGGAACCACTCGTGAGGTAGCAGTACTCGACTGAGTTTGTCTGCCCAAAGGTTTTGAATGCCTGGAAGATATACCACTAGAAGGTGAATTTGATACTCTCTGGCGAGGGCCCACAGTCGTAAAGCTTCGTTGCATAACGACAGAGAGCCTGTCCCGCCTTACTTGTTCACATAGAACATTGCTACTTGATTGTCCGTCTGGACTAGGACTGTCTTGTGGCTGAGCTGGGCGTGGAATACTCGAAGAGCTAAATAGATTGCTCTTAATTCCAGGACGTTTATGTGTAGACCGGCCTCCTGTGGAGTCCAGGTTCCCTGGGTAGAGAGATGATTCAGGTGTGCTCCCCAACCCACCTGTGATGCATCTGTTGTTAGGGTGGCCTGAAAAAGGTGTTGATGAAAAGGAGACCCCATTGTCAGATTTTCTAGGGATTGCCACCATTGGAGGGACAAAATTAGTCGTTGAGAGTTTATTATTTTGTCCGGATGGATCAGAATGTGAGTGTATGCATCCTTTAAGTCTAGAGAGCAAAGCCAATCTTGGCTTTGAAGGTATGGCAGAAGAGTTCCTAGAGAAATCATTTTGAATTTCTCTCGAAACAGGTATTTGTTCAATTCTCTGAGATCTAAAATGGGTCTGTGTCCTTCTGTTTTCTTTGGAATAAGAAAATAGGGGGAGTAGAACCCTGCACCCCGTTGAAGAATGGGTACCTCCTCTATTGCCCCTTGGGCAAGAAGTGTTGAGACCTTGTGATCTAACAGATTGTTTGCGGAGATTTGAGAATTGAATTGCTTTAGAATTGTAGGTGGGGGCATGCTTTGAAAATGAAGCTTGTACCCTTCTCCTACAATGTACAAAGTCCAATCTTCTGCTGTTATCTGATGCTATCTTTTGGCAAAGTGGCATAACCTGCCAGGGATACTGGGGGGTGGGGGACCCCTCAGAGGCAGGAAGGCTAAGCTCTCTAGGAAGGAGTCAAAGCCCTTGAGGGTGCTGAACCTGCAGAGCTGGTTGGGCTCTGGGGCCTTTTGGCTTTTTTTGCTATCTAATTTGTCCCTTTTGGGCAACCTGACCCTGAGATTGACTCTGCTGGGTATAGGAAGGATAAAATTTTCTCGTTTTGCTGAAAGAGGTTTTTTTTATAAGACTTCTTTTTGGCTGGAGTGGCTGTAGATTTTGACAATCTATCAAGAGTAGTATTGTCAGCATCTAACTCATTAGCCTTTTCCTGCCAGTTCTTGCCGAAGAGATTCTCTCCCGCGCAAGGAATGTTGCCTAACTTGTCCTGTACCCAAGTCTCCAAGTCTGATGCCTGAAGCCAGGCAATCCGTCGTGCGCCAATGGCAATAACAGAGGTTCTGCTGATGCATTCAAAGCAGTCAAAGGCTGCACAATTTACAAACTTGGAGACATCTTGAACATCCTTAACTACAGCAAGAAAGTCTTGTCTCTTGTCATCTGGGAGAAATGTGCTCATAAGCTCAAAATCTCCTGTAACTTCCTTGAGGAACATTCCCATATACAGTATATATGGACTGATCCTAGCTGAAAGCATGGAAGCCTGAAAAGTTTGGCGCCCAAAAGAGTCCAGAGTCATGCATGCCTCTTTGCACTTTTCATCCTACGCATGGCTGACTCCACCACCATTGCATGGTGTGACAGCTGAGTCTTGAAATCCAGGACATGGCAGAACTCGATACATAGTATCAAGTCTCCTAGAGTAAGGAGATGTAGTCAGAGGTGTCTCCCACATTCTGAGCATCAAGTTATGCAGAATTTCATGGATGGGCAGAGTGGCTCCCTCCTTTGGAGCCTTTAGGATATTGGAGAATTTCCAATTCCTTTGCTCTGGGTTCCTCTTCAGGAGCCACCATGATTGAAAGGCCCTTGGCCATATCACGAATAAAATCCTGAAAAGACATATCCTCTGGAGGTGACATTCTGCATTGGGGAGAAGAGGGATCCTCTGGGAGAAACCCTCTAGTACCAGCAGAATTGTCAGATTCTTCGGAATCGGAGGATTTGAAGTATTCCTGCCCACTATGCTCATGCAAAGCACGGTCCCGGTATCGATCGAAGTCGGTACCAAGTTGATCTGATACCGATCTGTCGATTCCAGCCAAAGATGGCGTGGGAAGAATTCCCACCGGTACCGGTACCGGTACCGGTGTAGGTACAGGCATCGGTGTCGATGTAGGTACCGGTGCCCGTTGGACCAGCAGTACCGCAGCTGAGAGAAGAGCTGCAATGCTGCGTTCGATAGCGAGGAACCTCTGGTCTATCGACGCTGTCGATGCCTGGGTATCGGTACCGGTGAAAACGGCCGGAACCCATGAGCATGGCACAGGTAGTTCTTGCGAGGTCGGGGCCTCGAGAACATCCTGAAGCCCCATTGATGCTTTGGAAGCCGAAGCCTCCCGCCGGGGCTGCTTTGCCGGTGTGGTTCCCTCAAGGGCAATGCCAATGGCCTCTCGATGCTTAGCAGGAGAGCTACCCTTTGAGGACCGGCTTTTATGTTTAGTTACCTGAGATCCATGGGAGGAAGAGGAGGCCCTTTTAAGATGTCGATGCAATGGATCTGGCATCCGAAGAAAAGTGGGTACCGAGCTTTGCAGCCCGGTTCTGACTTCCTCTTTTAGTCATCCCCATACAGGAGAGGCATTCAGATGGAGAATGTTCAGGCCCTAAACATTTAAGACACCAATCATGTGTGTCAGTGACAGAAATAGTACCGCCACACTTAGTACATTTTTTAAAATCACTAGTTGGTTTTTCCATGTTTTAGTAATATGGGGCGTAGTGCCCAAAATGGCGCCTAGCACCAAAAAAGAAAGGTTTCTGAAGAGAAACAGCTCAAAGTATAAGGTTTTGTTTTGTTTTGTTTTTTTTGGAAAAGAAAAGAAAAGAACCGGCGGTACCGGTAAGCGTCATGTGGCAGGCAAACACGACCACAAGAAAACAATTTTAAAGATGGAATTTTCTGCGGTGACAGGGTATGGATCCTGTCGGCTCCGCATAAAACGAAAAACTGAAGAGGGACAGTTGGAAAGGCGAGAAGACAGTGTGCATGTGCTGAGGTATGCTCCCAAAAGCTTTCCTATTGGACACTGGGAAGTGTTCCTGCGCAGGCTCCGTCGGTACCGGCGATACCCATATGTGAAGACTACATTCCTGCTTGTTCCTGGAGATAGCGGATGCTAGGAAAGGGCATGTCTTAGCACGCATTCGGTTTGTTAGTGTGCCTTAAGTTTAGTGCACATTAAATCGATTTGACATGTGTTTAAGTTGATTAATATGTATTAGAAAGTATAACGTGCTAGAACATTTTATTAAAATAAATGTATGAAATGAACAGATGAAATATATGAAAATCAGGAAAAAATCCCAAATGAGTAAAAAACAAATTGCCCTTATCCCCAGTGGATACCCCAAGAAAAGACATCTATGTATTAAAGATAAAACCTTAAGAGGGAATCATTTTCTATAGGAAGCAAATTGAGTTCTTTTAAAATGGGAGTCATGCTGTCTAGTTTTGCCCCTATTGTGAGCCTCACCTATGTTTATAATAAGTTGTAAACACTGAAACTGATTCTGTAACAAATTAATTTAGATGATTTGTTATCAAAGAATAGATTAAGGATATCAAATTATTTTGCTCTAGATATAGTTGGAGTTGACAAATCTGGTGCAAGCAGCAAAATGAAGATATTACCATGGCAGAAATCTGCTTATCCATTACCCCAAGACTCTTTAAAATCTCTTTGGTTCCACTCTTATACCAGCTTTCAAGGGAGAAGACAAGCAGTTCATTTCTCTTGGAAATCCATATTAGTCCGAGCTTTAATAGGTTTGATTTCAGTTTTACTGATGCAGCCATCTTGATTCGCATTCTAAACAGTGGTTTAGATTTGCTATTCTTGTCTATTTATCTTTCTCTAGTTAAATAACTAATTTAATGTCATCTGCCCAAACATACTATCCAAACCAAACCTATGAAATAGCCTTAGCAAGCGCCACCATGTAAAGGGTAAATTAGATCCCTGGCGTATTCCAGCTGTCAAAGCTTGTGAAGCCAATATCAACCAACCACATGATATGCAGTATATTCTCCCTGATAAAAATGAATCGGTCCATTACAGTAAGATTACTCCCAGCCCTAAACTTGTAAGCTGACTTAATAACAAACAGTGGTCGAGAGTATCTAAAGCGGGTGTTAAATAGAGTTGGTTATGTTCTGTTTATATACTGCCTTCCTTATACATAGTCCAACTCAAAGTGATTCTCAGAACTTACAAATGAGCATTCATACATAGTAACATAGTATATGATGGCAGATAAAGACCAGTATGGTCCATCTAGTCTGCCCAGTAAGGTGTTTAGAGTGGTTGTAAATGCTGCTCTGGGCAGGTCACCCACCTCAATGTCTGTGTTTAGGGTTGTAACTGTTTTCAATTTTGCCCATTGCTTTTCTACATACCCCAGCTGTTCCCATTCCACCTACGACTCCTTGAGGTATTGCCCCATCTTAGCAAAGCTAGATTTCCTAAAATCTAGGACTCTCACTTTTGAATGGACTTTATCAGTCCTAGTTCTCTTACTGAACCACACCTTCTGGTGATAACTGGATGCAAGATGATCTCCCACTACAATATCAGAAACACTTTTTCCATTGGTATGCACCAGGTCCTGTATGACCCCTTCACATATGGGTTGCTAGAATAATTCTCCCTATAACATGATAATATTTCTCTACCCCATTTTTCTTGTATCCTAACTCCATCTGCCAACCTCAACAGCATAGTTTCAATGATACAGTTGTGGTCAACATTATTGGCACCCTTGCAGTTCAACCCCTTAATGTCCAAAATCTTCTTTACAAAAAGTGGCCAGTTAATTGGCTTTGGACTATATATGCACACATATTTGACACACAAAAGAATTAAATAAAACAAGACCAATTAAAAAAAAGAAATAGTAGGAAACAGTATAAAAACTGGGTCATTGCCAGAACATGATTTTTCTCAATTTAAGGTGAAAACCTGACAAAAACCATACCAACAATGCCTATCTAAGTAAACCTAATCTAACAATTTTTTGTCAGATCACCTACCATGAGAGGTCTTCCTCTCTCGTAGTAGGTCCTCCTTTTAATCGAATTTATAAAAAGGCTTCAGCAGCCTCAAAGCACTCTAAGGGCAAACTCCCACAAGTGCGCCTCCTCAGAAACGCTTAACGGAAATAGTGCCAGTCCTTCATCCCACCAATCCAAAAGACATCAAGTTGCTGTATTGACTAACTTATCTTGACGATTATTTCTAGGATGGTGTTGGAAAGATCCCTATTTATATTACAGTTGCCTCAAGAATGATGATTTAATTACTCAACTTCAATCAGATACCATCCTCTGAGACACTTAGCTGAAATCATACGTGTTCTTCCTCCCACATCTCAACATTGATCGGGTATTGCAACACAATGCCGTGTTTCAAGCTCTGTGTCTTCCTAGCTCCTCTTCAAGCAATGTAACCCAATCGTGCATCCATTTCCGGTTTTGTATCTCTCATGATGATTAAACAGCAAACAGTTAGAATTGAATAATTAAGGCGTCCAATAGAGCCAAAGCCAATCGCAATAAAGAGATCATCAATGCAAAGACCACCAGTCAATATCCAAATTAAGACCATGAGGAGTCATTCATTGCAATTTAAAAATCCAGCATTGTTCTTTATATTGCAGTTTAGAAATCCGATTTCCCCCCCCCCCCCCCCACGTAGGTTACAGGGGACAGAATCAATCACCAACCATCTCAATTCCTCAAAACAATGCCGTAATGTGAAAACATTGGGGCAGCCATAGCCTGAGAATTAATATGTGAACGATGTTCCTGTAAACGTTTTTTAATAGGCTTGGAGGTTCTGCCTACATATTTGAGCTATATCAGAATTAACCTTCAGGTCAGGGCAAATCAGCAGTATAAATAGGAATACCCAACCTCAATCAATGACCACCAGAGTAAATATTTTTGTCGGAGCTAGCCGTAGGAAGGTCAGAAGGAAAACCGACCTACAGGGAGGGGGGACCAGCGGAGGAAAGACCACAGCCTACCAGATGGGAAGATTGTCCACTGTACCACATAGACGTTTTATCTGTGTGGCTTTCTGGTAATGTGTTAACATAGTCTAATGTGTCAAGTATTATGTCTACACAATTCCTTTTGGTTTTTATTTTAATTTTACGGTTGATTTAATGTACTTTTGGTTTTTTTAGACCCCTGACGAAGGCTGCGGCCGAAACTTGTTTAGTTGGGTCCCTAATAAAGAATTACTAACATCATCTGGTAGGCTGTGGTCTTTCCTCCGCTGGTCCCCCCTGGTTGTTGGTTGCGGAAGATACTCTTCTTTCCCTTCCCGGAAAACCGACCTACACCAGGCGGGTAGCTACTTTTTATTTATAGAGGTTCTTCACCAAAATTAAAGTTAAAGTTCAAATAACCAATAGAATTATGTTCAAAAAACTTCTCAGTCCAGAAATGCCGGTTCTCCAGGACCAAGCAGGAAGTCAGTCCTCACATATGGGTGACGTCTGCGCCGACGGAGCCCTCGCGGAGCAATTTTCCCCAGCTTTCAAAGAAAGCCTTTGGGAATTGCAGCGCGCATGCGCGGTCGCCTTCCCGCCCAAGGGTGCCATCTTAGCCAGTCTTCTTTTTTCCGCGGAGCCCTACAGACGTACCCGTCGTGTCCCCGCTAAAAAAGTTGATTTTCGTGAGTTTTTCTCTTTTTTCGCATTCGGTTCGATGCCGGTCGTTTTCCTGCCCGGACTCGCGACGCCGTTGCGAGTCCTTCTCTTAATTTTCGGTTTTTCTGATTTTGGTCAGTTTCGTTTTCGGTTTTTCGCTGGCAGCCCGGTCCTTTGACCTTGCAGGGGCCCTTTTTCCCCCGATGGCTGCCAGTGGTTTCAAGCGGTGTGGTCAGTGTGACAGAAATATGTCACTCACTGACACACACGATAATTGCCTCCGCTGCCTGGGCCCGGATCATGAAGAACTGATCTGTGGAGCCTGTGGCAAAATGTCCTCCAAAGCGTTGAGGAGTCGGCGGCACCAGCGGGATAGAATCTTCGCTGACCCCGGCCGTACCCGGACCTCGTCGGAGGCCTCGGCATCCAGAGGCTCCAGCTCTGACCATCGCCGAAGCTCCTCCGACAGGGGTTCTCCCTCCGGGGACCATCGACGGAAGGCAAAACCGGCGAGGGCGGCGTCGGTGGACGCTCCTGGCTCCGCGAGGGCCAGGTCGCATAGCCCCGATAGCCGTCCCGGGTCTTTGGAGAAGGAGCACCTCCCGAAGCGACCTCGCCTGGAGTCGGAGTTGCCTGCTCGGGTAAGTCCTGTAGTCCTTCTGGACTCGCCTCCGAGATGTCCGACGTCGGGCCCGAGTCGGGGACTGCTGGGTCACCTGAGGTCGGACTCAGGTTGACGGCCTTGGAGAGCAGACTATCTGCCTTCATGGACTAGCAGCGGGCACTGATCGCTAGCCTGGCTGGCGCCACTGCCCCGACCGCCGGGACGTCGACGTCTAAGTCGACCCCGGAGACCGAGCCGATCCTCGAGTCCATGCGAACTCGAGTCGATCCTCGGTCGAGGTCACCCTCGGCCTCCCGTTCGGGACCGAGGTCGTCGCCGCCGACTCCCTCGGCGTCGGGGCGGCCGACGCCTCCGCCTGCCCGAGCCGACCCCACCGATTCCTCCTCGGAGTCGGCCTGGGAGTCTGAAGAGGAAGAGTCACCTGATTCGTTTCGGACTCGGTGTGTCCCCTCGGACTCACCTGAGTCCGAACCTCGGAAGCAGTCCCCTCCGGAGGATGCCCGGTTCTCGGACTTCGTCAGGGATATGGCCAAGGCTTTGGCCTTCCCTGCGGATCCCGAGGAGGAGCCGAAGAGCCGAAGAGCTCGACGCCCTTCAGTACGACTCTCCCGCCCGGGAGCACTTTACTGTACCGGTTCCTCCCATGCTGGAACGACTACTCTTCCGCATGTGGGAGAGTCCGGCCTCGTCGCCGGTATTAAGCAAGCGGGTCGATTCCATCTATCGAGTCCGCAAGAGTCCTGGCTTCCAAAAAGCACAGCTGCCACACCATTCCATGGTGGTGGAATCGGCCATGCATAGGCTTAAGAGCCAAAAGATGCACTCCTCGGTGCCTCCTGGCAGGGAGGCCCGTAACCTGGATGGCCTCGGTAAGAAGTGTTTCCAGGGCTCTATGCTGGCTTGTCGTGTCCAGACCTACCCAGCTATACATGGGCATGTATCTCCGAGACCTGGCTAAAGAGATAGCCGGATTCTCCGCTGGACTGTCCGAGGAACCTTTGCGGAGGTTCCTGGCCTTGACAACTGGTATTCGGAATGCTCCAAATTCATGTCCCGAGCAGCCTATGATGGCTTTGAAGCATCGGCTCGAGTAGCCGCAGCTGGCATCGGTGCCCGCCGACAGGCTTGGCTTCAGTCGTCTGACCTTGAACCCTGGGTGCAGGACAAGTTGGTCGATGTCCCCTGCAGAGGTGAGAACCTCTTTGGCAAGCCCATGGCTGAAAAGGCTGCACAAATCGAGACGGAGACTCTCACCAGGACTAGGCTTTCTAGGAAGACCTCCGCCCCTTCCCAGAAAAAGAAGGGCTCGGGAAAGAAGTCCTTTTACCCGAGAAAGGCGGCTGCCTATAAACACTACCCTCAATATCAGGCCTCCGCAGCTCCCCCACAGGGCCAGCAGGCCAAGGGACGGGGTAACGGGTCCCGTAGGCAGCAAGCCCCCAAGCCTGCACCACCAGCCCCTGCCCAGCAGGGTGGGGGTTTTTGACTTCCTCAGCATAGCCTCTCCCCCTCAGCTGGCTCAGCTGGTTCATTTCGCCCACAGGTGGTCCAACATCACTTCAGATGCCTGGGTGCTTCAAGTCGTGAGAGAAGGATATCTTCTCCACTTCCATCAGGTCCCTCCCTCTTATTTTCCGGGAGAACCTCCTCGACTCCCTCTGCACAGGGACTTACTCCTTCAGGAGTTAGCAAGTCTTCTTCAGGAACAGGCTGTGGAACCGGTGCCCCACCACCTGAGAGGTCAAAGCTTTTATTCCAGGTATTTCCTAATACCAAAAAGGACAGGAGGCCTCAGACCCATCCTGGACTTGCGCAACCTCAACAAGTTCCTCGTGCGGGAAAGGTTCAAGATGCTTACCCTTGGAATCCTTCTGCCCTACCTCCAGCAGGGAGATTGGCTATGCTCCTTAGATCTAAAGGATGCCTACACGCACATCCTCATCCACCCAAGCCACCGCCAATACCTAAGGTTTGTGGTGGCAGGAAATCATTACCAGTACAGAGTACTGCCCTTTGGCCTATCCTCCGCACCGCGAGTCTTCACAAAATGTCTCGCGGTGGTGGCGGCCTATCTCCGGCTTCACGGCCTCTATGTCTTTCCGTAACTCGACGACTGGCTCATCAGAGCATCGTCCTCTCCGGCAGTCACCAATGCCACACACTGCACGGTGACTCTTCTGCAGTACTTGGGCTTTGTCATAAACTTCGCAAAGTCCACTTTGCTCCCCTCACAGGATCTCGAGTTCATCGGCGCAAGACTGCACACTCAGGCTCGAGCTTTCCTGCCTCTCGACAGGTCTCAACGGCTCATGGACCTAGCCGGCCGTTTTCGCAGCCAGTCCCTGGTCTCCGCCAGGCGCTTCCTGAGACTACTCGGCCATATGGCTTCCACCGTCCACGTGACCCCCAATGCTCGCCTGAATATGCGGCCTGCTCAATGGTGCCTTCGCAAGCAGTGGCAACAAGCCACCGGCGGACTAGCCGACTTAGTGCGCGTCTCCGGGCCGCTGGCCTCTTCCCTACAGTGGTGGCTTCATCGGCCAAACCTGGTGCTCGGAATGCCGTTTCAGTCGCCTCAGCCGGCTCAAGTGCTGACGACCGATGCTTCCCTCCTGGGTTGGGGAGCCCATTGCCAGGGGGCATGTACTCAAGGTCTCTGGACCGCGTGGGAGTCTGCTCAACAGATCAACTTCCTGGAGCTCAGAGCAATCCGTCTGGCGCTCAAGGCTTTCTCCCACCTGACTTCTCACCGGTCCGTCCTTGTCCAGACGGACAATCAAGTTGCCATGTTCTACGTGAACAAGCAGGGGGGCACGGGCTCCTTCCTTCTCTGCCGAGAAGCTCAGAAGCTCTGCTCTTGGGCCGTCAGTCACGGCATTCTTCTCAAGGCAGTTTATCTCCCAGGCCAAGAGAATTGCCTGGCGGACAAACTCAGCAGGATACTCCAGCCGCACGAGTGGCGTCTGGATCCCTTGGTAGTTCAGAAACTTTTTCTGAAGTGGGGCCTCCCCACGATGGATCTCTTTGCCAGTCCTCTCAACCGGCAACTTCCTCGCTTCTGCTCTCGTCAGCCACATCCCCTTCGGGTAGCGGCAGATGCTTTTCTACTCTCATGGTCGGAAAGCCTTCTCTATGCTTTTCCTCCCATCCCGCTAGTCTCTCTAACTCTATTCAAGGTTCTCCGGGACAAAGCTTCCATGATCCTGGTGGCTCCTCGCTGGCCCAGACAGCCGTGGTTTCCACTCCTGTTGCAATTAGCGGTAGAGGATCCGTTCCCTCTGGGGTTTCAACTGGATCTCCTAACACAGGATCAGGGGTCTCTGCTACACCCCAACCTCAGATCTCTCAATCTAATGGCCTGGCGGCTGAAAGGGTAGTCCTTGCTCCCCTTCTCCTGCCGGCAGAGGTGGAAGAGGTCGTCCTAGCTTCTCGGCGACCTTCTACCCGCAAATGCTACGCCCTTAAATGGCGTCGCTTTTCCGTTTGGTGTGTACAGCAGTCTCAGGATCCCTTCTCCTGCTCGGTGTCGGTGATCTTGCAGTACCTACTCTACCTCTCTAATCTGGGACTTAAGTCCAACTCCGTCAAAGTCCACCTCAGTGCTCTTTCAGCACACCATGTGCCGGTGGACGGCAGACCTCTTTCCAGCGACCCTCTCGTAGCACGGTTTCTCCGAGGTCTCCTTCTACTTAAACCACCTCTGCGCCCGCCAGCACCTGACTGGGATCTGAATGTGGTTTTACAGCGGATCACCTGTCCGCCTTTTGAACCGATGGCTACCTGTTCTCTGCGTTTTCTTTCGTGGAAAACCTTATTCCTGATAGCCCTCACTTCCGCTAGACGCGTAAGTGAATTGCAGGCCCTCGTGTCTGATCCCCCTTTCACTCGGTTCTACAAAAATAGGGTAGTCCTACGGACTCACCCAAAATTTCTTCCAAAAGTTGTCTCCCCTTTTCACATCAATCAGGAGGTGGTACTTCCAACCTTCTTTCCCAGGCCTCACTCCAGCCGAGCTGAAAGGGTCCTGCATACCCTGGACTGTAGAAGGGCATTGAACTTCTACCTTGACCGTACGCGGGAGCACCGTAAAGCTGCTCAGCTTTTTTGTGTCTTTTGACCCCAATAAATTGGGGCTCCCGGTCTCCAAGCGTACTCTGTCCATCTGGGTTGCTGACTGTATCGCTTGGGCTTATGGGGCAGCCGGACTCTCCTTAGAAAGTCGAGTCACGGCTCATTGTGTTCGGGCGAAGGCTACGTCAGTGGCTTACCTCCGCTCTGTTCCGCTGGCAGACATCTGCCGGGCCGCTACTTGGTCTTCGAGCCAGACTTTTGCGGTCCATTACTGTCTCGAGAGGGAGTCCCGCAGGGACAGTGCTTTCGGACAGGCAGTCCTCCGAAATCTCTTCGAGGTTTGAGCAACTCCTACCCTCCATCCCGGATGGGGGCTACCGGTGGGTGATAATTCAGTGAAGATTCCTTCCTTCTGTGCCGCTGAGCTAGAGGGAGCTCATTTTTGTGCTTAGGGTCTCCGGTAGCCTTAAGCTTGGGAGTCCCATATGTGAGGACTGACTTCCTGCTTGGTCCTGGAGAAAGCGTAGTTACTCACCTGTAACAGGTGTTCTCCAGGATAAGCAGGAATCAGTCCTCACAACCCTCCCTCCTCCCCGTGGAGTTGCAATCATCTGCTTAAGTTTTTTTGCAAATTTTTATGCTGTCTTTTAGCTATGTCATCAGACTGGCTAAGATGGCACCCTTGGGCGGGAAGGCGACCGCGCATGCGCGCTGCAATTCCCAAAGGCTTTCTTTGAAAGCTGGGGAAAATTGCTCCGCGAGGGCTCCGTCGGCGCCGACGTCACCCATATGTGAGGACTGATTCCAGCTGCTCCTGGAGAACACCTGTTACAGGTGAGTAACTACGCTTTATGATGAATCCAACGCACGACGTGCACGTTTCGGGCACTTTCGCCCTGTGTCAAGTGCAATAGCCAGAATTTCAAAATCTTCAACAGCCGTATTCCAAACGCTGTCAATGCAGCTGAGGTCAAACTTACAATGGCTGATAAAACCACTTTTTAAAAGGAGAACCAACCAATCAGTATCGGGAAAAAAACCCACATGACGGGGAACCCCTGATCTGATTGGCTTACAAAGAGTTATGACGAAAGTTCATTCAAATGAGACTTTGTCAGTCAATTTCCCTATTCAAGCCCCCTGGCTCTATCGTACCAAGGCGGAATATCCAGCGTTGCTCTAAATATTGAAGACGCTCCTCTCTCTGTCCCCCTCGAGGGTTAACTGGAACATGGTCTATTATGGACCTATGAAGCTGTTCAAATGTATGGGAACATTCCATACAATGAGATATCATGGGTGCAGACAATACCGCACATCGATGTCGAGATGCATGTTCAGTTAGACGGCATTTCATAGAACGGATAGTTCTACCAATATAGAGAAGGGGACAGGGACATTGAATTAAATATACCACATAAGTCGTATCACATGTGGTATCCCATCGACGCCGATAAACCTGATGTGTAGTTGGATGACTCCATTCAATGCCAGTAAGTGTAGAATCACAATATCTACAATGTTGACATGCTAAATGGCCATAAACAGGCTCCTGATATAAACAGCGATCCTCCACCATAGATGTTTTCACAAGAGTATCACCTATATTCCGACCTCTGGAGAATGCAATCTGTAGGGGAACATTGAAGCATTCATGAAGTTGAAGGATTGGCCAATGGGTTTTCAAAATCCGTAGCACTTCCTGGCTCTGAACAGTATAGGGTAAAACCCCAGTAATTTTTGGCATATCTGGTGACTTTGAAACAGCATATGCGGGATCCAGTAACCACTCCCTATGGGTATAGCATGCTCTTTTATAGGCTTTACTTATAACAGAATCTGGATAGCCCCGGGATTTTAAACGGCTACAAAGATCTTGAGCATGAATTTTAAACACTTCAAGTGAATGGCACAGACGCCGTAATCGATGAAATTGCCCATAGGGGAGTCCACGTCGAAGGGGGCCCGGATGAAAACTACGATAGTGTAGTAAACTATTCCTTTGTACAGATTTCCGATACAAAGATGTATATAAGTGCCCATTTAAATGAGAAATTTTAAGATCCAAAAATTCAATCTCATCAACTTCAATATGTGCAGTAAAAGCAATGTTTGGTTTCAATCCATTCAACCAGTGTATAAAATCATGCAAAGCTACAGAGTCGGATATCCAGATAAAAAATATATCATCTAGGAAACGCTTCCATATCAGTACTTGTTGATACATGGCTGATCGCTCAATCAGAGAAGTCTCCATATCTGCTAGATATAAGGTGGCAATAGAAGGTGCCATTGTAGCCCCCATAGCTATGCCCTTTCAAAAAGTGGTTTTATCAGCCATTGTAAGTTTGACCTCAGCTGCATTGACAGCGTTTGGAATACAGCTGTTGAAGATTTTGAAATTCTGGCTATTGCACTTGACACAGGGCGAAAGTGCCCGAAACGTGCACGTCGTGCGTTGGATTCATCATAACCGGCATTTCTGGACTGAGATAAGTTTTTTGAACATAATTCTATTGGTTATTTGAACTTTAACTTTAATTTTGGTGAAGAACCTCTATAAATAAAAAGTAGCTACCCGCCTGGTGTAGGTCGGTTTTCCTTCTGACCTTCCTACGGCTAGCTCCGACAAAAATATTTACTCTGGTGGTCATTGATTGAGGTTGGGTATTCCTATTTATACTACATATTTGAGCTGACAGGGGCAGATGATAACATATATTACAAAAGACATGAAGTCCTATGGTATAGTTTATAGGTAAAACATAATTGTAAATCAATCCATTGCTCCCCGTTCATCGTACTCCCACAAAAATCACAAGAGCCACAAGCATAATGGCCCGACCCTGGGAATACATTCCCTTCCTTGTAAATACATTCCCTTCCTTGTAAATGAAGAAGTCTGATCAATCAAATCACCAATATTAGATCCCCTCTGATAAGCCATCATAAGAGGCCACTGGAAGATAAGTTGGCTATGTGTCTCAAAAAGGAATTAGCATATGAGCCAAGTCCATAACGGTTTTAGAAGGGACTGAGTCCATTTGGCAGGACATCACTTTAAGGGAGAGGTTCTCAACCCAGTCCTTGGGAGACACTAGCCAGTCAGGTTTTCAGGATAACCATAATGAAAATGCATATGAGAGATTTGCTTGCACTGCCACCGATGTGTCCCGAGGACTAGGTTGAGAACCACTGTGCTTAGTGGACAAATAAGCATCATTATAACCTTCATTATAGTAATCAGTCTGAATTTTATATGTTCAGCCGTCCTATCTGAATAAATTAAGTCTAACCACTCTGAGGCACTTAGAGATTTCACATTCTTTTTTTGTTACTTGTACTCTTTTCCTTGCCCAAACTAGTAAATTCTTGGACTTACAGATTTTTGTAGGTAATAGACCTTAGATTCTGGCCTAAAATCTTTCAATGACCTGTTCATTATTTTTTCAGGGGCCAAAGCCAAGCCTTCATAAAAGAGATGCAGTTCTTCTTTGGTATGGCTAAGCGTCCCGGGCAAAGGGTGCCCCCTGGAGATGACGATCAGCTGAAATCTGTCCAAGATTTGTACTGTGACTTGGAATCAGATGTCTTGCTTCTGGGCTCTGCTGTGGATGAAGAGGGACTCTCGCCTTTTGAGGATTGTGAAGAGGCTGGTGTGATCCACCTGTTCCAGAAGGAAGAACTGGTGATGACGATTGCCAGGGTCTCATCCACCTTGAGCTTGGCGGATGCTCCAGATATGGAGCAGGAGCCAAAAGTGCATTCATGCCTGCAAGGGGTGCAAAAATCCACTACTGTCTCCCCATTCCCGGAGGTGATCAAGAACATGATCTGGTCAGAGTGGGATTCCTCCAACTCCTTGCCTAAGGGACTAAGTGTGTATAAGCAGATGTATGCTCTCCTAGAGATGAAGTGCGTTGTGGTTTGATACTTCCAAGGTGGATGCACAAGTGAAAGGCAGATCAGCCTTAAAGGATACTCTGGACCACAAGGTGGATTCATTGTTGAAGAACCAGTTCGCCATGGTGGCTGCCATTCTTTAGTTGGCGGTATGTGCAGGCCTGACATCTTGAAACCTGCTCCAGTGGATTTACTCTCTTCATCCAGATGATACTAGCCCCCTTTTGGAGTGCCATGTATGACCTGCATGTCTAGTGGCCAGGGATAATGCCTTGTCGATGGTGACATGGTGTTGGATTTGGCTCAGGACAGTGAACACATCTTCCAAAGCCCGGTTGACCCGACTGGCCTTTGGAGCCAATTTGGAGAAGTTGATGAAGAATCTGTGTGAGACAAAATCTTACTGGGTTCCAGAGGACAGTTTCAGGGGACCTGTGAAGTGGATAGGAGCCCCATTTCCATCAGCCTTCGCCCATGTACTGGTTAGACTTCTGGGGGTCTCAGGACTCCTGTCGCAGCCAGCCTGGAAAGCCTTTTGGCTTGTTCAGTCCTTTCATGAAACACTTGGGCCCAGGGCCTCTGTCCCCTCCAGATGAGGACCTTCCTGGGGTGCACAATGAAGGTTTGGGAGCACATTCCCTGGTTCCTCTGGTTGGGGGCAGGCTTTGCCTCTTCTTCAGGAAGGGGCCTGGGCCACCAAGGATCGCTGGATGCTAGACATCATTCAGAAAGGCTGTGTCTTGGAATGCAAAGAGCCGTAAAAAGACAGATTATTTCTGCTCATTCTGGACCTCAAGGGTTCAACGAGCACTTACGTGTCTTGCGCTTCCTGATGGAAACTTTGCGATACATGTCTCAAGTGTTTCGCCAAGGGGAGTTCCTGGCATCTCTGGATTTGGCTGAGGTGTAGTGTCATATTCCAATCTGGGAGGATCAGCAATCTATCTGTGTTTGCCATATTTGGCTCTCACTTTTACTTCGCACACTTCCATTCGGACTCTGCACTGCCTCAAGGATATTCTCCAAGGTCATGGTGGTGGCGGCAGTTGTGGCGCTACGGCACCAAGGGAGTTGTGTGCACCCATATCTGGACAACTGGCTCATCTGAGCCTGGTCTCTTTCAGAGGCGTCTTGGGTAGTGACATGAATGGTGTCCTCTTTGGAAAGCCTCAGCTGGGTGATCAATCAGGGAAAGAACCCTTTGATGCTTTCCCAGTCCCTGGAATTCCTGGGAGCACATTTCAATACTTGAGTGGGCAGAGTCTTCCTATCAGAGGAAGAAGTCACAAGGATATTGGATTGCCTGGTGCTGTTCTGTTCACAAGAACATAAGAGATGCCATACTGGGTCAGACCAAGGTCCATGAAGCCCATTATCCTGTCTCCAAACAGTGGCCAATCCAGGTCACAAGTACCTGCATGATCCCAAAAAGGCAAACAGGTTCCATAATGTTCATCCTGGGGTAAGCAGTGGATTTCCCGGGTCCTCTTTAATAATGGCTTATGGACCTTTCCTCCAAGAACTTGTCCAAACCTTTTTTAAACCCAGCTACACTAACAGATTTTACTACATTCTCCGGTAACGAATTCCGGAGTTTGATTACGCTTTGAGTAAAAAACTATTTTCTCTTATTAGTCTTAAATGGGTTGCATTGTAGCTTCATTGTGTGTACTCGAGTTTTTCTACTTTTTGATGGTGTAAATAACTGATCTACATTTACCCGTTCATTCATTAATTTATAGACTTTTGTCTTATCGCCCCTCAGCAGTCTCTTCCAAGTTGAAGAGCCCCAGCCTTTTATGCCTCTCCTCATAGGGATATCCATCCATTCCCTTTACCATTTTTGTCACTCTTTTTTAGTACCTTTCCTAATTCAGCTATATCCTTTAAGATATGGCAACCAGAATTGCACACAATATTCAAGGTATGGTCATACCATGGAAGGATACCAAGGCATTATAATATCCTTGGTTTTATTCTCCATTCCTTTTCTTATGATTCCTAGCATTCTATTTGCTTTCTTGGCTGCTGCTGCACACTGGCAGAGGGTTTCAATATATTATCGACGATGACGCCTAAAACCTTTTCCTGGGTGGTGGTGGTTTCTAAGGTGGTACCTTATATCCATATAAACATAGTTTGGGTTGTTCTTTCCTAGGTGTATAACTTTGTATGTGCCCACAATAAATTTCATCTGCCATTTGGAAGTCCAGTCTTCCAAGACAAAACTTTCCTTGGCTAAATCCATGTTGGCTTTCTCCCATTAAACCATAACTTATCTACATGTTCAGTAATTTTATTTTTTTTATAATGGTTTCTACCATTTTGCCTGGTATGGACATCGGGCTCAAGGGTCTGTAGTTTCCCGGATCACCCCTGGAACCCTTTTTAAAAATTGGCATTACATTGGCCATTCTCCAATCTACAGGTTCTACAGATGACTTTAATGATAGGTTCACAGATTACTAATAGTAGGTCTGCAATCTCATCTTTCAGTTCTTTCAATACTCTATGATGAATTCCATCTGGTCCAGGTGATTTGCTACTCTTCAGTTTATCAAATAGTTGTAATATTTCCCATCGCTGTATTATAAGCTCTTTATAAATTAAGTTCTAATTTTGTAACAATCCCACATGCTCCCTCAATCCCCTTGTTACGAACTGTTTCATGTTTACTAAGTTAATGTAACTTCTACATACCTCTTGTTCAATGTAAACCATTCTGATTGTTCAATGTAAACTGTTTTGACTGGTAGAAAAACAGTATATTAAAACCAGTTAAATAATATAAATAAGTAAAAAAAAAAGTCCAATGCAAATGGTTTTCCCTTTCCCTCTTTCTAGTTTAACCCACAGTGCCTCTTCTTTTCCTTTTAAGTCTTGCAAGTCTATAGCTTTAATATTATTTTTGCTAAACAAATAACTTAGTCAGGTCTATTGGAAGAGTGAACAACAGTCAATCAAAAGCAATAAAATTCACTCAAATATATTTCCTTAAATTCAACCTTTACTTTCTTCCGCCAGCGGTCTCAGATAAACGATATCTTGTTACACTTGTTTATGGGTAAATTTCCCAATAGAGTGTTCGTTTACATCAATGACCAAAGGCTTTTTCTATTTTCTTATTTTTTTGTAGTTTTAGCTTTTTAAACAGTTGTATTGCACATTTCTTTATCGTTATCTTTTCTTAAAAATATAATAAATAAGTGATCATCACTCCACTTATCTTAGGTAGAATGATGCCACACAACGCCCCTTCAACTCAATGAAAAAGAAAGCACCCCAACGCCACGATAATTCAAGCGCTCTAGCGTTTCTCCTGCTGGGTTTATCAAGGGAATAAATGGCTGCTCATCGGGACTATTCAGATACTCATTTCCTTCGATGTCATTATTATTAATTCTCTAGCAACACAAACAAAAACAGCAGTGTTACATGGTTGAATAATACATAATTTATCAGCCCATTTTTCTAATACATCACTGATTTTGCACATTACCAAAAGACTTCTGTGAGCATTCTGGTTCTCATTTCTTATCACCGGCCTGCAGCGCTGTTAACCGTTGTTTCAATCAAAGCAAAAGGATGCCACGCATGCGTCCAAGGTGTAGATTTAAATACCTTTCCTTGAACCTTGTTTGATGGGATCTGTCACATACACGCTAGCCAATCAGTGGAGGGGTGGCCTAGTGGTTGGGGCAAGGTACTTCAGGCCGGAAGGTCGGGGGTTCAAATCCCACTAGAGGACAGCAACCTTGGGCCGGAAGGACTGGGGTTTCTAGTCTCACAGGTGCTCCTTGTGGTCTTGGGTAAGCCACTTAACCCTCCATAGCCCATGTTCCCTGTAAAATAGTTATCTCCAAGTTATATTGCCCTGTTCAATGTAATTTTAGTTTGTTCAATGTAAACCGCACTGATGCAGAATAGCGCGGTATATAAGAGAATGTAAATAAATAAAAAAATAAATAAATAAATCAACACTAACGTTCAATCCCTCAGGTTGAACTGATTTTAAACGATGGATCCACCATTGCTCTCGATACAATAATGTACAGTCCTGTGATCTACCTTTTGATCCATGTAATACCTGTTCTATACACCAACATTGTAACTCAGCAAAACTATGACCATAATCCAAACAGTGTTGTACAATCGGAGCTTCTGTTCGTCGACAACGTAATCTGCTTTCATGTTCCTTCAAACAAATATTCAGGGCTCGGATTGTTTTCCCTATATACAATAGGGAGCAGGGGCACCGTATTGCGTACATGACTGATCTAGATTCGCAATTAGTAAAATGTCTCAAGCGGTATGTTGCCCCTCGATGAGTAAACTCTGAAATTTCTAAGGTAATTGAACAGACATTACAGTGACCACACATCGTATGTCTTCCTGTTGTTTCAGTCCTCACGGTCCAATCCAGCGGTCTCAACACTGTAGGGGAAAGATATTCTTTTAAACTCTTACTTCTCTTCCAAACACACCGCACATCTTTATCTTGTAGGCCCGGTACTGAATATAAACAAGCAGAATATAAACAAGCCTCAAAATTGTTAGAAAGAGTTTTTTGGAAAGAGGCTATCCGCCAGTAATAATTCATCGAGCTTACAGACGAGCACTGTATAACAATGGAGAACTGTTATTAACTCCGAGGAATAGAGCTAGGACAGAAATAGATGAGCAAAAAATAAATTTGGTTACCACCTATTCACCTTTAAGTGGGAAAATTCAAAAAGTTTAAACTAAATATAAAGTGATTTTGGGAACAGTACCGGGCCTACAAGATAAAGATGTGCGGTGTGTTTGGAAGAGAAGTAAGAGTTTAAAAGAATATCTTTCCCCTACAGTGTTGAGACTGCTGGATTGGACCGTGAGGACTGAAACAACAGGAAGACATACGATGTGTGGTCACTGTAATGTCTGTTCAATTACCTTAGAAATTTCAGAGTTTACTCATCGAGGGGCAACATACCGCTTGAGACATTTTACTAATTGCGAATCTAGATCAGTCGTGTATGCAATACGGTGCCCCTGCTCCCTATTGTATATAGGGAAAACAATCCGAGCCCTGAATATTCGTTTGAAGGAACATGAAAGCAGATTACGTTGTCGTTGAACAGAAGCTCCGATTGTACAACACTGGATTATGGTCATAGTTTTGCTGAGTTACAATGTTGGTGTATAGAACAGGTATTACATGGATCAAATGGTAGATCACAGGACTGTACATTATTGTATCGAGAGCAATGGTGGATCCATCGTTTAAAATCAGTTCAACCTGAGGGATTGAACGTTAGCGTTGATTGGCTAGCGTGTATGTGACAGATCCCATCAAACAAGGTTCAAGGAAAGATATTTAAATCTACACCTTGGACGCATGCATGGCGTCCTTTTGCTTTGATCGAAACAACGGTTAACAGCGCTGCAGGCCGGTGATAAGAAATGAGAACCGGAATGCTCACAGAAGTCTTTTGGTAATGTGCAAAATCAGTGATGTATTAGAAAAATGGGCTGATAAATGATGTATTATTCAACCATGTAACACTGCTGTTTTTGTTTGTGTTGCTAGAGAATTAATAATAATGACATCGAAGGAAATGAGTTTCTGAATAGTCCCGATGAGCAGCCATTTATCCCCTTGATAAACCCAGCAGGAGAAACGCTAGAGCGCTTGAATTATCGTGGCGTTGGGGTGCTTTCTTTTTCATTGAGTTGAAGGGGCGTTGTGTGGCATCATTCTACCTAAGATAAGTGGAGTGATGATCACTTATTTATTATATTTTTAAGAAAAGATAACGATAAAGAAATTTGCAATACAACTGTTTAAAAAGCTAAAACTACAAAAAAATAAGAAAATAGAAAACGCCTTTGGTCATTGATGTAAACGAACACTCTATTGGGAAATTTACCCATAAACAAGTGTAACAAGATATCGTTTATCTGAGACCGCTGGCGGAAGAAAGTAAAGGTTGAATTTAAGGAAATATATTTGAGTGAATTTTATTGCTTTTGATTAATATCATTTTTGACATATAGTGCTACTCCACCTCACCTTCTTCCTAACCTGTCCTTCCTGTATAAAGTATAGCCCAGTATAATTATATCCCAATCATGGTTTTCTGTGAACCATGTCTCCATAACCGCCATTAAATCCAAGTCGGCCTCTTCCATTAAAGCCTCAGAATCTGGGATCTTATTTCCCCTGCTACGGATGTTTATACACACCACTTTCCAGATGTTGCCCCATTTACCCATTTCTACGGAGGTATTTAATGTTTCACTTACCTGGGGTCTCTCTTCACCCATGCCCAATGAATCTAGTTTTTGAAAGTTAAAAGGTAGTACTGTGGATTTCTTTACTGTCCTACTTCCATTTATTAAATCAACTGAGATCATGCTATTATCACTATTGCCAAGTGGCCCCCAAACCCTTTTCTCTTGCACCAGATCCTGTGTTCCACTAAGGACTAGGTTGAAAATAGCTTTCCCTCTTGTTAGTTCATGAGCCAGCTGCTCCAAGAAGCAGTCATTTATTTCATCCAGAAACTTTATCTCCCTAGCATGTCCTGCATTGTGATTGACCCAGTCGATACTGGAGTAATTGAAATCATCCATTATTACTGTGTTACTTTTGTTAGCCTTCTTGATTTCTTTCAGCATTTCATCAACCATCTGTTCATTCTGGCCAAGTGGTCAGTAGTACAGGCGCTCAGAGTCGTCTGGCATTATCTTCCGTTCCTTGGGTTGATGGCGGCAATTTGTTGAGTTGGTGCTGTGGGCGCATGTTCATATGTGGCTGTTCCAGTGGTCCTTGCTGACTCTGTGGTCCCCGAATTCTCAGGAGTTCTAGCTCAGGCTCCCACTCTTGATGATGGTAAAGACCAGCCTGAAGTGGTGGCAGCAGCCTAATCCTCTTCAGAAGGGCCATGTTACTGAATGATCACTCAGGAATCCTCCTTATGACTGATTCCAGTGTCTTGGGCTGGGGAGCCCATTGCCAAGACCGAACAGCCCAGGGCTGTTGGAACCGCAGGGAGGTGGTGTGGTCTATCAACCGCTTCAAGGTGAGGGCTGTCAGGCTGGCTTTTCTGTGTTTCTGGCCCCTGGTCAAGGGCCAGGCAGTTAGTATTTTCAGACAATGCCATGGCAGTGGTTTATATCAATCGGCAGGGTGGCAAGAAAAGTACCAGGGTAGCCCTGGAGATGATTTCCCTATTTGCCTGGGTGGAGAAATATCTTCTAGCTTGTTGGCTCAGCCATTGCTGGGGTGGGCAATGCGGCAACAGACTTCTCAGCTGGCACTCTCTGGATCCAGGGATGTGGAAATTGAGTCAGGAGGTGTTTTGGTTGATTCTGCATCGCCGGGGTTGCTCCGAGATGGATCTGATGGTGACCTACTCCAATGCCAGGTTTGCCACTTCAGTTACTGCTCGGAAATGGGGTCCTAAAGCATTGATGCCCTGGCCCAGCTTTGGCCATGTCAGCACCTGTTGTATGTGTTTCTTCCATGGCCCCTAGTGGGTTGTGTGATTTGGCGTATTGGGCACTACCCAGGAAGGATTAATCTGGTGGTGCCAGATTTGCATAGGAGAGTGTGGTTCGGAGTTCTGATGTGGCTCCTGCAAGCACTACCTCTGTTTGCTTCCTTTCTCAAGGCTTGTTGTGTCAGGGACCAATCATCTTGGAGGACCCAACTCCCTTCCTGCTTACAGTTTGTCTCTTGAAAGGAGACAGCTAGAGTGTGTTGCTGATTACACTCTGTTTAGAAACCGGAGGAGTTTTACCAACCTGGCAAACATGCAGGTTTGGTGCCTCCTTGAGCAATGGTGCGGCACACGGCAGCTGGCTCCTGAGGTAGCCAAGGTGTCGTCTCTGTTGGTCTTTCTGTAGGACAACCTGGAGGAGGGCCTTTCCCTTAGCTCCCTGAAGGTTCAGGTGGCAGCTTTGGCTTGTTTAAGAGGTCTTGTGGATGGTAAGTCTCTAGCCTTACATCCAGATGTTTCATGCTTTCTTCAGGGAATTCGCCATCTGTGTTCTACATTCCAGTCTGTGGTCCCTTCCTTGGATCATTGTCTGGTGCTCAGGGCCCTGATATCTGAGCTCTTTGAGCTGCTAAAGCGCACTACTTTGAAGAATTTCTTGGTTGCAATTTGTTCTGCAAGACAGATTTCCAAGCTGCAGGCTCTGTCTTGCCAAGATCCTTACCTATTTTGAGGTGGCCATTTTCCATTCGGCCTGTACCTTCCTTCTTACCTACAGTGATTTCTCTCACGTGAGCCAGATGGTTTGCCTGTCCTTCTTTAAGGAGCAGTGTCGGGGGAAGGATAAGAATCTTTGCCTTGTGGATGTCCTTAGGGTGCTTCTCCGGTATTTGGAGGTTACAAATTCTTTTCGTATGTCAGGCCATCTTTTTGTGCTGTTTGCTGGCCCATGTAAAGGTGATGAAGCGGCTAAATCTACATTGGGGTACTGGATTAAGGAGGTCATTCCCTCGGCATATCTGTTGTGGAAGCGACTGGTTCTGGAGAGTTTGCGCACCCATTCTATCTGGGCACAAGCATCCTCGTGGGTGAACAGAGCTTGGTAGCCACTGCAGGCATTTGTTGGGCAGCAGTAAGGACATCACTTCCACTTTTGTCAAGCATTACCATTTGGATGTCCACGCTCGGGTGGACGTGGCCTTTGGCTCTAAGGTTTTGGGAACTGCTGTGTCTTCTTCCCACCTAGTGGAGTTGTAGCTTTGGTACGTCCCACTTGTCTGGACTGGTCTAGCAGGAAGATATGGGAGGTGACATTTTACTTATCAGATAATGTCTTTTCCTTGAGTGCTGCTATACCAGTCTAGGGCCCGCCCCTGGAACTGCGTTTACTCTGTTTTTCTGCAGTGGTACCCTTGGGTCCGCTATGATTTACATACTTCGACAGACAACCTTCTATTTGTTTTCTTGTGCATAGTTCTCTACTGTTGCGCACATTGAGGTTGTGTTTGGCTTATGTTCTCCCATATGTTTTGGGACGGGGATATTGAAGAGACTTCTGGTGACAGAAGAATAGAGGCATGGGAGTGATATCATTGAAACCTGGGCTTTTCATGGGTTCTTTGTCTCCACCAATCTGCTGGTAAGTGAAATCAACCCACTTGTCTGGACTGGTCTAGCAGGACGCAAGGAAAGGACATCACCTCGTAAGTAAATCGCCACTTTAATTGAGCACATTTATGTAACCATGTCCCCTCTTCAATCCAGTGATCAACAGTACTTATTGTGTTTTTTTTAAAATCTAGCATTCATTAGTCTATGAAGCCCTAAAGAATGAGGTAAAGTAAAACTCTTATTGTTAATTATATCTTCCACTATCCCATCTGTATCTCCAAAATGCACCGATTGACAAAATATTATGTGTGCTTTTGGTACCCAAACAAAACTCCACATCAAACTCCCAGTACTAATATAGTCAATCTCACCAGTTATCCCTTCTCACTTTCCCCACGAAAACAATAATCAAAACTCTATAGAAACATATATGAAACAAAAAAATATCCAAGTTAAGTACTTCTTTTGGAAAACAGGAAGTCATTCTTCAGGTCTCTCCAAGGCTTCGGCTGGCCCCTCGGCTTGATGTGAGAGGCATAACACTTCATGAGCCCCATGGGTTTTTGAATTATTTGTTGGTGATATCATCCTGGGGCAGAGCTTGCTTTGGGGGCAGCATTGATCAATAAAGCCGGGCTAAGGAATCAGACCTCAATAAATCAAAGTAGCTATCTTGCAAAGAAAGTGAACTGTGCAGTGGATTAGTCATTCTTTTGCCCCGAGAGGCTTTGCACCCGGGGCAGATGTGCTTCTGCAGACTCTCTTCTCCCTCTCCTCCCTCATGGTTAGAATCCTTTTTTAAAACTTAATTTTTATCAGCAGTCACAACTTAATCACTTTACTGAAATTAGAATGTTTGTTCCAGAAAGCCTATTTCAAAGGGAGTTGCTCTAATTTTGCTTGTCTTTTTTTTTTTTTTTTTTTTAAGCTTGTGAGCTGTTGGTTTTTGAAAAATCAGTTAGATGGATACTAATTCTAACCGCTCGCTGCTCCTGCATTTACAGAAAAAATGCCAGTTTTCACTGTATTGGTACAAGATACACACACAACTATAAGATCTTTGTCTTTTCAGGTCCAAATTCTTTGTGTCCTTGGAAAACACTAGATTCAGAGATGGCAGATCTTCCAAGTAAAATTCTTCTTCATTACACACCAAAGGTACTGTAATAATTCATCCGTCTCGGGTCTATTTCCACCTCCCATCGTTTTAAATATACATCGTCTAGTTTATTTATAAACTGATAATGTTTCATAGAAGCTTTTATTTTTAGATATTAAGTTATAGCAAATTTCAGGTGAGGAGAGCCATTTTGAAGTGTTCTGTGAACTTGAAAATTCAGGCCAGACACTTAGCCATGTGTGCTTTGTACCTCTGTACATTTGCACATGTATTTGAAGCAGGTGCAAAGGTGCACATTGAAAGTAAGTGTACTTTTCTTTCTCCCCCTGCCCAGTACCACACAAAATCTGTATAGTGTGCCTTCTGTCATCCAGCTTTGTATACTTGGGCCACATTCACAGGCAACAGTAATCAAAAACCTGTTTGAAATTGTTAGAATATTGCCTCCATGTGTATTGCACTCTGCCATGTTTTCAATCTTACCTTACAGTTAAGAAAATTATATATATATGTTTTTTTTTAAACAAGTTTAACATAAATGGCATTTGGAACTCCCCTTGTCTAGTGCATCAGGGATCTGGCTACTTATAGATCCAAAGGTGTTCGTTTTCACACTCCTGATGAAGAACAGAATCAAGATGTTCTTTGGGTCTTCCCCTGATGCTGCAGATATATTTCATTGATTTTGAAACATTTCAGAAATAATTGTTTTAATGTTTGTGTATTAAGCCCTTTTGGTGTTTGCATTTGTGTACATGGTTGGCTTTGGAAACTGCCTCTATTCTTTGCAGAGAATTTGCATATTTATCTTCCTCACCTTAGCAGAAACTAGAGACAGCAGGTTTTCTTCTGTTGGGATTTTTTTTAAGTTACTTACTTTCTAGCAGTATGCTTATAGCCATCTTCTCTCTGCCTGTGTTGGGATATATCTCAAGATAAACCTTCCTCTACAGTCACAGAGCTTCAGTGTTATCCAGAACATGTGCCTATGCTAGCAATTACTTTCACCCACTACCTCTCCAACCATCACTTTCTGTTTCTTTACCTCTGTCAGTCTTCTGTTACTGGTGTAGCTCTTCCTCCTGTACCCTTCTCACTTCCAGCTATTACTTTTTGGAAACCAGGTACATACTAAGCAGCCATTGCCACTGTTTCTTTGGGCACTCACAGCCCATGCTGTAGTTGCCTCTGCTCTTCTAATTAAGATTTTGGAGGGCATATTAAATAATATAAAATGAATTTATACAAGCATACTGCATAACTGATTAGGCTTTTCAAAAACTCCTGTAGAAGAATTGTTTTGTCAGAAAAGACTATTGCAGAAAACTAAGCATTTTGGTTTTAAACAATAAACTAAGTAATGGAAGCTCAGGGTTTGAACAGGGCCGTACTCCCTCCTCCTGGCAGTGGCCATACTTTCTTTGATAATGTAATCTCATCCCAACTTAAAAGCCAGGCCATTATTGGAGATGAGCTTTGGGTGCCCTGTATCTGCCCCACCTCTCCATTGACCTGGATTTACTTCCCACCACTCTTCCTCCTCCTCCATAAGGCTAGTGCTGTGAGCAAGTTCATAATACATGGTCAAAAGACCAGCACATTCTGCTCCTGATCTTGAAATACGCAAGATCAACATCAGGAAGTGCTGCCCCAGCTCCAGCCTTGATGAGGAGGACTGATGGGAAGTCATGGCACAGACTCCTGTTATCCTGTCCAGTTGATTTGATTCTCTCTTCAGCTGATGGGGTTCTGGGCCCCTTCCCTCTGTCCATACTGTTTCAGTCACCCAGTGCTACTAGCTCTTTTGTACTCCCCAAATTCTGCCACTCTAGGCAACTATCTAGTTTGCCTAGTGGTCGGGCCAGTTCTGGGCAGGTTGCTCGTAAAGGAGCAAAGCCTAGAGATTCAGGACTTTGGAAGTGACCAGTGTAGGGATTTAGGTAGGTTTCTTTGAGATTAGCCTAGGATATTATGGGGTTGGCAGGGTACACCTAAACAACCCAAGCATATCACAGTTAACACCCTTCCTCACCCATCCAGCCTATAAAAAAGTTTAATATCGATTTGCATGGGTTGGTTATATGTATGATTAGTTGCGTGATGCCATCCTTCTCCCTTCCTCCCTGCTGAAAATAGGGAGGGGAGAGGGTCATACTCTTATAGTACCTTTATTTGTGTATATATATTTTTATGGTGTATTATGTATTGATGTAATTTTGGGGTTATTGGGGGGGGAAGAATCCAGATTTATGGGCAGGATTGATAGATGTGTGTGTGATAATTAGATTCTTACTGTTTATCTATTCTGGATGTTAATATATTTTTATCTTTAATGCTGTATTTAATAATATGCTGTTATATTGAATTTATTTGATATAATATCATTTATTTGGTGATTGTTATGCTACTTTTATATAGTTATTGGTTTATTGTCGTCTTATGTGTATGTATTGCTGTGTTTTGCCTCTATATGTAATGTGGATTGAATACTGGCTTTGCTAGCAGAAAGGGATGCCTCAGCTGAATTTATATCTGCATAATGGATGTCCCAAGAATATTGAATTGGAATCATAGTGTTTAATATAATAATCTATATTGTAGTGTGAGGAACCCTAATTCCCCCCCCCCCAATACATTCTTTTTTGATGATTTGCTGAGGTGCATATCTTTTCCATGTTTCCTTAGGCCTGCAGAAATCCCATCTGCCTTGATTTATCTTCTAATCTTTTGCATGGAAGATTAACTGGTCATAAAGTTGTTAACTGGGACATTAAGGTAAATCATATTGCTCAATATCGACAGTTTGTTGCATTCACAGATGAGATTTAAGAAGTTTAAGAAAATTAAGTAAAAACAAATTCATTGAAAAGGCAGACTTATAACTCTCAAATTAATGGGAACAACAAACCTACAACTGACATAAAAATGAAAGACCCATGAATGAGAATATTACAGGTTTTTGATTCTGGTGGTAAGATTTGTAAAATTGTCTTCACCCCCATTTAGTTTACATCATTTGGGTCATCTATAAAATGCATTTTTATTTTAATTTGATATTCCCCAGGTTTTACACCTCTGTATGTAGTATCTTGTATGCGGTGTTCTCCCAAGAAATTTCTGTCAGCTGGGTGGCATTAAGGAATAGCCTGGTGAGCCTTACTATAAGCTGGCCAGCAGCAGATGTAACTAGTCGTATTTCAGGAAGTTCCATATGTGATGTATTTATTTGTCAATGTTTCAAACTGATCTAAATGTCTAATACATTCATATTATTTTTAGATATACTGTTACATATTTTAAATGTTAATTACAAAATCACTGAAATCATTTTTCCATTTCCATTCATTATTTTGCCATGTCAATGCATCAGATTGTTAGCCAGGCAGTCAGTAAAATCAGCCACCTAGTGTGCTCATTCTAAAGGCACTGGGAAAAGCAACGTATGCCATGCTTGTCTCTTTTGTTTGTTTATCCCTTGGGACATTAATGCTAATTATCTGTTTGATTAAATCATTATGTAAAAGGTGTTTTATTTCAGGGCACACAAACAATAATTTCGGTCACTTGGAGCAGCATAGAGGAATCTTTTCTGGTATCATAATAATATGGAGTCAATGTTATTACAGGACGATTGTAAAAATGCACCTTTTTAAAAATTTTAACACTTTTTCTTTGGTTTTTGTGTATCTAATGTGACAAATCAGAACATCACACAGAACATAATTGTGGAGGATTGACTACAACATACCAAGTCATTTACACATTTCCCCTGTGTGCAGCCTAAAAAAACACCAGACGTTAGAAATATCTAAATCTATATTGTTTCATCATGCCCCCATAACACTTCTGTGCCACACAAACCACAGATGAAGAAATAGAAAACTCTTAAAAACAAAAACAACTCTTACACACTGGCCACTTCCCTCCCCCCTTTGGTGATCCGCCCAGCCAAGTCCACTAGCTAGAGCTCCAAAATTTAATCATCATAAAAGGAAAGAGATAAGTAAATAAGGATACAGCCTCTATGAGAGGCTGACCAACTTCATATCCTCCAGAGAAGGGGTCTAGTCTGCCTCAAACCTGTGCACCTGGTCTCTAAACTCATACAGTATGTCATTCTTTCTATGCTAACTATTTAAAATGCACCTATGAGCCTTTTATAAAATAGGCTCCTATAATAACCCCCAACAGCACACATATTTTACATCTGCGGTGAAGCTTGGGGTGAGTGCAGGCGAGTACTCCATGTATGTACACACTTTTTACAAAGTGCACACTTACATCGCAACTTTTCCCCTGCTGCATCCTAACTACACCCCTGAAATGCCTTATGTGTACATGGCATTAACGTAAGGGGCTATCTTTGTGTGTTTATTTTTAGATGTGTATGCTTCCAATCAATTGTGTAAGAGCCATTTTCCATGTGTAAAACATGATTTACATGTGAAAACTTTTTTATAAAATTACCTCCATGATGTCAGCTTTATAGACATCCATAGTAAGGACTACAGCCTTCCCTATACCAGTCTCTCATGTCCTTGTCACAAATTCATGACAAGATATGGAGCAGATTTAGCAAATATCTAAAAGGAGCCATGATGTGAATACTTCTGCTGTGCCCCCTGGATTTGGATTGAGACTATCGTCTCATTTCACACTAGGTACTCTTCTAAGTCCCCACCCATCTGAACTAGAAATGAATGAATGACCTAGAGGTGAAAGGGTCTGTAATGCTATGATAGTTAATCTTCTTTTGAACCGACCAGTCATGTGTCTATACCAGTGTCTGTACCAGTTGCTGTCTCCAGTACTCTTTCTCCATTGAAATTTGCATGTATAATGAATAACAGTCTCAAATCAAAGAAGTTTTTTAATAATAGTAATTACATTGATAAAACCATACATACCCATATTGAGCCTATGCTAGGAATATGAAATTTTATATCTGAAACAGAAATAAACTCATAAAACATGTATGTATATAAGTGAACTTGTATGACCATAATATGGGAAAAAAATTAAAATGACCTTTTAAAATATACATGGGAGACTTTTACGGCAGTGTGCAGCAATGCATTTACAGGTCCAGTTGCGCTGGTGCCTCATGCATTCACTATCTTAAAAACAAATAATAAGCAATATATCTCTTTCGCGAAGCTTCTGGAACATATGTATCTTTTTTTTTTTAGCTGTTTTAAGCGTAATTTATTTCAAAAGGTTGCCCAATATGTTTCCCAACAGAAAGGTGATTCGCCTTACATATATTAAAATTACCCTGACCTTAAAAACTTTGCATTGGCATCCCATAAAATGGAAGAGTAAATTTACAGCTTTAATGTTATATAAATTTTGCGGTTAGGAGGTTTTTTTTTTAACCAGTTGCATTTCCTCTTGAATTTGCGACTTCTGTTTTGGTATATTTTTAAAGCAAAGTTACATTCTTTTTGGTGCTTTAGTAGAAATATTTTCTTTAGTGGAGTAGGTTTTATTCTCCAGGACCAAGCAGGAAGTCCGTCCTCACATATGGGTGATGTCAGCGCCAACGGAGCCCCCGTGCGGAGCATTTCCCCAGCTTTCAAAGAAAGCTTTTGGGAGTGCAGCATGCATGCGCTGTCCCCGTCCCGCCCAAGGGTACCATCTTGCTCAATCTTTCTTTTTCCACAGAGCCCAATGGACATAGTTCGTGTCACCCGGGAAAAGTAGATTTTTTTTCTGCGATTTTTCACGTTTCTTTATCCGGTTCGACGCCGGTTCCCCTCCCGCCTTGGCTCTGTACACCGGTATCGAGTCTGGAATTTCTTTTTTGGTTTTTGTCCTTTGTGACTAGCATTCACACTTCTTTCTTTATTTTCACTGGCAGCCCTATCTTTTGACCTTGCAGGGGCCCTTTTTCCCCCCGATGGCTGCCAGCGGGTTCAAAAAGTGTGATCAGTGCAAGAAACTTATGTCTCTCACCGACACACATGACTGCTGCCTCCGATGCCGCGGGCCCGACCATGACCACCTGGTCTGTGGCCCGTGCGGCAAGATGTCACTGAAGGCACTTCGGAGCCGTCAGCATCAGCGTGTGAGAATTTTTTTGGAGTCCGCATCCAGCCGGGCCCGGACTTCATCAAAGACCTCGACATCTCGGGAGTTTGACCCCGAGCCTCGTCGTGGGTCCTCTGAGAGGGGTCTCCTGGCCGGGAGCACAAAAGGAAGAACCAGCTTGTGAGGGCGGCGTCAGTGGAGGCACCTGGATCATCCGGGGCAATGTCGCGGAGCCCTGACCGCCGACCAAACTACCTTGCCTGGAGCCAGAGTCCCCAAGTCAGATAAGTTCGGTTGTTCTCATTGACTCTCCTCTGGGAGAACCGAAGTTGGGCCCGAGTCGGGGGCTGCGGAGACTCCTGAGCTTGGACTCAGGTTGACGGCCCTGGAGAGCAGCCTGGCTGCCTTCATAGAGCAGCAGCGGGTACTGATCGCCGGTCTGACCGGTGCATCTGCCCCGACCACTGGGACCTCGACGTCTAAGTCGACCCCGGAGGCCGAGTTGATCCTCGGCCAAGGTCTCCCTCGACCTCCTGTTCGGGGCCGAGGTCGTCGATGCTGGTACCCTCGGCGTCGGGGTGGGTGGCATTGAGGCCCACACGGCCGGTGTCGGCATGGGAGAAGGAGGACGAGGAGTCTCCCGACACCTTCCGGACCTGGTGCGTCCCGTCGGACTCACCGGAGTCTGAGCCTCGGAGAAGGTCCCCCCCGGAGGATACCCGGTTCTCAGATTTCATCAGGGACATGGCCAAGGCTTCGGCATTCCTGGCAGATGCCGAGGAGGAGCCTCAAGCTGAAGAGCTCTATGCCCTCCAGTATGATTTTCCTCCAAAGGAAGCCTTTACTGTACCGGTTCATCCGATGCTGGAACGGCTGCTTTTCCGTATGTGGGAAGCACCGGCCTCGGCGCCGGTTCTTAGCAAGCGGGTCGATTCTATCTATCGAGTCCCTAAGAGCCCTTGGTTCCAAAAGGCACAGCTACCGCACAACTCCATGGTTGTGGAATCGGCTGTGCACAGGCTGAAAAGCCAAAAGATGCACTCCTTGGTGCCTCCCGGCCGGGAGGCCCGGAACCTGGATGCCCTCGGTAGAAAGTGCTTCCAGGGCTCGATGCTGTCGTGCCGTGTTCAGACTTACCAGCTGTACATGGGCATGTACTTACGGGATCTGACAAAGGAGATTGCCGGGTTCTCGGCTGGCCTCTCCAAGGAACCCTTGCAGAGATTCAAAGCCTTGTCAACAGGGATCCGAGCGTGCTCGAAGTTTATATCTCGAGCAGCCTATGACTGCTTCGAGGCTTCGGCCCGGGTAGCCGGGGCCAGCATCGGTGCATGACGTCAGGCCTGGCTACAGTCGTCTGACCTGGAGTCATGGGTGCAGGATAAGTTGGTCGATGTCCCATGCCGAGGTGACAACCTGTTCAGCAAGCCCATGACTGAGAAGGCTGCAGAAATAGAGACCGAGACTCTCACCAGGACAAGGATGTCCAGAAAGACTTCTGCCCCTTCTCACAAAAAGAAGGGCTCGGGGAAGAAGCCCCTTTTCCCAAGGAAGGGTACTGCCTACAAAACCTACCCTCAATATCA
Organism: Ichthyophis bannanicus; assembly: GCA_033557465.1. NCBI lineage: Eukaryota > Metazoa > Chordata > Amphibia > Gymnophiona > Ichthyophiidae > Ichthyophis > Ichthyophis bannanicus. Next base: position 499,684,484 of record CM066036.1, read on the forward strand.
GGCCTCTCCAGCTCCCCAACAGGGCCAGCAGGCCAAAGGGCAGGGGCATGGGCCCCGTAGGCAGAAAACCCCCAAGCCTCCAGCTCCGGCTCCTGCACAGCAGGGAGGGTTTTTTTGACTCCCAAGCAATAGCCTCTCCTCCACCGGTGGCCCCACTCAGCACAGGAGGTCTGCTGACCCTGTATGCCTACAGGTGGCCAGACATAACAGGGGATACCTGGGTTCTGAGCATAGTCCAGAAGGGCTATATGCTCCATTTCCACCAGCTACCCCCCTCCTACTATCCAGGGGAGCCTCCAAGACTCCCTCTACACAGGAACCTCCTCCTTCAGGAGTTAGCAAGTCTTCTAAAGGAACAGACGGTGGAACCGGTGCCGTACCACCTGGAAGGGCAAGGCTTCTACTCCAGGTACTTCCTTGTACCAAAGAGAACAGGAGGCCTCAGACCCTATTCTAGACTTGCGAAATCTGAACAAGTTTCTGGAGAGGGAAAAGTTCAAGATGCTTACCCTTGGGATACTGCTGCCCTATCTCCAGCAGGGAGACTGGCTATGCTCCTTAGACCTAAAGGATGCTTATATGTACATCCTCAACCATCCAGACCACAGACAATATCTCAGATTTGTGGTGGGAGGAAACCACTTTCAGTACAGGGTACTTCCTTTTGGCCTAACCTCTGCCCCCAGGGTTTTCACCAAATGCCTGGTGGTGGCGGTGGCTTTTCTCAGAAATCAGGGGATTTTTGTCTTCCTGTACCTGGACGACTGGCTAATCAGAGGCCAGTCACTCCAGGAGGCCCGACAGGCCACTCTTCGCACTGTCTCTCTTCTTCAGCATCTAGGCTTTGTCATAAACTACGCAAAGTCCACTTTGCTCCCCTCTCAGAACCTAGAGTTTATAGGGGCCAGGTTGGACACCCTTCAGGCAAGAGCTTACTTGCCCGAGAACAGGGCCCAAAGACTGATGGTTTTGGTCAACCAGGTCCAACGCAATTCTCATGTTTCCGCGAGGCACTTCCTCCGTCTCCTAGGCCATATGGCATTCACTGTGCATGTGACCCCGAATGCCCATCTGTACATGCGGACTGCTCAATGGTGCCTCAGAGATCAGTGGACACAAGCCACTGGTGACCTCCGAAACAGAGTAAAGGTGTCCAGACGACTTCTGAACTCTTTGCAGTGGTGGCTACATCCACCAAACGTTTTCAGGGGTGTACCTTTTCAGGCTACAGCACACACAAGGGTGCTGATGACAGATGCTTCCTTAAGGGGCTGGGGTGCACATTGCCAGGGCTCATGCACTCAAGGCCTGTGGTCTCCTCAGGAGGCCACACAGCAAATCAACCTTTTAGAGCTGCGAGCAATCTGCGTAGATCTGCAAACTTTCTGTCATGCTCTCTCTCAACTGTCTGTCCTAGTTCAGACGGACAATCAGGTGGCAATGTTCTACATAAACACACAAGGGGGGGCACAAGGTCCAGGCTCCTATGTCAGGAGGCACTGGACCTTTGCTCCTTTGCGGTCAGGCAGGATATGTTTCTCAAAGCAGTCTACCTACCTGGTAAAGAAAACTTCCTAGCAGACAAGCTAAGCAGGATTCTCCAGCCTCACGAATGGCAGTTGAATCCACTGGTGGTCCAGCAGATCTTCCTCCGCTGGGGGCTTTCATCCATCGATCTTTTTGCAAGTCCACTAAACCGTCAGCTACCCAGGTTTTGCTCCAGACAGACGCATCCCCTGAGGATGGCGGCAGATGCTTTTCTAATATCTTGGTCTATGGGCCTCCTGTATGCATTTCCTCCCATGCCCCTGGTGGCCCAAACTCTGTTCAAGATCCTTCGGGACAAGGCCTCAGTGATTCTGGTAGCCCCCTGATGGCCAAGGCAGCCTTGGTTTCCACTTCTTCTGCAGTTGGCGGTGGAAGCTCCGTTCCCTCTAGGGCTGCAACACGATCTCCTGTCTCAAGAGCAGGGTTCTCTTCTGCACCCCAACCTCAGGTCCCTCAATCTGATGGCCTGGCTGCTGAAAGGGTAGTGCTAGCTCCCTTCTACCTAAGGAGATTGAGGAAGTGGTATTGTCCTCTAGAAGGCAGTCCACCAGAAATTTCTATGCCCTCAAGTGGCGTAGGTGTACAGTGTGGTGTGCTCAGCACAATGAAGCTCCTTTCTCTTGCCTTTGTCCAGTAGTACTGCAGTATTTACTTCACCTTTCAGACCTAGGCCTTAAGTCTAACTCTGTTTGGGTCCACCTCAGTGCTTTGTCAGTGCACCACTCACTGGTGGAAGGACAGTCTTTGTCGGTTCACGCTTTGGTGTCCAGATTTCTCAGAGATCTGCTTCTACTCAAGCCTACGGTTCGTCCACCGGCAACTGAGTGGGATTTGAACGTGGTCTTGCAGCAACGTACTTGCCCACCGTTTGAGCCGATGGCTACTTGCCATTTGCGCTTCCTCTCTTGGATAGCGCTCTTCCTGGTGGCTCTTACATCGGCCAGACGTGTGTGTGAGCTACAAGCTCTGGTTTCTGATAGAACGTACATGCGGTTCTATAGGAACAGGGTGGTCCTACGGACCCATCCCAAGTTCCTCCCAAAGGTGGTCTCCTCTTTCCACCTCAATCAGGAGGTGGTTCTTCCGACCTTCTTTCCCAGGCCACATGCCAGCTGGGCTGAAACAGTCTTGCATACCCTGGATTGTAAGAGGGTGTTGTCATTTTACATAGAACGTACGCGGGCGCATTGAAGGGCTGCTCAGCTCTTCGTCTCGTTTGATCCTAATAGGATGGGGTTACCTGTCTCCAAGCGCACATTGTCCACTTGGGTAGCAGATTGCATCGCCTGGGCGTACTGGGCAGCCGACCTCCCCTTGCAGGGTCGGGTCACGGCCCACCGTGTCAGGGCGAAAGCTGCGTCAGTAGCTCATCTCCGCTCCGTTCTGTTGGCAGACATCTGGCGGGCCGCAACTTGGTCTTCAAGCCAGACTTTGCAGCCCATTACTGCCTGGAGAGAGAGTCCCGGTGGGATAGTGTTTTCGGTCAGGTACTCTGTAATCTCTTTGAGGTTTAGGCAACTCCTACCCTCTGGCCCTTGGTGTTGGGCTACCGGACGGGGTGCATTCTCAGAGGAAATTCTTGTCTTGGATGCTGTGGCTCTCGAGAGGAAGCCATTTTTTCAGCTTTGGGTTCACGGTAGCCTAGAGCTGGGGAGTCCCATATGTGAGGACTGACGTCCTGCTTGGTCCTGGAGAAAGCGTAGTTACTCACCTTTAACAGGTGTTCTCCAGAAGCAGCAGGAGTCAGTCCTCACGATCCTCCCTCCTCCCCTGGAGTTGCAGTCATATACTTCATTTTGATTTTTTGCTGTCTTTTAGCTATGTCAACAGACTGAGCAAGATGGCACCCTTGGGCGGGAAGGGGACTGCACATGCGCGCTGCATTCCCAAAGGCTTTCTTTGAAAGCTGGGGAAATGCTCCACATGGGGACTCCGTCGGCGCTGACGTCACCCATATGTGAGGACTGATTCCTGCTGCTCCTGGAGAACACCTGTTGTTCACAGAAGGAACTTAATCCTTTTTCAGTTCCCGTAGAGATGTTACTGGGGTATCTCCTCCATCTTTCATTCTCTGGTCTCAAAACCAATTCAGTAAGAGTCCATCTTAGTACCATTGCGGCTTTCCACAAGCCCTTTGATGGACAACCTGTCTCCTCTCAACCGCTTGTAGCGCAATTCATGAGACGTCTACTCTTAACCAAGCCTCCCATTAAGTCACCACCCGTGGCATGGGACTTAAATCTCGTCCTCGGACAGCTCATGAAGCCGCCATTCGAGCCCTTAGCCACTACATCCCTAAAGTTTCTTTCCTGGAAGGTAATCTTCCTAAGTGCCCTCACTTCTGCAAGATGCATCAGTGAGCTACAAGCTTTAGTGGCTGATCCTCCTTATACAAGGTTCCACAATGATAAAGTAGTCCTTAGGACTCATCCTCACTTTATGCCAAAGATGGTTTCGCCTTTTCATTTAAACCAGTCGGTTTATCTTCCTGTCTTCTTCCCTAGGCCTCATGCCTCGAATGCAGAAAGGAATCTTCATACTCTGGATTGTAAAAGAGCTTTGGTCTTTTACTTTCAGAGAACTAAGCAGCATAGAAAGATTTCTCAGCTTTTTGTTGCCTTTGATTCCAGCCACCTGGGGTTACCAGTCTCCAAGAGAACACTCTCCAGGTGGATTGCAGATTGCATATCCTTTACCTATGAGAGTAAGGGACTTTCTCTCGAAGGGTCATGTCAGAGCTCACAGTGTTAGAGCAATGGCTGCCTCTATGGCCAACCTTCGCTCAGTGTCCATTGATGACATTTGCAAAGTGGTCCTCAGTTCACACTTTTGCGGCCCATTACTGCTTAGACAAGGACTCCCATCAAGATGCCTCGTTTGGTCAAGCTGTTCTCCAGCATCTCTTTCACAATTAGAACAACTCCTACCTCCTATCCCAGGTTTGGATATCAGAGATCCTTGGGAAGAATCATGACCCACTTCAGCCTGGGTGTAGCTCTCTATGGGGTCATCTCTCTGGCATCTCTAAGCTTGGGAGTCCCCATATGTGAAGACTACATTCCTGCTTGTTCCTGGAGATAGCGTAGTTACTCACCTGTAACAGGTGTTCTCCGGGAACAGCAGGAATTGAGTCTTCACAACCCACCCACCTCCCCTAGGAGTTGTATCTCTCTCTCTCTCCTTCTCTCCTTTTGTCTCCTCTACAAATCCAACTGAAGAGGGGAGAGTTGGGAAGGCAGTGGCGCAGGCGCAGTGAGATGCTCCCAAAAGCTTTCCTATAGGACGATGGGGAGCGTTCCCATGCGGCCTCCGTCATTGCCGGTGATACCCATATGTGAAGACTCAATTCCTGCTGTTCCCGGAGATCACCTGTTACAGGTGAGCAACTACGCTTTCTGTGTGGTCAGGCTTTTTCATAAATTTTATTTTCAGTTTTATTTATTTTTATTTCATGTTTGTTTTGATATTTCTTATGTTGTGATATAATCCACTGAGGTTTGTTTTAAAGATCAGAAGAATATACATTTATGTAATAAATAAAAGTAAAAATAAGATAACATTAATCAAACTGTTTAACACCAAAATTCAGTATTTGCAAATCTGAAAAATATCTTTTATCATTTTTTTAAAATATAATGCTCATACTCTTCTATATTTAGTATGCTTCCGAATGGGTAACACCACTAGTGGAGCCTTCATAGGAATATTTCCTAGCTCTAGAAGCTTTTGGAAAACTTCAACCTGTACGTGCGTGCCTTCCCACATGCCCCCATGGTGCCCTTTCTCTTCGGTCCTGTTTTTTGCCATGAAGACCTTCAGATGCATAGCCTAATCATTCTTCTTTTATCTTGTGTGGGTTTATGTTCAATTTTCTTTATTGGGACACTCAGTATCATTACATGGTAGTACATTTAGGTTGTAAGCTGTTGATAACAATAGCCAATGGGTTTACATTGTAGAAATCAATGTCATGTCATATAAGACAAAGCCCCTCCTACTGTCCCATATTTTCTTCTTTATCTCCCCTTTCTTTTTCCCTCCCCCATCCTTCCCTTATTCCTAAGCTAACAGGAAGAACAATCTTCACAGCAAAGTTCTCCAAGTAATCATTAGAGTTTATAAAAAGCAAGATGAGAAGCAGAAAGCAAAAATAAGCGGGGATGGGCAGAGGAGGATCAGTGGGCTTGGCCCTCTTATTGTGTTATATTTCTTACCCTTCACCCCACTGGAACGCCCCCTTGCCTTTTGTATAGTTTCTTCCCTTCCCCCCCAACTTGCCCTTCCATTCCTTCAATCCCTGCCCTCCCCCCCCCCCGACATAGGCAACACAGTGAAATGCTCTAGGTTATCAGGTCAATGGACACCTCCATATGGTCCTCAGCCAGCATGAGCATGATCAGGATCAGGTACTTGGGTCTCTGTGTTTATAGTTCCTTCTCATGGATCCCATGGGCAGTGATTCAACACTCAAACTTCACAGTTGGGTAGGTAACGTTTCGATATAAGGTTCCCACCCTATTAAGAAACGCTCCCATTGCTGGTCATGTCCCACTGATCTCGTTCGTAAAGCATAAGCTGATATAGGGTCATTATCCAGGGTTTTATTGAGGGGGCCCTCTGGGAGCAACCAGGCTGCAAAATGCTTTTACATGCCACCAATGAGAGGCGTATTCATCGAGACTTCAGTCCCCACCAATCTGCATTGCCGTGCTCATTTTGTTCTAAATCTAATATTGCCCTTTGTGTGTTCAGGGGCAATAGGTTCCTCATTGTTTTACTCAATTTCCTATCAGTTTCCAAAATGTTGCTATCACCGAGCATGTCCAAAACATATGGCCAAGCATTGCTCTAGGAGCGGCACATTGAGGGCAGTCTGGGGATTCCACATTACCCACTCTATATGCCCAAAGAGGTGCAAAGTGAAGTCTTCTGAGGATACGGAACTGAATCTCCCTAAGATTAGCTCTCGTAGTTAATTCCAAAGTCCTAGTCAGGGCGCAGAAGATCTTAGACCCGTCTAGTGACGTCTTCAATTCCCCTGCCCATTAGCCCACCACTCCAGTCAGGTCTGGCAGAGGGTCCAAGTCTGACAGGTTCCTATGTATAACTGCAATACGAGTTTGCCCCCTCCATGCCAGCCATTAATACTTCAGTCTGGGAGATGATGCTGTGTTTGATCACCTCCCGTGGCAGTGAGCACACATAGCTCCGTGCCTTCAGGTATGGAAACACGTCTTTCTCCATCAGGTTATATCGCTCCTGTAGTGTAGAAAACGGTAGTATCTCACCTGTTTCTGATACCACTTGTTCCACTCCATCCAGTCCCTAACTCCGCCAACCATTGTATGTGCGACCTGACAAGCCTGGTTGAACAGATAAATTCCCCTGCCACGGAAGGTATGGCATAGTCTCTAGCAGCCACCCCAGCTTGCCGCAGAGCACACGCCACCCTCTGTTTGCTGAGTTTACCATAGCGTTATTTGGGGAGATGGCTTGCATGCGGGTAGGTGGCAGATGCAACATATATTTGAGAGTGGGTCCACCGGTGTTCTTTCTGCCTCCTAGGGGTTATACTCCTCAGCAGCATATAACCAATCCTTCAGATGACTGCACACACATGCTAAGATATAACTCATCAAGTCCGGGATACCCAATTCTCCTTTCGCCCATGGTATTTTCAATGCTGCTAATCGCAGCCAAGCTTGGCAGCCTCTCCAAAGAAATGGACCCAAAGCATGATTGAGTCATTTCTGCTCCTTGGGCTCCAGAAATATTGGTAGAACCTGCAAAATATACAGCCACCAAGGGAATATTATCATTTTATACAAGCTAATCTGACCACTTAGTGATAACGGTAGGTCTTTCTATCTCCCGAATTTTGTTTCCAAGCCCTTGAACAGTGCTGAAGTATTGACTGTGTAAAGGTGATCTGGCACCACTGTGATCCAAACCCCCAAATACTTGAGTTGACCATCCACCCACTTCAGTAGAACTGTCCAGTCTTGCTGCACCGCAGGCAGGACTGACAGGGCTTCTGATTTGTCCAGGTTTAACTTCAGCTCCGCAATGGTTTCATATTTACGGAATTCCTCCAGCAACATCCCCAAATTGCTCACTGGGTCTCCTAGGCAAACCAACAGATCATCAGCAAAGGCCGATAGACTGAATCCTTCCTTCCCTAAGTGCACATGCCTACCAGAGAGGGCTGCATGCGAATGCACTCCAAGAGAGGCTCGAGCTGTAGGACAAACAAGAGTGGAGAAAGAGGGCACTTCTGTTTAGTATCTCTCTCCAACAGGAATATCTCCGTGATAATCCAATTTACTATCAATGCGCCACATGGTCAAGTATATAAAAGGCGAACCATGTCCACAAAGTGCCCCACTGTCCCAAACCTCTCCAGTACTATATACATGTATTCCCATTGGACTCTATCAAATGCTTTCTCTGCGTCAAAACGAATAAAGATAGCTGGCAGGTGTTGCTTAACAGCTTTATGACATTGCGCGCTATGGTGCGTCCTTGCACGAACCCCACCTGTGAGTCTCCTATTAACTGAAGGAACAGAGGGGCTAAATGTTTGGCCATTATTTTAGCGAGGATTTTAATATCGACGTAGAGTAATGACATAGGTTGGTAAGAACCTGGTAACGAGGAGTCCTTACCAGGCTTAGGAAGTATCTTGGGGATTTTGGTGGACTAAGACTGCTGTTGTACCGCAAAGATATAAGAATGACCTCACACTACTCCAGACAGACTCAGACACTTAGAAGGAAATTAGATCTTTATTATGCCCAATCAGTTACAATCTTAGCCAAAAGACAAAATGCAGCATTATTTTTCTTAGCAATATAGTTTGAGTGGAGGAGTAGTCTAGTGGTTAGAGCAACTGCCTAGTACCCAGAAGATCAAGGGTTGAATTCCCACTGGCACTCCTTGTAACCTTGGGCAGGTCACTTTACCCTCCATTGCCTCGGAAGAAAAGGCTGGCAATCCTCTTCCGGTGATACATTGCCAAGAAAACCCAGAGGTAGCTGGGTCGCTATGAGTCAACACTGACTTGATGGCACTAAAAAAAAATAGTTTGCCTGAGCCAGAGGGTGGAAGACAAAGCCAACAGAAGCTGAATTACCAATCAGACTCTCTTTATGAATCATGTTTGTTTCCCCTCCTCCAATGAATATCAATTGCTGCCCTTATATACATAAATTTAGCTTGTCACCTTGTGGTTGGGGATTTTTTACTGTACTATATTCTTACTGGTTGATCTAGCTCTGTTTCCTGTGCAAGCACTTTCAGACTTTTCAGACTTCTGCAAATAACTGGAGCTTATCGTTTTCCTACCAGCTTGTCTTTACTTTGTTTCTACCCCCCTTTTCCCTCCCCCTGTCTAGTCTGTGGTGGGCATATTTCCTGTTTCTATATGTCCTGTAGTTTACCCACTGCCAGGAGTTTTTCTGCAATTCTCTGCAAGCAGTCTGTGCTCTGAAATTTGTCCAGCAACATAACAATGGCCCCATTTAGTTAGTCTTTTGCTACAGGTCTGCTTCTGGTCACTCTGTTAGGCTGCAGGATTGCTTCTGGATATGGTATGAAGTGGGCTTCAACCTGCTTCATCCCAACAAGTACTGTTATAAGAGCCTGATTGGGCCTATAGGGGAAATTGCAACTCCTCACCATGTCTGCAAAGTAATCTGCCAGAGATATTGCCACTTTGTCTGACAGCATTTGGAAGAACTCCGCATAGTACTTGTCTGGACCAAGGGCATGTCCCTTCCGAAGTTTACGAATGCATTGTCACCAGGGCATTCAGCCACATCACGTCCTCCTCTCTCAACCTTGGCAGGTCCAGACCCCTCAGGAACCTCATGGCTACCTCTCTCTCGCATGGCTCGGCCTTGTAGAGTCTTAAATAGTAATCTCTATGAGTCCCTTCTAGTTCCATTTGGGCGTCTGGAGTTTTCCTTCTCTGTCCCAAAGGGTACTGATGGTTCGTGGTCCCCCATCAGATTTTACCAGGGCTGCTAGTAGTTTCTCAGTTTAATTCCCATAACGCTATAGGTAGTAGCGATAATGGAACGTTGACTGGCATGCCCTCTGGTGTAGCAGGGCATTCAGCTCAGTCTGTATAGTTAGCATGTTTGTTTTATGTTCCTCTGTTGGGTGGGCCCCATAGCACCTTCAGGCCTCACGTAGCTCTCTCTCCAGTTGAAGTCGCTGACTCTGTGCTTTCTTTTTAGCATAACAATATCCCATGATGTGTCCTTGTAGCGCCACCTTGACTGTTTCCCAGAATAGGGCTGGGTTGTTTTTGTGTGGCGCATTATGTTCCTGATATTGTGTGAGTTTATATCTCTTATCTTGCTTCACATCTTTTTCTTTCTACTCATGAGTGTCTTTCATCATTGAGCTGTTTGATTTTGCAACAACTATTTTTCTGACTGAGATGTCAGAAATTCGCCAGCAGTGAATTCTTGGAATGCCCTCCCAGTGGAAGTGGTGGGGGCAAATACATTGACAGACTTCAAAATGGCATGGGACAGACACAGTGGATCCCTTTATAGCAACAGGATAAAATCAAAATAAACTTAATTACCTCTTATATCTCAGCAAATAGGGGTGACCTGCATAGAGTGGTGGGTGCACCCCTAAACAAAGGTATGGAGAGGGGTAACCTGCATGGAGCGGCAGGTTCATCTACTCTTGCCACCTTGCTGGCCAAACTAGATGGACCATGCTGGTCTTTATCTGCTGTCATATACTATATTACTTTGTTATTCCAACTCCCTCCATATTGCCCACCGAGGACCCACTTTTTTTGCCCTCAGTACCAAGAGGCACTTCTTCAGGAAATCTCTTCTCTTTGGATTATAAATACAGTTGGAGCCAGTTCAATAGGGTAAGAAGGGAGGGGATTTTACTTGAAATACTTTCTGGTTCCCAAGATGGAGGGATTCTATTCCATTCTAGACCTAAGAGACCTGAATAAGTATTTGGTCAGAGAAAAATTCAGGATGATTTTTCTAGGCACCTTTCTTCAAAAGGAAGATTGGCTGTGCTCTCTAGATCTCGAGGATGCTTACACACACATACAGATACTTTCTGTGAGCAGGATGTATCTAAGATTCATCATAGGGAAATACCACTTCCAGTACCATGTATTGCCCTTTGGCCTCATGTCAGCATTTCAGGTTTTTACCAAATATCTAGTCATAATAGCAGCGTTTCTATGCAGGCTGGGAGAGCATATGTTTTCCTTCTTAGATGATTGGCTGCCAAAGAGCATCACTGGAAGGAGCTCATGAATCTGTGTGAGGTATTAGAATTGCTAGTTTTTCTAATCAATTACCCCAAGTCCCACCTCAGCCTATCATAACAATTGGAATTTATAGGAGTTCTGTTGGACATGACTCCTAATGAAAGGTTTTTTTTCCACCTGACAGGCTGTCCCTCTTGATAGCGATAGTGCAGGAGATTCAAAAGTCAGCAGCCATCAGCTCATGCCATGCTGAGAATGTTGGCCATATGACCTCAACTATTCATGTCACTCCCTTGACATGTCTCTCCATATGAGGCTTTCTCAGCGGACCTTGAGCACTCATTGGACCCAAGCCACTGGATGACTCACTCTTGTGACTTGTCCTCTCCTGGAATCTCTCACCTTGTAGACTCTTCATTCCAATCTGGACATGAGTCTTCCTTTTTAAATTTTGCCCTACCAGAACTGCCCACCACTGATTTGCCCAAACTGGGATGGGGAGCTCATCTCAAAGGGTTCCACAATCGGGGCACTTGATCCTTCCAAGAAAGTCTCTATCAGATCAAGTTCTTGGAACTGAGAGCAAGAGCAATAGCAAATCCTTTAAGGGCTTGCAGAGACTGATTAGTAATGGTTCAAACTGACTATCAGATTGTCATATTTTACATCAAGTAGGGAGGAATCGGCTTGTATGTCCTGGGTTGGGAGACGTTCAGACTGTCGAGTGTTGCAGTCTTTCATGGGATGGAGCTAAGGGCTACTTATCTGCCTGGTGAACAAAATTCTGTGGTGAAGAGACTAAGTCATTTCCATCAATCTCATAAATGGACCCTGGACAAGGGCGCCCCTCAAAAGATCTTTCAGGAGTGGGGCACTCCCTTGATAGGTCTTTTTGCCACTCCTCAGAATGCCCAGGTGCCTCTCAGTTCTGCTTCAGAGTGGGGTTACACAGCAAACTAGCCTTGGATTTCTTCCTTCTCAAAACCTTCGACCCCTACTTGAACAGAACCACTTCCGATCTGTTTGTCAAGCACTGATCACCCCGCAACTTGATTATTGGAATCTGATTCTACACCGCCTAGCCAGATGCACAATCCAAATGCTTCAACTGGCCCAGAACGCAGTGGCCCGACTAATCACAGGATCAAGCAGGCTAGCACATATCACCCCTATATTGCAATCCCTCCATTGGCTCCCCATTCGCACGAGAATAAAATATAAGGCAATAATGATCATTTTTTAAATGCTACACAACCAATCCGCCGGATGCCTATCTGACTTAATCAGAAAAGTCCCTGACACTTGATCAAGAAGAAAGCAGCACCTAAACATCCTTACAAATACCACAATATCTGTGCACACCTCCCAGAACTCACTCCGGTGAGTATTCGAGTATTATACCCCTTCACTATGGAACTCCCTTCCACACCACCTGAGAGCAACTAACGATGCTGCTGACTTCAGAAAGCTCCTAAAACCTCACCTATTTACGGAACACTTTTACACCGAAGAAGTCACGTAACATCATCAATAACTCAACTCACTGCAAAGGGTCAACACAACAGGCTAAACACTAACTGCCAATACTCTGTAAATAGTTACAAAATGTCACAGAATGTTAGACTATATCCTCTGTAAATAGTTATGAATGTTGTAAGATTGTATCGCTGTTAACTATTTCTGCAAAATGTTACTGATAACTTTGTTTACATAGAACGTTTTATGTTACTTGTAAAATGCTTTGAGACTCTGAAATGCGGTAAATAAAAAATGTTAAATAAATAGATAGGGGGGGAGGGTCTTCTGTATGTATATTCTCCAACACCTCTCATTGTGAGGACCTTCCTGAAACTCAAAAATGATGGAGGCATGATGATTCTCATCTCTCTTTATTGGCCCAGTAACCTTGGTTTTCTATCCTTATGGAGTTATCCATCTGGGAATCGCTATGTCTGGATCAGACACCAACTCCCCACGGTTGTATTTTTTCTTTTTTTTAGGCAGCCTGTAATTAGGGATTTCCATATGTGAGGACTTCATTCTGCTTTCCACAGAGAAAGTAAAGTTACTCACCTGTAGCAGGTGTTCTCCATGGATAGCAGGACAAGTCCTCACAATTCTCCCTCCTCCCCTTGGGTTGAATTCTACTCAGCTATTCAGCTGACTGAAAAGCAGTGGTACCGTAGTGGCAGGCAGGAAGGTGCATGCATGTATGGTGAAACGTTCCAAAAGCTTCTAGAAGAACCTAGAAAATGCTCCCAAGCGAGGGCTTCATTGGTAATGTGACCCATATGTGAGGAATTATACTACTGTCCAAAGAAAATACCATGTACAGCTGAGTAACTTTGCTTATCCAATTAATTATACTAAGCAAATTGCAGTATTTAAAGAGAAGATTACATATCTTGCAGTAATATGATTACTTTATATCTGTACAAGCATGTTAATTGAAAAAGTATTTAAACATATCTTCTGGTGTTCTATTATGCCTCCCAGAATAACTGAATGTCGCATAGTGTCTTTTTCCAAATATATATAGTAACATAGTGAATGATGGTGGATAAAGACCAGTATAGTCCATCTAGTCTGCCCAGTAAGTGTTGTAGAGTTGCACTTGCCACTTTGGACAGGTTACTCTCCTCTATGCTTTAAATTGTACCTGCTGCTCCAGGCAGGTTACCCCTCTCTATTTATGAAGCTATTTACGTTTGCTTTGATTCCATCACTGAACACAATACTCTGTGCCACCAATCGCCTGTACCTGGACATTAGTACTTCTTCCTTGAGAGCCTCAGACACTATCACCCCGAGGTCCCTCTCTTGGTCCGTACACACCAGCCTCTCTTCCTCTATCATGTACAGCTCCTTTGGGCCCTCTGCATCCCAAGTGCATCACTCTGCACGTTTTTGCATTAAATCTCAGTTGCCAAGCACATGACTATTCAGATTTTTGTAGATCTTTTCTCACGTTGTCCACTTCCTTTGAAGTGTTCACTCTGTTGCAAAACTTTGTCTCATCTGCAAAAAGCCAAACTTTTCCTTTTAACCCTTCTGCAATATCATCCACAGACAATGAACAGTAGCAGTCGCAGGTCCAACCCCTGAGGCAGTGCACTACTCACCCTTCTTTCTTCAGAGTGAGTTCCATTCACCACTACCTTCTGTAGTTTTGTCAACCAGTTCTTGATTCTTGGGATCTATCCTCAGGCTTGCCAGTTTATTCACAAGCCTCCTATGAGGAACAGCATCAAAGGCTTTGCTGAATTCTAAGTAGACCACATCCATTACATGCCGTTGATCTAGTTCTCTGGTCAGTCAGTCCAAGAAACCAGTTTTTTGGCATGATCTTTCCTTGGTAAATCCATGTTACCTCAGATCTCGCAACCTGGTGGCTTTCAGAAAAAGCACTGTCCTTTCTTTCTGCAGCATCTCCATAACTTTTCCTATCACTGAGGTGAGGCTTACCAGCGTGTAATTTGCCACCTCTTCTCTGTTGCCACGTTTGCAAAGAAGGGACCACATCAGCCCTTCTCCAATCCTGTGCCTGTGCTTTAGCAGGTGTGTTGAACGAGCCGTTGTGTCACAAAAAGCATCGCTAATCTTGCAGCAGTATTTTTACTATGTATTCTTTTCAGCATCTTGATTAAGGAACATGTGACCTTATGTAAAAATCTATGAAAGGAACACCTATGGTAAATTGCATAAAAATCTTCTCTCAACGGCATTTACAATAAAAAAAAAAAAAAAAAAGAAAGCATACTGTCATTGGAAAGTGTAAAATGAAAGTCACTATGTTGCAGGTGCCATCAGCATTAGCATTGGTGCCTTAATTGATATGCTGACAAGAATACATAGGGCATGATATTCAGCGCTGGTTGCCCAGATTGCCACATAGTTAACTGGGCAGCAGCAATATTTAGTCACTGCCCGGTTGGCTTCTGCGGCACAAGTTAGGCCAAGGATTCCTGTGCCTGACTTTCACCACTTGTCACTAACCGGGTAGTGACTCAATAATGCTGCTGCCCGCTTAGTGACAGGTGCTGCCCCAGAATGTCCCCTGGCACATCCCGATGCTAACCAGTTAGTATTAGGGCATGTAGCCTGTCACACCCACCACCACCTAGGCAGCTGCCTAGAGGCAAGGAGCGTGCTTTTTTGTGTCTCTTGTTGATAGGGGAATCCAGGGCCGAGGCTTCTGGGATATGTAGTTGTGTAAATTAATACTGAGGCCAAGGGTTTTTGAAGGCTGACAAAGGAATTTATTTTTCTTCCTTCACAACAAGGATCATTTTAATCTCAACACATGCAAAACAAAATAGGATGCTTCTCCAACACAAAAAGAAAACTTCTATGTCCAAGTTTCCCCAGTAACTTAAAAGTATACTGCTTCTGCCAGCTTAATACAGAGATATGAGTTTTCCTTCACAATTCCAGCATTCAAGAATAAGGCCTTCGCAGTTCCTGCTCAGTTTGAGCCCCCTGGTATCTGCTTCTTTCAAAGTGTCCAACATTCAAATCACAGCTTCCAGGCTTTCTCTCTATTCTATGCACTGGAATTGCTTCTGGCCCCAGCATTTAACATTTAAATCACAGTTTCAAATGTTTCTCTCTGTTCTATGCACTAGAACTGCTTCTTGCCAAAGCATTTAGCATTTAACATTTCTTTCACAGCTGTTCAGGCAGTTAGTTCCTAGGCTTCCCTTTCGTTTCAAACCCAGAACTTCCTTAGCTTGTCTTCTCACAAAGGGAACAATCCATTAACTCTACAGACTCGGGGTCAGAATCCCCTCCCTCTGTCTGCATGTCTTCATATCCGAGGTTTGTTAACTCCTGGTTTTGCACAGCTTGTACCAATGAAGGTTTAACCTCTTCCAGTAACTCTAAGAGTTTCTGCCAGCGAGACCTTTTTCCACCCTCAGGGATCTTAGCAAGGCTATGGAGATCCTTATCTTGCATTAGATGGTTCATTGAGTCTAACTGGCTTACATTATTCTTAACAGCAGCTCTACTCACAGTCCTGTCCAGAGCTGATGATTTCCTAGCAGCTTCCTGTACTGCTGCACGTGTACCTTGCTCCTGGTCAGCAACTCTCCCAGGCAAAACCCTTCTATCTCCAGACCTGGCTGCACTTCCTCTGTAGCACTGGTCTCTTCCTGGAGCGTGGCTTCCTGTGTGCTGGAACCCTGGAGAATCCACTCTGAGGCTATCTCTGGAAAGTTTCTTCCCTTCAGCCCTTCTGAAGGTTCCTTTTCCTTCCTCTTCCCTGGTGATCTCTCTTCCTTCTGTTCCCTGGGGCTTAAATGAGTGTAGCTGCCCTACCGGTTCTAACTCCTCCCCCAGGTGCCTCCCATTACCTCCCTTGGTTGCCTTGGAGCTTGGGCGTGGCCTGCACTCAGCAGCTATGTGTGGTTTTTTTCCTTTTGCTGCACTTTGAAACTCTCTGCTCTCTGAGCTATCCCCCTGGCTTTAGGAAAATGTTTGTTTTTCACCTAATTCCATGGGCTCAGGTGTGCCTTCGCCACCACAAGCGGTAGCATCCATGGATATTCAGTGGCACTAACCGCATAGTAAATATATTGCTGCAAGATTAGAGATTAGGGACTCACTCAGCATAACTATTTGGACATTGACACTATACACCATGCAGGTTATCCTGGGAAGCATATGGAACACCGGATATGTTTATCTACTTTTTCAATTAACATGCTTGAAAAGGTATAAAGTCGAGAGGCCTGGACTAAGTGCATCTGCAGAGCCAGTCTAGAGCTGCTCCCCACGCTGAAAACCACCACCTTCAAAACACCAGGAGACAAGTGTAGAACTCTGCTACTGAACTAGGCCAGAGATCATCGAAGGCCCTCCTGAATCTAATCCTGAGCGTGGTCATGATAGGAGCTTCGATTCCCATTTCAGAGCCTTAATCCTAGCAACTCTAAAAGGACTCATTTACTGAAACACTGTAGCTAAGTAGAACACTAAGCTATTAGATCGATACTTTGTAACTTGCTTAGGTCTTGCATGAGCACGTAGCCATACTTCCTATCCCAATTTTGCCATCCTGTTTCTAATTTCTGCAATCTTGTGGCTTAAGTTTGCTTACCCGGTGCTTAGAGTAGAGGCCTTACTCCAAGTATACAACTGCCCAGACACCCTAGTAGTTCCAGATTATTCAGCTGCTGATCTTTGCCCCACAAACAGAGGTTGACACAGCCCTAGATAGTTTAACTGCCTAGCTGCATGTACTCGTTTCTGTTTGCTTTAACATATAGCTCGTCTGTTATTATTCCAACCATACCCAACACAAAACATAGGACCTAGGCTCTGCTGCATCAGGACTTAGGAGGTGGTTCACACACCCATGAACAAACTAAACCCTGCATTTCCAACTGAACACCTCAGGAACAACCTCAGGATGCACCCAATCTTATCACTAGTCTTTATTTTCCTTACCTCTGGGCTTCCCAGCGTTTCACATGCCTTCAATCCATGCATCATTTACATTCCGATCCTCCGCAGCAACGGAAGGAGATGGTCTGAAAACCCTCGCCACACCCCAACAGAAACCAACAATGCATTTCACCCCCACTTATTACACATCCCACTACAAAATATTAAAAAGACCCAAACCAAGAGACACCAACACCAACGTCTGCTGAAGTGTGCACTTATAAATGCCAGATCAATACGTGCAAAATGGCCAGTAGTCACCGACTTGATAACCCTCCATGAACTCGATTCTAATGATCACGGAGACATGGCTATCCGACTGCGACAGTGTACTCATCAACCAGATGTTGCCTCCGGACTTCTCACTCTGTGCCTGCCACAGGACCAACCAGAGGGGAGGCGGAGTACTCATACTCGCCAAAGCTGAACTACAATTTAAACTGAGCAACGCCACCAAGCACAACCCACCTGGATACGATCACCATAGCAAACGATCACTACACGATCAACTTACTTTACCGAGCACCAATACCATCACCAGAAGATCTATCGACAATAATCGACCTCGCTTGTAATACAAACAATCCACGATCCCCAAACTGGCTACTAGGTGATTTCAACCTGCCTTCCCTACAAGACGTACAAGCGACTGCCTTCTTCGAAGCACTTGACGAGCTGGGTTACAAACAACTTGTCGATTCTCCTACACACATGAAGGGAAGTAAACTAGACCCGATCTTCGCCCCACAAACGGAGGTTGACGCAACCCAAGGCTTGATGCTATCTATAACGCCAGTACCTTGGTCTGACCATAGCCTGCTCAGATTCTACATACCCATTAGCCGCTGCAACCAGAACAGCAACAAAGCCAATGCTCTCCTCAGAACACCAACAATACGTTTTCGGCCCTTTGTTAGAGAAGAAATTCTGGAGAAAGTCCTGCCACTACTTACTAACACAACCCTCGATCCAGATGAAATGGTATCTAACTGGGACGACAGCCTCAAAGCCATCGCCTGCCTCCCACCCACGAGCAGGAAACCAAGGAAGCGGGAACATGCACCATGGTACTCTAAAGAACTACGAGCATCACTCCTCCACCTGCGCAAGCTCGAGAGACATTGGCGCTGAACTCGAACCACCGAAGCACAATGTGCATACATCTCATACCTAAAAACACACCGAGAGGAAACAATGGAGAAAAGGAAGCAATACCATACAGATATACTAAAGCGATCAATAAACAAGCCACATGACTTATTCAATATTGTAAAGACCTTAACAGGAGATCCAGCATTAGATCAACCACACATGCCACAGCCGCAGGACTACTCCGACTATCTACAATCAAAGATGATCCGGACGGACAAGAGCACAACCACCACAAACCACACCACTCCGTATAAAATGCCACAGCCAGCCCCACTGTTCAAATTCAGTGAGATA
Organism: Ichthyophis bannanicus; assembly: GCA_033557465.1. Lineage (NCBI taxonomy): Eukaryota > Metazoa > Chordata > Amphibia > Gymnophiona > Ichthyophiidae > Ichthyophis > Ichthyophis bannanicus. The sequence goes on from CM066036.1 coordinate 499,703,184, forward strand.
TCTAGCAAAGAGATTGAAGACACTATTGCCTTTATCAACCTAACCACTGCACCCAACGATCCTTGCCCGGCTCTCTGGATAAAAGAGCTACGTTGTGACCTAAGTCAATTCCTGAGCAAAATACTGAACCAATCACTTTCAATGGGATCTTTTCCACAGAGCCTAAAACACACATCAATCAGACCACTGTTGAAATACAGCAGACTGGACCCATCCAAAGTTGAATCCTATAGACCAATTTCAAGCATCCCCCTGCTTGCCAAAATAATTGAAAAGGTAGTCCAGCAACAAATCCAACAGCACGTTGACACCAAAGCCCCGTTGGATCCATCCCAAAACGGCTTCAGGGAAGCACACGGTGTGGACACCCTCCTTACGACCCTCTTCAATAACCTAGTCGCAGGACTTGACAACATCCACCAAGGATTTGTCCTCATCTTCATGGACATTGCAGCGGCCTTCGACTCGGTGAGCCATGAGATACTAATAGAACGCCTCGAAGAAAAAGGGATACAAGGCACGGCACGAAAATGGTGCAAATCATACCTGTCCAACAGATGGCAACAAGTGAGGACAGGCCCCACGACCTCAGAGCCATTTCTACAAAAACAGGGGGTGCCACAAGGATCATCTCTATCTGCATTGATGTTTAACATTTATATGCAGCCCATCTGTGCCTTGATCCGAGCTTTCAACATCAACTGTCTTGCCTATGCAGACGATATTCTGCTATACATACCAGTTACGATTGACCAGCCAGATTTCTCCCCAATAATAAGATGTTTTGAAGCAGTAGCAGACTGGCTTCTTATGCAAAATCTACGGATCAACCACAGCAAAACGGATGTTCTTTTCGTCACGAGGAACCAGGATTTTACCCCACCATCTTCATTACAAGTCAACAATGCTGAGCTGAAAACCAAATCCACAATTTGTTACCTAGACATTACACTCGACCAACGGCTGGACATGAAAACACACATAAGAAACACTGTGAAAGCAGTATATCATAAGATACGAACACTATGACATCTACGACCGCTGCTTGACCTCGCCGACTACTGAACGATCTTCCAAGCCTTAGTGATCCCACATCTTGATTTTGCTAATGTGATCCTTCACGGACTCCCACAGGCAACACTAAGTCCGCTCCAGCTTGCGATGAATTCAGCCGCGAGAGTCTTAGTAGGATTATCAAGGACAAACCACATAACGCCAGTTTTGAAGAAACTCCACTGGTTACCTGTACAGGCCAGAATCCATTACAAGATCCTGGTCCTGACATTCAAAGCACTAAATAATCAGCCCCCCACACCCATCAGCAAGTTGATTCACAGCATACCGGACAATAGAAAAAGAAGATCTACAATGACTAACACATTAGAGGTCCCTAAAGTAATGACAAAATGCACAAAGGCAATGGCCAATAGGGCCTTCACGATATACGCACCTAGAGCCTGGATGCCCTCCCTACAGAAATTCGAACCATCACGAACTTGGCCCTATTCAGAAAAGCGTTGAAACATCATTTGTTCTTAAGATACTACCCAGAAACTAATTCTAGAAAGTTGGCAGTGAGTACTCTGTCTACCTGCCCAAACTGCCCCAACAAACAGACCCAGCAAGAAAGTGGTTAGTCAGCTCAATTCTCCCTGACCCAAATCGCCTAGATCCAGGAACTTATGCACCAGTGTAAATGAATTGTAGATAGTTCCCCCCTGTTACACCCAAGTTACTACCCTGTTCATTGTAAATAGAATGTGGCTTGATGCATTGTAGTATGTTCTGTTTAATGTACACTGCACTGATCTAAATAGTGCGGTATAGAAGAAATGTTAAATAAATAAATAAAAAATAAATTATATTGCTGCAAGATAAGTGATCTCATTAAACCCTGCAGTTTGCTTCACATAATTGGATAAAGATGCTATGCAGCATTCAGAAATGCTAGAGAGGGTCTATTTTTCAGATATCAGTTGTCTGATGTCAGAAATATTTAATTTTGTTAAGACAGTTTGATAATTTTTATTTTATTTTTACTCAGTTTTTATCGCCAGCCTCAATATCCTCATATAACCCCTCTTTTCAAGTCACTTTACTGGCTCCCTATTCGTTTCTGTATCCAGTTCAAACTTCTCCTACTGACCTATAAGTACACTCAATCTGCTGCTTCTCACTAGCTTTCATATCTCTTCCTACACACCTCTGGGAACTCCACTCTTCTGGCATATCCCTTCTGTTGGTGCCCTTCTCTTCTACTGCCATCTCCAGACTTCGATCCTTCCACCTTGCTGCTCCTTATGCCTGGAATAAACTACCCGAGTCTGTGCATCAGGCTTCATCTCTGGCCCTTTTGAAATCCAGGCTGAAAACTCACCTCTTCAAAGCTTCTTTTGGATCCTGATCTGCTTAGTCTCCTATGCGTTTCCTTACCATTCCCCTAGAAGTATCCTTGTCTGTAAGCCCTGATGAGCAGGGGCCGTCTTTTACATGTATCTGTACAGAGATGCGTATGCCTTGTATTGCTATACAAATAAGTACTAGTAGTAATAGTAATATGTATGCAAGGTGATTACCTTTCTGCTGGGAAAGATATTGGGTTACCTTTGGCAGTAAATGAGGCTTAAAGCAACTAAAAAAGTTTCTCCAAAGATATATGTTCCAGAGGCTTATGGAGAGAGATATAGTACTCATTATTTGCTTTTTGGAGAGTGTCACAAGCACAATGCCAAAACCACTAGTCTCTAGTTGTTGAGGGCGTGGTGGTTGATGTATACTTCCTCTATCAGCTATGTTTATGCTTCAAGTAAAAGGATTGTAGTTGAGGCAAACCGAGGGTAAGGCTTATGACAGAAAAAGTTTATTTTAAACACAAGAGAACAGATTAGGTTCAAGGTTCCATTAACAGGATAAATCATAGGCTTTTGGTTAAGGTTCAGCAAACTGGTGGCAAAAACAAACAGAACTCAACAATGGCTTTTCAAAGTCCTCTTAAATGTAGAAGCTTAGCCTTTTCACAGATAAGTGTGCCACTTTTCTTATAGTCCTTTGTTGATCAAGGTTAATTCTCCTATGGCAGTTTATCTTCACTCAACCTCAATTCTCTGGGCTGCACTTCCAGGTGAATATGAAATGAGCATTCAAAATGTTCTCAAACTCTTAGCAGGCTTTTCATATAAAACAGGAGCAAAACACAAACTCTTAAAGCAGCCAATTAGCTTTCTTGCTGTTGCAGAGTTCTAACACAGCTGATAATTAGGCATGAAACACAGTTTCTTTTACAAGCTTATGTGTCAGTAAATTCCCTTTCCAAAACACACAGGAATTTACCTCCTTACTGATAATGCTTTAAGGTTACCTTTTCAAGAGGAACAATTCTTTCAAGGATGGCTTTTCTTCAAAACTCCACTTGGAGTGGAGGAGTGGCCTAGTGGTTGTGGCAAGGTACTTCAGGCCGGAAGGTCGGTGGTTCAAATCCCACTAGAGGACAGCAACCTTGGGCCGGAAGGACTGGGGTTTCTAGTCCCACAGGTGCTCCTTGTGGTCTTGGGCAAGCCACTTAACCCTCCATAGCCCATGTTCCCTGTAAAATAGTTATCTCCAAGTTATAATGCCCTGTTCAATGTAATTTCAGTTTGTTCAATGTAAACCGCACTGATGCAGAATAGTGCGATATATAAGAGAATATAAATAAATAAAATAAATAAATTAAATAAAAAATAAATTCCTAAGCTTGACATAAAGAACAATCCATAAACATATCTTCTTCCCCCACCTCTGGCTCTGGTTCTCCCAATTGCATGGGCTCTGACTCACTCTCTTGATCAGACTGCTCAGCTGACAATCTCTCTGGGGGTCTGAATGCTTCTCCGATTCCTGGCTTCCACCCCTGTTGCCAACCTGATTCAGGGAAAACAGATCTCTCAGCTCTAGGTAGCTCTGCCCTTCTCGAGGAGTTAGCACCTGCTCTGGCTTCTCCAGCATTCCATCGTCCTTGCTGCTCTGGACTCTGTTCCTCTCCCCATCTGCTGCATCTGCTGCTTCTCTTGCTTCCTCTGCTGCTCCTCCCGGTGCTCCTCTGCTGCTCCTCTGCTGCTCTCCATAATCTAACCAGGGTTTATACTCACTGGGATACAACCCCACCTCTTTCTCTCCCAGGTGTTTGTAATCTCCTAGCCTTCTGAACTTAGAATAATCAGTGCACTTTTTAGAGTAAGGGCTTTGGTCCTCGTGCTTGCAATCTCCCCCTCTTACTTTATCAAGCATTTCCTGAAACCTATTCCTGCTGTGGTTTTTCTGCTTTTGAAACGTGGCTCTGGCCTTCTGACCCTGCACACCTAACAGAGGCCCCTTGATTAAGGTGAATTCCTTATGCTTTTCACCTCCCCCATTTATTTTTTTTTATTTATTTAAGTTTTTTCTATACCGCACTATTCAGCATCAGCACGGTTTACAATAAACAAGTTTGTACAATGAGGAACAGCCATACATTGAACTTACATAGAACAGGGAGTTTAAACATGGATAACAGGTGAACTTTATACATAGCAAACAAAGGGAGATTTAAGCAAGGGTAACAGGTGAACTTTATACATTATATACACAGGGATTGCATCACATCTAAGTTTATGATACAGGCCCTAAGGGGGATAGATGGGGGAGGTGACGAGTTTTCATCGGAAATTGGTTAGACAGCGTTGGCTTGTTAGACTATAAGATCATGTGGTACTGTCTAGGTGATGCTGTCGGAGTTACCAAAGTGTTGTATAAATAATTGCAGTTTGAGGGCTTTTCTGAACTGGGGGAGGTTATTTATGCTGCGGATTTCTGTTGGGAGGGAGTTCCAGCAAGAAGGGGCGAATAAGGCAAAGGCACGCTTTCTAGTGGATTTGTTGCATTTTGTGATGGCTTTTGGAAGGAGGATGGTATTGCAGGATGTGGTTCTTCTTAATCTGTTGTTTGGAGTAAGTTGGATCATATCTGACAATATATTTGCGGTGATACAGTTGACTGCTTTGAAGGTCAAAGTGAGGATCTTAAATGTGATCCTGTACTGGACGGGGAGCCAGTGTAAGCTCTTCAGGATAGGGGTGATATGTTCTCTGCGAGATGCGCCATAGAGGGTTCTTGCTGCGGTATTCATCGCAAGCTGTAAGGGGTTTATCGAGCTCTTTGGGAGTCCAAGTAGGATGGGGTTGGCGTAATCGAAGTGGGGCATGATTATGGCCTGGAAGACTGTTCTGAAGTCGTTTGGTTCAAGGGTGTTCTTTATGAGGCGTAGTGTCCGTAATTTGTGGTATATTGTTCTGATTGTATTGTCTATATGAGCATGCATGTCCAGGTGCTGGTCCAGTGTTACGCCTAAGTATTTGATCGTTGTCTTGGAGAGGAGTTCTGCGTTGTTCACTTTGATTGAAGATGGGGGAGTGAATGACTGGTTTCTTCCGATGAATAGAACTTCTGTCTTTTTCAGATTTATTCTGAGCATTTGGTTGTGTAGCCAATCTGTGACGGCATTGAAGCAAGAGGAGAGCTGGTCGAGATTTGGGTGATCTGTGTCTATCGGGGTGAACATTAGGACATCATCAGCATATACTAGGCAGTTGATGTTAAAGGACCGGATAAGATTGCAGATGGGCTGCATATAGATATTGAATAAAAGTGCTGAGAGGGATGAGCCCTGGGGAACGCCTTTTTCTAGTGGGAAAGGGTCCGATAAAGAGGATCCGGAGCGGACATGTTGCCATCTGTTATTCAGATATGAGGCGCACCAAGCTAGAGCGTTGCCACGAAGACCCTTCTCAGTGAGGCGTGATAGGAGTATCTTGTGGTCCACCGAGTCAAAGGCGGCTGCGATGTCCAGAAAGATAAGGGCAAAACCCTTCCTGATGTTATCGAGCCCAATGGTAAGGAGTTGAATAATGTAGTCAGAAGGGTATCGACTCCATGGGACTCTCTGAATCCATGCTGGCAGTAATCAAGAGGCGCGTTGTTTTCAATGTGATGGGTTAGTTGCTGTTGGACTGTTTTTTCGATGATTTTAGCTAGAAGCGGGATGCTCGATATGGGCCTGTAAGAGTCCATCTTTGTGGGGTCGAGCTTTTTGTTCTTCAGTAGAGGTCTTATTGAAGTTTGCTTCAGGTTCTGTGGGAAAATCCCCGAAGTGAAGGATGATCCTATTAGTTTGGCGAGGAAAGGGCTGAGGTCTGATTTTAGCGCTTTTATCCATTGTGCCGGGCATGGGTCGCTCGGAGCTGTGGTGGTATTAATGCATGTGATGGTATCTTGGATCTCCCTTGCTGTTGGGGGGGAGAAGGAGTTAAGAATGTGGTGGTTATCTGCTGTCTCATTTAGAGGGAGGGAGTCGGGAGGTAGCGGGCTTGTATGTTTCAGAGGGTGGTGATTTGCAGGAGCAATGTGTTGGCTTGTCTTTGAGCGAAGGTAGTCCGCATATTCCTGAGCGTCAGGTAGATTTGTTTGGTTGGAGGTGGGCTCCTTAGCCAGATTTTTGACCAGATTGAATAGCTCACGTGGTTTGTTTATGGCTCTCAGTAGGACGTCTGAATGGTATTGTTTCATTCTTGATGATACTGCTGTTCTATGGTCGTCAAGGTGGGTGTTATAGGCTTCATGGCTCTCGGTTGTCCTTGATCTGCGCCATCGTTTTTCGAGTTGACGTAACCGCCGGAGGGATGCTGTTAGTTCAGGTGAATACCAAGGTGCTTTTTTCTTATCTCTGAGGTTTTTCTTGGTAGTTGGGGCGTCTATTACTGCGTTGAGGGACTTGTTCCATAATGTTAACATGTCGTCAAGGTGCTCTGGATGGCTGACCTTGCCACAAGAGTGATTGCATTGGAGGTCAATGCTACTGAACCTTTGTGTACATTGTTTGCACACTGAGCTAAATTCTCATATATATATATATATATATATATATATATATAGCAGTAATATGAATCTTTTTGGACCATATTATCATCATATAAGATTATTTAAATTTATTTATTTATTTAGCTGCATTTATATCCCGCTTTTCACTGGGTCAAAGCGATTTAGCACAAAAGGGGGGGGGGGGTACAATAATCATCTTGACAGAGAGATGGGGGGAGGGTCCAGCACCTGGGGGGGGGGGGCAACATTGAAGATTTAGACAGAGTGTAACAGTACTAGACTTTAAACGCGAGTCTCTCAGTTGGGCAGGTCAGATACAGTTTGATTGGGCAGCTGATAGAAAGTAGGCAGTTAGAGGTGTCCATCCCAGGTCCAAGGTATTCACGAAACAGGATGGTTTTTAGTTGTTTCCTGAATGTGGGGAGGTCTCTGTTGATTCGGATCTGGTTTACATTTAAAATTTATCAGAAAAGTCATAAGATTTTTTTTTAATTTATGGATTTTACAAGAATATTTACAAAAGCAAATACAAAGAAAAATAAAAAATAAAACATCAAAGGCATATTAATCAAAAATAAGAAAACCTAGAAATCAAATTTAGTCCACATCACGGTGAGAATAAATAAACATAGAAACTGGGGAACACCCCCGCAAAAAGGAAATAAGGAAAACAATTTCCAAACTTACTTCTCTAATACATTAATCCCACTATCCGTATTTTAATCCCTTGAACCAACCCTGCTCTCCTTACTCAGCAGAAAAGTCTTCAACTGTCCAGAATCCAGAAAAACACATTGAATACCCTGAAACTTAATTAAACGTTTACAGAGATAACACAAGAAAAAAGGAAGCTCCCAGAGCCAAACTCTGGGTTTCTGAGCTAGAAAGGCCCTTCTCAGCTGTGTGGCTCTGGATACATCAGGAAAAGGTTGAACTTTAGCACCGCAAAACATTACCTAACTGACAGACTCCTTTCAGTAAGGTAATAACATTTAGCAACCACTATTCAATCACTATTAGACAAAAGCAGAATTTCCTTAAAGTATTTACGTAATAACACATCCGCTGAAAGCAACCTATGGCAGGGAAAATTTAACAAGCGAACATTTTTTGCCCTCATGTTCTCAAAGGATTCTAGCTTATGATGTATCACAGTACTGTCCTTAACAGTGGAGGTGTTTACTGCTTGTAAGGGAGAGTATTGGGTCTTACCCCTAAGAACTGAACTAGCTAAAGAGTCCATCTGTTCCTCCACGGCCCCCAGCCTTACCCACAGTCTCCTGTGAGAATTGGCAAAGCTGTGGGATGGTAGACACAAGAGATTCTTTTATCCATGTTACTACTCTCCAAACATCAGCCAAAGAAACCTGAAACTCTCCCTTTTCTCCTCCTTCAAGACCAGGAAGAGACAAAGTAACTGGCCTTTAGAGGGACCATACCAACTGCGGAGTGCTCTGCTGTAATGGTGCCTCACTATAGGAGGACACAGACAGAGTCAATATAATCTGGGGAAGAAGTGGGTTACGGTCCGGGGAGCTTAAAGAAACTCCCTGTGCAACAGTACCTGGTATAGACGCGGTTGTCTCTTTAGGTTGAAGATGTTTATCCATCGGGCCTTGCATTGCTCCAGCAACTGGAAATTACTTCTTCTTACATTTCCCCATAAATGGGGCTGAGTATAATGAAACACTTGCATCTAAGCTCCCAACGTGCTCCAAAGGGATGTCCCCTTTGGGCACGCCACAGCCATGTGCCTAAGGCCATATGTCTTACTAGGGACCTAAATTTAAATGGTCTGCAGCTGATATTCAGACATCTGTTACTGTGTCTGTTCCTCTGCTTCATATCTCAACATGCAGGTGGGTAGGGAAAGCTCTCACACAACATTCTGTAACACACCTGATTTTAAATGGTCTGCAGCTGATGCTCACAGACATCCCTTGCTGTATCTGTTTCTCTGCTCCACCTCTATCAGTGCAGGCAGGTAGGAAAGCTCTTATCTGTAAGATTTTTTATTTCTATTACAGATTTTAAATTTTATATCCCTGTTAAAAGCTCATGCTGAAACATGACCATGTAAGGTTTTATCGATGAAATCACTGTTCTTTAAAAAAAAACAAAAAAAAAAACAAAAAAAACCAGAAAAACTTCTTTAACTTGAGCCTATTATTGTTGATCATCTATTTATTTAGGTAATTTATTTTTCATCACTCACTTTTCCTGTGTGTCGCACTATGGGTGTAAACAGCTTCTTCCTTAGATCCTTCACTGTAATGATTATGGTGCATCATGAGAATGAGGCCCTTGAAAACAAAGATCTTCCCATTGTATTGCCCTTTAAGTTTATTTTTCTGTCTGCGATGGCACAGTATGATCACTATAAATATAATTTGCTTATTTATATGTGTATTTATGCTTTTTTATAGGATATGATCAATTGCATTGGAGGATTAAACATGCTGTTCCCACTCCTGGAACAGATCAGCTATCTGAATGAACAGATGCCTGATAGGTTAGAAGAGGATCCTGGGACTGCTGACGTGCTGACCCCATTGGACGGAGACTGGGTAATGGTGTCTTCCACAAAAGCATCAGGTAGGAAGGTGGGAAAGAAAAAAAAGTTTAACTTCTTTAGAAAATGCATAAAAAAGTAATAGGGAGTTGGTTATAAGAGTGAACTCTAAGTCATGATATGAAAAGGAAAATGTTAGAACTAGAGAGACAAAGAAGCAATTCATAAAATGTTTCTGGTTAGATTTTCCTTTTACATGTGTAGAGCCTTACTGTTATGTTTTAGGAAACACCCTGTAAGTGAGAAAATGTTACTCCTAATTAAATAAGATTGAGATTTAAGTGTTTGCTCTGTCTTACGAAAATGCCTCCCCTTCATAGAACCAGGGGGAGAGAAGAGCTCTGTTCATGGGCTGAGTGCATATTCCTATTGGAATCAAAGAGCAATTAAGATTTTTGGATCTTTTGGTATATTCCCCTAATGTTCTGTAGTATTTGCTGTCTGGGCATGTACAGTGTCAACTTGAGCATTAACGCATAGTCAAAATGGATTCTGGAGAACTGTGAAGGCTTAAATAGAGGCATTTGTTATAGCTTACAGTTTGTCGTCAATTGAAGTTAATCCTTTGCTGCATTTTATGAGAGTAAAGAGTTTTGGGTAAAGTATATGGTTTCTTATTACAGAGGCTCGACTGGAGAAGAATATTGTAGCTACTTTCATTTTGGTGGTTAAACACTTCATTCAGAGACATCCCATTAACCAGGAAAATTTAATTCACTCCCATGGAGTTGCTACCCTTGGCGCCTTGCTACAGAAGGTGAGTGGGAATATGAATGAACTCATCATTCAATTGTTATATCTATTGTCACAGCCCCTCCCGGTGGCAGCGTGCTGAAGGGTCAGGGTGGACATTTATTGTTTGTTGAAGCCGGAAACTCTAACTTAGACCAGGTGCATTATGGTCCTTGTAGTTTCCTTCTTTATAAAGAATAGTTGTGTGAGCCTTGTGCTGGGTTAAATATAAGGTTTTATTCCCTTGATGCGCTAAGGTTCTCCAAGAAGACAACAGAATTCACCTTGATTCAGGGTTTCTATCAAAGTATTTATAAAGTCCAAAACTGTTATAAGAGCTTCACAGTCTTTTCCATTCAAGCAGGATTTTTCAATATCAACAGGTTAAACACAAAAAGCTGCTTCTTTTCAGCTCAACACAGCAATGACATTTTAGAGCATGTCTTATGCTATGACTCTGTAAGAGATTCTATACGCTCAGCTACACAGAGAGTACAGTCCAAGGGATATTCAGGTAGCAATGATTCTGATTCTACCAGGTCTGTTTGCATATCCTCTTGCTCAGATATGGTGTCTGCTAAGCCTGAGCTTTCCCTAGGCAAAACTGGTTGTACTTCAGTAGTTCTCTCCAAGACTTTCCAGCCTGGCCGGACCTGGTCTGGCAAACAATTAATATGGCTTTTATCTAGGACCTTCTGCACAGGTTTCCAAAGTTTTCCACAGCTTTGTTTCTCATATCTATGGCTCTCTGGTTTACAAGCCTTTCTAGGACCTGGCACACATTCAGGAAAGGAGGTGTGAATGTACCTTTGTTCTCTGAGATGCGCGTTGCTGGTATTCCCTCTACCAGGCACTCTCCTGCTTACACTGATCTTCCCTGGAGATTTCTTTCTGGAGCTTTTCAACATTGGCTTGTCCTTCCTGGAGGTTGTCCCTTCCTTGTAAGGACTGCAAGCTTAACTGCCTTTCCTTCCGTAGTTGGAGCTTTCCCCTTTCTCTCTCCTTAGTAGCAGGGGTTTCTGTTGCTCTCTGTGTTTGTGGTCCTCTCTGCTCCTGTGGTCCTCTCTCTATTCGTGGTCCTCTCTATTCTCCTGACCGAGCACTGCCTATAAAGCCGTTTCTCTAGTGAGCTTTCTGGCCCTCTATTCAGGTGTGTTTGATTAGCTATTGCATCATTACAATCTGGGTGTGTCAGCCTACCTTCTGCAGCCTCATGCCTACTCCCTCTAGCTGCACTTCTTGGTAACTGCATTCTCTGTAGCTCAGTTTCTTTAAAAGAAACAGTTTTCTCCTAACTCCATAGCTTCAGTAGTGTCAGCTTCATCACACTATTTCTCCAAGGACTAGCAGGATATATAGTCCTCACAAGTAGGTGACTTCATCCAATAGAGCCTAGGGCAGAAAAAAAGTAAACAAAACTTGTTAAGTTACCGAAGCTTTCTAGACCAGTGAATCACACATGTGCCAATCCTCTCATATTGGTATCATATGGGGCCACCTTATTTCATTTTCTTCTGTGAACCCCAACACAGTTTTCCATAAATACAAATGAGTAAAACTTATTCACATTTAATGTTTAGTTTTCACATGGAGACTACTTTGGCTTTACTCTTTCTCCAGGAACAAGCAGGAAGTCAGTCCTCTCATACGGATGATATTGGCGCCGATGGAGTCCCCGTGGAGCATTTCCTCAGCTTTCAAAGAAAGCCTTTGGGACAGGCTACCACACATGCGTGGTTGCCTTCCTGCCCGAGGATGCCATCTTTCTTATTCTCCTTTTTTCCATGGAGCCCGTCCAGTTTCCCCAGAAAAAAATCCTTGCTATATCCTTAGAAATTAGCTGTTCCCAGTTTGCGTACTGGTTCCTCTTCCTGCCTTGAGCCGGCACCAGGCCCGGCATTGTTCTCTTCTCTTTTACTCATTTTTGATAGAGGTTTGCCTCGACCGACATAGGTGCCCTTTTTCACCTGAAGGTCGACGACCCCAGCCAGGTGTTTCCCACCATGTCTCCTGGTGGGTTCAAAAAATGTGACTGCTGCAGTCAAGCCATGTCTGTTACCGACACCCATGACTGCTGCTTATGCTGCCTGGGACCAGGCCATGATAGCACCTTCTGTGACCTCTGCCAGGCCATGATGCTTAAAACTAATAAAAAGAGGTCGGAGTTGCAGGAGAAACTGAAACCAAGATCTGATTCGGCACCGGCCTCCCCGATGCTGAGTTCCAAGCCCAGCACTTCTTGTGAGGCCATAGCATCCTCAGAGTCCCATGGTGGCAGATCCTCCGAGAAGACCTCTTTCCCTGAGAGAGAGAAGAAAAAATCCTTGAAGTCCATTGAGATTCTACCAGAGAAACCCAGTAAGATGGCTCGGAGGGACTCGGGCAGTGCCTAGAAGTATTCCACCAAGGTTCTCAAGAATGATTCCTTGGCCGGCAGAGACCATGTGAGGTTCCCTGAGACCATAGTCCTTGTCAAGGATGCATTCGCAAGATTGTCGGTGCCGAGCCCAAGATCCTCGGTGCCCACGCCAAAAGCTGCGGAGCCTTCTGGCTTGGAAACCAGAATGGCAGCCATGGAGCAGAACATAACTGCTTTCCTGGCCATGCAGCAGGCAATGATGTCCAGTTTGTCCGCATCATCTGCCCCGATGACCGGGCCCCCGACTGCGGGGGAGTCCCTCAGTCGTCAAGCCGAGCTCAGAGCGCCTTCGGCCTCTGGTAAGTCCTCAGCCACAGTCAAGGTCCCGGTCCCATTCCTTGGGCATCTGGTCCTCCCCGGCTAGTTTCCGAGTCTGAGTCCCCAAGTCCTCAGGGTGCCCTCGGCCCTTCGGCACAGGTCTCAAGGCATGGAGTCGCAAGGCCTCGGACTCGTCGTCCCCCTGTGACTGAGCGGGAAATAGATGATGAAGCCTCCCTGGAAACCAGATGCCACCTAGATGTCCCCTTGGACTCATCTCACCTGGCGCCATTCCCCTCCAGAGGACATGGTCTTCCACGACTTTGTCAGGGATATGGCCTGAGCCCTCTCCGTGCAAACCGAGGCAGAGGACGACCCATGCACCGAGGAACTGGAGATTCTCCATTTAGAATCTCCGCCCAAGGAAACACTCTCACAGTGCCAGTGCAGCTGATCCTCGAGCGGCTACTGTTGCGAATGTGGGAGACCCCGGCATCTGTACCGGTGGTCAGCCAATGCCTTGATGCTATATACCATGTCAGGAAGGGGCCGGGATTCTACAAGCCCCAACCTCCCACATAACTCCATGGTTGTCAAATCAACCATGCAAAAGCTCAAGAGCCAGAAGACTTACTCTTCTGTCCCCCCTGGAAGGGATGCTAGAGCCCTTGACACCCTTGGGCACAAGTGCTACAAAGGCTCAATGCTGGGGTGTTGAATCCAGGCCTGGCATGTATCTGAAGGCCCTAACCCAGGAACTGTCTGTGTTTTCAGCGGGGCTGGCCAGGGATCCTCGCCAATGGTTCCATGCTCTGGCCTCCGGGATCAAGGACTGCTCGAAATTCCTCTCCTATGACTGTTTTGAGCCAGTAGCTCGAGCAGCAGTGGCCCACATTGGAGCTCAGGGCCAAACCAGACTACAGTCATCGGACCTCGAGCAATGGGCCCAGCACAAGCTGCTCGATGTCCCCTGCACCGGGGAGAACCTGTTTGGCAAACCCATGACCGACAAGGCAGCTGAGATAGAAGTAGAAGTGGTGACCCAACAGAGGCTCTCAAAAAAGACCTCTTCCTTATCCCGCAAGAAACCCTAGGGGAAAAGGCCCCCTGTTCTAAGGAAAAAAGCAGTCTCGCCGCTACCAGCCCTTCTCAGTACAGCAACAGGGTTCTCACCCTAAGTGCCAGGGACAGGGAACTCAGAAGCCCAAGGCTCAAAAGACCCAGGCCCGGGCTCCAGCCCAACCAGGAGGGAGTTTTGACTCCAGGACAAGGCCTCCCCTCCTCTGGGAGACCTTCACCAGCCTGAGTGCTATTGCAGCTTCTTTCAAGCCTCTAAATGGACAACCTATTTCCTCTCATCCTTTCACAGCGAGATTTATGAGAGGCCTTCTTTTAACTAAGCCTCCCATTAAGCCACCACCGGTAGCATGGGACTTAAATCTGGTTCTTGGGCAGCTCATGAAGCCGCCTTTTGTACCATTAGGTACTACCTCTTTGAAATTCCTTTCCTGGAAGGTCATCGTTCTTATTGCAATCACATCAGCACGTCGCATCAGTGAATTGCAAGCGTTGGTGGCTGATCATCCTTATACAAGGTTCCATCATAAGGTAGTCCTTAGGACTCATCCACACTTTATGCCAAAGGTGGTGCCACCTTTTTATTTAAACCATGCAGTTTACCTTCCTGTATTCTTCCCAAGGCCTCACACCTCAAATGCAGAAAGGAATCTTCATACTTTAGACTGTAAAAGAGCTTTGACCTTTTACTTGCAAAGGACACAGCAACATAGAAAGTCCTCCCAACTCTTTGTTGCTTTTGATCCTAGTCATTTGGGACTTCCAGTCTCCAAAAGGACACTGTCCAGCTGGATTGCATAGTGTATATCTTTTGCCTATGAGAGTAAGAACCTTCCTCATGAAGGCCATGTCACAGCTCACAATGTGAGAGCCATGATAGCCTCCATGGGTCATCTTCACTCTGTGTCTATCGACGACATCTGTCGAGCAGCTACTTGGGCTTCGGTTCATACCTTCACAGCCCATTACTGCTTAGACAAGGACTCCCGCCGGGATGGCTTGTTTGGTCAGGCTATTCTTCAACACCTGTTCCACACTTAATCAAGTCCTACCCACCATCCCTGGTAGGATGCCAGAGATCCATGGGGGGAAGTGGAGCTCTTTCACAAGGGCACACAACTTTCTAGGGCCATCTCCCTGGCATCTGCAGCTAGGGAGTCCCCATATGTGAAGACTACATTCCTGCTTGTTCCTGGAGATAGCATAGTTACTCACCTGTAACAGGTGATTTCCGAGAACAGCAGGAATTTAGTCTTCACAACCTCCCACCTCCCCTAGGAGTTGTTTCTCTTTATCTCTATCTCTTTCTCTCTCTCTTTTGTCTCAGCTATAAACTCAACTGGAGAGGGACAGTTGGGAAAGGCGGGAAGGCAGCACACAGGTGCTGTGGGATGCTCCCAAAAGCTTTCCTATTGGACGCTGGGCAGCGTTCCCACGCAGGCTCTGTTTGTACCGATGATACCCATATGTGAAGACTAAATTCCTGCTGTTCCCGGAGATCGCCTGTTACAGGTGAGTAACTATGCTTTACATTGTAGCTTTATTGTGTGTTCCCTAGTCTTTCTACTTTTTTATGTAATAAACCAAGGGTCTCCAAATTCGCTCCTGGAGGGCCACAAACCAGTCATGTTTTCAGGATATTCCTAATGAATATGCATGAGAACAAATACAATGGGGGCAGTGCATGCAATTATATCTCTTGCATATTCATTAGAGATATCCCCAAAAACATGACACGGGTGCAGTCCTCCAGGACTGGTTTGGAAACCCCTGGTTTAAACAACAGAATTATGTTTACCCATTCCATTCCATTCATTAATTTATAGACCTCTATCTTATCTCCCCTCAGCTGTCTCTTTTTCAAGTTGAAAAGCCCTAACCTTTTAAGCCTTTCCTCATAGGGGATCCTTCCATCCCCTTTACCATTTTGGTGGCTCTCTTCTGTACCTTTTCTAATTCTGCTATCCTTTTTAAGATATGGTGACCAGAATTGCACACAATATTCAAGGTGCGGTCGCACCATTGAACGATACAGAGGCATTATAATATCCTTTGTTTTATGCTCCATTCCTTTCCTTATGATTTCTAGCATTCTATTTGCTTTCTTGGCTATTGCTGTACACTGGGCAGAGGGTTTCAACATATTATCCACGATGACACCTAAATCTTTTTCCTGGGTGGTGGTTTCTAATGCGGAACCTTGCATCTTGTAACCGTGGTTTGGGTTGTTCTTTCCTAAGTGTATAGCTTTGCAATTGTCTACATTAAGTTTCATCTGCCATTTGAACATCCAGTCTTCCAATTTATCAAGGTCCTCTTGCAATTTTTCACTATCCTCTTGCGTCTTAACAGCTTTGAATAATTTTGTGTAATCTGCAAATTGAATCATCTCACTCATTACTCCCATTTCCAGATCATTTATGAATATATCAGAAAGCAGCAGGCCCAGCACAGATCCTTGGGGTACTCTAATATTCACCTTCCTCCATTGAGAAAATTAGCCATTTAGCCCTGCTTTCTGATTTCTAGCTTTTAACCAGTTCCTGATTCACACTAGTTTTTAATTTGGCCAAGATTCGCTCATGATGGACCTTGTCAAAGGCTTTCTGAAAATCCAGGTACACTATATTAACTGACTCGGCTCTGTCTGCCTGTTTATTCACATCTTCAAAAAAAATATAACAGATTAGTAAGACAAAATTCCTTGGTTAAAACCACGTTGGCTTTCTCCTATTAAACCATGACTATCTTCATGTTCAGTAATTTTATTCTTTATAATGGTTTCTACCATTTTACCTGTTATGTCAGGCTCAGCAGTCTGTAATTTCCCGGATCAGCCCTGGAACCCTTTTTAAAAATTGGCGTTACATTGGCCATTCTCCAGTCTTCAGGTACTACAGATGATTAATGATGGCCATTTTTAAACCCTATTTTGCACCATACGCAAGAGATTGTCAGATTTCATAGAAACAAGAGAATGCAAACAGGTGGTGTAATCCAATGAATGCGGCATGACAGTCTATAGGTCAATGCATGGTGGGGAGGGGGGATGGAACTGAATGATCTCTATGATAACATCATAAAAATCTTGCTAATATCATCTCTGTCCCTAGGTACAAAGCGCTTTTGTAGTAATAGAAGGGGCCGCCATTAGGATCTTAAGAAATGTACAGATTGTACTAAAAACAGATAGAGAAACAGTTATAAATGTATTCTCCAAATTTATCAATAAAATAATAAGACAGACTTCCCTTACAGGAGAGTATACATCATTAATATGGATACCCATGATGTAATAAAATATTAAAATCATATATCAATTATTTCAACAAAGTAGGGATTCTAGAGCCCAGATCACTAGAGGGGTATGTAGAAGGTGTGGTGTTATTTGCAATGGAGGAACATAATTTCCATGTAAAACATAAGGGGGCATTCAGTGCACTATTCTTAGGGAACATCAATCATACAATTTTCTTCTCAACTACAGCAATAATGAAACCATTTTAAGCTGTAATGAACCTCTGTGCCCGACAGGAGCAAGGAAATGACAGTTCAGATGAACACCATATGGTAATCTCATCTCAGTGCGTATAGCAACTACCAGTCAGTCGATCCATGGAAAATATCTGGCCAGTATCATGTCTTAACATGAAGGCAGCAAAATCAACATCATTCATATCATAAAAACAGGAGTGTATGCGAGGGTGTTTGTGGGGAAGGGGGGAGGAAAGAGGGGTGAAGGAATCAGAGTTCCAATAAATATAAATAAAGGTGAACTAAAAAGCAAAAAGTATATATTGATAAGAATAAAAATAAAAAAAAAATAACCAAAAAGGGGTAAGAGGGGACAAAAACCTATAAGAGAACTAATTAAGAGAACAAGTAAAATAGAAATCCAAATATATTTTTGACACAGAATCGAAATTCCAAATGTTACAGGCAAATATGCATGGGAGACAGAAAAAACCCCAGAGGGACTTTATAAAAAGACGGAAAATCCACGACCAGATTTAAACCCAATGGTGAGAGAGATTGTGTATGGAAGATGTATTTTTATTCAAGTCGTAGAAGTGCCTTGTCAGTGTCCCAGTCTCTCCCATTCTGTTTAACTACCTTGATAACCAAAAATTGTAATTAAATATCTTATGGGCCTTTTCTTTCTAATGTAACAATAATTTTTCATGCAGACCCCTTTTCAAACAACTTCTATGTTCCATTATGCTCATGCTTGATCTTCTCAAAGTATAAACGGTTACAAGGGCAGACGACCACATAAATGACATGATCTGTCTCACAATTTGAGAAGTCTGTTAAAAAGATATTTTTCGTATGTCCTTGGACATATAAAAAATCCCTTTGCGACCAAAACATGGTCACATACAAAACATCGTTCGCACCTAAAATGTCCAACAATCTTGGGTGATACTGATCTTACAGACAAAGCAGATGGCACCAATAAATTGGCAAGATTAGCATTTCTTTTATAAGCCACTGTGACGGACTGGGTACAGCATGTGGGAATGTTTTGTAAACTTATGCCCCTCTTCTCTAAACATCTGAGATATGTCTTTAGAAAAATTAGAGAAAATCAAAGGACACACAATGCTCCTTTCCATGCGTCGTTCTGATCCATTCAAAAAGGAGGAGTGATCAGACATTTTTGCCCTGTTGTATGCGTATTCAATGCATTTGTTAAGATACCTCCAGTCTGTTTACCTCTTGCGCATGTCCCATGCATGTTTTTCAAAATCTTTAGGCTCGGAGCAAATCCTTCAGAGTCTGAGGAATTGACTAATTGGGAGATTGTCCTTTAATGAACAGTTATGGAAACTCTTGTAATGTAGTAATTGATTGTTCTCCAGGACCAAGCAGGAAGTCAGTCCTCACATATGGGTGTCATCGACGCCGATGAAGCCCTAGCGGAGCATTTCCCCAGCTTTCCATGAAAGCCTTTGGGAATGCAGGCACACATGTGCGGTTCCCTTCCCGCCTAAAGGTGCCATCTTACCTCAGTCTCTCTTTTTCCGAGAAGCCCACCGGACGTGTGTCCTGTCATTCCGGATAAAAGTTTGATTTTTTCGGAGATTCTCGCTATTTTTTCTTCTCCGGTTCGACGCCGGTTCCCCTCCCGCCGGGTTCGGTACACCGGTATCGAGCCCGTTTCTTCTTTTTTGTTTTTTGCCCTTCGTGGCTGGCGTTCGCGCCCTTTTTTGCTTTTTCCCTGGAAGCCCGGGCCTTTGACCTCGCGGGGACTCTTTTTTTCCCCGATGGCTTCCAGTGGTTTTAAAAAGTGTGATCGGTGTAAGAAGTTGATGTCTCTCACTGACACACACGACTGCTGCCTTCGGTGCCTCGGTCCTGATCACGACTCTAAGACGTGTGGACCATGTGGGAAGATGTCTTCCAAGGCACAGCGAAGTCGCCAGCAGCAGAAAAAAAGGCTTTTTTCTGACTCAGCCTCTGGCCGGGCCCGGACCTCGTCTGAGGCCTCGACATCTCGGGATTCGGATCCCGAGCGCCGTCATGGCTCCTCGGACAGGGGGTCCCCCGAACGGGAATGCAAGAGGAAGAAGCGGCTCGTGAGGGCGTCGTCGGAAGAGGTCCCTGGCTCCTCGAGGGCCAGGTCTAAGATCCCCGACCGTCACCCCGGGCCTGTGGAACAAGAGAAGCCTGCCAAAGTTCCTCGCGTGGAGCTGGAGTCTGCTGGACACGTAAGCCCTGTAGTCCTCGAGGACTCTTCTCCCAGAGAGCCGACGTCACGGGCCCGAGTCGGTGGCTGCTGCGTCTCCCGAGCTGAGTCTCAGGATGACAGCTTTGGAGTGCAGACTGTCTGCCTTCATGGAGCAGCAGCGGACACTGATGGCCAGCCTGTCTGGCACATCGACATCGAAGTTGACCCCGGAGACCGAGCCGATACTCGGGACCATGAAGGCTCGAGGTCGACCTTGGTCGCGGTCTCCCTCGACCTCTCGTTCGGGACCGAGGGCGTCGACGCTGGTGCTCCCAGGCCCCGTGGGGTCGGATCCTGATTCCTCGTCGGATGAGTCCACTTGGGAGACAGAGGATGAGGAGTCTCCCGACACATTCAAGACTCGGTGCGTCCCGTCGGACTCACCGCAGTCTGAGCCCCGGAGTAGATCCCCTCTGGAGGATACTCGGTTCTCGGAGTTTGTCCGGGATATGGCCGCCGCGTTGGCTATCCCGGCGGACCCCGAGGAAGAGCCTCGAGCCGAGGAGCTTGAGGCCCTGCAGTACGACTCTCCTCCGAAGGAGGCCTTTACTGTCCCGGTTCCTTCGATGCTGGAACGGCTCCTCTTCTGGATGTGGGAGGCACCGGCCTCGGCACCGGTTTTAAGCAAGTGGGTCGATTCGATCTATTGACTCCGGAAGAGCCCTGGCTTTCAGAATGCGCAGCTACCACACCATTCCATGGTTGTGGAATCGGCCATGCATTGCCTGAAAAGTCAGAAGATGCACTCCGCGGTGCCTCCTGGCAGGGAGGCCTGAAACCTCGATGGTTTTGGTAGAAAGTGCTTCCAGGGCTCGATGCTTGCTTGCCGTGTCCAGTCTTACCAGCTGTACATGGGCATGTACTTGCGAGACCTGGCCAAGGAGTTGGCCGGGTTCTCTGCTGGTCTCCCCGGGGAACCCTTGCAGAGATTCAAGTCCTTGTCCTCGGGGATTCGGGAATGCTCCAAGTTCATGTCCCGCGCCGCCTACGATGGCTTCGAGGCTTCGGCCCGAGTTGCGGCAGCCGGCATCGCGGCTCGACGCCAGGCATGGCTGCAGTCATCGGACCTCGAGCCATGGGTTCAGGACAAGTTGGTCGATGTCCCTTGCCGAGGTGAGAACCTTTTTGGCAAGCCCATGGCCGAGGAGGCCGCTCAGCTCGAGACCGAGCACCTTACAAGGACAAGGCTGTCTAGAAAGACCTCTGCCCCTTCTCATAAGAAGAAGGGCTCGGGTAAAAAGCCCTATTACCTGAGGAAGGGCACTGCCTACAAACAGTACCCTCAGTATCCGGCTGCCCAAGCTGCACCCCAGGGTCAGCAAGCCAAGGGGCAGGGTAATGGGCCCCGTAGGCAGAGGACCCCGAAGCCTCCGGCCCCTCCTCCCACTCAGCAGGGTGGGGTTTTTTGACTCCTTAGGCATAGCCTCTCCATCCCTGCTCTCCCAACCCTGCACAGGAGGTCGCCTCACCCTCTTTGCCCACCAGTGGCCCCACATCACTGGGGACAGTTGGGTGTTAAACATAGTCCACAAGGGCTATGCACTACATTTTCACCAACTGCCTCCTCCATATTTTCCAGGAGAGCCTCCAAGGCCTCCCCTGCACACAGATCTTCTCCTTCAGGAGCTCCAAGGTCTGTTGGTGGACAGGGCGGTGGAGCCTGTGCCCCTTCACATGCACGGTCGAGGGTTCTATTCCAGATATTTCCTGGTACCCAAAAGAACTAGTGGCCTTCGACCTATCCTGGACCTCAGGAACCTCAACAAGTTCCTAGAGAAAGAAAAGTTCAAGATGCTTACTCTTGGAACACTTCTGCAGGGAGATTGGCTATGCTCCTTAGATCTAAAGGATGCGTACACTCACATCCTCATTCATCCAGACCACAGAAAGTACCTCAGGTTCATTGTGGGAGGAAACCATTATCAGTACAGAGTACTGCCTTTTGGCCTAACCTCCACCCCCAGAGTCTTTACTAAATGCCTGGCAGTGGTGGCGGCCTACCTGAGAACTCAAGGCATCTTTGTCTTTCCCTATCTGGACGACTGGCTCATAAGAGGTCAAACGTGCCAGGAGGCCCGACAGGCCACCCTCAGAACTATTGCTCTTCTTCAAAGCTTGGGATTTGTAATAAACTTCGCAAGGTCCACTTTGCTCCCCTCCCAGAACTTGGAGTTCATAGGGACAAGGCTGGACTCTATCCTGGCAAAGGCATTCTTGCCAGCAGACAGAGCCCAAAGACTGATGGACTTGGCCAAACTGTTTCTCAGCGGGCCAGTGGTCTCCACCAGACTCTGCCTGAGGCTGCTTGGCCACATGGCTTTGACAGTTCATGTGACCCCCAATGCCAAGCTACATATGAGGCCTGCACAGTGGTGCCTTCGGAGTCGGTGGTCACAGGCCACAGGCAGCCTCAGAGACAGGATAAGGGTGTCCAGACCTTTTCTGGACTCCCTCAACTGGTGGCTGCACCCACCCAATCTACTGAAAGGGGTGCCTTTTCAAATTCCTGCATACACAGTGGTACTGACCACAGACACCTCCCTGCAGGGCTGGGGGGCTCATTGTCTGAACAAGTCCCTGGGAGGCCGCACAGCAGATCAATCTATTAGAACTCAGGGCTATTCGATTAGCACTCAAAGCTTTCTCTCCTGCCCTGGCCCATCAATCTGTCCTGATTCAGACAGACAACCAGGTAGCCATGTTTTATGTGAACAAGCAAGGCAGGACTGGGTCCAGGCTCCTTTGTCAGGAGGCACAGGACCTCTGCTAATTTGCCCTCAAGCACAACATGATCCTCAAGGCTGTGTACTTTCCAGGCCAGGAGAACTACCTGGCCGACAGGTTGAGCAGAATTCTGAAGCCCCACGAGTGGCAGCTGCATCCTTTGGTAGTTCAGAAGATTTTCCTGAAATGGGGACTTCCATCCATAGATCTGTTTGCCAGTCCACTGAACAAACAGCTGCCAAGGTTCTGCTCCAGGCAGCCGCATCCTCTGCGGCTAGCAGCAGATGCTTTTCTAATTCCCTGGTCTTAGGGCCTCCTGTATGCGTTTCCTCCCACGCCTTTGGTGGCCTGAACTCTGTTCAAGATTCTTCAGGACAAGTCCTCAGTCCTGCTGGTGGCTCCCAGGTGGCCCAGACAGCCTTGGTTTCCACTTCTGCTTCAACTGGCAGTGGATCCCCCACTGCCTCTGGGGTTGCAACCCGACCTTCTCTCCCAGGATCAGGGTTCCCTTCTGCACCCCAATCTCAAAGCTCTCAATTTGATGGCTTGGAGGCTGCAAGGGTAGTTTTGGCTCCCTGGGGCCTACCTCAGGAAGTTGAGGAGGTTGTCCTAGCCTCTAGGAAACAGTCTACTAGGAAAACCTATGCTCTCAAATGGAAAAGGTTTTCTGTGTGGTGTCAGCTATGTACAGAGGATCCTTTCTCCTGTACTGAACCAGTAGTGCTTCAGTACTTGCTGCACTTGTCCAATCAGGGACTTAAGTCCAATTCTGTTCAGGTCCACCTCTCAGCTCTAGCAGCTCACCACTCACTGGTGGAAGGACATTCTCTGTCGGTTCACCCCTTAGTGTCCCGCTTTCTCAGGGGCTTGCTTTTACTCAAGCCTCCAATCCGTCGTCCTGCTCCTGAGTGGGAGTTGAATGTGGTCTTGCAACAACTGACTCACCCACCTTTTGAGCCGATGGCTACTTGCCCTCTGCGCTTCCTGTCCTGGAAGACCCTCTTCTTGGTAGCCCTTTCCTCGGCCAGGCGAGTGAGTGAGCTTCAGGCCCTGGTCTGTGATAGGCCTTACACTCGCTTCTATAGGAACAGGGTAGTCCTTCGGACTCATCCAAAGTTCCTCCCTAAAGTTGTCGTCTCCTTCCACCTCAACCAGGAGGTGGTTCTTCCAACATTCTTCCCTAGGCCTCATGCAAGCCAGGCTGAAGCAGTTCTGCATACCCTGGACTGTAGGAGGGCCTTATCCTTTTACCTTGACCGTACGCAGGGGCATAGAAGGGCTACTCAGCTCTTCGTATCTTTTGATCCTAATAAGTTGGGGTTGGCTGTGTCCAAGCGTACCTTGTCCATCTGGGTTGCTGACTGTATCACCTGGGCTTACAAGGCGGCTGACCTTCCTTTGCAGGGTCGGGTCACGGCCCACCGTGTTAGGGCAATGGCTGCCTCAGTGGCTCATCTCCGCTCTGTACTGTTGGTAGACATCTGCAGGGCTGCAACTTGGTCTTCAAGCCAGACTTTTGCGGCCCATTACTGTCTGGAGAGGGAGTCCCGTAGGGACAGTGCTTTTGGCCAGGAAGTACTCCGGAATCTCTTTGAGGTTTAGGCAACTCCTGCCCTCCAGCCCTCTTTTGGGCTACCGGTGGAGGTTGTGTCAGTGAAAAGCCTTTCTTTAATGTTGGGACTAGAGGGAGTTCTCTTGTTCAGCCTGGGTTCCTTGGTAGCCCAGAGCTAGGGAGTCACCCATTTGTGAGGACTGACTTCCTGCTTGGTCCTGGAGAAAGAGTAGTTACTCACCTGTAACAGGTGTTCTCCAGGAGCAGCAGAAATCAGTCCTCACAACCCTCCCTCCTCCCCTGGGAGTTGCAGTTGTACATAGTTTATTTTTATTTTTTGTGTGCTGCTGTTAGCTATGTCATTTGACTGAGGTAAGATGGCACCTTTAGGCGGGAAGGGAACCGTGCATGTGTGCCTGCATTCCCAAAGGCTTTCTTGGAAAGCTGGGGAAATGCTCCGCTAGGGCTTCATTGGCATATGTGAGGACTGATTCCTGCTGCTCCTGGAGAACACCTGTTACAGGTGAGTAACTACTCTTGATCTGTGGGTTTCCTAAATCGATCAGTGATAAACCCTTAACACCCTTTTTAATTGAAATGTTCAAATAGAGTATTTTTGTGAAGCTAGAAATACCTTGAAATTGCAGATTGATGTCTAAGGAGTTAATCCATATAAAGAATTCTTCCAAAGTCACACTGTCACCATCCCAAATTATCAATACATCATCTATGTATCTCTTCCACAGCTTGATGTTTTTCTCAAAAGATTATTTAGTAAGGAATTTTTCTTCAAATTCTGCTACATATAGATTAGTGATATCTGGTGCCATTGCTGCTCCCATGTCTACTCCCTTAACTTATTTATAGAAGAGACCCCGAAGGAAAAATAAATTTCAGTAAGGGCTAATTCTGCTAATTGTATGAGAAAGCCAGTAGATATCCTCTTACGGTTAGATCTTCCCAGGAGTAGACTCTCAGTGATACAAATGGCCTCTAGCTGTGGGATGTTAGTGTAAAGAGACGCAATATCCATAGTGACCAAGATCATATGGTAATGGTATCTGCCAAATTGCTCTAATATCTGAATGATGTGTGAGGAATCTCTCACACAGGAGGAATTGCCGTAACAAGTTGCCTAAGAAGAATATCCAAAAATTGTGAAATCGGTTTGAAAAGATCTGATAGCTGATATAATCGGACATTCAGGGATCTGCAAGTTATCTGTGAATCATCAGAAGATATAAATAGTCGGTATAACAGGGCATGGTACTCTCAGGAAATGTGATTCCTTTTTAATCAAATACCTTCCATCCAAACCCATTTAAATCAGCGAGCCTAAACTTCTCTTTAAGGGGAGGATGGGATCCCCATCAAGTCTCTCATACAAAGAATGGTTTCTTAGTTGTCTGTTGATCTCTTTTATGCAATCATCCGTAGTCATGACCACCAAGGTGCCACTCTTATCAACTGGTTTTATGGTAATCTCAGAGTTTTCTCTAAATGACTGCAATGCCCGTTTTTCCTTTCTAGTAATGTTATGGTACATTTGATTGTTTTGATTCCATGTCGCTAATCCTCATAAGAAGCACGTTCTCAAAAGTATCATCTGATTAACTAAATTTGGAGGAATCCATGTGGATATCTTATGGGAAATAGAGGCATTCTCATATTTGTTTTAAGAATAAAAGACCATGATTTTTAACTTCCTGAAAAATTGAAGAGATCGACTTGAATTTCGAATGGATCATATCTGTGGGAAGGTACAAAGGATAATCCTTTATTTCTTAACTAAGTGTGGTACTGGAGAAATTGACAATTGCACATTCTAATCACAGTATGACACCCTCCTGAAATCCCTGAACAGAGGGGTAGTAAAGAAGATATTCCACTTATGGGGGAACACGCATGATAGATTTGTTTGCATCTCTTCTGAACAGGAAGGTTCCTCAGTACTCTTCAAGCATAGGAGCACAAAGCAAACTAGCTTCAGAATCCTTCCTTCTAGATGCATATACTCCACTTCTATAATAGTAAAGACTCTTTTAAACCCCAGAAGAGGCTGTGACATTATGATTTTCATAGTTTTTTATTGTCCAAGATAGATCTGGTTCCTATTTCTGCAGAAGCTGTCCATCAGGGAAGCAATCAAGTTGAGGTATCCCCAACCTTAATTCCCTAGCAAGACCTCCAGCTCTTTCTCTTTCTCTCTCTCCCTATCCCAGTTCTTTCTCCGCTGATAGAAACATAGAAACATGACGACAGAAAAAGATCACATGGCCTATCTAGTCTGCCCTTCCATATCAACTATGTTCCCTTTTTTCCTTTAGAGATCTGTTTGTTCCATGCCTTTTTGAATTCAGATACTGTCCTCGTCTATACTACCTCCACTGAGACTATTCCACACATCTACTATTCTTTCCGTAAAGAAATATTTCCGCATATTATTCCTGAGTCTATTTCTCCTTTCACTCTCATCCTATGTCCCGTTGTAACAGAGTTTGCTTTCAATTGACAGAAGCTCTCCTCTTATGCATTTATGCCACAGAGGTATTTAAACGTGTCCATCATATCGCCTCTATCCCGCCTTGCCTCTAACCTTTAGATATTGAGATCTTTGTCTGTCCTCATATGCTTTATAACAAAGATCACTAACAGTTTAGTAGCCATCCTCTGCACATACCATCCTGTTTATATCCTTTTGAAGGTGCAGTCTCCAAAATTGCACACAACACTCCAAATGAGGTCGCACGAGAGACTTAAACAGAAGCACTATCACCTCCTTTTTTTCTGCTGGCCATTCCTGTCCCTATGCACCCAAGCAATCTTCTGGCTTTTGCCATTGTTTTTTCTAACTGTTTAGCCACCTTAAGATCATTAGAAACAATCGCATCCAGGTCCTGCTCTTCTTTCATGGACAGAAGTTCTTCACCCCCTACACTGTAACGCTCTCTTGGATTTTTTCAGCCCAAATGCATGACCCTGCATTTTTTTAGCATTAAATCTCAACTGTCAAATTCTCAACCTTTCTTCAAGCTTAGCTAGATCCCTTCTCATGTTATCTACTTCTTCCTGGGTGTCTACTCTATTGCAGATCTTGGTATCATCCGCAAAGAGGCAAACTTTACTTGACAGCACTTCCGTAATATCACTGATGAATATCTTAAAAAGAATCAGACCAAGGACAGATCCCTGCAGCACACTACTGCTAACTGTCTTCTACTCAGAGTGAGCTCCATTTACCCTGTACACTTTGTCACCTCCCACTCAACTAATTTCTAACCCAGTCGGTCAATTTAGGGTCCATCCCTAGATTGCTCAGTTTGTTTATAAGTCACCTATGCAGAACGATGTCGAAGGCTTTACTGAAATCTAAATACACCTTAACTAGGGCTCTTAGTCACCTCCCTCGGTCCAGCTCCCTGGTCACCTAGTCAAAGAAGTTAATCAGATTTTTCTGACAAACCTGCCTCTGGTAAACTCAGGCTGCCTCAGATCCTGCAATCCATTGGACTCCAGAAACCTCACTATTCTCCCTTTTAGCAGCGTTTCCAATAATTTACTCACCACAGAGCTTAGACTAACTGGCCAGTAGTTTTTAGCCTCATCCTTCTGCTTTTGGGTAAAAAAACACATATGCCTTTCTCTAGTCCTCTGGGACCACTCCCAAGTCCTAAGAAGCATTGAAAAGGTGAGTCAGTGGAGCCGCTAGAACATCCCAAATTCCATCAGTATTCTCGGATGTATCCCATCCGGGCCCAATGCTTTGTCTACTTTTTGGTTTATCTAGTTCCTTACGAACAGTCTTCTGAAAATCGTTCAAGATCCCCGTCACTTCTGTTCCTATTTGTGGATGTTTTCTGAAGTCCTGCTCATGGCCCTTCATCTGTGGATACAGAACAAATATTTTTTAAGCAATTTCGCTTTTGTTCTCATCAGCTTCTATATATTCCTCCTTTTCACTCTTGAGTTTGACAATACCACTTTTGCACTTCCTCCTCACTAACATATCTGAAAAATGTCTTATCCCCCCCATTTTATTGCATTGCCTATTTCTTCTCTTTGTATCTTTGTTTTCCTGACTACTTTGCTAGCTTCTCTAAGTTTTTCCCAATATTTATTTATTATAATTATTTATTTGTACATTTTTTTCTATACTGCCTCTTCCAGAGATCAGAGGTGGTTTACATATAACAAAACGATAATAATAAAGAGAATTATTATTATTTTACAATGAACAAGTTAGAATGTTTAACTAGAGGCAAAATACAATGCAACAGGTGGCAAAATGTGCCGATATAATAACAACACTTAACAGCAATTGACATGTAACTGGCATCAAAGAACTATTTACATGTATATGGCATAGAGCTTCTATATGGAGAGTGAACAAATTATTAGCTGTTGGCATTTTAACTTGCGTCAAAAACTATTTACATGAGTCAAAAATTCTATGAGGAGATTCTATAATATAGATGCTTGTTTTCATCCCCCTGTGATCTCTTATATTTTATGGAGGCCCTTTGCTTTTCTACATCCCCCAGCTGTTCCCATCCCACTAACGACTCCTTGAGATATTGTCCCATCTTGGCAAAGTTAGTTGTTCTGAAGTCTAAGACCCTTTCTTTTGAATGATTTTATCAGTCCTAGTCCTTACTGAACCACACCATCTGGTGTTCACTGAATGCGAGATGATCTCCCACTATAACTTCAGAAACACTTTCCCCATTGGTAATTCCAAGTCCAGTATGGCCCCTTCACGTATAGGTTCTGTTAACAGTTGCCACAATAGTTCTCCCTATAGAGAATCTAGGATCTCCTTACTTCTAAATGACAGCGCATCAGGAACGTGCCATTCAATATCTGGCATATTGAAATCACCTATCATGGCAATACTGCGTATGTCTTCTATGTTTGTAATAAGCTAGCAGAAGTACATACATAAACATTCATGAGATTTGTGTAGAAGATTCCTAAAAATTCTCATTCCATTAAGGATTTTAGACAGTCACTTTCACCTCTGCTTCCTGCTCTTTAAGGTGTGGAGTCCTACAGAGCTCAATATTGGCACCTCTGCTATTTAATATCTTTATGTCCGCTTGCGACCTTGATTCAGGATTTAAGTGTGCGCTGCTTCATCTTTGCTGCTGCTATTTTATTGATTACTTACACTCCTTGTCATACCTCTGACTTATCCACAATGAGTCATTGCCTTGACGCAGTATCTGCCTAGTTACACCAGAACTGTTTGAAGTTAAATCCAGGCAAGATGACAGCTACCTGGATCACCAGGCGACCTATTCTATCTCTATGCCTCCTCATGCAGGCAGCCCAGCAACACTAATTATTTTAGATATCATGTAATTATTATTGACACCAAGCTCTCTTTTCATAATTAGATATTTGCTGGGATTAAGTTCTGCTTTCATGCCCTCTGTCAGTTTAGAGCCATTCTTCTTTTCTTGATTCTGCCTCACAAAATATGCTTATCCATGTCGTCATTAACTCCTGCATCGATTATTGCAATATTATGTATTCAGGTCTCTCAATTACAGAATTGAAGCTTCTTCAGATAATTCAGAATACCTCAGTCCAACTCCTTGGTCATTCAGTAAATTCAATTATATTAAGCCCATACTTTTTCAATACCAATAGCTTCCTGTTTCCTTCAGATCCAATCTAAGATTCTGGTTCTTTTCCCAAACTCCTCCATAGCTGGCATCTCTGACTGTTCCTTATGTCCCTGCATGGGTACCCCATTCCATCCTGGAAAAATTTTCAAGCATTCCTTCTTTGCGTCAGGCTATATTGGAATCAAAAAAGACAACTATGGATTTTTTTTCATTGCCCTCACTTTTTGGCATGCTCTCCCTCTATAATTTTATACAGAACCCTCCCAAAGTTTTGAACTGCACGTAAGACCCATTTCTTTCAAGATGTATTTGGGAGTTCCTAAACTGTGGTACAGTAGGAAAATCTGTTTCTGTATTTCTGTTCCTTTCCTCTGTTTTTCTTATCAATTTCTGCTTTATATAATGTAAACTACTTTGTTAAAATCCTTTTTTAAAAGGCAGTATATCAAGAATTAAATAACAGTAGAGAGATATACGTATGAATGCATATTTTATAAAATATGCGTATACGTTCAAGTTTCTTCCCATTCTGTCCAAACTGCACTCTGGCAATACCAATGCACAGATCATGTAAAAGTAAGCACACACTTTCCATGCATCTACTTTTTATGAATGTATACTAAGGTGCTGTTTTATAAAAGTCCCTTTCCATATGTAAAACAAGTGTTAGACATGGAAAAAGCTTTATAAAATTACCCTCTCTCTATCTTTGGGGCAGCAGATTAGTAAATCTTGCTTGCAGAGTCAGTAAAAGTGACTTGTAACATGGAATGAAAGTGCATTTACCAAAATAGTTGTCAGTCTAAATGACCAAATTAAATATGTTACTGTTGGTACCACTGACCTCTGGTCACACACAGAATTACGGATATGTGCTATGAATTCTAAAAACAACCCAGATTCCAGAAAATTGTGGTTTTAGTCATCTGTAATTTTCCCTTCTTGGAACATTGCATTTGAGGATAATAATGAAACGCATTTGTGCTGGTAAAACATGATTTTAACTGCAAAAATTGGCCCTCAGATTTTTGCATGTAGAGTATATGCCTGGTGTTCCACAATACATGTACTTAGGACCACAGAGTTGATCTTGGGGAAGGGAAGAGGGTGGTATACAGAACAACATGCAGGGGTTTTGTATCATCGAAACTATGTGCATTGTTTCTGATGGAAAAATTATATGTAGTGAAAACGGGAACAATTTCTATGAGTAGCTCCTTCAGAGAAAATAAAGCAAAAGCCTGAGTGAATCTTTGCTATGATTATGCAGAAAGTACCTGTGATGTTTACACCAGCAGGTTGATTTTTTTTTCTTAATTATTATTTACCCTTTTATTTTCCAGTTTAACTTATTTTGGACACATAGCAATGTTTATTACCCTTTCATCGAGGGAGTCTAATTTCACATTTTAATGGTGGCTTCAATCTCATTTGGGTTATAGGTGCCAAGTTATTTAATGGATGTAAATGTGCTAATGGCTGTGCAGCTACTAATAGAGCAGGTGTCTGTAGAGGTAAATGTGCCACTTCTGCAACAGATGTACCAATATGTGCTCTTTGACTTTCGCATCTGGAACCGTGGAGATTTCCCCTTCAGGATAGGTAAGACCAAAACAACATACCTCTCTTTTTCATTTTGTGCATGAAGGATTAATAATAGTAGTTGGATCAGGTAGAAATCTAAACTAGCAAATACGTTAAAAGTTTTCCCATGTATCGCACTGCTCAATACATGCCAGTGTGGACCTATAATTTGAATGAATAGGCAAAAGCTTTTATAACAACTTCTTGTTATAATTTCATTCTTCTTCACAAGAAAAATACAAATGTATAATCAAATCCCTTCACCAGACCAGAGATGCTATTATATGACGGTCCTTCATAACCTGCTCACCATAATTTGAGAAACAAAATTGTATTTCAGGTCACATACAATACCTCTCCACTATTATCAAAGACAGCAGGAAGCTTTTCAGAAAGAAGTATGGCATCCAGTTCCTGTTAGACACACTCCGAATTCATTATGGGTAGGTTGTATCACTTTGCTTTGAGAAAATCATTCTTAAAATATACCTTAAAACATAGGGTGTTAGTAATTGTGTGGTATTCCAGACCATTTATTTTATTTTGTTTGTTTATAAGCATTTATATTCTGTACAATACATGTCAACACATGAAATAATTTTCAGTCTCTCAAACATATCATATCAAGGGGGTGGAGCAAAGAAGAAAAAAAAAACCCTCGAGGACCATCTCGGAGGATGGATCTGGGGAATAAAATGAAATCCCGCCCCAAGTCCCACAGTCCCAGGCATGAGTCTGAGGAGTCTGGGCAGGAGCGGCCTTCCAACTTGCCCCGCAAGAAGTCATCTGCTCCCTCCAACTGGCCTCGGACCTCCGAGACCATCTTAATCGAGGACTCCATCTTGAGAGTACAGATGTCGGGCTTGAAGTCCTCGGTGCCCACGTCAAAGGTTGCGGAGCCAACTGGCATGGAGACCAGAATGGCAGCCCTAGAGAGCAGTATATCTGCTCTAGTGGCCATGCAGTGGGCATTTATATCCAGCTCGTTCGGTTCATCTGCCCCAATGACGGAACCCTAGACATCAAGGTCTTCCCCGGACATTGGGATGGTCCTCAAGAGCCCCTGGCACCAGTCGAAATTCCAGTCCCATTCTTTGGAACACCAGTCCTCCCCAGCAAGTGCCCATGGCTTGGACCTACGATCCTTCGTAGGTCCTGCACCGCAGAGAGCACTCCTCGACCAAGGTGATCGTGTGGCGTCGGACTCATACTCTGACTTTGAGTCCAAATGGGAGACCAAGGTCAAAGAGTCCCCTGACACGAGGTGACACCATGACGTGCCCTTGAACCCATCTCCCCCACGACCTGACATTGCTCTCCACCCGAGGGCATTGTGTTCCTCAATTTTGTGAGGGATATGGCCAAGGCTCTCATGATGGAGACCAAGGCTGAGAAGGACCCGCAAACTGAGGAATTGGAGATACTCCTATACAAGGCATCCCCAAAGGAAACCCTTACGGTTCCGGTGCCCCCGATCCTCAACCGCCCCCTCCGTATCTGGGAAACACCAACATCGGTACCAATTATCAGCAGGCGTCTCGATGCCATGTAACGGGAATGCTGGAGCCCTAGATTCCAAAAGGCTCAGCTCCCCCACAATTTAATGGTCATGGAGTCGGCCATGCGCTGACTTAGCCAAAAAGCACACTTGTCAGTACCACCCAGCAGGGAGTCCCAAACCCTTGAAACCCTCGGCTGGCATGCCTAATCCAGTCATACCAGCTCTACATCAACATGTGCCTGAAGGAACTGTCGAGAGAGCTCGGGAGATTCTTGGCAGGCCTTTACGGAGAACCCCCTACAGAGGTTCAAGAGCCTAACCTTGGTGGTAAAGAAATGTTCGAAGTTCCTGTCTCAAGCAGTCTATGATGGCTTTGAGTCATCGGCTTTGGTGGCCACCGCAGGCTTCAGTGCATGATGCCAAGCATGGCTGCATTCATCCAACCTAGAAGAATGGATAGAGGAAAGACTGATTGATGTCCCCTGTACAGGTGAGATCCTGTTTGGGAAGCCCATGGCGGACAAAGCAGCGCAGATAGACACAGAGTATGTGACGAGGACCAGGCTTTCGAAAAAGATCTCTGTGCAACCCCAAAAGAAAACCCTAGGCAAAAAGCCATTCTTCCCAAGGAAGAAAGGGGGCTTCAGTACTACTCAGCACATCCAAACCTCCTCAGGCCCTCAGCAGACCCAGCAACAAAAAAGCCAGGGACATGGTCCCAGAAAGCAATCAGAGGTGGTGCTTTCCACCTTCTTTCCCTGGTCTCACATTAGCAGGGCGGAGACCGTTCTCCATACTCTGGATTGCAAGAAAGCCCTGACCTTCTACCTGCAACAGACCCAGGGCCACCGCAAAGCTCAGCAGCTTTTCATATCCTATGACCCCAGCCATCTGGGGCTCACAGTGACTAAGCGAACTCTGTCCGCCTGGGTGGCGGACTGCATTACCCTTGCCTATGAGCAAGCGGGGATCCCACTGGACCAGAGAGTCACGGACACACGTCAGAGCCTTGGCAACTTCCCTGGCCAATCTGCATTTTGTCCCCATGATGGAAATTTTCCCAGCCGCCACCTCGTCTTCGGTCCATACCTTCGCAACTCACTATTGCCTGGAGAGGGAGTCCCAATGGGACAGCACCTTCAGTCAGGCCGTACTCCGTAATCTTTTCGGGGTATAGGCAACTCTTGCCCTCCGACCCTTCTGTCTTCAGGCTACTGGAGTGCTGGTGTTCACTGGATGCTTGGATCTTGCGAGAGTCTCTCCCTCAGGACTCAACTACTGCTGGTCACAGCTCTCCTTTTGCAGGTTGCCATGGCATTTTTCTTTGGGTTACAGGTTCTCGGTAGCCTGTAGCTGGGGAGTCCCATATGTGAGGACTAACGTCCTGCTTGTTCTCAGAGAAAGCATAGTTACTCACCTGTAACAGGTGTTCTCCGGGGACAGCAGGAATTGGTCCTCACAACCCTTCCTCCTCCCCTTGGAGTTGCTTCTTTACCATCTTTTATTTTTGCCGTCTTAGCTATGTCATTAGACTGAGGCAAAATGGCACCCTTGGGCGGTAAGTGGACCACGCATGCATGGTGTATCTCCCAAAGGCTTTCCTTGAAAGCTGGGGAGATGCTTCTGTGTGGGCTCTGTCGGTGCCTATGTCACCTATATGTGAGGACTGATTCCTGCTATCCCATGAGAACACCTGTTACAGGTGAATAATTATGCTTTCACTTTAACTCCATGTTTTATTGTGGCCGCTGTAATTGTTTATAGATCCTGATTTTGAGATCTAAGAGTTTGAATAGGAAAATACTGAGATACTGGAATTGAGGTAGGAAGCCACTCTATAGGAAGCCAGTGGAGGGATTGAAAGACAGAAGAAATGTTTATGCAATGTAGTTCTTGTATGAAAATAAGCTATGGCATTTTGAACAATCTGGAGTGGCCTTATAGCAACAGTGCTGTCTAAATAACAGAGAAATGCAGTCATCAGTAGGTGACAAAACAAATTACTGTGGCATAGCCTCCAAATCAGCAGAATCTAAAAAACAATTTCAGATGCCACGATAATTGAAGTTTAAAAAATCATTTATGCACTTCATCGTTAATGTACAGACAAAACAGTTCGGAATCTTATAAGATTCCAAAGTATTTAACTTCCAGTGCAATAAAAAAGTTCTTATTTATAAGAACCTCAGACATATGCTGTCTGCTTTATCCCCATCAGCTCAGATTTCTGTAAATTTATTGATAATTCATTCTATCTTGGGGAAAAGAGAATTCTTTGGGTTAAAGCTGATCAAAACTGTATTTTAAATTTCTGTGTTTTTTTACATCAGTTATGACTTAGTATTACAAAGCAGATTTCAGTTAAATTAAAGGCAGTTATGGCTAAGTATTACAAGCCAGCTTTCAGTTATATTAAAGTCAGGGTATAGCTTTACAGAGAAAGTAGAATAAGGTTAATATTCTTTGTATATACAGAGATAAATTGTTTTATAGAGACCTTTTACAAAGAGGATGTTCAGTTAGGAGGCAAGAGAACTGCAAAATTGTTTTATTAAAGGTGCTAAAGCCAAGTGACAGATCAAAGGGACAACTTGAAAGGCTCCCTCTTTCAATCTTGATGGACTACCAAGAGGGACTGTTACTGCTGGAAAGGAATCTGCACTTGTAAGTATTTACCTGCTAGGAAGTTCTGTAAATCTTGGGGAATAGGGAATTCTTTGGGTCAAAGCTGATAAAATCTGTGTATTTTAAACTTCAGTACGTATTTTATTGTCAGTAAGGATTTAATATTAAAAACCAGCTTTCAGTTGCTGTTTATTTCCCTCACCCACCCCATACATAATCTTTGATTTATAGCCTCCTAAACCAGTTAAGGGGAAAGGAGTGATTTATTAACTTTCAGGTTTAACTGATATCTTCATTAGCAAGTTATTAGGCCTTAGTAGATTAATTAATTCCTTGCAGTTCACCTTGAGATGAACACTAAAAGTCTCTTATACTTATAAGTATAGTTGTATTGGTTCAAGTACCCAAGTGGAGGAGTAGCCTAATGATTAGAGCACTGGCTTGGGAACCAAGGGTTCAATTCCCACTAGCACTCCTTGTGGCCTTGGGCAAGTCACTTTACCCTTCATTGCTTCAGAAGACTCCATTGCCTCAGAGCCTGGTGTGGGAAAACTCCCCAGCATTCATTAGAAATGCTTTTGAGAGCGTTCCTTCTATGCATGCATGGCTGCCTTCCCTCTTGGTCTCCTCGGTCTTCTTTTTTTCTGCAAAGCCATCGGGACCTTGTCCCCGTCAACCACATCAAGAGACTTCAAACATTCTCTGTAGTACCATCGAAGTACTTCGGTCTGCCTTACCATAAACTGACTCGACTCCCCATCGGGTCTGGCTCCTGTTCTCATTTTATTTTATTTATTTTTATATAGATATAGATATATTTTTTATTTTTTCGGTATTTTTATTAGAATTTCGTTTAGGCCTACTGCCTCCTCGGGCACCATTGCCAAATTCGATTTTGCCTCCATACTTTTTCCAAATATGGAGAATCCCTGGAGTGGTTTTTTTTTTTTTTTATATACTTTATTTAGCAACACCATGTAACAAAATTAGGCAATACAACAAACAAACACCTGGAGAGGAGGCAATTCTTATTCCCCTCCAGGAAACAGAGACAAACACATGGGTGTTGTACAGTTTTGCAAACTATATGTATAAACCCCCAACCCCCCCACCCCCCCACCCCAACCACCCTCGTTGTAGGTCGCAACCACACCCCGAGAACCCAGGGCATCCGTTCCCAGCAATCGCACCACGTGCCATCCCAGTCAATTAGAAGCCCATTTGTAGCACTTCATTCCTGTTGCGGGGACTCAGGTTCTGAAGGTAGGGTTCCCACAGCACCTGAAACCGTGGCCAGCGCTTCACATTACCCCGGGCATATCTAGCTTCCATCAGCATCATCCGGTGAAAAGCATTCCGCCACTCCCAAAAAGAGGGCGCTCTGCATTCCCGCCATTTGTGCAATATTGGGCCCTTACCCACCAGACAGGCTTTGCGCACCAGCAGTCTCTCCCACCTACCCTTAGGCTGTGTGAGGCGCAGTTGGTCCAGGAGGACCAAAGAGCTGTCCCAACATATCGACTGCCCCAATATTCGTTCCAGAAACAAACCT
Organism: Ichthyophis bannanicus; assembly: GCA_033557465.1. Lineage (NCBI taxonomy): Eukaryota > Metazoa > Chordata > Amphibia > Gymnophiona > Ichthyophiidae > Ichthyophis > Ichthyophis bannanicus. Next base: position 499,740,032 of record CM066036.1, read on the forward strand.
ATTCTGGCCCAATAGGGCCGAATATGTCGGCACCCCCACCACATATGCACCAGGTGTGCCAGGGGCTCCGAACATCTCGGGCAACTGCCATCTGATGCGAGGTGGGAGCGAAGGGCCCGTCGAGGAGAGAAATGCACCCTAGTAAGAGATTTATACTGTACCTCTCTCCAGCGGGCTCCTACCGCCAACTCCCCTATACGCTGCAGGGCCCTCAAAAGTGTACCCGGGCCAATTTCCCTTCCCAACTCCGACCCCCACCCCAACTCCACCGACCGATAGTCCGGAGACGGGCGATGTGGAGCCAAACGCACCTTCAGCGACCGAATCGACAATTGGGACCCACCCAAATCAAAAAATTCTGAGATCTGCGCAGAGCGCTCCACCCGCAACTCCTCAGCCGGCAAGGAAGCGATGTAATGCGATATCTGCAGATAGGCGAATTGATGGCCGGCCCCCAGGTCATAGTCGCTACATAGAGACCGAAACGTCTTGCAACCCCCTGAGGGCTCAACCACATGGCCTAGGCTATGAAGACCCTTCGCCGCCCACACACGGAACCGCGCGTTCTCGGTACCTGGAGTAAACAGAATATTACCCTGAATCGGCAGCCAGCTAGAAACCCTCCAGTTCGTATTCCAGTAAGTGTTTAATTGTCGCCAGGTTCGACAAACCGGGAGAAGAAGCACACTCCCGGCTAAATGGGCCGGAAAGAAACTGTAATCCGAATGTAGGAGGGAGAGAACCGACACAGGGGCTGCGAGAGCTTCCTCCACCCCCCCGGGGAGTAAAGACCTCTGTACCGCCCAACCAGTCCCCCAGGTGCCGAGCCTGGCAGGCCAGGGCATAAGCCCCCAGGTCAGGGAGTCCCAGTCCCCCACACCTCCAATTCCCCACCAGGCGGGAATACCGAATACGTGCGCGCACCCCCCCCCCACAGAAATCCGCCGATAAGGCCTTCCAACCGCTTCAAGTCCTTCCGCAGAAGCCAGACTGGCAACGTTTGTAGCCAGTAAAGGATCCGTGGTAAAATGACCATTTTTACCGCTGCAAATCGCCCAGATAGAGACAAGGGAAGGGGACGCCAAGCCTGCACCTGAGCCTGGAGGCTCTGAAGAATTCTAGCCAGGTTACTCTCATAGAGTTGGGAGGGCTGACCCGTCAGTAGAATACCGAGATATTTAAAATGATCAGCTGCCCATTTAAGGGGGAAGGGTCCCCGCCAGTTACCCCTCACAGTGCCCGAAATGTCTAAGGCCTCGGACTTATCCATATTGATAGTTAAACCAGCAATTTGACCGAAGATCTCAAATTCGCGCATTAAACTGGGGAGCGAGTCATGGGGCCGAAGTAAATGAACAAGAAGGTCGTCGGCAAAGGCCGATAGTTTAAAGCCGGTCGTACGGATACGCACCCCCCGTATCTCCCGTGAGGCCTCCACCCGTCTAATAAACGGGTCCAAGGAGAGAACAAAAAGCAACGGGGAAAGAGGGCAGCCCTGTCTTGTTCCCCTATGTAAAGAAAAGGTATCAGAGAGCACTCCATTACAGCAAATTGCCGCAACCGGGTCATGGTACAGACTTCTAACCATAGCGCAAAAAGAGTTCCCAAGCCCATAGCGAGGCAGCAGGTCCCATAGATAGTTCCATTCAACTCTATCAAAGGCTTTCTCTGCGTCAAAGCTGATTAACAGAGACGGGAGATTCCAATGGTGAACCCATTCCAAGGAAGCTAGAATTTTCCGCAGATTGCGGACCGCATACCTCCCTTTCACAAAGCCCACTTGGGAATCGTGGATCAAATGCCCCAGCACGGTCGCCAATCTATCAGCTAGAATTTTAGCCAATATTTTCAGATCAAAAATTAAGGAGAGAGATAGGCCGGTATGAGGCAGCACACAACGGGTCTTTTCCAGGCTTCGGCAGCAAGGTCATATGGGCCAAGTTACTTCCCCAACGAAACGTGCCCTGTTCAGATCTCCTAGTATGAACCGCCACCAACAGCGGGGGTACAAAGTCAGCCAAGATCTTGTAAAACTCGGCCCCCAACCCATCCGCTCCCGGGGATTTGTAACAACTCGCCTTGGTAATAACATCGTGTACCTCTTGGACAGAGATCGGTCGATCCATTTGCAGCCGCTGCTGGTCAGACAACTGAGGTAGGTCCAGCCCATCCAGGTAGTCAGACATTTGCACCTACGAGCCGGGCGCCGCAGTATAAAGTTTTTGATAGAACAGGCGGAAAACACGTGCTATCTCCGGAGTTTCTCTACAAAGAACCCCGTTCTCGTCCTTCAACGCATGCACCAGTGTAGAACCCCGAGAACCCCGCAGACACCGAGCCAGTAACTTCCCTGGTTTGTCCCCGTAGCAGTAAAGTTGAAATCTATAATACATAACCGATTTTTTGGCCCTCTGGTGTAAGAGCTCGTTCAATGTTGTCTGTAATTCCCAGAGGCGCTTCTTTGAAGCCACACTCGGATTGCTCGCCCACCGTCGCCGCTGTAATGTGACTAAGCGTTCGAGGCGGATAATATGCTCTGCTATAAGCCGGCGTTTCCGCGCCATGAAGCCGATAATATCCCCGTGCAGAACCACTTTTGCTGTCTCCCAGACCAGCTCAGGATCCGCAGCATGCCCACTGTGATCCGCTTCGAATTCACGCCAGCGCCACTGTAGGAATTGACGAAACTGGGAGTCTCTATATAACTCCAACGGAAACTGCCACAATCTTGTCCCGGGACCAATCGCGCCCCATCGCAACTGGAGCCAGACAAATGCATGGTCGGAAATTTCCGCAGGTCCGATCTGCGCGTCTTCCACCAAAGCAAACAGGCGCTGTGAGGTCAACAAATAATCTATACGTGCGCTAGAACTGTGTGCACGAGACTGGTGTGTGTAATCTCTTTCAGCGGGATGTAGCAATCGCCAAGGGTCCACCACCCCCAACCGAGTCCGCAAACCATTCAAAGCTCGGGCCCCCTGAGAATGCTCCTGGGTCCCGTCCCCCCGAGATGTCTCCAGCATCACATCCATCACTCCATTGAAGTCTCCCCCCAAGATCAGTGGGAGCTCCAGGAGTTGCTCTACTTGGGAGGCCAAGCGAGCATATAAATCACGGTCCAGCACGTTGGGACTATAAACATTACCAAGAATGATAGGTTTCCCCTCTAGCACGCCCTGCAGCAGGAGGAACCGCCCAGTCGAATCCGTTATTTCTTTCGTGACCTCAAAACGGATCCGCTTGTGCAGTAATATGGCCACCCCCCCCCTTTTTATTCTGGGCTGGCACCCCCCACACCCGTCCCACCCAGGATCTGCGCAATTTGGCATGCTCAGCTGCTGTCTGGTGGGTTTCCTGCAAGAATACTATATCAGCTTTTTGCCTCGCCAAGGCTTGCAATATCTTTGCTCTCTTACACGGGCTCCCCAGGCCACAAACATTCCATGACAGGATCTTCAGTCTGGGTTAGTATCACTCCAATAGATTAGAAAAGTATCCAACCATATTCCGGGAGAAGCCCCCCCAGCCTGGAGCTTCCCCTCGCCAACTCTGAATGTTTCTCCCAGTGCCCCGGTCCTCTTGATGGGATGCGACCACAACCCCCTCCCTCCCCTCCCCGCCCCCAACCCCCCCCTCCCCTCCCTACCCACAACCCCTCATCCACCCACTTCTCCATCTACTACCTTTATTAGGTAGCGAGCAACTGTAACGCGTACGGTCTCCTCCCCCCACTGGAACTGTCTTAGGCACCCTCCACCTCCCGCGGCCACTCGGCCCTAAGAGGATCCTACCCCAATCAAACCCCCCCACCCCCCATAACTATTCATTCGTGAGCATCAACACGTGGCGGTACATAATACAAAGATCAAAACTCCAGTCAAGAACTGTGCCCATTGCCTCTCTATGCTGCCCCTCTGGTGCCCCCTTACTATAATATCCCTGAGGGGAGTCAGGCCGAGGCACCTAGACCGCAGTCCCGAGGGCCAGGCCCTAAACATCCCCCCCCCCCCCGGCAGCAGATGGAGCCAACCCCTCCCAGGGCCTTCTGAGGGGGGTAGGGAGCCAAGTCCCCAGCCGTCTCCACCCCAGGTCCCTGTAACCAGTTCAGCTAAGAGAGTTGCCTCCCCTAGGGCTAGCAGGGAGACAAAGATACATATTAATCGCAGATGGTAAAAGTGTAACAAGGTAAACACATAGTTACTGCACAGTACCCTAAACAGTAGCCAAAGACATTTTTATGCAACAATATATATATATAAGGAGCCATCTTAGCCCCAGCAAGCTCCCGCTCCCCTAACCCAAGCCACACCCTACCACTAGGCCCAGGCCCGAATATATAGCCCCCTCCCCCCCGACCCTTCCAGTCCCTGCGGTGACTATAATAAAGAGGGGAGAGAGAACAGGAACCCACTTACTCAAATAATACCCCCCTCCTCCCCCAGGCACCCCCCACCCGTGCGTCAGCCCTAGTTTAATCGCCCGGGTCCCAGGAGGGATTCCAAGGCCCGTGGCCCATCTCATTCCAGCCCGGCACTCATCCTACCCACTATTCCACCCCCAACGTTCTCCGCTAGGCCCAACAAAATTACTCACCCCCTTCCCACCGCAAGACAACTCCCCAAGCATAACTTCCCTTAACAACGGGGGTAATAACTTAAGCCCCATTCAAGTAGGCCCCTCTACGTTCGAATTAAGAAATAACAGTCCTGGATAGGGTTCACGTGGAGTGTCCTTGCGATGTGGACCGTCGCTCCTCTCCCACAATCTGCGCCACATATCCTTTGGCAGCCGCCGCAGAATCAAAGGTCTTGTGGGCTCCCTCGTGAAAAACATGCAGCCGGGAGGGATACTGCACGGAAAATTTTATTCGGGCATCAATCAGCTGCTGACAAAGTGGAGCATATGCCCTGCGCCGTTGACTGAGAGCGACGGAGTAATCCTGTGCCACTCGTAGGCGCAAGTTCCCGTGTTCCAGCACTCCCTTCCTCCGGGCTGCCTGCAAAATAGCCTCCTTCTGGGGGAAATGGAGAAATTTGACCAGCACTATTCGCGGCCTGTGTTCTTGGGGTTGCCTGCGCCCCACGCGGTGCGCTCTCTCAATGAGCAGTTTCCCGCCATCTACCTCTCCCTCCAGCATATTGGGAAGCAGGGTTTCCAAATAAGACTTCAATTCTTTGTCTGTAATAGAGTCCGGAATACCCATCAGGCGCAAATTATTTCGGCGGGACCGATTCTCCAAATCGTCAAGTTTTTCCTCTTGCGTATGGACCGTAGATTTAAGGGCATTCAACTTTTGAGTCAGGGAAGCCAGGCTGTCCTCTGTGAGCCCAATACGGGTTTCAGCCTCGTGCATACGACTGCCCAAAGCTCCAAAAGCGGCATGCAGACTGTCCATTTTTTCCTGCAAGGTTGTAAATTGCAGGGCTAGGGCATCAGCTACGGCCGCAGACACCTCCTCCATAAATGCCGTTGAGGCCGGCGATTTCGGCGGGCCCGCGGTCTCTGCCATTTTGGGTGCTGGGGTGCCGCGCTCCCTCTCCCTCCTCGTGCCCTTAACTGCCGCTGCCATCGCCAAAACGGCTCTTCAGCCACAGGATCAGCTTCGGGTGCCTTTCTCCGGTATCAACAGTCTCCTCTATACACTGGCTCCGTCCTCAAGCCGGCCTTAATGACCCGATTCAGGTGGAGGAGACCGGAGCTCAACGGAAGCCGTCCGCCGAGTTCACCGCATCACGTGCTCTCCTCCCCTGGAGTGGTTTTAAAAAAATGCTCCAAGTGCTCTAGTACCATTTCCATTACTGACGAGCATGACTGGTGCCTTAAATGTTTAAGCCTAAACCATGATGTAGATTCCTATCTCTCCTGTCGCCATATAACGTCCAGAGGTAGGAAGAACCAGGACAAACACAAGACTAAGCTGTTTCCAACAGACTCATCCCCTTCGGTGCATGCCTCAGAGGCGTTGACTCTATTTATGTTTATGTTTATGTTTATGTTTATGTTTAATAAAACTTGATAGACCGCCCTTCACAATAAAATCAGAGCGGTTTACAACATATAAAAACCTTTAAAATAGGGCGTAAGGCCGGTAAAAGGAAAAGAAGTTACATTTCATAAAAAGAAAGAGGAAGAACAGAAAGGGCAGTAGAAAGTGGGAGGGGAGGAGTGAGATTATAGAGAGGGGGGAGAAGTAGGGAGGTTAAAGGCTAGGGAAAAGAGGTAGGTTTTTAGCTGCTGTTTAAATGCTGAGTGGGAGGGTTCTAAACGGATAGAGGAGGGAAGGGAGTTCCATAGTGCGGGGCCTATAAAGAAAAAAGCTGAAGAGCGGGTGGATTGCAAGTGGGCGGCAGAGGGGGGGGGGAAGGGTAAGCCGGTTTAAGTGAAATGAACGGGGGGTATATCTGGGAGTGTGGAAGTGAATTAAATCGGCTAGGTATTGTGGGGAGTTGGTGTGGAGGGCCTTGTGAACCAAAGTAAGTAGTTTGTATTGAGAGCGGAAGGGAAGAGGCAACCAGTGTAGATGGATAAGAAGAGGAGTTATATGGTGCGAATGAGAAGAGTGTGAAAGAAGGCGGGCTGCGGTATGCTGGATTCTTTGAAGACGGTGTAAATGAGAAGAAGGCAGGCCAATAAGGATAGAGTTAGCGAAATCAACCCTGGACATGACAAGAGAGAGAAGGAGGGTAGATAGGGCAGAAGGAGAAAGAAAAGGACGGACAGCACGGATTTGACGCAGGAAATAAAAGGAAGTTTTAGTAATATGTGAGATATGGGCGTGAAAGGAAAGATCTGAATCAAAGAGAACACCAAGATAGCGGAAGGTAGTGACTAAGGATATGGGAGTGTTAGACAAGGAAGGAGCTAACGAGGGGGAGGGGTGACTGTGGGGGAACCAAATAGCAGTGGTTTTGGCCAGATTCAGGTGAAGGCAGTTTTGGGTTAACCAGTAGGTGACAGCAGTGAGGCAGTTGTTAAGGGGAGTCAGATCAGGAGAAAGTGGGGAGGTGTGATGAAGAAGAAGGATGTCGTCGGCGTAGTAAAAAGCAGAGATCCCAAATTGTTGAATGATAAGTGTGAGGGGTACCAAGAAAAGATTAAAGAGAAGGGGAGCTAGGACAGAACCCTGGGGAACCCCACATGGTAAAGGGAAGGGGGCAGAAGGTAGAGAAGAGGGGGACGTGGGTAGTACAGAGGCAGACCGGGCATGAAGAAAAGAATGAAACCATTTAAAGACAGTGCCGTGAACACCGGCTTGACTGAGACGGGCTAGAAGAAGAGTGATCAACCAGATCGAAAGCCGCAGAAAGATCAAGTGCCACCGCAACCGAGATATCGCCCCGATCGTGTGCTACATGCAAAGAGTTAGTGAAGGCAAGAAGGATAGTTTCGACGCTGTGACCTGGCCGGAAACCTGATTGGCGTGGGTGAAGATAGTTAGTAGAGTCTAGATGGTGGGAGAGTTGTGCGAATACAATCTTTTCCAGAAGCTTAGAGAGAAATGGAAGGTGTGAAACGGGCCGATAGTTTAGTGGATCGAGAGGGTCGAGGGAAGATTTCTTAAGAATTGGACGGATTAGGGCGTGTTTCCAAGGATGGGGGAAGACACCCGAGGATAGACTGTTGTTTAGGATGGAGAGAATATAGGGAAGGGACGAGAGAGAGGGTTCAAGAAGCCACGAGGATGGGATGGGGTCAAGGGAACAGAAAGTCTTATTGGAAGTGGAAATGAGTTTATGGAGTTCGGCGGAGGAGGTTAGGGCAAATGTAGACCAGGTATGAGAATGGAGGGATGAGGGAGGGGGAGAAACTGTAGGGGGGGGGGGAGGAGATGGGTGGGGGACAGAATGGCAGGGACGCTCTTAAGGAGCTGACTTTGGAGCTGAAGGTAGAAGCTAATATAGAGGGGAGTGGAGCGGAGGGAACGGAGATGGAGATAGGGTTAGGATGAAGAGAAGTGAGAGATCGGAGTGTGGAGTAGAGGTGCCGGGTTTGATTTGGGGCGTTGGCGATAGCATTAGAAAAGAAGGTACGCTTGGCCAGAGAGGTTTGGGAGCGGTAAAAGGCGTGATGAGTTCTGAAAGAAGATAGGGTAGCTGGGGATGGGTTTCTGCGCCAAGAACGTTCAGCTTTACGGAGTTGGGACCGGAGGAGACGGAGGCCGGAATGGAACCAGGGTTGAGAAAAACGCTGGTTTACTGGACGGGGGCGAAGAGGGGCGATAGAGTCAAGGGCAGACGAAAGAGAAGAAAACCAGGAAGATGCTTGAGCAGTAGGGGATAGGGAGGGGAAATCAGAGGGAAGAAGAGTGGTAATTGAGGGAAAATTATGAACCGTGTCTGGAGTGAGTAGTCTAGAGAGTCGAGGGGGAGGGGGATTTGGGTGGTGGGAAGTGGAACATAAAGGGGGTGAAAGGGAACAAGAGACTGTGAGACAGAAGTGGTCTGTCCATGGAAGAGGGGACGCTACAAGGTTAGAGAAGGAGAGCTGGGATGCTGCAGGGGTGATGAGAAGATCAAGGGTGTGACCAGCCGAGTGTGTAGGGATGGGAACATGTTGAGTAAGGGAAAGATCTTGTAGAAGAGTTAAAAAAGCTTGGTCTCTTGAGGAAGAGGGGGAGCTGAGGTGGAGATTAAAATCCCCAGCGATGAGAAGGTGTGGAAAAGCCAGGGAGAGATCAGATAAAGTTTTGATGAGAGATTCCCAGAGGTCATGACGGAGGGTGGGGGGGGAGTAGATGAGAAGAATATATAGAGGGGGTGAGGTGTGAAGGTGGAGCAAAATAGATTCAGGATAATAGAGCAGGGGGGAGGAAACTTGGGAGGCTGGGAGGGCAGAGGAGAAGATGGCAGCTACTCCACCACCAGAGCGTCCTAGACGGGGGACTGAGAAAGCAGAGTAGCCCGGAGGGAGGCATCGGGCAAGGAGGGCATCCTCACCGTCCTTCAGCCAGGTTTCGGTGAGGAGGGCAACATCGAGTGCAGACCGAAGAAGGAGATCCTGGACAAGAAGAGTCTTGGATCGCAAGGATCTTCCTATGCGTCCAGGTCGTCACTTATAAAGGAACAGTATCGCTCTGAGTCGCCAGTGGTTAAGAAAAAGAAGACAATAATGTTTGCATCGAGATCCTCGACACAGAAGTTGGCATCTGCTTCAGACACTGAGCAGCTGCACCACATTGATCACATTCCCATGCGGACTGTCCAACGAAGCAGCCCCGGTGGGAGGTTTCATCCTCCCAAGCTGCAAAAGGGGCTCAGGGGTGCCACCAAGGTTCAATCCTCTGTGGAGCCCCCGATACCAGCGTCCGGAGTTGTGGCCCACACAGTTGTGTCTGGAGCCACTCCTTCCCCGCTACCAACACTTAATGACCGTGTTGTTGCCATCGAGCGCAGCATTGCTGTGCTCCTAGTGGCAGTAACACTGATGACATTGAGTGTACTGCAGCCGACACCGGTTCTACCGATGCCGACAAGGGGCAAAATGCCACTCTTGACACCCATATGCAGATATCTCCCGCCTCACATCACTCCACCGAGCACCGGGTACAAAGGTCCTATGTACCGCCATGCCCTCAACATCGGAGCTTCAGTCCTCCGAACATCGGAGGTATCGAACATCGGATAAAGATTACCTTAATTTCCTCCTGGACTCAGACACCAGATCAGAGGCCTCTGACTTGGAATACCCCATAGGGATGTATCATCGGATCCATCACCTCTGTATGAGCGTTGAAGATCACCACCTGAGGATATGTCCTTTCAGGACTTTATCAAAGATATGGCGGCTGCTCTCGACATCTTGGTGGCTGCTGAAACGGAGCCAAGAGCTGAGGAGCTCAACCCAGTCCTCTGGGAACACTAGTCCAATTGGGTTTTCAGGGTATCCACAATGAATATGCATTAGATAGATCTGCATACAATGGAAACGGTGCATGCAGATCTAGCTCATGCCATATTCATTGTGGATATCCTGAAAACCTGACTGGACTGGATTGAGAACCATTGTTTTAAACCATTCTGTTTCTCCTTCTTCCGTTTGAATTGTTGCTTCTTGATCAATGTAAAGGTTGTGTAAGAGGTGTTTAGGTGTTCTGGAGTACTCAGGGTTTACACAGTCAAAAGCCTTGCTGTAGTCAGTAAAACACATATAGATATCATTTTGGTATTCTTTTGTCTTTTCAAGGATACATCTCACATCCGCGATGATGTCTCTAATTCCTCGCCCCTCACTCTGCTTGCACTTCAGGCAGTTCTCGTTCCAAGTATGGTTGAATAATCTTGAGTAGAATCTTGCTGGCATGTGTGATCAGAGCGATTGTGCAATAATTTCCACGGTCAGTTGGATCATCTTTCTTCAGTATTGGTATAAATACAGATCCTTTTCAGTTAGTTGGCCATGATGCCTTCCAAATTTCCTGGCAGAGCATTGTAAATATGCCAACAGCTGCATTTGATTGCTGTAATACTTCAAGGGGAATGCCACCAATACCCGGTGCTTTTTTCTTTGATAATGCTTTCAATGCTGCTTCAACTTCTTTCATCACCAATAGTTCTTGATCATAAGGTACAGCTTGAAATGGCTGTTGGTCCGCTTAATCTTTATGGCATAATGATTTTGTATATTCTTTCCACCTTTTCTTGATCTTTTCAGCATCATTCAACATGGATCCTTAAGTATCTTGTAGCATTCCAATTTGAGGTTTGAATTTTCACTTTAGCTCTCGTAGCTTTAGGAAAGCCAATTTTGTTCTCCCTCTAATAGTTTTTGATTCTGTTCCCTTGCATGCATTATTGTAGTACTTCTCCTTGTCTCTTCTTGCTGCACATCTGAGTTCTGTGATGCCTCTCTTTCTTCTGTGGCTTTAGCTACCCTGCATTTCTGGGCAATTTTCAAAATTTCTTCAGAATTTCTTCAGAATTTCTTGGTCATCCATTTTGGCCTTTTTTGCTTTTTCACTTTTTGTAGAAACTTCTCACTTTCTTCCAACACAACTTTCTTGATCTCATCCCATAATTCATCTGGTGCTCTATCATTTGATCCAAAGCAGCAAATTGATTTTGCGGGCAATATTTAAATTCCGATGGTATAATCTCATGGTCATATTTTGGTACATTCATGAGTGGCTTGGTTTTTTTTCAGCTTGTGATAAGGAAGCTTATCATAGTTCAGGAAGAAGCTATAATAGAGGTGAATTGGCTCTGAACAAGCAACCTGTCTTTGCTGGTAGAAATAATAAAACAGAATGTTTTCATAAGACTACCAGTCCCAGAATGCACCAGGTTTCAAACAGCCACTAGAAGAGCTGAAGTGGGGAAACGTGTGTTCAATCAGGAGAGCTATGAGGTAATCCCCAATCACTCATCTCCAAGGGCAGGGCTTGATTCAGCACAGCTGAGCTGTGCTAGGGTGGAGTATCCCTCTAAACAAGTTAAAAGTAAAACAGATTCTACACAGAATCAGAAGGAGTGGAGGAACTCAGAGCTCAAGGACAGAGAGAGCAAGAAGCAGCAGCAGCGTGGAAGGAAGAAGAGGAAAACATCTTGGAAGTCTAAAGAAGGAGCTCACAGCAGCACGTGTGTTGGGAGTCATTCCAGAGGCAAGCATACTCCATTGGACTGGAGGAAGCCAGAGGAGTGGGGTTACAGAGCCAGGAATTCCCGGACGGCACCTGTGAGGGAGACGGCTGCATTTGGAAGGGGTCCTAAGACCAGTGCAAGAAGGTATGTGAAGAGAGACCCAGTGTCCAGGGATCTTGATTGGAAGGCTGGACATAAAAGCTGGACTACTTATTGGCCAGGATATCTGGAAAGGAAACCTAACAGTAAAGGAAGCTCAGGTATGAGCTCTGATCTATGCCCTAGCTCTTCATCTGGAAGACAGCAGGGAAACAGATATTATCCTGAGAGTGCTTCATTAAGGAATTCCTCTGAGCCAGACCATGATATTGATTCTATGATAGTTGAAGAAGAAGGAGATATTTTAAATGATCAGAATGAATACATGGATTGCTCTCTGTCTAGGCTGCTGTGGTAAAATACTTTCACAATACAACAACCATCAAAAGGAAATATAACTTGTTCTTTTATCTACCCAGAAAAGTTTACAAGAAAGCTTTAGGGTAGGATTTGAGCCACGTAGAGAAAGTGAACCAGCAAAGGGGTTTGCAGCTGGCTAATTATTGGTAATTAAGCCATGCACAGTTGCACGTGAGCTCTGAAAGGAAACTACTGTTTGTGTGAGAAAATAGAAGAAAGTTATCCTTGAAAAAGAACAGTTTTTGGTTACTTTTGGGTTTTGTTTTTGCTTTTGGAGCACTGCTAAAAGGTATTAGCAGGAGCCCTCAGAAAGACCTTTCTGTTTCCCATCAAGGTCTTTATTGTTTGATTGATTGCTTAAGAAGCTCAGTTGCTTATATCATGATTTGTTTTTCCTAAGTACAATACTGAAAGCAAGTGTCCTTTTGTGTTACCAAGTAAATCTGTGTGGGAGAATTAACCCCATAAATAAAACATATTTTTCTTTGCTTACACTCGAGCAACACAACTCATTATTTTGTGAACGGCTGATTCTGGTATGAATGGACTACGTCCCCCACAATCCTTTGCAAGTCATAATAGTATTTTGCCTTTGCCAAGACTGTGGACATTCACGCCCAGCGCCCCCGTTTACAAGCTTTAGCTTGAGTTTGCATACTAGTAGTTGATGATCTGCACCACAGTCTGCTCCGGGATTTGTGTTTGTTATTGAGCTTTTCAAAAGTTGACTTCCACAAATGTAGTCAATTTGATTTTTGTACAGTCCATTGAGTAAAGTCATGTGTACAGTTGCCGCTTGTGTAGCTGGAAGAAGGTGTTTGAGATGAATAGATCGTTGGTCTTGCAGAGCTCTTTCTCCAACTTTATTTCTGTTGCCAAGTCCATATTTTCCAACAACTTTGCTGCTTGTTGCCAATTTTTTTTATTATTATTTATTTATTTATAGAATTATTAACAAATCCAGCAATAAAATACATAATTACCTCACAATGAAAAACAGAATATACATTGGTAACATCAAAAGATTGATATAAAGAATAAACCTAAATAAATGTACTCCATTATAATCCACACATTAGAGGGGAGAGAGAAAGAAATATCAAACCAAAGCAGAGACTTTGGATGAATACATTAACAAATATTCTTAAACAAGCATGGGAAACCAATTGACTATGGAGGACCCAGGATATAAACCAAAACCGAGGATATAGCTAGATTACAAAATTACTCTGGTGCGGAAACAGCAGGAAGTCTGGCATTAATGAAAATATTTAGATCACTCGGATCAGAAAAAATATATTTAACATCCTTGATAATGACCAGACACCTACATGGGAATCTAAGAAAAAAAGATCCCCCAATTTTTAACACCCCTGCCTTATAAAGCAAAAATTGCTTTCTCCTCCTCTGTGTCTCCTTAACTAAATCTTGAAACATCGATATTTTAAAGCCCAAAAAGGTTTGCAATCGTTTCTTAAGACATTTTTAGAAGCCAGTCTTTATCAGTGACCCAAAGCACATTGGACTAACAATGTTGAGGGAATAGGTAAGGGAACTTCACCCCCAGTGTCCTCGAGCAAGCCAGTTACATCCAGAACATTAAAGTTCACAGTGGATACTGCCACAGAGGTCTCAGAACTCTTTATCTCCAGGAACTAGCAGGAATGAGTCTTCACATATGGGTACGTCGGTACCGACGGAGTCTGCGTGGGAACGCTTCCCAGCGTCCAATCAAAGAGCTTTTGGAAGCATCCCACCACGCCTGCGTGCTGCCTTCCCGCCTTCCCGCCTTTCCCAACTGCCTCTCCTCAGTTTTCGTTTTTCCGTGGAGCCGGCAGGACGTCGTCCTGTCACCGCAGAAAATTCTTCTTTTAATCCTTTAGTTTTCTTGTGGTCGCGGCTGTCTTCCCCGACGCCACCGGTACCGCCGGTGTTTCTTTTTTCTTTTCTTGTAAATTTTTCCTTTTAAGGGAATATTTTTTCTTCTGAGTGTCTTACGGTTTTTCAGGCCTTCTAGGCCTCTCCATGTCCCTCATGGAACCGCCAGCCACTTTCTCCAAGAAATGTTCAAACTGTGGCGGTACAACTTTATTTTTAGACTCCCAAATTGGTGTCTAACCTGTTTGGGTCCTGACCTTTTTCCTCTGGAGCCCTCGGGCAACAGTATTGTGAGAAAAGGTTTTCAACATCGAGTTTCCCTCGATATGAGGTTCCCTTCCAACTTCAGGGCACCAACCATTTCTTCTTCTACACAGGATCAGGTAACCCACAAACAGTCTGTTAAGACTAGCCAACCCTTGAGTGGTAGGTCTCATGCATAGCATGTAGACAGCTCCGGCCTTGTCCTTGAGGGCCCATTGGCTTCAAAAACCCGGCGGGAGTCTTCGGCCTCCAAAGCCTATGTGGGGTTTTGGGTTGTTCCTGGGGCTCACCCCTCACAGAACATACCTGAGCCATGCCCGGTGGTGGCATCCGCTTCAAGCGGTACCGATACCCCGGCATCGGCACTGGTGTTGGACGTAACACTACTCACCAGGGATCGTCGTCTGGCGTCCTCGGCACCTACGGGGACCGGTGGATACGTTCCAGACTGACTTTCCAGTATCGGTACCGGCACCGATGATACCACCGACGTCGGTACCCTCCAGACATGCATCGATAGACTCGCTTCCTTCGATGCCGAGTCTGGAATTGATCTCTAGTCTGGAAGACTGGGTACCGACACGTCTTGGTACCGACACCCATTGGTACCGGATGCTCGGTACTGAGGGTGACTGCCGAAGGCTTTCGGTTACCTCGGTACCGATTGGGCTGTCACCGATTGCTGCTCTGATGTTGGTGTCGGCTTCGGTTCCGACAGCGGTAACGGTATCGGTACCGGTATCCACAGTAGCATCGTGGCCAGCTCCTTCCATGCTTCTTTCAACAGGATCGCTCCCTTCTATACCAAGTTTGGAGTCGATACCTGGCATGGACGATGTGGTACTGACTGTCGCTGGTCCTGACCTCCAGTACCAGCGTCCATCCGTTAAGGATCCCATACTGCACCGTGCAGGATCTTATATTCTTATATATACTCAGATCCTTTGGTGCCCAGGCTAGTTCTTCAGATCTAACCTGTCCAGGGGAGGTTCTCTTTGGAGATCCTTCTTTTCAGAGTTTCCTCCTGGATATGGCAAGATCACTTGCCATTCCTATCCCTGGCCATGATCCTACACAAGGCTCTGTTTCTACCAAAGCAAAGGAGAACATAATGCTTCCTTTGCATCATTCCTTGCAGGATCTTCTTTTAGGAATGTGGGAAGCACCTTTAAGGGTACCCCCACCTTCCAGAGCAACTGATCTCCTATATCAGGTGCCTCCCTCTCCAGGGTTTCAAAAGACTCAACTTCCTCATCATTCCATTGTAGTGGAATCAGCAATGAGGCGGGTGAAGAGTAAGAAAAACCACTCTTCTTATCCGCCAGGTCGTGAGTCTAAGACACTAGATGCCTTCCAGACATCCATGCTTTCAGCAAGAATTCTCTCATATATTTTTTATATGAGTCTATCTCTTGAGGAGGTCACAAAGAAATTACATCTTTTGACTCCTTTTCTTTCAGAGCCCAAGAGTGCAGACTATTCCTCACTGCTTAGTCATATTCAAAATATCTCTTGGTTTCTTACTCGTGCTTCCCTAGACTCATTTGAGTCTGTTAGCAGGACGTCTGCTATAGCTATAGGGGCACGACGTAGAGCCTGGCTCCAAGCTTCAGACTTAGACAAATGGGCACAACAAAGACTGGGTAATACTCCTTGCACTGGAGAAAATCTCTTCAATAAGTAGTCTTTGCGTCAGGTTACTCAGTGGTCTACTGACTTACCTGTTTCTAAGGGCTGTTCTACGCCTTCTTCTTTCCCAGTAGGTAGGAAATCTCCTACCAAACTTCCTTCCCCTAGGGGGAGAAGGTTTTATTCATCTTCTGCCCATCATACAAATGTTCCCAAACAGGGGAAACATCGCCCTGGTCTGAAGAATCCAAACTCTCACCATGCTCAGCAAACCCACAACCGCAGGGTTTCTGATTAATCATCATATTTTTCTGCCTCTTGGGGTTTAGAACCTCCAGTTGGCTTCTTCTCAGTAGAAGCCTTCCACTGCTTTCTTTCTAAACTCTAGGCATGGATCTCTTTTCACAAGACATCCATTTTTCTCTGTTATACGAGCTCTTAGGATATTCATGCCTATAGGTCACAGGTTTCTCCTTTTCTTCCTGCTAGGGAAAGAGGTTTAACAACTATCAAATGATAGTTTTCTGTACCAGCATGAATTTTTCCTTTCTACAGACTTACCACATTGTAAGTCTCCATTCACCTCCATCTTTTCTACCCTCTTACCAAGCATTTCCTCTGTAAGAGTGGTACTATTACACTGGAGGGCTTCTTCAGCCCCTCTAGTTTTGTCACTATTCCAGTGTGGAGTTTTCCTCTCTGAGTTAACTCCCTTCTTCATTTTTGCTTTGGGGTAGCTTATCAGACAGGTCCAGAGTCTCCTTACTCCTGTTCTGTCTGTTCTTTCTGTTTTTACATAGAAAGACTCTTTCTGCTGTCTTACTAGCAGCTGCCCATGCAGGAGCCCTAGTGATTGGACCACTGGTTCTTCTCCACAAGCATCCAGAGTTGTCCTCCACTACATTCTTTCTGGCCTTAGTAGTGACTCCAAGACAGTGGATTCATCTTTCTTGGGAAATCTTATCACTACAGGCTTCTCGGATTGTCTTCTATTCTTGCCATCTCCAATTCCCTTGGGTTTGGCAGCATAGTTGACGTAGGTACTGGCTTTTCCAGCAGCCAGTTCTATCTCCTAATTCTCCTGCATTATGCTCTCTGCAATTCTACAGAGAAGCTTTCCACCATGGGCCCTTGCTAGAGAGCATTAAGTTTTTTCTTAAACAGCTGTCCTAGATGGTTGGAAAAGGCTCCCTCAGTCATGCCCCTCATGACTGGAAGGGTTCTTCCTACCCTACTATCTCCTTTTTAAAATAAAGGACGTGGGCCTTTTCTTACGTGAAAGCTTAAAGAGTTGTTCAGTTCCCTGGTTTGGTCCTCAGGATTCCCACCGGGAATATGCTCTTTTCTTCCTTGCAGCTCGTCCTCATGGTATCCTAATCCTTCATGGACAGCACATATTTAGCTAAAGAACGCATGATGCCCTTTTTGCCCCTCAAGTAGGTCAACATGATATCTCATTCCTATGCGTCTTCTGTCCATTTACCATGCTAGAGTTCTGGAGGACTCGGGACTTGCTGCCTGCAGACTGATATTATCCTCTGCTTTTCACGTAACCATCCTGGTCATTTCACTGGCTAGCATTTCTGCAGCAATCTAGTCTGTTCCTAACAGGGAGATTTTTCCCCTGACTCCTTCCATCATAACCAGGGGGAATAGATTCTCTATATATCTTCTCAAGTAGGTTCCACCTTCTTGTTATTAGATGAATCTTTCCTCTTCACATCTCCTATGTGAATATACTTCTATAGGCATATCTCTGCTTAATTGCAGACATATATATATAGGCCTATATATTCATATCTGTATATATATCTGTATACATCTCTATAGTTATATATGTCATTTGTGTGTGTATAAGTTATGCCCTTCTATATCTCACTATAGATATATATTCTATATGTCTATCTATATATCTATATCTATATCTATATCTATATCTATCTATATATATATATATATATACGTGTATATATATGTGTATCTGTCGAGATATTTATTATAGGTAGATATGTATTTACATACCTATCTATCTGACTGTGCTCATATAGATATATATGTCTCTATATGATTCTGACAGTTGGGCTCTACCCATACTCATGCTGTTCCAGCATGTTTGGGGTGCTACACACACAATCACTTCCATGGTAGTTAACAATTTTTTCTACCATAACCTTAAGGGTTAGGTACCCCTGAAGCTGTCCATGTTCCAGTATCTTTCCTAGCTACCACCAGTTAGGAAAGACATGGCGGATCTTCAGTAAATCTGAGGCTCTGACGCCTCAGACACTTATCCTTTCTTTTTGGGATACAAGGTTTTTTCCATACCCCTTCTTCCCTCAAGGACTAGGCCGGTTTGTCCAAATCGGTCAGCCTTTCCTCTTTTTGCTCCTAAGAGTGAGCCACTCTGCAGCCAAAAGAGTTTCGGCTTTTTCCATAAAGCCTTCTGCTGAAGGCCTACGGTTTTTGTACTACCCCAGTTGATCCCTGGGGTTACCTCTCACCTTTCAGGATTCTGACCTCCACTGTTTATCCTACAGGTTTATTACCTCCACTTTCAGTGAGGTCCTCCTTGAGGTTCCTCTACTGGATTCCCCTGTAGATCCCATGAACCTCTATACTTTCCTGCAATCCTGTTAGGGGAGGTCCATATTGCAATATTTCATTTCAATATATTTGATGATAATTATCATCCACACAAGGACTCCTTGCCTGCAGTCCTATGCTAGCTTAGCTGTCTTTACAGCACCTTTCTGTTTCAACTCCTACCCTCCATCCTGAGGATGCCTGGCGATATGAGGTGTAGCATGTTCCAATCTATAGCATGCTGGGACTCCAGGCATCTTAGCTTGTGAGTCCCCATATGTGAAGACTCATTCCTGCTTGTTCCTGGAGATAGCACAGTTACTTACCTGTAACAGGTGATCTCTGGGAACAGCAGGAATAAGTCTTCACAACCCACCCACCTCCCCTAGGAGCTGTATCTCTATCTTTCCTTTCCTCTCTCTCTCTCTTTGTCTCAGCTTTAAAACTTAACTGAGGAGAGGCAGTTGGGAAAGGCGGGAAGGCAGCATGCAGGCGTGGTGGGATGCTTCCAAAAGCTCTTTGATTGGATGCTGGGAAGCGTTCCCGCACAGACTCCGTTGGTACCGACGTACCCATATGTGAAGACTTATTCCTGCTGTTCCCAGAGATCACCTGTTACAGGTAAATAACTGTGCTTTCCCACGAGGTAGATATAGTATACCTTGCTCAAAGGTGGAATCAGTTCAACGGGAACTTTCAAAATCTCCAACATATATCGTTTGAACATGTCGACAGCTGTAACATCAGGAAGTCGTGGGAAATTTAGAACGCGAAGATTCGCTGCCCTGGAAGTGTTTTCTAACACTTCCAGTTTGTATTTCAGCATCCCATTTTCCTTAGCTAAAGCCGCATGCATGTCAGAAACATTTTCCAGCTGAGACCCAAGAAAGTTACTCTGTACCTTAATCTGTGCACATGTAGACATTGCAGCTTCAATATTTTCAATATTCTTCTGAATGTTGGCACTGTTCTCCTGGACCCGGGACGCTAGTAATGCAGTTTGTGAGTTAATCGTAGCTGAAAGAATGGCAATCGCTTCCCAAATCGATTCTAGAGTAAACACCTTAGGGCGAGCCAGAGGAGGGGGTCCAGTAATAAAGGAGTTGAAATCAACTGAGGGGAAGAACTTCCCAACGAAGAAGACCGCACCGGAGTAGTCACCGCCAAAATACCGCCCGAAGCCTCCCCGAGGCTATCAGGGGACAGAGAGACCAATCGCTCAGCCAACACCCTCTCCGCAGCCGGCGTCCCCTCTTTGGGAGCTGTCGATGTTGTAGAAGCTGAAGAACGGTCCAGAGCAACTGGGCGTGGCGGTGGAATCCTCGTTGCAGGAGAGAGAGACGTTTCAGTGTCCGACGGAGGCGCCTGACTCTCTGTGCTAGGCGGAACCAAGCCGGCTCGAATCTCCTGTAACTTATCCACAGGTATCGTAACAAAACGGTCCATAGGACCGGAGCTGGGTAACTGGGGTTCAGAGGGAACAGCCCTCAGTTTCCCATTTCTCTTAGGCATCAGTACAGAAGGAAACACTCCGCAGCCATCTTGGAAAACTCCGCCTCCCTCTTGTTGCCAATTTTTGCATTCCAGTCACCCATGACTCTCAGGATAGTCTATTTACATCTTTTGTCAATTTCAACTTGTACTTGTTCATAGAAGTCATCCACTTCTTCCTCTTCTGCAATTGTTTTTGGGGCACATAACTGAATAATAGTTGTGTTGTGGGCATTACATATAGATGAATAGAAATTAAACATTCCCTGATTGCATTGTATTTCATTACAGTTCTTGCAAGTTTTTTCTTAATTATAAATGCTTTCTTTCATTTCCAGAATAGTATGCCATGTGATCATCAGATAATGTCCAAAGTTGCGCTCAAAAATAACATAATACTATATGTGTCTATATATTTCTCAGCTAATTAAACAATAGTCAACCAGATCTTCAGATTTCCAAAGGTCTCAGTCTGTAGCCAGCCGGGCTCTTTAGAATCTCCACAGCTGTAGCTAACAATCACATCAACGACCTTTTATATGGAAACCTATTTTATAAAACATGCCTCACACTAATGAAAGTAATAGTGATAGTTCCAGACTTTTAGACTTGGTGTTGAAAAGCGCATATGCCAAATCATTCAAATATATCCTATATTCATAATAATAGCACTTAACTGGCACTATGCTGCTGAGCTGCTGTGGTCCATGCTCTCAAAAATATTGCACAGGCTGGAATCCATACGCTAATTAATATCAAGAGTGTTGCATAAGCTGAAGTCTGTACGCCAATTTCACTGAGTTTCACAGATTCCAGCCTGTGCAATATTTTTGAGAGCTTGGACCACAGCAGCTCAGCAGCATAGTGCCAGTTAAGTGCTATTATTATGAATATAGGATATATTTGAATGATTTGGCATATGCGCTTTTCAACACCAAGTCTAAAAGTCTGGAACTATCACTATTACTTTCATTAGTGTGAGGCATGTTTTATAAAATAGGTTTCCATATAAAAGGTCGTTGATGTGATTGTTAGCTACAGCTGTGGAGATTCTAAAGAGCCCGGCTGGCTACAGACTGAGACCTTTGGAAATCTGAAGATCTGGTTGACTATTGTTTAATTAGCTGAGAAATATATAGACACATATAGTATTGTGTTATTTTTGAGTGCAACTTTGGACATTATCTGCATATCGCTCAGTTAGAGACTTAGACATGTGATCATCAGATGCAAGGTGCCCAACGCCAGTCCATTTCAGTTTGCTGACACTCAACAGCTCAAGTTATACATGTTCCATGTCATTCCTTCCACTTCCAACTTCCCTTCGTTCGTGCTTTGTATGATCCATGTCCCAATATGTAAGGCATCTTTGCAGAGTGCGTTGGGGAGGAGCTGGCTGTCCCTTGTACATGGTTGATAACAGTGATATAGGAAAACATGAGATGGGAGGTACTGAAAGCCAAATTTAGGCTTTTAGGTAGAAAGTTGAAATACGGGGCCGCCAGGATAGCATTCTCAGAAATGCTTCCTGTTCTTTGCAGTCCCCAAGAGATAGGCAGATCTATGGAGTCTCAATGCATGACTGTGACTATATTGCAGAGAGGAAGGTTTGAAATTTGTTAGGAACCGGACTACATTCTGGGGAAGGGGCATCTATTCAGCAAAGATGGGCTTCACTTTAACCGGTGGTGCCAGGCTGCTAGCACTTGTCTTACTACATCAAAGGCTAACACACCTTGTTAATGAAGACGTGCAGTTTATTTACAAACAAAGCAAGGATACTTATTCAGAAAGGCAAGTAATTCTCTTAGTTACACATGAGTAGTTAGAAAAGATAATTAGAAAGCAATTAGAATAATAACTAAAAGCACTTAATTACAGAAGAATAATACTTCACTGAAAGAGTTATGAGATAGTGCAGCTATTTACAAAGAATACTTCACCAAACTGTATCATGACACCTCTTTACACATCAGCTGGGAGTGCTCAGCGAAAGCTGGGGACAGTCTGGGATTCATCATGCATGGCCAAGCAGATCTACGCTCTGTCTGCTCTGGACTCCCTCTGTACCTATATAGGCACAAATGTGTTACAGCTAGCCCTCACACATGAGCTTCTCCCCACAGACACTCTCCACCACATCCACCTTTGCTTGACCAGTCCCTCTCCAAACTTTGGTTTCCGGGCAGGCTTCTTTTGTCCTCTCTAATGGGTCTCCATTTGTTTGCTAGGAGAAGGACTCCTAGGTGAAGTGCTCTTTTGTCCTCTCTAATGGGTCTCCATTTGTTTGCCAGGAGAAGGACTCCTCCCTAATCTCCCAGCATCTTCCTGTAGTTATGTAAATTGTTTCAACAGTTTCAAATACCCCTATAGTTACTGTTGAGGCATATTCACTGCTGAGGCATATTCAATAGTGGCATAATCAATAGTCAAAATTAATCCGTACCACATTCGGTCCTTTGACTATTGATTGTGCCCATAAGATACTGGTAACAGCATAATCAATAGTCAAAATTCATCTGTACCACATTCGGTCCTTTGACTATTGATTGTGTCCATAAGATACTGGTAACATTGTGGGGACCCCTCCCTGGTCTTTCAGGTATCCCTCAGACTAGATGTGTAAGCAGTTTCTCACCAGACTGCAAATACGGCTTTGGTCTTTGGGCTAGCAAGCCGGCTCAGCATGACTCCTCAGCCGACCTCTCACATGCAGAATGGCTCAAAGCAGAATGGCTCAAGAGTTCAATTTCCCTGCAAAGTTCAATATTCCTTGCTGATCCAAATAAATCTTTAATTAGTAATACATTCCACCCATGGATCAGCAAGGATATTGTACGTAAGCAATGGCTGAATCGCCTTTGTAATTCATTTAGAAATACAATAATAATAACATGGGCTAAAACATAGTGGATAATATTAAGGTAAAAGCTTGAGGGGACATGACGTCACGGTATAAATTAGGTGATATTTTCCCAAGATATCTAATATACCATTCCTATCGGCATTACAATTGCCAAAGCCAAATGGCTTGTGGATCTCAGTTACTTTTATCAGTTCCCCATGCAGTGGGGGACTCATTTCACCTGCATATTCAGGACTTTTTCTACTGTATATCTGCCCCATGGATTTCAATCTACTAGTTATATATTGAGGATAGTGGAGCAAGTGGTGAGGGACTAACTACCTTAATCATATTACAACTACTTCTCCCTCCACCAGCTATGAATCTGGTCTTGGATATTTTACCCAAACGTTTACACTATTGACCACCCGTGGATTCAAAAAGCAGTATGAGCAGGAGAAAGAGAAACCACAGCAATAACTAAGATCTGGGGAACAGGTGACATAAGCAATTGGGGCACATGATGTTCAGCAGAAAAAAAATCTGAGATACTAGAATTAGTTACTTTCCAAGGAAACAATAACAATACATAAGACAAAAAAAAAAATCATTCACAAAAGTTCACAAAAGCCCCCAATCAGTCCACTTTCAGATAATTTGGGCCTGCTTCTCAGCAGTTCTTCAGGACTTCGTAGTGTATTTCACCTTTCTCTGAAGTTCAAGCTTGGCCTCTCTCAAAAGTTGAACCTCTCATTCTCATAGGTGGACAATCTTGGCCCTTCTTTCAATGTGACACACTGATGCAGATAGGGACTCCCTCACACATTTCTGCGGTGTGTAGTTCAGATTTCTTGGGATGGTTTGGTCTGTTCCATCTGGGTTATGGCCAATTCCCTCTGCTGGAATCTCTAGATTGCAATTGGTGACATGGCTCCAGGCCTCGTTCAGAAGAGCAGCACCAATATTAAATGAAAAGACTAAATATTCTAGATTAGATTTCACAATAAGATAAACTTAATTTCATCCATATTTACTAAGATCATATCCTATAAATAATAAATACTGCTTTATAAACTTTCAGTGGTCTACCAGTAACTATCTCGTATGGTGTCAATCTTGTCTCGCAGTTTGATTAACTCCTTGTCTCTCTATCACTGGAAATTCATTTGCTGGTAGGAAATATTCCATAATGCCCTTGACTGATCTTTACATGTTTACAGATCAGACAAGTTGCACACACGTGTTCTGCAATTTTGGCAAGTTTTAGAATTATACCAATTGTGTGAGAATTTGTCATCAAATCATCCCCCTTTGCCTCTGCATGCCTGGCCAGGACATACAGAGGAAAGGTGAGGCAAAAAAGCATCTGGAAGTACCATATGGCCAGTGTGGGTTTTCCAAAGCTCATCAGGGTGTAAGGTGCACCTAGCCTGTCTCCAAGTATCTATTTCCAATTGTTGAGTATGACTTCCTGAATTGAAGCTTCTGGAGATGGCATAGTTGAATAAAGTGCTCATAATTTTGTTTGTTTACATATTCATTAGGCAGATATGTCACTTCAAATTACCTTCATCAGTTTACTGTCTATCACAGTTTCTCCTTTAATATTCCACTTCATCCCTCACAACACTTTTTCACAACACTTTTTCATCACCTGCATCATTCCACCAACTACATTCATAGGTCCTTTTCATGTTTTTTTTATACCATACTAATGTATTCTTATTTGGAAAGGCTGCTAAGAATATCAAACAATTGTTAATAACTTAATATTGCTGTAAACAAATGGTAGGTAGAAAATATAAATTTAGATTCTTCTCAATAAGCATAACAGTATGAGTAAACAGTGTCCCTTTCCCATCAACTTAATTGGTCCAATGCTAAGTGGACATATGCTCATTCTAAATAGGAACAATTTGGGTAAAGTCCTTACAATATAAAACTATTATTTTGCAACATTTTATAACATTAATCCCAATAGAAAGAAATATGGCTCCTAACATAACAGCCACATATCTCTCACGTATGACTTGAGTCTATCGTATACACTGTTTTCAGTGAGAGTGCTGTTGGAAACTTAAATACTTGGACTGATCTTGAAATTGCAGTGTCCGCAAGGATTTGTATAAGCTACTTATTAATTATGGTGTCAAAAAGAGATCCTTTTGAGGTGAGAGATCTAAGAGGGTACAAGGCATTGGTGGTTGGGCCTCATGGCGATACTTCTTCAGGTTCTTCTTGGCCTGCAAGGCATTTGTGGCTGGGCCTCATGGCGATACTCCCTCGGGTTCTTCTTGGCCTATTCTCCCCTGCCTATTCATGTCTCTTCAGAGGCATAAATATACAAGATTCCTGTTCTTCAGGCCTTGTGGGTCCTCGAGGAGTCTTAGAGCAGTCAGAATTCTGGTAGCCCAGATCATCACACTGGAAGCAGCACATGTATTGTCTTTTCCTATCCTAGGCTGTGGCCTCACCTTTCTGCCTCTCTCTCTTTCTCTCATTCTTTTTCTCAAACCTCTCCTGGATCATTGCTGACAAGCAAGATTTGGTTTTATCCAATCAACTCAAGTTAATGTTATCGTTTTATTTGTAAATAATTTTACAAATATTCTCATTATTTTCTGGGAACTCAGTTCCATCTTTATATTTGCTCTATATGCTCGGGAACAAAGTAATTTCATATCAGCCTCTGTCCAAAATTTCAACAAACTTATTAATATTTACTCATCTTGTAATTGCTGTGTGTGTACTGGACCTCTGCATAATGTACTACTACAACAAGTGTATTTGGTAACATAAGTGCAAGTGTATAAACTAAAGAAAATTAATATCTCACAGTGCTGCAACATATATCTGTTTTCTCAGGAACTGTACTCCTGAAACTGAAATAAAAACTTTCAAAACAAAGTACACTTTTTCTCTGGACACCAACACGTAAAATTCAAATACAGAAAAACAGGTGAATTTATCCTAAAATCCAATATTGTAACAAATAAAACTGTGATGTTACTGTCTTGTTCATCAGTCATCAGCACAGAGCTTAACAAGGCAAAGTAATTACCTTGAGTCTTACAGTTCAGGAAACAGGCATTCTCAAATGACATGAAACTGCAAAGAGGTGAATTCAAAATCATGCTTTGTCACATTTAAATTAAAACCTTATACCTGAAACTGGTATCAAACTGATCTGAAATGTTATCTTCAACACAGACAGCAGAACAAACAATAGGTCTCTCTTGTGTCCAGATTCCTTCAGGCAAATGCAGATTACTATGTAGCTGAACAATTAATCTATAGTTATAGCTGTTTATGGTTCTGTAAAATATAAACAATAACTATGCCCTCTTTGAGGTGCTTGCCACAATATATAAAATCCCTTTTTAACTTTTAAGTTTGCTTGATAGCATATACAGTCAAAGACAAAGAATAGATGCATAACATACTAATGATAAAGATTAACCAGGATTACCTTCTTATTTACTCAGGATTTAAATCATTTGCAAACTGGCTCAGGATGCCCCATTGTCCTGTCAGGGCTCTTAACCTCTACTTTGAAGGTCAAAGAAAAACAAAACAGTTTCCTTAGTTTCATGCCTTGTTTGTTTGATCTAGTCACTTCAGCATCCAGGGATCATAAAATCTACTGGAGTAGCCAGTAATGAAAGAAAAACAGTATTTACTGCAAACAAACATTTAAACACAAGACAAATCAAAGCTTACAAGTGCTTTATACCTAACAGCCTATCTGATCAGAGTTTCTCCTAAGTGAGCAACCAGCAATGAAAGAAAAGAAAAAAAAAACAATATTCACTTTTGAACACAGAACAAATCAAAGCTTACAAGTGCTTTATACCTATCTGATCAGAATAAGATGTTTCTCTTAACCAGGGACCTTAAAAAAAACAAGTAAAAAGTCTTCACTTCATAATCTTATAAGGATTTTCCATAACAATTAATACTAACTCTACAGGATAGGCATTTTGTTCAAAGCACTGAATTAAACATCTTTGCATCACAAGGTTACATATTTTCCTAAACAGTTTTTTATTATTTTTAGATTTCTTTTCCTTGGCTGCAGATCCAGCTGCAGCCATTTCCCTTATCAATTTGAAATTGAATTTGTAAAGTCATAATAACATGACAAAACTGATCTTGTATCAGTGGGTCAGAACTAATCAAACAGAATTTCTTAGCATCACCATGATCTATCTATCATTAATCTCTTGTTGATTAAAATCGAGGAGTACTAGACATGTGCATTTTCTTTTTCTTTCTTTTTCCCCGTCTCTTACGGTATTTATACTGAACCACCCTCTCAGCAACTTGCTGATAAATGTCTATTTTATCTGTCCGTGCAATCAAATCTAATTTGCTAGAATTTGTCTGATGCATCTTACAATATGCAGACAACAAAAAGCAATCTTCTCCTTCCTAACACACTCAATTCTGTTCCTTTTTCAACAGGTATTTTTTGCAAGCATGTAAGGGCATTAACGGGTTCATCATCTTTTAAAACAGACTCCCAATTCTCACTTAGTCTTGACCCGCAGGACCATTCTCTAGCTAATATTTCATAAGATGCCTGATCCCAGCCGGGAATAGTTACAATATTCACAGTGTTTACACTATTTTCACTTCTTTTCATCATTGTCCAAGCCTTTTTTTCGTACCCCACTTCTGGTACCAAATGTCTTACTACATCAAAGGCTAACACACCTTGTTAATGAAGACGTGCAATTTATTTACAAACAAAGCAAGGATACTTATTCAGAAAGGCAAGTAATTCTCTTAGTTACACATGAGTAGTTAGAAAAGATAATTAGAAAGCAATTAGAATAATAACTAAAAGCACTTAATTACACAGCACTAATGTTCAAAAATTAGATAGAGCAGCTTTTAAACTAGAACTTGGGAGAAAGCAGATGGTCACTCGGGAGCGCATAGTTTAGAAGAAGGTATCTTTGAATGATAGCATCAAAACAGGGAAGTTAGGGCATCCTAATAGAGAGGTTGTAATAAAGACTAAAATAGCCCAGGTGCCTTTTAAATGAAGAACAGAAAGTTGGAAGTTTGCAAATTATCCCTGTCAGGTGCTATGTAAGTTATAAATTCAAACAAAAATAAAATGTCTTTATACAAATTTTAGAAGCCTAAAAATACAATGGGAGAGTTAGAATTTATAGCACTAATTGAAGAGAGAGATATAATAGGCATCTTGGGGACCTGGTGGAAGAAGGATAACCAAAGGGGCACTGTGATACCCAGGGTACAAGGTATGTCACAATGATAGGATGGATCAAATGATGGAGGGGTGGTGCTATATGTTAGAGAGCATTGAATCAAAAAGAATAGAACTTCAGGAAACAAAATGCACCATTGAATCTTTTTGGCTAGAAATTCCATATGTGAAGGAGAAGAAAATAGTCCACCTTGATAGAATGAGCAGACAGATGATATGTTATCAGAAATTAGGGAAGCTAACAAAGTTGGCAACACAATAATATTGAATGTTCTCCAGTTACAAGCAGGAAGTCAGTCCTCAAATATGGGTGACATCGGCGCCGACAGAGCCCGGGTGGATCTAATCCCCAGCTTTCAAAGAAGGTCTTTGGGACCTACACGATACATGCGCAGTCACCTTCCCGCCCACAGGTGTGCCATCTTACCTCAGTCTTCTTTTTTTTCTGCGGAGCCCTGCAGACATGCTGTCTGTGCACCCAGTTAAAGTGGATTTTTTTCACCATTTCTCAGTAACATTTTCTCGGCGTCATGCTTTTTGCTCGGGTATTTTCCTTTTTTTGGCCGTGGGTTTTTTGCTCGTGGCCTAGCTGGTCAAGATATCTGAGTTTAACCTCACGGGGCTTGTTTTGCCCGCTATGTCTTCAACCAGCATATTTAAGCAGTGTGGCAAGTGCAACCGCACTGTCCCACATGGACCACCACAGTACCTGCATAAAATGCCTCGGGGTGGACCACGATGTGTCTTCCTGCCCGCTTTGCCTTTTAATGTCAGCTAAGACCTTGAAGAAGCGCAAAAAGCAGCAGGGAGAGCTGTTTCGCAAATCTGCCTCAGGATTGGCATCAGGGGCAGAATCCCTGCCGCCGGTGTCGGGCAACTCCAGCGTCTCACTCCCAGGCTCGGATGGAGCCGTGGGACAGGCATGTGTCAGACCCATCCTCAGAGGATCTTCCCCGTTCGTCAAAGACTTCATTGAAGTTGAAGTCTAGGTCCGATCCTGGCACGGAGGGTAAGACCTCCAGGACCCGGGCGCAAAGCCCTCAACTTGATGCCGGTGATGAGAACTGGCAGTGCCCATCCAAGCAGCCCTAGAGGAGGCATCATTGACTAGTCAGGAGATCGAGTCTGTTCCCCCAATGCCATTACCATCCGGGACTCCCCTACCAGGGACCCAACACTGGCTTCAGCATCCTCGAACACGGCACCTGCCTTTGCGGAACCGTCTGCAATAGAGGTCAGGATGCTAGCCTTGCAGCGCAGCTTCGCAGTGATCATCAAGGCTCAGCGGGGCACAACTCCCGGTCACTCCAGGTCATTGGCACATATGACTGGACTGTCCTCGTCCAGGACCTCCCTGGAAGATGCTCCTCCCATCCTTGAGAGACTGATCCACTCTGTATTGCTCCATTGATGTCCGAGTCAAGGACCAGCATGGCATCGGGCTTGGCTGTGCCGGAGCCCCGACGCTGGGTGTCATCGCCTCAGTCGGTCCGATGACTGTGGGAGCGCAAGCTGACTCCTCCGGCTCAGAGTCGGCCTGGGAGACAGATGTGGAGTCTCCCGACACCATCCTCCATTGGGACATCCCCTCAGACCCATATCCGCCACACCATCGGCTGCAGTCACCTCCAGAGAACCTAGCTTTCCTGGAGTTTGTCTGGGAGAAGTCCCAGGCACTCACCTTCGCAATGGTGCCAGAGGATGAGCTGCACACTGAGGAGCTCGAGATCCTCCAGTACGAGGCTGCTCCTCGTGAGGCACTGACTGTGCCCATGCCCCCCATCCTTGAACGGCTGCTGTTCAGGATGTGGGAGACCCCGGTGATGGTGCCAGTTGTGAACCATTGACTCGATTCGCAGTATCAAGTTGGCTGGAGCCCTGGCTTCCAGAAAACACAACTGCCACATAACGCCATGTTGTGGAATCAGCTATGCATCGCATTAAGAGCCAGAAATGCACTTGTCTGTGCCTCCCGGCAGGGAGGCATGCACCATGGATGCTTTCGGCCGGATGTGTTTCCAGGGATCCATCTCGCCAGGTTCTCAGCGGGAAAGTAGGCGAACCTCTTGAGTGCTTCAGGATCTTGGTGTCAGCGGTCAAGGAGTGTTCCCAAGTTTCAAACTCTGGCAGCCTTCAACGGCTTTGAGTCGGTGGCTCGGGTAGCTGCGGTGGGCATTAGTGCCCGATATATTGTCTGACTGCAGTCCTCTGACTTGGAACAGTGTGTTCAGGAGAAGTTAGCCGATGTCCCTTGCCAGGGGGAGAATCTTTTCAGCAAGCCCATGACGGAGAAGACTGAGAAGGCGGACGAGCTGGAGAAGGAATTCATGACCAGAACCAGCCTTTCCAAAAAAGTGTCTAAACCTTCCCTAGGAAGACTTTGGGGAAAAATTCCTTCCATCCAAAGACTAAGAAGGCTTAGGGAAACTTCCCCAAGTTTCATGCCTATCATGCTCCCCCACAGGGGCAGCAGGCCAAGGGCGGGGGGCATGTCCCCCATAAGCCAAAAGCCTCCAAACCCCAAACAGCACCCCAGCTGCATCCTGGGGGAAGCTTTTGACTCCTTGGACATAGCCTCCCTCCCCCTGGAGGCATAAGGCCTGAGGTTCACGGGAGGACAGCTGGTCCACTTTGCACACCAGTGGCCAAGCATCAGCACAGATTGCCTGGGTGTTGCAGGTAGTCAGGTAAGGTTATCTCCTCCTCTTTGCCCAGCAGCCTCCTCCCTTCTTCCCCAGGGAATTATACATGGACTCCTTGCACAGGGTGTTTCTGTAAAGGAAGCTTGAGGTTTTGCTCGAGGATCAAGCGGTAGAGCTCATTCCCCACCCTCTCTTAGACAGGGGATTCTACTCCCACTGCTTCCTTGTCCCCAAGAAGACCGGGGCTTCTAGCCAATCCTGGATCTACGGGACCTCAACCCCTTCCTGGTCAAGGAAAAGTTCAAAATGGTATCCCTTGGTGCCTTACCTCCTACAGGGTGATTGACTATGCTCCTTGGATCTCAGATGCCTGTACCCACATCCTGATCCATCCAAGGTACTGTTAGTACTTTGATTCGTCGGTGGCAGATGTTATTATCAGTACAGGGTACTCCCTTTCAGCCTCGCCTCAGCTTCCAGGGTATTCACCAAATGCCTGGCAGTCATGGCCACTCTTCTCAGACTCTAGGGGGTGTTTGTCTTCCCCTATGTGGACAACTGGCTCATACGAACCAGCACACCGGGGAAAGTCCACAGCGCACTGTATCATAGGACTGCTCCAGCGCCTGAGCTTTGTGGTGAACTTCCCGAAGTCTCACCTATGGCCCACCCAGCGCAGTTTATCAGTGCCCTACTGGATTCCACTCAAGCAAGGGCCTTCCTGCCTCTTGATCTGGCACAGCGCCTATCCACCCTGGTCCAAGCTGTACAAGGCGGTACAGTGGTGACGGCCAGGCAGATGCTCCACCTCTTGGGGCATATGGCATCCACCGTCCATGTCACCCTGTTTGCCTGCCTAGTGGACACAAGCTTCTGGCCGTCTAGAGGACCACATCCGGGTCACGCCAGCCCTGACGACATCCCTTGCTTGCTGGCAGGATCCTTTCAACCTCAGAGCCGGCCTGCCCTTCCAGGCTCCCCCAGTGCGCCGTATCCTCCCAACAGACGCGTTCAAGTTGGGCTGGGGGGCCTCCTGTGGTCGCCTGCAGTCGCAGGGCCCATGGTCACCAGAGGAGGGTGCCTCGCAGATCAACCTGCTAGAACTCCGAGCAGTCTATCAGGCACTGCGGGTCTTCCAGGAT
This sequence comes from Ichthyophis bannanicus, assembly GCA_033557465.1. Lineage (NCBI taxonomy): Eukaryota > Metazoa > Chordata > Amphibia > Gymnophiona > Ichthyophiidae > Ichthyophis > Ichthyophis bannanicus. The sequence continues at coordinate 499,771,780 of CM066036.1, forward strand.
CATCTGGAAGGGCAGGTAGTTCAGATCCAAACTGACAACCAGGTGGTGATGTACTACATCAACAAGCAGGGGTTCACAGATTTGTACCAAATCTGCTGGGAGGCGATGCGCCTCTGGAACTTTGCGATGGGGAAGAACATTTCCCTCAGATCGTGGACTTGCTGGGCCAGGACAACATGCTGGCCGACTGCCTGAGCTGTGTCCTCCAGCCCCACGAGTGGAGACTGTACCCGACCATGCTGGCGCAGGATTTTTAGCACTGGAGGGACTCCGGAGGTTGACCTCTTTGCCAATCCAGAGAATACACAGCTGCCACACGTCTGCTCTCGGAGGCTGGCCCGGGGTTGAAAGGCAGAGGATGCCTTTCTCCTCCCCTGGTCCAGGGGCTTCCCGCCCATGGCTCTGGTGCCATGGGTCCTCCTCAAGATCAAGCGGAGGCGGCCTCAGTCATCTTAAAAAGTCATGGGATAGGAGGCAGTGTACTATTGTGGATCAGGAACTGGTTCAAAGATAGAAAGCAGAGGGTAGGGCTAAATGGCCAGTTTCCCAATGGAGAAAGGTGAATAGTGGAGTACCCCAGGGATCTGTGCTGTGTCCGCTGCATTTTAACATATTTGTAAATGGCCTGGGAATGGGAATAATGAGTGAGGTAAACAGATTTGCAGATGAGACAAACTTATTCAAAGTTGTTAAAACCCAAGAGGATGCAAGGTTACATATTAGGAATTACCACCCAGGAAAAAGATTTAGGCGTCATCGTGGATAACACGTTGAAATCCTCCGCCCAGTGTGCAGCGGCAGCCAAGAAAGCAAATAGAATGCTAGGAATCATAAGGAAAAGGAATGGACAATAAAGCAAAGGATATTTTAATGCTTCTGTATTGTTCCATGGTGCGACCGGACCTTGAATATTGTATGGAATTCTGGTAGTCGTATCTTAAAAAGGATATAGCGTTATTAGAAAAGGTACAGAGAAGAGCCACCAAAATGGTAAACGGGATGGAAGGATACCCCAATGAAGAGAGGCTAAAAAGGTTAGGGCTCTTCAACCTGGAAAAGAGATGGCTGAGGGGGAGATATGATAGAGGTCTATAAATTAATGAATGGAGTGGACCGGGTAAACGTAGATCAATTGTTTACGCCATCAAAATATAGAAAGACTAGAGGACATGCAATGAAGCTACATTGTAACCTATTTAAGACTAGTAAGAGAAAATATTTTTTCATTCAATGCGTAATCAAACTCTGGAATTCGTTACCAGCGAATGTAGTAAAAGCTGTTAGTGTAGCTGGGTTTAAAAAAGGTTCGGACAAGTTCCTGGAGGAAAGGTCCATAGACCATTATTAAAGGGGACCCAAGAAAACCCCTGCTTGCCACAATACAAGCATTGTGGAACCTGTATCCTTTAGGGAAACTGTTAGGTACTTGTGACCTAGATTGGCAAGTGTTGGAAACCGGTGGCACACACGTCCTGCACTAGGTTCCACAAGAACATGGTCGTCCTTAGGACTCACCTGAAGTTCTTGCCGAAGGTTGTTTCTGCCTTCCTTTTGAATCAGGAGTTGCTATTGCCCTCCTCCTTTTTTTTTTAACTTCTTTTATTTATATTTTCAAACAATACAACAAAACCAAAAAATGCAATTTAAATGATATTTCTCTTTAACATAAGAGCAAAAAAAAAAAGGCTTTGAACAACCTTCCCCAACCTTGACCCTCCCAACCCCGTGCGACCATCAAAGGCTATATATATATAAAAAAACAAGAGGCCTAAAGAGGCTTGAAAGGGCTATGGCACATCAGGCAACCCTCTACTAGATAGGAAACAAAATGGTTTGACTAATGACCCCTTAGTTTACATCATAACCGGCTTTGGAGATGTAGTTATATAGGGGTTTCCATTTGAGAAAAGTGGAAGGCATAAGGGTTACACCATAATGTGGCATTTGTTCATATTTGCAGCATAAACACAGGTGATTCCACCGTTCGTGCCAACTAAGCTCTGCAGTATGTTTCCAGTTAGAAATAACGAGATGCAGGGCCACTCCCATCATAAAATCAAATAAAAAATTACAGTCCCTCTGTAATGACGAGATGCCATTTGCTGACTGAAAAACGACCACAGGCCAGGAGAGAGTGGCCCTGAATCCCAACACCTCTTGGATGCGGTTCCAAATCGAAACCCAATAAGACTGAATGTTAGGGCAGTCATATACCACATGTCTCAAAGTGCCAACATCGCTCTGACAAGACCAACATTCATTCCCAGCTGCCTTATCCCACTTAGCCAACTTTACCAGATTAAAGTTTGCTCTGTGTGCAAAAAAAGTATAAAGTTTGTGAAATAGAGGTAGACTGGGATACTCTATTTGTCTTGCTCCAGAAATTCACCCATGTTTCCGGAGAAGGAGCTTCCCCAGTGTTGTGTTCCCAAATTCATTGAACACCAATGGCCTGTGGGGTGTGGTTCTGGATGACCAATTTATAGTAGTAAGAAGCCACCCCAGAAGCCGTATGGGCTGAACCTATGGTATTCTATGGTATTCAGCAACCCCCACTCTTCAGGCAAAGACTTAATTTCAATAGGAGATTTCTCTATACAATGTTTCAGCTGGATTCACTGGAAGTATAGGGATTTAGGCAAATCAAACTCACGTTGTAGGGAAGCAAAAGGTTTACACTTACCATCCAATAACAATTGGCCAATAGTCCAAATGCCCCTACTGAACCACTGTGGCCATGCAAATGAACTTTGATGAATTTTTAAAAAAGGGCTGTGCCAGATGGGGATTAGTTTCACTAGGCATTCCTCCTTAGGAATAGCTTTCGCTGATTGTTGAAAAGCCCTTTGAGTGTCAGCTATTACCCTATGAGACTTCAACCTTTTAAAAGGCACCATGCCAGGAAGGAGCTTTAAGGGGAACAGAGCACTTAATCTCTCTTCCAGGTCAAGCCGTACTGGGCATTTCCCTATGGCCCCTTCCACCCATCTTTAGCCTTATTTTAGCAAAAAAGCACAGTGATATGCCTAAAAGTCAGGAAAATTCACACACCCCTCTTCTTTTTTAGATTTAAGTTTCCTAAGAGCAATTCTAGGCGGTTTGTTTTTCCATAGAAATTGGACAAGAATCCTTTCAATTTGACGATATATGTTACTAGTAAGAAAGACTGGCAGCATTTCTAACACATAATTCACTTTAGGAGTGATAGACATTTTTATAGCTTCAAGACAACCCCACCAAGAGAGATGGACCAGCAACCATTTTGCTGTTATATTACGAACTGTAGAGAGGATCTCCCCTTCATTGTACTGTAAAGTTTCACTGAGTGGGAAACAATAGTAAACTCCCAAATATTTCACCATCTTAGGCTCCCACACAAAAGGAAAATCCTCCAAATCTGCCCTACACATTCTTGAGTTTAAGGGGAACACAACAGATTTTGACCAATTAATTTTATAGCCTGACAATCCTGAGTACTTATTTATTAATTCTAGGATAGCCAGTATAGAGCTGGGTGTGGTGAATAGCAGTAAATCATCAGCATAAGCAGATAGTTTAATTTCCATGTCAGCTATGGATACACCTTGAACCGGGGAGCTTTGTCTTAATAATAGGGCCAAAGGCTCCAAGGCCAGATTGAACAGGATGGGAGAAAGAGGGCATCCCTGACGGGTACCATGCCCTAAAAGAAAGTCTTTAGACTGAGTCACTTTCACAGAGATTTTAGCACTTGGTCTCGCATACATAAGTTTGACTAGTTTACAGAAACCCTCAACAAACCCAAACCATTTCAGAACAACAAACAAAAAAGGCCACTCCAGCCAATCAAACACTTTCTCTGCGTCTAACGATAATGCCACAAGTGGGCCTTCTGTTTCATCCGAGCCTTCCAGTACATGACAAAGCACTCTAGCATTGTCAGCTGTGGAGCATCCCTCTGTGAAGCCACATTGGTCTGGATGAATCAAAGAAGGGATCAATTTGGAGAGACGACCAGCTAAGATGGCCACAAAAATTTTATAATCTGCATTTAGCAGCGAAATTGGGCAGTAATTACTAACCAACTGAGGGTCTCTCCCAGGTTTTTCAAGCACAACAATGTTTGCTGAGGCTAACGCTCCAGTCTGGGCCTCATTTTCCAAAAGAAGTCTATAGTATTGTTGAAGATATGGGCCAAGTGTTTTGGAAAAAGTTTTATAAAATTCAACCGGAAGGCCGTCAGGTCCGGTAGCTTTGCCCACTTGCATAGAGTCAATAGCCTGGATGATTTCCATGACTGTAAACTGCTTATCTTATCCCGCAGCTATTTCTTGATCTAACACCAGCCTCTGTATATTGGTCAGTAAGCTATCAAACTCCTTCTCAGAGAAATCTATCTCTGGGGAGTATAATTGGGCATAAAATTTACAAAAGGTCTCTGCAATGTCAGAGTCCTTGACAATCAATTGTTGCACCTGAGGGTGTCTCAGAGCAATAATGCGAGACGCTTCCCTGCGACCCTTTAACGAGTTAGCTAGTAACCGTCCATCTCTGTTACCTTCCAAATAGTACCACCCTGTCTGCCCTTGAATATTCTGTGAAGCCTCAGTAGTCAAAATCGAGTTATATCTAAATCTAAGACGCTGTAACCTTACCAGAATGTTAGGATCAGTTTCTGGCCTAAGGTGCGTTCTCCCGCTTTAATCTGCTTGTCTAATGCACCAAGTTCTGCTTTACTCTGCTTGGCCTGTCGTATGGCAAAACTGGTAATGGTGGCCCGCATATTAGCTTTGAAGCCTTCCCACCACGCCCACCCCAAAGTATCTTGAGGTAAATTAAACTAAAAATACTCCTCTATAGCCAACAGGATGGTCTCACGGAACTCCTGGCTGGCAAGAAGGGTTCTATCAAAATTCCAGCGTGAGTAAGATTGGCATCTTGAGTCAAATAGGGTGAATGAGATTGCGGAGTGATCAGAGATATGAGCCGCATGGATATTGGACTCACTTATTCTAGAACAGAGCCCTTTGTAAACTAGAAAAAAGTCTATGCGTGAATTATGAGGGGGAGAGAAAAAAGTATATTCTTTGTCCGTAGGGTGTTGCAACCACCATATATCTATCAGGCCCAATTCTTGCATTAGAGACAAAAGAACAGGGTGAGCCTTGGGAACCTTAATGGTTCTCACTGGACTCCTATCTACCAAGGGATCTAGTACGAGGTTGAAGTCTCCCCCCATAACAGCCTGATATCTGGACACCTCTTGCGCCAAGGCTGCTATGGAACAAAAGAAGGTAGGGTAATCTATATTAGGAGCATAGATATTAATTAAGGCCAGTTCAGTTGATCCTATTTTAATGACAGCCAATGCCCCACCACCCTTCAATATCAGATCTGGTTTGTAAAACCATGGGGGAAAGAGATTTCCTCACTAGAATAGCTACCCTGTTTTTTTATGGTTGGCAGCTGAAAAAGCCACTTGTGAAAAGGGTTTTATATCTAGTTTTAATGCCTCCTTCGTATTCAAATGTGTCTCCTACAACAGTAAGATGTCAGCACTTTCTTTGTGACCGTATAAGAGAATCTTTTTCCTCTTTATGAGATTGTTGATGCCCTTAACATTCAGTGAAACAATCTTAAAGGCAGACATATTGACAATATAACACAGAATGATATGTTACAGAAACATACCAATATGTAGCATACAATCTTACTTTGTAGTTCCACACCCTGAACGCCCACAAGATGATAGCTGCCCTTATAGCCCAAGAAAGAAAACCTAAGAAAAAAAGCCACTGTTTACCTTGTGGGGTCCCCCAGGGTTTGGTCTTGGCCCCTCTTCTGTTTAATCTGTTCCTGGTACCCCTTACACTAGTCATCCAGCAATTCGGGATATCTGCTTTCTACTATGCGGATGACATTCTTCTTCTTCACCACACATCCCCTTCCCACCCCGACCTCACTCCTCTAAAAAACTGCCTCTCAGCCGTCACACACTGGCTGACCCAGAACTGTCTTCACCTTAACCTAACTAAGACCACCGCTATTTGGTTCCCTCACAGTCACCCTTCCCCCCCTCTGGCCCCTTCCCTTTCCAACACCCCTATATCCTTGGTCACCTCTTTTCGTTATCTCGGTGTTCTCTTTGACTCGGACCTCACTTTTCACGCTCATATTTCCCATATCACTAAAACCTCTTTCTATTTTCTACGCCAAATTCGGGCCATTCGTCCCTTCCTCTCCATTTCTGCTCTTTCCACACTACTTCTCTCCTTAGTTATGTCCCGGGTCGACTTCTCTAACTCTATCCTCACTGGTTTGTCTTCTTCCCAACTTCATCGCCTTCAGAGAATCCAAAACACCGCAGCTCGCCTTCTCACACACTCGTCCCCCTATCACCACATAACCCCTCTTCTCATCCATCTACACTGGTTACCCGTTTCCTTTCGTTCCCAGTACAAACTACTCACCTTAGTTCACAAGGCCCTTCACACCAGTACCCCACAATATCTAGCTGACCTTATTCATTTTCACACTCCCAGGCACACCCCCCGCTCATTCCATCTGAACCGTCTCACCCTTCCTTCCCCTGCTGCTGCCCGCCTCCAATCCACCCGCTCTTCAGCTTTCTTCTTTATTGGTCCCGCACTATGGAATTCCCTTCCCACTTCCCTTCGTTTAGAACCCTGTCATGCAACATTCAAACAGCAGCTAAAAACCCACCTTTTCTCCATGGCCTTTAACCTCCCTACCTCCTCTTCCCCCCTATAATTCTACTTCTCTCCCCTACTGTTTCTTACCCTACTTTACTTTTAAATTGTAAATTTTCTTTTCCTTTCCGGCTTCATGCCTTTTATTGATTTTTATTTATTGTACACCGCTTTGCTTTTACTGAAGGGCGGTCAATCAAGTTTTAATAAACATAAACATAAACATAGTCCTTGCACATGATTTCTCACAGGAAGGACACATAATTCTGAACAAAAAAACCACCAAAATCCTGGGGGGCTATAAAAACGCAAAACTTAGCGGGTGAGCCCAAAAGGACAAGACAGGCATGGAGGGCTAAGTTGCTATTGCACTTCTACTTTGTCACTTAAAGCAACGCAAACTATACATCACCCATACCAGGAACAGAGACAGTATCCCCAAAACGCCAGAACATTATTGCAGGGCTGTCCTCGTCAAAGCAACTATGGTCAAGGAAGGCCCCATGCAAGTGGACAAGGGCCATCCCGCTCCTCCAAGCCCCGTTACCCTCCGAATCACCACAGACATCACAGACAACATAGAACAGAAAAGAAGAGAGAGAGAAACAGAGAGACATTTTGACCAGGGTAACACCCTGGAGTTTCTCCAAGAGAGACAGAGTGCATGTCCCAGTGTATGACAATTCTGCATGATTGAATGTCACCTCTGCATGAATTAAGTCACAACTACACGACCTCAGACCAGTCAAACGCCCATGATAGAAAGCACCGAAGAACTTCAGCAGGCCACAAAGTGCAAGGCAAATTTCACCACGTCAACCTTGACTCCTTGTTCTCCAAGAACGCATGTAACTCCCCTGGATCATCAAAAGTCTTAGTTTGGTTATGCAGCAATGACTGTCATACGGGCAGGGTAGAGCAGCCCAAATCGGGCCTGCAGCTGCAACAAGCGTGGACGTAGCACCAAAAAACTCTTTCTCCGATCCACCATCGATTTCACAAAGTCAGGGAAGAATAGGAGTTTGTGCCCCTGATATTCCAAGGTAGAGAGTGCTCTGGCCGCTTCCATCACCTGCGAGACCCGCTGAAAATGACGAACTTCCAAGATGATTGGACGTGGGTCCTTGCCCGCAACCACGGACCGAGGAGGCACTCGATGGGCATTCTCAATCTCAAATGGCATGGCGAATTTCGGTTTCAACACACCCGGAATCATTGACTGCAAAAGGGCCACCATGTCAGGACCCTCGGCTCCCTCGGGAGCTCCCAGTATTCCCACGCTGTTCCTTCAAGCGTGGCCGCCACCGTTCTCCAACTCTCCTTGCAGTGAGCGAATCAACCTAGCCTGCCTCTTGACGGCCCCGAGCCGCTCCCCATGCGTTGCCACCACGCTCTCCACCCTCTCCAAGCACGCCGTGACGGACTCCAAAGAAACCCCCAAGGCGCTGATATCCTCCTGCATTGTGCACAGCGAATCTCCATTGGATTTGACCAAGTCTTTAACAGCAGGAATCCCAGCCAAAAGTTCCTGCAAGGCCTCAGGACAATCACGGATGACCACCATCCTGCGAGGTGACAGGTTCTGTTTTGGTTCTCGTTACGCTGCCATTTTGAGATATTTGGTAATCCAGCTGCGTTGTTTTGGGGCCAAACATGTCTAAGATCGAATGATATCAAAGTAGGTAGGAACTATTTAGTTAAAGACTGCAGAAGTCAGGATTCTTGACCATTGCCGTCCAGAGCACAGCTCTTACACGTCCATCTTGTCCAATGCCAGGCTCCACCCTGGTATTGCCCACCTTCTTTTCTAGGCCTCATTCTTCTAGGGCAGAGACCTCCCTGCACACGCTGGACTGCAAGCGTGCGTTGTCCTCCTGCATCCAGAGGACACACCCCCATTGCCACTCAATGCAGATCTTCATCTTTTTTGAGACCCCCAGTTGTCTGGAAGTTGCAGTCTCCAACTGTACCCTCTCACGGTGTGTGGCTGACTGCATTTCTTTTATCTGTCAACAAGTGGAGCATTATGTGACAGCTCATAATGTGCGTGCCATGGTGACCTCTGTGGCAAGCCTGTGCTCTGTGCCCTTACCAGACATCTGCCGGGCTGCCATCTGGTCCTCTGTACACACCTTCGCTGCACGCTACTGTTTGGAAGAGACCTCCTGGAGGGATAGAGCCTTTGGCCAGGCTATATTCTGTCACCTCTTTGGAGAATAATGCAACTCCTCCCTCTGACCCGTGATGTCCAGGCTACTGGAGTGGGGATTGCATCTTCGATGCTGTTGCTGCAGTATCAGACATTGAGCCAATTAGCGCCCCATGCTGCCCTTTACAGTCCGCTTTTTGGGTCCCCGTGGCTTTTACAGGTTTTTTTTGGTAGCCTGTAGCTTGGGATTCCCATATGTGAGGACTGACCTCTTGCTTGTTCCTGAAGAAAGCATAGTTACTCACCTTTAACAGGTGTTCTCCGGGTACAGCAGGAATAAGTCCTCACAGCCCTCCCTCCTCCCCGTGGAGTTGTTTTTTTCTTTTTTCTGCTTTTGATCTATATCGTCATACTAAGGTACTGTAAGATGGCACCTTTGGTCAGGAAGGTGACTGCGCGTGCGCGGTGTAGGTCCGAAAGGCTTTCCCTGAAAGCTGGGGATTGGATCTGCACGGGCTCTGTTGGCGCTGACATCACACAATGCAAGGACTGATTCCTGCTGTCCCCGAAGAACACCTGTTACAGTGAGTAACTACGCTATTTCAGTTACCCCAATATTGATTGGATAAACTTCACGTCAGGACATGCTAGGGAGGTAAAAGTTCCTAGTTGAAATGACTGCTTCATGGAGTAAATGGTTTGGGAACCAACTTGAGAAGGAGCTGTTTTAGACTTAATCCTTTGTGGAACATAGGATTTGGTGCAAGAATCAACTACGTTGGAACCACTTGGCACTAGTGATCATAATACAATCAAATTTGACTTAACTGGAGTGAGTATACAAAGGAAATCTACTGTCAACATTTAATTTCCGAAAAGGAGACTATGATAAAATGAGGAAACATTTTTAGAAAAAAACTAAAAGGAGCCAGCTGCAAAGGTCATGAGTACATCAGGCATGGCTGTTTAAAAATGCAGTCTTGGAAGCCAAACCAGATGTATCCCACTCCTCAACAAAGGTGGAAGGATGGCCAAATGAGAGTCAGCATGATTAAAAGGTGAGGTGAAAGAAGCTGTTCGAGCAAAAAAAAAAAAAGGGAAAAAAGAACCACATGAAGAAAATGGGAAACTGCATAAGCAGTGACAAATTAAATGCAAGGCATTGATAAAGAAGGCAAAAGAGAATTAGAAAAGCAGCTTGCCATAGAGACACAAACTCACAATAAAAACTTTCAGGTACATTCAAAACAAGAAGCCAGGAAAGGAATCAATTGGACCTATAGATGATCAAGGGGTAAAAGGGGCACTCTGAGGACAAGGCTGTAGCTGAGAGACTAAATGAATTTGCTTCAATCTTTACTGAGGAAGATGTAAGGAAGCTACCCATGCCACAAAAGGTATTTAATGATGATGAGTAAGAAGTGCTGAATCAAATCTCAGTGAACCTGGAAGATGTAGCAGAACAAATTAAAAAAAACTAAAGAGCAGCAAATCACCTGAACTTCATGTTATACACACAATATGGCTGAAAGAACTCAAAGAATTGCAGAGCTACTATTAGGTTTAAAATTGCTATAATTAAAATCATTTATGATACCAAGAAGATTGGAGGATAGCTAATGTAATGCCTATTTTTAAAAAGGGCTGTGGAGTGCTCTGGGGAACTACAGACTGATGAGCCTAATGTCAATGCTGGGCAAAATGTTAGACACCATTATTAAGAACAAAATTACTGAAAATGTGGAAATATAGGGTATATGGGAAAAAAGATCTACGTGGGTTTAGCCAAGGGAAGTCTTGCCTCACTACTCTACTCCATTTCTTTGAAGACATGAATAAACATGTTAAAGGTAAGCCAGTCGATATAGCGTATTTAGAATTTCAGAAAGCATTTGACAAAGTCCAATACCAGAGACTCCTGAGGAAATTAAAAAGTCATGACATAGGAGGCAGTGTCATACTGTGGATTGAGCGATAGAAAATAGAGTAGGGATAAATGGTCAATTTTCTCAGTGGAGGAAGTTGAATAGTGGAGTACCCAGGGATCGGTACTGGAACTGGTGCTTTTTAGCATTTATAAATGGGTATAATTCTAAACAAAAAGCTTAACATGCTGTCTCGTTTCAAGAATGCAGCTAACACTGCATACTTCCAGATGAGATCACGCCAACACCTACAGCAGCTACTTCACCACAATGATTTCAGAACAGTATTCCAATCCATCATCGCACCACCCCTAGATTATGACAATATACTCTATCATTGTACCCACTCCAAATGGTGCAAAACACTGCTGCCAGAATTATAACAGACACCTTAAGACATTAACACATCACACCCATCCTCAAGAACTTACACTACATAAGAACATAATAAATGCCATACAGGGTCAGACCAAGGTCCATCAATCCCAGTTTCCTGTTTCCAACAGTGGTCAATCCAGGTCACAAGTACCTAGCAGTTTCCCAGAAAGACACATACAAGTTCCATAATGCTTGTTTTGAGACAAGCAGTGGATTTATTTATTATTTATTTATTTTATTTACTTCTCTTATATACCGCGCTATTAAAATCAGTGCGGTTTACAATTGAACAAAAAACATACTGCAATGTCACACGACAATTGAGTTTTTACATTGAACAAGGATGAGATAACCTGGCGGTAACAGGGGTAACTAATTACAGAGTAATTATTCATGGAGTATGGTGAGAAATTATACATATAATATAGCTTGGTTTCAACATATTTATAAGAGGTTTAATCAATAAGATGTGTGATCAGTACCAATAATAAATAAGAGAGGGGATATGGTGGTAGAGCTAGTCATTTTCTTTATGGTGTTGGATTTTGGGTGGGGAGGAGTAGGGTGTAGGATGTGAGGATGGGTGGATGTTTCTGGGACTGGATTCTGGGTAATGGATGAGGAAAAGGTGTTTGAGGGCTTTTCTAAATGACAATAGGTCTGGGGTGGAACGTAGCTCAGTAGGGAGGGCATTCCAGGTCATGGGTGCAAAAAGGGAGAAGGCTCTATTGGCGGTAGCCTTTTTGCACTTAGTTAGAATGTTGGGGATCTCTAGAGTGTTTGCTTGATTTGATCTCCTGATCCTGTTGAACGGCCGGCTTTTGATGAGTTTGCTGATGGGTGAGGTGATCTGGTTCCTTAGGGCTTTGAATGTTAGTACTAGGGACTTATACTGGATTCTAGCCTGAAGTGGAAGCCAGTGGAGATCCATCATGACTGGGGTTATATGTTCAGCTCTTGATGTACCTGCAAGTACCCTTGCTGCAGCATTCATTGCAAGGCGAAGAGGTCCTAGTGTTGACTGAGGGAGGCCATGAAGGATAATATTTGCAAAGTCTAGATGTGGGAACACCAAGGCTTGGAAGATAGTTCGGTAGTCATTAAAGTCCAATAGGGGGCGCAGGTGACGTAGTATTCGGACCTTGTGGTAAATTGCTTTCGTGATATTCTTCACATGTGTAAACATGTCGAGTCGTTGGTCGAGCGTGATGCCGAGATAGCGGATAGTTGATTTTGCTATCAACTCAATATTGTTTACTTTTAATGTGGGGGGTGGGGAGAACATCTGGTTCTTGGTGAGGAATAAGACATCTGTTTTACTATGGTTGATCCTTAAATTTTGTGTTGTAAGCCATTGTGATACAGCTTCGAAGCAACTTGATATAGGTGAAAAGTCAGGTTGATCAATCAGGAATGGTGAGTAGATTAGGACGTCGTCTGCGTAGACTAGGCATTGGATGTTGAAGGAGCGGATTAGGGTACAAATTGGTTGCATATATATGTTGAACATTAATGCAGATAGGGATGAACCCTGAGGTACACCTTGATTGAGAGGGAATGGGTCAGAAGTCATGGGACCTGTTCTGACTTGTTGCCATCTGTTAGATAGGTAGGACTTGCACCATGCTATAGCTGAGCCTTGTATTCCTTTCTCCACAAGACGGGGTATCAGAGTTTCATGGTTGACTGAATCAAAGGCTGCAGCAATATCCATAAAAATGAGGACAAATCCCTGGCGGATGTTATCAAGTCCTGTAACTAGATCATTGAAGAGAGTTGTGAGGATGGTATCGACACCATGAGTTTCTCTGAAGCCATGTTGAGATGGATCCAGTGGAGCTACATCGTCAATATGTTGTTGGATTTGTCGTTGAACTACCTTTTCAATGATTTTGGCGAGTAGGGGGATGCTTGATATTGGACGAAAGGATTCAACTTTGGAGGAATCAAGTTTGTTGTTTTTTAATAATGGGCGGATTGAAGTAAATTTCAGGCTTTGTGGGAAAGATCCTATGGAGAGGGATTGGTTCGTGATTCTGCTTATAGTGGGACTAAGTTCTTGGCGTAATTCTTTGATCCAACTAGCTGGACATGGGTCACTAGGGGCAGTGGTAAGATTAATGGATGTGATAATATCTTGTATTTCTTTGTTGGATTCCTCGCAAAATTTGAGTAGAGGAGTTTTACATGTAGTAGAGGAGATTGTGCAGGTTGTTAACTTGTTGGCTTGGATTATCTTTGATTGTAGGTAGTTTGCATAATCTTGTGGGTGAGGCATAGTTGTTTGAGCGGGAGCTGGGTCACCTGTTAGGGACTTAACTATGCTGAACAGATCATGGGGTTTGTTAAGCGATCGCTTTAGAATATCTGCATGGTATTGTTTTCTTTTTTCCATCGTCATTGCTCGATGAGATTGTAGATAAGAGGTGTATGTACGTAGAGATTCAGGGGACCGGGCGTGGTGCCAGGGTCTCGCGAGTTTACGTAAGTGAAGGAGCGACGCTCTAAGGTCATTGGTGTACCATGGAGCATGTTCTCGTTTCTTGATGTTTATTCTTGTGGTTGGAAGGGAGGCAGCTGATTTAAGGGCGTGGTCCCAGTTGGAAACTAGTTTATCTGGGTCAGATAATGTGATAATAAGGCGAGGTAAGATTTCCTCAAGGGCTTTATCCTTAACAAAAGGCTTAAAATGTGTAGATAGAGAGCTCGGTGGGGCTTGTGCCTTGATAGTGCTGTTAGTCTGATGGATGGTGGGTATCTGAAATGTGATAAGATCATGATCAGACCAGGGTACTGAAGTTATTGATGTGGCAAAGTGGTGAGCTATATTTGTTGCTATCTGTGGGGCGAAGATCAGGTCAAGTGTGCTTCCCTTGATGTGGGTAGGTGATTCAATAATCTGTATCCCAGATCTTTCATAGCATCAATGAAGGCTGTTGCATGTGCAGTTGTTAGAGAAGGCAGGTTAAAATCTCCCATTATCCAGCTTGGGATACTGGAATTGCAAGCAAGATTGATTATTGTTGATAATTCGTCTGGTGAGGGTGTTGGAGCTCGATATAAAAGGTTGATAGAGCAAAGTTCATTTGTTATAGTAATCATATCGAGGTGAGTGGTGCTGGATGCATTGCTTGTTTTGAACTGGAGATTGGATTTTGTGAGGATGAGTGTACCTCCTCCTTTTTTATTAGACCTGTGGCAAGTGTGGATGATGAAGCCAGGTGGTGACATCTGGTGGATGAGAGCATTATCACAGTCTGATAGCCAAGTTTCGGTTATCATTAGGATATCAAGATTATGTTGGGATATCAGGTCGTGGACCACTGGCCATTTTGAACGTATAGATCTTGCATTTATAAGTGCACACCTGATTGGGATTTGTTTTTCTGGCTATGGTCCTTTTTGAGGTTTTGCAATGGGATGTATAGTAGGTGGGGGTGGGTTGTGATGGGTCTTGATGAAGAGTGACGGGGGGTTTCAAACCATTTTCTTCCCGTGTAGCAGAGAATTGGGATGAAGCTGGTGTCAGGGTTAAAGGCGTGCAGAAGGTTGGGGTAGTAGGAGGTAAGGAGGAGTAGGGTTAAGGTCAAGATTGAGTGCATTTTTGGTATCTTGAGTAAAGGGTACATATGTGATTGCAAGGTAGGTAGATTTTAGGATAGTAAATTAGAAAAGGCCTGAATGTCTTAGTAGATCTGTATTATTGTGAGGTAAGTAGTAGAGACTATAGGGTGTCTATAATGTGGTTATGTACTATGGGTTACAAGATATATACTATAACTACATTGTACACATTTGTGTAGTAGCAACATTAATTAAAGTAATGTAAATATAAGGAACAGTAATTGTATCAGTAGTGGTGGTAACTAAATAAAGGTAGTCAAACTAACAATGGAACACCAGTGTAAATAGCATTTTTGATAAAAGGATCAAATTATAAAATTACATTAGTGTGGTAACATTATTAATTAAACTAACATAGTAGGCAGTAACAGGTAGACAATGGAGACAACTTTAAAACATAATGTTGATTTAAGTTAGTGAACCTGGTTGCAGAAATTTGCTCAGTGGTGTTGGTTCAGAAGAAGATTTGAAGGATCAGCAGTTTGTTGCCAAGTGTATATTTGCAAGCTGCTAGTATGTCGTAGGTGAAGGTTTCTTTAGAGCGTTGCTAGATGTGTAGGCCACTGTGGGGCCACGCCAAAGGGCCCTCTGGCGAGGCCCTCAGGCGCGGTCCCGCCCGATGGCGCTTTAAATTTAAAGGGCATGCTGGAGCCCCGATTGGGCCGTTGAGCACGCTGGCTGTTCCCGCCTCTGCCGGCGATGAAGGCTCGATCCCAGGGGGAGGGGAGAGCAGCTGGAGCTGGCTGGAGAGCGTCCCTGGTGCTGTGTCCGATGGCACTTTAAATTTAAAGGATTACCTGGGTCCTCTTTAATAATGGTTTATGGACCTTTCCTCCAGGAACTTGTCCAAACCTACTGCACTAACAGTTTGTACTACATCCTCCGGTAACAAATTCCAGTGTTTGATTACGCGTTCAGTGAAAAAATATTTTCTTATTAGTTTTAAACGGGTTACCCTGTAGCTTCATTGCATGTTCCCTAGTCTTTCTACTTTTAGATGGTGTAAACAGTCGATCTACATTTACCCGTTCCACTCCATTCATTAAATTATAGACCGCTATCATCCATCCCTTTACCATTTTGGTAGCTTTTCTCTGTACTTTTTCTAATTCTGCTATATCCTTTTTAAGATACAGCGACCAGAATTGCACACAATTTTGTGGGGCCTAGTGCCCTCTTGGGCACTGTTGCCCAATTTGATTTAGCTTCCCTCCTTTTTTCCAACATGGAAAATCCCCACAGTGGGTTTAAGAAGTGCACCGAGCACCATTTCTCTAATCGATGAGCATGATTGGTGTCTCATGCCTAGGCCACGGCCAAGACCACGACGTGGATTCCTGTGCCCACTGCAAAAAGATGACTTAGAGGGCAGAAGAACCGTGAACAACAGAAGGTTAAGTTGTTTCAGACACACTTGGCGCCTTCGGTGCACTCAGGGGCATTGAGACAGTCTAAATCATCCCATGCTTCCTAATCAAACACAAAAAGAAGCATCGCTCGGAGTCCCCAATACATTAGGCCTTGAAAGCATCGGGCTCGGCATTGAGAGGGTCTCGCTCCTCATCCAGGTCAGCTTCGCAATTGGACTCCAAGCTCCGGCATCGACACCGACACTTCTCTCCTTCCGATGCAGACTGGCCAAGCAGTCCCAGTGGGAGGTCACCCCCTCCAAAGCTTTGAAGGGGCTCGGAGAGGCCCCCGAAGCTGTTTCCTCGGCGGAGTCCCCGATACCATGCTCGGGTGTTGTGGACCAGGTCTCTGCATCTGGAGCCGCTCCATCCCCTACACTGACCCTCGATGACTGACTGGGTTATGGCCATCGAGAAAAGCCTCGTGGCAATTCTGGCAGCAGTTGCTCCAGCACATTTGGGCCTCCAGGCCCTGTGGCAAAGACTCTGCCCTCGATACCTCCATCTACCAGGGTAATCATCGAGTCAAGGCCATCCCTGAATACCAACAACCTGGCTCACATGCGCATAGAGGCTTATATCTCACGGCACTCACCTGATCTACCGGTATAGATACACTCGGAATCACCTCGATCAGTTCCATTGACATTGACTCAGCCTTAGTCCCGGGAACTTCGACGTTATCATGGAGCGGACAAAGATTACTTTCATTTTTTTGCCAGATTCTGATTCGGCCGCAGACATCTCTGAACCAGAATTGGTTGATTCCAATCCCCAGAAGGACATATCCTCGGAATTGTCACCTCCATATGAACAGCACCGTTCACCTCTTGAGGATATGTCCTTCTAGGATTTCATTAAGGATATGGCGGCTGCCCTCGAGATCTCGGTATCGACCAAGATGGAGCCGAGAGCCAAAGAGCTTGACATCTTCCAGTATCCTTTGGTGCCAAAGGAAGCTGCAACCCTCCCGGTGCATAACATCCTGAAAAATCCGATGGCCAGAATGTGAGAAGCTCCTATCTCCACTCCTGCTGTCAGCAAATGTTTGGATAACTCTCTACATGGTTCCCCCCTATCCTGGCCTCCAAAAACCACTGCTCCCACACCATTCAATGGTAGTGGAGTCAGCAGTGAGAAGAATCAAGAGCCAGAAAGAATCCTCGATGCCTTTGGCAGAAAGGCCTTCTAGGCCACAGTGCTGGCTTCAAGAGTAGATTCCTACATGGGCATGTTCCTCAGAGATCTCTCTAGGGACCTGACTGAATTTACTTCCCTTCTTTTTTTTTTTTTTTTTTTTTTTTTTTTTAGTGCCATCAAGTCGGTGTTGACTCATAGCGACCCAACTATCTCTGGGTTTTCTTGGCAATGTATCATCAGAAGTAGATTGCAGCCTTTTCTTCTGAGGCGATGGAGGGTAAAGTGACTTGCCCAAGGTCACAAGGAGTGCCAGTGGGAATTGAACCCTTGATCTTCTAGGTACTAGGCAGTTGCTCTAACTACTAGGCTACTCCTCACTTCCCTTCTACCACCTGAGAAACAGGCCCCTCATTAGGTCCCTGTCTCTCACTCCCAAAACACCTCAAAATTCCTCACAACAGCAGCATTTGATGCTTTTGAGGCCAACAGCAGAGCAGCAGCGACCTGTATAGCAGCCAGGAGGACAGTATGGCTACAAGCTTCAGACCTTGAACAATGGGTCCAGGATAATTTAATCAATATACCCTGCAATGGTGAAAACCTTTTTGGCCAAGGTAGAGAGAAAAGGCAGGGGAAATAGCCTCTTCATTGTGAGGTCATCAGTTTCTATCTAGGAAAATGACAGATTCTTCCAAGAAAAAAGCTCCTGGCAAGAAGCTGTTCTACCCCAAGAAGAAGCATTTCTACCCGCCTTACCATTCTTATTCCACCTATCAGTCACAGCGGCAGAGGCAACCAGCACCCAAGCAGCCTCGTAAGCCTTAGGTTCCTAAGGTGCAGTCTGTTCCTCAGCCAAAACCTACAGAGTTTTTGACTCTTTCCTGCAGGGCATGGCCATTTGAAGACAGGCACTAACCTTAATTATTTCGCTTTTTAGATAAATTTTGGATATTCTGAATGGTTTGAGTAATTGACTGAACAAATAATATTTCTTCCATTTGAGATAACTTATGTGCTTTATTTTTCTTAAGTAGTTTTGTCTAACATAGTATATGACAGCAGATAAAGACCAGTATGGTCCATCTATGCCCCAGGGATCTGTTCTTGGTCCGATTCTTTTTAACATCTTTGTTAGTGATATGCGGAAGGGCTGTCGGGTAAGGTTTGCCTCTTTGCAGATGATACCAAAATCTGCAATAGAGTAGACACCCAGGAAGGTGTAAATAACATGAGGAGGGATCTAGCTAAGCTTGAAGAATGGTCTAGAATTTGGCAGCTGGAATTTAATGTTAAAAAATGTAAGGTCATGCATTTGGGCTGCAGCAATCCAAGGGAGCAATACAGTATAGGAGGTGAAGTACTTTTGTCCACTAAAGAAGAGTGGGACCTAGGCGTGGTTGTGTCTGATGATCTTAAAGTAGCTAAACAGGTAGAAAAGGCGACGGCAAAAGCTAGAAGGATGTTTGGGTGCATACAGAGAGGAATGGCTAGCAGAAAAAAGGAGGTGATAATGCCTCTGTATAAGTCTTTGGTGCGACCTCATTTGGTGTATGGTGTGCAATTCTGGAGACCGCACCTTCAAAAGGATGTGAACAGGATGGAGTCGGTGCAGAGGGTTGCTGCTAAAATGATTAATGAGCTTCATTATAAAGCATATGAGGACAGACTTAAGGATCTTAATATGTACACCTTAGAGGAAAGGCGCGATAGAGGTGATATGATTGAGATGTTTAAATACCTCCGTGGCATAAATGTTCAGGGAGAGAGCCTCTTTCATTTGAAAGCAAGTTCTGCTACGAGGGGACATGGGATGAGGGTGAAGGGAGATAGATTCAGGAGTGATATGCGGAAATATTTCTTTACAGAAAGAGTAGTGGATCCATGGAATAGTCTCCCAGTGGAGGTGGTAGAGATGAGGACAGTAACTGAATTCAAAAAAGCATGGGACAACACAGAGGATCTCTAAAGGTAAAAAGTGGACTGTTGTAGTTGTTATGGAAGGACA
The DNA here is from genome assembly GCA_033557465.1 of Ichthyophis bannanicus. NCBI lineage: Eukaryota > Metazoa > Chordata > Amphibia > Gymnophiona > Ichthyophiidae > Ichthyophis > Ichthyophis bannanicus. Next base: position 499,791,099 of record CM066036.1, read on the forward strand.
GACTAGATAGGCCATGTGGTCTTTTTCTGTCGTCATGTTTCTATGTTTCTATGTTTCTATCTAGTTTGCCCAATAAGATGGCTAGAGTGGTTGTAGCTGCAGCTCCATGCAAATCGCACCCCATCTATGCCTGTATTTAGGGTTGTGCCTACTGCTCCGTGCAGATCAGCCCCCCTTTATTAAAAGCTATTTAAATGTGCTTTGATTTCATCCTCTTGCCATAAAGGGATCCACTGTATCTGTCCCATGCCATTTTGAATTCCGTCACTATATTTGCCCCCATGCATCCATCACCCTTTCAGTGAATAAGTATTTCCTGACGTTTTTAAGTTTGCCGCCTTCCAACTTCATCGTTTGCCCTCTAGTCTTAGAGTTTCCCCTTCTTTGAAAAAGGTTTGTTTGTTCATTGATACCCTTTTAAGTATTTAAAAGTTTGTATCATATCTCCCCTGTCCCTCCTGTCCTCTAGGGTATACATATTTAGGTCTTCAAGTCTCTTCTCATGCGTCTTCTGGCGCAGGCTCTGAATCATTTTGGTCGCCTTCCTCTGAACTATTTCAAGTCTTTTTATGTCTTTTGTGAGATATGGTTTCCAAAACTGAACACAATACTCCAAGGGAGACCTCACCAACGACTTGTAGGGAGGCATTAATACCTCCTCCTTTCTGCTGGTTATTCCTCTCTGTATGCAGCCCAGTATCCTTCTGGCTTTGGCTACCGCCTTATTGCATTGTTTCGCCACCTTGAGATCTTCAGACACTAGCACTCCAAGGTCCCTCGCCTGGTCCGTGCATACCATCCTCTCTCCACATACTGCATACATTTCCTTTGGATTTCTGCATCCCAAGTGCATGATTCTGCACTTCTTTGCATTAAATCATAAATGCCAAGCATTAGACCATTCTTCCAGTGTTTTCAGATCTTTTCTCATGTTGTCCACTCCCTCATAAGCATCCACTCTGTTGCAAATTTTTGTGTCATCTGCAAAAAGGCAGAATTTTATTGTTTGTATTGCTCTTGAAATGAAATGATTAAGAGCATTATAGTGTGTGTTTAGGGACATCTTTGTTGTGTTGAACTACTCGTGTATTAATTAAAAGAAATATTTCTTAAAGTATATAAATACAGTGGGGGAGGGGGATATTCAAAGGCATTTACACGTTAGTACTGCTAAATATCCGTGGATGCTGCTACTACATGCCCTGATGCTAACCGGTTAGCATTGGGGTGTGCCGGGGCCGTTCCAGGGCAGCACTCATCGCTAACCAGGCAACGATGATATTGGTCCACTGCCTGGTTTAGCCACACATGGTGAAAATCAGGCGCAGGAAACACTGGCCGAACTCTTGATCTCATCAGATGAATATCACTGCTGTCCGTTCAGCTTTGCAGCAGTCCGGGCATCCTGAATATTCACTGCTGGAGCCCAGATATGGTCCTGACATTGAATATCTGGTTTAAAGTTCAGCTTCGGCAGCTGTAGGCGTGCTAACTGCCCCTGCTGAATATTGGGCCCGGTAAGTACTGCAAGAGTGTAAAAATTGTAGTATTCTTATTTTATGAAACAACTTTGAATTAAACTGTGTCTAAGGAAGGTGGTATCAAATATAGCTTAACAAAATTATTTTGACTTATTGGTATATAATTGATTGGCTTTTCTCTTTTGTTTCAAGTGGTACTGAAGAGAATGACTTGTCTCTTGAAGATCTGATGACCATAAGAACATCCTTGTATGGACTTATCAAGTATTTCCTTAGCAGAGGGGCAACCCAGGAAGAAATACAAAGCATCATGGGATACATAGCAGCCATTAATGAAGAGGAACAGGTTCTGCTTTTCTTTAATTTAAATAAGCATGTTTTATTAATTGCTATTGAACATTTAAGCAGCTACAGTTTTATTTACTTCATTTTAAAAAACAAGCTGTCCTTAAGGTAATTTGTCAACTCAAGCAATGAGAATGATGGGGCAGAAGTCATGTATTTTAACAATTAGCTAGTCAAAGAACTAATAAAAATTATTCAGCTAATGGTTGGTGCAATAAACTAACATAAATCAGTACTTGCCTGATTTCTAGGGCCAGTATTAGTAATGACCTTTTCATTTTGCTTTATTTGTAAACCTCTCATTACTAAAGGTAGATATAGTATTCCTTATAGATAATAATCCAATAGTAAAAATTGCCCCCAAAGATGCCCTCCGAAGACACTGCTCACTGTATACAATTACTAGTTACCCCCTCGTACCCCTATAAAGCCACGATACCTGTACATTTGTATATAGTTATCCAGCCCCCTAATTAATTACTGCATGCTGTATATATATTTTGTTTCATGTACACTGCTTTGACCTGGAGAAAGGCGGTATATAAATCCAGCAAAATAACTAAATAGACAGACGAGGAAGGGAGGTAAGACTTGAGTGAAGAAAATAGAACAATAAAGAGCCATGTTACTCTCAATTCTGGCTCCTCGCCTCCTGTTCTTTCCCCTCTTACTTCTGTCCTGCAGGGAACAGGTAGTGAGAGGGAAAGGCAGGGTTATTTTTTTTATTTAAAAATATTTTTACCACTTAGTCACAAGAGTTCGGTTTTTGTTGTCATATTTTTATTTTTAATTTGTGATTGCTTATATTGCATTCGGTAAGAGATTTTGGGAGTTATTTAAGAAGCTTTCCCATGTGTAAATAGCACATGTAAATATAATTTTAGAAAGCTGATATTTACACTTGGTGATTACAAGGGGATGTAGTTAGGGCGGGGAGAGGGAATGCTATGGTTGAGCCAATAATATAGATACTGTATGTACTTCCCATATTACAAGACTAATCCGCTCAATAAAAAGTAAAGCTTGGTATTGGCATTTACAGCTGCTTTGAGACAGGTGTAAATGCTGAGGTTAGGCCCCAACCGACATCAGTCTCCCCCTAGCTGACCCCCTACATAACCTCTGCCTTCCTGGCATTCAGATCCTCCCTGCCCCCCTGGCATCCAGATCCTCCCTGCCCCCCTGGCATTCAGATCCTCCCTGCCCCCCCCTCCCCTCCCATCTTACCTGTGTCTTGGAGTCTGTCTGGTGTCTTGTGGAAGGAGTAGTCTAATGGTTAGAGCAATGGCTTGTAACCACAGATACCAGGGTTCAACTCCTACTGGGAACTTATGGCCTTGGGCAAGTCACTTAATCCTCCATTGCCTCAGGTGCAAATTTAGATTCCATATCGTCCTGCTAGATCAGTCCAGACAAGTGGGTTGTGTTTCCCTACCAACAGATTGGTGAATGCAGAGAGCCAATGAAATGCCCAGGTTTCAATGATAACACTCTCAGGCCTCTATCAGCCTAAGCCACTAGAGGGCACCTCAGTATTCTTCTGTCTACAGCAGATGGTGGTTGAATTTTCTCAGCTCTGAAGAAAGCTGAACAATTAGAGCAGGCATGTCCACATTCGAAAAGGCCGGTGATCTACTTTTTCCGGCCAAAAGTGCCGGTGATCTACCACCATGAAATGACCTTCTATCATTTACTTGGATATGATCAGCTGTTAAGCAAATTAAGCAAAAACAAAACAGAGACGAAGATCTAATAAGAACTGCGAGGGGAAATGGAAAGTACATCTTTTCTTAAAGTTTTATTGAGTAATAACTTTCTTTTCTCCAGGACCAAGCAGGAAGTCAGTCCTCACTGATGGGTGACGTCGGCGCCGACGGAGCCCTCGCGGAGCAATTTCCCCAGCTTTCTAAGAAAGCCTTTGAGAATTGCAGCACGCATGCGCGGTCCCCTTCCCGCCCAAGGGTGCCATCTTGCTCAGTCTTCTTTTTTCCGTGGAGCCCTACAGACGTAGTTTGTGATCACCGCTGAAAAAGTTGATTTTTTCGTTCTGTTTTCTCGGTTCGACGCCGTGTCCTTTTCCCGCCCGGCCTCGATACTCCGGTGTCGAGTCCGTTCACTATTTTTCGGTTTTTGTCCTTCGTGACTGGCGTTCCCGCCACTTATTTCTTTTTCTCTGGCAGCCCAGTCTTTTGACCTCGCAGGGGCCCTTTTTCCCCCGATGGCTGCCAGCGGGTTTAAAAAGTGTGATCGGTGTACGAGGCTTATGTCTCTTACCAACATACACGACTGCTGCCTCCGCTGTCTCGGACCCAATCATGACCCGATGATTTGTGGTCCGTGTACCAAAATGTCCTCGAAGGCATTGAGGAGTCGGCAGTCTCAAAAGGAGCGAATCTTCTCTGACTCTGCGTCCGGCCGGGCCCGGATCTCGTCAGAGGCTTCGACGTCTCGTGACTCCGACCCCGAGCGTCGTCGGAGCTCCTCTGAGCGGGGGTCTCCCACCCGGGAACATCGTCGGAAGAAGAAACCCGTGAGGGCGGCATCGGAGGACGCTCCTGGTTCCTCGAGGGCCAGGTCGCATAGCCTCGATAGCTGCCCCGGGTCCTCGGAGTCGGAGAGGCCTTCGAAGCATCCTCATCTTGAAGTGGAGTCTCCTGGACACGTGAGTACTGTAGTCCTCGTGGACTCGCCTCCGAGGGAGCCAACGTCTGGCCCGACGCCGTCGGGGCCCAAATCGGGGGCTGCTGGGTCTCCTGAGCTTGGACTCAGGTTGACGGCCTTGGAGAGCAGTTTCGCTGCCTTCATGGACCAGCAGCGGGCATTGATCACTGGCCTCGCTGGTACATCTGCCCCGACCACCGGGACGTCGACGTCCAAGTCGACCCCGGAGGCCGAGCCGATCCTCGAGTCCATGCGGGCTCGAGTCGATCCTCGGCCACGGTCTCCCTCGGCCTCCCGTTTGGGACCGAGGTCGTCGACGCCAGCTCGGCGGCCGCCCGCACAGAGCCGCTCGATTCCTCCTCGGAGGAGTCGGGCTGGGACACGGAGGAGGACGAGTCACCCGGTTCTTTTCAGACTCGGTGCGTCCCCTCCGACTCGCCCGAGTCTGAGCCTCGGAGACGGTCCCCCCCGGAGGATACCCGGTTCTCGGACTTTGTGAGGGATATGGCCAAGGCTTTGGCCTTCCCCGCGGATCCCAAGGAGGAGCCTCGAGCCGAAGAGCTCGAGGCCCTCCAGTATGACTCTCCCCCGAAGGAGGCCTTTACTGTACTGGTTCCTCCGATGCTGGAAAGACTTCTCTTCCGCATGTGGGAGAGCCCGGCATCGACGCCGGTGTTAAGCAAGTGGGTCGATTCCATGTATCGAGTCCGTAAGAGCCTCGGGTTCCAGAAGGCACAACTACCGCACCATTCCATGGTGGTGGAATCGGCCATGCATCGACTCAAGAATCAAAAGATGCACTCCTCGGTGCCTCCCGGCAAGGAGGCCGGGAACCTGGATGCCCTCGGTAGGAAGTGCTTCCAGGGCTCTATGCTTGCTTGTCGAGTCCAGACATACCAGCTCTACATGGGCATGTATCTCCGAGACCTGGCAAAGGAAATTGCCGGGTTCTCTGCTGGTCTCTCCGAGGAACCTTTGCAGAGGTTCCAGGCCTTGTCCACTGGTATTCGAGAGTGCTCGAAATTTATTTCTCGAGCAGCCTACGATGGCTTCGAAGCATCGGCTCGAGTAGCCGGGGCAGTCATCGGTGCCCGCCGGCAGGCTTGGCTTCAGTCATCCGACCTCGAGCCATGGGTGCAGGACAAGTTGGTCGATGTCCCCTGCAGAGGTGAAAACCTCTTTGGCAAGCCCATGGCTGAAAAGGCTGTGCAACTCGAGACAGAGACTCTAACCAGGACTCGCCTGTCCAGAAAGACCTCTGCCCCTTCACAGAAAAAGGGCTCGGGGAAAAAGCCCTTTTACCTGAGGAAGGTGTCTGCCTATAAACACCACCACCCACAATATCAAGCCTCAGCAGCTCCCCATCAGGGTCAGCAGGCTAAGGGACAGGGTAATGGGTCCCGTAGGCAGAAGGCCCCCAAGCCCACTACACCGGCCCCTGCTCAGCAGGGTGGGGGTTTTTGACTCCGTAAGCATAGCCTCTTCCCCCCCGCTGGCTTCTCTCAGCACGGGAGGCCGGCTGGCCCACTTTGCCCACAGGTGGTCAGCCGTAACATCAGATACATGGGTGCTTCAGGTAGTTCAAAAGGGCTACCTTTTGCATTTTCACCAGGTACCTCCCTCCTACTTTCCAGGGAAGCCCCCAAGGACCCCTCTGCACAGGGACTTACTCCTTCAGGAGTTGGCAAGTCTTCTTCAGGAACAGGCCGTGGAACCGGTGCCCCACCACCTGAAAGGTCACGGCTTTTATTCCAGGTACTTTCTGATACCAAAAAGAACAGGAAGCCTCAGACCCATCCTGGACTTGCGCAACCTCAACAAGTTCCTGCAAAGAGAAAAGTTCATGCTTACCCTTGGAATCCTGCTGCCCTACCTCCAGCGGGGAGATTGGCTATGCTCATTGGATCTAAAGGATGCTTATACTCACATCCTTATCCATCCGGACCACAGACAATATCTATGATTTGTTGTGGAAGGAAATCATTATCAGTACAGGGTACTGCCCTTTGGCCTGTCCTCCGCTCCCAGGGTGTTCACCAAATGCCTGGCAGTGGTGCCAGCCTTCCTGAGGCTTCAAGGCCTGTTTGTCTTTCCCTACCTGGACTACTGGCTCATCCTGGCACAGTCTTCCCTGGAGGTCACTCAGGCCACTCGTCGCACTGTAGCTCTGCTTCAGCACTTGGGGTTTGTCATAAACTTCGCAAAGTCCACTTTGCTCCCCTCTCAGGATCTAGAATTCATAGGAGCATGGTTGGACACTCTGCAGACTCGTGTCTTCTTGCCTCTGGAACGGGCCAACCGGCTCGCAGCTCTGGCCAGCAGTTTTCACAGCTCTTCCCTGGTCTCGGCCAGGCAATTCCTGCGGCTGTTCGGCCATATGGCTTCCACGGTCCATGTCACTCCGAATGCCCGTCTACATATGAGGCCTGCTCAGTGGAGCCTTCACACTCAATGGCATCAAGCCACAGGGAGCCTTGCGGACTTAGTACGGATCTCCGACCGCCTGGTCTCCTCTCTGCAATGGTGGCTTCATCTGCCAAATCTGCTTCTCGGCATGACTTTTCAGTCTCCTCCACCTTCCCAAGTGCTGACGACAGATGCCTCTCTCCTGGGATGGGGAGCACGTTGCCAAGGGACATGTACTCAAGGCCTTTGGACCCCTTGGGAAGCTGCTCAGCAGATAAACTTCCTGGAGCTCAGGGCGATCCGCCTAGCTCTGCGGACCTTCTCTCACCTCACCTCTCATCGGTCTGTACTAGTCCAGACGGACAATCAAGTTGCCATGTTCTATGTCAACAAACAGGGGGGCACCGGCTCCCTCCTCCTCTGTCAGGAGGCTCGGAGACTCTGCTCTTGGGCAGTCGACCATGGCATCCTGCTCAAAGCGGTTTACCTGCCCGGACAGGAAAATTACCTGGCCGACAAACTGAGCAGGATTCTACAGCCACACGAGTGGAGATTGGACCCGCTCGTTGTTCAGCAGATCTTCCTCCGGTGGGGCCTCCCCACCATGGATCTTTTTGCCAGTCCTCTGAACCGACAACTTCCCAGGTTCTGCTCCAGGCACCCGCACCCGCTCAGAGTAGCGGCGGATGCTTTCCTCATTCCGTGGTCCACGGGCCTACTGTATGCCTTTCCTCCCACGCCACTCGTGTCCAGGACGCTTTTCAAGGTTCTCCGGGACAGGGCCTTGGTAATCCTCATAGCGCCCAGGTGGCCGAGACAGCCCTGGTTCCCACTCCTGCTACAACTGGCAGTGGACACTCCCCTTCCTCTGGGGTTTCAGCCCGATCTCCTGACTCAGGATCAAGGCACTCTCCTGCACCCCAACCTCCGGGCCCTTCACCTGATGGCCTGGCTGCTGAAAGGGTAGTCCTAGCTCCGCTGCTCCTCCCTCCGGAGGTGGAGGATGTCGTCCTGGCGTCTAGGCGTCCGTCCACCCGGAAGTCTTACGTCCTTAAATGGCGTTGCTTCTCTGTGTGGTGTTCTCAGCAATCTGAGAACCCCTTCTCCTGCTTGGTATCGGTGATTCTGCAATACTTGCTTCACCTTTCCAATCTCGGCCTCAAGTCCAACTCTGTAAGAGTCCACCGCAGTGCTCTCTCTGCACATCATTCGCCGGTGGACGGCAGGCCTCTTTCCGCACACCCCTTGGTGGCGCGTTTTCTCAGAGGCCTCCTTCTGCTTAAGCCTCCCTTTCGCCCCCCAGCCCCTGACTGGGCTCTCAATGTGGTCTTGCAGCGGATTGCCTGTCCGCCTTTTGAACCTATGGCTACCTGCCCTCTTCGTTTCCTTTCTTGGAAAACTCTCTTCTTGGTAGCCCTTACCTCCGCTAGGCGCGTTAGTGAACTGCAAGCCTTAGTGTCTGAGCCTCCTTACACTAGGTTCTACCCTAATAGGGTGGTCTTACGGACTCACCCAAAGTTTCTTCCAAAAGTGGTTTCCCCTTTTCATCTCAACCAAGAGGTGGTTCTTCCAACCTTCTTTCCCAGGCCGCATACCAGCCGGGCTGAGACAGTTCTGCATACCCTGGACTGTAGGAGGGCCTTATCCTTCTACCTTGACCGTACGCAGGAGCATAGAAAGGCTGTTCAGCTTTTCATTTCTTTTGACCCCAATAGGTTGGGGGTGCCTGTCTCCAAGCATACTTTGTCCATCTGGGTAGCTGACTGTATCGCCTGGGCTTATGGGGCAGCCGGCCTCTCCTTAGAGAGTCGAGTCATGGCTCACCGTGTCAGGGCGAAGGCTGCGTCAGTGGCTCATCTCCGCTCTGTTCCGTTGGCAGACATCTGCCGGGCCGTTACTTGGTCTTCAAGCCAGACTTTTGCGGCTCATTACTGCCTGGAGAGGGAGTCCCGCAGGGACAGTGCTTTCGGACAGGCAGTCCTCCACAATCTCTTTGAGGTTTAGGCAACTCCTACCCTCCGGCCCTGGTGTTGGGCTACCGGCCGGAAGCGTATTCAGAGAAGATTCCTTACTTCTGTACTGCTGAGCTAGAGGGAGCTCTTTTTTTTTTTTTTTTTTTTCTGCTTGAGGTCTCCGGTAGCCTTAAGCTTGGGAGTCCCATCAGTGAGGACTGACTTCCTGCTTGGTCCTGGAGAAAGAGTAGTTACTCACCTGTAACAGGTGTTCTCCAGGAGCAGCAGGAATCAGTCCTCACAACCCTCCCTCCTCCCCTCGGAGTTGCAGTCATTCTTATCCATTGTTTTGCTAACTTTTTTGCTATCTTTTCGCTATGTCATCAGACTGAGCAAGATGGCACCCTTGGGCGGGAAGGGGACTGCGCATGCGCGCTGCAATTCCCAAAGGCTTTCTTCGAAAGCTGGGGAAATTGCTCCGCGAGGGCTCAGTCGGCGCCGACGTCACCCATCAGTGAGGACTGATTCCTGCTGCTCCTGGAGAACACCTGTTACAGGTGAGTAACTACTCTTAACTGTTTTAATAACTTAAATTTTTATTGAGTAATTTGTGTTAAATTTAGGTTGAGTATTGATCCAGGCTCATCTTGCACAATCTTTAATATTTCGCTCTTGCTCATTAGTGAGATGTCTGAGCCTGCATTTCATCCACCAGCTTTTTGAAGTTGGGTGAATATTGCATGAGGGCCAGTCTCAGGGAATCCTGGAGATGTTCATCTGTCATGTTGGAACGTTGTGTACTCTTTGTCATTTTCAGATGGGAAAACGCAGATTCACACAAATAAGTTGAACCAAAACAGGAGTGTACAGCTTCACTGCATCTTCTCAAGTTGGAAAATTTGTCTCTAGGCACTAGCTTCCAAAACGATTCTTGCTCAGCACGGATCTTGAGAAAAATGTCATTTTTAAGGGTTAATATTTCGTTTTCAAGAGATGGCTTGTTCAATGAGTAATTTTTGCTGATAGCACCTGCAGTTTCTTTAATGTACACATCTACTTTGAATGGGTATGATGAGTACTCCACAATTGTTCCAATTTTTTGGAAATCACAGAATCTATTTTCGAATTCCTGGATAACAGAACAGGTTTCTGTCACATACTTCTCGTTCTGAAAAACAAAATTTGAATATTGTCCCAGATGGTCCTGCGTATTAGTAAATTGATCAAAAGTGTTGTTTGCAAGGTCAGTCATCATTAGCTCAAATTTGCTGTTGTAGGATGAAACTGTACTCATCTCGCCAATGCATTTGTTTTTACCTTGTAGTTCAAGGTTCATATCACTTAGTTCGCCTGTAAAGTCAGCGAGAAATGCCAGATCACATAACCATTCCTCATCTTCCAACTCTGCTTGGTCATCTCCTCTCTCCTTCAAAAAACTTCTTATTTCATTCAGCAAATCACGAAATCTTTGCAGACATTTGTGCCTACTTAGCCACCTTACATCTGTGTGCAAAATGATTTCCGCTGCCCCTTCATCAAGAGTAAGATTGAAAAGCCGTCTTTGAAGTGATCTTCCATGAACTGAATTTACAATTTTGAAAGTGATGTCCATGACAGTCTTTGTATTGAGTCTCTTGCTTGCCAAAACTTGCTGGTGAATGATGCAGTGGTAAGAAAGGAAATCTGGGAAGTCGTCATGCTGTCTACAGAGGGCTATGAAACCGTTAACCTCACCTGTCATTGCCCTTGCTCCATAAGTAGTGATGGAAACAAGTCTATGCAATGGAAGATTACACTTTGTCACAAAAGAATGGAAAGAACTGAATATTTCCTGACTGGTAGTTCTCCCTTTTAAAGAAATAATTCCAAGTAATTCTTCTTTAACACTGAAGTCTTCAGAAACCATCCGGATAAAGACTAGTAACTGGGCTATGTCTCTTATGTCTGTAGATTCATCCAGTTGGAGTGAGAAAGCAATGCAATTTGAAACACCCTCCAACAATTGTTCAGTTGTGTCTTCACACATCTTTTCTATTTGCCGCACGACGGTGTTTCTTGACAATTGTACATCTTGAATAGCAGCTATGATCTCTTTCTTATTTTTAAATCCTTCAAAAAGATTGTCAGCTGCTTCAAGAAAACAATCTTTTACAAATTCCCCTTTAGTGAAAGGTTTGCATTTCTTTGCGATCAGGTTGCTGACCTTGAAGGATACTATGGTTGCATTGACCGAATGTGACCTTGGCTTTGCCATCAACTGTTGCTGAATAGCCAATTTTGATTTAAGTTCTTTGAGCTTCAGTTATGAATTTCACTTTTGGGTGGAAAATCAGCATCAAACTTATTGCTATGCAGAGCCTTATAATGACGTTCCAGATTACCCTTTTTGGGCAAGGATACTGGGGCGTTACAAATTAGACGACAATACTTGTCTTTCACCATGATGAAGAAGTAGTCCATTTCCCATCCTTCATGAAAGTGGTAGATTTTGCTCTTCTTTGGATCACTCATATTCGTTATACAGGGGTGGCTGGATGTAAGATGGTCAAATCTGCTAAGTTAGTATAAACACTGGCTGAATCTGGTCCAAAACTGTCACTGTCCCAAAGTATTAAAGATCAACAGGAACTGAAGACCTCTGGATGATGTGCAATACAAGGACTGGAGATGCCAAAACCACACATGCAGTTCTAAAAGTAAAAATAAGAATTCATCATACTGGCACCAATAATCAAATACCACCAAACAATCATCAAAAAAACTCAAACACCTGTCCAGCAAACCAGATAAAATCAAATACCGCCAAAAAAGTTCAAATACCACCACATGCAGTTTAATAAATTCTGCACACAGTGTAGAATCAACGCAAAAATAAAATTGCAGTGTACAATCCATGCAAAGGCTAGGCAAAATAAAATTGCAGAGGCAAGCAAAAGTCAGTGGTTTGAACCAATTCGAAGGCAAGGCATAGGCAAGTTAGAACAAAATTGGAAAAGCCTGCCAAAATCACCAAATTCTTGATACTTTGTTGTGTCTGCCCGAAAATGTTTAATGAAAGCAAACTATAACGTGACCAACGACCAGCACACGACACAACTAATACGATGAGTGTATTCAGGTAAAGCCCGGGGCGAATGGATATCGCCCGGTATATAACACACTTCTAAGGGGTATTGGGGCGAGGGCAGGAATGGGTGATTCTGAGAGGCAGGAGACCAGGTATGACGCTGGGCCTGTGGCGTCAGGGCGCGGGTGGCGGCCCTCTGGGGTACCCACAAGCTATTGGCACGAAAACAACAAGCACCCCCAATACACCCGCAGGCAAGATTCCCGCTGGCAGGGAAAAAAGACAGGCAAAGGATCAGTAGCAGCAGCAAGCCCTCAGCAGACGACCTGCCGGTACGAGCTCTCTCCTAGCGATGGGGTGAGCTGCTGGAGAGATGGAGCCAAGTGGGGCTGGCGATCTACCTCCGACCCCTCCGCGATCTACCTGTTGGACATGCCTGAATTAGAGGATGAAAAAGAGTGATTTTGCTTGTGAAACGACCACCTTGAGGGTGATTCTCACTTGAGTACGACATGGGAGGCTCCACTAGACTAAGGTCTTTTTGGTAGCCAAAGTAGGAGGGAAAATTGGTTCAGCTCCAACCTGTTATCGTAAGGGACTGTTGAGCAGTCAGAAAATTGGAAGCATTTGGAAGAGATTAGCAGCCTCACCAACCTCAATGCCCCCTCCCTCTCTCCCCCTCTTTCCCCCCTGCTCTCCCTGAAACTGAAGATACCTCAGAGGTATGTGACTGCAAGCCTGTTATGAAAACAAGAAAGAAAGAAACAGTGTCTGGGGAATAGAACTGAGCCTGGCACAGTTTCCCCTGCCTGAGGCTTCCAGGGGGTGAATACGAAGGCTTGACTTCATCATTGTCCTTGTTGGGAGCTCCCACACTCATCCGTTTTGGGGCATAAGACGGAGTGGACTGCGGGCGACCGTTGGCTCAGAGTTGGTGCTTTCCCACTATTTTCCAGCGTACACTGTTAACATTTTCTGCCTTTGAGTGCCTTGCACTCAAGCGGTCTCAGTGGGCGTTTTGCCTGAGCAGCTACTGCCTAGGTGCCCATAATGCACGCTAATGTATGCGGCCTTAGTGCACATCAATATTTTACTTCTCCTAATTCTTTCTGTCTTCTTTTAGGAAGCATTGTTTGATCTGTAGCAAGCGAAGAGCCTCTTCACTGGATTCATTCTGCATGGCAGTCTTTGACTTTTCATTGGTGGGCCCGTCTCCCTTCTTCCAACGAATGGATTCAGTTGGCCTGGCATTTTCCACCTCAAGGTAGGAGGCAACTGATGGCATTGTGGGTCAGATTAGTAGACCGGCTTGAGTTCCGGTGACTGCATTTCTAGCTGTGCTCCTCCTCCGGAGGGTTTGGCTCCAGCTGCCCCCTGTTTTGGGGCTCATTCTTGGGAAGGAGAACTCCCAGAATCTGGGTTGTCCTGTCTGTGGACAGGCAAGAATGAAGTCCTCATGAATGGTGTGGATACTCGGACCCTACAGATTTTGGTTTCCCTCAGTCACATGCGGGACGGGCAAAATACTGAAGCTCAGCTTGCGTGCCTCCTAAGTGACCCAGATGGAGGTTCTTTCCTGGAGATGTGGACTGGCTGGGGTCTGTCCAAGACTTGGACTTGAGTGCTGGTTCTGTTGTCTCAATTGAGTAGTCTGATGCAGAAAAAAAGTGTTTTCTCTGTAAGAGGTTCATTTGGAGGCTGTCATTTCCTGCCTGTCCTGGAAGGAAGATTTGGCAACATTGATTGCTTGAGTTTTGTCCACTTGGTCTGAGGTTGACAATCCAGCATCAGAGCAGGGGCTGCAGGTTTCCTGCTTCTACAGGTGGTGTAGATATGCACGTCATTCTTCTCGTTTCCAGAGCTGATTAAGAACGTGTTCTGGTTGGAATGGGTCCTTCCCGAATTCCTGCCTAAGGAGATAAAGGTGTGTAAGGAGATGTGAGCTCTCCTAGAGGGGAGTACATCACATGGTCTGGCCCACCCATGTTGGAGGGGCAGCCAGTGGCAGTCTCCAAGTGGATCTCCACTCCCATGGAAGTCTGATTGGACTTGAAGGACACTATGGAAAGATGGACTCTGTTGAAGAGCCAATGCACAATGACAACTGCTATTCTCCAGTTAGCGGTGTATGCAGGCCTGACTCCTCAAGCCCTGCTCCTGTGGGTTCAGTCTCTTCCACCTGATGATGCTCCCCTCCTTTGACATCAGTTACTGCTTTCCTTCTGATGTCTTGTATGGTATAACCCTCTTAGCAGCTAGAGATATTGCCTGTCAGTGGTGATGTGGTGTTGGATATGGCCTCACCACTGGTCAGTGAATATGCCCTCCAAAGCCCAGCTATCTTTAATGGCCTTAAAGGAAAGCTCCCTTGTGGACTGGGTGAAGCAATTGGTGAAGGCCAAAAGGGCCTTAAAAGCAAGCATGGCCATTTCCCTCTTTGGCCTCTGCCTATGACTTCCGGGGGTCTTGGGACTCCTAGCATTTTGTCCTGATATGGCTTTTCTTCTCTGCTTCTGGGCCTGAGACTTGGTCCTCTCCTGAAGGGGTTGCTTCCATTCATCACAATGAAGGTCTTTTTCGGTCCATTCCCGAATGTCACCAAGGATAGCTGGATGCTAAAAACACCGTTCAAGCAGCTATATGTCCTAGACTGCAAGCAGCCGATCCTGGAGTCTCTTATGTGGTTCAGTGGACATGAGCCACCGCACAGGTCATGGTGGACAAGTTACTGCGCCTGAAGACGGTGGTGCCAGTGCCCCAGCTGAGCAGAGCAAAGGCAGATATTCCTTGTCTTTCAGGATGCGAAAGAAAGCTGGCTCTTTTCGACCATTGACCTCAAAGGGTTCATTGCTTATTTGCACGTCTCATGCTTACAAATGGAAACTTCTGAGATTTGTGATTTTGGCGATGCCCCAAAGGGAGTTTCTAGCATCTCTGTCCTTGGCTGAATCATGCTTTTATATCCCAGTCCGGAAGGATCAGCAGAGATGTCTGCATTTTGCCATGTTTGGATCATTCCTTAAGCTCACTGCCCTCCCTTCAGCCTTATGCTGCCCCAAGATCATTCTCTGGGATCCTAACAGTTGTGGCTGCTGCACTGCGGCGCTAAGGGCTCTGTGTACACTCATTTCTGGATGATTGGCTCATCTGAGCCCGTTCTCTCTTGTAAACTTCTCAAGTTTTGGCCCGAGTGGTATCCTTCTGGGAGGCCTCGGCTGGGGTGCCAACTGAGGAATGCATCCGTTGGAGCGTTTCCAATCGCTAGCATTCCCTGGAGCACAGTTCGATGTGCAAGTGGACTGAGTCTTCCTGCCAGAGGAGAGAGTGCAGAGTATGTTGGAATGACTTGAGGTGTTCTGCTCTCAACAGGCTTTCAGGGTTTGGGATTATCTACAGTTTCTCAGCTTGATGGTGATGGTAATTGAGGTGGTGCCATGGGCGTGCTCCTATTAGGCCACTCCAGCGGACCTTCCTGACTGGAGTTCGAGCTCAGGCTTCCACTCCAGCTGGGAGTGAGAGCCAGCTGCAGGTGGTGACTGCACCCACATTGTCTACAAAAGGGTATGCCATTGGATGATCCCTTTTAGATGCTTCCAGCGATGGATGCCATTCTTACAAGCTGTGGAATCAAGACCGAACAGTCCAAGACTGTTGGAGCCACAGGCAGGAGGTGTGGTCCATCATCCATCTCAAAACAAGGACTATCTGGCTGGCCCTCTTGTGTTTTTTCCCGCCCTTGGTCAAGGGCAGGGTGATGCAAGTGTTCTCAGGCAACACCATGGGAGTGGCTTATGTCAATAGTTAAGGTGGCATGATATATGCAGGAGTGGCCCTGAGGATGGCTCTCTGGTTTGTCTGGGCAAAAATAGCCTCCTAGCTCTTTTGGCTTGGCACGTTACCAGGGTGGTCATTGTGGAAGCTGTCATCTTCCGTCAACATTCTCTCAATCCCAAAGAGTGGAAGGTTGAGTCGGGGGACATTTCTGATGCTTTGGCGCCTTAGGGGTCATCACACAAAACCTGGGTCCACAGGTAATGACACCCTTTTCCAGTTATGGCCACAGCAATGCCAGCAGTGCGTGTCTTCTCTATGGCTGCTGTTGGTGCATGTCTTTTGGCACACAGAGTACCATCTGGGCTGGATTGTTCCGATGGCACCGGTTTGAACAAGAAGAACGTTATTCAGGGACCTGATGCAGTTTCTGCAGGTTCCTTCGCTTCGTCTGCCCCATTTCGGGGCCAGTTGCATTAGGGGCTGTTTGTCCTGGATGGCCTGACTCCCTCCTCATTTACGGTTTGGTTCTTGAAGGGCATCAGCTGACACACAGGTGCTATTCTCCTGCAATAGTTTCTTCTCTGCTCAAAGCCCAGAAGGGTCATATCAACCTGACATATGTGCAAGTTTGGTGTCTCATGAGTGTGCAACACAGCACTTCATCCTAAGTCTGCCAAGGTGCCATCTCTGTTGGCCTTCTGCAGGACAACCTGGAAAAGGGTTTCTCTTATCTTCCTGCAGGTCCAGCTGGCAGTCTTGTCCTGTTTCAGAGATCTGATGGCTGGAAAGTCTTTAGCCTTGTGCTTGAATGTTCCATGTTTCTGTATGGACTACCAACCACACAGACCAACCCCCTTCGAACCGCATTGAACACCACAGCAAGAATCATTCAGAGAGCAAAGAAAAGCGACCACATCACCCCAATTCTAAGAGACCTACACATACTTCCCTTGGAGGCAAGAATTAAATACAAGTCCATCCTACTCACCCACAAAGCCATCCACCAAGCACAGAACACCCAGCTTCGCACCCTGCTGACCCATCCAGCCCATGGCAAAACGACTAGACAGACCTCCAGCAACTACCTCACCGTCCCTCACAAAAGAACCAAATGCTCTCAAAGGACATGCAACCGAGCCTTCGAACTCTATGCACCCTCCTTATGGAACTCCCTACCGAGCCACCTCAGAAACAATAATGATCTCCCATCATTCAGAAAACAGCTAAAGACCATCCTATTCCAAGAACATTTCAAGACAACCCCCACCAAAAAATCCAATCATAATCATCAATGTTGCCTACCTGGTGATGGCCCCACCCTGATACTTAATTTCCTCACCCTTATATGTAACGCCGCTTTGACCCGGTGAAAAGCGGGATATAAATGCAGTTAAATAAATAAATAAATAAAATAAATTTCTTCAAGGGGTTCAGCATCTGCATCCTCCTTCCTGGTCATTTGTCCCTTCCTGGGATCTCAGTCTGGTGCTCCGGGTCCTGTCAGAGCCTTTGAGCCTCTGAAGCATGCTGCTCTGGAGTGACTGACTCTCCAGACTGTTTTTTTGGTCGTGATTTGTTTTGAAAGGTGGATTTCCAAGCTGCAGGCTGTATCTTGCTGAGATCCATCTCTCTCCTTTTCAGAGGAGGCCTTTCTCTTTTGCCCTGTGCCTTCCTTTTGCCCCAGGTGATATCTCCCTTTCATGGTAACCAGGTGGTTTGCTTGCCCTCCTTTGCTAAGGAGCAGTGTAAAGGGAAAGATAAGGATTTTTGCCTTGTGGTTGTCCAGGGGATGCGTCTCTGGTACTTGGAGATTTAGACTTCCCATTGTAAGTCGGATCATCTTTTTGTGTTGTTTGCTGGCCCACACAAGGATGTCATGACAGCCAAGATTAACTTGGGGCACTGGGTCATGGAGGCCTTTGCCTCGGTATATCTGTCACAGAACTGGTCAGTTCCAGTGGGTTCTGTGCCCATTCTACACGAGCACAAGTGTCCTCATGAGTGGAGTGTAGCTCAGGACCCTTTCAGACATTTGTCGGGTGGCAACGTGGGCACCACTTTCCACTTTTTGTCAAGCATTACCGTTTGGATGTCCACACTTTATCTTTATTAAAACACTCAGACATAGCCTTGGCTCACGGTGTGTTATGAGCACGGTGTCGTCTTCCTGTAAAATGGAGGCATAGCTTTGGTACATCTAGCAGGTCTAGCAGGGCGATATGGAAGGTGACATTTTTACTTACCAGATAATGTCCTTGCTTTGAGTCCTGCTAGACCAGTCCAGGACCCATCCCTGGAACAGTGTTTGGTCTGTTATGTTGTGATAGTGCCTTGATCCGCTATGAATTATATGCTTAGCTCTACAGCTTCATATCTTACTGATAGCCTTCTGTTCCATCTCTTCTATACTTGCAGTAATTTCTCTACTGCTTGATTGGTCATTGTTGCCCATTTGAGGTTGTGTGAAATTTGCCATGCTTTCCCATATGCTTTGGGACAAATACTGAGGTGCTCTCTAGTGACTGAGACTGATAGAGGCATAGGAGTGATGTCATTGAAATCTGGGCATTTAATTGGCTCTCTGTCTCCACCAATCTGCTGGTAGGGGAACACAACCCACTTGTCTTTACTGGTCTAGCAGGACTCAAGGAATGGACATTATTTGGTAAGTAAAATGTCACCTTGCATGCCCCTCTTGGGTCATGAAAATACCTACTATACCTGATTGTAACTCGCCCTGAGCTACTACTGGAAAAGCATGAGCTAAATATTACTAAATAAATAGTGGAAGCAGGAGAGATCCCCATGATCCCCATCTGTGATCATCTCACAATAGTACCACTAGGGATCAGGCTGCCTAAAGGACTGGGGCTTATGTTGCTGGTGGGGGGGGGGGGGGGATTGAGGTGCATGTAAACATTGGTAGTAGCAATTTTAAAAAGTGGCACCCATGCACATGTGGGATAACATTCTATGCTTTTTTTCTCCCCCACCATCCCACATGCAGCTTTTTTTTTTTTTTAAGTCTCTGTTCCTGCTGGATGTGGGGAGTTATCAATGTGCATTCCTGTACATCCTTACATGTTTTCTACAAATGTCTCTGCATTTGACAGAGCCTCTTGTAAAATAAAGTGGGAATTTTCTACCTCTCAACCTGGACTTCCCTAATTCTTCTCTTCACATCCTATCTAAAATTTGCAATTATATATTCTATGTAAGTTACCAACATCAGTATTCTGCTAATGTATAGTTTGTGTAGTCCAATTTATTCTGTTTTCTGAGTGGGAAGTATGTTAATAGGTTCAAGGCAGTTCTCAGCATTTTTAGAATAGTTAGATTATAAACTCCCTGGGGCAGGTTTTATTGTAAGTGGGTATCTTAGGCAAGGATTGATTAAAGTGACCAATGCTAGGAGACACAGTCTGAGGGAGATAGATTTGAACCTTTCTTCCTCTAGTTCTTTATTCATTAAAGATGGCCTAATGTAGTATATACATTGTTGCCTTTTCATAGGCGAGGAGTTTATTTTTTGAATTCTGGAAGTTAGTGTTCTGATGTGGCAGTTTTGCATCAGTTCTTAAAGAGAAAGTATAACCATACGTTTCCTGTGAACCATGCATGCTTCTAGAATGGTCAGTTTTCAGAAGGCACTTTTGCCCAAGTAAATCGGTATTTATCCATATAAATGACTTTTTAAAAATTGTCCTATGTCCTAGTTGTGAATTTTTATGAGATTGTTCTGGTAGCAGTAGTGATGGACGGTCGTGATGAGTTTAATGATAATTCTCTATCTGAAAGGTACACAAAGGGGAAGTTTCACATCAGTGTCTAATACTCTTACACTAGCCCAGCTGACACTTGTATATCTGGATAGTGGTAGTGTGCTCATTATCTGAAATCTATGCTAGCATCTGCCAGATAAACTCGAACTATGAATGCAGCATGAATGACGAAGCTGTGTTGGTTGACAATAGTACTGCACACAACACAGGAAACTGAGTTTGTCTCTAGGCTTTTTAATATGCATGCTGCTTCTGGCTATGTTAAACTTTTAGGTATTTTGATAGGATGAAGGATGATTGCTCTTATAGCAGCAACTCTAGCTGGCGCACACATGTCACTTGGAAAGTTCTTCAGAGGAGGACACTTGTCCAGAAAGAAAACCCGAGTCATCTAATCAAAATGGCTCAAGGGTGACTTCAAGCAGAAATGCATTTTTAAACTAGTATACACCAAATAAAAAAAAAATCATTGCTTTGCTTTAGTAAAAAAAAATGTGTAGCTCCAGGGGATGAACCTAGCAGGATGGGAATCTCAGCCATGTGCACGACTGCTACCCAAAGTAGAAATTTGGTTGATCATTCCTAGGGAAATAAGCTTTTGTGAAAACACTCATGTTTGGATATTTTGGTGTAATAAATGCCTTATATTATACTTAGGCCAATAAGAAAGAAGTAATTTGCTAACCCCCCAGAAGCGAGCCCTTTGAATGAATTAAAGACCTTGTAAACAGCCCGAAGAGATTTCTTCCATATGAAAAGACTTGTTTAAGTTTTGTTTCTGTTGGGATATTATAATGCCTTTATTTGTCTTTCTAGCTTTGCGGGATTTTGGAGGTACTGTTTAACTTGCTGCATACTAGTCCACCGCGGGATCAGCTTTTCCTGCTGCTTTTTGAACCAGGACATGCTGATATTCTTTATGCTCTGCTGCTGAACCAGAGATACTCTGACCGACTGAAAGAACTTGTATTTAAGGTACTGGCTTTACTCACCTCTTGTTCTTTTTTTTTTTTAGTGATTTTTAATGGGTTTATTCTACTGTTTATTATTTGTAGTGTTTACATAAAATTAATATGAATTTACAAAGATGACCACAATCAGCAAATTTAGTAATTCTATTCCAGCAGTTTTTTCACAAATGTAATGATATGAAAGATTTATTTATTTTTTTAATATTTTTGTTAAACCTCCTTATGTAACTCTCAGCAAAACAGTTTACAAATACAATCAAAGGGTACTTTCTTCCTTGTCCCTCCTATGGGTTTATGCCTTCCTACCAGCAGATGGCGACTACTGGTTTGTAGACCTCACCATATAAGGATTCCTTGTAGCCATCCTTTCACCAGAATTTCTCAGTCTCCAGCGATGGAAGTTGTCTAAACTTGTGCAGTCCTGACTGGATTGGAAGCTTAGAAGAGAAGAAAATGTTGTAGATTCTGGTTAGTGGACTAGCAGTAGCCTGCTAAAAAGCTCTGGGGTGCAGAAGCCAATGGTACTAGGTCCCTCCCTTCCATCCACCCACCTTCCCTCTCTTCCATCCACCCACCTTCCCTCCCTCCCTCCCTCCCTCAACGTTTTCTTGGAGCAGGGATGTGGACGTGCCCCCCTTCCTCCTCCCCAACCTTTGTGAGGGGACAGAGGGAGAACATAGTGCACAGAGTCTTCTCATCCTCCTCAATTTTTGTAAAGGGACTGGGAGAGCAGTTCTGTGCATACAAAAAGAAAAGGAAAAAAAAAGGAGAGATCCTGCAGCTGCCTCTTTCTGTGGAGGCTGAACAGGCCTTTTGAAAAGTTGCTTGGGGCCAAGGCTAAGTGGGTCTGCAGGCATTAGCGAGTAAGTTGGGTGAGGGACAGTTTGCCTCCCTGGTGCGGTTGAGTGCAGCAGTGGCTGCGCAACAGGTATTGCTGGGCTGCTTTGCTGTGGTGGCCAGGGCTGTGAGTGTGGGAAAAAACAAGGGGGAACAGCTGCTCTTGCAGGAAACACAGGAAAGCAACAAAGGGCAAGAGTCGTCGGTGGGTGTAAACAAATTTTTATTAACCCCTACGCGTTTCGGCCGTAGCCTTCTTCAGGGGGCACACAGCTAAATGACATACAACATATAAAACATATAAATATATTAAAAATATTAAAAACATATTTGCCTATGATATTGAACCAATATTGTAAATAAATACATAAAAAACGTATTCATGTACATGTGCTCACAAATCCAAAAATTTTTAAAAAAACATACATCTATAATGAACGAAGAAAAAACAGGGTGGAATCACGGAATAGATAAACAATAAATGTTCAAATAAAATAATGTATATTCAAAAATATATGATAACAAACTTGTTATATGATATGGGACAAAGGGAGGGAGGGAGGAAGGGGGGAAAAGGTGAGGACAGGGAGAAGGGGAGGGAATGGGAGGAGGAGAAGGAAGGGGAAGGAGGGAGGGAGGGGAGGAAGAAGGAAAAGGAAGGAGGGGAAAGGGGGAAGGGAGCAGGGGAAGGAGGGGGAAGGGAAGGGGGAAAAGAAGAGAGAGGGGAGAGGAGGGGGGGGGAAGGGGGGGGAGAGGGGGAGGGGGGAGGAGGAGGTAAGGGGAGAGAGGAAATGGATGGGGAAAGAGGGGACGGGGGGAGGGGAGGGAGGAAAGGGGGGGGAAGGGGGAGGGGAGGGGCGGAGGGGTAGAGGGAAGGGGAGGAAGGGGCAGGGGGTGGGGGGAGTGGTGGGGGAGAGAAAGATACTTGATTAAATGACTTACATTTGTATGATCGATTAACTCTGCAAAACGGAAATTATATTCACCAAAGCTACTAAGATACAAATAACATATATTATGAGTATTGTTTGATGGATAGAGGAGGGGAGGGGGGAGGGGGAAGGAGAGGAGGGGAGGGGGAGGGGAGGGGGGAGGGGGAAGGAGAGGAGGGGGAGGGGAGGGGGAGGGGGAAGGAGAGGAGGGGAGGGGGGAGGGGGAAGGAGAGGAGGGGAGGGGGGGGAGGGGGGAGGGGAAGGAGAGGAGAGGAGGGGAGGGGGGAGGGGGAAGGAGAGGAGAGGAGGGGAGGGGGGAGGGGGAAGGAGAGGAGGGGAGGGGGAAGGAGAGGAGGGGACTTGTGTGTGCACTTTAGCCAAACAATCCTGTGAGCAATTAAAAATGAGGATGAATCCGTTGTAAAGTAAAGTGATAGGTCAGAAAAATGGCTTTATAAATAATACTAGATAAATAGAGTGTAATCTAAAAGCAAAGTGGACAATAAACTTTTTTGCTAAGCAAAATAAAGAAGATTCACTTCTTATCTTACATATTAACCCTGCTATTGTGTGTCTATCTATCATCGCAAAAACACTGTAAAAATAAAGAACATATTGGAAAATTCATCTATATAAACGAAACTATTGACGTAATTTCTGTGCCCTACGTTTGAAAAATTATATATACGTGAAAAATATATATGTTATGGTACTTAAAATAATATATATGTGTATGAAAACAGATACATAAAATGATAGAGGAGACGATTATCAACGATAGAAACGATACAACGCAGTGTACTCAACGTTTGGTAACTAAATTTTATTCAGTGAAAAAAGGGGGAATGTTGAGTCTAAAGGCCTAACTTTGATTATGAAGTCATTTGACATTTCAAATGGGGGGGGTGGGAGGGGAGAGTGGGAGGAGGGGAGCGGGAGGGAATGGGGAGGAACAGAGGGGGAGGGGGGACAGCGGAAAGGGAGGGGGAGGGAAGAGGTGGGGGGAAAATGTGGGGGGGGGAGAGCAGAGGAAACGGGGGGGGAGAGACGAGGAGAAATGGGGGGGGGGGGGACGTCGCCAATTTGTACGTGGACAGATTTTGAAAAAACTTTTTCTATCATTTTCCATCCTTTTTAAAAAACAAATAATTTTAATTATGTGAAGCGATATAATAGAGTACGATATTCTAAATCATATGGCAAAGGTACAGAAACCAATCGTTAAGTACTTTCTTTAATTGGTTAAATAACTTTAGATTCCCATATATCTCCAATTTGAAGGCTCCTACCAGAAGTTTTGATTCCACTCCCTAACTCTTAGATAACTTCTTGATTAAAAAAGATGTTCCACAAATTACCACAAAAACAGCATATGTATAGAACACATAAGGACTGTAATAATGTTACTTAATTTATGCCAGCTGCCAACACACATCTCTCCTGAAAAGAAAATTTACCTAATTAAGTCAATTCTTAAGATTGAAAAGATTATGTACAAAAGATGAAGATTTTCAACGACATGCTGAAGCCATGCATAATAGGTTTCAAAAAAAAGAGGTTACCCTACAACTTGTATAACTAAGGCCTATATAAGAGCAAATAATGTTCGAACGTACCACACTTTTACCAGAAACAAAGAGAAAGAAAACATGGGTGATTAGAATCGTGTGTGCACGTTACTTACACTTCACATTCTAGTGCATCATTGCTGATATTTTAATAAAGAAAAGAATGGCATTTATTGGCATCTATTTTCCTTCATTAGCTACAACAGGCCCACATGGTTAGCGTACAAACGCAATGTTAATCTATCACCACCAGTGTTGTACCTGCTGGCACTCCCAAGAATTACAACCAATTTCTACAATTAAAGGGCACTATAGTTGTGGCACAACTGCTCCGTTTGCATTCATACGATCGTTGTCAAGAATGCCTTTATACACCCCACCCACAGGAACGAAAGTTATAACTACACACAATATAATAATTCGCAAGACCATCAATGCCATTTATCTCACATACTATGCCCATGTCCATTGATATTACATTGGGACAACAGCAAGACAAATACGTACGCGGGTATAATAGAACACAGGAGTAA